>OZ002740.1:142379900-143674900 GCA_963924295.1 Dioctria rufipes
CCACAAATTGAAATTTTCTTTAAAATTATCACTGCTTGCAGGTAAGTCTATACATTGAAGTAATCAAATTATTTAATACCAAGTCGTCTTTCAGGAAAATTCACCACAAACTGAAATTTTCTTTAAAATTATCACTGCTTGCAGGTAAGTCTTTACGGTGAAAGTAATCAATTGATTTTAATACGACCTCTTCTTTCCGAAAAATTCCACAAATTGAAATTTTCTTTAAAATAATCACTGCTTGCATGTAGGTCTATTCAATGTAAGTAATCAAAGTGCTTGCAGGTATGTCTTTACAATGAAGTTAATCAAATTAATTAATACTTAGTCGTCTTTCAAGAAAATTCACCACAAATTGAAATTGTCTTTGAAATTATCGCTGCTAGTAGGAAACTCTTTACAATGAAAGTAATGAATAGATTTTAATATGAAGTCTTCTTTCAGAAAAATTCTGCACAAATTAAATTTTTTTTTAAAATTATAACTGCTTGCAGGTAAGTCTATACAATGAAAGTAATCAAATGAATTAATACGAAGCCGTCTTTCAGGAAAATTCACCACAAACTGAAATTTTCTATAAAATTATCACTGCTTGCAGGTAAGTCAATACAATGAAAGTAATCAAATGATTTAAGACGAAGTCGTCTTTCAGGAAAATTCACCACAAACTGAAATTTTCTTTAAAATTATCACTGCTTGCAGGTAAGTCTTTACAATGAAAGTAATCAATTGTTTTAATACGACGTCTTCTTTCAGAAAAGTTCTCCACATTTTCAAATTTTCTTTAAAATTATAACTGCTTGCATGTAAGTCTATACAATGAAAGTAATCAAACTGCTTGCAGGCCTGTTTTTACAATGAACATAATCAAATTAATTAATACGAAGTCGTCTTTCAGAAAAATTCACCACAAATTGAAATTTTCTTACAAATTATCACTGCTTGCAAGTAAGTCTATACAATGGAAGTAATCAAATGGCTTAATACGAAATCCTCTTTCAGCAAAATTCACCACAAATTGAAATATTCTTTAAAGTTATCACTGCTTGCAGGTAAGTCATTCCAATGAAAGTAATCAAATGATTTAATACGAAGACCTTTCAGAAAAATTCACCACAAATTGAAATTTTCTTTAAACTTATAACTGCTTGCAGGTATGTCTATACAATGAAAGTAATCAAATGATTTAATACGAAGTCGTCTTTCAGAAAAATTCACACAAATTTAAATTTTCTTTAAAATTATCACTGCTGGCAGGTAAGTCTTTACAATGAAAGTAATCATTTGAATTTAATACGAAGTCCTCTTTCAGAAAAATTCACCACAAATTGAAATTTTCTTTAAAATTATCCCTCCTTGCAGGTAAGTCTATACAATGAAAGTAATCAAATTATTTAATACCAAGTCGTCTTTCAGGAAAATTCCCTACCAACTGAAATTTTTTTTGAAATTATCACTGCTTGCAGGTAAGTATTTACGGTGAAAGTAATCAATTTATTTTAATACGAACTCTTCTTTCCGAAAAATTCTCTACAAATTGAAATTTTCTATAAAATAATCACTGCTTGCATGTATGTAGGTCTATTCAATGTAAGTAATCAAAGTGCTTGCAGGTTTGTCTTTACAATGAAGTTAATCAAATTAATTAATACTTAGTCGTCTTTCATGAAAATTCACCACAAATTGAAATTGCCTTTGAAATTATTGCTGCTAGTAGGTAACTCTTTACAATGAAAGTAATCAATTGATTTTAATATGAAGTCTTCTTTCAGAGAAATTCTGCACAAATTAATTTTTTTTTTTAAATTATAACTGCTTGCAGGTAAGTCTATACAATGAAAGTAATCAAATGAATTAATACGAAGTCGTCTTTCAGAAAATTCACCAAAAACTGAAATTTTCTTTAAAATTATCACTGCTTGCAGGTAAGTTTTTACAATGAAAGTATACAAATGACTTAATGCGAAGTCGTCTTTCAGCAAAATTCTGCACAAATTGAAATTTTCTTTAAAATATTCACTGCTTGCAGGTAAGTCTATACAATGAAAGTAATCAAATGATTTAAGACGAAGTCGTCTTTCAGGAAAATTCACCACAAACTGAAATTTTCTTTAAAATTATCACTGCATGCAGGTAAGTCTTTACAATGAAAGTAATCAATTGTTTTAATACGACGTCTTCTTTCAGAAAAATTCTACACAAATTGAAATTTTCTTTAAAATTATAACTGCTTGCATGTAAGTCTATTCAATGAAAGTAATCAAACTGCTTGCAGGTATGTCTTTACAATGAAGATAATCAAATTAATTAATACGAAGTCGTTTTTCAGAAAAATTCACCACAAATTGAAATTGTCTTTGAAATTATCGCTGCTAGTAGGTAAGTCTTTACAATGTAAGTAATCAATTAATTTTAATAAGAAGTCTTCTTTCAGAAAAATTCTGCACAAATTGAAATTTTTTTTTAAATTATAACTGCTTGCAGGTAAGTCGATACAATGAAAGTATTCAAATGAATTAATATGAAGTCGTCTTTCAGAAAATTCACCAAAAACTGAAATTTTCTTTAAAATTATCACTGCTTGCAGGTAAGTTTTTACAATGAAAGTATACAAATGACTTAATGCGAAGTCGTCTTTCAGCAAAATTCTGCACAAATTGAAATTTTCTTTAAAATATTCACTGCTTGCAGGTAAGTCTATACAATGAAAGTAATCAAATGATTTAAGACGAAGTCGTCTTTCAGGAAAATTCACCACAAACTGAAATTTTCTTTAAAATTATCACTGCTTGCAGGTAAGTCTTTACAATGAAAGTAATCAATTGTTTTAATACGACCTTTTCTTTCAGAAAAATTCTACACAAATTGAAATTTTCTTTAAAATTATAACTGCTTGCATGTAAGTCTATTCAATGAAAGTAATCAAACTTATTGCAGGTATGTCTTTACAATGAAGATAATCAAATTAAATAATACGAAGTCGTCTTTCAGAAAAATTCACCACAAATTGAAATTTTCTTACAAATTATCACTACTTGCTAGTAAGTCTATACAATGGAGGTAATGAAATGGCTTAATACGAAATCCACTTTCAGGAAAATTCACCACAAACTGAAATTTTCTTTAAAATTATCACTGCTTGCAGGTAAGTCAATACAATGAAAGTAATCAAATGCTTTAAGACGAAGTCGTCTTTCAGGAGAATTCACCACAAACTGAAATTTTCTTTAAAATTATCACTGCTTGCAGGTAAGTCTTTACAATGAAAGTAATCAATTGTTTTAATACGACGCCTTCTTTCAGAAAAGTTCTCCACATTTTCAAATTTTCTTTAAAATTGTAACTGCTTGCATGTAAGTCTATTCAATGAAAGTAATCAAACTGCTTGCAGGTATGTCTTTACAATGAACATAATCAAATTAATTAATACGAAGTCGTCTTTCAGAAAAATTCACCACAAATTGAAATTTTCTTACAAATTATCACTGCTTGCAAGTAAGTCTATACAATGGAAGTAATCAAATGGCTTAATACGAAATCCTCTTTCAGGAAAATTCACCACAAATTGAAATATTCTTTAAAGTTATCACTGCTTGCAGGTAAGTCATTCCAATGAAAGTAATCAAATGATTTAATACGGAGACCTTTCAGAAAAATTCACCACAAATTGAAATTTTCTTTAAAATTATAACTGCTTGCAGGTATGTCTGTACAATGAAAGTAATCAAATGATTTAATACGAAGTCGTCTTTCAGAAAAATTCAAACAAATTTAAATTTTCTTTAAAATTATCACTGCTGGCAGGTAAGTCTTTACAATGAAAGTTATCATTTGAATTTAATACAAAGTCCTCTTTCAGAAAAATTCACCACAAATTGAAATTTTCTTTAAAATTATCACTCCTTGCAGGTAAGTCTATACAATGAAAGTAATCAAATTATTTAATACCAAGTCGTCTTTCAGGAAAATTCACTACCAACTGAAATTTTTTTTGAAATTATCACTGCTTGCAGGTAAGTCTTTACGGTGAAAGTAATCAATTTATTTTAATACGAACTCTTCTTTCCGAAAAATTCTCTACAAATTGAAATTTTCTATAAAATAATCACTGCTTGCATGTAGGTCTATTCAATGTAAGTAATCAAAGTGCTTGCAGGTATGTCTTTACAATGAAGTTAATCAAATTAATTAATACTTAGTCGTCTTTCAAGAAAATTCACCACAAATTGAAATTGTCTTTGAAATTATCGCTGCTAGTAGGAAACTCTTTACAATGAAAGTAATGAATAGATTTTAATATGAAGTCTTCTTTCAGAAAAATTCTGCACAAATTGAATTTTTTTTTAAAATTATAACTGCTTGCAGGTAAGTCTATACAATGAAAGTAATCAAATGAATTAATACGAAGCCGTCTTTCAGGAAAATTCACCACAAACTGAAATTTTCTTTAAAATTATCACTGCTTGCAGGTAAGTCAATACAATGAAAGTAATCAAATGATTTAAGACGAAGTCGTCTTTCAGGAAAATTCACCACAAACTGAAATTTTCTTTAAAATTATCACTGCTTGCAGGTAAGTCTTTACAATGAAAGTAATCAATTGTTTTAATACGACGTCTTCTTTCAGAAAAGTTCTCCACATTTTCAAATTTTCTTTAAAATTATAACTGCTTGCATGTAAGTCTATACAATGAAAGTAATCAAACTGCTTGCAGGTCTGTTTTTACAATGAACATAATCAAATTAATTAATACGAAGTCGTCTTTCAGAAAAATTCACCACAAATTGAAATTTTCTTACAAATTATCACTGCTTGCAAGTAAGTCTATACAATGGAAGTAATCAAATGGCTTAATACGAAATCCTCTTTCAGGAAAATTCACCACAAATTGAAATATTCTTTAAAGTTATCACTGCTTGCAGGTAAGTCATTCCAATGAAAGTAATCAAATGATTTAATACGAAGACCTTTCAGAAAAATTCACCACAAATTGAAATTTTCTTTAAACTTATAACTGCTTGAAGGTATGTCTATACAATGAAAGTAATCAAATGATTTAATACGAAGTCGTCTTTCAGAAAAATTCACACAAATTTAAATTTTCTTTAAAATTATCACTGCTGGCAGGTAAGTCTTTACAATGAAAGTAATCATTTGAATTTAATACGAAGTCCTCTTTCAGAAAAATTCACCACAAATTGAAATTTTCTTTAAAATTATCCCTCCTTGCAGGTAAGTCTATACAATGAAGGTAATCAAATTATTTAATACCAAGTCGTCTTTCAGGAAAACTCACTACCAACTGAAATTTTTTTTGAAATTATCACTGCTTGCAGGTAAGTATTTACGGTGAAAGTAATCAATTTATTTTAATACGAACTCTTCTTTCCGAAAAATTCTCTACAAATTGAAATTTTCTATAAAATAATCACTGCTTGCATGTATGTAGGTCTATTCAATGTAAGTAATCAAAGTGCTTGCAGGTTTGTCTTTACAATGAAGTTAATCAAATTAATTAATACTTAGTCGTCTTTCATGAAAATTCACCACAAATTGAAATTGCCTTTGAAATTATTGCTGCTAGTAGGTAACTCTTTACAATGAAAGTAATCAATTGATTTTAATATGAAGTCTTCTTTCAGAGAAATTCTGCACAAATTAATTTTTTTTTTTAAATTATAACTGCTTGCAGGTAAGTCTATACAATGAAAGTAATCAAATGAATTAATACGAAGTCGTCTTTCAGAAAATTCACCAAAAACTGAAATTTTCTTTAAAATTATCACTGCCTGCAGGTAAGTTTTTACAATGAAAGTATACAAATGACTTAATGCGAAGTCGTCTTTCAGCAAAATTCTGCACAAATTGAAATTTTCTTTAAAATATTCACTGCTTGCAGGTAAGTCTATTCAATGAAAGTAATCAAATGATTTAAGACGAAGTCGTCTTTCAGGAAAATTCACCACAAACTGAAATTTTCTTTAAAATTATCACTGCTTGCAGGTAAGTCTTTACAATGAACGTAATCAATTGTTTTAATACGACGTCTTCTTTCAGAAAAATTCTACACAAATTGAAATTTTCTTTAAAATTATAACTGCTTGCATGTAAGTCTATTCAATGAAAGTAATCAAACTGCTTGCAGGTATGTCTTTACAATGAAGATAATCAAATTAATTAATACGAAGTCGTTTTTCAGAAAAATTCACCACAAATTGAAATTGTCTTTGAAATTATCGCTGCTAGTAGGTAAGTCTTTACAATGAAAGTAATCAATTAATTTTAATAAGAAGTCTTCTTTCAGAAAAATTCTGCACAAATTGAAATTTTTTTTTAAATTATAACTGCTTGCAGGTAAGTCGATACAATGAAAGTATTCAAATGAATTAATATGAAGTCGTCTTTCAGAAAATTCACCAAAAACTGAAATTTTCTTTAAAATTATCACTGCTTGCAGGTAAGTTTTTACAATGAAAGTATACAAATGACTTAATGCGAAGTCGTCTTTTAGCAAAATTCTGCACAAATTAAAATTTTCTTAAAAATATTCACTGCTTGCAGGTAAGTCTATACAATGAAAGTAATCAAATGATTTAAGACGAAGTCGTCTTTCAGGAAAATTCACCACAAACTGAAATTTTCTTTAAAATTATCACTGCTTGCAGGTAAGTCTTTACAATGAAAGTAATCAATTGTTTTAATACGACCTTTTCTTTCAGAAAAATTCTACACAAATTGAAATTTTCTTTAAAATTATAACTGCTTGCATGTAAGTCTATTCAATGAAAGTAATCAAACTTATTGCAGGTATGTCTTTACAATGAAGATAATCAAATTAAATAATACGAAGTCGTCTTTCAGAAAAATTCACCACAAATTGAAATTTTCTTACAAATTATCACTACTTGCTAGTAAGTCTATACAATGGAAGTAATGAAATGGCTTAATACGAAATCCTCTTTCAGGAAAATTCACCACAAACTGAAATTTTCTTTAAAATTATCACTGCTTGCAGGTAAGTCAATACAATGAAAGTAATCAAATGATTTAAGACGAAGTCGTCTTTCAGGAGAATTCACCACAAACTGAAATTTTCTTTAAAATTATCACTGCTTGCAGGTAAGTCTTTACAATGAAAGTAATCAATTGTTTTAATACGACGCCTTCTTTCAGAAAAGTTCTCCACATTATCAAATTTTCTTTAAAATTATAACTGCTTGCATGTAAGTCTATTCAATGAAAGTAATCAAACTGCTTGCAGGTATGTCTTTACAATGAACATAATCAAATTAATTAATACGAAGTCGTCTTTCAGAAAAATTCACCACAAATTGAAATTTTCTTACAAATTATCACTGCTTGCAAGTAAGTCTATACAATGGAAGTAATCAAATGGCTTAATACGAAATCCTCTTTCAGGAAAATTCACCACAAATTGAAATATTCTTTAAAGTTATCACTGCTTGCAGGTAAGTCATTCCAATGAAAGTAATCAAATGATTTAATACGGAGACCTTTCAGAAAAATTCACCACAAATTGAAATTTTCTTTAAAATTATAACTGCTTGCAGGTATGTCTGTACAATGAAAGTAATCAAATGATTTAATACGAAGTCGTCTTTCAGAAAAATTCACACAAATTTAAATTTTCTTTAAAATTATCACTGCTGGCAGGTAAGTCTTTACAATGAAAGTTATCATTTGAATTTAATACAAAGTCCTCTTTCAGAAAAATTCACCACAAATTGAAATTTTCTTTAAAATTATCACTCCTTGCAGGTAAGTCTATACAATGAAAGTAATCAAATTATTTAATACCAAGTCGTCTTTCAGGAAATTCACTACCAACTGAAATTTTTTTTGAAATTATCACTGCTTGCAGGTAAGTCTTTACGGTGAAAGTAATCAATTTATTTTAATACGAACTCTTCTTTCCGAAAAATTATCTAAAAATTGAAATTTTCTATAAAATAATCACTGCTTGCATGTAGGTCTATTCAATGTAAGTAATCAAAGTGCTTGCAGGTTTGTCTTTACAATGAAGTTAATCAAATTAATTAATACTTAGTCGTCTTTCATGAAAATTCACCACAAATTGAAATTGCCTTTGAAATTATCGCTGCTAGTAGGTAACTCTTTACAATGAAAGTAATCAATTGATTTTAATATGAAGTCTTCTTTCAGAGAAATTCTGCACAAATTAATTTTTTTTTTAAATTATAACTGCTTGCAGGTAAGTCTATACAATGAAAGTAATCAAATGAATTAATACGAAGTCGTCTTTCAGAAAATTCACCAAAAACTGAAATTTTCTTTAAAATTATCACTGCTTGCAGGTAAGTTTTTACAATGAAAGTATACAAATGACTTAATGCGAAGTCGTCTTTCAGCAAAATTCTGCACAAATTGAAATTTTCTTTAAAATATTCACTGCTTGCAGGTAAGTCTATACAATGAAAGTAATCAAATTATTTAATACCAAGTCGTCTTTCAGGAAAATTCACCACAAACTGAAATTTTCTTTACAATTATCACTGCTTGCAGGTAAGTCTTTACGGTGAAAGTAATCAATTGATTTTAATACGACCTCTTCTTTCCGAAAAATTCTCCACAAATTGAAATTTTCTTTAAAATAATCACTGCTTGCATGTAGGTCTATTCAATGTAAGTAATCAAAGTGCTTGCAGGTATGTCTTTACAATGAAGTTAATCAAATTAATTAATACTTAGTCGTCTTTCAAGAAAATTCACCACAAATTGAAATTGTCTTTGAAATTATCGCTGCTAGTAGGAAACTCTTTACAATGAAAGTAATGAATAGATTTTAATATAAAGTCTTCTTTCAGAAAAATTCTGCACAAATTGAAATTTTTTTTAAAATTATAACTGCTTGCAGGTAAGTCTATACAATGAAAGTAATCAAATGAATTAATACGAAGTCGTCTTTCAGGAAAATTCACCACAAACTGAAATTTTCTTTAAAATTATCACTGCTTGCAGGTAAGTCAATACAATGAAAGTAATCAAATGATTTAAGACGAAGTCGTCTTTCAGGAAAATTCACCACAAACTGAAATTTTCTTTAAAATTATCACTGCTTGCAGGTAAGTCTTTACAATGAAAGTAATCAATTGTTTTAATACGACGTCTTCTTTCAGAAAAGTTCTCCACATTTTCAAACTTTCTTTAAAATTATAACTGCTTGCATGTAAGTCTATACAATGAAAGTAATCAAACTGCTTGCAGGTCTGTTTTTACAATGAACATAATCAAATTAATTAATACGAAGTCGTCTTTCAGAAAAATTCACCACAAATTGAAATTTTTTTACAAATTATCACTGCCTGCAAGTAAGTCTATACAATGCAAGTAATCAAATGGCTTAATACGAAATCCTCTTTCAGGAAAATTCACCACAAATTGAAATATTCTTTAAAGTTATCACTGCTTGCAGGTAAGTCATTCCAATGAAAGTAATCAAATGATTTAATACGAAGACCTTTCAGAAAAATTCACCACAAATTGAAATTTTCTTTAAAATTATAACTGCTTGCAGGTATGTCTATACAATGAAAGTAATCAAATGATTTAATACGAAGTCGTCTTTCAGAAAAATTCACACAAATTTAAATTTTCTTTAAAATTATCACTGCTGGCAGGTAAGTCTTTACAATGAAAGTAATCATTTGAATTTAATACGAAGTCCTCTTTCAGAAAAATTCACCACAAATTGAAATTTTCTTTAAAATTATCCCTCCTTGCAGGTAAGTCTATACAATGAAAGTAATCAAATTATTTAATACCAAGTCGTCTTTCAGGAAAATTCACTACCAACTGAAATTTTTTTTTGAAATTATCACTGCTTGCAGGTAAGTCTTTACGGTGAAAGTAAACAATTTATTTTAATACGAACTCTTCTTTCCGAAAAATTCTCTACAAATTGAAATTTTCTATAAAATAATCACTGCTTGCATGTATGTAGGTCTATTCAATGTAAGTAATCAAAGTGCTTGCAGGTTTGTCTTTACAATGAAGTTAATCAAATTAATTAATACTTAGTCGTCTTTCATGAAAATTCACCGCAAATTGAAATTGCCTTTGAAATTATTGCTGCTAGTAGGTAACTCTTTACAATGAAAGTAATCAATTGATTTTAATATGAAGTCTTCTTTCAGAGAAATTCTGCACAAATTAATTTTTTTTTTTAAATTATAACTGCTTGCAGGTAAGTCTATACAATGAAAGTAATCAAATGAATTAATACGAAGTCGTCTTTCAGAAAATTCACCAAAAACTGAAATTTTCTTTAAAATTATCACTGCTTGCAGGTAAGTTTTTACAATGAAAGTATACAAATGACTTAATGCGAAGTCGTCTTTCAGCAAAATTCTGCACAAATTGAAATTTTCTTTAAAATATTCACTGCTTGCAGGTAAGTCTATACAATGAAAGTAATCAAATGATTTAAGACGAAGTCGTCTTTCAGGAAAATTCACCACAAACTGAAATTTTCTTTAAAATTATCACTGCTTGCAGGTAAGTCTTTACAATGAAAGTAATCAATTGTTTTAATACGACGTCTTCTTTCAGAAAAATTCTACACAAATTGAAATTTTCTTTAAAATTATAACTGCTTGCATGTAAGTCTATTCAATGAAAGTAATCAAACTGCTTGCAGGTATGTCTTTACAATGAAGATAATCAAATTAATTAATACGAAGTCGTTTTTCAGAAAAATTCACCACAAATTGAAATTGTCTTTGAAATTATCGCTGCTAGTAGGTAAGTCGTTACAATGAAAGTAATCAATTAATTTTAATACGAAGTCTTCTTTCAGAAAAATTCTGCACAAATTGAAATTTTTTTTTAAATTATAACTGCTTGCAGGTAAGTCGATACAATGAAAGTATTCAAATGAATTAATATGAAGTCGTCTTTCAGAAAATTCACCAAAAACTGCTTGCAGGTAAGTCTTTACAATGAAAGTAATCAATTGTTTTAATACGACCTCTTCTTTCAGAAAAATTCTACACAAATTGAAATTTTCTTTAAAATTATAACTGCTAGCATGTAAGTCTATTCAATGAAAGTAATCAAACTTATTGCAGGTATGTCTTTACAATGAAGATAATAAAATTAATTAATACGAAGTTGTCTTTCAGAAAAATTTACCACAAATTGAAATTTTCTTACAAATTATCACTACTTGCTAGTAAGTCTATACAATGGAAGTAATCAAATGGATTAATACGAAATCCTCTTTCAGGAAAATTCACCACAAACTGAAATTTTCTTTAAAATTATCACTGCTTGCAGGTAAGTCTTTACAATGAAAGTATACAAATGACTTAATGCGAAGTCGTCTTTCAGCAAAATTCTGCACAAATTGAAATTTTCTTTAAAATATTCACTGCTTGCAGGTAAGTCTATACAATGAAAGTAATCAAATGATTTAAGACGAAGTCGTCTTTCAGGAAAATTCACCACAAACTGAAATTTTCTTTAAAATTATCACTGCTTGCAGGTAAGTCTTTACAATGAAAGTAATCAATTGGTTTAATACGACGTCTTCTTTCAGAAAAATTCTACACAAATTGAAATTTTCTTTAAAATTATAACTGCTTGCATGTAAGTCTATTCAATGAAAGTAATCAAACTGCTTGCAGGTATGTCTTTACAATGAAGATAATCAAATTAATTAATACGAAGTCGTTTTTCAGAAAAATTCACCACAAATTGAAATTGTCTTTGAAATTATCGCTGCTAGTAGGTAAGTCTTTACAATGAAAGTAATCAATTGATTTTAATACGAAGTCTTCTTTCAGAAAAATTCTGCACAAATCGAAATTTTTTTTTAAATTATAACTACTTGCAGGTAAGTCGATACAATGAAAGTATTCAAATGAATTAATACGAAGTCGTCTTTCAGAAAATTCACCATAAACTGAAATTTTCTTTAAAATTATCACTGCTTGCAGGTAAGTTTTTACAATGAAGGTATACAAATGACTTAATGCGAAGTCGTCTTTCAGCAAAATTCTGCACAAATTGAAATTTTCTTTAAAATATTCACTGCTTGCAGGTAAGTCTATACAATGAAAGTAATGAAATGATTTAAGACGAAGTCGTCTTTCAGGAAAATTCACCACAAACTGAAATTTTCTTTAAAATTATCACTGCTTGCAGGTAAGTCTTTACAATGAAATTAATCAATTGTTTTAATACGACCTCTTCTTTCAGAAAAATTCTACACAAATTGAAATTTTCTTTAAAGTTATAACTGCTTGCATGTAAGTCTATTCAATGAAAGTAATCAAACTTATTGCAGGTATGTCTTTACAAAGAAGATAATCAAACTAATTAATACGAAGTCGTCTTTCAGAAAAATTCACCACAAATTGAAATTTTCTTACAAATTATCACTACTTGCTAGTAAGTCTATACAATGGAAGTAATCAAATGGCTTACTACGAAATCCTCTTTCAGGAAAATTCACCACAAATTGAAATTTTCTTTAAAATTATCACTGCTTGCAGGTAAGTCTTTACAATGAAAGTAATCAAATGATTTAATACGAAGTCCTTTCAGAAAACTTCACCACAAATTGAAATTTTCTTTAAATTTATAACTGCTTGCAGGTAAGTCTATACAATGAAAGTAATCAAATTATATAATACCAAGTCGTCTTTCAGGAAAATTCACCACAAACTGAAATTTTCTTTAAAATTATCACTGCTTGCAGGTAAGTCTTTACAATGAAAGTAATCAATTGTTTTAATACGGCGTCTTCTTTCAAAAAATTCTCCACAAATTGAAATTTTCTTTAAAATTATAACTGCTTGTATGAAAGTCTATCCAATGAAAGTAATCAAACTGCTTGCAGGTATGCCTTTACAATGAAAGTAATCAAATGATTTAATACGAAGGCGTCTTACAGGAAAATTCACAACAAATTGAAATTTTCTTTAAAATTATCACTGCTTGCTGCTAAGTATTTACAATGAAAGTAATCAAATGATTTAAATCGAAGTGCTCTTTCAGAAAAATTCACCACAAATTGAAATTTTCCTTAAAATTATCACTGCTTGCAGGTAAGTCAATACAATGAAAGTAATCAAATGACTTAAGAAGAAGTCGTCTTTCAGGAAAATTCACTAAAAACTGAAACTTTCTTTAAAATTATCACTGCTTGCAGGTAAGTCTTTACAATGAAAGTAATCAAATGATTTAATACGAAGTCCTTTCAGAAAAATTCACCACAAATTGAAATTTTCTTTAAAATTATAACTGCTTGCAGGTAATTCTATAGAATGAAAGTAATCAAATGATTTAATACGAAGTCGTCTTTCAGAAAAATTCACACAAATTGAAATTTTCTTTAAAATTATCACTGCTTGCAGGTAAGTCTTTACAATGAAAGTAATCAATTGAATTTAATACGAAGTCCTATTTCAGAAAAATTCACCACAAATTGAAATTTTCTTTAAAATTATCACTGCTTGCAGGTAAGTCTATACATTGAAAGTAATCAAATTATTTAATACCAAGTCGTCTTTCAGGAAAATTCACCACAAACTGAAATTTTCTTTAAAATTATCACTGCTTGCAGGTAAGTCTTTCCGGTGAAAGTAATCAATTGATTTTAATACGACCTCTTCTTTCCGAAAAATTCTCCACAAATTGAAATTTTCTTTAAAATAATCACTGCTTGCATGTAGGTCTATTCAATGTAAGTAATCAAAGTGCTTGCAGGTATGTCTTTACAATGAAGTTAATCAAATTAATTAATACTTAGTCGTCTTTCAAGAAAATTCACCACAAATTGAAATTGTCTTTGAAATTATCGCTGCTAGTAGGTAACTCTTTACAATGAAAGTAATGAATAGATTTTAATTTGAAGTCTTCTTTCAGAAAAATTCTGGACAAATTGAAATTTTTTTTAAAATTGTAACTGCTCGCAGGTAAGTCTATACAATGAAAGTAATCAAATGAATTAATACGAAGTCGTCTTTCAGGAAAATTCACCACAAACTGAAATTTTCTTTAAAATTATCACTGCTTGCAGGTAAGTCTTTACAATGAAAGTAATCAAACTGCTTGCAGGTATGTCTTTACAATGACGATAGTCAAATCAATTAATACGAAGTCGTTTTTCAGAAAAATTCACCACAAATTGAAATTGTCTTTGAAATTATCGCTGCTAGTAGGTAAGTCTTTACAACGAAAGTAATCAATTGATTTTAATACGACGTCTTCTTTCAGAAAAATTCTGCACAAATTGAAATTTCTTTTTAAAATTATAACTGCTTGCAGGTAAGTCTATACAATGAAAGTAATCAAATGAATTAATACGAAGTCGTCTTTCAGAAAATTCACCATAAACTGAAATTTTCTTTAAAATTATCACTACTTGCAGGTAAGATTTTACAATGAAAGTATACAAATGACTTAATGCGAAGCCGTCTTTCATTAAAATTCTGCACAAATTGAAATTATCTTTAAAATATTCACTGGTTGCAGGTAAGTCTATTCAATGAAAGTAATCAAACTGCTTGCAGGTAAGTATTTACAATGAAAGTACTCAAATGATTTAATTCGAAGTCCTCTTTCAGAAAAATTCACCACAAATTGAAATTTTCTTACAAATTATCACTGCTTGCAAGTAAGGCTATACAATGGAAGTAATCAAATGGCTTAATACGAAATCCTCTTTCAGGAAAATTCACCACAAATTGTAGTTTTCCTTAAAACTATCACTGCTTGCAGGTAAGTCTTTACAATGAAAATAATCAAATGACTTAATACGAAGTCCTTTTCAGAAAAATTCACCACAAATTGAAATTTTCTTTAAAATTATAACTGCTTGCAGGTAAGTCTATATAATGAAAGTAATCAAATGATTTCATACACAGTCCTCTTACAGAAAAAATTACCACAAATTGAAATTTTCTTACAAATTATCACTGCTTGCAAGTAAGTCTATACAATGGAAGTAATCAAATGGCTTAATACGAAATCCTCTTTCAGGAAAATTCACCACAAACTGAAATTTTCTTTAAAATTATCACTGCTTGCAGGTAAGTCTATTCAATGAAAGTAATCAAATGATTTAATACGAAGTCCTTTCAGAAAAATTCACCACAAATTGAAATTTTCTTTAAAATTATAACTGCTTGCAAGTAAGTCTATACAATGAAAGTAATCAAACGATTTAATACGAAGTCGTCTTTCAGAAAAATTCACACAAATTGAAATTTTCTTTAAAATTATCAGTGCTGGCAGGTAAGTCTTTACAATGAAAGTGATCAATTGAATTTAGTACGAAGTCCTCTTTCAGAAAAATTCACCACAAATTGAAATTTTCTTTAAAATTATCACTGCTTGCAGGTAAGTCTATACAATGAAAGTAATCAAATTATTTAATAACAAGTCGTCTTTCAGGAAAATTCACCACAAACTGAAATTTACTTTAAAATTATCACTGCTTGCAGGTAAGTCTTTACAATGAAAGTAATTAATTGTTTTAATACGACGTCTTCTTTCAGAAAAATTCTCCACAAATTGAAATTTTCTTTAAAATTATAACTGCTTGCATGTAAGTCTACTCAATTAAAGTAATCAAACTGCTTGCAGGTATGTCTTTACAATGAAGATAATCAAATTAATTAATACGAAGTAGTTTTTCAGAAAAATTCACCACGAATTGAAATTGTCTTTGAAATTATCGCTGCTAGTAAGTAAGTCTTTACAATGAAAGTAATCAATTGATTTTAATACCAAGTCCTCTTTCAGAAAAATTCACCACAAATTGAAATATTCTTTAAAATTATAACTGCTTGCAGGTAAGTCTATACAATGAAAGTAATCAAATGATTTAATACGAAGTCGTCTTTCAGAAAAATTCACATAAATTGAAATTTTCTTTAAAATTATCACTGCTGGCAGGTAAGTCTTTACAATGAAAGTAATCAATTGAATTTAGTACGAAGTCCTCTTTCAGAAAAATTCACCACAAATTGAAATTTTCTTTAAAATTATCACTGCTTGCAGGTAAGTCTATACAATGAAAGTAATCAAATTATTTAATACCAAGTCGTCTTTCAGGAAAATTCACCACAAACTGAAATTTACTTTAAAATTATCACTGCTTGCAGGTAAGTCTTTACAATGAAAGTAATTAATTGTTTTAATACGACGTCTTCTTTCAGAAAAATTCTCCACAAATTGAAATTTTCTTTAAAATTATAACTGCTTGCATGTAAGTCTACTCAATGAAAGTAATCAAACTGCTTGCAGGTATGTCTTTACAATGAAGATAATCAAATTAATTAATACGAAGTAGTTTTTCAGAAAAATTCACCACGAATTGAAATTGTCTTTGAAATTATCGCTGCTAGTAGGTAAGTCTTTACAATGAAAGTAATCAATTGATTTTAATACCAAGTCCTCTTTCAGAAAAATTCACCACAAATTGAAATATTCTTTAAAATTATAACTGCTTGCAGGTAAGTCTATACAATGAAAGTAATCAAATGATTTAATACGAAGTCGTCTTTCAGAAAAATTCACACAAATTGAAATTTTCTTTAAAATTATCACTGCTGGCAGGTAAGTCTTTACAATGAAAGTAATCAATTGAATTTAATACGAAGTCCTCTTTCAGAAAAATTCACCACAAATTGAAATTTTCTTTAAAATTATCACTGCTTGCAGGTAAGTCTATACAATGAAAGTAATCAAATTATATAATACCAAGTCGTCTTTCAGGAAAATTCACCACAAACTGAAATTTTCTTTAAAATTATCACTGCTTGCAGGTAAGTCTTTACAATGAAAGTAATCAATTGTTTTAAAACGACCTCTTCTTTCAGAAAAATTCTACACAAATTGAAATTTTCTTTAAAATTATAACTGCTTGCATGTAAGTCTATTCAATGAAAGTAATCAAACTTATTGCAGGTATGTCTTTACAATGAAGATAATCAAACTAATTAATACGAAGTCGTCTTTCAGAAAAATTCACCACAAATTGAAATTTTCTTACAAATTATCACTACTTGCTAGTAAGTCTATACAATGGAAGTAATCAAATGGCTTAATACGAAATCCTCTTTCAGGAAAATTCACCACAAATTGAAATTTTCTTTAAAATTATCACTGCTTGCAGGTAAGTCTTTACAATGAAAGTAATCAAATGATTTAATACGAAGTCCTTTCAGAAAACTTCACCACAAATTGAAATTTTCTTTAAATTTATAACTGCTTGCAGGTAAGTCTATACAATGGAAAAATTCTCCACATTTTGAAATTTTCTTTAAAATTATAACTGCTTGCATGTAAGTCTATCCAATGAAAGTAATCAAACTGCTTGCAGGTATGTCTTTACAATGAACATAATCAAATTAATTAATACGAAGTCGTCTTTCCGAAAAATTCACCACAAATTGAAATTTTCTTACAAATTATCACTGCTATGCAAGTAAGTCTATACAATGGAAGTAATCAAATGGCTTAATACGAAATCCTCTTTCAGGAAAATTCACCACAAACTGAAATTTTCTTTAAAATTATCACTGCTGGCAGGTAAGTCTTTACAATGAAAGTAATCAATTGTTTTAATACGACGTCTTCTTTCAGAAAAATTCTACACAAATTGAAATTTTCTTTAAAATTATAACTGCTTGCATGTAAGTCTATTCAATGAAAGTAATCAAACTGCTTGCAGGTATGTCTTTACAATGAAGATAATCAAATTAATTAATACGAAGTCGTTTTTCAGAAAAATTCACCACAAATTGAAATTGTCTTTGAAATTATCGCTGCTAGTAGGTAAGTCTTTACAATGAAAGTAATCAATTGATTTTAATACGAAGTCTTCTTTCAGAAAAATTCTGGACAAATTGAAATTTTTTTTAAAATTGTAACTGCTCGCAGGTAAGTCTATACAATGAAAGTAATCAAATGAATTAATACGAAGTCGTCTTACAGGAAAATTCACCACAAACTGAAATTTTCTTTAAAATTATCACTGCTTGCAGGTAAGTTTTTACAATGAAAGTATACAAATGACTTAATGCGAAGTCGTCTTTCATTAAAATTCTGCACAAATTGAAATTATCTATAAAATATTCACTGGTTGCAGGTAAGTCTATTCAATGAAAGTAATCAAACTGCTTGCAGGTAAGTATTTACAATGAAAGTACTCAAATGATTTAATTCGAAGTCCTCTTTCAGAAAAATTCACCACAAATTGAAATTTTCTTACAAATTATCACTGCTTGCAAGTAAGGCTATACAATGGAAGTAATCAAATGGCTTAATACGAAATCCTCTTTCAGGAAAATTCACCACAAATTGTAGTTTTCCTTAAAACTATCACTGCTTGCAGGTAAGTCTTTACAATGAAAATAATCAAATGACTTAATACGAAGTCCTTTTCAGAAAAATTCACCACAAATTGAAATTTTCTTTAAAATTATAACTGCTTGCAAGTAAGTCTATATAATGAAAGTAATCAAATGATTTCATACACAGTCCTCTTACAGAAAAAATCACCACAAATTGAAATTTTCTTACAAATTATCACTGCTTGCAAGTAAGTCTATACAATGGAAGTAATCAAATGGCTTAATACGAAATCCTCTTTCAGGAAAATTCACCACAAACTGAAATTTTCTTTAAAATTATCACTGCTTGCAGGTAAGTCTATTCAATGAAAGTAATCAAATGATTTAATACGAAGTCCTTTCAGAAAAATTCACCACAAATTGAAATTTTCTTTAAAATTATAACTGCTTGCAAGTAAGTCTATACAATGAAAGTAATCAAACGATTTAATACGAAGTCGTCTTTCAGAAAAATTCACACAAATTGAAATTTTCTTTAAAATTATCACTGCTGGCAGGTAAGTCTTTACAATGAAAGTAATCAATTGAATTTAGTACGAAGTCCTCTTTCAGAAAAATTCACCACAAATTGAAATTTTCTTTAAAATTATCACTGCTTGCAGGTAAGTCTATACAATGAAAGTAATCAAATTATTTAATAACAAGTCGTCTTTCAGGAAAATTCACCACAAACTGAAATTTACTTTAAAATTATCACTGCTTGCAGGTAAGTCTTTACAATGAAAGTAATTAATTGTTTTAATACGACGTCTTCTTTCAGAAAAATTCTCCACAAATTGAAATTTTCTTTAAAATTATAACTGCTTGCATGTAAGTCTACTCAATTAAAGTAATCAAACTTCTTGCAGGTATGTCTTTACAATGAAGATAATCAAATTAATTAATACGAAGTAGTTTTTCAGAAAAATTCACCACGAATTGAAATTGTCTTTGAAATTATCGCTGCTAGTAGGTAAGTCTTTACAATGAAAGTAATCAATTGATTTTAATACCAAGTCCTCTTTCAGAAAAATTCACCACAAATTGAAATATTCTTTAAAATTATAACTGCTTGCAGGTAAGTCTATACAATGAAAGTAATCAAATGATTTAATACGAAGTCGTCTTTCAGAAAAATTCACATAAATTGAAATTTTCTTTAAAATTATCACTGCTGGCAGGTAAGTCTTTACAATGAAAGTAATCAATTGAATTTAGTACGAAGTCCTCTTTCAGAAAAATTCACCACAAATTGAAATTTTCTTTAAAATTATCACTGCTTGCAGGTAAGTCTATACAATGAAAGTAATCAAATTATTTAATACCAAGTCGTCTTTCAGGAAAATTCACCACAAACTGAAATTTACTTTAAAATTATCACTGCTTGCAGGTAAGTCTTTACAATGAAAGTAATTAATTGTTTTAATACGACGTCTTCTTTCAGAAAAATTCTCCACAAATTGAAATTTTCTTTAAAATTATAACTGCTTGCATGTAAGTCTACTCAATGAAAGTAATCAAACTGCCTGCAGGTATGTCTTTACAATGAAGATAATCAAATTAATTAATACGAAGTAGTTTTTCAGAAAAATTCACCACGAATTGAAATTGTCTTTGAAATTATCGCTGCTAGTAGGTAAGTCTTTACAATGAAAGTAATCAATTGATTTTAATACCAAGTCCTCTTTCAGAAAAATTCACCACAAATTGAAATATTCTTTAAAATTATAACTGCTTGCAGGTAAGTCTATACAATGAAAGTAATCAAATGATTTAATACGAAGTCGTCTTTCAGAAAAATTCGCACAAATTGAAATTTTCTTTAAAATTATCACTGCTGGCAGGTAAGTCTTTACAATGAAAGTAATCAATTGAATTTAATACGAAGTCCTCTTTCAGAAAAATTCACCACAAATTGAAATTTTCTTTAAAATTATCACTGCTTGCAGGTAAGTCTATACAATGAAAGTAATCAAATTATATAATACCAAGTCGTCTTTCAGGAAAATTCACCACAAACTGAAATTTTCTTTAAAATTATCACTGCTTGCAGGTAAGTCTTTACAATGAAAGTAATCAATTGTTTTAAAACGACCTCTTCTTTCAGAAAAATTCTACACAAATTGAAATTTTATTTAAAAATAATACCTGCTTGCATGTAAGTCTATTCAATGAAAGTAATCAAACTTATTGCAGGTATGTCTTTACAATGAAGATAATCAAACTAATTAATACGAAGTCGTCTTTCAGAAAAATTCACCACAAATTGAAATTTTCTTACAAATTATCACTACTTGCTAGTAAGTCTATACAATGGAAGTAATCAAATGGCTTAATACGAAATCCTCTTTCAGGAAAATTCACCACAAATTGAAATTTTCTTTAAAATTATCACTGCTTGCAGGTAAGTCTTTACAATGAAAGTAATCAAATGATTTAATACGAAGTCCTTTCAGAAAACTTCACCACAAATTGAAATTTTCTTTAAATTTATAACTGCTTGCAGGTAAGTCTATACAATGAAAGTATTCAAATTATATAATACCAAGTCGTCTTTCAGGAAAATTCACCACAAACTGAAATTTACTTTAAAATTATCACTGCTTGCAGGTAAGTCTTTACAATGAAAGTAATTAATTGTTTTAATACGACGTCTTCTTTCAGAAAAATTCTCCACAAATTGAAATTTTCTTTAAAATTATAACTGCTTGCATGTAAGTCTACTCAATGAAAGTAATCAAACTGCTTGCAGGTATGTCTTTACAATGAAGATAATCAAATTAATTAATACGAAGTAGTTTTTCAGAAAAATTCACCACGAATTGAAATTGTCTTTGAAATTATCGCTGCTAGTAGGTAAGTCTTTACAACGAAAGTAATCAATTGTTTTTAATACCAAGTCCACTTTCAGAAAAATTCACCACAAATTGAAATATTCTTTAAAATTATAACTGCTTGCAGGTAAGTCTATACAATGAAAGTAATCAAATGTTTTAATACGAAGTCGTCTTTCAGAAAAATTCACACAAATTGAAATTTTCTTTAAAATTATCACTGCTGGCAGGTAAGTCTTTACAATGAAAATAATCAATTGAATTTAATACGAAGTCCTCTTTCAGAAAAATTCACCACAAATTGAAATTTTCTTTAAAATTATCACTGCTTGCAGGTAAGTCTATACAATGAAAGTAATCAAATTATATAATACCAAGTCGTCTTTCAGGAAAATTCACCACAAACTGAAGTTTTCTTTAAAATTATCACTGCTTGCAGGTAAGTCTTTACAATGAAAGTAATCAATTGTTTTAATACGACGTCTTCTTTCAGAAAAATTCTCCACAATTTGAAATTTTCTATAAAATTATAACTGCTTGCATGTAAGTCTATTCAATGAAAGTAATCAAACTGCTTGCAGGTATGTCTTTACAATGAAGATAATCAAATTAATTAATACGAAGTCGTTTTTCAGAAAAATTCACCACAAATTGAAATTGTCTTTGAAATTATCGCTGCTAGTAGGTAAGTCTTTACAATGAAAGTAATCAATTGATTTTAATACGAAGTCTTCTTTCAGAAAAATTCTGGACAAATTGAAATTTTTTTTAAAATTGTAACTGCTCGCAGGTAAGTCTATACAATGAAAGTAATCAAATGAATTAATACGAAGTCGTCTTACAGGAAAATTCACCACAAACTGAAATTTTCTTTAAAATTATCACTGCTTGCAGGTAAGTTTTTACAATGAAAGTATACAAATGACTTAATGCGAAGTCGTCTTTCATTAAAATTCTGCACAAATTGAAATTATCTATAAAATATTCACTGGTTGCAGGTAAGTCTATTCAATGAAAGTAATCAAACTGCTTGCAGGTAAGTATTTACAATGAAAGTACTCAAATGATTTAATTCGAAGTCCTCTTTCAGAAAAATTCACCACAAATTGAAATTGTCTTTGAAATTATCGCTGCTAGTAGGTAAGTCTTTACAATGAAAGTAATCAATTGATTTTAATACGAAGTCTTCTTTCAGAAAAATTCTGGACAAATTGAAATTTTTTTTAAAATTGTAACTGCTCGCAGGTAAGTCTATACAATGAAAGTAATCAAATTAATTAATACGAAGTCGTCTTTCCGAAAAATTCACCACAAATTGAAATTTTCTTACAAATTATCACTGCTATGCAAGTAAGTCTATACAATGGAAGTAATCAAATGGCTTAATACGAAATCCTCTTTCAGGAAAATTCACCACAAACTGAAATTTTCTTTAAAATTATCACTGCTGGCAGGTAAGTCTTTACAATGAAAGTAATCAATTGTTTTAATACGACGTCTTCTTTCAGAAAAATTCTACACAAATTGAAATTTTCTTTAAAATTATAACTGCTTGCATGTAAGTCTATTCAATGAAAGTAATCAAACTGCTTGCAGGTATGTCTTTACAATGAAGATAATCAAATTAATTAATACGAAGTCGTTTTTCAGAAAAATTCACCACAAATTGAAATTGTCTTTGAAATTATCGCTGCTAGTAGGTAAGTCTTTACAATGAAAGTAATCAATTGATTTTAATACGAAGTCTTCTTTCAGAAAAATTCTGGACAAATTGAAATTTTTTTTAAAATTGTAACTGCTCGCAGGTAAGTCTATACAATGAAAGTAATCAAATGAATTAATACGAAGTCGTCTTACAGGAAAATTCACCACAAACTGAAATTTTCTTTAAAATTATCACTGCTTGCAGGTAAGTTTTTACAATGAAAGTATACAAATGACTTAATGCGAAGTCGTCTTTCATTAAAATTCTGCACAAATTGAAATTATCTATAAAATATTCACTGGTTGCAGGTAAGTCTATTCAATGAAAGTAATCAAACTGCTTGCAGGTAAGTATTTACAATGAAAGTACTCAAATGATTTAATTCGAAGTCCTCTTTCAGAAAAATTCACCACAAATTGAAATTTTCTTACAAATTATCACTGCTTGCAAGTAAGGCTATACAATGGAAGTAATCAAATGGCTTAATACGAAATCCTCTTTCAGGAAAATTCACCACAAATTGTAGTTTTCCTTAAAACTATCACTGCTTGCAGGTAAGTCTTTACAATGAAAATAATCAAATGACTTAATACGAAGTCCTTTTCAGAAAAATTCACCACAAATTGAAATTTTCTTTAAAATTATAACTGCTTGCAAGTAAGTCTATATAATGAAAGTAATCAAATGATTTCATACACAGTCCTCTTACAGAAAAAATCACCACAAATTGAAATTTTCTTACAAATTATCACTGCTTGCAAGTAAGTCTATACAATGGAAGTAATCAAATGGCTTAATACGAAATCCTCTTTCAGGAAAATTCACCACAAACTGAAATTTTCTTTAAAATTATCACTGCTTGCAGGTAAGTCTATTCAATGAAAGTAATCAAATGATTTAATACGAAGTCCTTTCAGAAAAATTCACCACAAATTGAAATTTTCTTTAAAATTATAACTGCTTGCAAGTAAGTCTATACAATGAAAGTAATCAAACGATTTAATACGAAGTCGTCTTTCAGAAAAATTCACACAAATTGAAATTTTCTTTAAAATTATCACTGCTGGCAGGTAAGTCTTTACAATGAAAGTAATCAATTGAATTTAGTACGAAGTCCTCTTTCAGAAAAATTCACCACAAATTGAAATTTTCTTTAAAATTATCACTGCTTGCAGGTAAGTCTATACAATGAAAGTAATCAAATTATTTAATAACAAGTCGTCTTTCAGGAAAATTCACCACAAACTGAAATTTACTTTAAAATTATCACTGCTTGCAGGTAAGTCTTTACAATGAAAGTAATTAATTGTTTTAATACGACGTCTTCTTTCAGAAAAATTCTCCACAAATTGAAATTTTCTTTAAAATTATAACTGCTTGCATGTAAGTCTACTCAATTAAAGTAATCAAACTTCTTGCAGGTATGTCTTTACAATGAAGATAATCAAATTAATTAATACGAAGTAGTTTTTCAGAAAAATTCACCACGAATTGAAATTGTCTTTGAAATTATCGCTGCTAGTAGGTAAGTCTTTACAATGAAAGTAATCAATTGATTTTAATACCAAGTCCTCTTTCAGAAAAATTCACCACAAATTGAAATATTCTTTAAAATTATAACTGCTTGCAGGTAAGTCTATACAATGAAAGTAATCAAATGATTTAATACGAAGTCGTCTTTCAGAAAAATTCACATAAATTGAAATTTTCTTTAAAATTATCACTGCTGGCAGGTAAGTCTTTACAATGAAAGTAATCAATTGAATTTAGTACGAAGTCCTCTTTCAGAAAAATTCACCACAAATTGAAATTTTCTTTAAAATTATCACTGCTTGCAGGTAAGTCTATACAATGAAAGTAATCAAATTATTTAATACCAAGTCGTCTTTCAGGAAAATTCACCACAAACTGAAATTTACTTTAAAATTATCACTGCTTGCAGGTAAGTCTTTACAATGAAAGTAATTAATTGTTTTAATACGACGTCTTCTTTCAGAAAAATTCTCCACAAATTGAAATTTTCTTTAAAATTATAACTGCTTGCATGTAAGTCTACTCAATGAAAGTAATCAAACTGCCTGCAGGTATGTCTTTACAATGAAGATAATCAAATTAATTAATACGAAGTAGTTTTTCAGAAAAATTCACCACGAATTGAAATTGTCTTTGAAATTATCGCTGCTAGTAGGTAAGTCTTTACAATGAAAGTAATCAATTGATTTTAATACCAAGTCCTCTTTCAGAAAAATTCACCACAAATTGAAATATTCTTTAAAATTATAACTGCTTGCAGGTAAGTCTATACAATGAAAGTAATCAAATGATTTAATACGAAGTCGTCTTTCAGAAAAATTCGCACAAATTGAAATTTTCTTTAAAATTATCACTGCTGGCAGGTAAGTCTTTACAATGAAAGTAATCAATTGAATTTAATACGAAGTCCTCTTTCAGAAAAATTCACCACAAATTGAAATTTTCTTTAAAATTATCACTGCTTGCAGGTAAGTCTATACAATGAAAGTAATCAAATTATATAATACCAAGTCGTCTTTCAGGAAAATTCACCACAAACTGAAATTTTCTTTAAAATTATCACTGCTTGCAGGTAAGTCTTTACAATGAAAGTAATCAATTGTTTTAAAACGACCTCTTCTTTCAGAAAAATTCTACACAAATTGAAATTTTATTTAAAAATAATACCTGCTTGCATGTAAGTCTATTCAATGAAAGTAATCAAACTTATTGCAGGTATGTCTTTACAATGAAGATAATCAAACTAATTAATACGAAGTCGTCTTTCAGAAAAATTCACCACAAATTGAAATTTTCTTACAAATTATCACTACTTGCTAGTAAGTCTATACAATGGAAGTAATCAAATGGCTTAATACGAAATCCTCTTTCAGGAAAATTCACCACAAATTGAAATTTTCTTTAAAATTATCACTGCTTGCAGGTAAGTCTTTACAATGAAAGTAATCAAATGATTTAATACGAAGTCCTTTCAGAAAACTTCACCACAAATTGAAATTTTCTTTAAATTTATAACTGCTTGCAGGTAAGTCTATACAATGAAAGTATTCAAATTATATAATACCAAGTCGTCTTTCAGGAAAATTCACCACAAACTGAAATTTACTTTAAAATTATCACTGCTTGCAGGTAAGTCTTTACAATGAAAGTAATTAATTGTTTTAATACGACGTCTTCTTTCAGAAAAATTCTCCACAAATTGAAATTTTCTTTAAAATTATAACTGCTTGCATGTAAGTCTACTCAATGAAAGTAATCAAACTGCTTGCAGGTATGTCTTTACAATGAAGATAATCAAATTAATTAATACGAAGTAGTTTTTCAGAAAAATTCACCACGAATTGAAATTGTCTTTGAAATTATCGCTGCTAGTAGGTAAGTCTTTACAACGAAAGTAATCAATTGTTTTTAATACCAAGTCCACTTTCAGAAAAATTCACCACAAATTGAAATATTCTTTAAAATTATAACTGCTTGCAGGTAAGTCTATACAATGAAAGTAATCAAATGTTTTAATACGAAGTCGTCTTTCAGAAAAATTCACACAAATTGAAATTTTCTTTAAAATTATCACTGCTGGCAGGTAAGTCTTTACAATGAAAATAATCAATTGAATTTAATACGAAGTCCTCTTTCAGAAAAATTCACCACAAATTGAAATTTTCTTTAAAATTATCACTGCTTGCAGGTAAGTCTATACAATGAAAGTAATCAAATTATATAATACCAAGTCGTCTTTCAGGAAAATTCACCACAAACTGAAGTTTTCTTTAAAATTATCACTGCTTGCAGGTAAGTCTTTACAATGAAAGTAATCAATTGTTTTAATACGACGTCTTCTTTCAGAAAAATTCTCCACAATTTGAAATTTTCTATAAAATTATAACTGCTTGCATGTAAGTCTATTCAATGAAAGTAATCAAACTGCTTGCAGGTATGTCTTTACAATAAACATAATCAAATTAATTAATACGAAGTCGTCTTTCAGAAAAATTCACCACAAATTGAAATTTTCTTACAAATTATCACTGCTTGCAAGTAAGTCTATACAATGGAAGTAATCAAATGGCTTAATACGAAATCCTTTTTCAAGGAAATTCACCACAAATTATCACTGCTTGCAAGTAAGTCTATACAATGGAAGTAATCAAATGGCTTAATACGAAATCCTTTTTTAAGGAAATTCACCACAAATTGAAATATTCTTTAAAGTTATCACTGCTTGCAGGTAAGTCTTTCCAATGAAAGTAATCAAATGAATTAATACGAAGTCGGCTTTCAGAAAATTCACCATAAACTGAAATTTTCTTTAAAATTATCACTTCTTGCAGGTAAGTTTTTACAATGAAAGTATACAAATGACTTAATGCGAAGTCGTCTTTCAGGAAAATTCTGCACAAGTTGAAATTTTCTTTAAAATATTCACTGGTTGCAGGTAAGTCTATTCAATGAAAGTAATCAAACTGCTTGCAGGTAAGTATTTACAATGAAAGTACTCAAATGATTTAATTCGAAGTCCTCTTTCAGAAAAATTCACCACAAATTGAAATTTTCTTACAAATTATCACTGCTTGCAAGTAAGGCTATACAATGGAAGTAATCAAATGGCTTAATACGAAATCCTCTTTCAGGAAAATTCACCACAAATTGTAGTTTTCTTTAAAACTATCACTGCTTGCAGGTAAGTCTTTAGAATGAAAGTAATCAAATGAATTAATACGAAGTCGTCTTTCAGGCAAATTCACCATAAACTGAAATTTTCTTTAAAATTATCACTGCTTCCAGGTAAGTCTGTACAATGGAAAAATTCTCCACATTTTGAAATTTTCTTTAAAATTATAACTGCTTGCTTGTAAGTCTATTCAATGAAAGTAATCAAACTGCTTGCAGGTATGTCTTTACAATGAACATAATCAAATTAATTAATACGAAGTCGTCTTTCCGAAAAATTCACCACAAATTGAAATTTTCTTACAAATTATCACTGCTATGCAAGTAAGTCTATACAATGGAAGTAATCAAATGGCTTAATACGAAATCCTCTTTCAGGAAAATTCACCACAAATTGAAATATTCTTTAAAGTTATCACTGCTTGCAGGTAAGTCTTTCCAATGAAAGTAATCAAATGATTTAATACGAAGTCCTTTCAGAAAAATTCACCACAAATTGAAATTTTCTTTAAAATTATAACTGCTTGCAGGTATGTCTATACAATGAAAGTAATCAAATGATTTAATACCAAGTCGTCTTTCAGGAAAATTCACCACCAACTGAAATTTTCTTTGAAATTATCACTGCTTGCAGGTAAGTCTTTACGGTGAAAGTAATCAATTAATTTTAATACGAACTCTTCTTTCCGAAAAATTCTCTACAAATTGAAATTTTCTATAAAATAATCACTGCTTGCATGTAGGTCTATTCAATGTAAGTAATCAAAGTGCTTGCAGGTATGTCTTTACAATGAAGTTAATCAAATTAATTAATACTTAGTCGTCTTTCATGAAAATTCACCGCAAATTGAAATTGTCTTTGAAATTATCGCTGCTAGTAGGTAAGTCTTTACAATGAAAGTAATCAATTGATTTTAATACGAATTCTTCTTTCAGAAAAATTCTGCACAAATTGAAATATTCTTTAAAATTATAACTGCTTGCAGGTAAGTCTATACAATGAAAGTAATCAAATGATTTAATACGAAGTCGTCTTTCAGAAAAATTCACATAAATTGAAATTTTCTTTAAAATTATCACTGCTGGCAGGTAAGTCTTTACAATGAAAGTAATCAATTGAATTTAGTACGAAGTCCTCTTTCAGCAAAATTCTGCACAAATTGAAATTTTCTTTAAAATATTCACTGCTTGCAGGTAAGTCTATACAATGAAAGTAATCAAATGATTTAAGACGAAGTCGTCTTTCAGGAAAATTCACCACAAACTGAAATTTTCTTTAAAATTATCACTGCTGGCAGGTAAGTCTTTACAATGAAAGTAATCAATTGTTTTAATACGACGTCTTCTTTCAGAAAAATTCTACACAAATTGAAATTTTCTTTAAAATTATAACTGCTTGCATGTAAGTCTATTCAATGAAAGTAATCAAACTGCTTGCAGGTATGTCTTTACAATGAAGATAATCAAATTAATTAATACGAAGTCGTTTTTCAGAAAAATTCACCACAAATTGAAATTGTCTTTGAAATTATCGCTGCTAGTAGGTAAGTCTTTACAATGAAAGTAATCAATTGATTTTAATACGAAGTCTTCTTTCAGAAAAATTCTGGACAAATTGAAATTTTTTTTAAAATTGTAACTGCTCGCAGGTAAGTCTATACAATGAAAGTAATCAAATGAATTAATACGAAGTCGTCTTACAGGAAAATTCACCACAAACTGAAATTTTCCTTAAAATTATCACTGCTTGCAGGTAAGTTTTTACAATGAAAGTTTACAAATGACTTAATGCGAAGTCGTCTTTCAGGAAAATTCTGCACAAATTGAAATTTTCTTTAAAATATTCACTGGTTGCAGGTAAGTCTATTCAATGAAAGTAATCAAACTGCTTGCAGGTAAGTATTTACAATGAAAGTACTCAAATGATTTAATTCGAAGTCCTCTTTCAGAAAAATTCACCACAAATTGAAATTTTCTTACAAATTATCACTGCTTGCAAGTAAGGCTATACAATGGAAGTAATCAAATGAATTAATACGATGTCGTCTTTCAGGAAAATTCACCATGAACTGAAATTTTCTTTAAAATTATCACTGCTTGCAGGTAAGTCTGTACAATGAAAGTAATCAATTGTTTTAATACGACGTCTTCTTTCAGAAAAATTCTCCACATTTTGAAATTTTCTTTAAAATTATAACTGCTTGCATGTAAGTCTATTCAATGAAAGTAATCAAACTGCTTGCAGGTATGTCTTTACAATGAACATAATCAAATTAATTAATACGAAGTCGTCTTTCAGAAAAATTCACCACAAATTGAAATTTTCTTACAAATTATCACTGCTTTCACGGAAAAAAACGATTGCGCAGAATGCCTAAGTTTTTATACAATTAGTCCGATAAATATAGTCGAATTAATGATTGCAACAAAATATAGCTCTGTAAACTAAAATATTAGTCCCAAAACTCTAGTGCGCATAGCGTCACAAATATAGCGATTGGTCCCATTGATATATGCCAAACTACAAAACCATTTTTTGGCCATTAACGCCATGTAATGAGTTAAGGCACAGAAACATATATCCAAAAGCACACAAGACAAATATTTATAGCTGCAGATGTCACTAAGTATAGAGCTGTAAGCTGTTCTTATTGCTGCTTCCGCCAAAAATTTAGCATTCTCTGCCATTTTAGATGACAGAGAAATTAAAATTTATGGGAATTATAGCATTTTAGCATGACACATGACGGAGCTATAAAAAGGCACCATTGCAACAAGAAAGGCAAATAATTTAGTGGTTTATAGCATTCAAGACAACTTTTGTAGAACTGTAAGTTGTTCTTATTGCTTCTTCCACCAAAATTTGGTATTCTATGCTATTTTGGAATGCAGAGAAATCAAAATTTATGGCAATTATAGTATTTCAGCATGGCGCATGACAAACCTATGAAAAGGCACCATTACACCAAGAAATGCAACAAATTCAATCCTGTATAGAATTTAAGACAATTTTTGTAGAACTGTAAGCGGTATCAGATGAGTTGATTGCTGTTAATGGAGGTCCTTGACCGAGTTTTTTTGGCATGTAGTAGAATTCAAAATCTGTAATAGAATCTGTATGGCTGTCGTATCCCTGATCTATGCACATAGATGCGATTATATATTATTACAGTGATTAAAATATAGAACTCATCATGAAGAGAATACTGAGCTCCCAAGTACATACCATTTTCAGAATAAAATATTAAATTTTCGCAAGCTTTATTTTAAATAAAAAATATAATATGTATATATAATTTACATGGATATCTTACATTATTTTTAGAGTAAATTAAAAGTTCATTTTGTTTGATTAAAAATGATTTCACAAAACATAAGATTGAGGTTAGGAATATATGAGTACTAAAATAAGACAATTCTATCATTTCAAGATGAGAAGTTTCTTTTAGGATTATATCATATTATAATAATGAAAACCTAATTTTCGCTTTACATATTATTCTATTCAAGAAATTGAAACTCATCAAAATCAGTCAAAAAGAGTAGCTTGAATATAGATGCATTTTGCTCCTTCATACATATCTAATTTAGCTTTTTATTATAATATTCCCAAGTATATATTATTTTCCAGAAAAAAATATTAAATTTTCGCAAGCTTTATTTTAAATAAAAAATATAAATTAATATAATAATTTACATGGATAACTTACATTATTTTTAGAGTAAATTAAAAAGTTCATTTTGCTTGATTTATAAATAAGTTCACAAAACATAAGATTGTGAATGCAAGTTTAGGAAAATATGAGTACTAAAATAAGACAATTCCGTCAATTCTATCATTTCAAGATGAGAAGTTTCCTCAACGCAATGACATATTTTCTTAAAATCGTAATATAATGTCTGAAGGACTGACAAAATAATAATAACACTTGTATGATCAAGAGTTTTAATGCATTTTATTAGACCAAATTTTGGATAATTTTCATGCTCACCAATATGTATGACTGCGCCAATTTTATATTTAGTCCCCCTATATTCAACCCAATTGTAATAATTCACGTTATTACAACCACTACCGAGAACTATAAAAGCAGGATTAACAAAAGATAATTTCTTTCCAAATACACATAAAGGCGAGAAGGGATTGTCATTTACTCTTTTAACTTCACTTAGCAAAAATCTTGTAGCTATAGTTTGACAAATATTCTTACGAGACGTGGTAGAAGTTGCTATACTTTTAAGATCTTTGTGCTTACCTTCAAAGCGCATAGACCACAGTTGTTTCAAAGGACCAATTTTTTTCATAATCATGGAATAGTGCAGCATAATATGGTGCTTTGGTTTGAGAGGTAATTCGAATAATTCTATAAAAAAACCATGACGAGCAGCAACAAAAAATTCCATATTTTTTATTTCTTGTTCTGAAATTGTATCAAGCAAAGCTATGTCGAAGATATTTTTCAACAGAATAAATAAATTCCATGCGTTATCATCATCTGGGATCCAGTCACCGATTAACACACCTAAAAATCTTATTAACCAGAGAACCTCAGAAGCTGAATATTTTATTTTATTTGCCTTTAAATGATCATCAGATATTTCCTGGGGTTTGTTGATGTGTTCATATTCACCAAAATCAAATAAATGTATTCGTCTGTTAAGTTCGTTTAGAGTAAAATATTTATTCTGATGAATAAAGCGTTTCAACAAGAGAGCAATTTCAAAGTTGCATACACCTTCTAGCATATCATGCATGATATCAACTAAAAAGTTTTCTGTAATAAAAAAACTTTTAAGTTCATTGAAAATGCAATAAGAATGGATCCCAGTAACTGATAAATTTTTTTTATTGAAATCTGATTCATAATTAAGCTTATTTCTTAATAAAGTGTTATCTAATTTCACTGCCTTTTCAGTTGTATTCCTATTCATCTTGCAAAATCTGCAAAAGAAGTTCGCGCGAAAACACTCCGTAAATCCCAAAATAGAATTAAGTCCCTTGTTATCTCCCACACAAACTGCTAAGACAAAGTAGAATTTTTTATTCGATATAATTATTCCTGTTTCTTCCAAATCTTTCATTTCATCAATAACTTGTTGAAATATTCGATTTCCGAAGTTTTTTCTATCTATGCTATTTAAAAGCATTAGAAGAAATATATTATCTAATCTAGATCGATAAGAAGGTGGTATGAAAGGCAAAGAAATATAAACTACCCCTAGATTTGCGAGCCCTGATCTGGACCCAAGTGGGTTGTTCACCTCAAATTCGTCAAAATAAAAAATATATGGTAAAGTTATACAATTTTTTCTACAATGGTGAGAGACTTTTTTTTTCCAAAAATCCGTTTGAATTATGTTAGTAATGATATTATTTGAGGCTTGTAAAGATTTTATGTAATTCAAAACTTCTTCTATTACGCCGGGTTTTTCAAAAACCTGTCGCAAAACATCTTTTATTGAAATAGTATAGCACTTTACAGGTATTGTTTGCAATATAAGATTGTTTTCCAATCTTTTTGTATCACTACGCGCCCCTACAGTAACAGATCTTGCAGCAATTAAAAGTGAGTTTTTCTTTAAAATTTGCTCTCTCCTATATTCCGTCGATATATTCGATAGTGATTCTCTTAGTGTATCGTAGACCATTGAAGAAACTTCAAATTTACCATATTTAGAGAACTGCTCCACTAAGTGAAGTGCTTTTTTAAAGACAGTACCAGTTATATAATCTGTTAAGATTTCTAAAATATTTTGAATGTTTTTTTTGCAAATTGTTTTTTTGCTGTATAACTTCGCAATAAGATACACGTTTTCTTTTTCAAGTGCTTGCATATTAGCTATTTATTTCTTCTGATATATTAAAATTATCATTTTCTAATGACTGATTTTTGGAAATAATCGGTGCAAAAATTTGTTCGTTTTTTTCGATTGGTTCGATATTATTAGTTATATGAATATCATTTTGAAAATGTTTGATTATATGACGGCTACAGGAATTCCTGCTTTTAAATTTACGATCTTTCGGACATTCTTTACATAGTAAAATATTTTCTAAACTATGGTAAATTCTTAAATGCTCCATTAATAACTTTGGAGAGCAACAAATTTTGTTGCATTTAAAACAATTCATTTTTCATATAAAAAAAAAACAACTAAAATAGTTCTTACATTAATGCCTAAATTGCGTACCTTGAAAATATTGTTTAAATTTTTACATCGGTTATAAGTTGATTTACGGCAACATAATTCTTATCATGCTCCGTTGATATATCATAAATAGCCTTTTGTAGAAAAAGCCATACAGCTTCGCAGGACTCCGGATACTTAGCATTTAAACTATGAAAAAGCTTAAAGCAGACATCGACAGCGGTAACTGGTGAATCTTTAATAATATAAGTCAAATCTTCTAGAATGACATAGCAGACTTTAGCGTCGTCTGAAATATACAAAATAAATACGGTAATCATACAAAATCTTCTAATTAGTATATTTGCACTGTACTAAGGCGCTTTCGGCAAGCATATTCTCAGTGAGTTAAGTGAGATATTCTTATTTGGATCACTGAGACTGCACTTTCGGTGAACTGTCTTAGTTCCATTTTGAGCTACAAAATTCGAACGCAACCACTGAGCAATTGAGATAAGTGAAACTGAATAGCCTTATCTCAGTTGACTCAGTTTCATTATTTCGTGATTTTAATTACTAATTAAAGTTTAATGAACTATTTGAATAAACTAACAACCTTTCTTCAATTTATTACTATCCAGTTCCGTGGTCAAAATTATTTAAATGTCAAAATTGGCAAATCAGAAGATTGGTTTGAACTGAGACAACTGAGACGGTTGCTCAATATTTTGTTTCAATTGTCTCACTGAGACAGTGCTTGCCGAAAGTCCCTTAATAATAAAGAATAAACAGCAACTATTAGGAAAAAAGTCACCAAAAGTTGACATGTTTATAGCTCAAACTATTTAGCTTTAAAAAATAAGAAATCGATTACTTACGAACTGAGTCTCCAGATAAAATAACTAGGGGTTGAACGGTAGTTTTATTCTCTTTGCACTTTTTGTGAAGTTCGGCAACCTTTTCCGTAACCAAATTAGCATCCTGTTTACGAAATGAGTAAAATTAATATTATTAAAGCTAAAAGACGTTTGTTACTATTATTCGTTAGAACGCTATTTTCAAGAAAAGTTATGAAAATTATAATTTTGAAAATCATAATGCAATTCACTTACAGGAATATATAATATAAAAGAATCCGAAACTTCCTCTCGAGTGTATTTCACACGCTTGGAATCTATTGACCGTTTTCGCCCATATGCGCTGTTCACTAATAAATAAGGTAATAAAAAGAAACCAGTCACGTCTGTTTTAAATTCCAATAGGTTTCTAATCTGTTTAACATTTTTATGTGAGGCAATTTCAATTAAATTTTCATTTATTCGAGACCAATCTGTGAACATTTTGTTAACTAAATTTGGATATATTTGCTCAAAATCGCTTGTTAATAGATAACATCCAAAGGAGCTCCTTAATGCTGGAAACATATGAAGGTAACTATATATACTATAGTTTAAATCTTCTGATTTTATTTTTGAAATTCTATGTTCATATGTTTGCTTCCAATAATGTTCAATCTTTTGTTGAGGCTCTAAATTATTTTCCAAAAATTTTAATTTTCCTTCTAAATCTTCAATAGTAAATTTCGTTGTATCAAGAACTTCAATTTCAGCGAAAGATGGTGTAGCAGCTTTTAGATTCTTCTTGAGTCTGTTATACACTTCCCATAATTTACCAGAGGCATGAACTTTGGTTGTGGAATTGTATGGAACGAAATAGACAGCAGAATTTTCAGTTGGAAATATTTCTATTATTTGATCGACAAATGAAAGAAAGCGCTCTTTCGTTATTTTAAAAGGTGTGTTGGACTGCTTGCAAGTATCGAATTCCTTGTGGATCACTACATTTGTCAACAGTCCTCTCTCTCGATTTTGTAGCTTATTATATTTTTTAAAGAAGTTTAATACAATTTCACCGTTGGCACATTTAAGATATTGTCTGACAGTGCTCTGAGATTTGGCTAAATCAACTGAATCGAGAGAGGTAGAAGAAAGAATACTTGAAAATTTGAGGACATTATCTGGATTTTGTATATTACGGGAGTTGGGGTACACAATCGCTGAAGCTAAAATCTATTTAAAAAATAAATTTTTTTTATAAATTAATTTGGTTGGTTTGTGCTTCACCTGTCCCAGGTTATTAACCAATGTTGTCTCCTATTGATTCATCGGTTTCAATATTTATGGAGGAATTCTCATGTAGCACAAACGAATCAGATATTGGTTCGCTGACTGTAGATGCAGTTGAAATAGACTAAAAAAAAAACAATAACATCCTTAAACTGCCTCAGGAATTTTGGAAAATATTTATATGTATACTGACCTCAGTTCGATCGTATAGCTTTCTGTACGCAGACCAAAATGCTTGCCGAGGTCCGGCCTTTAATATTATATCTTTTATAGTTTGATAATCCAAGTTGTCAAAAGAATGCTCATCGAACTCCTCTTCTATAAATTCAAACAAATTCCGAGGAATTAAAAAGCCCGCCATATTCAGAATAACTTATAAATAAAGAAACGAAAATAATTTACGGACGGGTTGAACCGTCTAAGGCTGGACCCAACTTTTTTTACATTATTGAAATTTCGACAATACAGGGAAATATTCAGAAAATCATATGATTTTGTTTGTTAAGTTTTCACCACCATAAAAGAAAATATATATAAGAATGTTTCATATCGAAAGATCAAAGAACTGCAAATGAAAGCAACAGCGGTTCGTATAATTTCAATTTCATTCCACCGTTTCATAAAAACAGTCTACGTAATTTTCGATATGCAGATATAAAAAAAACGTCCTGCTATATGTGGACTTCAGCAATTCCGATAAATATTGATATTGAAATTATTTTTAATCGTCATTAAGCGCTCTTAATTAGAGGAAATACAAAAAATTATTTTTTCCGCAGCACTATTAGAAAACTTCACGTCGAGATACAATTCACAAACGACAATATCCATGCATATCTTAGCGCAGAGTAATCTACGGCGCTTGATCACGTACACTGAAATAGTGACGAAAAACTTTCTATATGCAGAAAAAAAAAAACAAAAAGTAGGACTTGCTTTCCAAATTTTATGCTTTAAACCATATTCTCTTAATACATTAAGTCACTGTACGCGTAGCATTTAAGCTGGGTTTGTAATAAAATATTTTTGAATTTATGATAAATGCTGAGAATTTCCACTGAATATTGAAAACCTTTTGAAAATATAACGAAAAACTAACTAACACCTCCGTATATTATATTATATTCCATGGTTATAGGGACACTCAAAACTCATTAAACACTCTTTCTATTTATAATTAATTTGAAATAACTTTAAAAAAATCAACATGATATATTACTTAAGACATATTATTGACACTTACCAATAAATTTTTCCAGGTGGTGAACTTGTCCCATCATTTTTAATTTTGCTTCGATGTAATCCATTGCAGCACTTTAAACACAGCACACACTATTTTTACAACCTTCTTCACTAAAATCGAATGAAAGAATGAATTGACCGATTTCACTTGACTCAGAAAGCGTCACCCGCATCGCAATTAACGGGAGAACTCGAGACAGATGATCGTGTATGCGAAGTTTTTGGCACACATTCCCACTTTTATGGTTATGACTATATGCTTAGTTCTCAAACTATACTTATATGCAAATGAAATTTTCACTTACACTATATAAAAAACTACAAATTATTAGCAGAACACACAGCAGCACAGGGGCGTACTTGGGAACTCGACTCAATCAGAATCGAATCGAGTGTGTAAAACTTATAGATAACTGAAAAATAAAACAAAATTTCACGACTGTTTACAGGAAAAATCCACATATTTTCATATTTCCAGGAATTTTGTTTCATATTCATTTGTCTATATAATTTTACACAATCGACTCAAGTATTTAAATACCCCCCTGAAAAGATCTGCTCCATAGATTTATTTAAAGTATTTATGTACAAGGCATTTTGCTACATAGGTATATGACACTGAATATTTCTTAGCTGGAAAGCAACAAATTTCTAGCCGAACTTCTTGTATATACAGCATATAATGTATTTTATTGAATATTTCCTATCTGTGTGTATTCCTATACGAGGTTGTGTATTTTACTAAAAAGATGTATGAAAGAACGCTATATGGATTGCATTGAGTAGACCCTGATTGATATATTATACAGTGTTGCCAATCTTGCTAATTTTATAAGAAATTTTGCTTTAATTTTCTGCAATTTTTTCTTGCAGTTTTTATTGCGTTGAGATCTATATTTTATAATCAGCAAAGCCTTATATATGGTCATTTTATAGAAAATAAAATGCTTATAATGCTGTATAGCTTGTGCAATAAATTTTGTGTTCCGAGCTATTGATTTTTTTTTCCGTATGCAAGTAAGTCTATACAATGGAAGTAATCAAATGGCTTAATACGAAATCCTCTTTCAGGAAAATTCACCACAAATTGAAATATTCTTTAAAGTTATCACTGCTTGCAGGAAAGTCTTTCCAATGAAAGTAATCAAATGATTTAATACGAAGTCCTTTCAGAAAAATTCACCACAAATTGAAATTTTCTTTAAAATTATAACTGCTTGCAGGTATGTCTATACAATGAAAGTAATCAAATGATTTAATACCAAGTCGTCTTTCAGGAAAATTCACCACCAACTGAAATTTTTTTTGAAATTATCACTGCTTGCAGGTAAGTCTTTACGGTGAAAGTAATCAATTTATTTTAATACGAACTCTTCTTTCCGAAAAATCCTCTACAAATTGAAATTTTCTATAAAATAATCACTGCTTGCATGTAGGTCTATTCAATGTAAGTAATCAAAGTGCTTGCAGGTATGTCTTTACAATGAAGTTAATCAAATTAATTAATACTTAGTCGTCTTTCATGAAAATTCACCGCAAATTGAAATTGCCTTTGAAATTATCGCTGCTAGTAGGTAACTCTTTACAATGAAAGTAATCAATTGATTTTAATATGAAGTCTTCTTTCAGAGAAATTCTGCACAAATTAATTTTTTTTTTTTTTTAATTATAACTGCTTCCAGGTAAGTCTATACAATGAAAGTAATCAAATGAATTAATACGAAGTCGTCTTTCAGGAAAATTCACCACAAACTGAAATTTTCTTTAAAATTATCACTGCTTGCAGGTAAGTCTTTACAATGAAAGTATACAAATGACTTAATGCGAAGTCGTCTTTCAGAAAAATTCACACAAATTTAAATTTTCTTTAAAATTATCACTGCTGGCAGGTAAGTCTTTACAATGAAAGTAATCATTTGAATTTAATACGAAGTCCTCTTTCAGAAAAATTCACCACAAATTGAAATTTTCTTTAAAATTATCACTGCTTGCAGGTAAGTCTATACAATGAAAGTAATCAAATTATTTAATACCAAGTCGTCTTTCAGGAAAATTCACCACCAACTGAAATTTTCTTTGAAATTATCACTGCTTGCAGGTAAGTCTTTACGGTGAAAGTAATCAATTTATTTTAATACGAACTCTTCTTTCCGAAAAATTCCCTACAAATTGAAATTTTGTATAAAATAATCACTGCTTGTATGTAGGTCTATTCAATGTAAGTAATCAAAGTGCTTGCAGGTATGTCTTTACAATGAAGTTAATCAAATTAATTAATACTTAGTCGTCTTTCATGAAAATTCACCACAAATTGAAATTGCCTTTGAAATTATCGCTGCTAGTAGGTAACTCTTTACAATGAAAGTAATCAATTGATTTTAATATGAAGTCTTCTTTCAGAGAAATTCTGCACAAATTAATTTTTTTTTTTTTTTATTATAACTGCTTGCAGGTAAGTCTATACAATGAAAGTAATCAAATGAATTAATACGAAGTCGTCTTTCAGGAAAATTCACCACAAACTGAAATTTTCTTTAAAATTATCACTGCTTGCAGGTAAGTCTTTACAATGAAAGTATACAAATGACTTAATGCGAAGTCGTCTTTCAGCAAAATTCTGCACAAATTGAAATTTTCTTTAAAATATTCACTGCTTGCAGGTAAGTCTATACAATGAAAGTAATCAAATGATTTAAGACGAAGTCGTCTTCAGGAAAATTCACCACAAACTGAAATTTTCTTTAAAATTATCACTGCTTGCAGGTAAGTCTTTACAATGAACGTAATCAATTGTTTTAATACGACGTCTTCTTTCAGAAAAATTCTACACAAATTGAAATTTTCTTTAAAATTATAACTACTTGCATGTAAGTCTATTCAATGAAAGTAATCAAACTGCTTGCAGGTATGTCTTTACAATGAAGATAATCAAATTAATTAATACTAAGTCGTTTTTCAGAAAAATTCACCACAAATTGAAATTGTCTTTGAAATTATCGCTGCTAGTAGGTAAGTCTTTACAATGAAAGTAATCAATTGATTTTAATACGAAGTCTTCTTTCAGAAAAATTCTGCACAAATTGAATTTTTTTTTTAAATTATAACTGCTTGCAGGTAAGTCGATACAATGAAAGTATTCAAATGAATTAATACGAAGTCGTCTTTCAGAAAATTTACCATAAACTGAAATTTTCTTTAAAATTATCACTGCTTGCAGGTAAGTCTTTACAATGAAAGTATACAAATGACTTAATGCGAAGTCGTCTTTCAGCAAAATTCTGCACAAATTGAAATTATCTTTAAAATATTCACTGCTTGCAGGTAAGTCTATATAATGAAAGTAATCAAATGATTTAAGACGAAGTCGCCTTTCAGGAAAATTCACCACAAACTGAAATTTTCTTTAAAATTATCACTGCTTGCAGGTAAGTCTTTACAATGAAAGTAATCAATTGTTTTAATACGACGTCTTCTTTCAGAAAAATTCTACACAAATTGAAATTTTCTTTAAAATTATAACTGCTTGCATGTAAGTCTATTCAATGAAAGTAATCAAACTGCTTGCAGGTATGTCTTTACAATGAAGATAATCAAATTAATTAATACGAAGTCGTTTTTCAGAAAAATTCACCACAAATTGAAATTGTCTTTGAAATTATCGCTGCTAGTAGGTAAGTCTTTACAATGAAAGTAATCAATTGATTTTAATACGAAGTCTTCTTTCAGAAAAATTCTGCACAAATTGAAATTTTTTTTTAAATTATAACTGCTTGCAAGTAAGTCGATACAATGAAAGTATTCAAATGAATTAATGCGAAGTCGTCTTTCAGAAAATTCACCATAAACTGAAATTTTCTTTAAAATTATCACTGCTTGCAGGTAAGTTTTTACAATGAAAGTATACAAATGACTTAATGCGAAGTCGTCTTTCAGCAAAATTCTGCACAAATTGAAATTTTCTTTAAAATATTCACTGCTTGCAGGTAAGTCTATACAATGAAAGTAATGAAATGATTTAAGACGAAGTCGTCTTTCAGGAAAATTCACCACAAACTGAAATTTTCTTTAAAATTATCACTGCTTGCAGGTAAGTATTTACAATGAAAGTAATCAATTGTTTTAATACGACCTCTTTTTTCAGAAAAATTCTACACAAATTGAAATTTTCTTTAAAATTATAACTGCTTGCATGTAAGTCTGTTCAATGAAAGTAATCAAACTTATTGAAGGTATGTCTTTACAATGAAGATAATCAAATTAATTAATACGAAGTCGTCTTTCAGAAAAATTCACCACAAATTGAAATTTTCTTACAAATTATCACTACTTGCTAGTAAGTCTATACAATGGAAGTAATCAAATGGCTTAATACGAAATCCTCTTTCAGGAAAATTCACCACAAATTGAAATTTTCTTTAAAATTATAACTGCTTGCAGGTAAGTCTATACAATGAAAGTAATCAAATGATTTAATACGAAGTCGTCTTTCAGGAAAATTCTCCACAAATTGAAATTTTCTTTAACATTATAACTGCTTGCATGTAAGTCTTGACGGTGAAAGTAATCAATTGATTTTAATACGACCTCTTCTTTCCGAAAAATTCTCCACAAATTGAAATTTTCTTTAAAATAATCACTGCTTGCATGTAGGTCTATTCAATGTAAGTAATCAAAGTGCTTGCAGGTATGTCTTTACAATGAAGTTAATCAAATTAATTAATACTTAGTCGTCTTTCAAGAAAATTCACCACAAATTGAAATTGTCTTTGAATTATCGCTGCTAGTACACTGTAAAAAATGTGCACAGTTGTTGCCACAAAGATTAAGTATTTTTCCCTAAAATGTAGGGAATATTTCCTAAAATGTAATGAATATTCCCAACACTTTTGGGAATACTCCCTACATTTTAAGGAATATTCCCTATATTTTAGGAAAAAATACCTAACCTTTTTGGCAACAATTGTGCACATTTTTCACAGTGTAGGTAACTCTTTACAATGAAAGTAATCAATTGATTTTAATATGAAGTCTTCTTTTCAGAAAAATTCTGCATAAATTGAAATTTTTTTTTAAATTATAACTGCTTGCAGGTAAGTCTATACAATGAAAGTAATCAAATGAATTAATACGAAGTCGTATTTCAGGAAAATTCACCACAATCTGAAATTTTCTTTAAAATTATCACTGCTTGCAGGTAAGTTTTTACAATGAAAGTATACAAATGACTTAATGCGAAGTCGTCTTTCAGGAAAATTCTGCACAAATTGAAATTTTCTTTAAAATATTCACTGGTTGCAGGTAAGTCTATTCAATGAAAGTAATCAAACTGCTTGCAGGTAAGTATTTACAATGAAAGTACTCAAATGATTTAATTCGAAGTCCTCTTTCAGAAAAATTCACCACAAATTGAAATTTTCTTACAAATTATCACTGCTTGCAAGTAAGGCTATACAATGGAAGTAATCAAATGATTTAATACGAAGTCCTTTCAGAAAAATTCACCACAAATTGAAATTTTCTTTAAAATTATAACTGCTTGCAGGTAAGTCTATACAATGAAAGAAATCAAACGATTTAATACGAAGTCGTCTTTCAGAAAAATTCACACAAATTGAAATTTTCTTTAAAATTATCACTGCTGGCAGGTAAGTCTTTACAATGAAAGTAATCAATTGAGTTTAATACGAAGTCCTCTTTCAGAAAAATTAACCACAAATTGAAATTTTCTTTAAAAATTATCACTGCTTGCAGGTTACAATGAAAGTAATCAAATTATTTAATACCAAGTCGTCTTTCAGGAAAATTCACCACCAGCTGAAATTTTCTTTGAAATTATCACTGCTTGCAGGTAAGTCTTTACGGTGAAAGTAATCAATTTATTTTAATACGAACTCTTCTTTCCGAAAAATTCTCTACAAATTGAAATTTTCTATAAAATAATCACTGCTTGCATGTAGGTCTATTCAATGTAAGTAATCAAAGTGCTTGCAGGTATGTCTTTACAATGAAGTTAATCAAATTAATTATTACTTAGTCGTCTTTCAAGAAAATTCACCACAAATTGAAATTGTCTTTGAAATTACCGCTGCTAGTAGGTAACTCTTTACAACGAAAGTAATCAATTGATTTTAATACGAAGTCTTCTTTCAGAAAAATTCTGCACAAATTGAAATTTTTTTTTTAAATTACAACTGCTTGCAGGTAAGTCTATGCAATGAAGGTAATCAAATGAATTAATACGAAGTCGTCTTTCAGAAAATTCACCATAAACTGAAATTTTCTTTAAAATTTTCACTGCTTGCAGGTAAGTTTTTACAATGAAAGTATACAAATGACTTAATGCGAAGTCGTCTTTCAGGAAAATTCTGCACAAATTGAAATTTTCTTTAAAATATTCACTGGTTGCAGGTAAGTCTATTCAATGAAAGTAATCAAACTGCTTGCAGGTAAGTATTTACAATGAAAGTACTCAAATGATTTAATTCGAAGTCCTCTTTCAGAAAAAATCACCACAAATTGAAATTTTCTTACAAATTATCACTGCTTGCAATTAAGTCTATACAATGGAAGTAATCAAATGGCTTAATACGAAATCCTCTTTCAGGAAAATTCACCACAAACTGAAATTTTCTTTAAAATTATCACCGCTTGCAGGTAAGTCTATTCAATGAAAGTAATCAAATGATTTAATACGAAATCCTTTCAGAAAAATTAACCACAAATTGAAATTTTCTTTAAAATTATAACTGCTTGCACGTAAGTCTATACAATGAAAGTAATCAAACGATTTAATACGAAGTCGTCTTTCAGAAAAATTCACACAAATTGAAATTTTCTTTAAAATTATCACTGCTTTCAGGTAAGTCTTTACAATGAAAGTAATCAATTGAGTTTAATACGAAGTCCTCTTTCAGAAAAATTCACCACAAATTGAAATTTTCTTTAAAATTATCACTGCTTGCAGGTTACAATGAAAGTAATCAAATTATTTAATACCAAGTCGTCTTTCAGGAAAATTCACCACCAGCTGAAATTTTCTTTGAAATTATCACTGCTTGCAGGTAAGTCTTTACGGTGAAAGTAATCAATTTATTTTAATATGAACTCTTCTTTCCGAAAAATTCTCTACAAATTGAAATTTTCTATAAAATAATCACTGCTTGCATGTAGGTCTATTCAATGTAATTAATCAAATTGCTTGCAGGTATGTCTTTACAATGAAGTTAATCAAATTAATTATTACTTAGTCGTCTTTCAAGAAAATTCACCACAAATTGAAATTGTCTTTGAAATTACCGCTGCTAGTAGGTAACTCTTTACAATGAAAGTAATCAATTGATTTTAATACGAAGTCTTCTTTCAGAAAAATTCACACAAATTGAAATTTTCTTTAAAATTATCACTGCTGGCAGGTAAGTCTTTACAATGAAAGTAATCAATTGAATTTAATAGGAAGTCCTCTTTCAGAGAAATTCACCACAAATTGAAATTTTCTTTAAAATTATAACTGCTTGCATGTAAGTCTATTCAATGAAAGTAACCAAACTGCTTGCAGTTATGTCTTTACAATGAAGATAATCAAATTAATTAATATGAAGTCGTTTTTCAGAAAAATTCACCACAAATTGAAATTGTCTTTGAATTTATCGCTGCTAGTAGGTAAGTCTTTACAATGAAAGTAGTCAATTGATTTTAATACGAAGTCTTCTTTCAGAAAAATTCTGCACAAATTGAAATTTTTTTTTAAATTATAACTGCTTGCAGGTAAGTCTATACAATGAAAGTAATGAAATGAATTAATACGAAGTCGTCTTTCTGAAAATTCACCATAAACTGACATTTTCTTTAAAATTATCACTGCTTGCAGGTAAGTTTTTACAATGAAAGTATACAAATGACTTAATACGAAGTCGTCTTTCAGGAAAATTCTGAACAAATTGAAATTTTCTTTAAAATATTCACTGCTTGCAGGTAAGTCTATACAATGAAAGTAATCAAATGATTTAAGACGAAGTCGTCTTTCAGGAAAATTCACCACAAAATGAAATTTTCTTTAAAATTATCACTGCTTGCAGGTAAGTCTTTACAATGAAAGTAATCAATTTATTTTAATACGAACTCTTCTTTCCGAAAAATTCTCTACAAATTGAAATTTTCTATAAAATAATCACTGCTTGCATGTAGGTCTATTCAATGTAAGTAATCAAAGTGCTTGCAGGTATGTCTTTACAATGAAGATAATCAAATTAATTAATACGAAGTAGTCTTTCAGAAAAATTCACCACAAATTGAAATTGTCTTTGAAATTATCGCTGCTAGTAGGTAAGTCTTTACAATGAAAGTAATCAATTGATTTTGATACGAAGTCTTTTTTCAGAAATATTCTGCACATATTGAAATTTTCTTTAAAATTTAACTGCTTGCATGTATGTATATTTAATGAAAGTAATCATACTGCTTGCAGTTATGTCTTTACAATGAAAGTAATCAGATGATATAATACGAGGTCGTCTTACAGGAAAATTCACAACAAATTGAAATTTTCTCTACAATTATCACTGCTTGCAGTTAAGTGTTTACAATGAAAGTAATCAAGTGATTTTGTTTGAAGTGCTCTTTCAGAAAAATTCGCCACAAATTGAAATTTTCCCTAAAATTATCACTGCTTGCAGGTAAGTCTATATAATGAAAGTTATCAAATGATTTAGTACAAAGTCCTCTTTCAGAAAAATTCACCACAAATTGAAATTTTCTTAAAAATTATCACTGCTTGCGAGTAAGTCTATACAATGGAAGTAGTCAAATGGCTTAATACGAAGTCGTCTTTCAGGAAAATTCACCACAAAATGAAATTTTCTTTAAAATTATCACTGCTTGCAGGTAAGTCTTTACAATGAAAGTAATCAATTTATTTTAATACGAACTCTTCTTTCCGAAAAATTCTCTACAAATTGAAATTTTCTATAAAATAATCACTGCTTGCATGTAGGTCTATTCAATGAAAGTAATCTAACTGCTTGCAGGTATGCCTTTACAACGAAGATAATCAAATTAATTAATACGAAGTTGTCTTTCAGAAAAATTCACCACAAATTGAAATTGTTTTTGAAGTTATCGCTGGTAGTAAGTAAGTCTTTACAATGAAAGTAATCAATTGATTTTAATACGAAGTCTTCTTTCAGAAAAATTCTGCACAAATTTAAATTTTCTTCAAAATTATAACTGCTTGCAGGTAAGTCTGTACAATGAAAGTAATCAAATGAATTAATACGAAGTCGTCTTTCAGGAAAATTCACCACAAACGGAAATTTTCTTTAAAATTATCACTGCTGGCAGGTAAGTCTTTACAATGAAAGTAATCAATTGTTTTCATACGACGTCTTCTTTCAGAAAAATTCCTCCACAAATTGAAATTTTCTTTAAAATTATAACTGCTTGCATGTATGTATATTCAATGAAAGTAATCAAACCGCTTGAAGGTATGTCTTTACAATGAAAATAATCAAATGATTTAATACGAAGTCGTCTTTCAGGAAAATTCACAACAAATTGAAATTTTCTTTAAAATTATCACTGCTTGCAGGTAAGTCTTTACAATGAAAGTAATCAAATGATTTAATACGAAGTCGTCTTTAAGCAAAATGCACCACAAATCGAAATTTCCTTTAAAATGACCACTGCTTTCAGGTAAGTTTTTACAATGAAAGTAAACAATTGATTTTAATACGAAGTCTTCTTTCAGAAAAATTCTCCACAAATTTACAATTTTCTTTAAAACTATCACTGGTTGCAGATAAGTCTATTTAATGGAAGTAATCAAACTTCTTGCAGGTAAGTATTTACAATGAAAGTAATCAAATGATTTAATACGAAGTGCTCCTTCAGAAAAATTCAACACAAATTGAAATTTTCTTTAAAATTATCACTGCTTGCAGGTAAGTCAATATAATGAAAGTAATCAAATGATTTAATACACAGTCCTCTTTCAGAAAAATTTACCTCAAATTGAAATTTTCTTACAAATTATCACTGCTTGCAAGTAAGTCTATACAATGGAAGTAATCAAATGGCTTAATACGAAATCCTCTTTCAGGAAAATTCACCACAAATTGCAATTTTCTTTAAAATTATAACTGCTTGCAGGTAAGTCTATACAATGAAAATAATCAAATGATTTAATACGAAGTCGTCTTTCAGAAAAATTAACACAAATTGAAATTTTCTTTAAAATTATCACTGCTGGCAGGTAAGTCTTTACAATGAATGTAATCAATTGAATTTAATACGAAGTCCTCTTTCAGAAAAATTCACCACATATTGAAATTTTTTTTAAAATTATCACTGCTTGCAGGTAAGTCTATACAATGAAAGTAATCAAATTATTTAATACCAAGTCGTCTTTCAGGAAAATTCACCACAAACTGAAATTTTCTTTAAAATTATCACAGCTTGCAGGTCAGTCTTTACAGTGAAAGTAATCAATTGATTTTAATACGACCTCTTCTTTCCGAAAAATTTTCCACAAATTGAAATTTTCTTTAAAATAATCACTGCTGGCATGTAGCTCTATTCAATGTAAGTAATCAAAGTGATTGCAGGTATATCTTTACAATGAAATTAATCAAATTAATTAATACTTAGTCGTCTTTTAAGAAAATTCACCACAAATTGAAATTGTTTTTGAAATTATCGCTGCTAGTAGGTAACTCTTCACAATTAAAGTAATCAATTGATTTTAATATGACGTCTTCTTTCAGAAAAATTCTTCACAAATTGAAATTTTTTTTAAAATTATAACTGCTTGCACGTAAGTCTATACAATGAAAGTAAGCAAATGAATTAATAAGAAGTCGTCTTTCAGGAAAATTCACCACAAACTGAAATTTTCTTTAAAATTATCACTGCTTGCAGGTAAGTCTTTACAATGAAAGTAATCAATTGTTTTAGTACGATGTCTTCTTTCAGAAAAATTCTCCACAAATTGAAATTTTCTTTAAAATTATAACTGCTTGCATGTAAGTCTATTCAATGAAAGTAATCAAACTGCTTGCAAGTATGTCTTTACAATGAAGATAATCAAATTAATTAATACGAAGTCGTCTTTCAGAAAAATTCACCACAAAATGAAATTTTCTTTAAAATTATCACTGCTTGCAGGTAAGTCTTTACAATGAAAGTAATCAATTGTTTTAATACGACGTCTTCTTTCAGAAAAATTCTCCACAAATTGAAATTTTCTTTAAAATTATAACTGCTTGCATGTAAGTCTATTCAATGAAAGTAATCTAACTGCTTGCAGGTATGCCTTTACAACGAAGATAATCAAATTAATTAATACGAAGTTGTGTTTCAGAAAAATTCACCACAAATTGAAATTGTTTTTGAAGTTATCGCTGGTAGTAGGTAAGTCTTTACAATGAAAGTAATCAATTGATTTTAATACGAAGTCTTCTTTCAGAAAAATTCTGTACAAATTTAAATTTTCTTCAAAATTATAACTAATTGCAGGTAAGTCTGTACAAAGCAAGTAATCAAATGAATTAATACGAAGTCGTCTTTCAGGAAAATTCACCACAAACGGAAATTTTCTTTAAAATTATCACTGCTGGCAGGTAAGTCTTTACAATGAAAGTAATCAATTGTTTTCATACGACGTCTTCTTTCAGAAAAATTCCTCCACAAATTGAAATTTTCTTTAAAATTATAACTGCTTGCATGTATGTATATTCAATGAAAGTAATCAAACCGCTTGAAGGTATGTCTTTACAATGAAAATAATCAAATGATTTAATACGAAGTCGTCTTTCAGGAAAATTCACAACAAATTGAAATTTTCTTTAAAATTATCACTGCTTGCAGGTAAGTCTTTACAATGAAAGTAGTCAAATGATTTAATACGAAGTCGTCTTTAAGCAAAATGCACCACAAATCGAAATTTCTTTTAAAATGACCACTGCTTTCAGGTAAGTCTTTACAATGAAAGTAAACAATTGATTTTAATACGAAGTCTTCTTTCAGAAAAATTCTCCACAAATTTACAATTTTCTTTAAAACTATCACTGGTTGCAGGTAAGTCTATTTAATGGAAGTAATCAAACTTCTTGCAGGTAAGTATTTACAATGAAAGTAATCAAATGATTTAATACGAAGTGCTCTTTCAGAAAAATTCAACACAAATTGAAATTTTCTTTAAAATTATCACTGCTTGCAGGTAAGTCAATATAATTAAAGTAATCAAATGATTTAATACACAGTCCTCTTTCAGAAAAATTCACCTCAAATTGAAATTTTCTTACAAATTATCACTGCTTGCAAGTAAGTCTATACAATGGAAGTAATCAAATGGCTTAATACGAAATCCTCTTTCAGGAAAATTCACCACAAATTGAAATTTTCTTTAAAATTATCACTGCTGGCAGGTAAGTCTTTACAATGAAAGTAATCAATTGAGTTTAATACGAAGTCCTCTTTCAGAAAAATTCACCACAAATTGAAATTTTCTTTAAAATTATCACTGCTTGCAGGTTACAATGAAAGTAATCAAATTATTTAATACCAAGTCGTCTTTCAGGAAAATTCACCACCAGCTGAAATTTTCTTTGAAATTATCACTGCTTGCAGGTAAGTCTTTACGGTGAAAGTAATCAATTTATTTTAATACGAACTCTTCTTTCCGAAAAATTCTCTACAAATTGAAATTTTCTATAAAATAATCACTGCTTGCATGTAGGTCTATTCAATGTAATTAATCAAATTGCTTGCAGGTATGTCTTTATAATGAAGTTAATCAAATTAATTATTACTTAGTCGTCTTTCAAGAAAATTCACCACAAATTGAAATTGTCTTTGAAATTACCGCTGCTAGTAGGTAACTCTTTACAATGAAAGTAATCAATTGATTTTAATACGAAGTCTTCTTTCAGAAAAATTCACACAAATTGAAATTTTCTTTAAAATTATCACTGCTGGCAGGTAAGTCTTTACAATGAAAGTAATCAATTGAATTTAATAGGAAGTCCTCTTTCAGAGAAATTCACCACAAATTGAAATTTTCTTTAAAATTATAACTGCTTGCATGTAAGTCTATTCAATGAAAGTAACCAAACTGCTTGCAGTTATGTCTTTACAATGAAGATAATCAAATTAATTAATATGAAGTCGTTTTTCAGAAAAATTCACCACAAATTGAAATTGTCTTTGAATTTATCGCTGCTAGTAGGTAAGTCTTTACAATGAAAGTAGTCAATTGATTTTAATACGAAGTCTTCTTTCAGAAAAATTCTGCACAAATTGAAATTTTTTTTTAAATTATAACTGCTTGCAGGTAAGTCTATACAATGAAAGTAATGAAATGAATTAATACGAAGTCGTCTTTCTGAAAATTCACCATAAACTGACATTTTCTTTAAAATTATCACTGCTTGCAGGTAAGTTTTTACAATGAAAGTATACAAATGACTTAATACGAAGTCGTCTTTCAGGAAAATTCTGAACAAATTGAAATTTTCTTTAAAATATTCACTGCTTGCAGGTAAGTCTATACAATGAAAGTAATCAAATGATTTAAGACGAAGTCGTCTTTCAGGAAAATTCACCACAAAATGAAATTTTCTTTAAAATTATCACTGCTTGCAGGTAAGTCTTTACAATGAAAGTAATCAATTTATTTTAATACGAACTCTTCTTTCCGAAAAATTCTCTACAAATTGAAATTTTCTATAAAATAATCACTGCTTGCATGTAGGTCTATTCAATGTAAGTAATCAAAGTGCTTGCAGGTATGTCTTTACAATGAAGATAATCAAATTAATTAATACGAAGTAGTCTTTCAGAAAAATTCACCACAAATTGAAATTGTCTTTGAAATTATCGCTGCTAGTAGGTAAGTCTTTACAATGAAAGTAATCAATTGATTTTGATACGAAGTCTTTTTTCAGAAATATTCTGCACATATTGAAATTTTCTTTAAAATTTAACTGCTTGCATGTATGTATATTTAATGAAAGTAATCATACTGCTTACAGTTATGTCTTTACAATGAAAGTAATCAGATGATATAATACGAGGTCGTCTTACAGGAAAATTCACAACAAATTGAAATTTTCTCTACAATTATCACTGCTTGCAGTTAAGTGTTTACAATGAAAGTAATCAAGTGATTTTGTTTGAAGTGCTCTTTCAGAAAAATTCGCCACAAATTGAAATTTTCCCTAAAATTATCACTGCTTGCAGGTAAGTCTATATAATGAAAGTTATCAAATGATTTAATACAAAGTCCTCTTTCAGAAAAATTCACCACAAATTGAAATTTTCTTAAAAATTATCACTGCTTGCGAGTAAGTCTATACAATGGAAGTAGTCAAATGGCTTAATACGAAATCGTCTTTCAGGAAAATTCACCACAAATTGAAATTTTCTTTAAAATTATCACTGCTTGCAGGTAAGTCTTTACAATTAAAGTAATCAACTGTTTTAATACGACGTCTTCTTTCAGAAAAATTCTCCACAAATTGAAATTTTTTTTAAAATTATAACTGCTTGCATGTAAGTCTATTCAATGAAAGTAATCTAACTGCTTGCAGGTATGCCTTTACAACGAAGATAATCAAATTAATTAATACGAAGTTGTCTTTCAGAAAAATTCACCACAAATTGAAATTGTTTTTGAAGTTATCGCTGGTAGTAAGTAAGTCTTTACAATGAAAGTAATCAATTGATTTTAATACGAAGTCTTCTTTCAGAAAAATTCTGCACAAATTTAAATTTTCTTCAAAATTATAACTGCTTGCAGGTAAGTCTGTACAATGAAAGTAATCAAATGAATTAATACGAAGTCGTCTTTCAGGAAAATTCACCACAAACGGAAATTTTCTTTAAAATTATCACTGCTGGCAGGTAAGTCTTTACAATGAAAGTAATCAATTGTTTTCATACGACGTCTTCTTTCAGAAAAATTCCTCCACAAATTGAAATTTTCTTTAAAATTATAACTGCTTGCATGTATGTATATTCAATGAAAGTAATCAAACCGCTTGAAGGTATGTCTTTACAATGAAAATAATCAAATGATTTAATACGAAGTCGTCTTTCAGGAAAATTCACAACAAATTGAAATTTTCTTTAAAATTATCACTGCTTGCAGGTAAGTCTTTACAATGAAAGTAATCAAATGATTTAATACGAAGTCGTCTTTAAGCAAAATGCACCACAAATCGAAATTTCCTTTAAAATGACCACTGCTTTCAGGTAAGTTTTTACAATGAAAGTAAACAATTGATTTTAATACGAAGTCTTCTTTCAGAAAAATTCTCCACAAATTTACAATTTTCTTTAAAACTATCACTGGTTGCAGATAAGTCTATTTAATGGAAGTAATCAAACTTCTTGCAGGTAAGTATTTACAATGAAAGTAATCAAATGATTTAATACGAAGTGCTCCTTCAGAAAAATTCAACACAAATTGAAATTTTCTTTAAAATTATCACTGCTTGCAGGTAAGTCAATATAATGAAAGTAATCAAATGATTTAATACACAGTCCTCTTTCAGAAAAATTTACCTCAAATTGAAATTTTCTTACAAATTATCACTGCTTGCAAGTAAGTCTATACAATGGAAGTAATCAAATGGCTTAATACGAAATCCTCTTTCAGGAAAATTCACCACAAATTGCAATTTTCTTTAAAATTATAACTGCTTGCAGGTAAGTCTATACAATGAAAATAATCAAATGATTTAATACGAAGTCGTCTTTCAGAAAAATTAACACAAATTCAAATTTTCTTTAAAATTATCACTGCTGGCAGGTAAGTCTTTACAATGAATGTAATCAATTGAATTTAATACGAAGTCCTCTTTCAGAAAAATTCACCACATATTGAAATTTTTTTTAAAATTATCACTGCTTGCAGGTAAGTCTATACAATGAAAGTAATCAAATTATTTAATACCAAGTCGTCTTTCAGGAAAATTCACCACAAACTGAAATTTTCTTTAAAATTATCACAGCTTGCAGGTCAGTCTTTACAGTGAAAGTAATCAATTGATTTTAATACGACCTCTTCTTTCCGAAAAATTTTCCACAAATTGAAATTTTCTTTAAAATAATCACTGCTGGCATGTAGCTCTATTCAATGTAAGTAATCAAAGTGATTGCAGGTATATCTTTACAATGAAATTAATCAAATTAGTTAATACTTAGTCGTCTTTTAAGAAAATTCACCACAAATTGAAATTGTTTTTGAAATTATCGCTGCTAGTAGGTAACTCTTCACAATTAAAGTAATCAATTGATTTTAATATGACGTCTTCTTTCAGAAAAATTCTTCACAAATTGAAATTTTTTTTAAAATTATAACTGCTTGCACGTAAGTCTATACAATGAAAGTAAGCAAATGAATTAATAAGAAGTCGTCTTTCAGGAAAATTCACCACAAACTGAAATTTTCTTTAAAATTATCACTGCTTGCAGGTAAGTCTTTACAATGAAAGTAATCAATTGTTTTAGTACGATGTCTTCTTTCAGAAAAATTCTCCACAAATTGAAATTTTCTTTAAAATTATAACTGCTTGCATGTAAGTCTATTCAATGAAAGTAATCAAACTGCTTGCAAGTATGTCTTTACAATGAAGATAATCAAATTAATTAATACGAAGTCGTCTTTCAGAAAAATTCACCACAAAATGAAATTTTCTTTAAAATTATCACTGCTTGCAGGTAAGTCTTTACAATGAAAGTAATCAATTGTTTTAATACGACGTCTTCTTTCAGAAAAATTCTCCACAAATTGAAATTTTCTTTAAAATTATAACTGCTTGCATGTAAGTCTATTCAATGAAAGTAATCTAACTGCTTGCAGGTATGCCTTTACAACGAAGATAATCAAATTAATTAATACGAAGTTGTGTTTCAGAAAAATTCACCACAAATTGAAATTGTTTTTGAAGTTATCGCTGGTAGTAGGTAAGTCTTTACAATGAAAGTAATCAATTGATTTTAATACGAAGTCTTCTTTCAGAAAAATTCTGTACAAATTTAAATTTTCTTCAAAATTATAACTGCTTGCAGGTAAGTCTGTACAAAGCAAGTAATCAAATGAATTAATACGAAGTCGTCTTTCAGGAAAATTCACCACAAACGGAAATTTTCTTTAAAATTATCACTGCTGGCAGGTAAGTCTTTACAATGAAAGTAATCAATTGTTTTCATACGACGTCTTCTTTCAGAAAAATTCCTCCACAAATTGAAATTTTCTTTAAAATTATAACTGCTTGCATGTATGTATATTCAATGAAAGTAATCAAACCGCTTGAAGGTATGTCTTTACAATGAAAATAATCAAATGATTTAATACGAAGTCGTCTTTCAGGAAAATTCACAACAAATTGAAATTTTCTTTAAAATTATCACTGCTTGCAGGTAAGTCTTTACAATGAAAGTAATCAAATGATTTAATACGAAGTCGTCTTTAAGCAAAATGCACCACAAATCGAAATTTCTTTTAAAATGACCACTGCTTTCAGGTAAGTCTTTACAATGAAAGTAAACAATTGATTTTAATACGAAGTCTTCTTTCAGAAAAATTCTCCACAAATTTACAATTTTCTTTAAAACTATCACTGGTTGCAGGTAAGTCTATTTAATGGAAGTAATCAAACTTCTTGCAGGTAAGTATTTACAATGAAAGTAATCAAATGATTTAATACGAAGTGCTCTTTCAGAAAAATTCACCTCAAATTGAAATTTTCTTACAAATTATCACTGCTTGCAAGTAAGTCTATACAATGGAAGTAATCAAATGGCTTAATACGAAATCCTCTTTCAGGAAAATTCACCACAAATTGAAATTTTCTTTAAAATTATCACTGCTTGCACGTAAGTCTTCACAATGAAAGTAATCAAATGATTTAATACGAAGTCCTTTCAGAAAAATTCACCACAAATTGAAATTTTCTTTAAAATTATAACTGCTTGCAGGTAAGTCTATACAATGAAAGTAATCAAATGATTTAATACGAAGTCGTCTTTCAGAAAAATTAACACAAATTGAAATTTTCTTTAAAATTATCACTGCTGGCAGGTAAGTCTTTACAATGAATGTAATCAATTGAATTTAATACGAAGTCCTCTTTCAGAAAAATTCACCACAGATTGAAATTTTTTTTAAAATTATCACTGCTTGCAGGTAAGTCTATACAATGAAAGTAATCAAATTATTTAATACCAAGTCGTCTTTCAGGAAAATTCACCACAAACTGAAATTTTCTTTAAAATTATCACAGCTTGCAGGTAAGTCTTTGCAGTGAAAGTAATCAATTGATTTTAATACGACCTCTTCTTTCCGAAAAATTTTCCACAAATTGAAATTTTCTTTAAAATAATCACTGCTTGCATGTAGGTCTATTCAATGTAAGTAATCAAAGTGATTGCAGGTATATCTTTACAATGAAGTTAATCAAATTAATTAATACTTAGTCGTCTTTTAAGAAAATTCACCACAAATTGAAATTGTTTTTGAAATTATCGCTGCTAGTAGGTAACTCTTTACAATTAAAGTAATCAATTGATTTTAATATGACGTTTTCTTTCAGAAAAATTCTTCACAAATTGAAATTTTTTTTAAAATTTTAACTGCTTGCACGTAAGTCTATGCAATGAAAGTAAGCAAATGAATTAATAAGAAGTCGTCTTTCAGGAAAATTCACCACAAACTGAAATTTTCTTTAAAATTATCACTGCTTGCAGGAAAGTCTTTACAATGAAAGTAATCAATTGTTTTAGTACGATGTCTTCTTTCAGAAAAATTCTCCACAAATTGAAATTTTCTTTAAAATTATAACTGCTTGCATGTAAGTCTATTCAATGAAAGTAATCAAACTGCTTGCAGGTATGTCTTTACAATGAACATAATCAAAGTAATTAATACGAAGTCGTCTTTCAGAAAAATTCACCACAAATTGAAATTTTCTTACAAATTATCACTGCTTGCAAGTAAGTCTATACAATGGAAGTAACCAAATGGCTTAATACGAAATCCTCTTTCAAGAAAATTCACAACAAATTGAAATTTTCTTTAAAATTATCACTGCTTGCAGGTAAGTCTTTACAATGAAAGTAATCAAATGATTTAATACGAAGTCCTTTCAGAAAAATTCACCACAAATTAAAATTTTCTTTAAAATTATAACTGCTTGCAGGTAAGTCTATACAATGAAAGTAATCAAATGATTTAATACGAAGTCGTCTTTCAGAAAAATTCACACAAATTGAAATTTTCTTTAAAATTATCACTGCTTGCAGGTAAGTCTATACAATGAAAGTAATCAAATTATTTAATACCAAGACGTTTTCAGGAAAATTCACCACAAACTGAAATTTTCTTTAAAATTATCACTGCTTGTAGGTAAGTCTTTACGGTGAAAGTAATCAATTGATTTTAATACGACCTCTTCTTTCCGAAAAATTCTCCACAAATTGAAATTTTCTTTAAAATAAACACTGCTTGCATGTAGGTCTATTCAATGTAAGTAATCAAAGTGCTTGCAGGTATGTCTTTAAAATGAAGTTAATCAAATTAATTAATACTTAGTCGTCTTTCAAGAAAATTCACCACAAATTGAAATTGTCTTTGAAATTATCGCTGCTAGTAGGTAACTCTTTACAATGAAAGTAATCAATTGATTTTAATATGAAGTCTTCTTTCAGAAAAATTCTGCACAAATTGAAATTTTTTTTAAAATTATAACTGCTTGCAGGTAAGTCTATACAATGAAAGTAATCAAATAAATTAATTCGAAGTCGTCTTTCAGGAAAATTCACCACAAACTGAAATTTTCTTTAAAATTATCACTGCTTGCAGGTAGGTCTTTACAATGAAAGTAATTAATTGTTTTAATACGACGTCTTCTTTCAAAAAAATTCTCCACAAATTGAAATTTTCTTTAAAATTATAACTGCTTGCATGTAAGTCTACTCAATGAAAGTAATCAAACTGCTTGCAGGTATGTCTTTACAATGAAGATAATCAAATTAGTTAATACGAAGTCGTCTTTTAAGAAAATTCACCACAAATTGAAATTGTTTTTGAAATTATCGCTGCTAGTAGGTAACTCTTTACAATTAAAGTAATCAATTGATTTTAATATGACGTCTTCTTTCAGAAAAATTCTTCACAAATTGAAATTTTTTTTAAAATTATAACTGCTTGCACGTAAGTCTATACAATGAAAGTAAGCAAACGAATTAATAAGAAGTCGACTTTCAGGAAAATTCACCACAAACTGAAATTTTCTTTAAAATTATCACTGCTTGCAGGTAAGTCTTTACAATGAAAGTAATCAATTGTTTTAGTACGATGTCTTCTTTCAGAAAAATTCTCCACAAATTGAAATTTTCTTTAAAATTATAACTGCTTGCATGTAAGTCTATTCAATGAAAGTAATCAAACTGCTTGCAAGTATGTCTTTACAATGAAGATAATCAAATTAATTAATACGAAGTCGTCTTTCAGAAAAATTCACCACAAATTGAAATTTTCTTACAAATTATCACTGCTTGCAAGTAAGTCTATACAATGGAAGTAATCAAATGGCTTAATACGAAATCCTCTTTCAGGAAAATTCACCGCAAATTGAAATTTTCTTTAAAGTTATCACTGCTTGCAGGTAAGTCTTACCAATGAAAGTAATCAAATTAATTAATACGAAGTCGTCTTTCAGAAAAATTCACCACAAATTGAAATTTTCTTACAAATTATCACTGCTTGCAAGTAAGTCTATACAATGGAAGTAATCAAATGGCTTAATACGAAATCCTCTTTCAGGAAAATTCACCGCAAATTGAAATTTTCTTTAAAGTTATCACTGCTTGCAGGTAAGTCTTACCAATGAAAGTAATCAAATGATTTAATACGAAGTCCTTTCAGAAAAATTCACCACAAATTGAAATTTTCTTTAAAATTATAACTGCTTGCAGGCATGTCTATACAATGAAAGTAATCAAATGATTTAATACGAAGTCGTCTTTCAGAAAAATGCACACAAATTGAAATTTTCTTTAAAATTATCACTGCTTGCAGGTAAGTCTATACAATGAAAGTAATCAAATTATTTAATACCAAGACGTTTTCAGGAAAATTCACCACAAACTGAAATTTTCTTTAAAATTATCACTGCTTGTAGGCAAGTTTTTAAGGTGAAAGTAATCAATTGATTTTAATACGACCTCTTCTTTCCGAAAAATTCTCCACAAATTGAAATTTTCTTTAAAATAAACACTGCTTGCATGTAGGTCTATTCAATGTAAGTAATCAAAGTGCTTGCAGGTATGTCTTTAAAATGAAGTTAATCAATTTAATTAATACTTAGTCGTCTTTCAAGAAAATTCACCACAAATTGAAATTGTCTTTGAAATTATCGCTGCTAGTAGGTAACTCTTTACAATGAAAGTAATCAATTGATTTTAATATGAAGTCTTCTTTCAGAAAAATTCTGCACAAATTGAAATTTTTTTTAAAATTATAACTGCTTGCAGGTAAGTCTATACAATGAAAGTAATCAAATAAATTAATTCGAAGTAGTCTTTCAGGAAAATTCACCACAAACTGAAATTTTCTTTAAAATTATCACTACTTGCAGGTAAGTCTTTACAATGAAATTATCACTGCTTGCAGGTAAGTCTTTACGGTGAAAGTAGTAGGTAACTCTCTACAATGAAAGTAATCAATTGATTTTAATATGAAGTCTTCTTTCAGAGAAATTCTGCACAAATTAAATTTTTTTTTTAAATTATGACTGCTTGCAGGTAAGTCTATACAATGAAAGTAATGAAATGAATTAATACGAAGTCGTCTTTCAGGAAAATTCACCACAAACTGAAATTTTCTTTAAAATTATCACTGCTTGCAGGTAAGTCTTTACAATGAAAGTATACAAATGACTTAATACGAAGTCGTCTTTCAGGAAAATTCTGAACAAATTGAAATTTTCTATAAAATATTCACTGCTTGCAGGTAAGTCTATACAATGAAAGTAATCAAATGATTAAAGACGAAGTCGTCTTTCAGGAAAATTCACCACAAATTGAAATTTTCTTTAAAATTATAACTGCTTGCAGGTAAGTCTATACAATGAAAGTAATCAAATGATTTAATACGAAGTCGTCTTTCAGAAAAATTCACACAAATTGAAATTTTCTTTAAAATTATCACTGCTGGCAGGTAAGTCTTTACAATGAAAGTAATCAATTGAATTTAATACGAAGTCCTCTTTCAGAGAAATTCACCGCAAATGGAAATTTTCTTAAAAATTATAACTGCTTGCATGTAAGTCTATTCAATGAAAGTAATCAAACTGCTTGCAGGTATGTCTTTACAATGAAGATAATCAAATTAATTAATATGAAGTCGTTTTTCAGAAAAATTCACCACAAATTGAAATTGTCTTTGAATTTATCGCTGCTAGTAGGTAAGTCTTTACAATGAAAGTAATCAATTAATTTTAATACGAAGTCTTCTTTCAGAAAAATTCTGCACAAATTGAATTTTTTTTTTTAAATTATGACTGCTTGCAGGTAAGTCTATACAATGAAAGTAATGAAATGAATTAATACGAAGTCGTCTTTCAGAAAATTCACCATAAACTGAAATTTTCTTTAAAATTATCACTGCTTGCAGATAAGTTTTTACAATGAAAGTATACCAATGACTTAATACGAAGTCGTCTTTCAGGAAAATTCTGAACAAATTGAAATTTTCTATAAAATATTCATTGCTTGCAGGTAAGTCTATACAATGAAAGTAATCAAATGATTAAAGACGAAGTCGTCTTTCAGGAAAATTCACCACAAACTGAAATTTTCTTTAAAATTATCACTGCTTGCAGGTAAGTCTTTACAATGAAAGTAATCAATTGTTTTAGTACGACGTCTTCTTTCAGAAAAATTCTCCACAAAGTGAAATTTTCTTTAAAATTATAACTGCTTGCATGTAAGTCTATTCAATGAAAGTAATCAAACTGCTTGCAGGTATGTCTTTACAATGAAGATAATCAAATTAATTAATACGAAGTAGTCTTTCAGAAAAATTCACCACAAATTGAAATTGTCTTTGAAATTATCGCTGCTAGTAGGTAAGTCTTTACAATGAAAGTAATCAATTGATTTTTGTACGAAGTCTTTTTTTCAGAAATATTCTGCACAAATTGAAATTTTTTTTAAAATTGTAACTGCTTGCATGTATGTATATTCAATGAAAGTAATCATACTGCTTGCAGTTATGTCTTTACAATGAAAGTAATCAAATGATTTAATACGAAGTCCTTTCAGAAAACTTCACCACAAATTGAAATTTTCTTAAAAATTATCACTGCTTGCAGGTAAGTCTATACAATGAAAGTAATCAAATTATTTAATACCAAGTCGTCTTTCAGGAAAATTCACCACAAACTGAAATTTTCTTTAAAATTATCACAGCTTGCAGGTAAGTCTTTACAGTGAAAGTAATCAATTGATTTTAATACGACCTCTTCTTTCCGAAAAATTTTCTTTAAAATAATCACTGCTTGCATGTAGGTCTATTCAATGTAAGTAATCAAAGTGATTGCAGGTATATCTTTACAATGAAGTTAATCAAATTAATTAATACTTAGTCGTCTTTTAAGAAAATTCACCACAAATTGAAATTGTTTTTGAAATTATCGCTGCTAGTAGGTAACTCTTTACAATTAAAGTAATCAATTGATTTTAATATGACGTCTTCTTTCAGAAAAATTCTTCACAAATTGAAATTTTTTTTTAAAATTATAACTGCTTGCACGTAAGTCTATACAATGAAAGTAAGCAAATGAATTAATAAGAAGTCGTCTTTCAGGAAAATTCACCACAAACTGAAATTTTCTTTAAAATTATCACTGCTTGCAGGTAAGTCTTTACAATGAAAGTAATCAATTGTTTTAGTACGATGTTTTCTTTCAGAAAAATTCTCCACAAATTGAAATTTTCTTTAAAATTATAACTGCTTGCATGTAAGTCTATTCAATGAAAGTAATCAAACTGCTTGCAAGTATGTCTTTACAATGAAGATAATCAAATTAATTAATACGAAGTCGTCTTTCAGAAAAATTCACCACAAATTGAAATTTTCTTCCAAATTATCACTGCTTGCAAGTAAGTCTATACAATGGAAGTAATCAAATTGCTTAATACGAAATCCTCTTTCAGGAAAATTCACCACAAATTGAAATTTTCTTTAAAATTATCACTGCTTGCAGGTAAGTCTTTACAATGAAAGTAATCAAATGATTTAATACGAAGTAATTTCAGAAAAATTCACCACAAATTAAAATTTTCTTTAAAATTATAACTGCTTGCAGGTAAGTCTATACAATGAAAGTAATCAAATGATTTAATACGAAGTCGTCTTTCAGAAAAATTCACACAAATTGAAATTTTCTTTAAAAGTATCACTGCTTGCAGGTAAGTCTATACAATGAAAGTAATCAAATTATTTAATACCAAGACGATTTCAGCAAAATTCACCACAAACTGAAATTTTCTTTAAAATTATCACTGCTTGTAGGTAAGTCTTTACGTTGAAAGTAATCAATTGATTTTAATACGACCCCTTCTTTCCGAAAACTTCTCCACAAATTGAAATTTTCTTTAAAATAAACACTGCTTGCATGTAGGTCTATTCAATGTAAGTAATCAAAGTGCTTGCAGGTATGTCTTTAAAATGAAGTTATTCAAATTAATTAATACTTTGTCATATTTCAAGAAAATTTACCACAAATTGAAATTGTCTTTGAAATTATCGCTGCTAGTAGGTAACTCCTTACAATGAAAGTAATCAATTGATTTTAATATGAAGTCTCCTTTCAGAAAAATTCTGCACAAATTGAAATTTTTTTTTAAATTATAACTGCTTGCAGGTAAGTCTATACAATGAAAGTAATCAAATAAATTAATACGAAGTCGTCTTTCAGGAAAATTCACCACAAACTGAAATTTTCTTTAAAATTATCACTGCTTGCAGGTAAGTCTTTACAACGAAAGTAATCAATTGTTTTAATACGACGTCTTCTTTCAGAAAAATTCTCCACAAATCGAAATTTTCTTTAAAATTATAACTGCTTGCATGTAAGTCTATTCAATGAAAGTAATCAAACTGCCTGCAGGTATGTCTTTACAATGAAGATAATCAAATTAATTAATACGAAGTCGTTTTTCAGAAAAATTCACCACAAATTGAAATTGTCTTTGAAATTATCGCTGCTAGTAGGTAAGTCTTTACAATGAAAGTAATCAATTGATTTTAATACGCAGTCTTCGTTCAGAAAAATTCTGCACAAATTGATATTTTTTTTTAAAATTATAACTGCTTACAGGTAAGTCTATACAGTGAAAGTAATCAAATGAAATAATACGAAGTCGTCTTTCAGAAAATTCACCACAAACTGAAATTTTCTTTAAAATTATCACTGCTTGTAGGTAAGTCTTTACGTTGAAAGTAATCAATTGATTTTAATACGACCCCTTCTTTCCGAAAAATTCTCCACAAATTGAAATTTTCTTTAAAATAAACACTGCTTGCATGTAGCTCTATTCAATGTAAGTAATCAAAGTGCTTGCAGGTATGTCTTTAAAATGAAGTTAATCAAATTAATTAATACTTAGTCATATTTCAAGAAAATTTACCACAAATTGAAATTGTCTTTGAAATTATCGCTGCTAGTAGGTAACTCCTTACAATGAAAGTAATCAATTGATTTTAATATGAAGTCTCCTTTCAGAAAAATTCTGCACAAATTGAAATTTTTTTTTAAATTATAACTGCTTGCAGGTAAGTCTATACAATGAAAGTAATCAAATAAATTAATACGAAGTCGTCTTTCAGGAAAATTCACCACAAACTGAAATTTTCTTTAAAATTATCACTGCTTGCAGGTAAGTCTTTACAACGAAAGTAATCAATTGTTTCAATACGACGTCTTCTTTCAGAAAAATTCTCCACAAATTGAAATTTTCTTTAAAATTATAACTGCTTGCATGTAAGTCTATTCAATGAAAGTAATCAAACTGCCTGCAGGTATGTCTTTACAATGAAGATAATCAAATTAATTAATACGAAGTCGTTTTTCAGAAAAATTCACCACAAATTGAAATTGTCTTTGAAATTATCGCTGCTAGTAGCTAAGTCTTTACAATGAAAGTAATCAACTGATTTTAATACGCAGTCTTCGTTCAGAAAAATTCTACACAAATTGATATTTTTTTTTTAAATTATAACTGCTTGCAGGTAAGTCTATACAATGAAAGTAATCAAATGAATTAATACGAAGTCGTCTTTCAGAAAATTCACCATAAACTGAACTTTTCTTTAAAATTATCACTGCTTGCAGGTAAGTTTTTACAATGAAAGTATACAAATGACTTAATACGAAGTCGTCTTTCAGGAAAATTCTGCACAAATTGAAATTTTCTTTAAAATATTCACTGCTTGCAGGTAAGTCTATACAATGAAAGTAATCAAATGATTTAAGACGAGGTCGTCTTTCAGGAAAATTCACCACAAACTGAAATTTTCTTTAAAATTATCACTGCTTGCAGGTAAGTCTTTACAATGAAAGTAATCAATTGTTTTAATACGACGTCTTCTTTCAGAAAAATTCTCCACAATTTGAAATTTTCTTTAAAATTATAACTGCTTGCATGTAAGTCTATTCAATGAAAGTAATCAAACTGCTTGCAGGTATGTCTTTACAATGAACATAATCAAAGTAATTTATACGAAGTCGTCTTTCAGATAAATTCACCACAAATTGAAATTTTCTTACAAATTATCACTGCTTGCAAGTAAGTCTATACAATGGAAGTAACCAAATGGCTTAATACGAAATCCTCTTTCAGGAAAATTCACCACAAATTGAAATTTTCTTTAAAATTATCACTGCTTGCAGGTAAGTCTTTACAATGAAAGTAATCAAATGATTTAATACGAAGTCCTTTCAGAAAAATTCACCACAAATTAAAATTTTCTTTAAAATTATAACTGCTTGCAGGTAAGTCTATACAATGAAAGTAATCAAATGATTTAATACGAAGTCGTCTTTCAGAAAAATTCACACAAATTGAAATTTTCTTTAAAATTATCACTGCTTGCAGGTAAGTCTATACAATGAAAGTATTCAAATTATTTAATACCAAGACGTTTTCAGGAAAATTCACCACAAACTCAAATTTTCTTTAAAATTATCACTGCTTGTAGGTAAGTCTTTACGGTGAAAGTAATCAATTGATTTTAATACGACCTCTTCTTTCCGAAAAATTCTCCACAAATTGAAATTTTCTTTGAAATAAACACTGGTTGCATGTAGGTCTATTCAATGTAAGTAATCAAAGTGCTTGCAGGTATGTCTTTAAAATGAAGTTAATCAAATTAATTAATACTTAGTCGTCTTTCAAGAAAATTCACCACAAATTGAAATTGTCTTTGAAATTATCGCTGCTAGTAGGTAACTCTTTACAATGAAAGTAATCAATTGATTTTAATATGAAGTCTTCTTTCAGAAAAATTCTGCACAAATTGAAATTTTTTTTAAAATTATAACTGCTTGCAGGTAAGTCTATACAATGAAAGTAATCAAATAAATTAATTCGAAGGCGTCTTTCAGGAAAATTCACCACAAACTGAAATTTTCTTTAAAATTATCACTGCTTGCAGGTAAGTCTTTACAATGAAAGTAATTAATTGTTTTAATACGACGTCTTCTTTCAAAAAAATTCTCCACAAATTGAAATTTTCTTTAAAATTATAACTGCTTGCATGTAAGTCTACTCAATGAAAGTAATCAAACTGCTTGCAGGTATGTCTTTACAATGAAGATAATCAAATTAATTAATACGAAGTCGTCTTTTAAGAAAATTCACCACAAATTGAAATTGTTTTTGAAATTATCGCTGCTAGTAGGTAACTCTTTACAATTAAACTAATCAATTGATTTTAATATGACGTCTTCTTTCAGAAAAATTCTTCACAAATTGAAATTTTTTTTAAAATTTTAACTGCTTGCACGTAAGTCTATACAATGAAAGTAAGCAAATGAATTAATAAGAAGTCGTCTTTCAGGAAAATTCACCACAAACTGAAATTTTCTTTAAAATTATCACTGCTTGCAGGTAAGTCTTTTCAATGAAAGTAATCAATTGTTTTAGTACGATGTCTTCTTTCAGAAAAATTCTCCACAAATTGAAATTTTCTTTAAAATTATAACTGCTTGCATGTAAGTCTATTCAATGAAAGTAATCAAACTGCTTGCAAATATGTCTTACAATGAAGATAATCAAATTAATTAATACGAAGTCGTCTTTCAGAAAAATTCACCACAAATTGAAATTTTCTTACAAATTATCACTGCTTGCAAGTAAGTCTATACAATGGAAGTAATCAAATGGCTTAATACGAAATCCTCTTTCAGGAAAATTCACCACAAATTGAAATTTTCTTTAAAGTTATCACTGCTTGCAGGTAAGTCTTACCAATGAAAGTAATCAAATGATTTAATACGAAGTCCTTTCAGAAAAATTCACCACAAATTGAAATTTTCTTTAAAATTATAACTGCTTGCAGGCATGTATATACAATGAAAGTAATCAAATTATTTAATACGAAGTCGTCTTTCAGAAAAATTCACACAAATTGAAATTTTCTTTAAAATTATCACTGCTTGCAGGTAAGTCTATACAATGAAAGTAATCAAATTATTTAATACCAAGACGTTTTCAGGAAAATTCACCACAAACTGAAATTTTCTTTAAAATTATCACTGCTTGTAGGTAAGTCTTTACGGTGAAAGTAATCAATTGATTTTAATACGACCTCTTCTTTCCGAAAAATTCTCCACAAATTGAAATTTTCTTTAAAATAAACACTGCTTGCATGTAGGTCTATTCAATGTAAGTAATCAAAGTGCTTGCAGGTATGTCTTTAAAATGAAGTTAATCAAATTAATTAATACTTAGTCGTCTTTCAAGAAAATTCACCACAAATTGAAATTGTCTTTGAAATTATCGCTGCTAGTAGGTAACTCTTTACAATGAAAGTAATCAATTGATTTTAATACGCAGTCTTCGTTCAGAAAAATTCTGCACAAATTGAAATTTTTTTTTAAAATTATAACTGCTTGCAGGTAAGTCTATACAATGAAAGTAATCAAATGAATTAATACGAAGTCGTCTTTCAGAAAATTCACCATAAACTGAACTTTTCTTTAAAATTATCACTGCTTGCTGGTAAGTTTTTACAATGAAAGTATACAAATGACTTAATACGAAGTCGTCTTTCAGGAAAATTCTGCACAAATTGAAATTTTCTTTAAAATATTCACTGCTTGCAGGTAAGTCTATACAATGAAAGTAATCAAATGATTTAAGACGAGGTCGTCTTTCAGGAAAATTCACCACAAACTGAAATTTTCTTTAAAATTATCACTGCTTGCAGGTAAGTCTTTACAATGAAAGTAATCAATTGTTTTAATACGACGTCTTCTTTCAGAAAAATTCTCCACAATTTGAAATTTTCTTTAAAATTATAACTGCTTGCATGTAAGTCTATTCAATGAAAGTAATCAAACTGCCTGCAGGTATGTCTTTACAATGAACATATTCAAAGTAATTAATACGAAGTCGTCTTTCAGAAAAATTCACCACAAATTGAAATTTTCTTACAAATTATCACTGCTTGCAAGTAAGTCTATACAATGGAAGTAACCAAATGGCTTAATACGAAATCCTCTTTCAGGAAAATTCACCACAAATTGAAATTTTCTTTAAAATTATCACTGCTTGCAGGTAAGTCTTTACAATGAAAGTAATCATATGGTTTAGTACGAAGTCCTTTCAGAAAAATTCACCACAAATTAAAATTTTCTTTAAAATTATAACTGCTTGCAGGTAAGTCTATACAATGAAAGTAATCAAATGATTTAATACGAAGTCGTCTTTCAGAAAAATTCACACAAATTGTAATTTTCTTTAAAATTATCACTGCTTGCAGGTAATTCTATACAATGAAAGTAATCAAATTATTTAATACCAAGACGTTTTCAGGAAAATTCACCACAAACTGAAATTTTCTTTAAAATTATGACTGCTTGTAGGCAAGTCTTTACGGTGAAAGTAATCAAATAAATTAATACGAAGTAGTCTTTCAGGAAAATTCACCACAAACTGAAATTTTCTTTAAAATTATCACTGCTTGCAGGTAAGTCTTTACAATGAAAGTAATTAATTGTTTTAATACGACGTCTTCTTTCAAAAAAATTCTCCACAAATTGAAATTTTCTTTACAATTATAACTGCTTGCATGTAAGTCTACTCAATGAAAGTAATCAAACTGCTTGCAGGTATGTCTTTACAATGAAGATAATCAAATTAATTAATACGAAGTTGTTTTTCAGAAAAATTCACCACGAATTGAAATTGTCTTTGAAATTATCGCTGCTAGTAGGTAAGTCTTTACAATGAAAGTAATCAATTGATTTTAATACCAAGTCCTCTTTCAGAAAAATTCACCACAAATTGAAATTTTCTTTAAAATTATCACTGCTTGCAGGTAAGTCTATACAATGAAAGTAATCAAATGAATTAATACGAAGTCGTCTTTCAGGAAAATTCACCACAAACTGAAATTTTCTTTAAAATTATCACTGCTTGCAGGTAAGTCTTTACAATGAAAGTAATCAATTGTTTTAATACGACGTGTTCTTTCAGAAAAATTCTCCACAATTTGAAATTTTCTTTAAAATTATAACTGCTTGCATGTAAGTCTATTCAATGAAAGTAATCAAACTGCTTGCAGGTATGTTTTTACAATGAAGATAATCAAATTACTTAATACGAAGTCGTCTTTCAGAAAAATTCACCACAAATTGAAATTTTCTTACAAATTATCACTACTTGCTAGTAAGTCTATACAATGGAAGTAATCAAATGGCTTAATACGAAATCCTCTTTCAGGAAAATTCACCACAAATTGAAATTTTCTTTAAAATTATCACTGCCTGCAGGTAAGTCTTTACAATGAATGTAATCAAATGATTTAATACGAAGTCCTTTCAGAAAAATTCACCACAAATTAAAATTTTCTTTAAAATTATAACTGCTTGCAGGTAAGTCTATACAATGAAAGTAATCAAATGATTTAATACGAAGTCGTCTTTCAGAAAAATTCACACAAATTGAAATTTTCTTTAAAATTATCACTGCTGGCAGGTAAGTCTTTACAATGAAAGTAATCAATTGAATTTAATACGAAGTCCTCTTTCAGAGAAATTCACCGCAAATGGAAATTTTCTTTAAAATTATAACTGCTTGCATGTACGTCTATTCAATGAAAGTAATCAAACTGCTTGCAGGTATGTTTTTACAATGAAGATAATCAAATTAATTAATATGAAGTCGTTTTTCAGAAAAATTCACCACAAATTGAAATTGTCTTAGAATTTATCGCTGCTAGTAGGTAAGTCTTTACAATGAAAGTAATCAATTAATTTTAATACGAAGTCTTCTTTCAGAAAAATTCTGCACAAATTGAAATTTTTTTTTAAATTATGACTGCTTGCAGGTAAGTCTATACAATGAAAGTAATGAAATGAATTAATACGAAGTCGTCTTTCAGAAAATTCACCATAAACTGAAATTTTCTTTAAAATTATCACTGCTTACAGATAAGTTTTTACAATGAAAGTATACAAATGACTTAATACGAAGTCGTCTTTCAGGAAAATTCTGAACAAATTGAAATTTTCTATAAAATATTCACTGCTTGCAGGTAAGTCTATACAATGAAAGTAATCAAATGATTAAAGACGAAGTCGTCTTTCAGGAAAATTCACCACAAACTGAAATTTTCTTTAAAATTATCACTGCTTGCAGGTAAGTCTTTACAATGAAAGTAATCAATTGTTTTAGTACGACGTCTTCTTTCAGAAAAATTCTCCACAAAGTGAAATTTTCTTTAAAATTATAACTGCTTGCATGTAAGTCTATTCAATGAAAGTAATCAAACTGCTTGCAGGTATGTCTTTACAATGAAGATAATCAAATTAATTAATACGAAGTAGTCTTTCAGAAAAATTCACCACAATTTGAAATTGTCTTTGAAATTATCGCTGCTAGTAGGTAAGTCTTTACAATGAAAGTAATCAATTGATTTTGGTACGAAGTCTTTTTTTCAGAATTATTCTGCACAAATTGAAATTTTTTTTAAAATTGTAACTGCTTGCATGTATGTATATTCAATGAAAGTAATCATACTGCTTGCAGTTATGTCTTTACAATGAAAGTAATCAAATGATTTAATACGAAGTCCTTTCAGAAAACTTCACCACAAATTGAAATTTTCTTTAAAATTATCACTGCTTGCAGGTAAGTCTTTACAATGAAAGTAATCAAATGATTTAATACGAAGTCCTTTCAGAAAACTTCACCACAAATTGAAATTTTCTTTAAAATTATAACTGCTTGCAGGTAAGTCTATACAATGAAAGTAATCAAATGATTTAATACGAAGTCGTCTTTCAGAAAAATTCAGCACAAATTGAAATTGTCTTTGAATTTATCGCTGCTAGTAGGTAAGTCTTTACAATGAAAGTAATCAATTGATTTTAATACGAAGTCTTCTTTCAGAAAAATTCTGCACAAATTGAAATTTTTTTTTTAAATTATGACTGCTTGCAGGTAAGTCTATACAATGAATGTAATGAAATGAATTAATACGAAGTCGTCTTTCAGAAAATTCACCATAAACTTAAATTTTCTTTAAAATTATCACTGCTTGCAGGTAAGTCTATACAATGAAAGTATACAAATGACTTAATACGAAGTCGTCTTTCAGGAAAATTCTGAACAAATTGAAATTTTCTATAAAATATTCACTGCTTGCAGGGAAGTCGATACAATGAAAGTATTCAAATGAATTTATACGAAGTCGTCATTCAGGAAAATTCACCACAAACTGAAATTTTCTTTAAAATTATCACTGCTTGCAGGTAAGTCTTTACAATGAAAGTAATCAAATGATTAAAGATGAAGTCGTCTTTCAGGAAAATTCACCACAAACTGAAATTTTCTTTAAAATTATCACTGCTTGCAGGTAAGTCTTTACAATGAAAGTAATCAATTGTTTTAGTACGACGTCTTCTTTCAGAAAATTTCTCCACAAAGTGAAATTTTCTTTAAAATTATAACTGCTTGCATGTAAGTCTATTCAATGAAAGTAATCAAACTGCTTGCAGGTATGTCTTTACAATGAAGATAATCAAATTAATTAATACGAAGTAGTCTTTCAGAAAAATTCACCACAAATTGAAATTGTCTTTGAAATTATCGCTGCTAGTAGGTAAGTCTTTACAATGAAAGTAATCAATTGATTTTGGTACGAAGTCTTTTTTCAGAAATATTCTGCACAAATTGAAATTTTTTTTAAAATTGTAACTGCTTGCATGTATGTATATTCAATGAAAGTAATCATACTGCTTGCAGTTATGTCTTTACAATGAAAGTAATCAAATGATTTAATACGAAGTCCTTTCAGAAAACTTCACCACAAATTGAAATTTTCTTTAAAATTATCACTGCTTGCAGGTAAGTCGATACAATGAAAGTAATCAAATGATTTAATACGAAGTCCTTTCAGAAAACTTCACCACAAATTGAAATTTTCTTTAAAATTATAACTGCTTGCAGGTAAGTCTATTCAATGAAAGTAATCAAACTGCTTGCAGGTATGTCTTTACAATGAAGATAATCAAATTAATTAATATGAAGTCGTTTTTCAGAAAAATTCACCACAAATTGAAATTGCCTTTGAATTTATCGCTGCTAGTAGGTAAGTCTTTACAATGAAAGTAATCAATTGATTTTAATACGAAGTCTTCTTTCAGAAAAATTCTGCACAAATTGAAATTTTTTTTTAAATTATGACTGCTTGCAGGTAAGTCTATACAATGAAAGTAATGAAATGAATTAATACGAAGTCGTCTTTCAGAAAATTCACCATAAACTGAAATTTTCTTTAAAATTATCACTGCTTGCAGATAAGTTTTACAATGAAAGTATACAAATGACTTAATACGAAGTCGTCTTTCAGGAAAATTCTGAACAAATTGAAATTTTCTATAAAATATTCACTGCTTGCAGGTAAGTCTATACAATGAAAGTAATCAAATGATTAAAGACGAAGTCGTCTTTCAGGAAAATTCACCACAAACTGAAATTTTCTTTAAAATCTTCACTGCTTGCAGGTAAGTCTTTACAATGAAAGTAATCAATTGTTTTAGTACGACGTCTTCTTTCAGAAAAATTCTCCACAAAGTGAAATTTTCTTTAAAATTATAACTGCTTGCATGTAAGTCTATTCAATGAAAGTAATCAAACTGCTTGCAGGTATGTCTTTACAATGAAGATAATCAAATTAATTAATACGAAGTAGTCTTTCAGAAAAATTCAACACAAATTGAAATTGTCTTTGAAATTATCGCTGCTAGTAGGTAAGTCTTTACAATGAAAGTAATCAATTGATTTTGGTACGAAGTCTTTTTTCAGAAATATTCTGCACAAATTGAAATTTTTTTTAAAATTGTAACTGCTTGCATGTATGTATATTCAATGAAAGTAATCATACTGCTTGCAGTCATGTCTTTACAATGAAAGTAATCAAATGATTTAATACAAAGTCCTTTCAGAAAACTTCACCACAAATTGAAATTTTCTTTAAAATTATAACTGCTTGCAGGTAAGTCTATACAATGAAAGTAATCAAATGATTTAATACGAAGTCGTCTTTCAGAAAAATTCACCACAAATTGAAATTGTCTTTGAATTTATCGCTGCTAGTAGATAAGTCTTTACAATGAAAGTAATCAATTGATTTTAATACGAAGTCTTCTTTCAGAAAAATTCTGCACAAATTGAAATTTTTTTTTAAATTATGACTGCTTGCAGGTAAGTCTATACAATGAAAGTAATGAAATGAATTAATACGAAGTCGTCTTTCAGAAAATTCACCATAAACTGAAATTTTCTTTAAAATTATCACTGCTTGCAGATAAGTTTTTACAATGAAAGTATACAAATGACTTAATACGAAGTCGTCTTTCAGGAAAATTCTGAACAAATTGAAATTTTCTATAAAATATTCACTGCTTGCAGGTAAGTCTATACAATGAAAGTAATCAAATGATTAAAGACGAAGTCGTCTTTCAGGAAAATTCACCACAAACTGAAATTTTCTTTAAAATCTTCACTGCTTGCAGGTAAGTCTTTACAATGAAAGTAATCAATTGTTTTAGTACGACGTCTTCTTTCAGAAAAATTCTCCACAAAGTGAAATTTTCTTTAAAATTATAACTGCTTGCATGTAAGTCTATTCAATGAAAGTAATCAAACTGCTTGCAGGTATGTCTTTACAATGAAGATAATCAAATTAATTAATACGAAGTAGTCTTTCAGAAAAATTCAACACAAATTGAAATTGTCTTTGAAATTATCGCTGCTAGTAGGTAAGTCTTTACAATGAAAGTAATCAATTGATTTTGGTACGAAGTCTTTTTTCAGAAATATTCTGCACAAATTGAAATTTTTTTTAAAATTGTAACTGCTTGCATGTATGTATATTCAATGAAAGTAATCATACTGCTTGCAGTTATGTCTTTACAATGAAAGTAATCAAATGATTTAATACAAAGTCCTTTCAGAAAACTTCACCACAAATTGAAATTTTCTTTAAAATTATAACTGCTTGCAGGTAAGTCTATACAATGAAAGTAATCAAATGATTTAATACGAAGTCGTCTTTCAGAAAAATTCACCACAAATTGAAATTGTCTTTGAATTTATCGCTGCTAGTAGATAAGTCTTTAAAATGAAAGTAATCAATTGATTTTAATACGAAGTCTTCTTTCAGAAAAATTCTGCACAAATTGAAATTTTTTTTTTAAATTATGACTGCTTGCAGGTAAGTCTATACAATGAAAGTAATGAAATGAATTAATACGAAGTCGTCTTTCAGGAAAATTCACCACAAACTGAAATTTTCTTTAAAATTATCACTGCTTGCAGGTAAGTCTTTACAATGAAAGTAATCAGTTGTTTTAATATGACGTCTTCTTTCAGAAAAATTCTCCACAAATTGAAATTTTCTTTAAAATTATAACTGGTTGCATGTAAGTCTATTCAATGAAAGTAATCAATCTGCTTGCAGGTATGTCTTTACAATGAAGATAATCAAATTACTTAATACGAAGTCGTCTTTCAGAAAAATTCACCACAAATTGAAATTTTCTTACAAATTATCACTACTTGCTAGTAAGTCTATACAATGGAAGTAATCAAATGGCTTAATACGAAATCCTCTTTCAGCAAAATTCACCACAAATTGAAATTTTCTTTAAAATTATCACTGCTTGCAGGTAAGTCTTTACAATGAAAGTAATCAAATGATTTAATACGAAGTCCTTTCAGAAAACTTCACCACAAATTGAAATTTTCTTTAAAATTATAACTGCTTGCAGGTAAGTCTATACAATGCAAGTAATCAAATGATTTAATACGAAGTCGTCTTTCAGAAAAATTCAGCACAAATTGAAATTGTCTTTGAATTTATCGCTGCTAGTAGTTAAGTCTTTACAATTAAAGTAATGAAATGAATTAATACGAAGTCGTCTTTCAGAAAATTCACCATAAACTGAAATTTTCTTTAAAATTATCACTGCTTACAGATAAGTTTTTACAATGAAAGTATACAAATGACTTAATACGAAGTCGTCTTTCAGGAAAATTCTGCACAAATTGAAATTTTCTATAAAATATTCACTGCTTGCAGGTAAGTCTATACAATGAAAGTAATCAAATGATTAAAGACGAAGTCGTCTTTCAGGAAAATTCACCACAAACTGAAATTTTCTTTAAAATTATCACTGCTTGCAGGTAAGTCTTTACAATGAAAGTAATCAATTGTTTTATTACGACGTCTTCTTTCAGAAAAATTCTCCACAAAGTGAAATTTTCTTTAAAATTATAACTGCTTGCATGTAAGTCTATTCAATGAAAGTAATCATACTGCTTGCAGTTATGTCTTTACAATGAAAGTAATCAAAAGATTTAATACGAAGTCCTTTCAGAAAACTTCACCACAAATTGAAATTTTCTTTAAAATTATCACTGCTTGCAGGTAAGTCTTTACAATGAAAGTAATCAAATGATTTAATACGAAGTCCTTTCAGAAAACTTCACCACAAATTGAAATTTTCTTTAAAATTATAACTGCTTGCAGGTAAGTCTATACAATGAAAGTAATCAAATGATTTAATACGAAGTCGTCTTTCAGAAAAATTCAGCACAAATTGAAATTGTCTTTGAATTTATCGCTGCTAGTAGGTAAGTCTTTACAATGAAAGTAATCAATTGATTTTAATCCGAAGTCTTCTTTCAGAAAAATTCTGCACAAATTGAAATTTTTTTTTTAAATTATGACTGCTTGCAGGTAAGTCTATACAATGAAAGTAATGAAATGAATTAATACGAAGTCGTCTTTCAGAAAATTCACCATAAACTGAAATTTTCTTTAAAATTATCACTGCTTGCAGGTAAGTCTATACAATGAAAGTATACAAATGACTTAATACGAAGTCGTCTTTCAGGAAAATTCTGAACAAATTGAAATTTTCTATAAAATATGCACTGCTTGCAGGGAAGTCGATACAATGAAAGTATTCAAATGAATTAATACGAAGTCGTCTTTCAGGAAAATTCACCACAAACTGAAATTTTCTTTAAAATTATCACTGCTTGCAGGTAAGTCTTTACAATGAAAGTAATCAAATGATTAAAGATGAAGTCGTCTTTCAGGAAAATTCACCACAAACTGAAATTTTCTTTAAAATTATCACTGCTTGCAGGTAAGTCTTTACAATGAAAGTAATCAATTGTTTTAGTACGACGTCTTCTTTCAGAAAAATTCTCCACAAAGTGAAATTTTCTTTAAAATTATAACTGCTTGCAGGTAAGTCTATTCAATGAAAGTAATCAAACTGCTTGCAGGTATGTCTTTACAATGAAGATAATCAAATTAATTAATATGAAGTCGTTTTTCAGAAAAATTCACCACAAATTGAAATTGTCTTTGAATTTATCGCTGCTAGTAGGTAAGTCTTTACAATGAAAGTAATCAATTGATTTTAATACGAAGTCTTCTTTCAGAAAAATTCTGCACAAATTGAAATTTTTTTTTAAATTATGACTGCTTGCAGTTAAGTCTATACAATGAAAGTAATGAAATGAATTAATACGAAGTCGTCTTTCAGAAAATTCACCATAAACTGAAATTTTCTTTAAAATTATCACTGCTTGCAGATAAGTTTTTACAATGAAAGTATACAAATGACTTAATACGAAGTCGTCTTTCAGGAAAATTCTGAACAAATTGAAATTTTCTATAAAATATTCACTGCTTGCAGGTAAGTCTATACAATGAAAGTAATCAAATGATTAAAGACGAAGTCGTCTTTCAGGAAAATTCACCACAAACTGAAATTTTCTTTAAAATTTTCACTGCTTGCAGGTAAGTCTTTACAATGAAAGTAATCAATTGTTTTAGTACGACGTCTTCTTTCAGAAAAATTCTCCACAAAGTGAAATTTTCTTTAAAATTATAACTGCTTGCATGTAAGTCTATTCAATGAAAGTAATCAAACTGCTTGCAGGTATGTCTTTACAATGAAGATAATCAAATTAATTAATACGAAGTAGTCTTTCAGAAAAATTCACCACAAATTGAAATTGTCTTTGAAATTATCGCTGCTAGTAGGTAAGTCTTTACAATGAAAGTAATCAATTGATTTTGGTACGAAGTCTTTTTTCAGAAATATTCTGCACAAATTGAAATTTTTTTTTAAAATTGTAACTGCTTGCATGTATGTATATTCAATGAAAGTAATCATACTGCTTGCAGTTATGTCTTTACAATGAAAGTAATCAAATGATTTAATACAAAGTCCTTTCAGAAAACTTCACCACAAATTGAAATTGTCTTTAAAATTATAACTGCTTGCAGGTAAGTCTATACAATGAAAGTAATCAAATGATTTAATACGAAGTCGTCTTTCAGAAAAATTCACCACAAATTGAAATTGTCTTTGAATTTATCGCTGCTAGTAGATAAGTCTTTACAATGAAAGTAATCAATTGATTTTAATACGAAGTCTTCTTTCAGAAAAATTCTGCACAAATTGAAATTTTTTTTTTAAATTATGACTGCTTGCAGGTAAGTCTATACAATGAAAGTAATGAAATGAATTAATACGAAGTCGTCTTTCAGAAAATTCACCATAAACTGAAATTTTCTTTAAAATTATCACTGCTTGTAGGTAAGTCTATACAATGAAAGTATACAAATGACTTAATACGAAGTCGTCTTTCAGGAAAATTCTGAACAAATTGAAATTTTCTATAAAATATTCACTGCTTGCAGGGAAGTCGATACAATGAAAGTATTCAAATGAATTAATACGAAGTCGTCTTTCAGGAAAATTCACCACAAACTGAAATTTTCTTTAAAATTATCACTGCTTGCAGGTAAGTCTTTACAATGAAAGTAATCAGTTGTTTTAATATGACGTCTTCTTTCAGAAAAATTCTCCACAAATTGAAATTTTCTTTAAAATTATAACTGCTTGCAAGTAAGTCTATTCAATGAAAGTAATCAATCTGCTTGCAGGTATGTCTTTACAATGAAGATAATCAAATTACTTAATAAGAAGTCGTCTTTCAGAAAAATTCACCACAAATTGAAATTTTCTTACAAATTATCACTACTTGCTAGTAAGTCTATACAATGAAAGTAATCAAATGGCTTAATACGAAATCCTCTTTCAGGAAAATTCACCACAAATTGAAATTTTCTTTAAAATTATCACTGCTTGCAGGTAAGTCTTTACAATGAAAGTAATCAAATGATTTAATACGAAGTCCTTTCAGAAAACTTCACCACAAATTGAAATTTTCTTTAAAATTATAACTGCTTGCAGGTAAGTCTATACAATGCAAGTAATCAAATGATTTAATACGAAGTCGTCTTTCAGAAAAATTCAGCACAAATTGAAATTGTCTTTGAATTTATCGCTGCTAGTAGGTAAGTCTTTACAATGAAAGTAATCAATTGATTTTAATACGCAGTCTTCTTTCAGAAAAATTCTGCACAAATTGAAATTTTTTTTTTAAATTATGACTGCTTGCAGGTAAGTCTATACAATGAAAGTAATGAAATGAATTAATACGAAATCGTCTTTCAGAAAATTCACCATAAACTGAAATTTTCTTTAAAATTATCACTGCTTGCAGGTAAGTCTATACAATGAAGGTATACAAATGACTTAATACGAAGTCGTCTTTCAGAAAAATTCTGAACAAATTGAAATTTTCTATAAAATATTCACTGCTTGCAGGGAAGTCGATACAATGAAAGTATTCAAATGAATTAATACGAAGTCGTCTTTCAGGAAAATTCACCACAAACTGCAATTTTCTTTAAAATTATCACTGCTTGCAGGTAAGTCTTTACAATGAAAGTAATCAAATGATTAAAGATGAAGTCGTCTTTCAGGAAAATTCACCACAAACTGAAATTTTCTTTAAAATTATCACTGCTTGCAGGTAAGTCTTTACAATGAAAGTAATCAATTGTGTTAGTACGACGTCTTCTTTCAGAAAAATTCTCCACAAAGTGAAATTTTCTTTAAAATTATAACTGCTTGCATGTAAGTCTATTCAATGAAAGTAATCAAACTGCTTGCAGGTATGTCTTTACAATGAAGATAATCAAATTAATTAATACGAAGTAGTCTTTCAGAAAAATTCACCACAAATTGAAATTGTCTTTGAAATTATCGCTGCTAGTAGGTAAGTCTTTACAATGAAAGTAATCAATTGATTTTGGTACGAAGTCTTTTTTCAGAAATATTCTGCACAAATTGAAATTTTTTTTAAAATTGTAACTGCTTGCATGTATGTATATTCAATGAAAGTAATCATACTGCTTGCAGTTATGTCTTTACAATGAAAGTAATCAAATGATTTAATACGAAGTCCTTTCAGAAAACTTCACCACAAATTGAAATTTTCTTTAAAATTATCACTGCTTACAGGTAAGAATTTACAATGAAAGTAATCAAATGATTTAATACAAAGTCCTTTCAGAAAACTTCACCACAAATTGAAATTTTCTTTAAAATTATAACTGCTTGCAGGTAAGTCTATACAATGAAAGTAATCAAATGATTTAATACGAAGTCGTCTTTCAGAAAAATTCACCACAAATTGAAATTGTCTTTGAATTTATCGCTGCTAGTAGGTAAGTCTTTACAATGAAAGTAATCAATTGATTTTAATACGAAGTCTTCTTTCAGAAAAATTCTGCACAAATTGAAATTTTTTTTTTAAATTATGACTGCTTGCAGGTAAGTCTATACAATGAAAGTAATGAAATGAATTAATACAAAGTCGTCTTTCAGAAAATTCACCATAAACTGAAATTTTCTTTAAAATTATCACTGCTTGCAGGTAAGTCTATACAATGAAAGTATACAAATGACTTAATACGAAGTCGTCTTTCAGGAAAATTCTGAACAAATTGAAATTTTCTATAAAATATTCACTGCTTGCAGGGAAGTCGATACAATGAAAGTATTCAAATGAATTAATACGAAGTCGTCTTTCAGGAAAATTCACCACAAACTGAAATTTTCTTTAAAATTATCACTGCTTGCAGGTAAGTCTTTACAATGAAAGTAATCAGTTGTTTTAATATGACGTCTTCTTTCAGAAAAATTCTCCACAAATTGAAATTTTCTTTAAAATTATAACTGCTTGCATGTAAGTCTATTCAATGAAAGTAATCAATCTGCTTGCAGGTATGTCTTTACAATGAAGATAATCAAATTACTTAATACGAAGTCGTCTTTCAGAAAAATTCACCACAAATTGAAATTTTCTTACAAATTATCACTACTTGCTAGTAAGTCTATACAATGGAAGTAATCAAATGGATTAATACGAAATCCTCTTTCAGGAAAATTCACCACAAATTGAAATTTTCTTTAAAATTATCACTGCTTGCAGGTAAGTCTTTACAATGAAAGTAATCAAATGATTTAATACGAAGTCCTTTCAGAAAACTTCACCACAAATTGAAATTTTCTTTAAAATTATAACTGCTTGCAGGTAAGTCTATACAATGCAAGTAATCAAATGATTTAATACGAAGTCGTCTTTCAGAAAAATTCAGCACAAATTGAAATTGTCTTTGAATTTATCGCTGCTAGTAGGTAAGTCTTTACAATGAAAGTAATGAAATGAATTAATACGAAGTCGTCTTTCAGAAAATTCACCATAAACTGAAATTTTCTTTAAAATTATCACTGCTTACAGATAAGTTTTTACAATGAAAGTATACAAATGACTTAATACGAAGTCGTCTTTCAGGAAAATTCTGAACAAATTGAAATTTTCTATAAAATATTCACTGCTTGCAGGTAAGTCTATACAATGAAAGTAATCAAATGATTAAAGACGAAGTCGTCTTTCAGGAAAATTCACCACAAACTGAAATTTTCTTTAAAATTATCACTGCTTGCAGGTAAGTCTTTACAATGAAAGTAATCAATTGTTTTAGTATGACGTCTTCTTTCAGAAAAATTCTCCACAAAGTGAAATTTTCTTTAAAATTATAACTGCTTGCATGTAAGTCTATTCAATGAAAGTAATCAAACTGCTTGCAGGTATGTCTTTACAATGAAGACAATCAAATTAATTAATACGAAGTAGTCTTTCAGAAAAATTCACCACAAATTGAAATTGTCTTTGAAATTATCGCTGCTAGTAGGTAAGTCTTTACAATGAAAGTAATCAATTGATTTTGGTTCGAAGTCTTTTTTTCAGAAATATTCTGCACAAATTGAAATTTTTTTTAAAATTGTAACTGCTTGCATGTATGTATATTCAATGAAAGTAATCATACTGCTTGCAGTTATGTCTTTACAATGAAAGTAATCAAAAGATTTAATACGAAGTCCTTTCAGAAAACTTCACCACAAATTGAAATTTTCTTTAAAATTATCACTGCTTGCAGGTAAGTCTTTACAATGAAAGTAATCAAATGATTTAATACGAAGTCCTTTCAGAAAACTTCACCACAAATTGAAATTTTCTTTAAAATTATAACTGCTTGCGGTAAGTCTATACAATGAAAGTAATCAAATGATTTAATACGAAGTCGTCTTTCAGAAAAATTCAGCACAAATTGAAATTGTCTTTGAATTTATCGCTGCTAGTAGGTAAGTCTTTCCAATGAAAGTAATCAATTGATTTTAATACGAAGTCTTCTTTCAGAAAAATTCTGCACAAATTGAAATTTTTTTTTTAAATTATGACTGCTTGCAGGTAAGTCTATACAATGAAAGTAATGAAATGAATTAATACGAAGTCGTCTTTCAGAAAATTCACCATAAACTGAAATTTTCTTTAAAATTATCACTGCTTGCAGGTAAGTCTATACAATGAAAGTATACAAATGACTTAATACGAAGTCGTCTTTCAGGAAAATTCTGAACAAATTGAAATTTTCTATAAAATATTCACTGCTTGCAAGGAAGTCGATACAATGAAAGTATTCAAATGAATTAATACGAAGTCGTCTTTCAGGAAAATTCACCACAAACTGAAATTTTCTTTAAAATTATCACTGCTTGCAGGTAAGTCTTTACAATGAAAGTAATCAGTTGTTTTAATATGACGTGTTCTTTCAGAAAAATTCTCCACAAATTGAAATTTTCTTTAAAATTATAACTGCTTGCATGTAAGTCTATTCAATGAAAGTAATCAATCTGCTTGCAGGTATGTCTTTACAATGAAGATAATCAAATTACTTAATACGAAGTCGTCTTTCAGAAAAATTCACCACAAATTGAAATTTTCTTACAAATTATCACTACTTGCTAGTAAGTCTATACAATGGAAGTAATCAAATGGCTTAATACGAAATCCTCTTTCAGGAAAATTCACCACAAATTGAAATTTTCTTTAAAATTATCACTGCTTGCAGGTAAGTCTTTACAATGAAAGTAATCAAATGATTTAATACGAAGTCCTTTCAGAAAACTTCACCACAAATTGAAATTTTCTTTAAAATTATAACTGCTTGCAGGTAAGTCTATACAAAGCAAGTAATCAAATGATTTAATACGAAGTCGTCTTTCAGAAAAATTCAGCACAAATTGAAATTGTCTTTGAATTTATCGCTGCTAGTAGGTAAGTCTTTACAATGAAAGTAATGAAATGAATTAATACGAAGTCGTCTTTCAGAAAATTCACCATAAACTGAAATTTTCTTTAAAATTATCACTGCTTACAGATAAGTTTTTACAATGAAAGTATACAAATGACTTAATACGAAGTCGTCTTTCAGGAAAATTCTGAACAAATTGAAATTTTCTATAAAATATTCACTGCTTGCAGGTAAGTCTATACAATGAAAGTAATCAAATGATTAAAGACGAAGTCGTCTTTCAGGAAAATTCACCACAAACTGAAATTTTCTTTAAAATTATCACTGCTTGCAGGTAAGTCTTTACAATGAAAGTAATCAATTGTTTTAGTATGACGTCTTCTTTCAGAAAAATTCTCCACAAAGTGAAATTTTCTTTAAAATTATAACTGCTTGCATGTAAGTCTATTCAATGAAAGTAATCAAACTGCTTGCAGGTATGTCTTTACAATGAAGATAATCAAATTAATTAATACGAAGTAGTCTTTCAGAAAAATTCACCACAAATTGAAATTGTCTTTGAAATTATCGCTGCTAGTAGGTAAGTCTTTACAATGAAAGTAATCAATTGATTTTGGTTCGAAGTCTTTTTTTCAGAAAAATTCTGCACAAATTGAAATTTTTTTTAAAATTGTAACTGCTTGCATGTATGTATATTCAATGAAAGTAATCATACTGCTTGCAGTTATGTCTTTAAAATGAAAGTAATCAAAAGATTTAATACGAAGTCCTTTCAGAAAACTTCACCACAAATTGAAATTTTCTTTAAAATTATCACTGCTTGCAGGTAAGTCTTTACAATGAAAGTAATCAAATGATTTAATACGAAGTCCTTTCAGAAAACATCACCACAAATTGAAATTTTCTTTAAAATTATAACTGCTTGCGGTAAGTCTATACAATGAAAGTAATCAAATGATTTAATACGAAGTCTTCTTTCAGAAAAATTCTGCACAAATTGAAATTTTTTTTTTAAATTATGACTGCTTGCAGGTAAGTCTATACAATGAAAGTAATGAAATGAATTAATACGAAGTCGTCTTTCAGAAAATTCACCATAAACTGAAATTTTCTTTAAAATTATCACTGCTTGCAGGTAAGTCTATACAATGAAAGTATACAAATGACTTAATACGAAGTCGTCTTTCAGGAAAATTCTGAACAAATTGAAATTTTCTATAAAATATTCACTGCTTGCAGGGAAGTCGATACAATGAAAGTATTCAAATGAATTAATACGAAGTCGTCTTTCAGGAAAATTCACCACAAACTGAAATTTTCTTTAAAATTATCACTGCTTGCAGGTAAGTCTTTACAATGAAAGTAATCAAATGATTAAAGATGAAGTCGTCTTTCAGGAAAATTCACCACAAACTGAAATTTTCTTTAAAATTATCACTGCTTGCAGGTAAGTCTTTACAATGAAAGTAATCAATTGTTTTAGTACGACGTCTTCTTTCAGAAAAATTCTCCACAAAGTGAAATTTTCTTTAAAATTATAACTGCTTGCATGTAAGTCTATTCAATGAAAGTAATCAAACTGCTTGCAGGTATGTCTTTACAATGAAGATAATCAAATTAATTAATACGAAGTAGTCTTTCATAAAACTTCACCACAAATTGAAATTGTCTTTGAAATTATCGCTGCTAGTAGGTAAGTCTTTACAATGAAAGTAATCAATTGATTTTGGTACGAAGTCTTTTTTCAGAAATATTCTGCACAAATTGAAATTTTTTTTAAAATTGTAACTGCTTGCATGTATGTATATTCAATGAAAGTAATCATACTGCTTGCAGTTATGTCTTTACAATGAAAGTAATCAAATGATTTAATACGAAGTCCTTTCAGAAAACTTCACCACAAATTGAAATTTTCTTTAAAATTATCACTGCTTGCAGGTAAGTCGTTACAATGAAAGTAATCAAATGATTTAATACGAAGTCCTTTCAGAAAACTTCACCACAAATTGAAATTTTCTTTAAAATTATAACTGCTTGCAGGTAAGTCTATTCAATGAAAGTAATCAAACTGCTTGCAGGTATGTCTTTACAATGAAGATAATCAAATTAATTAATATGAAGTCGTTTTTCAGAAAAATTCACCACAAATTGAAATTTTCTTACAAATTATCACTACTTGCTAGTAAGTCTATACAATGAAAGTAATCAAATGGCTTAATACGAAATCCTCTTTCAGGAAAATTCACCACAAATTGAAATTTTCTTTAAAATTATCACTGCTTGCAGGTAAGTCTTTACAATGAAAGTAATCAAATGATTTAATACGAAGTCCTTTCAGAAAACTTCACCACAAATTGAAATTTTCTTTAAAATTATAACTGCTTGCAGGTAAGTCTATACAATGCAAGTAATCAAATGATTTAATACGAAGTCGTCTTTCAGAAAAATTCAGCACAAATTGAAATTGTCTTTGAATTTATCGCTGCTAGTAGGTAAGTCTTTACAATGAAAGTAATCAATTGATTTTAATACGAAGTCTTCTTTCAGAAAAATTCTGCACAAATTGAAATTTTTTTTTAAAATTATGACTGCTTGCAGGTAAGTCTATACAATGAAAGTAATGAAATGAATTAATACGAAGTCGTCTTTCAGAAAATTCACCATAAACTGAAATTTTCTTTAAAATTATCACTGCTTGCAGGTAAGTCTATACAATGAAAGTATACAAATGACTTAATACGAAGTCGTCTTTCAGAAAAATTCTGAACAAATTGAAATTTTCTATAAAATATTCACTGCTTGCAGGGAAGTCGATACAATGAAAGTATTCAAATGCATTAATACGAAGTCGTCTTTCAGGATAATTCACCACAAACTGAAATTTTCTTTAAAATTATCACTGCTTGTAGGTAAGTCTTTACAATGAAAGTAATCAAATGATTAAAGATGAAGTCGTCTTTCAGGAAAATTCACCACAAACTGAAATTTTCTTTAAAATTATCACTGCTTGCAGGTAAGTCTTTACAATGAAAGTAATCAAATGATTAAAGATGAAGTCGTCTTTCAGAAAAATTCTCCACAAAGTGAAATTTTCTTTAAAATTATAACTGCTTGCATGTAAGTCTATTCAATGAAAGTAATCAAACTGCTTGCAGGTATGTCTTTACAATGAAGATAATCAAATTAATTAATACGAAGTAGTCTTTCAGAAAAATTCACCACAAATTGAAATTGTCTTTGAAATTATCGCTGCTAGTAGGTAAGTCTTTACAATGAAAGTAATCAATTGATTTTGGTACGAAGTTTTTTTCAGAAATATTCTGCACAAATTGAAATTTTTTTTAAAATTGTAACTGCTTGCATGTATGTATATTCAATGAAAGTAATCATACTGCTTGCAGTTATGTCTTTACAATGAAAGTAATCAAATGATTTAATACGAAGTCCTTTCAGAAAACTTCACCACAAATTGAAATTTTCTTTAAAATTATCACTGCTTGCAGGTAAGTCTTTACAATGAAAGTAATCAAATGATTTAATACGAAGTCCTTTCAGAAAACTTCACCACAAATTGAAATTTTCTTTAAAATTATAACTGCTTGCAGGTAAGTCTATTCAATGAAAGTAATCAAACTGCTTGCAGGTATGTCTTTACAATGAAGATAATAAAATTAATTAATATGAAGTCGTTTTTCAGAAAAATTCACCACAAATTGAAATTGTCTTTGAATTTATCGCTGCTAGTAGGTAAGTCTTTACAATGAAAGTAACCAATTGATTTTAATACGAAGTCTTCTTTCAGAAAAATTCTGCACAAATTGAAATTTTTTTTTAAATTATGACTGCTTGCAGGTAAGTCTATACAATGAAAGTAATGAAATGAATTAATACGAAGTCGTCTTTCAGAAAATTCACCATAAACTGAAATTTTCTTTAAAATTATCACTGCTTGCAGATAAGTTTTTACAATGAAAGTATACAAATGACTTAATACGAAGTCGTCTTTCAGGAAAATTCTGAACAAATTGAAATTTTCTATAAAATATTCACTGCTTGCAGGTAAGTCTATACAATGAAAGTAATCAAATGATTAAAGACGAAGTCGTCTTTCAGGAAAATTCACCACAAACTGAAATTTTCTTTAAAATTTTCACTGCTTGCAGGTAAGTCTTTACAATGAAAGTAATCAATTGTTTTAGTACGACGTCTTCTTTCAGAAAAATTCTCCACAAAGTGAAATTTTCTTTAAAATTATAACTGCTTGCATGTAAGTCTATTCAATGAAAGTAATCAAACTGCTTGCAGGTATGTCTTTACAATGAAGATAATCAAATTAATTAATACGAAGTAGTCTTTCAGAAAAATTCACCACAAATTGAAATTGTCTTTGAAATTATCGCTGCTAGTAGGTAAGTCTTTACAATGAAAGTAATCAATTGATTTTGGTACGAAGTCTTTTTTCAGAAATATTCTGCACAAATTGAAATTTTTTTTAAAATTGTAACTGCTTGCATGTATGTATATTCAATGAAAGTAATCATACTGCTTGCAGTTATGTCTTTACAATGAAAGTAATCAAATGATTTAATACGAAGTCCTTTCAGAAAACTTCACCACAAATTGAAATTTTCTTTAAAATTATCACTGCTTACAGGTAAGAATTTACAATGAAAGTAATCAAATGATTTAATACAAAGTCCTTTCAGAAAACTTCACCACAAATTGGAATTTTCTTTAAAATTATAACTGCTTGCAGGTAATTCTATACAATGAAAGTAATCAAATGATTTAATACGAAGTCGTCTTTCAGAAAAATTCACCACAAATTGAAATTGTCTTTGAATTTATCGCTGCTAGTAGGTAAGTCTTTACAATGAAAGTAATCAATTGATTTTAATACGAAGTCTTCTTTCAGAAAAATTCTGCACAAATTGAAATTTTTTTTTTAAATTATGACTGCTTGCAGGTAAGTCTATACAATGAAAGTAATGAAATGAATTAATACGAAGTCGTCTTTCAGAAAATTTACCATAAACTGAAATTTTCTTTCAAATTATCACTGCTTGCAGGTAAGTCTTTACAATGAAAGTAATCAATTGTTTTAATACGACGTCTTCTTTCAGAAAAATTCTCCACAATTTGAAATTTTCTTTAAAATTATAACTGCTTGCATGTAAGTCTATTCAATGAAAGTAATCAAACTGCTTGCAGGTATGTCTTTACAATGAACATAATCAAAGTAATTAATACGAAGTCGTCTTTCAGAAAAATTCACCACAAATTGAAATTTTCTTACAAATTATCACTGCTTGCAAGTAAGTCTGTACAATGGAAGTAACCAAATGGCTTAATACGAAATCCTCTTTCAGGAAAATTCACCACAAATTGAAATTTTCTTTAAAATTATCACTGCTTGGAGGTAAGTCTTTACAATGAAAGTAATCAAATGATTTAATACGAAGTCCTTTCAGAAAAATTCACCACAAATTAAAATTTTCTTTAAAATTATAATTGCTTGCAAGTAAGTCTATACAATGAAAGTAATCAAATGATTTAATACGAAGTCGTCTTTCAGAAAAATTCACACAAATTGAAATTTTCTTTAAAATTATCACTGCTTGCAGGTAAGTCTATACAATGAAAGTAATCAAATTATTTAATACCAAGACGTTTTCAGGAAAATTCACCACAAACTGAAATTTTCTTTAAAATTATCACTGCTTGTAGGTAAGTCTTTACGGTGAAAGTAATCAATTGATTTTAATACGACCTCTTCTTTCCGAAAAATTCTCCACAAATTGAAATTTTCTTTAAAATAAACACTGCTTGCATGTAGGTCTATTCAATGTAAGTAATCAAATAAATTAATTCGAAGTCGTCTTTCAGGAAAATTCACCACAAACTGAAATTTTCTTTAAAATTATCACTGCTTGCAGGTAAGTCTTTACAATGAAAGTAATTAATTGTTTTAATACGACGACTTCTTTCAAAAAAATTCTCCACAAATTGAAATTTTCTTTAAAATTATAACTGCTTGCATGTAAGTCTACTCAATGAAAGTAATCAAACTGCTTGCAGGTATGTCTTTACAATAAAGATAATCAAATTAATTAATACGAAGTAGTTTTTCAGAAAAATTCACCACGAATTGAAATTGTCTTTGAAATTATCGCTGCTAGTAGGTAAGTCTTTACAATGAAAGTAATCAATTGATTTTAATACCAAGTCCTCTTTCAGAAAAATTCACCACAAATTGAAATTTTCTTTAAAATTATAACTGCTTGCAGGTAAGTCTATGCAATGAAAGTAATCAAATGATTTAATACGAAGTCGTCTTTCAGAAAAATGCACACAAATTGAAATTTTCTTTAAAATTATCACTGCTGGCAGGTAAGTCTTTACAATGAAAGTAATCAATTGAATTTAATACGAAGTCCTCTTTCAGAAAAATTCACCACAATTTGAAATTTTCTTTAAAATTATAACTGCTTGCATGTAAGTCTATTCAATGAAAGTAATCAAACTGCTTGCAGGTATGTCTTTACAATGAACATAATCAAAGTAATTAATACGAAGTCGTCTTTCAGAAAAATTCACCACAAATTGAAATTTTCTTACAAATTATCACTGCTTGCAAGTAAGTCTATACAATGGAAGTAATCAAATGGCTTAATACGAAATCCTCTTTCAGGAAAATTCACCACAAATTGAAATTTTCTTTAAAGTTATCACTGCTTACAGGTAAGTCTTACCAATGAAAGTAATCAAATGATTTAATACGAAGTCCTTTCAGAAAAGTTCACCACAAATTGAAATTTTCTTTAAAATTATAACTGCTTGCAGGCATGTCTATACAATGACAGTAATCAAATGATTTAATACGAAGTCGTCTTTCAGAAAAATTCACACAAATTGAAATTTTCTTTAAAATTATCACTGCTGGCAGGTAAGTCTTTACAATGAAAGTAATCATTTGAATTTAATACGAAGTCCTCTTTCAGAAAAATTCACCACAAATTGAAATTTTCTTTAAAATTATCACTGCTTGCAGGTAAGTCTATACAATGAAAGTAATCAAATTATTTAATACCAAGTCGTCTTTCAGGAAAATTCACCACCAACTGAAATTTTCTTTGAAATTATCACTGCTTGCAGGTAAGTCTTTATGTGTGAAAGTAATCAATTTATTTTAATACGAACTCTTCTTTCCGAAAAATTCTCTACAAATTGAAATTTTCTATAAAATAATCACTGCTTGCATCTAGGTCTATTCAATGTAAGTAATCAAAGTGCTTGCAGGTATGTCTTTACAATGAAGTTAATCAAATTAATTAATACTTAGTCGTCTTTCAAGAAAATTCACCACAAATTGAAATTGTCTTTGAAATTATCGCTGCTAGTAGGTAACTCTCTACAATGAAAGTAGTCAATTGATTTTAATATGAAGTCTTCTTTCAGAGAAATTCTGCACAAATTAAATTTTTTTTTTAAATTATAACTGCTTGCAGGTAAGTCTATACAATGAAAGTAATCAAATGAATTAATACGAAGTCGTCTTTCAGGAAAATTCACCACAAACTGAAATTTTCTTTAAAATTATCACTGCTTGCAGGTAAGTCTTTACAATGAAAGTAAACAGTTGTTTTAATACGACGTCTTCTTTCAGAAAAATTCTCCACAAATTGAAATTTTCTTTATAATTATAACTGCTTGCATGTAAGTCTATTCAATGAAAGTAATCAAGCTGCTTGCAGGTATGTCTTTACAACGAACATAATCAAATTAATTAATACGAAGTCGTTTTTCAGAAAAATTCACCACAAATTGAAATTGTCTTTGAAATTATCACTGCTAGTAGGTAAGTCTTTACAATGAAAGTAATCAATTGATTTTAGTACGAAGTCTTCTTTCAGAAAAATTCTGCACAAATTGAAATTTTTTTTTAAATTATAACTGCTTGCAGGGAAGTCGATACAATGAAAGTATTCAAATGAATTAATACGAAGTTGTCTTTCAGGAAAATTCACCACAAACTGAAATTTTCTTTAAAATTATCACTGCTTGCAGGTAAGTCTTTACAATGAAAGTAATCAGTTGTTTTAATATGACGTCTTCTTTCAGAAAAATTCTCCACAAATTGAAATTTTCTTTAAAATTATAACTGCTTGCATGTAAGTCTATTCAATGAAAGTAATCAATCTGCTTGCAGGTATGTCTTTACAATGAAGATAATCAAATTACTTAATACGAAGTCGTCTTTCAGGAAAATTCGCAACAAATTGAAATTTTCTTTACAATTATCACTGCTTGCAGTTAAGTGTTTACAATGAAAGTAATCAAGTGATTTAATTCGAAGTGCTCTTTCAGAAAAATTCGCCACAAATTGAAATTTTCTCTAAAATTATCACTGCTTGCAGGTAAGTCTATATAATGAAAGTTATCAAATGATTTAATACAAAGTCTATACAATGGAAGTAATCAAATGGCTTAATACGAAATCGTCTTTCAGGAAAATTCACCACAAATTGAAATTTTCTTTTAAATTATCACTGCTTGCAGGTAAGTCTTTACAATGAAAGTAATCAACTGTTTTAATACGACGTCTTCTTTCAGAAAAATTCTCCACAAATTGAAATTTTCTTTAAAATTATAACTGCTTGCATGTAAGTCTATTCAATGAAAGTAATCAAACTGCTTGCAGGTATGCCTTTACAACGAAGATAATCAAATTAATTAATACGAAGTTGTCTTTCAGAAAAAATCACCACAAATTGAAATTGTTTTTGAAGTTATCGCTGCTAGTAGGTAAGTCTTTACAATGAAAGTAATCAATTGATTTTAATACGAAGTCTTCTTTCAGAAAAATTCTGCAAAAATTTAAATTTTCTTCAAAATTATAACTGCTTGCAGGTAAGTCTGTACAATGAAAGTAATCAAATGAATTAATACGAAGTCGTCTTTCAGAAAATTCACCATAAACTGAACTTTTCTTTAAAATTATCACTGCTTGCAGGTAAGTTTTTACAATGAAAGTATACAAATGACTTAATACGAAGTCGTCTTTCAGGAAAATTCTGCACAAATTGAAATTTTCTTTAAAATATTCACTGCTTGCAGGTAAGTCTATACAATGAAAGTAATCAAATGATTTAAGACGAAGTCGTCTTTCAGGAAAATTCACCACAAACTGAAATTTTCTTTAAAATTATCACTGCTTGCCGGTAAGTCTTTACAATGAAAGTAATCAATTGTTTTAATACGACGTCTTCTTTCAGAAAAATTCTCCACAATTTGAAATTTTCTTTAAAATTATAACTGCTTGCATGTAAGTCTATTCAATGAAAGTAATCAAACTGCTTGCAGGTATGTCTTTACAATGAACATAATCAAAGTAATTAATACGAAGTCGTCTTTCAGACAAATTCACCACAAATTGAAGTTTTCTTACAAATTATCACTGCTTGCAAGTAAGTCTATACAATGGAAGTAACCAAATGGCTTAATACGAAATCCTCTTTCAGGAAAATTCACCACAAATTGAAATTTTCTTTAAAATTATCACTGCTTGCAGGTAAGTCTTTACAATGAAAGTAATCAAATGATTTAATACGAAGTCCTTTCAGAAAAATTCACCACAAATTAAAATTTTCTTTAAAATTATAACTGCTTGCAGGTAAGTCTATACAATGAAAGTAATCAAATGATTTAATACGAAGTCCTTTCAGAAAACTTCACCACAAATTGAAATTTTCTTTTAAATTATCACTGCTTGCAGGTAAGTCTTTACAATGAAAATAATCAAATGATTTAATACGAAGTCCTTTCAGAAAACTTCACCACAAATTGAAATTTTCTTTAAAATTATAACTGCTTGCAGGTAAGTCTATACAATGAAAGTAATCAAATGATTTAATATGAAGTCGTCTTTCAGAAAAATTCAGCACAAATTGAAATTGTCTTTGAATTTATCGCTGCTAGTAGGTAAGTCTTTACAATGAAAGTAATCAATTGATTTTAATACGAAGTCTTCTTTTAGAAAAATTCTGGAAAAATTGAAATTTTTTTTTTAAATTATGACTGCTTGCAGGTAAGTCTATACAATGAAAGTAATGAAATGAATTAATACGAAGTCGTCTTTCAGAAAATTCACCATAAACTGAAATTTTCTTTAAAATTATCACTGCTTGCAGGTAAGTCTATACAATGAAAGTATACAAATGATTTAATACGAAGTCGTCTTTCAGGAAAATTCTGAACAAATTGAAATTTTCTATAAAATATTCACTGCTTGCAGGGAAGTCGATACAATGAAAGTATTCAAATGAATTAATACGAAGTCGTCTTTCAGGAAAATTCACCACAAACTGAAATTTTCTTTAAAATTATCACTGCTTGCAGGTAAGTCTTTACAATGAAAGTAATCAAATGATTAAAGACGAAGTCGTCTTTCAGGAAAATTCACCACAAACTGAAACTTTCTTTAAAATTATCACTGCTTGCAGGTAAGTCTTTACAATGAAAGTAATCAATTGTTTTAGTACGACGTCTTCTTTCAGAAAAATTCTCCACAAAGTGAAATTTTCTTTAAAATTATAACTGCTTGCATGTAAGTCTATTCAATGAAAGTAATCAAACTGCTTGCAGGTATGTCTTTACAATGAAGATAATCAAATTAATTAATACGAAGTAGTCTTTCAGAAAAATTCACCACAAATTGAAATTGTCTTTGAAATTATCGCTGCTAGTAGGTAAGTCTGTACAATGAAAGTAATCAATTGATTTTGGTACGAAGTCTTTTTTCAGAAATATTCTGCACAAATTGAAATTTTTTTTAAAATTGTAACTGCTTGCATGTATGTATATTCAATGAAAGTAATCATACTGCTTGCAGTTATGTCTTTACAATGAAAGTAATCAAATGATTTAATACGAAGTCCTTTCAGAAAACTTCACCACAAATTAAAATTTTCTTTAAAATTATCACTGCTTGCAGGTAAGTCTTTACAATGAAAGTAATCAAATGATTTAATACGAAGTCCTTTCAGAAAACTTCACCACAAATTGAAATTTTCTTTAAAATTATAACTGCTTGCAGGTAAGTCTATTCAATGAAAGTAATCAAACTGCTTGCAGGTATGTCTTTACAATGAAGATAATCAAATTAATTAATATGAAGTCGTTTTTCAGAAAAATTCACCACAAATTGAAATTGTCTTTGAATTTATCGCTGCTAGTAGGTAAGTCTTTACAATGAAAGTAATCAATTGATTTTAATACGAAGTCTTCTTTCAGAAAAATTCTGCACAAATTGAAATTTTTTTTTAAATTATGACTGCTTGCAGGTAAGTCTATACAATGAAAGTAATGAAATGAATTAATACGAAGTCGTCTTTCAGAAAATTCACAATAAACTGAAATTTTCTTTAAAATTATCACTGCTTGCAGATAAGATTTTACAATGAAAGTATACAAATGACTTAATACGAAGTCGTCTTTCAGGAAACTTCTGAACAAATTGAAATTTTCTGTAAAATATTCACTGCTTGCAGGTAAGTCTATACAATGAAAGTAATCAAATGATTAAAGACGAAGTCGTCTTGCAGGAAAATTCACCACAAACTGAAATTTTCTTTAAAATTATCACTGCATGCAGGTAAGTCTTTACAATGAAAGTAATCAATTGCTTTAGTACGACGTCTTCTTTCAGAAAAATTCTCCACAAAGTGAAATTTTCTTTAAAATTATAACTGCTTGCATGTAAGTCTATTCAATGAAAGTAATCAAACTGCTTGCAGGTATGTCTTTACAATGAAGATAATCAAATTAATTAATACGAAGTAGTCTTTCAGAAAAATTCACCACAAATTGAAATTGTCTTTGAAATTATCGCTGCTAGTAGGTAAGTCTTTACAATGAAAGTAATCAATTGATTTTGGTACGAAGTCTTTTTTCAGAAATATTCTGCACAAATTGAAATTTTTTTTAAAATTGTAACTGCTTGCATGTATGTATATTCAATGAATGTAATCATACTGCTTGCAGTTATGTCTTTACAATGAAAGTAATCAAATGATTTAATACGAAGTCCTTTCAGAAAACTTCACCACAAATTGAAATTTTCTTTAAAATTATCACTGCTTGCAGGTAAGTCTTTACAATGAAAGTAATCAAATGATTTAATACAAAGTCCTTTCAGAAAACTTCACCACAAATTGAAATTTTCTTTAAAATTATAACTGCTTGCAGGTAAGTCTATACAATGAAAGTAATCAAATGATTTAATACGAAGTCGTCTTTCAGAAAAATTCACCACAAATTGAAATTGTCTTTGAAATTATCGCTGCTAGTAGGTAAGTCTTTACAATGAAAGTAATCAATTGATTTTGGTACGAAGTCTTTTTTCAGAAATATTCTGCACAAATTGAAATTTTTTTTAAAATTGTAACTGCTTGCATGTATGTATATTCAATGAAAGTAATCATACTGCTTGCAGTTATGTCTTTACAATGAAAGTAATCAAATGATTTAATACGAAGTCCTTTCAGAAAACTTCACCACAAATTGAAATTTTCTTTAAAATTATCACTGCTTGCAGGTAAGTCTTTACAATGAAAGTAATCAAATGATTTAATACAAAGTCCTTTCAGAAAACTTCACCACAAATTGAAATTTTCTTTAAAATTATAACTGCTTGCAGGTAAGTCTATAAAATGAAAGTAATCAATTGATTTTAATACGAAGTCTTCTTTCAGAAAAATTCTGTAAAAATTGAAATTTTTTTTTTAAATTATGACTGCTTGCAGGTAAGTCTATACAATGAAAGTAACGAAATGAATTAATACGAAGTCGTCTTTCAGAAAATTCACCATAAACTGAAATTTTCTTTAAAATTATCACTGCTTGCAGGTAAGTCTATACAATGAAAGTATACAAATGACTTAATACGAAGTCGTCTTTCAGGAAAATTCTGAACAAATTGAAATTTTCTATAAAATATTCACTGCTTGCAGGGAAGTCGATACAATGAAAGTATTCAAATGAATTAATACGAAGTCGTCTTTCAGGAAAATTCACCACAAACTGAAATTTTCTTTAAAATTATCACTGCTTGCAGGTAAGTCTTTACAATGAAAGTAATCAGTTGTTTTAATATGACGTCTTCTTTCAGAAAAATTCTCCACAAATTGAAATTTTCTTTAAAATTATAACTGCTTGCAGGTAAGTCTATACAATGAAAGTAATCAAATGATTTAATACGAAGTCGTCTTTCAGAAAAATTCACACAAATTGATATTTTCTTTAAAATTATCTCTGCTTGCAGGTAAGTCTATACAATGAAAGTAATCAAATTATTTAATACGAAGACGTTTTCAGGAAAATTCTCCACAAACTGAAATTTTCTTTAAAATTATCACTGCTTGTAGGTAAGTCTTTACGGTGAAAGTAATCAATTGATTTTAATACGACCTCTTCTTTCCGAAAAATTCTCCACAAATTGAAATTTTCTTTAAAATAAACACTGCTTGCATGTAGGTCTATTCAATGTAAGTAATCAAAGTGCTTGCAGGTATGTCTTTAAAATGAAGTTAATAAAATTAATTAATACTTAGTCGTCTTTCAAGAAAATTCACCACAAATTGAAATTGTCTTTGAAATTATCGCTGCTAGTAACAATGAAAGTAATCAATTGATTCTTTCAGAAAAATTCTGCACAAATTGAAATTTTTTTTTTAAATTATAACTGCTTGCAGGTAAGTCTATACAATGAAAGTAATCAAATAAATTAATTCGAAGTCGTCTTTCAGGAAAATTCACCACAAACTGAAATTTTCTTTAAAATTATCACTGCTTGCAGGTAAGTCTTTACAATGAAAGTAATTAATTGTTTTAATACGACGACTTCTTTCAAAAAAATTCTCCACAAATTGAAATTTTCTTTAAAATTATAACTGCTTGCATGTAAGTCTACTCCATGAAAGTAATCAAACTGCTTGCAGGTATGTCTTTACAATGAAGATAATCAAATTAATTAATACGAAGTAGTTTTTCAGGAAAATTCACCACAAATTGAAATTTTCTTTAAAATTATCACTGCCTGCAGGTAAGTCTTTACAATGAATGTAATCAAATGATTTAATACGAAGTCCTTTCAGAAAAATTCACCACAAATTAAAATTTTCTTTAAAATTATAACTGCTTGCAGGTAAGTCTATACAATGAAAGTAATCAAATGATTTAATACGAAGTCGTCTTTCAGAAAAATTCACACAAATTGAAATTTTCTTTAAAATTATCACTGCTTGCAGGTAAGTCTATACAATGAAAGTAATCAAATTATTTAATACCAAGACGTTTTCAGGAAAATTCACCACAAACTGAAATTTTCTTTAAAATTATCACTGCTTGTAGGTAAGTCTTTACGGTGAAAGTAATCAATTGATTTTAATACGACCTCTTCTTTCCGAAAAATTCTCCACAAATTGAAATTTTCTTTAAAATAAACACTGCTTGCATGTAGGTCTATTCAATGTAAGTAATCAAAGTGCTTGCAGGTATGTCTTTAAAATGAAGTTAATAAAATTAATTAATACTTAGTCGTGTTTCAAGAAAATTCACCACAAATTGAAATTGTCTTTGAAATTATCGCTGCTAGTAACAATGAAAGTAATCAATTGATTCTTTCAGAAAAATTCTGCACAAATTGAAATTTTTTTTTTAAATTATAACTGCTTGCATGTAAGTCTATTCAATGAAAGTAATCAATCTGCTTGCAGGGATGTCTTTACAATGAAGATAATCAAATTACTTAATACGAAGTCGTCTTTCAGGAAAATTCGCAACAAATTGAAATTTTCTTTACAATTATCACTGCTTGCAGTTAAGTGTTTACAATGAAAGTAATCAAGTGATTTAATTCGAAGTGCTCTTTCAGAAAAATTCGCCACAAATTGAAATTTTCCCTAAAATTATCACTGCTTGCAGGTAAGTCTATATAATGAATGTTATCAAATTATTTAATACAAAGTCCTCTTTCAGAAAAATTCACCACAAATTGAAATTTTCTTAAAAATTATCACTGCTTGCGAGTAAGTCTATATAATGGAAGTAATCAAATGGCTTAATACGAAATCGTCTTTCAGGAAAATTCACCACAAATAGAAATTTTCTTTAAAATTATCACTGCTTGCAGGTAAGTCTATACAATGAAAGTAATCAAATGATTTAAGACGAAGTCGTCTTTCAGGAAAATTCACCACAAACTGAAATTTTCTTTAAAATTATCACTGCTTGCAGGTAAGTCTTTACAATGAAAGTAATCAATTGTTTTAATACGACGTCTTCTTTCAGAAAAATTCTCCACAATTTGAAGTTTTCTTTAAAATTATAACTGCTTGCATGTAAGTCTATTCAATGAAAGTAATCAAACTGCTTGCAGGTATGTCTTTACAATGAACATAATCAAAGTAATTAATACGAAGTCGTCTTTCAGAAAAATTCACCACAAATTGAAATTTTCTTACAAATTATCACTGCTTGCAAGTAAGTCTATACAATGGAAGTAACCAAATGGCTTAATACGAAATCCTCTTTCAGGAAAATTCACCACAAATTGAAATTTTCTTTAAAATTATCACTGCTTGCAGGTAAGTCTTTACAATGAAAGTAATCAAATGATTTAATACGAAGTCCTTTCAGAAAAATTCACCACAAATTAAAATTTTCTTTAAAATTATAACTGCTTGCAGGTAAGTCTATACAATGAAAGTAATCAAATGATTTAATACGAAGTCGTCTTTCAGAAAAATTCACACAAATTGATATTTTCTTTAAAATTATCACTGCTTGCAGGTAAGTCTATACAATGAAAGTAATCAAATTATTTAATACGAAGACGTTTTCAGGAAAATTCACCACAAACTGAAATTTTCTTTAAAATTATCACTGCTTGTAGGTAAGTCTTTACGGTGAAAGTAATCAATTGATTTTAATACGACCTCTTCTTTCCGAAAAATTCTCCACAAATTGAAATTTTCTTTAAAATAAACACTGCTTGCATGTAGGTCTATTCAATGTAAGTAATCAAAGTGCTTGCAGGTATGTCTTTAAAATGAAGTTAATAAAATTAATTAATACTTAGTCGTCTTTCAAGAAAATTCACCACAAATTGAAATTGTCTTTGAAATTATCGCTGCTAGTAACAATGAAAGTAATCAATTGATTCTTTCAGAAAAATTCTGCACAAATTGAAATTTTTTTTTTAAATTATAACTGCTTGCAGGTAAGTCTATACAATGAAAGTAATCAAATAAATTAATTCGAAGTCGTCTTTCAGGAAAATTCACCACAAACTGAAATTTTCTTTAAAATTATCACTGCTTACAGGTAAGTCTTTACAATGAAAGTAATTAATTGTTTTAATACGACGACTTCTTTCAAAAAAATTCTCCACAAATTGAAATTTTCTTTAAAATTATAACTGCTTGCATGTAAGTCTACTCAATGAAAGTAATCAAACTGCTTGCAGGTATGTCTTTACAATGAAGATAATCAAATTAATTAATACGAAGTAGTTTTTCAGGAAAATTCACCACAAATTGAAATTTTCTTTAAAATTATCACTGCCTGCAGGTAAGTCTTTACAATGAATGTAATCAAATGATTTAATACGAAGTCCTTTCAGAAAAATTCACCACAAATTAAAATTTTCTTTAAAATTATAACTGCTTGCAGGTAAGTCTATACAATGAAAGTAATCAAATGATTTAATACGAAGTCCTCTTTCAGAAAAATTCACCACAAATTGAAATTTTCTTTAAAATTATCACTGCTTGCAGGTAAGTCTATAAAATGAAAGTAATCAAATTATTTAATACCAAGTCGTCTTTCAGGAAAATTCACCACCAACTGAAATTTTCTTTGAAATTATCACTGCTTGCAGGTAAGTCTTTATGTGTGAAAGTAATCAATTTATTTTAATACGAACTCTTCTTTCCGAAAAATTCTCTACAAATTGGAATTTTCTATAAAATAATCACTGCTTGCATGTAGGTCTATTCAATGTAAGTAATCAAAGTGCTTGCAGGTATGTCTTTACAATGAAGTTAATCAAATTAATTAATACTTAGTCGTCTTTCAAGAAAATTCACCACAAATTGAAATTGTCTTTGAAATTATCGCTGCTAGTAGGTAACTCTCTACAATGAAAGTAGTCAATTGATTTTAATATGAAGTCTTCTTTCAGAGAAATTCTGCACAAATTAATTTTTTTTTTTTGTAAATTATAACTGCTTGCAGGTAAGTCTATACAATGAAAGTAATCAAATGAATTAATACGAAGTCGTCTTTCAGGAAAATTCACCACAAACTGAAATTTTCTTTAAAATTATCACTGCTTGCAGGTAAGTCTTTACAATGAAAGTAATCAGTTGTTTTAATACGACGTCTTCTTTCAGAAAAATTCTCCACAAATTGAAATTTTCTTTATAATTATAACTGCTTGCATGTAAGTCTATTCAATGAAAGTAATCAAACTGCTTGCAGGTATGTCTTTACAATGAAGTTAATCAAATTAATTAATACTTAGTCGTCTTTCAAGAAAATTCACCACAAATTGAAATTGTCTTTGGAATTATCGCTGCTAGTAGGTAACTCTCTACAATGAAAGTAGTCAATTGATTTTAATATGAAGTCTTCTTTCAGAAAAATTCTGCGCAAATTGAAATTTTTTTTAAAATTATAACTGCTTGCAGGGAAGTCGATACAATAAAAGTATTCAAATGAATTAATACGAAGTTGTCTTTCAGGAAAATTCACCACAAACTGAAATTTTCTTTAAAATTATCACTGCTTGCAGGTAAGACTTTACAATGAAAGTAATCAGTTGTTTTAATATGACGTCTTCTTTCAGAAAAATTCTCCACAAATTGAAATTTTCTTACAAATTATCACTGCTTGCAAGTAAGTCTATACAATGGAAGTAACCAAATGGCTTAATACGAAATCCTCTTTCAGGAAAATTCACCACAAATTGAAATTTTCTTTAAAATTATCACTGCTTGCCGGTAAGTCTTTACAATGAAAGTAATCAAATGATTTAATACGAAGTCCTTTCAGAAAAATTCACCACAAATTAAAATTTTCTTTAAAATTATAACTGCTTGCAGGTAAGTCTATACAATGAAAGTAATCAAATGATTTAATACGAAGTCGTCTTTCAGAAAAATTCACACAAATTGATATTTTCTTTAAAATTTTCACTGCTTGCAGGTAAGTCTATACAATGAAAGTAATCAAATTATTTAATACGAAGACGTTTTCAGGAAAATTCACCACAAACTGAAATTTTCTTTAAAATTATCACTGCTTGTAGGTAAGTCTTTACGGTGAAAGTAATCAATTGATTTTAATACGACCTCTTCTTTCCGAAAAATTCTCCACAAATTGAAATTTTCTTTAAAATAAACACTGCTTGCATGTAGGTCTATTCAATGTAAGTAATCAAAGTGCTTGCAGGTATGTCTTTAAAATGAAGTTAATAAAATTAATTAATACTTAGTCGTCTTTCAAGAAAATTCACCACAAATTGAAATTGTCTTTGAAATTATCGCTGCTAGTAGGTAACTCTTAACAATGAAAGTAATCAATTGATTTTAATATGAAGTCTTCTTTCAGAAAAATTCTGCACAAATTGAAATTTTTTTTTTAAATTATAACTGCTTGCAGGTAAGTCTATACAATGAAAGTAATCAAATAAATTAATTCGAAGTCGTATTTCAGGAAAATTCACCACAAACTGAAATTTTCTTTAAAATTATCACTGCTTGCAGGTAAGTCTTTACAATGAAAGTAATTAATTGTTTTAATACGACGACTTCTTTCAAAAAAATTCTCCACAAATTGAAATTTTCTTTAAAATTATAACTGCTTGCATGTAAGTCTACTCAATGAAAGTAATCAAACTGCTTGCAGGTATGTCTTTACAATGAAGATAATCAAATTAATTAATACGAAGTAGTTTTTCAGAAAAATTCACCACGAATTGAAATTGTCTTTGAAATTATCGCTGCTAGTAGGTAAGTCTTTACAATGAAAGTAATCAATTGATTTTAATACCAAGTCCTCTTTCAGAAAAATTCACCACAAATTGAAATTTTCTTTAAAATTATAACTGCTTGCAGGTAAGTCTACACAATGAAAGTAATCAATTGATTTTAATACGAAGTCTTCTTTCAGAAAAATTCTGTACAAATTGAAATTTTTTTTTTAAATTATGACTGCTTGCAGGTAAGTCAATACAATGAAAGTAATGAAATGAATTAATACGAAGTCGTCTTTCAGAAAATTCACCATAAACTGAAATTTTCTTTAAAATTATCACTGCTTGCAGGTAAGTCTATACAATGAAAGTATACAAATGACTTAATACGAAGTCGTCTTTCAGGAAAATTCTGAACAAATTGAAATTTTCTATAAAATATTCACTGCTTGCAGGGAAGTCGATACAATGAAAGTATTCAAATGAATTAATACGAAGTCGTCTTTCAGGAAAATTCACCACAAACTGAAATTTTCTTTAAAATTATCACTGCTTGCAGGTAAGTCTTTACAATGAAAGTAATCAGTTGTTTTAATATGACGACTTCTTTCAGAAAAATTCTCCACAAATTGAAATTTTCTTTAAAATTATAACTGCTTGCATGTAAGTCTATTCAATGAAAGTAATCAATCTGCTTGCAGGGATGTCTTTACAATGAAGATAATCAAATTACTTAATACGAAGTCGTCTTTCAGGAAAATTCGCAACAAATTGAAATTTTCTTTACAATTATCACTGCTTGCAGTTAAGTGTTTACAATGAAAGTAATCAAGTGATTTAATTCGAAGTGCTCTTTCAGAAAAATTCGCCACAAATTGAAATTTTCCCTAAAATTATCACTGCTTGCAGGTAAGTCTATATAATGAAAGTTATCAAATTATTTAATACAAAGTCCTCTTTCAGAAAAATTCACCACAAATTGAAATTTTCTTAAAAATTATCACTGCTTGCGAGTAAGTCTATACAATGGAAGTAATCAAATGGCTTAATACGAAATCGTCTTTCAGGAAAATTCACCACAAATAGAAATTTTCTTTAAAATTATCACTGCTTGCAGGTAAGTCTATACAATGAAAGTAATCAAATGATTTAAGACGAAGTCGTCTTTCAGGAAAATTCACCACAAACTGAAATTTTCTTTAAAATTATCACTGCTTGCAGGTAAGTCTTTACAATGAAAGTAATCAATTGTTTTAATACGACGTCTTCTTTCAGAAAAATTCTCCACAATTTGAAATTTTCTTTAAAATTATAACTGCTTGCATGTAAGTCTATTCAATGAAAGTAATCAAACTGCTTGCAGGTATGTCTTTACAATGAACATAATCAAAGTAATTAATACGAAGTCGTCTTTCAGAAAAATTCACCACAAATTGAAATTTTCTTACAAATTATCACTGCTTGCAAGTAAGTCTATACAATGGAAGTAACCAAATGGCTTAATACGAAATCCTCTTTCAGGAAAATTCACCACAAATTGAAATTTTCTTTAAAATTATCACTGCCTGCAGGTAAGTCTTTTCAAAGAATGTAATCAAATGATTTAATACGAAGTCCTTTCAGAAAAATTCACCACAAATTAAAATTTTCTTTAAAATTATAACTGCTTGCAGGTAAGTCTATACAATGAAAGTAATCAAATGATTTAATACGAAGTCGTCTTTCAGAAAAATTCACACAAATTGAAATTTTCTTTAAAATTATCACTGCTTGCAGGTAAGTCTATACAATGAAAGTAATCAAATTATTTAATACCAAGACGTTTTCAGGAAAATTCACCACAAACTGAAATTTTCTTTACAATTATCACTGCTTGTAGGTAAGTCTTTACGGTGAAAGTAATCAATTGATTTTAATACGACCTCTTCTTTCCGAAAAATTCTCCACAAATTGAAATTTTCTTTAAAATAAACACTGCTTGCATGTAGGTCTATTCAATGTAAGTAATCAAAGTGCTTGCAGGTATGTCTTTAAAATGAAGTTAATAAAATTAATTAATACTTAGTCGTCTTTCAAGAAAATTCACCACAAATTGAAATTGTCTTTGAAATTATCGCTGCTAGTAGGTAACTCTTAACAATGAAAGTAATCAATTGATTTTAATATGAAGTCTTCTTTCAGAAAAATTCTGCACAAATTGAAATTTATTTTAAAATTATAACTGCTTGCAGGTAAGTCTATACAATGAAAGTAATCAAATAAATTAATTCGAAGTCGTCTTTCAGGAAAATTCACCACAAACTGAAATTTTCTTTAAAATTATCACTGCTTGCAGGTAAGTCTTTACAATGAAAGTAATTAATTGTTTTAATACGACGACTTCTTTCAAAAAAATTCTCCACAAATTGAAATTTTCTTTAAAATTATAACTGCTTGCATGTAAGTCTACTCAATGAAAGTAATCAAACTGCTTGCAGGTATGTCTTTACAATGAAGATAATCAAATTAATTAATGCGAAGTAGTTTTTCAGAAAAATTCACCACGAATTGAAATTGTCTTTGAAATTATCGCTGCTAGTAGGTAAGTCTTTACAATGAAAGTAATCAATTGATTTTAATACCAAGTCCTCTTTCAGAAAAATTCACCACAAATTGAAATTTTCTTTAAAATTATAACTGCTTGCAGGTAAGTCTATACAATGAAAGTAATCAAATGATTTAATACGAAGTCGTCTTTCAGAAAAATTCACACAAATTGATATTTTCTTTAAAATTTTCACTGCTTGCAGGTAAGTCTATACAATGAAAGTAATCAAATTATTTAATACGAAGACGTTTTCAGGAAAGTTCAACACAAACTGAAATTTTCTTTAAAATTATCACTGCTTGTAGGTAAGTCTTTACGGTGAAAGTAATCAATTGATTTTAATACGACCTCTTCTTTCCGAAAAATTCTCCACAAATTGAAATTTTCTTTAAAATAAACACTGCTTGCATGTAGGTCTATTCAATGTAAGTAATCAAAGTGCTTGCAGGTATGTCTTTAAAATGAAGTTAATAAAATTAATTAATACTTAGTCGTCTTTCAAGAAAATTCACCACAAATTGAAATTGTCTTTGAAATTATCGCTGCTAGTAGGTAACTCTTAACAGTGAAAGTAATCAATTGATTTTAATATGAAGTCTTCTTTCAGAAAAATTCTGCACAAATTGAAATTTTTTTTTAAAATTATAACTGCTTGCAGGTAAGTCTATACAACGAAAGTAATCAAATAAATTAATTCGAAGTCGTCTTTCAGGAAAATTCACCACAAACTGAAATTTTCTTTAAAATTATCACTGCTTGCAGGTAAGTCTTTACAATGAAAGTAATTAATTGTTTTAATACGACGACTTCTTTCAAAAAAATTCTCCACAAATTGAAATTTTCTTTAAAATTATAACTGCTTGCATGTAAGTCTACTCAATGAAAGTAATCAAACTGCTTGCAGGTATGTCTTTACAATGAAGATAATCAAATTAATTAATACGAAGTAGTTTTTCAGAAAAATTCACCACGAATTGAAATTGTCTTTGAAATTATCGCTGCTAGTAGGTAAGTCTTTACAATGAAAGTAATCAATTGATTTTAATACCAAGTCCTCTTTCAGAAAAATTCACCACAAATTGAAATTTTCTTTAAAATTATAACTGCTTGCAGGTAAGTCTACACAATGAAAGTAATCAATTGATTTTAATACGAAGTCTTCTTTCAGAAAAATTCTGTACAAATTGAAATTTTTTTTTTAAATTATGACTGCTTGCAGGTAAGTCAATACAATGAAATGAATTAATACGAAGTCGTCTTTCAGAAAATTCACCATAAACTGAAATTTTCTTTAAAATTATCACTGCTTGCAGGTAAGTCTATACAATGAAAGTATACAAATGACTTAATACGAAGTCGTCTTTCAGGAAAATTCTGAACAAATTGAAATTTTCTATAAAATATTCACTGCTTGAAGGGAAGTCGATACAATGAAAGTATTCAAATGAATTAATACGAAGTCGTCTTTCAGGAAAATTCACCACAAACTGAAATTTTCTTTAAAATTATCACTGCTTGCAGGTAAGTCTTTACAATGAAAGTAATCAGTTGTTTTAATATGACGACTTCTTTCAGAAAAATTCTCCACAAATTGAAATTTTCTTTAAAATTATAACTGCTTGCATGTAAGTCTATTCAATGAAAGTAATCAATCTGCTTGCAGGGATGTCTTTACAATGAAGATAATCAAATTACTTAATACGAAGTCGTCTTTCAGGAAAATTCGCAACAAATTGAAATTTTCTTTACAATTATCACTGCTTGCAGTTAAGTGTTTACAATGAAAGTAATCAAGTGATTTAATTCGAAGTGCTCTTTCAGAAAAATTCGCCACAAATTGAAATTTTCCCTAAAATTATCACTGCTTGCAGGTAAGTCTATATAATGAAAGTTATCAAATTATTTAATACAAAGTCCTCTTTCAGAAAAATTCACCACAAATTGAAATTTTCTTAAAAATTATCACTGCTTGCGAGTAAGTCTATACAATGGAAGTAATCAAATGGCTTAATACGAAATCGTCTTTCAGGAAAATTCACCACAAATAGAAATTTTCTTTAAAATTATCACTGCTTGCAGGTAAGTCTATACAATGAAAGTAATCAAATGATTTAAGACGAAGTCGTCTTTCAGGAAAATTCACCACAAACTGAAATTTTCTTTAAAATTATCACTGCTTGCAGGTAAGTCTTTACAATGAAAGTAATCAATTGTTTTAATACGACGTCTTCTTTCAGAAAAATTCTCCACAATTTGAAATTTTCTTTAAAATTATAACTGCTTGCATGTAAGTCTATTCAATGAAAGTAATCAAACTGCTTGCAGGTATGTCTTTACAATGAACATAATCAAAGTAATTAATACGAAGTCGTCTTTCAGAAAAATTCACCACAAATTGAAATTTTCTTACAAATTATCACTGCTTGCAAGTAAGTCTATACAATGGAAGTAACCAAATGGCTTAATACGAAATCCTCTTTCAGGAAAATTCACCACAAATTGAAATTTTCTTTAAAATTATCACTGCCTGCAGGTAAGTCTTTACAATGAATGTAATCAAATGATTTAATACGAAGTCCTTTCAGAAAAATTCACCACAAATTAAAATTTTCTTTAAAATTATAACTGCTTGCAGGTAAGTCTATACAATGAAAGTAATCAAATGATTTAATACGAAGTCGTCTTTCAGAAAAATTCACACAAATTGAAATTTTCTTTAAAATTACCACTGCTTTCAGGTAAGTCTATACAATGAAAGTAATCAAATTATTTAATACCAAGACGTTTTCAGGAAAATTCACCACAAACTGAAATTTTCTTTAAAATTATCACTGCTTGTAGGTAAGTCTTTACGGTGAAAGTAATCAATTGATTTTAATACGACCTCTTCTTTCCGAAAAATTCTCCACAAATTGAAATTTTCTTTAAAATAAACACTGCTTGCGTGTAGGTCTATTCAATGTAAGTAATCAAAGTGCTTGCAGGTATGTCTTTAAAATGAAGTTAATAAAATTAATTAATACTTAGTCGTCTTTCAAGAAAATTCACCACAAATTGAAATTGTCTTTGAAATTATCGCTGCTAGTAGGTAACTCTTAACAATGAAAGTAATCAATTGATTTTAATATGAAGTCTTCTTTCAGAAAAATTCTGCACAAATTGAAATTTTTTTTAAAATTATAACTGCTTGCAGGTAAGTCTATAGAATGAAAGTAATCAAATAAATTAATTCGAAGTCGTCTTTCAGGAAAATTCACCACAAACTGAAATTTTCTTTAAAACTATCACTGCTTGCAGGTAAGTCTTTACAATGAAAGTAATTAATTGTTTTAATACGACGACTTCTTTCAAAAAAATTCTCCACAAATTGAAATTTTCTTTAAAATTATAATTGCTTGCATGTAAGTCTACTCAATGAAAGTAATCAAACTGCTTGCAGGTATGTCTTTACAATGAAGATAATCAAATTAATTAATACGAAGTAGTTTTTCAGAAAAATTCACCACGAATTGAAATTGTCTTTGAAATTATCGCTGCTAGTAGGTAAGTCTTTACAATGAAAGTAATCAATTGATTTTAATACCAAGTCCTCTTTCAGAAAAATTCACCACAAATTGAAATTTTCTTTAAAATTATAACTGCTTGCAGGTAAGTCTACACAATGAAAGTAATCAATTGATTTTAATACGAAGTTTTCTTTCAGAAAAATTCTGTACAAATTGAAATTTTTTTTTTAAATTATGACTGCTTGCAGGTAAGTCAATACAATGAAAGTAATGAAATGAATTAATACGAAGTCGTCTTTCAGAAAATTCACCATAAACTGAAATTTTCTTTAAAATTATCACTGCTTGCAGGTAAGTCTATACAATGAAAGTATACAAATGACTTAATACGAAGTCGTCTTTCAGGAAAATTCTGAACAAATTGAAATTTTCTATAAAATATTCACTGCTTGAAGGGAAGTCGATACAATGAAAGTATTCAAATGAATTAATACGAAGTCGTCTTTCAGGAAAATTCACCACAAACTGAAATTTTCTTTAAAATTATCACTGCTTGCAGGTAAGTCTTTACAATGAAAGTAATCAGTTGTTTTAATATGACGACTTCTTTCAGAAAAATTCTCCACAAATTGAAATTTTCTTTAAAATTATAACTGCTTGCATGTAAGTCTATTCAATGAAAGTAATCAATCTGCTTGCAGGGATGTCTTTACAATGAAGATATTCAAATTACTTAATACGAAGTCGTCTTTCAGGAAAATTCGCAACAAATTGAAATTTTCTTTACAATTATCACTGCTTGCAGTTAAGTGTTTACAATGAAAGTAATCAAGTGATTTAATTCGAAGTGCTCTTTCAGAAAAATTCGCCACAAATTGAAATTTTCCCTAAAATTATCACTGCTTGCAGGTAAGTCTATATAATGAAAGTTATCAAATTATTTAATACAAAGTCCTCTTTCAGAAAAATTCACCACAAATTGAAATTTTCTTAAAAATTATCACTGCTTGCGAGTAAGTCTATACAATGGAAGTAATCAAATGGCTTAATACGAAATCGTCTTTCAGGAAAATTCACCACAAATAGAAATTTTCTTTAAAATTATCACTGCTTGCAGGTAAGTCTATACAATGAAAGTAATCAAATGATTTAAGACGAAGTCGTCTTTCAGGAAAATTCACCACAAACTGAAATTTTCTTTAAAATTATCACTGCTTGCAGGTAAGTCTTTACAATGAAAGTAATCAATTGTTTTAATACGACGTCTTCTTTCAGAAAAATTCTCCACAATTTGAAATTTTCTTTAAAATTATAACTGCTTGCATGTAAGTCTATTCAATGAAAGTAATCAAACTGCTTGCAGGTATGTCTTTACAATGAACATAATCAAAGTAATTAATACGAAGTCGTCTTTCAGAAAAATTCACCACAAATTGAAATTTTCTTACAAATTATCACTGCTTGCAAGTAAGTCTATACAATGGAAGTAACCAAATGGCTTAATACGAAATCCTCTTTCAGGAAAATTCACCACAAATTGAAATTTTCTTTAAAATTATCACTGCCTGCAGGTAAGTCTTTACAATGAATGTAATCAAATGATTTAATACGAAGTCCTTTCAGAAAAATTCACCACAAATTAAAATTTTCTTTAAAATTATAACTGCTTGCAGGTAAGTCTATACAATGAAAGTAATCAAATGATTTAATACGAAGTCGTCTTTCAGAAAAATTCACACAAATTGAAATTTTCTTTAAAATTATCACTGCTTGCAGGTAAGTCTATACAATGAAAGTAATCAAATTATTTAATACCAAGACGTTTTCAGGAAAATTCACCACAAACTGAAATTTTCTTTAAAATTATCACTGCTTGTAGGTAAGTCTTTACGGTGAAAGTAATCAATTGATTTTAATACGACCTCTTCTTTCCGAAAAATTCTCCACAAATTGAAATTTTCTTTAAAATAAACACTGCTTGCATGTAGGTCTATTCAATGTAAGTAATCAAAGTGCTTGCAGGTATGTCTTTAAAATGAAGTTAATAAAATTAATTAATACTTAGTCGTCTTTCAAGAAAATTCACCACAAATTGAAATTGTCTTTGAAATTATCGCTGCTAGTAGGTAACTCTTAACAATGAAAGTAATCAATTGATTTTAATATGAAGTCTTCTTTCAGAAAAATTCTGCACAAATTGAAATTTTTTTTAAAATTATAACTGCTTGCAGGTAAGTCTATAGAATGAAAGTAATCAAATAAATTAATTCGAAGTCGTCTTTCAGGAAAATTCACCACAAACTGAAATTTTCTTTAAAATTATCACTGCTTGCAGGTAAGTCTTTACAATGAAAGTAATTAATTGTTTTAATACGACGACTTCTTTCAAAAAAATTCTCCACAAATTGAAATTTTCTTTAAAATTATAACTGCTTGCATGTAAGTCTACTCAATGAAAGTAATCAAACTGCTTGCAGGTATGTCTTTACAATGAAGATAATCAAATTAATTAATACGAAGTAGTTTTTCAGAAAAATTCACCACGAATTGAAATTGTCTTTGAAATTATCGCTGCTAGTAGGTAAGTCTTTACAATGAAAGTAATCAATTGATTTTAATACCAAGTCCTCTTTCAGAAAAATTCACCACAAATTGAAATTTTCTATAAAATTATAACTGCTTGCAGGTAAGTCTATACAATGAAAGTAATCAAATGATTTAATACGAAGTCGTATTTCAGAAAAATTCACACAAATTGAAATTTTCTTTAAAATTATCACTGCTGGCAGGTAAGTCTTTACAATGAAAGTAATCAATTGAATTTAATACGAAGTCCTCTTTCAGAAAAATTCACCACAAATTGAAATTTTCTTTAAAATTATCACTGCTTGCAGGTAAGTCTATACAATGAAAGTAATCAAATGAATTAATACGAAGTCGTCTTTCAGGAAAATTCACCACAAACTGAAATTTTCTTTAAAATTATCACTGCTTGCAGGTAAGTCTTTACAATGAAAGTAATCAATTGATTTTAATACGAAGTCTTCTTTCAGAAAAATTCTGCAAAAATTTAAATTTTCTTCAAAATTATAACTGCTTGCAGGGAAGTCGATACAATAAAAGTATTCAAATGAATTAATACGAAGTCGTCTTTCAGGAAAATTCACCACAAACTGAAATTTTCTTTAAAATTATCACTGCTTGCAGGTAAGTCTTTACAATGAAAGTAATCAGTTGTTTTAATATGACGTCTTCTTTCAGAAAAATTCTCCACAAATTGAAATTTTCTTTAAAATTATAACTGCTTGCATGTAAGTCTATTCAATGAAAGTAATCAATCTGCTTGCAGGGATGTCTTTACAATGAAGATAATCAAATTACTTAATACGAAGTCGTCTTTCAGGAAAATTCGCAACAAATTGAAATTTTCTTTACAATTATCACTGCTTGCAGTTAAGTGTTTACAATGAAAGTAATCAAGTGATTTAATTCGAAGTGCTCTTTCAGAAAAATTCGCAACAAATTGAAATTTTCCCTAAAATTATCACTGCTTGCAGGTAAGTCTATATAATGAAAGTTATCAAATTATTTAATACAAAGTCCTCTTTCAGAAAAATTCACCACAAATTGAACTTTTCTTAAAAATTATCACTGCTTGCGAGTAAGTCTATACAATGTAAGTAATCAAATGGCTTAATACGAAATCGTCTTTCAGGAAAATTCACCACAAATAGAAATTTTCTTTAAAATAATCACTGCTTGCAGGTAAGTCTATACAATGAAAGTAATCAAATGATTTAAGACGAAGTCGTCTTTCAGGAAAATTCACCACAAACTGAAATTTTCTTTAAAATTATCACTGCTTGCAGGTAAGTCTTTACAATGAAAGTAATCAATTGTTTTAATACGACGTCTTCTTTCAGAAAAATTCTCCACAATTTGAAATTTTCTTTAAAATTATAACTGCTTGCATGTAAGTCTATTCAATGAAAGTAATCAAACTGCTTGCAGGTATGTCTTTACAATGAACATAATCAAAGTAATTAATACGAAGTCGTCTTTCAGAAAAATTCACCACAAATTGAAATTTTCTTACAAATTATCACTGCTTGCAAGTAAGTCTATACAATGGAAGTAACCAAATGGCTTAATACGAAATCCTCTTTCAGGAAAATTCACCACAAATTGAAATTTTCTTTAAAATTATCACTGCCTGCAGGTAAGTCTTTACAATGAATGTAATCAAATGAGTTAATACGAAGTCCTTTCAGAAAAATTCACCACAAATTAAAATTTTCTTTAAAATTATAACTGCTTGCAGGTAAGTCTATACAATGAAAGTAATCAAATGATTTAATACGAAGTCGTCTTTCAGAAAAATTCACACAAATTGAAATTTTCTTTAAAATTATCACTGCTTGCAGGTAAGTCTATACAATGAAAGTAATCAAATTATTTAATACCAAGACGTTTTCAGGAAAATTCACCACAAACTGAAATTTTCTTTAAAATTATCACTGCTTGTAGGTAAGTCTTTACGGTGAAAGTAATCAATTGATTTTAATACGACCTCTTCTTTCCGAAAAATTCTCCACAAATTGAAATTTTCTTTAAAATAAACACTGCTTGCATGTAGGTCTATTCAATGTAAGTAATCAAAGTGCTTGCAGGTATGTCTTTAAAATGAAGTTAATAAAATTAATTAATACTTAGTCGTCTTTCAAGAAAATTCACCACAAATTGAAATTGTCTTTGAAATTATCGCTGCTAGTAGGTAACTCTTAACAATGAAAGTAATCAATTGATTTTAATATGAAGTCTTCTTTCAGAAAAATTCTGCACAAATTGAAATTTTTTTTAAAATTATAACTGCTTGCAGGTAAGTCTATACAATGAAAGTAATCAAATAAATTAATTCGAAGTCGTCTTTCAGGAAAATTCACCACAAACTGAAATTTTCTTTAAAATTATCACTGCTTGCAGGTAGGTCTTTACAATGAAAGTAATTAATTGTTTTAATACGACGACTTCTTTCAAAAAAATTCTCCACAAATTGAAATTTTCTTTAAAATTATAACTGCTTGCATGTAAGTCTACTCAATGAAAGTAATCAAACTGCTTGCAGGTATGTCTTTACAATGAAGATAATCAAATTAATTAATACGAAGTAGTTTTTCAGAAAAATTCACCACGAATTGAAATTGTCTTTGAAATTATCGCTGCTAGTAGGTAAGTCTTTACAATGAAAGTAATCAATTGATTTTAATACCAAGTCCTCTTTCAGAAAAATTCACCACAAATTGAAATTTTCTATAAAATTATAACTGCTTGCAGGTAAGTCTATACAATGAAAGTAATCAAATGATTTAATACGAAGTCGTATTTCAGAAAAATTCACACAAATTGAAATTTTCTTTAAAATTATCACTGCTGGCAGGTAAGTCTTTACAATGAAAGTAATCAATTGAATTTAATACGAAGTCCTCTTTCAGAAAAATTCACCACAAATTGAAATTTTCTTTAAAATTATCACTGCTTGCAGGTAAGTCTATACAATGAAAGTAATCAAATGAATTAATACGAAGTCGTCTTTCAGGAAAATTCACCACAAACTGAAATTTTCTTTAAAATTATCACTGCTTGCAGGTAAGTCTTTACAATGAAAGTAATCAATTGATTTTAATACGAAGTCTTCTTTCAGAAAAATTCTGCAAAAGTTTAAATTTTCTTCAAAATTATAACTGCTTGCAGGGAAGTCGATACAATGAAAGTATTCAAATGAATTAATACGAAGTCGTCTTTCAGGAAAATTCACCACAAACTGAAATTTTCTTTAAAATTATCACTGCTTGCAGGTAAGTCTTTACAATGAAAGTAATCAGTTGTTTTAATATGACGTCTTCTTTCAGAAAAATTCTCCACAAATTGAAATTTTCTTTAAAATTATAACTGCTTGCATGTAAGTCTATTCAATGAAAGTAATCAATCTGCTTGCAGGGATGTCTTTACAATGAAGATAATCAAATTACTTAATACGAAGTCGTCTTTCAGGAAAATTCGCAACAAATTGAAATTTTCTTTACAATTATCACTGCTTGCAGTTAAGTGTTTACAATGAAAGTAATCAAGTGATTTAATTCGAAGTGCTCTTTCAGAAAAATTCGCAACAAATTGAAATTTTCCCTAAAATTATCACTGCTTGCAGGTAAGTCTATATAATGAAAGTTATCAAATTATTTAATACAAAATCCTCTTTCAGAAAAATTCACCACAAATTGAACTTTTCTTAAAAATTATCACTGCTTGCGAGTAAGTCTATACAATGGAAGTAATCAAATGGCTTAATACGAAATCGTCTTTCAGGAAAATTCACCACAAATAGAAATTTTCTTTAAAATTATCACTGCTTACAGGTAAGTCTTTACAATGAAAGTAATCAATTGTTTTAATACGACGTCTTCTTTCAGAAAAATTCTCCACAATTTGAAATTTTCTTTAAAATTATAACTGCTTGCATGTAAGTCTATTCAATGAAAGTAATCAAACTGCTTGCAGGTATGTCTTTACAATGAACATAATCAAAGTAATTAATACGAAGTCGTCTTTCAGAAAAATTCACCACAAATTGAAATTTTCTTACAAATTATCACTGCTTGCAAGTAAGTCTATACAATGGAAGTAACCAAATGGCTTAATACGAAATCCTCTTTCAGGAAAATTCACCACAAATTGAAATTTTCTTTAAAATTATCACTGCCTGCAGGTAAGTCTTTACAATGAATGTAATCAAATGATTTAATACGAAGTCCTTTCAGAAAAATTCACCACAAATTAAAATTTTCTTTAAAATTATAACTGCTTGCAGGTAAGTCTATACAATGAAAGTAATCAAATGATTTAATACGAAGTCGTCTTTCAGAAAAATTCACACAAATTGAAATTTTCTTTAAAATTATCACTGCTTGCAGGTAAGTCTATACAATGAAAGTAATCAAATTATTTAATACCAAGACGTTTTCAGGAAAATTCACCACAAACTGAAATTTTCTTTAAAATTATCACTGCTTGTAGGTAAGTCTTTACGGTGAAAGTAATCAATTGATTTTAATACGACCTCTTCTTTCCGAAAAATTCTCCACAAATTGAAATTTTCTTTAAAATAAACACTGCTTGCATGTAGGTCTATTCAATGTAAGTAATCAAAGTGCTTGCAGGTATGTCTTTAAAATGAAGTTAATAAAATTAATTAATAATTAGTCGTCTTTCAAGAAAATTCACCACAAATTGAAATTGTCTTTGAAATTATCGCTGCTAGTAGGTAACTCTTAACAATGAAAGTAATCAATTGATTTTAATATGAAGTCTTCTTTCAGAAAAATTCTGCACAAATTGAAATTTTTTTTAAAATTATAACTGCTTGCAGGTAAGTCTATACAATGAAAGTAATCAAATAAATTAATTCGAAGTCGTCTTTCAGGAAAATTCACCACAAACTGAAATTTTCTTTAAAATTATCACTGCTTGCAGGTAAGTATTTACAATGAAAGTAATTAATTGTTTTAATACGACGACTTCTTTCAAAAAAATTCTCCACAAATTGAAATTTTCTTTAAAATTATAACTGCTTGCATGTAAGTCTACTCAATGAAAGTAATCAAACTGCTTGCAGGTATGTCTTTACAATGAAGATAATCAAATTAATTAATACGAAGTAGTTTTTCAGAAAAATTCACCACGAATTGAAATTGTCTTTGAAATTATCGCTGCTAGTAGGTAAGTCTTTACAATGAAAGTAATCAATTGATTTTAATACCAAGTCCTCTTTCAGAAAAATTCACCACAAATTGAAATTTTCTTTAAAATTATAACTGCTTGCAGGTAAGTCTATACAATGAAAGTAATCAAATGATTTAATACGAAGTCGTCTTTCAGAAAAATTCACACAAATTGAAATTTTCTTTAAAATTATCACTGCTGGCAGGTAAGTCTTTACAATGAAGATAATCAAATTACTTAATACGAAGTCGTCTTTCAGGAAAATTCGCAACAAATTGAAATTTTCTTTACAATTATCACTGCTTGCAGTTAAGTGTTTACAATGAAAGTAATCAAGTGATTTAATTCGAAGTGCTCTTTCAGAAAAATTCGCCACAAATTGAAATTTTCCCTAAAATTATCACTGCTTGTAGGTAAGTCTATATAATGAAAGTTATCAAATGATTTAATGCAAAGTCTATACAATGGAAGTAATCAAATGGCTTAATACGAAATCGTCTTTCAGGAAAATTCACCACAAATTGAAATTTTCTTTAAAATTATCACTGCTTGCAGGTAAGTCTTTACAATGAAAGTAATCAACTGTTTTAATACGACGTCTTCTTTCAGAAAAATTCTCCACAAATTGAAATTTTCTTTAAAATTATAACTGCTTGCATGTAAGTCTATTCAATGAAAGTAATCAAACTGCTTGCAGGTATGCCTTTACAACGAAGATAATCAAATTAATTAATACGAAGTTGTCTTTCAGAAAAATTCACCACAAATTGAAATTGTTTTTGAAGTTATCGCTGCTAGTAGGTAAGTCTTTACAATGAAAGTAATCAATTGATTTTAATACGAAGTCTTCTTTCAGAAAAATTCTGCAAAAATTTAAATTTTCTTCAAAATTATAACTGCTTGCAGGTAAGTCTGTACAATGAAAGTAATCAAATGAATTAATACGAAGTCGTCTTTCAGAAAATTCACCATAAACTGAACTTTTCTTTAAAATTCTCACTGCTTGCAGGTAAGTTTTTACAATGAAAGTATACAAATGACTTAATACGAAGTCGTCTTTCAGGAAAATTCTGCACAAATTGAAATTTTCTTTAAAATATTCACTGCTTGCAGGTAAGTGTATACAATGAAAGTAATCAAATGATTTAAGACGAAGTCGTCTTTCAGGAAAATTCACCACAAACTGAAATTTTCTTTAAAATTATCACTGCTTGCAGGTAAGTCTTTACAATGAAAGTAATCAATTGTTTTAATACGACGTCTTCTTTCATAAAAATTCTCCACAATTTGAAATTTTCTTTAAAATTATAACTGCTTGCATGTAAGTCTATTCAATGAAAGTAATCAAACTGCTTGCAGGTATGTCTTTACAATGAACATAATCAAAGTAATTAATACGAAGTCGTCTTTCAGAAAAATTCACCACAAATTGAAATTTTCTTACAAATTATCACTGCCTGCATGTAAGTCTATACAATGGAAGTAACCAAATGGCTTAATACGAAATCCTCTTTCAGGAAAATTCACCACAAATTGAATTTTCTTTAAAATTATCACTGCTTGCAGGTAAGTCTTTACAATGAAAGTAATCAAATGATTTAATACGAAGTCCTTTCAGAAAAATTCACCACAAATTAAAATTTTCTTTAAAATTATAACTGCTTGCAGGTAAGTCTATACTATGAAAGTAATCAAATGAATTAATACGAAGTCGTCTTTCAGAAAATTCACCATAAACTGAACTTTTCTTTAAAATTATCACTGCTTGCAGGAAAGTTTTTACAATGAAAGTATACAAATGACTTAATACGAAGTCGTCTTTCAGGAAAATTCTGCACAAATTGAAATTTTCTTTAAAATATTCACTGCTTGCAGGTAAGTCTATACAATGAAAGTAATCAAATGATTTAAGACGAAGTCGTCTTTCAGGAAAATTCACCACAAACTGAAATTTTCTTTAAAATTATCACTGCTTCCAGGTAAGTCTTTACAATGAAAGTAATCAATTGTTTTAATACGACGTCTTCTTTCAGAAAAATTCTCCACAATTTGAAATTTTCTTTAAAATTATAACTGCTTGCATGTAAGTCTATTCAATGAAAGTAATCAAACTGCTTGCAGGTATGTCTTTACAATGAACATAATCAAAGTAATTAATACGAAGTCGTCTTTCAGAAAAATTCACCACAAATTGAAATTTTCTTACAAATTATCACTGCTTGCAAGTAAGTCTATACAATGGAAGTAACCAAATGGCTTAATACGAAATCCTCTTTCAGGAAAATTCACCACAAATTGAAATTTTCTTTAAAATTATCACTGCTTGCAGGTAAGTCTTTACAATGAAAGTAATCAAATGATTTAATACGAAGTCCTTTCAGAAAAATTCACCACAAATTAAAATTTTCTTTAAAATTATAACTGCTTCCAGGTAAGTCTATACAATGAAAGTAATCAAATGATTTAATACGAAGTCGTCTTTCAGAAAAATTCACACAAATTGAAATTTTCTTTAAAATTATCACAGCTTGCAGGTAAGTTTATACAATGAAAGTAATCAAATTATTTAATACCAAGACGTTTTCAGGAAAATTCACCACAAACTGAAATTTTCTTTAAAATTATCACTGCTTGTAGGTAAGTCTTTACGGTGAAAGTAATCAATTGATTTTAATACGACCTCTTCTTTCCGAAAAATTCTCCACAAATTGAAATTTTCTTTAAAATAAACACTGCTTGCATGTAGGTCTATTCAATGTAAGTAATCAAAGTGCTTGCAGGTATGTCTTTAAAATGAAGTTAATCAAATTAATTAATACTTAGTCGTCTTTCAAGAAAATTCACCACAAATTGAAATTGTCTTTGAAATTATCGCTGCTAGTAGGTAGCTCTTTACAATGAAAGTAATCAATTGATTTTAATATGAAGTCTTCTTTCAGAAAAATTCTGCACAAATTGAAATTTTTTTTAAAATTATAACTGCTTGCAGGTAAGTCTATACAATGAAAGTAATCAAATAAATTAATTCGAAGTCGTCTTTCAGGAAAATGCACCACAAACTGAAATTTTCTTTAAAATTATCACTGCTTGCAGGTAAGTCTTTACAATGAAAGTAATTAATTGTTTTAATACGACGTCTTCTTTCAAAAAAATTCTCCACAAATTGAAATTTTCTTTAAAATTATAACTGCTTGCATGTAAGTCTACTCAATGAAAGTAATCAAACTTCTTGCAGGTATGTCTTTACAATGAAGATAATCAAATTAATTAATACGAAGTAGTTTTTCAGAAAAATTCACCACGAATTGAAATTGTCTTTGAAATTATCGCTGCTGGCAGGTAAGTCTTTACAATGAAAGTAATCAATTGAATTTAATACGAAGTCCTCTTTCAGAAAAATTCACCACGAATTGAAATTTTCTTTAAAATTATCACTGCTTGCAGGTAAGTCTATACAATGAAAGTAACCAAACGAATTAATACGAAGTCGTCTTTCAGGAAAATTCACCACAAACTGAAATTTTCTTTAAAATTATCACTGCTTGCAGGTAAGTCTTTACAATGAAAGTAATCAATTGTTTTAATACGACGTCTTCTTTCAGAAAAATTCTCCACAATTTGAAATTTTCTTTAAAATTATAACTGCTTGCATGTAAGTCTATTCAATGAAAGTAATCAAACTGCTTGCAGGTATGTCTTTACAATGAACATAATCAAAGTAATTAATACGAAGTCGTCTTTCAGAAAAATTCACCACAAATTGAAATTTTCTTACAAATTATCACTGCTTGCAAGTAAGTCTATACAATGGAAGTAATCAAATGGCTTAATACGAAATCCTCTTTCAGGAAAATTCACCACAAATTGAAATTTTCTTTAAAGTTATCACTGCTTGCAGGTAAGTCTTACCAATGAAAGTAATCAAATGATTTAATACGAAGTCCTTTCAGAAAAATTCACCACAAATTGAAATTTTATTTAAAATTATAACTGCTTGCAGGCATGTCTATACAATGAAAGTAATCAAATGATTTAATACGAAGTCGTCTTTCAGAAAAATTCACACAAATTGAAATTTTCTTTAAAATTATCACTGCTGGCAGGTAAGTCTTTACAATAAAAGTAATCATTTGAATTTAATACGAAGTCCTCTTTCAGAAAAATTCACCACAAATTGAAATTTTCTTTAAAATTATCACTGCTTGCAGGTAAGTCTATACAATGAAAGTAATCAAATTATTTAATACCAAGTCGTCTTTCAGGAAAATTCACCACCAACTGAAATTTTCTTTGAAATTATCACTGCTTGCAGGTAAGTCTTTACGCTGAAAGTAATCAATTTATTTTAATACGAACTCTTCTTTCCGAAAAATTCTCTACAAATTGAAATTTTCTATAAAATAATCACTGCTTGCATGTAGGTCTATTCAATGTAAGTAATCAAAGTGCTTGCAGGTATGTCTTTACAATGAAGTTAATCAAATTAATTAATACTTAGTCGTCTTTCAAGAAAATTCACCACAAATTGAAATTGTCTTTGAAATTATCGCTGCTAGTAGGTAACTCTTTACAATGAAAGTAATCAATTGATTTTAATATGAAGTCTTCTTTCAGAAAAATTCTGCACAAATTGAAATTTTTTTTTTTTAAATTATAACTGCTTGCAGGTAAGTCTATACAATGAAAGTAATCAAATGAATTAATACGAAGTCGTCTTTCAGAAAAATTCACACAAATTGAAATTTTCTTTAAAATTATCACTGCTTGCAGGTAAGTCTATACAATGAAAGTAATCAAATTATTTAATACCAAGACGTTTTCAGGAAAATTCACCACAAACTGAAATTTTCTTTAAAATTATCACTGCTTGTAGGTAAGTCTTTACGGTGAAAGTAATCAATTGATTTTAATACGACCTCTTCTTTCCGAAAAATTCTACACAAATTGAAATTTTCTTTAAAATAAACACTGCTTGCATGTAGGTCTATTCAATGTAAGTAATCAAACTGCTTGCAGGTATGTCTTTAAAATGAAGATAATCAAATTAATTAATACGAAGTAGTTTTTCAGAAAAATTCACCACGAATTGAAATTGTCTTTGAAATTATCGCTGCTAGTAGGTAAGTCTTTACAATGAAAGTAATCAATTGATTTTAATACCAAGTCCGCTTTCAGAAAAATTCACCACAAATTGAAATTTTCTTTAAAATTATAACTGCTTGCAGGTAAGTCTATACAATGAAAGTAATCAAATGATATAATACGAAGTCGTCTTTCAGAAAAATTCACACAAATTGAAATTTTCTTTAAAATTATCACTGCTGGCAGGTAAGTCTTTACAATGAAAGTAATCAATTGAATTTAATACGAAGTCCTCTTTCAGAAAAATTCACCACAAATTGAAATTTTCTTTAAAATTATCACTGCTTGCAGGTAAGTCTGTACAATGAAAGTAATCAAATGAATTAATACGAAGTCGTCTTTCAGGAAAATTCACCACAAACTGAAATTTTCTTTAAAATTATCACTGCTTGCAGGTAAGTCTTTACAATGAAAGTAATCAATTGTTTTAATACGACGTCTTCTTTCAGAAAAATTCTCCACAATTTGAAATTTTCTTTAAAATTATAACTGCTTGCATGTAAGTCTATTCAATGAAAGTAATCAAACTGCTTGCAGGTATGTCTTTACAATGAACATAATCAAAGTAATTAATACGAAGTCGTCTTTCAGAAAAATTCACCACAAATTGAAATTTTCTTACAAATTATCACTGCTTGCAAGTAAGTCTATACAATGGAAGTAATCAAATGGCTTAATACGAAATCCTCTTTCAGGAAAATTCACCACAAATTGAAATTTTCTTTAAAGTTATCACTGCTTGCAGGTAAGTCTTACCAATGAAAGTAATCAAATGATTTAATACGAAGTCCTTTCAGAAAAATTCACAACAAATTGAAATTTTCTTTAAAATTATCACTGCTGGCAGGTAAGTCTTTACAATGAAAGTAATCATTTGAATTAAATACGAAGTCCTCTTTCAGAAAAATTCACCACAAATTGAAATTTTCATTAAAATTATCACTGCTTGCAGGTAAGTCTATACAATGAAAGTAATCAAATTATTTAATACGAAGTCGTCTTTAAGCAAAATGCACCACAAATCGAAATTTCCTTTAAAATGACCACTGCTTTCAGGTAAGTCTTTACAATGAAAGTAAACAATTGATTTTAATACGACGTCTTCTTTCAGAAAAATTCTCCACAAATTTACAATTTTCTTTAAAATTATCACTGGTTGCAGGTAAGTCTATTTAATGGAAGTAATCAAACTTCTTGCAGGTAAGTATTTACAATGAAAGTAATCAAATGATTTAATACGAAGTGCTCTTTCAGAAAAATTCAACACAAATTGAAATTTTCTTTAAAATAATCACTGCTTGCAGGTAAGTCAATATAATGAAAGTAATCAAATGATTTAATACACAGTCCTCTTTCAGAAAAATTCACCTCAAATTGAAATTTTCTTACAAATTATCACTGCTTGCAAGTAAGTCTATACAATGGAAGTAATCAAATGGCTTAATACGAAATCCTCTTTCAGGAAAATTCACCACAAATTGAAATGTTCTTTAAAATTATCACTGCTTGCACGTAAGTCTTCACAATGAAAGTAATCAAATGATTTAATACGAAGTCCTTTCGGAAAAATTCACCACAAATTGAAATTTTCTTTAAAATTATAACTGCTTGCAGGTAAGTCTATACAATGAAAGTAATCAAATGATTTAATACGAAGTCGTCTTTCAGAAAAATTAACACAAATTGAAATTTTCTTTAAAATTATCACTGCTGGCAGGTAAGTATTTACAATGAATGTAATCAATTGAATTTAATACGAAGTCCTCTTTCAGAAAAATTCACCACAGATTGAAATTTTTTTTAAAATTATCACTGCTTGCAGGTAATTCTATACAATGAAAGTAATCAAATTATTTAATACCAAGTCGTCTTTCAGGACAATTCACCACAAACTGAAATTTTCTTTAAAATTATCACAGCTTGCAAGTAAGTCTTTACAGTGAAAGTAATCAATTGATTTTAATACGACCACTTCTTTCCGAAAAATTTTCCACAAAATGAAATTTTCTTTAAAATAATCACTGCTTGCATGTAGGTCTATTCAATGTAAGTAATCAAAGTGATTGCAGGTATGTCTTTACAATGAAGTTAATCAAATTAATTAATACTTAGTCGTCTTTCAAGAAAATTCACCACAAATTGAAATTGTTTTTGAAATTATCGCTGCTAGTAGGTAACTCTTTACAATTAAAGTAATCAGTTGATTTTAATATGACGTCTTCTTTCAGAAAAATTCTTCACAAATTGAAATTTTTTTTAAATTATAACTGCTTCCACGTAAGTCTATACAATGAAAGTAAGCAAATGAATTAATAAGAAGTCGTCTTTCAGGAAAATTCACCACAAACTGAAATTTTCTTTAAAATTATCACTGCTTGCAGGTAAGTCTTTACAATGAAAGTAATCAATTGTTTTAGTACGATGTCTTCTTTCAGAAAAATTCCCCACAAATTGAAATTTTCTTTAAAATTATAACTGCTTGCATGTAAGTCTATTCAATGAAAGTAATCAAACTGCTTGCAAGTATGTCTTTACAATGAAGATAATCAAATTAATTAATACGAAGTCGTCTTTCAAAAATATTCACCACAAATTGAAATTTTCTTCCAAATAATCACTGCATGCAAGTAAGTCTATACAATGGAAGTAATCAAATGGCTTAATACGAAATCCTCTTTCAGGAAAATTCACCACAAATTGAAATTTTCTTTAAAATTATCACTGCTTGCAGGTAAGTCTTTACAATGAAAGTAATCAAATGATTTAATACGAAGTCCTTTCAGAAAAATTCACCACAAATTAAAATTTTCTTTAAAATTATAACTGCTTGCAGGTAAGTCTATACAATGAAAGTAATCAAATGAATTAATACGAAGTCGTCTTTCAGAAAATTCACCATAAACTGAACTTTTCTTTAAAATTATCACTGCCTGCAGGTAAGTTTTTACAATGAAAGTATACAAATGACTTAATACGAAGTCGTCTTTCAGGAAAATTCTGCATAAATTGAAATTTTATTTAAAATATTCACTGCTTGCAGGTAAGTCTATACAATGAAAGTAATCAAATGATTTAAGACGAAGTCGTCTTTCAGGAAAATTCACCACAAACTGAAATTTTCTTTAAAATTATCACTGCTTGCAGGTAAGTCTTTACAATGAAAGTAATCAATTGTTTTAATACGACGTCTTCTTTCAGAAAAATTCTCCACAATTTGAAATTTTCTTTAAAATTATAACTGCTTGCATGTAAGTCTATTCAATGAAAGTAATCAAACTGCTTGCAGGTATGTCTTTACAATGAACATAATCAAAGTAATTAATACGAAGTCGTCTTTCAGAAAAATTCACCACAAATTGAAATTTTCTTACAAATTATCACTGCTTGCAAGTAAGTCTATACAATGGAAGTAACCAAATGGCTTAATACGAAATCCTCTTTCAGGAAAATTCACCACAAATTGAAATTTTCTTTAAAATTATCACTGCTTGCAGGTAAGTCTTTACAATGAAAGTAATCAAATGATTTAATACGAAGTCCTTTCAGAAAATTCACCACAAATTAAAATTTTCTTTAAAATTATAACTGCTTGCAGGTAAGTCTATACAATGAAAGTAATCAAATGATTTAATACGAAGTCGTCTTTCAGAAAAATTCACACAAATTGAAATTTTCTTTAAAATTATCACTGCTTGCAGGTAAGTCTATACAATGAAAGTAATCAAATTATTTAACACCAAGACGTTTTCAGGAAAATTCACCACAAACTGAAATTTTCTTTAAAATTATCACTGCTTGTAGGTAAGTCTTTACGGTGAAAGTAATCAATTGATTTTAATACGACCTCTTCTTTCCGAAAAATTCTACACAAATTGAAATTTTCTTTAAAATAAACACTGCTTGCATGTAGGTCTATTCAATGTAAGTAATCAAAGTTCTTGCAGGTATGTCTTTAAAATGAAGTTAATCAAATTAATTAATACTTAGTCGTCTTTCAAGAAAATTCACCACAAATTGAAATTGTCTTTGAAATTATCGCTGCTAGTAGGTAACTCTTTACAATGAAAGTAATCAATTGATTTTAATATGAAGTCTTCTTGCAGAAAAATTCTGCACAAATTGAAATTTTTTTAAAAAATTATAACTGCTTGCAGGTAAGTCTATACAATGAAAGTAATCAAATAAATTAATTCGAAGTCGTCTTTCAGGAAAATTCACCACAAACTGAAATTTTCTTTAAAATTATCACTGCTTGCAGGTAAGTCTTTACAATGAAAGTAATTAATTGTTTTAATACGACGTCTTCTTTCAAAAAAATTCTCCACAAATTGAAATTTTCTTCAAAATTATAACTGCTTGCATGTAAGTCTACTCAATGAAAGTAATCAAACTGCTTGCAAGTATGTCTTTATAATGAAGATAATCAAATTAATTAATACGAAGTAGTTTTTCAGAAAAATTCACCACGAATTGAAATGGTCTTTGAAATTATCGCTGCTAGTAGGTAAGTCTTTACAATGAAAATAATCAATTGATTTTAATACCAAGTCCTCTTTCAGAAAAATTCACCACAAATTGAAATTTTCTTTAAAATTATAACTGCTTGCAGGTAAGTCTATACAATGAAAGTAATCAAATGATTTAGTACGAAGTCGTCTTTCAGAAAAATTCACACAAATTGAAATTTTCTTTAAAATTATCACTGCTGGCAGGTAAGTCTTTACAATGAAAGTAATCAATTGAATTTAATACGAAGTCCTCTTTCAGAAAAATTCACCACAAATTGAAATTTTCTTTAAAATTATCATTGCTTGCAGGTAAGTCTGTACAATGAAAGTAATCAAATGAATTAATACGAAGTCGTCTTTCAGGAAAATTCACCACAAACTGAAATTTTCTTTAAAATTATCACTGCTTGCAGGTAAGTCTTTACAATGAAAGTAATCAATTGTTTTAATACGACGTCTGCTTTCAGAAAAATTCTCCACAATTTGAAATTTTCTTTAAAATTATAACTGCTTGCATGTAAGTCTATTCAATGAAAGTAATCAAACTGCTTGCAGGTATGTCTTTACAATGAACATAATCAAAGTAATTAATACGAAGTCGTCTTTCAGAAAAATTCACCACAAATTGAAATTTTCTTACAAATTATCACTGCTTGCAAGTAAGTCTATACAATGGAAGTAACCAAATGGCTTAATACGAAATCCTCTTTCAGGAAAATTCACCACAAATTGAAATTTTCTTTAAAATTATCACTGCTTGCAGGTAAGTCTTTACAATGAAAGTAATCAAATGATTTAATACGAAGACCTTTCAGAAAAATTCACCACAAATTAAAATTTTCTTTAAAATTATCACTGCTTGCAGGTAAGTCTATACAATGAAAGTAATCAAATTATTTAATACCAAGACATTTTCAGGAAAATTCACCACAAACTGAAATTTTCTTTAAAATTATCACTGCTTGTAGGTAAGTCTTTACGGTGAAAGTAATCAATTGATTTTAATACGACCTCTTCTTTCCGAAAAATTCTACACAAATTGAAATTTTCTTTAAAATAAACACTGCTTGCATGTAGGTCTATTCAATGTAAGTAATCAAAGTGCTTGCAGGTATGTCTTTAAAATGAAGTTAATCAAATTAATTAATACTTAGTCGTCTTTCAAGAAAATTCACCACAAATTGAAATTGTCTTTGAAATTATCGCTGCTAGTAGGTAACTCTTTACAATGAAAGTAATCTATTGATTTTAATATGAAGTCTCCTTTCAGAAAAATTCTGCACAAATTGAAATTTTTTTTAAAATTATAACTGCTTGCAGGTAAGTCTATACAATGAAAGTAATCAAATAAATTAATTCGAAGTCGTCTTTCAGGAAAATTCACCACAAACTGAAATTTTCTTTAAAATTATCACTGCTTGCAGGTAAGTCTTTACAATGAAAGTAATCAAATGAATTAATACGAAGTCGTCTTTCAGGAAAATTCACCACAAACTGAAATTTTCTTTAAAATTATCACTGCTTGCAGGTAAGTCTTTACAATGAAAGTAATCAATTGATTTTAATACGAAGTCTTCTTTCAGAAAAATTCTGCAAAAATTTAAATTTTCTTCAAAATTATAACTGCTTGCAGGGAAGTCGATACAATGAAAGTATTCAAATGAATTAATACGAAGTCGTCTTTCAGGAAAATTCACCACAAACTGAAATTTTCTTTAAAATTATCACTGCTTGCAGGTAAGTCTTTACAATGAAAGTAATCAGTTGTTTTAATATGACGTCTTCTTTCAGAAAAATTCTCCACAAATTGAAATTTTCTTTAAAATTATAACTGCTTGCATGTAAGTCTATTCAATGAAAGTAATCAATCTGCTTGCAGGGATGTCTTTACAATGAAGATAATCAAATTACTTAATACGAAGTCGTCTTTCAGGAAAATTCGCAACAAATTGAAATTTTCTTTACAATTATCACTGCTTGCAGTTAAGTGTTTACAATGAAAGTAATCAAGTGATTTAATTCGAAGTGCTCTTTCAGAAAAATTCGCAACAAATTGAAATTTTCCCTAAAATTATCACTGCTTGCAGGTAAGTCTATATAATGAAAGTTATCAAATTATTTAATACAAAGTCCTCTTTCAGAAAAATTCACCACAAATTGAACTTTTCTTAAAAATTATCACTGCTTGCGAGTAAGTCTATACAATGGAAGTAATCAAATGGCTTAATACGAAATCGTCTTTCAGGAAAATTCACCACAAATAGAAATTTTCTTTAAAATAATCACTGCTTGCAGGTAAGTCTATACAATGAAAGTAATCAAATGATTTAAGACGAAGTCGTCTTTCAGGAAAATTCACCACAAACTGAAATTTTCTTTAAAATTATCACTGCTTGCAGGTAAGTCTTTACAATGAAAGTAATCAATTGTTTTAATACGACGTCTTCTTTCAGAAAAATTCTCCACAATTTGAAATTTTCTTTAAAATTATAACTGCTTGCATGTAAGTCTATTCAATTAAAGTAATCAAACTGCTTGCAGGTATGTCTTTACAATGAACATAATCAAAGTAATTAATACGAAGTCGTCTTTCAGAAAAATTCACCACAAATTGAAATTTTCTTACAAATTATCACTGCTTGCAAGTAAGTCTATACAATGGAAGTAACCAAATGGCTTAATACGAAATCCTCTTTCAGGAAAATTCACCACAAATTGAAATTTTCTTTAAAATTATCACTGCCTGCAGGTAAGTCTTTACAATGAATGTAATCAAATGATTTAATACGAAGTCCTTTCAGAAAAATTCACCACAAATTAAAATTTTCTTTAAAATTATAACTGCTTGCAGGTAAGTCTATACAATGAAAGTAATCAAATGATTTAATACGAAGTCGTCTTTCAGAAAAATTCATACAAATTGAAATTTTCTTTAAAATTATCACTGCTTGCAGGTAAGTCTATACAATGAAAGTAATCAAATTATTTAATACCAAGACGTTTTCAGGAAAATTCACCACAAACTGAAATTTTCTTTAAAATTATCACTGCTTGTAGGTAAGTCTTTACGGTGAAAGTAATCAATTGATTTTAATACGACCTCTTCTTTCCGAAAAATTCTCCACAAATTGAAATTTTCTTTAAAATAAACACTGCTTGCATGTAGGTCTATTCAATGTAAGTAATCAAAGTGCTTGCAGGTATGTCTTTAAAATGAAGTTAATAAAATTAATTAATACTTAGTCGTCTTTCAAGAAAATTCACCACAAATTGAAATTGTCTTTGAAATTATCGCTGCTAGTAGGTAACTCTTAACAATGAAAGTAATCAATTAATTTTAATATGAAGTCTTCTTTCAGAAAAATTCTGCACAAATTGAAATTTTTTTTAAAATTATAACTGCTTGCAGGTAAGTCTATACAATGAAAGTAATCAAATAAATTAATTCGAAGTCGTCTTTCAGGAAAATTCACCACAAACTGAAATTTTCTTTAAAATTATCACTGCTTGCAGGTAAGTCTTTACAATGAAAGTAATTAATTGTTTTAATACGACGACTTCTTTCAAAAAAATTCTCCACAAATTGAAATTTTCTTTAAAATTATAACTGCTTGCATGTAAGTCTGCTCAATGAAAGTAATCAAACTGCTTGCAGGTATGTCTTTACAATGAAGATAATCAAATTAATTAATACGAAGTAGTTTTTCAGAAAAATTCACCACGAATTGAAATTGTCTTTGAAATTATCGCTGCTAGTAGGTAAGTCTTTACAATGAAAGTAATCAATTGATTTTAATACCAAGTCCTCTTTCAGAAAAATTCACCACAAATTGAAATTTTCTTTAAAATTATAACTGCTTGCAGGTAAGTCTATACAATGAAAGTAATCAAATGATTTAATACGAAGTCGTCTTTCAGAAAAATTCACACAAATTGAAATTTTCTTTAAAATTATCACTGCTGGCAGGTAAGTCTTTACAATGAAGATAATCAAATTACTTAATACGAAGTCGTCTTTCAGGAAAATTCGCAACAAATTGAAATTTTCTTTACAATTATCACTGCTTGCAGTTAAGTGTTTACAATGAAAGTAATCAAGTGATTTAATTCGAAGTGCTCTTTCAGAAAAATTCGCCACAAATTGAAATTTTCCCTAAAATTATCACTGCTTGTAGGTAAGTCTATATAATGAAAGTTATCAAATGATTTAATGCAAAGTCTATACAATGGAAGTAATCAAATGGCTTAATACGAAATCGTCTTTCAGGAAAATTCACCACAAATTGAAATTTTCTTTAAAATTATCACTGCTTGCAGGTAAGTCTTTACAATGAAAGTAATCAACTGTTTTAATACGACGTCTTCTTTCAGAAAAATTCTCCACAAATTGAAATTTTCTTTACAATTATAACTGCTTGCATGTAAGTCTATTCAATGAAAGTAATCAAACTGCTTGCAGGTATGCCTTTACAACGAAGATAATCAAATTAATTAATACGAAGTTGTCTTTCAGAAAAATTCACCACAAATTGAAATTGTTTTTGAAGTTATCGCTGCTAGTAGGTAAGTCTTTACAATGAAAGTAATCAATTGATTTTAATACGAAGTCTTCTTTCAGAAAAATTCTGCAAAAATTTAAATTTTCTTCAAAATTATAACTGCTTGCAGGTAAGTCTGTACAATGAAAGTAATCAAATGAATTAATACGAAGTCGTCTTTCAGAAAATTCACCATAAACTGAACTTTTCGTTAAAATTCTCACTGCTTGCAGGTAAGTTTTTACAATGAAAGTATACAAATGACTTAATACGAAGTCGTCTTTCAGGAAAATTCTGCACAAATTGAAATTTTCTTTAAAATATTCACTGCTTGCAGGTAAGTGTATACAATGAAAGTAATCAAATGATTTAAGACGAAGTCGTCTTTCAGGAAAATTCACCACAAACTGAAATTTTCTTTAAAATTATCACTGCTTGCAGGTAAGTCTTTACAATGAAAGTAATCAATTGTTTTAATACGACGTCTTCTTTCAGAAAAATTCTCCACAATTTGAAATTTTCTTTAAAATTATAACTGCTTGCATGTAAGTCTATTCAATGAAAGTAATCAAACTGCTTGCAGGTATGTCTTTACAATGAACATAATCAAAGTAATTAATACGAAGTCGTCTTTCAGAAAAATTCACCACAAATTGAAATTTTCTTACAAATTATCACTGCTTGCAAGTAAGTCTATACAATGGAAGTAACCAAATGGATTAATACGAAATCCTCTTTCAGGAAAATTCACCACAAATTGAATTTTCTTTAAAATTATCACTGCTTGCAGGTAAGTCTTTACAATGAAAGTAATCAAATGATTTAATACGAAGTCCTTTCAGAAAAATTCACCACAAATTAAAATTTTCTTTAAAATTATAACTGCTTGCAGGTAAGTCTATACAATGAAAGTAATCAAATGAATTAATACGAAGTCGTCTTTCAGAAAATTCACCATAAACTGAACTTTTCTTTAAAATTATCACTGCTTGCAGGAAAGTTTTTACAATGAAAGTATACAAATGACTTAATACGAAGTCGTCTTTCAGGAAAATTCACCACAAATTGAAATTTTCTTTAAAATATTCACTGCTTGCAGGTAAGTCTATACAATGAAAGTAATCAAATGATTTAAGACGAAGTCGTCTTTCAGGAAAATTCACCACAAACTGAAATTTTCTTTAAAATTATCACTGCTTCCAGGTAAGTCTTTACAATGAAAGTAATCAATTGTTTTAATACGACGTCTTCTTTCAGAAAAATTCTCCACAATTTGAAATTTTCTTTAAAATTATAACTGCTTGCATGTAAGTCTATTCAATGAAAGTAATCAAACTGCTTGCAGGTATGTCTTTACAATGAACATAATCAAAGTAATTAATACGAAGTCGTCTTTCAGAAAAATTCACCACAAATTGAAATTTTCTTACAAATTATCACTGCTTGCAAGTAAGTCTATACAATGGAAGTAACCAAATGGCTTAATACGAAATCCTCTTTCAGGAAAATTCACCACAAATTGAAATTTTCTTTAAAATTATCACTGCTTGCAGGTAAGTCTTTACAATGAAAGTAATCAAATGATTTAATACGAAGTCCTTTCAGAAAAATTCACCACAAATTAAAATTTTCTTTAAAATTATAACTGCTTCCAGGTAAGTCTATACAATGAAAGTAATCAAATGATTTAATACGAAGTCGTCTTTCAGAAAAATTCACACAAATTGAAATTTTCTTTAAAATTATCACAGCTTGCAGGTAAGTTTATACAATGAAAGTAATCAAATTATTTAATACCAAGACGTTTTCAGGAAAATTCACCACAAACTGAAATTTTCTTTAAAATTATCACTGCTTGTAGGTAAGTCTTTACGGTGAAAGTAATCAATTGATTTTAATACGACCTCTTCTTTCCGAAAAATTCTCCACAAATTGAAATTTTCTTTAAAATAAACACTGCTTGCATGTAGGTCTATTCAATGTAAGTAATCAAAGTGCTTGCAGGTATGTCTTTAAAATGAAGTTAATCAAATTAATTAATACTTAGTCGTCTTTCAAGAAAATTCACCACAAATTGAAATTGTCTTTGAAATTATCGCTGCTAGTAGGTAGCTCTTTACAATGAAAGTAATTAATTGTTTTAATACGACGTCTTCTTTCAAAAAAATTCTCCACAAATTGAAATTTTCTTTAAAATTATAACTGCTTGCATGTAAGTCTACTCAATGAAAGTAATCAAACTGCTTGCAGGTATGTCTTTACAATGAAGATAATCAAATTAATTAATACTAAGTAGTTTTTCAGAAAAATTCACCACGAATTGAAATTGTCTTTGAAATTATCGCTGCTGGCAGGTAAGTCTTTACAATGAAAGTAATCAATTGAATTTAATACGAAGTCCTCTTTCAGAAAAATTCACCACAAATTGAAATTTTCTTTAAAATTATCACTGCTTGCAGGTAAGTCTATACAATGAAAGTAACCAAACGAATTAATACGAAGTCGACTTTCAGGAAAATTCACCACAAACTGAAATTTTCTTTAAAATTATCACTGCTTGCAGGTAAGTCTTTACAATGAAAGTAATCAATTGTTTTAATACGACGTCTTCTTTCAGAAAAATTCTCCACAATTTGAAATTTTCTTTAAAATTATAACTGCTTGCATGTAAGTCTACTCAATGAAAGTAATCAAACTGCTTGCAGGTATGTCTTTACAATGAAGATAATCAAATTAATTAATACGAAGTAGTTTTTCAGAAAAATTCACCACGAATTGAAATTGTCTTTGAAATTATCGCTGCTGGCAGGTAAGTCTTTACAATGAAAGTAATCAATTGAATTTAGTACGAAGTCCTCTTTCAGAAAAATTAACCACAAATTGAAATTTTCTTTAAAATTATCACTGCTTGCAGGTAAGTCTATACAATGAAAGTAACCAAACGAATTAATACGAAGTCGTCTTTCAGGAAAATTCACCACAAACTGAAATTTTCTTTAAAATTATCACTGCTTGCAGGTAAGTCTTTACAATGAAAGTAATCAATTGTTTTAATACGACGTCTTCTTTCAGAAAAATTCTCCACAATTTGAAATTTTCTTTAAAATTATAACTGCTTGCATGTAAGTCTACTCAATGAAAGTAATCAAACTGCTTGCAGGTATGTCTTTACAATGAAGATAATCAAATTAATTAATACGAAGTAGTTTTTCAGAAAAATTCACCACGAATTGAAATTGTCTTTGAAATTATCGCTGCTGGCAGGTAAGTCTTTACAATGAAAGTAATCAATTGAATTTAATACGAAGTCCTCTTTCAGAAAAATTCACCACAAATTGAAATTTTCTTTGAAATTATCACTGCTTGCAGGTAAGTCTATACAATGAAAGTAACCAAACGAATTAATACGAAGTCGTCTTTCAGGAAAATTCACCACAAATTGAAATTTTCTTACAAATTATCACTGCTTGCAAGTAAGTCTATACAATGGAAGTAATCAAATGGCTTAATACGAAATCCTCTTTCAGGAAAATTCACCACAAATTGAAATTTTCTTTAAAGTTATCACTGCTTGCAGGTAAGTCTTACCAATGAAAGTAATCAAATGATTTAATACGAAGTCCTTTCAGAAAAATTCACCACAAATTGAAATTTTATTTAAAATTATAACTGCTTGCAGGCATGTCTATACAATGAAAGTAATCAAATGATTTAATACGAAGTCGTCTTTCAGAAAAATTCACACAAATTGAAATTTGCTTTAAAATTATCACTGCTGGCAGGTAAGTCTTTACAATAAAAGTAATCATTTGAATTTAATACGAAGTCCTCTTTCAGAAAAATTCACCACAAATTGAAATTTTCTTTAAAATTATCACTGCTTGCAGGTAAGTCTATACAATGAAAGTAATCAAATTATTTAATACCAAGTCGTCTTTCAGGAAAATTCACCACCAACTGAAATTTTCTTTGAAATTATCACTGCTTGCAGGTAAATCTTTACGCTGAAAGTAATCAATTTATTTTAATACGAACTCTTCTTTCCGAAAAATTCTCTACAAATTGAAATTTTCTATAAAATAATCACTGCTTGCATGTAGGTCTATTCAATGTAAGTAATCAAAGTGCTTGCAGGTATGTCTCTACAATGAAGTTAATCAAATTAATTAATACTTAGTCGTCTTTCAAGAAAATTCACCACAAATTGAAATTGTCTTTGAAATTATCGCTGCTAGTAGGTAACTCTTTACAATGAAAGTAATCAATTGATTTTAATATGAAGTCTTCTTTCAGAAAAATTCTGCACAAATTGAAATTTTTTTTTTTTAAATTATAACTGCTTGCAGGTAAGTCTATACAATGAAAGTAATCAAATGAATTAATACGAAGTCGTCTTTCAGAAAAATTCACACAAATTGAAATTTTCTTTAAAATTATCACTGCTTGCAGGTAAGTCTATACAATGAAAGTAATCAAATTATTTAATACCAAGACGTTTTCAGGAAAATTCACCACAAACTGAAATTTTCTTTAAAATTATCACTGCTTGTAGGTAAGTCTTTACGGTGAAAGTAATCAATTGATTTTAATACGACCTCTTCTTTCCGAAAAATTCTACACAAATTGAAATTTTCTTTAAAATAAACACTGCTTGCATGTAGGTCTATTCAATGTAAGTAATCAAAGTGCTTGCAGGTATATCTTTAAAATGAAGTTAATCAAATTAATTAATACTTAGTCGTCTTTCAAGAAAATTCACCACAAATTGAAATTGTCTTTGAAATTATCGCTGCTAGTAGGTAACTCTTTACAATGAAAGTAATCAATTGATTTTAATATGAAGTCTTCTTTCAGAAAAATTCTGCACAAATTGAAATTTTTTTTAAAATTATAACTGCTTGCAGGTAAGTCTATACAATGAAAGTAATCAAATAAATTAATTCGAAGTCGTCTTTCAGGAAAATTCACCACAAACTGAAATTTTCTTTAAAATTATCACTGCTTGTAGGTAAGTCTTTACGGTGAAAGTAATCAATTGATTTTAATACGACCTCTTCTTTCCGAAAAATTCTACACAAATTGAAATTTTCTTTAAAATAAACACTGCTTGCATGTAGGTCTATTCAATGAAAGTAATCAAAGTGCTTGCAGGTATGTCTTTAAAATGAAGTTAATCAAATTAATTAATACGAAGTCGTCTTTCAGAAAAATTCACCACAAATTGAAATTGTCTTTGAAATTATCGCTGCTAGTAGGTAACTCTTTACAATGAAAGTAATCAATTGATTTTAATATGAAGTCTTCTTTCAGAAAAATTCTGCACAAATTGAAATTTTTTTTAAAATTATAACTGCTTGCAGGTAAGTCTATACAATGAAAGTAATCAAATAAATTAATTCGAAGTCGTCTTTCAGGAAAATTCACCACAAACTGAAATTTTCATTAAAATTATCACTGCTTGCAGGTAAGTCTTTACAATGAAAGTAATTACTTGTTTTAATACGACGTCTTCTTTCAAAAAAATTCTCCACAAATTGAAATTTTCTTTAAAATTATAACTGCTTGCATGTAAGTCTACTCAATGAAAGTAATCAAACTGCTTGCAGGTATGTCTTTAAAATGAAGATAATCAAATTAATTAATACGAAGTAGTTTTTCAGAAAAATTCACCACGAATTGAAATTGTCTTTGAAATTATCGCTGCTAGTAGGTAAGTCTTTACAATGAAAGTAATCAATTGATTTTAATACCAAGTCCGCTTTCAGAAAAATTCACCACAAATTGAAATTTTCTTTAAAATTATAACTGCTTGCAGGTAAGTCTATACAATGAAAGTAATCAAATGATATAATACGAAGTCGCCTTTCAGAAAAATTCACACAAATTGAAATTTTCTTTAAAATTATCACTGCTTGCAGGTAAGTCTGTACAATGAAAGTAATCAAATGAATTAATACGAAGTCGTCTTTCAGGAAAATTCACCACAAACTGAAATTTTCTTTAAAATTATCACTGCTTGCAGGTAAGTCTTTACAATGAAAGTAATCAATTGTTTTAATACGACGTCTTCTTTCAGAAAAATTCTCCACAATTTGAAATTTTCTTTAAAATTATAACTGCTTGCATGTAAGTCTATTCAATGAAAGTAATCAAACTGCTTGCAGGTATGTCTTTACAATGAACATAATCAAAGTAATTAATACGAAGTCGTCTTTCAGAAAAATTCACCACAAATTGAAATTTTCTTACAAATTATCACTGCTTGCAAGTAAGTCTATACAATGGAAGTAATCAAATGGCTTAATACGAAATCCTCTTTCAGGAAAATTCATCACAAATTGAAATTTTCTTTAAAGTTATCACTGCTTGCAGGTAAGTCTTACCAATGAAAGTAATCAAATGATTTAATACGAAGTCCTTTCAGAAAAATTCACAACAAATTGAAATTTTCTTTAAAATTATCACTGCTGGCAGGTAAGTCTTTACAATGAAAGTAATCATTTGAATTAAATACGAAGTCCTCTTTCAGAAAAATTCACCACAAATTGAAATTTTCATTAAAATTATCACTGCTTGCAGGTAAGTCTATACAATGAAAGTAATCAAATTATTTAATACGAAGTCGTCTTTAAGCAAAATGCACCACAAATCGAAATTTCCTTTAAAATGACCACTGCTTTCAGGTAAGTTTTTACAATGAAAGTAAACAATTGATTTTAATACGACGTCTTCTTTCAGAAAAATTCTCCACAAATTTACAATTTTCTTTAAAATTATCACTGGTTGCAGGTAAGTCTATTTAATGGAAGTAATCAAACTTCTTGCAGGTAAGTATTTACAATGAAAGTAATCAAATGATTTAATACGAAGTGCTCTTTCAGAAAAATTCAACACAAATTGAAATTTTCTTTAAAATAATCACTGCTTGCAGGTAAGTCAATATAATGAAAGTAATCAAATGATTTAATACACAGTCCTCTTTCAGAAAAATTCACCTCAAATTGAAATTTTCTTACAAATTATCACTGCTTGCAAGTAAGTCTATACAATGGAAGTAATCAAATGGCTTAATACGAAATCCTCTTTCAGGAAAATTCACCACAAATTGAAATTTTCTTTAAAATTATCACTGCTTGCACGTAAGTCTTCACAATGAAAGTAATCAAATGATTTAATACGAAGTCCTTTCGGAAAAATTCACCACAAATTGAAATTTTCTTTAAAATTATAACTGCTTGCAGGTAAGTCTATACAATGAAAGTAATCAAATGATTTAATACGAAGTCGTCTTTCAGAAAAATTAACACAAATTGAAATTTTCTTTAAAATTATCACTGCTGGCAGGTAAGTATTTACAATGAATGTAATCAATTGAATTTAATACGAAGTCCTCTTTCAGAAAAATTCACCACAGATTGAAATTTTTTTTAAAATTATCACTGCTTGCAGGTAATTCTATACAATGAAAGTAATCAAATTATTTAATACCAAGTCGTCTTTCAGGAAAATTCACCACAAACTGAAATTTTCTTTAAAATTATCACAGCTTGCAAGTAAGTCTTTACAGTGAAAGTAATCAATTGATTTTAATACGACCACTTCTTTCCGAAAAATTTTCCACAAAATGAAATTTTCTTTAAAATAATCACTGCTTGCATGTAGGTCTATTTAATGTAAGTAATCAAAGTGATTGCAGGTATGTCTTTACAATGAATTTAATCAAATTAATTAATACTTAGTCGTCTTTCAAGAAAATTCACCACAAATTGAAATTGTTTTTGAAATTATCGCTGCTAGTAGGTAACTCTTTACAATTAAAGTAATCAGTTGATTTTAATATGACGTCTTCTTTCAGAAAAATTCTTCACAAATTGAAATTTTTTTTAAATTATAACTGCTTCCACGTAAGTCTATACAATGAAAGTAAGCAAATGAATTAATAAGAAGTCGTCTTTCAGGAAAATTCACCACAAACTGAAATTTTCTTTAAAATTATCACTGCTTGCAGGTAAGTCTTTACAATGAAAGTAATCAATTGTTTTAGTACGATGTCTTCTTTCAGAAAAATTCCCCACAAATTGAAATTTTCTTTAAAATTATAACTGCTTGCATGTAAGTCTATTCAATGAAAGTAATCAAACTGCTTGCAAGTATGTCTTTACAATGAAGATAATCAAATTAATTAATACGAAGTCGTCTTTCAAAAATATTCACCACAAATTGAAATTTTCTTCCAAATAATCACTGCTTGCAAGTAAGTCTATACAATGGAAGTAATCAAATGGCTTAATACGAAATCCTCTTTCAGGAAAATTCACCACAAATTGAAATTTTCTTTAAAATTATCACTGCTTGCAGGTAAGTCTTTACAATGAAAGTAATCAAATGATTTAATACGAAGTCCTTTCAGAAAAATTCACCACAAATTAAAATTTTCTTTAAAATTATAACTGCTTGCAGGTAAGTCTATACAATGAAAGTAATCAAATGAATTAATACGAAGTCGTCTTTCAGAAAATTCACCATAAACTGAACTTTTCTTTAAAATTATCACTGCCTGCAGGTAAGTTTTTACAATGAAAGTATACAAATGACTTAATACGAAGTCGTCTTTCAGGAAAATTCTGCATAAATTGAAATTTTATTTAAAATATTCACTGCTTGCAGGTAAGTCTATACAATGAAAGTAATCAAATGATTTAAGACGAAGTCGTCTTTCAGGAAAATTCACCACAAACTGAAATTTTCTTTAAAATTATCATTGCTTGCAGGTAAGTCTTTACAATGAAAGTAATCAATTGTTTTAATACGACGTCTTCTTTCAGCAAAATTCTCCACAATTTGAAATTTTCTTTAAAATTATAACTGCTTGCATGTAAGTCTATTCAATGAAAGTAATCAAACTGCTTGCAGGTATGTCTTTACAATGAACATAATCAAAGTAATTAATACGAAGTCGTCTTTCAGAAAAATTCACCACAAATTGAAATTTTCTTACAAATTATCACTGCTTGCAAGTAAGTCTATACAATGGAAGTAACCAAATGGCTTAATACGAAATCCTCTTTCAGGAAAATTCACCACAAATTGAAATTTTCTTTAAAATTATCACTGCTTGCAGGTAAGTCTTTACAATGAAAGTAATCAAATGATTTAATACGAAGTCCTTTCAGAAAATTCACCACAAATTAAAATTTTCTTTAAAATTATAACTGCTTGCAGGTAAGTCTATACAATGAAAGTAATCAAATGATTTAATACGAAGTCGTCTTTCAGAAAAATTCACACAAATTGAAATTTTCTTTAAAATTATCACTGCTTGCAGGTAAGTCTATACAATGAAAGTAATCAAATTATTTAACACCAAGACGTTTTCAGGAAAATTCACCACAAACTGAAATTTTCTTTAAAATTATCACTGCTTGTAGGTAAGTCTTTACGGTGAAAGTAATCAATTGATTTTAATACGACGTCTTCTTTCAAAAAAATTCTCCACAAATTGAAATTTTCTTCAAAATTATAACTGCTTGCATGTAAGTCTACTCAATGAAAGTAATCAAACTGCTTGCAAGTATGTCTTTACAATGAAGATAATCAAATTAATTAATACGAAGTAGTTTTTCAGAAAAATTCACCACGAATTGAAATGGTCTTTGAAATTATCGCTGCTAGTAGGTAAGTCTTTACAATGAAGATAATCAATTGATTTTAATACCAAGTCCACTTTCAGAAAAATTCACCACAAATTGAAATTTTCTTTAAAATTATAACTGCTTGCAGGTAAGTCTATACAATGAAAGTAATCAAATGATTTAATACGAAGTCGTCTTTCAGAAAAATTCACACAAATTGAAATTTTCTTTAAAATTATCACTGCTGGCAGGTAAGTCTATACAATGAAATTAATCAAATAAATTAATTCGAAGTCGTCTTTCAGGAAAATTCACCACAAACTGAAATTTTCTTTAAAATTATCACTGCTTGCAGGTAAGTCTTTACAATGAAAGTAATTAATTGTTTTAATACGACGTCTTCTTTCAAAAAAATTCTCCACAAATTGAAATTTTCTTCAAAATTATAACTGCTTGCATGTAAGTCTACTCAATGAAAGTAATCAAACTGCTTGCAAGTATGTCTTTACAATGAAGATAATCAAATTAATTAATACGAAGTAGTTTTTCAGAAAAATTCACCACGAATTGAAATGGTCTTTGAAATTATCGCTGCTAGTAGGTAAGTCTTTACAATGAAAATAATCAATTGATTTTAATACCAAGTCCACTTTCAGAAAAATTCACCACAAATTGAAATTTTCTTTAAAATTATAACTGCTTGCAGGTAAGTCTATACAATGAAAGTAATCAAATGATTTAATACGAAGTCGTCTTTCAGAAAAATTCACACAAATTGAAATTTTCTTTAAAATTATCACTGCTGGCAGGTAAGTCTTTACAATGAAAGTAATCAATTGAATTTAATACGAAGTCCTCTTTCAGAAAAATTCACCACAAATTGAAATTTTCTTTAAAATTATCACTGCTTGCAGGTAAGTCTGTACAATGAAAGTAATCAAATGAATTAATACGAAGTCGTCTTTCAGGAAAATTCACCACAAACTGAAATTTTCTTTAAAATTATCACTGCTTGCAGGTAAGTCTTTACAATGAAAGTAATCAATTGTTTTAATACGACGTCTTCTTTCAGAAAAATTCTCCACAATTTGAAATTTTCTTTAAAATTATAACTGCTTGCATGTAAGTCTATTCAATGAAAGTAATCAAACTGCTTGCAGGTATGTCTTTACAATGAACATAATCAAAGTAATTAATACGAAGTCGTCTTTCAGAAAAATTCACCACAAATTGAAATTTTCTTACAAATTATCACTGCTTGCAAGTAAGTCTATACAATGGAAGTAACCAAATGGCTTAATACGAAATCCTCTTTCAGGAAAATTCACCACAAATTGAAATTTTCTTTAAAATTATCACTGCTTGCAGGTAAGTCTTTACAATGAAAGTAATCAAATGATTTAATACGAAGTCCTTTCAGAAAAATTCACCACAAATTAAAATTTTCTTTAAAATTATCACTGCTTGCAGGTAAGTCTATACAATGAAAGTAATCAAATGATTTAATACGAAGTCGTCTTTCAGAAAAATTCACACAAATTGAAATTTTCTTTAAAATTATCACTGCTGGCAGGTAAATCTTTACAATGAAAGTAATCAATTGAATTTAATACGAAGTCCTCTTTCAGGAAAATTCACCACAAACTGAAATTTTCTTTAAAATTATCACTGCTTGCAGGTAAGTCTTTACAATGAAAGTAATCAATTGTTTTAATACGACGACTTCTTTCAGAAAAATTCTCCACAATTTGAAATTTTCTTTAAAATTATAACTGCTTGCAGGTAAGTCTATACAATGAAAGTAATCAAATTATTTAATACCAAGTCGTCTTTCAGGAAAATTCACCACAAACTGAAATTTTCTTTAAAATTATCACAGCTTGCAAGTAAGTCTTTACAGTGAAAGTAATCAATTGATTTTAATACGACCACTTCTTTCCGAAAAATTTTCCACAAAATGAAATTTTCTTTAAAATAATCACTGCTTGCATGTAGGTCTATTCAATGTAAGTAATCAAAGTGATTGCAGGTATGTCTTTACAATGAAGTTAATGAAATTAATTAATACTTAGTCGTCTTTCAAGAAAATTCACCACAAATTGAAATTATTTTTGAAATTATCGCTGCTAGTAGGTAACTCTTTACAATTAAAGTAATCAGTTGATTTTAATATGACGTCTTCTTTCAGAAAAATTCTTCACAAATTGAAATTTTTTTTTAAATTATAACTGCTTGCACGTAAGTCTATACAATGAAAGTAAGCAAATGAATTAATAAGAAGTCGTCTTTCAGGAAAATTCACCACAAACTGAAATTTTCTTTAAAATTATCACTGCTTGCAGGTAAGTCTGTACAATGAAAGTAATCAAATGATTTAGTACGGAGTCCTTTCAGAAAAATTCACCACAAATTAAAATTTTCTTTAAAATTATAACTGCTTGCAGGTAAGTCTATACAATGAAAGTAATCAAATGATTTAATACGAAGTCGTCTTTCAGAAAAATTCACACAAATTGAAATTTTCTTTAAAATTATCACTGCTTGCAGGTAAGTCTATACAATGAAAGTAATCAAATGATTTAGTACGGAGTCCTTTCAGAAAAATTCACCACAAATTAAAATTTTCTTTAAAATTATAACTGCTTGCAGGTAAGTCTATACAATGAAAGTAATCAAATGATTTAATACGAAGTCGTCTTTCAGAAAAATTCACACAAATTGAAATTTTCTTTAAAATTATCACTGCTTGCAGGTAAGTCTATACAATGAAAGTAATCAAATTATTTAATACCAAGACGTTTTCAGGAAAATTCACCACAAACTGAAATTTTCTTTAAAATTATCACTGCTTGTAGGTAAGTCTTTACGGTGAAAGTAATCAATTGGTTTTAATACGACCTCTTCTTTCCGAAAAATTCTACACAAATTGAAATTTTCTTTAAAATAAACACTGCTTTCATGTAGGTCTATTCAATGTAAGTAATCAAAGTTCTTGCAGGTATGTCTTTAAAATGAAGTTAATCAAATTAATTAATACTTAGTCGTCTTTCAAGAAAATTCACCACAAATTGAAATTGTCTTTGAAATTATCGCTGCTAGTAGGTAACTCTTTACAATGAAAGTAATCAATTGATTTTAATATGAAGTCTTCTTGCAGAAAAATTCTGCACAAATTGAAATTTTTTTTAAAATTATAACTGCTTGCAGGTAAGTCTATACAATGAAAGTAATCAAATAAATTAATTCGAAGTCGTCTTTCAGGAAAATTCACCACAAACTGAAATTTTCTTTAAAATTATCACTGCTTGCAGGTAAGTCTTTACAATGAAAGTAATTAATTGTTTTAATACGACGTCTTTTTTCAAAAAAATTCACCACAAATTGAAATTTTCTTTAAAATTATAACTGCTTGCATGTAAGTCTACTCAATGAAAGTAATCAAACTGCTTGCAGGTATGTCTTTACAATGAAGATAATCAAATTAATTAATACGAAGTAGTTTTTCAGAAAAATTCACCACGAATTCAAATTGTCTTTGAAATTATCGCTGCTAGTAGGTAAGTCTTTACAATGAAAGTAATCAATTGATTTTAATACCAAGTCCTCTTTCAGAAAAATTCACCACAAATTGAAATTTTCTTTAAAATTATAACTGCTTGCAGGTAAGTCTATACAATGAAAGTAATCAAATGATTTAATACGAAGTCGTCTTTCAGAAAAATTCACACAAATTGAAATTTTCTTTAAAATTATCACTGCTGGCAGGTAAATCTTTACAATGAAAGTAATCAATTGAATTTAATACGAAGTCCTCTTTCAGGAAAATTCACCACAAACTGAAATTTTCTTTAAAATTATCACTGCTTGCAGGTAAGTCTTTACAATGAAAGTAATCAATTGTTTTAATACGACGACTTCTTTCAGAAAAATTCTCCACAATTTGAAATTTTCTTTAAAATTATAACTGCTTGCAGGTAAGTCTATACAATGAAAGTAATCAAATTATTTAATACCAAGTCGTCTTTCAGGAAAATTCACCACAAACTGAAATTTTCTTTAAAATTATCACAGCTTGCAAGTAAGTCTTTACAGTGAAAGTAATCAATTGATTTTAATACGACCACTTCTTTCCGAAAAATTTTCCACAAAATGAAATTTTCTTTAAAATAATCACTGCTTGCATGTAGGTCTATTCAATGTAAGTAATCAAAGTGATTGCAGGTATGTCTTTACAATGAAGTTAATGAAATTAATTAATACTTAGTCGTCTTTCAAGAAAATTCACCACAAATTGAAATTATTTTTGAAATTATCGCTGCTAGTAGGTAACTCTTTACAATTAAAGTAATCAGTTGATTTTAATATGACGTCTTCTTTCAGAAAAATTCTTCACAAATTGAAATTTTTTTTTAAATTATAACTGCTTGCACGTAAGTCTATACAATGAAAGTAAGCAAATGAATTAATAAGAAGTCGTCTTTCAGGAAAATTCACCACAAACTGAAATTTTCTTTAAAATTATCACTGCTTGCAGGTAAGTCTGTACAATGAAAGTAATCAAATGATTTAGTACGGAGTCCTTTCAGAAAAATTCACCACAAATTAAAATTTTCTTTAAAATTATAACTGCTTGCAGGTAAGTCTATACAATGAAAGTAATCAAATGATTTAATACGAAGTCGTCTTTCAGAAAAATTCACACAAATTGAAATTTTCTTTAAAATTATCACTGCTTGCAGGTAAGTCTATACAATGAAAGTAATCAAATGATTTAGTACGGAGTCCTTTCAGAAAAATTCACCACAAATTAAAATTTTCTTTAAAATTATAACTGCTTGCAGGTAAGTCTATACAATGAAAGTAATCAAATGATTTAATACGAAGTCGTCTTTCAGAAAAATTCACACAAATTGAAATTTTCTTTAAAATTATCACTGCTTGCAGGTAAGTCTATACAATGAAAGTAATCAAATTATTTAATACCAAGACGTTTTCAGGAAAATTCACCACAAACTGAAATTTTCTTTAAAATTATCACTGCTTGTAGGTAAGTCTTTACGGTGAAAGTAATCAATTGGTTTTAATACGACCTCTTCTTTCCGAAAAATTCTACACAAATTGAAATTTTCTTTAAAATAAACACTGCTTTCATGTAGGTCTATTCAATGTAAGTAATCAAAGTTCTTGCAGGTATGTCTTTAAAATGAAGTTAATCAAATTAATTAATACTTAGTCGTCTTTCAAGAAAATTCACCACAAATTGAAATTGTCTTTGAAATTATCGCTGCTAGTAGGTAACTCTTTACAATGAAAGTAATCAATTGATTTTAATATGAAGTCTTCTTGCAGAAAAATTCTGCACAAATTGAAATTTTTTTTAAAATTATAACTGCTTGCAGGTAAGTCTATACAATGAAAGTAATCAAATAAATTAATTCGAAGTCGTCTTTCAGGAAAATTCACCACAAACTGAAATTTTCTTTAAAATTATCACTGCTTGCAGGTAAGTCTTTACAATGAAAGTAATTAATTGTTTTAATACGACGTCTTTTTTCAAAAAAATTCACCACAAATTGAAATTTTCTTTAAAATTATAACTGCTTGCATGTAAGTCTACTCAATGAAAGTAATCAAACTGCTTGCAGGTATGTCTTTACAATGAAGATAATCAAATTAATTAATACGAAGTAGTTTTTCAGAAAAATTCACCACGAATTGAAATTGTCTTTGAAATTATCGCTGCTAGTAGGTAAGTCTTTACAATGAAAGTAATCAATTGATTTTAATACCAAGTCCTCTTTCAGAAAAATTCACCACAAATTGAAATTTTCTTTAAAATTATAACTGCTTGCAGGTAAGTCTATACAATGAAAGTAATCAAATGATTTAATACGAAGTCGTCTTTCAGAAAAATTCACACAAATTGAAATTTTCTTTAAAATTATCACTGCTGGCAGGTAAATCTTTACAATGAAAGTAATCAATTGAATTTAATACGAAGTCCTCTTTCAGGAAAATTCACCACAAACTGAAATTTTCTTTAAAATTATCACTGCTTGCAGGTAAGTCTTTACAATGAAAGTAATCAATTGTTTTAATACGACGACTTCTTTCAGAAAAATTCTCCACAATTTGAAATTTTCTTTAAAATTATAACTGCTTGCAGGTAAGTCTATACAATGAAAGTAATCAAATTATTTAATACCAAGTCGTCTTTCAGGAAAATTCACCACAAACTGAAATTTTCTTTAAAATTATCACAGCTTGCAAGTAAGTCTTTACAGTGAAAGTAATCAATTGATTTTAATACGACCACTTCTTTCCGAAAAATTTTCCACAAAATGAAATTTTCTTTAAAATAATCACTGCTTGCATGTAGGTCTATTCAATGTAAGTAATCAAAGTGATTGCAGGTATGTCTTTACAATGAAGTTAATGAAATTAATTAATACTTAGTCGTCTTTCAAGAAAATTCACCACAAATTGAAATTATTTTTGAAATTATCGCTGCTAGTAGGTAACTCTTTACAATTAAAGTAATCAGTTGATTTTAATATGACGTCTTCTTTCAGAAAAATTCTTCACAAATTGAAATTTTTTTTTAAATTATAACTGCTTGCACGTAAGTCTATACAATGAAAGTAAGCAAATGAATTAATAAGAAGTCGTCTTTCAGGAAAATTCACCACAAACTGAAATTTTCTTTAAAATTATCACTGCTTGCAGGTAAGTCTTTACAATGAAAGTAATCAAATGATTTAGTACGGAGTCCTTTCAGAAAAATTCACCACAAATTAAAATTTTCTTTAAAATTATAACTGCTTGCAGGTAAGTCTATACAATGAAAGTAATCAAATGATTTAATACGAAGTCGTCTTTCAGAAAAATTCACACAAATTGAAATTTTCTTTAAAATTATCACTGCTTGCAGGTAAGTCTATACAATGAAAGTAATCAAATGATTTAGTACGGAGTCCTTTCAGAAAAATTCACCACAAATTAAAATTTTCTTTAAAATTATAACTGCTTGCAGGTAAGTCTATACAATGAAAGTAATCAAATGATTTAATACGAAGTCGTCTTTCAGAAAAATTCACACAAATTGAAATTTTCTTTAAAATTATCACTGCTTGCAGGTAAGTCTATACAATGAAAGTAATCAAATTATTTAATACCAAGACGTTTTCAGGAAAATTCACCACAAACTGAAATTTTCTTTAAAATTATCACTGCTTGTAGGTAAGTCTTTACGGTGAAAGTAATCAATTGGTTTTAATACGACCTCTTCTTTCCGAAAAATTCTACACAAATTGAAATTTTCTTTAAAATAAACACTGCTTTCATGTAGGTCTATTCAATGTAAGTAATCAAAGCTCTTGCAGGTATGTCTTTAAAATGAAGTTAATCAAATTAATTAATACTTAGTCGTCTTTCAAGAAAATTCACCACAAATTGAAATTGTCTTTGAAATTATCGCTGCTAGTAGGTAACTCTTTACAATGAAAGTAATCAATTGATTTTAATATGAAGTCTTCTTGCAGAAAAATTCTGCACAAATTGAAATTTTTTTTAAAATTATAACTGCTTGCAGGTAAGTCTATACAATGAAAGTAATCAAATAAATTAATTCGAAGTCGTCTTTCAGGAAAATTCACCACAAACTGAAATTTTCTTTAAAATTATCACTGCTTGCAGGTAAGTCTTTACAATGAAAGTAATTAATTGTTTTAATACGACGTCTTTTTTCAAAAAAATTCACCACAAATTGAAATTTTCTTTAAAATTATAACTGCTTGCATGTAAGTCTACTCAATGAAAGTAATCAAACTGCTTGCAGGTATGTCTTTACAATGAAGATAATCAAATTAATTAATACGAAGTAGTTTTTCAGAAAAATTCACCACGAATTGAAATGGTCTTTGAAATTATCGCTGCTAGTAGGTAAGTCTTTACAATGAAAATAATCAATTGATTTTAATACCAAGTCCTCTTTCAGAAAAATTCACCACAAATTGAAATTTTCTTTAAAATTATAACTGCTTGCAGGTAAGTCTATACAATGAAAGTAATCAAATGATTTAATACGAAGTCGCCTTTCAGAAAAATTCACACAAATTGAAATTTTCTTTAAAATTATCACTGCTGGCAGGTAAGTCTTTACAATGAAAGTAATCAATTGAATTTAATACGAAGTCCTCTTTCAGAAAAATTCACCACAAATTGAAATTTTCTTTAAAATTATCACTGCTGGCAGGTAAGTATTTACAATGAATGTAATCAATTGAATTTAATACGAAGTCCTCTTTCAGAAAAATTCACCACAGATTGAAATTTTTTTTAAAATTATCACTGCTTGCAGGTAAGTCTATACAATGAAAGTAATCAAATTATTTAATACCAAGTCGTCTTTCAGGAAAATTCACCACAAACTGAAATTTTCTTTAAAATTATCACAGCTTGCAAGTAAGTCTTTACAGTGAAAGTAATCAATTGATTTTAATACGACCACTTCTTTCCGAAAAATTTTCCACAAAATGAAATTTTCTTTAAAATAATCACTGCTTGCATGTAGGTCTATTCAATGTAAGTAATCAAAGTGATTGCAGGTATGTCTTTACAATGAAGTTAATGAAATTAATTAATACTTAGTCGTCTTTCAAGAAAATTCACCACAAATTGAAATTATTTTTGAAATTATCGCTGCTAGTAGGTAACTCTTTACAATTAAAGTAATCAGTTGATTTTAATATGACGTCTTCTTTCAGAAAAATTCTTCACAAATTGAAATTTTTTTTTAAATTATAACTGCTTGCACGTAAGTCTATACAATGAAAGTAAGCAAAGGAATTAATAAGAAGTCGTCTTTCAGGAAAATTCACCACAAACTGAAATTTTCTTTAAAATTATCACTGCTTGCAGGTAAGTCTTTACAATGAAAGTAATCGATTGTTTTAGTACGATGTCTTCTTTCAGAAAAATTCTCCACAAATTGAAATTTTATTTAAAATTATAATTGCTTGCATGTATGTCTATTCAATGAAAGTAATCAAACTGCTTGCAAGTATGTCTTTACAATGAAGATAATCAAATTAATTAATACGAAGTCGTCTTTCAGAAATATTCACCACAAATTGAAATTTTCTTCCAAATAATCACTGCTTGCAAGTAAGTCTATACAATGGAAGTAATCAAATGGCTTAATACGAAATCCTCTTTCAGGAAAATTCACCACAAATTGAAATTTTCTTTAAAATTATCACTGCTTGCAGGAAAGTCTTTACAATGAAAGTAATCAAATGATTTAATACGAAGACCTTTCAGAAAAATTCACCACAAATTAAAATTTTCTTTAAAATTGTAACTGCTTGCAGGTAAGTCTATACAATGAAAGTAATCAAATGAATTAATACGAAGTCGCCTTTCAGAAAATGCACCATAAACTGAACTTTTCTTTAAAATTATCACTGCCTGCAGGTAAGTTTTTACAATGAAAGTATACAAATGACTTAATACGAAGTCGTCTTTCAGGAAAATTCTGCATAAATTGAAATTTTATTTAAAATATTCACTGCTTGCAGGTAAGTCTATACAATGAAAGTAATCAAATGATTTAAGACGAAGTCGTCTTTCAGGAAAATTCACCACAAACTGAAATTTTCTTTAAAATTATCACTGCTTGCAGGTAAGTCTTTACAATGAAAGTAATCAATTGTTTTAATACGACGTCTTCTTTCAGAAAAATTCTCCACAATTTGAAATTTTCTTTAAAATTATAACTGCTTGCATGTAAGTCTATTCAATGAAAGTAATCAAACTGCTTGCAGGTATGTCTTTACAATGAAGATAATCAAATTAATTAATACGAAGTAGTTTTTCAGAAAAATTCACCACGAATTGAAATGGTCTTTGAAATTATCGCTGCTAGTAGGTAAGTCTTTACAATGAAAATAATCAATTGATTTTAATACCAAGTCCTCTTTCAGAAAAATTCACCACAAATTGAAATTTTCTTTAAAATTATAACTGCTTGCAGGTAAGTCTATACAATGAAAGTAATCAAATGATTTAATACGAAGTCGCCTTTCAGAAAAATTCACACAAATTGAAATTTTCTTTAAAATTATCACTGCTGGCAGGTAAGTCTTTACAATGAAAGTAATCAATTGAATTTAATACGAAGTCCTCTTTCAGAAAAATTCACCACGAATTGAAATTTTCTTTAAAATTATCACTGCTTGCAGGTAAGTCTGTACAATGAAAGTAATCAAATGAATTAATACGAAGTCGTCTTTCAGGAAATTTCACCACAAACTGAAATTTTCTTTAAAATTATCACTGCTTGCAGGTAAGTCTTTACAATGAAAGTAATCAATTGTTTTAATACGACGTCTTCTTTCAGAAAAATTCTCCACAATTTGAAATTTTCTTTAAAATTATAACTGCTTGCATGTAAGTCTATTCAATGAAAGTAATCAAACTGCTTGCAGGTAAGTATTTACAATGAAAGTAATCAAATGATTTAATACGAAGTGCTCTTTCAGAAAAATTCAACACAAAGTGAAATTTTCTTTAAAATTATCACTGCTTGCAGGTAAGTCTATACAATGAAAGTAATCAAATGAATTAATACGAAGTCGTCTTTCAGAAAATTCACCATAAACTGAACTTTTCTTTAAAATTATCACTGCTTGCAGGTAAGTTTTTACAATGAAAGTATACAAATGACTTAATACGAAGTCGTCTTTCAGGAAAATTCTGCACAAATTGAAATTTTCTTACAAATTATCACTGCTTGCAAGTAAGTCTATACAATGGAAGTAATCAAATGGCTTAATACGAAATCCTCTTTCAGGAAAATTCACCACAAATTGAAATTTTCTTTAAAGTTATCACTGCTTGCAGGTAAGTCTATACAATGAAAGTAATCAAATTATTTAATACGAAGTCGTCTTTAAGCAAAATGCACCACAAATCGAAATTTCCTTTAAAATGACCACTGCTTTCAGGTAAGTCTTTACAATGAAAGTAAACAATTGATTTTAATACGACGTCTTCTTTCAGAAAAATTCTCCACAAATTTACAATTTTCTTTAAAATTATCACTGGTTGCAGGTAAGTCTATTTAATGGAAGTAATCAAACTTTTTGCAGGTAAGTATTTACAATGAAAGTAATCAAATGATTTAATACGAAGTGCTCTTTCAGAAAAATTCAACACAAATTGAAATTTTCTTACAAATTATCACTGCTGGCAAGTAAGTCTATACAATGGAAGTAATCAAATGGCTTAATACGAAATCCTCTTTCAGGAAAATTCACCACAAATTGAAATTTTCTTTAAAGTTATCACTGCTTGCAGGTAAGTCTCACCAATGAAAGTAATCAAATGATTTAATACGAAGCCCTTTCAGAAAAATTCACCACAAATTGAAATTTTCTTTAAAATTATAACTGCTTGCAGGCATGTCTATACAATTAAAGTAATCAAATGATTTAATACGAAGTCGTCTTTCAGAAAAATTCACACAAATTGAAATTTTCTTTAAAATTATCACTGCTGGCAGGTAAGTCTTTACAATGAAAGTAATCATTTGAATTTAATACGAAGTCCTCTTTCAGAAAAATTCACCACAAATTGAAATTTTCTTTAAAATTATCACTGCTTGCAGGTAAGTCTATACAATGAAAGTAATCAAATTATTTAATACGAAGTCGTCTTTAAGCAAAATGCACCACAAATCGAAATTTCCTTTAAAATGACCACTGCTTTCAGGTAAGTCTTTACAATGAAAGTAAACAATTGATTTTAATACGACGTCTTCTTTCAGAAAAATTCTCCACAAATTTACAATTTTCTTTAAAATTATCACTGGTTGCAGGTAAGTCTATTTAATGGAAGTAATCAAACTTTTTGCAGGTAAGTATTTACAATGAAAGTAATCAAATGATTTAATACGAAGTGCTCTTTCAGAAAAATTCAACACAAAGTGAAATTTTCTTTAAAATTATCACTGCTTGCAGGTAAGTCTATACAATGAAAGTAATCAAATGAATTAATACGAAGTCGTCTTTCAGAAAATTCACCATAAACTGAACTTTTCTTTAAAATTATCACTGCTTGCAGGTAAGTTTTTACAATGAAAGTATACAAATGACTTAATACGAAGTCGTCTTTCAGGAAAATTCTGCACAAATTGAAATTTTCTTTAAAATTATCACTGCTTGCAGGTAAGTCTTTACAATGAAAGTAATCAAATGATTTAATACGAAGTCCTTTCAGAAAAATTCACCTCAAATTAAAATTTTCTTTAAAATTATAACTGCTTGCAGGTAAGTCTATACAATGAAAGTAATCAAATGAATTAATACGAAGTCGTCTTTCAGAAAATTCACAATAAACTGAACTTTTCTTTAAAATTATCACTGCTTGCAGCTAAGTTTTTACAATGAAAGTATACAAATGACTTAATACGAAGTCGTCTTTCAGGAAAATTCTGCACAAATTGAAATTTTCTTTAAAATATTCACTGCTTGCAGGTAAGTCTTACCAATGAAAGTAATCAAATGATTTAATACGAAGTCCTTTCAGAAAAATTCACCACAAATTGAAATTTTCTTTAAAATTATCACTGCTGGCAGGTAAGTCTATACAATGAAAGTAATCAAATTATTTAATACGAAGTCGTCTTTCAGAAAAATTCACACAAATTGAAATTTTCTTTAAAATTATCACTGCTGGCAGGTAAGTCTTTACAATGAAAGTAATCATTTGAATTTAATACGAAGTCCTCTTTCAGAAAAATTCACCACAAATTGAAATTTTCTTTAAAATTATCACTGCTTGCACGTAAGTCTTCACAATGAAAGTAATCAAATGATTTAATACGAAGTCCTTTCAAAAAAATTCACCACAAATTAAAATTTTCTTTAAAATTATAACTGCTTGCAGGTAAGTCTTTACGGTGAAAGTAATCAATTGATTTTAATACGACCTCTTCTTTCCGAAAAATTCTACACAAATTGAAATTTTCTTTAAAATAAACACTGCTTGCATGTAGGTCTATTCAATGTAAGTAATCAAAGTTCTTGCAGGTGTGTCTTTAAAATGAAGTTAATCAAATTAATTAATACTTAGTCGTTTTTCAAGAAAATTCACCACAAATTGAAATTGTCTTTGAAATTATCGCTGCTAGTAGGTAACTCTTTACAATGAAAGTAATCAATTGATTTTAATATGAAGTCTTCTTGCAGAAAAATTCTGCACAAATTGAAATTTTTTTTAAAATTATAACTGCTTGCAGGTAAGTCTATACAATGAAAGTAATCAAATAAATTAATTCGAAGTCGTCTTTCAGGAAAATTCACCACAAACTGAAATTTTCTTTAAAATTATCACTGCTTGCAGGTAAGTCTATACAATGAAAGTAATCAAATTATTTAATACCAAGACGTTTTCAGGAAAATTCACCACAAACTGAAATTTTCTTTAAAATTATCACTGCTTGTAGGTAAGTCTTTACGGTGAAAGTAATCAATTGATTTTAATACGACCTCTTCTTTCCGAAAAATTCTACACAAATTGAAATTTTCTTTAAAATAAACACTGCTTGCATGTAGGTCTATTCAATGTAAGTAATCAAAGTTCTTGCAGGTATGTCTTTAAAATGAAGTTAATCAAATTAATTAATACTTAGTCGTTTTTCAAGAAAATTCACCACAAATTGAAATTGTCTTTGAAATTATCGCTGCTAGTAGGTAACTCTTTACAATGAAAGTAATCAATTGATTTTAATATGAAGTCTTCTTGCAGAAAAATTCTGCACAAATTGAAATTTTTTTTAAAATTATAACTGCTTGCAGGTAAGTCTATACAATGAAAGTAATCAAATAAATTAATTCGAAGTCGTCTTTCAGGAAAATTCACCACAAACTGAAATTTTCTTTAAAATTATCACTGCTTGCAGGTAAGTCTTTACAATGAAAGTAATTAATTGTTTTAATACGACGTCTTTTTTCAAAAAAATTCTCCACAAATTGAAATTTTCTTTAAAATTATAACTGCTTGCATGTAAGTCTACTCAATGAAAGTAATCAAACTGCTTGCAGGTATGTCTTTACAATGAAGATAATCAAATTAATTATTACGAAGTAGTTTTTCAGATAAATTCACCACGAATTGAAATGGTCTTTGAAATTATCGCTGCTAGTAGGTAAGTCTTTACAATGAAAATAATCAATTGATTTTAATACCAAGTCCTCTTTCAGAAAAATTCACCACAAATTGAAATTTTCTTTAAAATTATAACTGCTTGCAGGTAAGTCTATACAATGAAAGTAATCAAATGATTTAATACGAAGTCGCCTTTCAGAAAAATTCACACAAATTGAAATTTTCTTTAAAATTATCACTGCTGGCAGGTAAGTCTTTACAATGAAAGTAATCAATTGAATTTAATACGAAGTCCTCTTTCAGAAAAATTCACCACAAATTGAAATTTTCTTTAAAATTATCACTGCTTGCAGGTAAGTCTGTACAATGAAAGTAATCAAATGAATTAATACGAAGTCGTCTTTCAGGAAAATTCACCACAAACTGAAATTTTCTTTAAAATTATCACTGCTTGCAGGTAAGTCTTTACAATGAAAGTAATCAATTGTTTTAATACGACGTCTTCTTTCAGAAAAATTCTCCACAATTTGTAATTTTCTTTAAAATTATAACTGCTTGCATGTAAGTCTATTCAATGAAAGTAATCAAACTGCTTACAGGTATGTCTTTACAATGAACATAATCAAAGTAATTAATACGAAGTCGTCTTTCAGAAAAATTCACCACAAATTGAAATTTTCTTACAAATTATCACTGCTTGCAAGTAAGTCTATACAATGGAAGTAATCAAATGGCTTAATACGAAATCCTCTTTCAGGAAAATTCACCACAAATTGAAATTTTCTTTAAAGTTATCACTGCTTGCAGGTAAGTCTTACCAATGAAAGTAATCAAATGATTTAATACGAAGTCCTTTCAGAAAAATTCACCACAAATTGAAATTTTCTTTAAAATTATAACTGCTTGCAGGCATGTCTATACAATTAAAGTAATCAAGTGATTTAATACGAAGTCGTCTTTCAGAAAAATTCACACAAATTGAAATTTTCTTTAAAATTATCACTGCTGGCAGGTAAGTCTTTACAATGAAAGTAATCATTTGAATTTAATACGAAGTCCTCTTTCAGAAAAATTCACCACAAATTGAAATTTTCTTTAAAATTATCACTGCTTGCAGGTAAGTCTATACAATGAAAGTAATCAAATTATTTAATACGAAGTCGTCTTTAAGCAAAATGCACCACAAATCGAAATTTCCTTTAAAATGACCACTGCTTTCAGGTAAGTCTTTACAATGAAAGTAAACAATTGATTTTAATACGACGTCTTCTTTCAGAAAAATTCTCCACAAATTTACAATTTTCTTTAAAATTATCACTGGTTGCAGGTAAGTCTATTTAATGGAAGTAATCAAACTTTTTGCAGGTAAGTATTTACAATGAAAGTAATCAAATGATTTAATACGAAGTGCTCTTTCAGAAAAATTCAACACAAAGTGAAATTTTCTTTAAAATTATCACTGCTTGCAGGTAAGTCTATACAATGAAAGTAATCAAATGAATTAATACGAAGTCGTCTTTCAGAAAATTCACCATAAACTGAACTTTTCTTTAAAATTATCACTGCTTGCAGGTAAGTTTTTACAATGAAAGTATACAAATGACTTAATACGAAGTCGTCTTTCAGGAAAATTCTGCACAAATTGAAATTTTCTTTAAAATTATCACTGCTTGCAGGTAAGTCTTTACAATGAAAGTAATCAAATGATTTAATACGAAGTCCTTTCAGAAAAATTCACCTCAAATTAAAATTTTCTTTAAAATTATAACTGCTTGCAGGTAAGTCTATACAATGAAAGTAATCAAATGAATTAATACGAAGTCGTCTTTCAGAAAATTCACAATAAACTGAACTTTTCTTTAAAATTATCACTGCTTGCAGCTAAGTTTTTACAATGAAAGTATACAAATGACTTAATACGAAGTCGTCTTTCAGGAAAATTTTGCACAAATTGAAATTTTCTTTAAAATATTCACTGCTTGCAGGTAAGTCTATACAATGAAAGTAATCAAATGATTTAAGACGAAGTCGTCTTTCAGGAAAATTCACCACAAACTGAAATTTTCTTTAAAATTATCACTGCTTGCAGGTAAGTCTTTACAATGAAAATAATCAATTGTTTTAATACGACGTCTTCTTTCAGAAAAATTCTCCACAATTTGAAATTTTCTTTAAAATTATAACTGCTTGCATGTAAGTCTATTCAATGAAAGTAATCAAACTGCTTGCAGGTATGTCTTTACAATGAACATAATCAAAGTAATTAATACGAAGTCGTCTTTCAGAAAAATTCACCACAAATTGAAATTTTCTTACAAATTATCACTGCTTGCAAGTAAGTCTATACAATGGAAGTAACCAAATGGCTTAATACGAAATCATCTTTCAGGAAAATTCACCACAAATTGAAATTTTCTTTAAAATTATCACTGCTTGCAGGTAAGTCTTTACAATGAAAGTAATCAAATGATTTAATACGAAGTCCTTTCAGAAAAATTCACCACAAATTAAAATTTTCTTTAAAATTATAACTGCTTGCAGGTAAGTCTATACAATGAAAGTAATCAAATGATTTAATACGAAGTCGTCTTTCAGAAAAATTCACACAAATTGAAATTTTCTTTAAAATTATCACTGCTTGCAGGTAAGTCTATACAATGAAAGTAATCAAATTATTTAATACCAAGACGTTTTCAGGAAAATTCACCACAAACTGAAATTTTCTTTAAAATTATCACTGCTTGTAGGTAAGTCTTTACGGTGAAAGTAATCAATTGATTTTAATACGACCTCTTCTTTCCGAAAAATTCTACACAAATTGAAATTTTCTTTAAAATAAACACTGCTTGCATGTAGGTCTATTCAATGTAAGTAATCAAAGTGCTTGCAGGTATGTCTTTAAAATGAAGTTAATCAAATTAATTAATACTTAGTCGTCTTTCAAGAAAATTCACCACAATTTGAAATTGTCTTTGAAATTATCGCTGCTAGTAGGTAACTCTTTACAATGAAAGTAATCAATTGATTTTAATATGAAGTCTTCTTTCAGAAAAATTCTGCACAAATTGAAATTTTTTTTAAAATTATAACTGCTTCCAGGTAAGTCTATACAATGAAAGTAATCAAATAAATTAATTCGAAGTCGTCTTTCAGGAAAATTCACCACAAACTGAAATTTTCTTTAAAATTATCACAGCTTGCAGGTAAGTCTTTACAATGAAAGTAATTAATTGTTTTAATACGACGTCTTCTTTCAAAAAGTTCTCCACAAATAGAAATTTTCTTTAAAATTATAACTGCTTGCATGTAAGTCTACTCAATGAAAGTAATAAACTTCTTGCAGGTATGTCTTTACAATGAAGATAATCAAATTAATTAATACGAAGTAGTTTTTCAGAAAAATTCACCACGAATTGAAATTGTCTTTGAAATTATCGCTGCTAGTAGGTAAGTCTTTACAATGAAAGTAATCAATTGATTTTAATACCAAGTCCTCTTTCAGAAAAATTCACCACAAATTGAAATTTTCTTTAAAATTATAACTGCTTGCAGGTAAGTCTATACAATGAAAGTAATCAAATGATTTAATACGAAGTCGTCTTTCAGAAAAATTCACACAAATTGAAATTTTCTTTAAAATTATCACTGCTGGCAGGTAAATCTTTACAATGAAAGTAATCAATTGAATTTAATACGAAGTCCTCTTTCAGGAAAATTCACCACAAACTGAAAATTTCTTTAAAATTATCACTGCTTGCAGGTAAGTCTTTACAATGAAAGTAATCAATTGTTTTAATACGACGTCTTCTTTCACAAAAATTCTCCACAATTTGAAATTTTCTTTAAAATTATAACTGCTTGCATGTAAGTCTATTCAATGAAAGTAATCAAACTGCTTGCAGGTATGTCTTTACAATGAACATAATCAAAGTAATTAATACGAAGTCGTCTTTCAGAAAAATTCACCACAAATTGAAATTTTCTTACAAATTATCACTGCTTGCAAGTAAGTCTATACAATGGAAGTAATCAAATGGCTTAATACGAAATCCTCTTTCAGGAAAATTCACCACAAATTGAAATTTTCTTTAAAGTTATCACTGCTTGCAGGTAAGTCTTACCAATGAAAGTAATCAAATGATTTAATACGAAGTCCTTTCAGAAAAATTCACCACAAATTGAAATTTTCTTTAAAATTATAACTGCTTGCAGGCATGTCTATACAATGAAAGTAATCAAATGATTTAATACGAAGTCGTCTTTCAGAAAAATTCACACAAATTGAAATTTTCTTTAAAATTATCACTGCTGGCAGGTAAGTCTTTACAATGAAAGTAATCATTTGAATTTAATACGAAGTCCTCTTTCAGAAAAATTCACCACAAATTGAAATTTTCTTTAAAATTATCACTGCTTGCAGGTAAGTCTATACAATGAAAGTAATCAAATTATTTAATACGAAGTCGTCTTTAAGCAAAATGCACCACAAATCGAAATTTCTTTTAAAATGACCACTGCTTTCAGGTAAGTCTTTACAATGAAAGTAAACAATTGATTTTAATACGACGTCTTCTTTCAGAAAAATTCTCCACAAATTTACAATTTTCTTTAAAATTATCACTGGTTGCAGGTAAGTCTATTTAATGGAAGTAATCAAACTTCTTGCAGGTAAGTATTTACAATGAAAGTAATCAAATGATTTAATACGAAGTGCTCTTTCAGAAAAATTCAACACAAATTGAAATTTTCTTTAAAATTATCACTGCTTGCAGGTAAGTCAATATAATGAAAGTAATCAAATGATTTAATACACAGTCCTCTTTCAGAAAAATTCACCTCAAATTGAAATTTTCTTACAAATTATCACTGCTTGCAAGTAAGTCTATACAATGGAAGTAATCAAATGGCTTAATACGAAATCCTCTTTCAGGAAAATTCACCACAAATTGAAATTTTCTTTAAAATTATCACTGCTTGCACGTAAGTCTTCACAATGAAAGTAATCAAATGATTTAATACGAAGTCCTTTCAGAAAAATTCACCACAAATTAAAATTTTCTTTAAAATTATAACTGCTTGCAGGTAAGTCTATACAATGAAAGTAATCAAATGATTTAATACGAAGTCGTCTTTCAGAAAAATTAACACAAATTGAAATTTTCTTTAAAATTATCATTGCTGGCAGGTAAGTATTTACAATGAATGTAATCAATTGAATTTAATACGAAGTCCTCTTTCAGAAAAATTCACCACAGATTGAAATTTTTTTTAAAATTATCACTGCTTGCAGGTAAGTCTATACAATGAAAGTAATCAAATTATTTAATACCAAGTCGTCTTTCAGGAAAATTCACCACAAACTGAAATTTTCTTTAAAATTATCACAGCTTGCAAGTAAGTCTTTACAGTGAAAGTAATCAATTGATTTTAATACGACCTCTTCTTTTCGAAAAATTTTCCACAAAATGAAATTTTCTTTAAAATAATCACTGCTTGCATGTAGGTCTATTCAATGTAAGTAATCAAAGTGATTGCAGGTATGTCTTTACAATGAAGTTAATCAAATTAATTAATGCTTAGTCGTCTTTCAAGAAAATTCACCACAAATAGAAATTGTTTTTGAAATTATCGCTGCTAGTAGGTAACTCTTTACAATTAAAGTAATCAGTTGATTTTAATATGACGTCTTCTTTCAGAAAAATTCTTGACAAATTGGAATTTTTTTTTAAAATTATAACTGCTTGCACGTAAGTCTATACAATGAAACTAAGCAAATGAATTAATAAGAAGTCGTCTTTCAGGAAAATTCACCACAAACTGAAATTTTCTTTAAAATTATCACTGCTTACAGGTAAGTCTTTACAATGAAAGTAATCAATTGTTTTAGTATGATGTCTTCTTTCAGAAAAATTCTCCACAAATTGAAATTTTCTTTAAAATTATAACTGCTTGCATGTAAGTCTATTCAATGAAAGTAATCAAACGGCTTGCAAGTATGTCTTTACAATGAAGATAATCAAATTAATTAATACGAAGTCGTCTTTCAGAAATATTCACCACAAATTGAAATTTTCTTCCAAATTATCATTGCTTGCAAGTAAGTCTATACAATGGAAGTAATCAAATGGCTTAATACGAAATCCTCTTTCAGGAAAATTCACCACAGATTGAAATTTTCTTTAAAATTATCACTGCTTGCAGGTAAGTCTTTACAATGAAAGTAATAAAATGATTTAATACGAAGTCCTTTCAGAAAAATTCACCACAAATTAAAATTTTCTTTAAAATTATAACTGCTTGCAGGTAAGTCTATACAATGAAAGTAATCAAATGATTTAATACGAAGTCGTCTTTCAGAAAAATTCACACAAATTGAAATTTTCTTTAAAATTATAACTGCTTGCAGGTAAGTCTATACAATGAAAGTAATCAAATTATTTAATACCAAGACTTTTTCAGGAAAATTCACCACAAACTGAAATTTTCTTTAAAATTATCACTGCTTGTAGGTAAGTCTTTAAGGTGAAATTAATCAACTGATTTTAATACGAACTCTTCTTTCCGAAAAATTCTCCACAAATTAAAATTTTCTTTAAAATAAACACTGCTTGCATGTAGGTCTATTCAATGTAAGTAATCAAAGTGCTTGCAGGTATGTCTTTAAAATCAAGTTAATCAAATTAATTAATACTTAGTCGTCTTTCAAGAAAATTCACCACAAATTGAAATTGTCTTTGAAATTATCGCTGCTAGTAGGTAACTCTTTACAATGAAAGTAATCAATTGATTTAAATATGAAGTCTTCTTTCAGAAAAATTCTGCACAAATTGAAATTTTTTTTAAAATTATAACTGCTTGCAGGTAAGTCTATACAATGAAAGTAATCAAATAAATTAATACGAAGTCGTCTTTCAGGAAAATTCACCACAAACTGAAATTTTCTTTAAAATTATCACTGCTTGCAGGTAAGTCTTTACAATGAAAGTAATCAATTGTTTTAATACGACGTCTTCTTTCAGAAAAATTCTCCACAAATTGAAATTTTCTTTAAAATTGTAACTGCTTGCATGTAAGTCTATTCAATGAAAGTAATCAAACTGCCTGCAGGTATGTCTTTACAATGAAGATAATCAAATTAGTTAATACGAAGTCGTCTTTCAGAAAATTCACCATAAACTGAACTTTTCTTTAAAATTATCACTGCTTGCAGGTAAGTTTTTACAATGAAAGTATACAAATGACTTAATACGAAGTCGTCTTTCAGGAAAATTCTGCACAAATTGAAATTTTCTTTAAAATATTCACTGCTTCCAGGTAAGTCTATACAATGAAAGTAATCAAATGATTTAAGACGAAGTCGTCTTTCAGGAAAATTCACCACAAACTGAAATTTCCTTTAAAATTATCACTGCTTGTGGGTAAGTCTTTACAATGAAAGTAATCAAATGATTTAATACGAAGTCGTCTTTAAGCAAAATGCACCACAAATCGAAATTTCCTTTAAAATGACCACTGCTTTCAGGTAAGTCTTTACAATGAAAGTAAACAACTGATTTTAACACGAACTCTTCTTACCGAAAAATTCTCCACAAATTTACAATTTTCTTTAAAATTATCACTGCTTGCATGTAGGTCTATTCAATGTAAGTAATCAAAGTGCTTGCAGGTATGTCTATAAAATCAAGTTAATCAAATTAATTAATACTTAGTCGTCTTTCAAGAAAATTCACCACAAATTGAAATTGTCTTTGAAATTATCGCTGCTAGTAGGTAACTCTTTACAATGAAAGTAATCAATTGATTTTAATATGAAGTCTTCTTTCAGAAAAATTCTGCACAAATTGAAATTTTTTTTAAAATTATAACTGCTTGCAGGTAAGTCTATACAATGAAAGTAATCAAATAAATTAATACAAGTCGTCTTTCAGGAAAATTCACCACAAACTGAAATTTTCTTTAAAATTATCACTGCTTGCAGGTAAGTCTTTACAATGAAAGTAATCAATTGTTTTAATACGACGTCTTCTTTCAGAAAAATTCTCCACAAATTGAAATTTTCTTTAAAATTATAACTGCTTGCATGTAAGTCTATTCAATGAAAGTAATCAAACTGCCTGCAGGTATGTCTTTACAATGAAGATAATCAAATTAATTAATACGAAGTCGTTTTTCAGAAAAATGCACCACAAATTGAAATTGTCTTTGAAATTATCGCTGCTAGTAGGTAAGTCTTTACAATGAAAGTAATCAATTGATTTTAATACGCAGTCTTCTTTCAGAAAAATTCTGCACAAATTGAAATTTTTTTTTAAATTATAACTGCTTGCAGGTAAGTCTATACAATGAAAGTAATCAAATGAATTAATACGAAGTCGTCTTTCAGAAAATTCACCATAAACTGAATTTTTCTTTAAAATTATCACTGCTTCCAGGTAAGTTTTTACAATGAAAGTATACAAATGACTTAATACGAAGTCGTCTTTCAGGAAAATTCTGCACAAGTTGAAATTTTCTTTAAAATATTCTCTGCTTGCAGGTAAGTCTATACAATGAAAGTAATCAAATGATTCAAGACGAAGTCGTCTTTCAGGAAAATTCACAACAAACAGAAATTTTCTTTAAAATTATCACTGCTTGTGGGTAAGTCTTTACATTGAAAGTAATCAAATGATTTAATACGAAGTCGTCTTTAAGCAAAATGCACCACCAATCGAAATTTCCTTTAAAATGACCACTGCTTTCAGGTAAGTCTTTACAATGAAAGTAAACAATTGATTTTTAATACGACGTCTTCTTTCAGAAAAATTCTCCACAAATTTACAATTTTCTTTAAAATTATCACTGGTTGCAGGTAAGTCTATTTAATGGAAGTAATCAAACTTCTTGCAGGTAAGTATTTACAATGAAAGTAATCAAATGATTTAATACGAAGTGCTCTTTCAGAAAAATTCAACACAAATTGAAATTTTCTTTAAAATTATCACTGCTTGCAGGTAAGTCAATATAATGAAAGTAATCAAATGATTTAATACACAGTCCTCTTTCAGAAAAAATTCACCTCAAATTGAAATTTTCTTACAAATTATCACTGCTTGCAAGTAAGTCTATACAATGGAAGTAATCAAATGGCTTAATACGAAATCCTCTTTCAGGAAAATTCACCACAAATTGAAATTTTCTTTAAAATTATCACTGATTGCAGGTAAGTCTTTACAATGAAAGTAATCAAATGATTTAATACGAAGTCCTTTCAGAAAAATTCACAACAAATTGAAATTTTCTTTAAAATTATAACTGCTTGCAGGTAAGTCTATACAATGAAAGTAATCAAATGATTTAATACGAAGTCCTTTCAGAAAAATTCACCACAAATTGAAATTTTCTTTAAAATTATAACTGCTTGCAGGTAAGTTTATTCAATGAAAGTAATCAAACTGCTTGCAAGTATGTCTTTTCAATGAAGATAATCAAATTAATTAATACGAAGTCGTCTTTCAGAAATATTCACCACAAATTGAAATTTTCTTCCAAATTATCACTGCTTGCAAGTAAGTCTATACAATGGAAGTAATCAAATGGCTTAATACGAAATCCTCTTTCAGGAAAATTCACCACAAATTGAAATTTTCTTTAAAATTATCACTGCTTGCAGGTAAGTCTTTACAATGAAAGTAATCAAATGATTTAATACGAAGTCCTTTCAGAAAAATTCACCACCAGAAAGTATACAAATGACTTAATACGAAGTCGTCTTTCAGGAAAATTCTGCACAAATTGAAATTTTCTTTAAAATATTCACTGCTTGCAGGTAAGTCTATACAATGAAAGTAATCAAATGATTTAAGACGAAGTCGTCTTTCAGGAAAATTCCCCATAAACTGAAATTTTCTTTAAAATTATCACTGCTTGCAGTAAGTCTTTACAATGAAAGTAATCAATATTTTTAATACGACGTCTTCTTTCAGAAAAATTCTCCACAAATTGAAATTTTCTTTAAAATTATAACTGCTTGCATGTAAGTCTATTCAATGAAAGTAATCAAACTGCTTGCAGGTACGCCTTTGCAACGAAGATAATCAAATTAATTAATACGAAGTCGTCTTTCAGAAAAATTCACCACAAATTGAAATTGGTTTTGAAGTTATCGCTGCTAGTAGGTAAGTCTTTACAATGAAAGTAATCAATTGTTTTAATACGACGTCTTCTTTCAGAAAAATTCTCCACAAATTGAAATTTCTTTAAAATTATAACTGCTTGCATGTAAGTCTATTCAATGAAAGTAATCAAACTGCTTGCAGGTATGTCTTTATAATGAACATAATCAAAGTAATTAGTACGAAGTCGTCTTTCAGAAAAATTCACCACAAATTGAAATTTTCTTACAAATTATCACTGCTTGCAAGTAAGTCTATACAATGGAAGTAACCAAATGGCTTAATACGAAATCCTCTTTCAGGAAAATTCACCACAAATTGAAATTTTCTTTAAAATTATCACTGCTTGCAGGTAAGTCTATACAATGAAAGGAATCAACTGATTTAATACGAAGTCGTCTTTCAGAAAAATTCACACAAATTGAAATTTTCTTTAAAATTATCACTGCTTGCAGGTAAGTCTATACAATGAAAGTAATCAAATTATTTAATACCAAGACGTTTTCAGGAAAATTCACCACAAACTGAAATTTTCTTTAAAATTATCACTGCTTGTAGGTAAGTCTTTACGGTGAAAGTAATCAATTGATTTTAATACGACCTCTTCTTTCCGAAAAATTCTACACAAATTGAAATTTTCTTTAAAATAAACACTGCTTACATGTAGGTCTATTCAATGTAAGTAATCAAAGTGCTTGCAGGTATGTCTTTAAAATGAAGATAATCAAATTAATTAATACTTAGTCGTCTTTCAAGAAATTCACCACAAATTGAAATTGTCTTTGAAATTATCGCTGCTAGTAGGTAACTCTTTACAATGAAAGTAATCAATTGATTTTAATATGAAGTCTTCTTGCAGAAAAATTCTGCACAAATTGAAATTTTTTTAAAAAATTATAACTGCTTGCAGGTAAGTCTATACAATGAAAGTAATCAAATAAATTAATTCGAAGTCGTCTTTCAGGAAAATTCACCACAAACTGAAATTTTCTTTAAAATTATCACTGCTTGCAGGTAAGTCTTTACAATGAAAGTAATTAATTGTTTTAATACGACGTCTTCTTTCAAAAAAATTCTCCACAAATTGAAATTTTCTTTAAAATTATAACTGCTTGCATGTAAGTCTACTCAATGAAAGTAATCAAACTGCTTGCAGGTATGTCTTTAAAATGAAGATAATCAAATTAATTAATACGAAGTAGTTTTTCAGAAAAATTCACCTCGAAATGAAATTGTCTTTGAAATTATCGCTGCTAGTAGTAGTAAGTCTTTTTCAATGAAAGTAATCAATTGATTTTAATACCAAGTCCGCTTTCAGATAAATTCACCACAAATTGAAATTTTCTTTAAAATTATAACTGCTTGCAGGTAAGTCTATACAATGAAAGTAATCAAATGATTTAATACGAAGTCGTCTTTCAGAAAAATTCACACAAATTGAAATTTTCTTTAAAATAATCACTGCTGGCAGGTAAGTCTTTACAATGAAAGTAATCAATTGAATTTAATACGAAGTCATCTTTCAGAAAAATTCACCACAAATTGAAATTTTCTTTAAAATTATCACTGCTTGCAGGTAAGTCTGTACAATGAAAGTAATCAAATGAATTAATACGAAGTCGTCTTTCAGGAAAATTCACCACAAACTGAAATTTTCTTTAAAATTATCACTGCTTGCAGGTAAGTCTTTACAATGAAAGTAATCAATTGTTTTAATACGACGTCTTCTTTCAGAAAAATTCTCCACAATTTGAAATTTTCTTTAAAATTATAACTGCTTGCATGTAAGTCTATTCAATGAAAGTAATCAAACTGCTTGCAGGTATGTCTTTACAATGAACATAATCAAAGTAATTAATACGAAGTCGTCTCTCAGAAAAATTCACCACAAATTGAAATTTTCTTACAAATTATCACTGCTTGCAAGTAAGTCTATACAATGGAAGTAATCAAATGGCTTAATACGAAATCCTCTTTCAGGAAAATTCACCACAAATTGAAATTTTCTTTAAAGTTATCACTGCTTGCAGGTAAGTCTTACCAATGAAAGTAATCAAATGATTTAATACGAAGTCCTTTCAGAAAAATTCACCACAAATTGAAATTTTCTTTAAAATTATAACTGCTTGCAGGCATGTCTATACAATGAAAGTAATCAAATGATTTAATACGAAGTCGTCTTTCAGAAAAATTCACACAAATTGAAATTTTCTTTAAAATTATCACTGCTGGCAGGTAAGTCTTTACAATGAAAGTAATCATTTGAATTTAATACGAAGTCCTCTTTCAGAAAAATTCACCACAAATTGAAATTTTCTTTAAAATTATCACTGCTTGCAGGTAAGTCTATACAATGAAAGTAATCAAATTATTTAATACGAAGTCGTCTTTAAGCAAAATGCACCACAAATCGAAATTTCCTTTAAAATTACCACTGCTTTCAGGTAAGTCTTTACAATGAAAGTAACAATTGATTTTAATACGACGTCCTCTTTCAGAAAAATTCTCCACAAATTTACAATTTTCTTTAAAATTATCACTGGTTGCAGGTAAGTCTATTTAATGGAAGTAATCAAACTTCTTGCAGGTAAGTATTTACAATGAAAGTAATCAAATGATTTAATACGAAGTGCTCTTTCAGAAAAATTCAACACAAATTGAAATTTTCTTTAAAATTATCACTGCTTGCAGGGAAGTCAATATAATGAAAGTAATCAAATGATTTAATACACAGTCCACTTTCAGAAAAATTCACCTCAAATTGAAATTTTCTTACAAATTATCACTGCTTGCAAGTAAGTCTATACAATGGAAGTAATCAAATGGCTTAATACGAAATCCTCTTTCAGGAAAATTCACCACAAATTGAAATTTTCTTTAAAATTATCACTGCTTGCACGTAAGTCTTCACAATGAAAGTAATCAAATGATTTAATACGATGTCGTCTTTCAGAAAAATTAACACAAATTGAAATTTTCTTTAAATTTATCACTGCTGGCAGGTAAGTCTATACAATGAAAGTAATCAAATTATTTAATACCAAGTCGTCTTTCAGGAAAATTCACCACAAACTGAAATTTTCTTTAAAATTATCACAGCTTGCAAGTAAGTCTTTAAAGTGAAAGTAATCAATTGATTTTAATACGACCACTTCTTTCCGAAAAATTTTCCACAAAATGAAATTTTCTTTAAAATAATCACTGCTTACATGTAGGTCTATTCAATGTAAGTAATCAAAGTGATTGCAGGTATGTCTTTACAATGAAGTTAATCAAATTAGTTAATACTTAGTCATCTTCAAGAAAATTCACCACAAATTGAAATTGTTTTTGAAATTATCGCTGCTAGTAGGTAACTCTTTACAAAGAAAGTAATCAGTTGATTTTAATATGACGTCTTCTTTCAGAAAAATTCTTCACAAATTGAAATTTTTTTTAAAATTATAACTGCTTGCACGTAAGTCTATACAATGAAAGTAAGCAAATGAATTAATAAGAAGTCGTCTTTCAGGAAATTTCACCACAAACTGAAATGTTCTTTAAAATTATCACTGCTTGCAGGTAAGTCTTTACAATGAAAGTAATCAATTGTTTTAGTACGATGTCTTCTTTCAGAAAAATTCTCCACAAATTGAAATTTTCTTTAAAATTATAACTGCTTGCATGTAAGTCTATTCAATGAAAGTAATCAAACTGCTTGCAAGTATGTCTTTACAATGAAGATAATCAAATTAATTAATACGAAGTCATCTTTCAGAAATATTCACCACAAATTGAAATTTTCTTCCAAATAATCACTGCTTGCAAGTAAGTCTATACAATGGAAGTAATCAAATGGCTTAATACGAAATCCTCTTTCAGGAAAATTCACCACAAATTGAAATTTTCTTTAAAATTATCACTGCTTGCAGGTAAGTCTTTACAATGAAAGTAATCAAATGATTTAATACGAAGTCGTCTTTAAGCAAAATGCACCACAAATCGAAATTTCCTTTAAAATGGCCACTGCTTTCAGGTAAGTCTTTACAATGAAAGTAAACAATTGATTTTAATACAACGTCTTCTTTCAGAAAAATTCTCCACAAATTTACAATTTTCTTTAAAATTATCACTGGTTGCAGGTAAGTCTATTTAATGGAAGTAATCAAACTTCTTGCAGGTAAGTATTTACAATGAAAGTAATCAAATGATTTAATACGAAGTGCTCTTAAAGAAAAATTCAACACAAATTGAAATTTTCTTTAAAATTATCACTGCTTGCAGGTAAGTCTATACAATGAAAGTAATCAAATGAATTAATACGAAGTCGTCTTTCAGAAAATTCACCATAAACTGAACTTTTCTTTAAAATTATCACTGCTTGCAGGTAAGTTGGCAGTCTGGCAGGTAAGTCTTTACAATGAAAGTAATCATTTGAATTTAATACGAAGTCCTCTTTCAGAAAAATTCACCACAAATTGAAATTTTCTTTAAAATTATCACTGCTTGCAGGTAAGTCTATACAATGAAAGTAATCAAATTATTTAATACGAAGTCGTCTTTAAGCAAAATGCACCACAAATCGAAATTTCCTTTAAAATGGCCACTGCTTTCAGGTAAGTCTTTACAATGAAAGTAAACAATTGATTTTAATACAACGTCTTCTTTCAGAAAAATTCTCCACAAATTTACAATTTTCTTTAAAATTATCACTGGTTGCAGGTAAGTCTATTTAATGGAAGTAATCAAACTTCTTGCAGGTAAGTATTTACAATGAAAGTAATCAAATGATTTAATACGAAGTGCTCTTTCAGAAAAATTCAACACAAATTGAAATTTTCTTTAAAATTATCACTGCTTGCAGGTAAGTCTATACAATGAAAGTAATCAAATGAATTAATACGAAGTCGTCTTTCAGAAAATTCACCATAAACTGAACTTTTCTTTAAAATTATCACTGCTTGCAGGTAAGTTTTTACAATGAAAGTATTCAAATGACTTAATACGAAGTCGTCTTTCAGGAAAATTCTGCACAAATTGAAATTTTCTTTAAAATTATCACTGCTTGCAGGTAAGTCTTTACAATGAAAGTAATCAAATGATTTAATACGAAGTCCTTTCAGAAAAATTCACCACAAACTAAAATTTTCTTTAAAATTATAACTGCTTGCAGGTAAGTCTATACAATGAAAGTGATCAAATGAATTAATACGAAGTCGTCTTTCAGAAAATTCTCCATAAACTCAACTTTTCTTTAAAATTATCACTGCTTGCAGCTAAGTTTTTACAATGAAAGTATACAAATGACTTAATACGAAGTCGTCTTTCAGGAAAATTCTGAACAAATTGAAATTTTCTTTAAAATATTCACTGCTTGCAGGTAAGTCTATACAATGAAAGTAATCAAATGATTTAAGACGAAGTCGTCTTTCAGGAAAATTCACCACAAACTGAAATTTTCTTTAAAATTATCACTGCTTGCAGGTAAGTCTTTACAATGAAAGTAATCAAATGATTTAATACGAAGTCCTTTCAGAAAAATTCACCACAAATTAAATTTTCTTTAAAATTATAACTGCTTGCAGGTAAGTCTATACAATGAAAGTAATCAAATGATTTAATACGAAGTCGTCTTTCAGAAAAATTCACACAAATTGAAATTTTCTTTAAAATTATCACTGCTTGCAGGTAAGTCTATACAATGAAAGTAATCAAATTATTTAATACCAAGACGTTTTCAGGAAAATTCACCACAAACTGAAATTTTCTTTAAAATTATCACTGCTTGTAGGTAAGTCTTTACGGTGAAAGTAATCAATTGATTTTAATACGACCTCTTCTTTCCGAAAAATTCTACACAAATTGAAATTTTCTTTAAAATAAACACTGCTTGCATGTAGGTCTATTCAATGTAAGTAATCAAAGTGCTTGCAGGTATGTCTTTAAAATGAAGTTAATCAAATTAATTAATACTTAGTCGTCTTTCAAGAAAATTCACCACAAATTGAAATTGTCTTTGAAATTATCGCTGCTAGTAGGTAACTCTTTACAATGAAAGTAATCAATTGATTTTAATATGAAGTCTCCTTTCAGAAAAATTCTGCACAAATTGAAATTTTTTTTAAAATTATAACTGCTTGCAGGTAAGTCTATACAATGAAAGTAATCAAATAAATTAATTCGAAGTCGTCTTTCAGGAAAATTCACCACAAACTGAAATTTTCTTTAAAATTATCACTGCTTGCAGGTAAGTCTTTACAATGAAAGTAATTAATTGTTTTAATACGACGTCTTCTTTCAAAAAAATTCTGCACAAATTGAAATTTTCTTTAAAATTATAACTGCTTGCATGTAAGTCTACTCAATGAAAGTAATCAAACTGCTTGCAGGTATGTCTTTACAATGAAGATAATCAAATTAATTAATACGAAGTAGTTTTTCAGAAAAATTCACCACAAATTGAAATTGTCTTTGCAATTATCGCTGCTAGTAGGTAAGTCTTTACAATGAAAGTAATCAATTGATTTTAATACCAAGTCTTCTTTCAGAAAAATTCACCACAAATTGAAATTTTCTTTAAAATTATAACTGCTTGCAGGTAAGTCTATACAATGAAAGTAATCAAATGATTTAATACGAAGTCGTCTTTCAGAAAAATTCACAGAAATTGAAATTTTCTTTAAAATTATCACTGCTGGCAGGTAAGTCTTTACAATGAAAGTAATCAATTGAATTTAATACGAAGTCCTCTTTCAGAAAAATTCACCACAAATTGAAATTTTCTTTAAAATTACCACTGCTTGCAGGTAAGTCTGTACAATGAAAGTAATCAAATGAATTAATACGAAGTCGTCTTTCAGGAAAATTCACCACAAACTGAAATTTTCTTTAAAATTATCACTGCTTGCAGGTAAGTCTTTACAATGAAAGTAATCAATTGTTTTAATACGACGTCTTCTTTCAGAAAAATTCTCCACAATTTGAAATTTTCTTTAAAATTATAACTGCTTGCATGTAAGTCTATTCAATGAAAGTAATCAAACTGCTTGCAGGTATGTCTTTACAATGAACATAATCAAAGTAATTAATACGAAGTCGTCTTTCAGAAAAATTCACCACAAATTGAAATTTTCTTACAAATTATCACTGCTTGCAAGTAAGTCTATACAATGGAAGTAATCAAATGGCTTAATACGAAATCCTCGTTCAGGAAAATTCACCACAAATTGAAATTTTCTTTAAAGTTATCACTGCTTGCAGGTAAGTCTTACCAATGAAAGTAATCAAATGATTTAATACGAAGTCCTTTCAGAAAAATTCACCACAAATTGAAATTTTCTTTAAAATTATAACTGCTTGCAGGCATGTCTATACAATGAAAGTACTCAAATGATTTAATACGAAGTCGTCTTTCAGAAAAATTCACACAAATTGAAATTTTCTTTAAAATTATCACTGCTGGCAGGTAAGTCTTTACAATGAAAGTAATCATTTGAATTTAATACGAAGTCCTCTTTCAGAAAAATACACCACAAATTGAAATTTTCTTTAAAATTATCACTGCTTGCAGGTAAGTCTATACAATGAAAGTAATCAAATTATTTAATACGAAGTCGTCTTTAAGCAAAATGCACCACAAATCGAAATTCCCTTTAAAATGACCACTGCTTTCAGGTAAGTCTTTACAATGAAAGTAAACAATTGATTTTAATACGACGTCTTCTTTCAGAAAAATTCTCCACAAATTTACAATTTTCTTTAAAATTATCACTGGTTGCAGGTAAGTCTATTTAATGGAAGTAATCAAACTTCTTGCAGGTAAGTATTTACAATGAAAGTAATCAAATGATTTAATACGAAGTGCTCTTTCAGAAAAATTCAACACAAATTGAAATTTTCTTTAAAATTATCACTGCTTGCAGGTAAGTCTATACAATGAAAGTAATCAAATGAATTAATACGAAGTCGTCTTTCAGAAAATTCACCATAAACTGAACTTTTCTTTAAAACTATCACTGCTTGCAGGTAAGTTTTTACAATGAAAGTATTCAAATGACTTAATACGAAGTCGTCTTTCAGGAAAATTCTGCACAAATTGAAATTTTCTTTAAAATTATCACTGCTTGCAGGTAAGTCTTTACAATGAAAGTAATCAAATGATTTAATACGAAGTCCTTTCAGAAAAATTCACCACAAACTAAAATTTTCTTTAAAATTATAACTGCTTGCAGGTAAGTCTATACAATGAAAGTAATCAAATGAATTAATACGAAGTCGTCTTTCAGAAAATTCACCATAAACTGAACTTTTCTTTAAAATTATCACTGCTTGCAGCTAAGTTTTTACAATGAAAGTATACAAATGACTTAATACGAAGTCGTCTTTCAGGAAAATTCTGCACAAATTGAAATTTTCTTTAAAATATTCACTGCTTGCAGGTAAGTCTATACAATGAAAGTAATCAAATGATTTAAGACGAAGTCGTCTTTCAGGAAAATTCAACACAAACTGAAATTTTCTTTAAAATTATCACTGCTTGCAGGTAAGTCTTTACAATGAAAGTAATCAATTGTTTTAATACGACGTCTTCTTTCAGAAAAATTCTCCACAATTTGAAATTTTCTTTAAAATTATAACTGCTTGCATGTAAGTCTATTCAATGAAAGTAATCAAACTGCTTGCAGGTATGTCTTTACAATAAACATAATCAAAGTAATTAATACGAAGTCGTCTTTCAGAAAAATTCACCACAAATTGAAATTTTCTTACAAATTATCACTGCTTGCAAGTAAGTCTATACAATGGAAGTAATCAAATGATTTAAGACGAAGTCGTCTTTCAGGAAAATTCAACACAAACTGAAATTTTCTTTAAAATTATCACTGCTTGCAGGTAAGTCTTTACAATGAAAGTAATCAATTGTTTTAATACGACGTCTTCTTTCAGAAAAATTCTCCACAATTTGAAATTTTCTTTAAAATTATCACTGCTTGCAGGTAAGTCTATACAATGAAAGTAATCAAATGAATTAATACGAAGTCGTCTTTCAGAAAATTCACCATAAACTGAACTTTTCTTTAAAACTATCACTGCTTGCAGGTAAGTTTTTACAATGAAAGTATTCAAATGGCTTAATACGAAATCCTCTTTCAGGAAAATTCACCACAAATTGAAATTTTCTTTAAAATTATCACTGCTTGCAGGTAAGTCTTTACAATGAAAGTAATCAAATGATTTAATACGAAGTCCTTTCAGAAAAATTCACCACAAATTAAATTTTCTTTAAAATTATAACTGCTTGCAGGTAAGTCTATACAATGAAAGTAATCAAATGATTTAATACGAAGTCGTCTTTCAGAAAAATTCACACAAATTGAAATTTTCTTTAAAATTATCACTGCTTGCAGGTATGTCTATACAATGAAAGTAATCAAATTATTTAATACCAAGACGTTTTCAGGAAAATTCACCACAAACTGAAATTTTCTTTAAAATTATCACTGCTTGTAGGTAAGTCTTTACGGTGAAAGTAATCAATTGATTTTAATACAACCTCTTCTTTCCGAAAAATTCTACACAAATTGAAATTTTCTTTAAAATAAACACTGCTTGCATGTAGGTCTATTCAATGTAAGTAATCAAAGTGCTTGCAGGTATGTCTTTAAAATGAAGTTAATCAAATTAATTAATACTTAGTCGTCTTTCAAGAAAATTCACCACAAATTGAAATTGTCTTTGAAATTATCGCTGCTAGTAGGTAACTCTTTACAATGAAAGTAATCAATTGATTTTAATATGAAGTCTTCTTTCAGAAAAATTCTGCACAAATTGAAATTTTTTTTAAAATTATAACTGCTTGCAGGTAAGTCTATACAATGAAAGTAATCAAATAAATTAATTCGAAGTCGTCTTTCAGGAAAATTCACCACAAACTGAAATTTTCTTTAAAATTATCACTGCTTGCAGGTAAGTCTTTACAATGAAAGTAATTAATTGTTTTAATACGACGTCTTCTTTCAAAAAAATTCTGCACAAATTGAAATTTTCTTTAAAATTATAACTGCTTGCAGGTAAGTCTACTCAATGAAAGTAATCAAACTGCTTGCAGGTATGTCTTTACAATGAAGATAATCAAATTAATTAATACGAAGTAGTTTTTCAGAAAAATTCACCACGAATTGAAATTGTCTTTGAAATTATCGCTGCTAGTAGGTAAGTCTTTACAATGAAAGTAATCAATTGATTTTAATACCAAGTCTTCTTTCAGAAAAATTCACCACAAATTGAAATTTTCTTTAAAATTATAACTGATTGCAGGTAAGTCTATACAATGAAAGTAATCAAATGATTTAATACGAAGTCGTCTTTCAGAAAAATTCACACAAATTGAAATTTTCTTTAAAATTATCACTGCTGGCAGGTAAGTCTTTACAATGAAAGTAATCAATTGAATTTAATACGAAGTCCTCTTTCAGAAAAATTCACCACAAATTGAAATTTTCTTTAAAATTACCACTGCTTGCAGGTAAGTCTGTACAATGAAAGTAATCAAATGAATTAATACGAAGTCGTCTTTCAGGAAAATTCACCACAAACTGAAATTTTCTTTAAAATTATCACTGCTTGCAGGTAAGTCTTTACAATGAAAGTAATCAATTGTTTTAATACGACGTCTTCTTTCAGAAAAATTCTCCACAATTTGAAATTTTCTTTAAAATTATAACTGCTTGCATGTAAGTCTATTCAATGAAAGTAATCAAACTGCTTGCAGGTATGTCTTTACAATGAACATAATCAAAGTAATTAATACGAAGTCGTCTTTCAGAAAAATTCACCACAAATTGAAATTTTCTTACAAATTATCACTGCTTGCAAGTAAGTCTATACAATGGAAGTAATCAAATGGCTTAATACGAAATCCTCGTTCAGGAAACTTCACCACAAATTGAAATTTTCTTTAAAGTTATCACTGCTTGCAGGTAAGTCTTACCAATGAAAGTAATCAAATGATTTAATACGAAGTCCTTTCAGAAAAATTCACCACAAATTGAAATTTTCTTTAAAATTATAACTGCTTGCAGGCATGTCTATACAATGAAAGTAATCAAATGATTTAGTACGAAGTCGTCTTTCAGAAAAATTCACACAAATTGAAATTTTCTTTAAAATTATCACTGCTGGCAGGTAAGTCTTTACAATGAAAGTAATCATTTGAATTTAATGCGAAGTCCTCTTTCAGAAAAATACACCACAAATTGAAATTTTCTTTAAAATTATCACTGCTTGCAGGTAAGTCTATACAATGAAAGTAATCAAATTATTTAATACGATGTCGTCTTTAAGCAAAATGCACCACAAATCGAAATTTCCTTTAAAATGACCACTGCTTTCAGGTAAGTCTTTACAATGAAAGTAAACAATTGATTTTAATACGACGTCTTCTTTCAGAAAAATTCTCCACAATTTGAAATTTTCTTTAAAATTATAACTGCTTGCATGTAAGTCTATTCAATGAAAGTAATCAAACTGCTTGCAAGTATGTCTTTACAATGAAGATAATCAAATTAATTAATACGAAGTCATCTTTCAGAAATATTCACCACAAATTGAAATTTTCTTCCAAATAATCACTGCTTGCAAGTAAGTCTATACAATGGAAGTAATCAAATGGCTTAATACGAAATCCTCTTTCAGGAAAATTCACCACAAATTGAAATTTTCTTTAAAATTATCACTGCTTGCAGGTAAGTCTATTTAATGGAAGTAATCAAACTTCTTGCAGGTAAGTATTTACAATGAAAGTAATCAAATGATTTAATACGAAGTGCTCTTTCAGAAAAATTCAACACAAATTGAAATTTTCTTTAAAATTATCACTGCTTGCAGGGAAGTCAATATAATGAAAGTAATCAAATGATTTAATACACAGTCCACTTTCAGAAAAATTCACCTCAAATTGAAATTTTCTTACAAATTATCACTGCTTGCAAGTAAGTCTATACAATGGAAGTAATCAAATGGCTTAATACGAAATCCTCTTTCAGGAAAATTCACCACAAATTGAAATTTTCTTTAAAATTATCACTGCTTGCACGTAAGTCTTCACAATGAAAGTAATCAAATGATTTAATACGATGTCGTCTTTCAGAAAAATTAACACAAATTGAAATTTTCTTTAAATTTATCACTGCTGGCAGGTAAGTATTTACAATGAATGTAATCAATTGAATTTAATACGAAGTCCTCTTTCAGAAAAATTCACCACAGATTGAAATTTTTTTTAAAATTATCACTGCTTGCAGGTAAGTCTATACAATGAAAGTAATCAAATTATTTAATACCAAGTCGTCTTTCAGGAAAATTCACCACAAACTGAAATTTTCTTTAAAATTATCACAGCTTGCAAGTAAGTCTTTACAGTGAAAGTAATCAATTGATTTTAATACGACCACTTCTTTCCGAAAAATTTTCCACAAAATGAAATTTTCTTTAAAATAATCACTGCTTACATGTAGGTCTATTCAATGTAAGTAATCAAAGTGATTGCAGGTATGTCTTTACAATGAAGTTAATCAAATTAATTAATACTTAGTCATCTTTCAAGAAAATTCACCACAAATTGAAATTGTTTTTGAAATTATCGCTGCTAGTAGGTAACTCTTTACAAAGAAAGTAATCAGTTGATTTTAATATGACGTCTTCTTTCAGAAAAATTCTTCACAAATTGAAATTTTTTTTAAAATTATAACTGCTTGCACGTAAGTCTATACAATGAAAGTAAGCAAATGAATTAATAAGAAGTCGTCTTTCAGGAAATTTCACCACAAACTGAAATGTTCTTTAAAATTATCACTGCTTGCAGGTAAGTCTTTACAATGAAAGTAATCAATTGTTTTAGTACGATGTCTTCTTTCAGAAAAATTCTCCACAAATTGAAATTTTCTTTAAAATTATAACTGCTTGCATGTAAGTCTATTCAATGAAAGTAATCAAACTGCTTGCAAGTATGTCTTTACAATGAAGATAATCAAATTAATTAATACGAAGTCATCTTTCAGAAATATTCACCACAAATTGAAATTTTCTTCCAAATAATCACTGCTTGCAAGTAAGTCTATACAATGGAAGTAATCAAATGGCTTAATACGAAATCCTCTTTCAGGAAAATTCACCACAAATTGAAATTTTCTTTAAAATTATCACTGCTTGCAGGTAAGTCTTTACAATGAAAGTAATCAAATGATTTAATACGAAGTCGTCTTTAAGCAAAATGCACCACAAATCGAAATTTCCTTTAAAATGGCCACTGCTTTCAGGTAAGTCTTTACAATGAAAGTAAACAATTGATTTTAATACAACGTCTTCTTTCAGAAAAATTCTCCACAAATTTACAATTTTCTTTAAAATTATCACTGGTTGCAGGTAAGTCTATTTAATGGAAGTAATCAATCTTCTTGCAGGTAAGTATTTACAATGAAAGTAATCAAATGATTTAATACGAAGTGCTCTTTCAGAAAAATTCAACACAAATTGAAATTTTCTTTAAAATTATCACTGCTTGCAGGTAAGTCTATACAATGAAAGTAATCAAATGAATTAATACGAAGTCGTCTTTCAGAAAATTCACCATAAACTGAACTTTTCTTTAAAATTATCACTGCTTGCAGGTAAGTTGGCAGTCTGGCAGGTAAGTCTTTACAATGAAAGTAATCATTTGAATTTAATACGAAGTCCTCTTTCAGAAAAATTCACCACAAATTGAAATTTTCTTTAAAATTATCACTGCTTGCAGGTAAGTCTATACAATGAAAGTAATCAAATTATTTAATACGAAGTCGTCTTTAAGCAAAATGCACCACAAATCGAAATTTCCTTTAAAATGGCCACTGCTTTCAGGTAAGTCTTTACAATGAAAGTAAACAATTGATTTTAATACAACGTCTTCTTTCAGAAAAATTCTCCACAAATTTACAATTTTCTTTAAAATTATCACTGGTTGCAGGTAAGTCTATTTAATGGAAGTAATCAAACTTCTTGCAGGTAAGTATTTACAATGAAAGTAATCAAATGATTTAATACGAAGTGCTCTTTCAGAAAAATTCAACACAAATTGAAATTTTCTTTAAAATTATCACTGCTTGCAGGTAAGTCTATACAATGAAAGTAATCAAATGAATTAATACGAAGTCGTCTTTCAGAAAATTCACCATAAACTGAACTTTTCTTTAAAATTATCACTGCTTGCAGGTAAGTTTTTACAATGAAAGTATTCAAATGACTTAATACGAAGTCGTCTTTCAGGAAAATTCTGCACAAATTGAAATTTTCTTTAAAATTATCACTGCTTGCAGGTAAGTCTTTACAATGAAAGTAATCAAATGATTTAATACGAAGTCCTTTCAGAAAAATTCACCACAAACTAAAATTTTCTTTAAAATTATAACTGCTTGCAGGTAAGTCTATACAATGAAAGTAATCAAATGAATTAATACGAAGTCGTCTTTCAGAAAATTCTCCATAAACTGAACTTTTCTTTAAAATTATCACTGCTTGCAGCTAAGTTTTTACAATGAAAGTATACAAATGACTTAATACGAAGTCGTCTTTCAGGAAAATTCTGAACAAATTGAAATTTTCTTTAAAATATTCACTGCTTGCAGGTAAGTCTATACAATGAAAGTAATCAAATGATTTAAGCCGAAGTCGTCTTTCAGGAAAATTCACCACAAACTGAAATTTTCTTTAAAATTATCACTGCTTGCAGGTAAGTCTTTACAATGAAAGTAATCAAATGATTTAATACGAAGTCCTTTCAGAAAAATTCACCACAAATTAAATTTTCTTTAAAATTATAACTGCTTGCAGGTAAGTCTATACAATGAAAGTAATCAAATGATTTAATACGAAGTCGTCTTTCAGAAAAATTCACACAAATTGAAATTTTCTTTAAAATTATAACTGCTTGCAGGTAAGTCTATACAATGAAAGTAATCAAATGATTTAAGACGAAGTCGTCTTTCAGGAAAATTCAACACAAACTGAAATTTTCTTTAAAATTATCACTGCTTGCAGGTAAGTCTTTACAATGAAAGTAATCAATTGTTTTAATACGACGTCTTCTTTCAGAAAAATTCTCCACAATTTGAAATTTTCTTTAAAATTATAACTGCTTGCATGTAAGTCTATTCAATGAAAGTAATCAAACTGCTTGCAGGTATGTCTTTACAATAAACATAATCAAAGTAATTAATACGAAGTCGTCTTTCAGAAAAATTCACCACAAATTGAAATTTTCTTACAAATTATCACTGCTTGCAAGTAAGTCTATACAATGGAAGTAACCAAATGGCTTAATACGAAATCCTCTTTCAGGAAAATTCACCACAAATTGAAATTTTCTTTAAAATTATCATTGCTTGCAGGTAAGTCTTTACAATGAAAGTAATCAAATGATTTAATACGAAGTCCTTTCAGAAAAATTCACCACAAATTAAATTTTCTTTAAAATTATAACTGCTTGCAGGTAAGTCTATACAATGAAAGTAATCAAATGATTTAATACGAAGTCGTCTTTCAGAAAAATTCACACAAATTGAAATTTTCTTTAAAATTATCACTGCTTGCAGGTAAGTCTATACAATGAAAGTAATCAAATTATTTAATACCAAGACGTTTTCAGGAAAATTCACCACAAACTGAAATTTTCTTTAAAATTATCACTGCTTGTAGGTAAGTCTTTACGGTGAAAGTAATCAATTGATTTTAATACGACCTCTTCTTTCCGAAAAATTCTACACAAATTGAAATTTTCTTTAAAATAAACACTGCTTGCATGTAGGTCTATTCAATGTAAGTAATCAAAGTGCTTGCAGGTATGTCTTTAAAATGAAGTTAATCAAATTAATTAATACTTAGTCGTCTTTCAAGAAAATTCACCACAAATTGAAATTGTCTTTGAAATTATCGCTGCTAGTAGGTAACTCTTTACAATGAAAGTAATCAATTGATTTTAATATGAAGTCTTCTTTCAGAAAAATTCTGCACAAATTGAAATTTTTTTTAAAATTATAACTGATTGCAGGTAAGTCTATACAATGAAAGTAATCAAATAAATTAATTCGAAGTCGTCTTTCAGGAAAATTCACCACAAACTGAAATTTTCTTTAAAATTATCACTGCTTGCAGGTAAGTCTTTACAATGAAAGTAATTAATTGTTTTAATACGACGTCTTCTTTCAAAAAAATTCTGCACAAATTGAAATTTTCTTTAAAATTATAACTGCTTGCAGGTAAGTCTACTCAATGAAAGTAATCAAACTGCTTGCAGGTATGTCTTTACAATGAAGATAATCAAATTAATTAATACGAAGTGGTTTTTCAGAAAAATTCACCACGAATTGAAATTGTCTTTGAAATTATCGCTGCTAGTAGGTAAGTCTTTACAATGAAAGTAATCAATTGATTTTAATACCAAGTCTTCTTTCAGAAAAATTCACCACAAATTGAAATTTTCTTTAAAATTATAACTGATTGCAAGTAAGTCTATACAATGAAAGTAATCAAATGATTTAATACGAAGTCGTCTTTCAGAAAAATTCACACAAATTGAAATTTTCTTTAAAATTATCACTGCTGGCAGGTAAGTCTTTACAATGAAAGTAATCAATTGAATTTAATACGAAGTCCTCTTTCAGAAAAATTCACCACAAATTGAAATTTTCTTTAAAATTACCACTGCTTGCAGGTAAGTCTGTACAATGAAAGTAATCAAATGAATTAATACGAAGTCGTCTTTCAGGAAAATTCACCACAAACTGAAATTTTCTTTAAAATTATCACTGCTTGCAGGTAAGTCTTTCCAATGAAAGTAATCAATTGTTTTAATACGACGTCTTCTTTCAGAAAAATTCTCCACAATTTGAAATTTTCTTTAAAATTATAACTGCTTGCATGTAAGTCTATTCAATGAAAGTAATCAAACTGCTTGCAGGTATGTCTTTACAATGAACATAATCAAAGTAATTAATACGAAGTCGTCTTTCAGAAAAATTCACCACAAATTGAAATTTTCTTACAAATTATCACTGCTTGCAAGTAAGTCTATACAATGGAAGTAATCAAATGGCTTAATACGAAATCCTCGTTCAGGAAACTTCACCACAAATTGAAATTTTCTTTAAAGTTATCACTGCTTGCAGGTAAGTCTTACCAATGAAAGTAATCAAATGATTTAATACGAAGTCCTTTCAGAAAAATTCACCACAAATTGAAATTTTCTTTAAAATTATAACTGCTTGCAGGCATGTCTATACAATGAAAGTAATCAAATGATTTAGTACGAAGTCGTCTTTCAGAAAAATTCACACAAATTGAAATTTTCTTTAAAATTATCACTGCTGGCAGGTAAGTCTTTACAATGAAAGTAATCATTTGAATTTAATACGAAGTCCTCTTTCAGAAAAATACACCACAAATTGAAATTTTCTTTAAAATTATCACTGCTTGCAGGTAAGTCTATACAATGAAAGTAATCAAATTATTTAATACGATGTCGTCTTTAAGCAAAATGCACCACAAATCGAAATTTCCTTTAAAATGACCACTGCTTTCAGGTAAGTCTTTACAATGAAAGTAAACAATTGATTTTAATACGACGTCTTCTTTCAGAAAAATTCTCCACAATTTGAAATTTTCTTTAAAATTATAACTGCTTGCATGTAAGTCTATTCAATGAAAGTAATCAAACTTCTTGCAGGTAAGTATTTACAATGAAAGTAATCAAATGATTTAATACGAAGTGCTCTTTCAGAAAAATTCAACACAAATTGAAATTTTCTTTAAAATTATCACTGCTTGCAGGTAAATCTTTACAATGAAAGTAATCAATTGATTTTAATACCAAGTCCTCTTTCAGAAAAATTCACCACAAATTGAAATTTTCTTTAAAATTATAACTGCTTGCAGGTAAGTCTATACAATGAAAGTAATCAAATGATTTAATACGAAGTCGTCTTTCAGAAAAATTAACACAAATTGAAATTTTCTTTAAAATTATCACTGCTGGCAGGTAAGTCTTTACAATGAAAGTAATCAATTGAATTTAATACGAAGTTCTCTTTCAGAAAAATTCACCACAAATTGAAATTTTCTTTAAAATTATCACTGCTTGCAGGTAAGTCTGTACAATGAAAGTAATCAAATTATTTAATACGAAGTCGTCTTTAAGCAAAATGCACCACAAATCGAAATTTCCTTTAAAATGACCACTGCTTTCAGGTAAGTCTTTACAATGAAAGTAAACAATTGATTTTAATACGACGTCTTTTTTCCGAAAAATTCTCCACAAATTAAAATTTTCTTTAAAATAAACACTGCTTGCATGTAGGTCTATTCAATGTAAGTAATCAAAGTGCTTGCAGGTATGTCTTTAATATCAAGTTAATCAAATTAATTAATACTTAGTCGTCTTTCAAGAAAATTCACCACAAATTGAAATTGTCTTTGAAATTATCGCTGCTAGTAGGTAACTCTTTACAATGAAAGTAATCAATTGATTTTAATATGAAGTCTTCTTTCAGAAAAATTCTGCACAAATTGAAATTTTTTTTTAAATTATAACAGCTTGCATGTAAGTCTATTCAATGAAAGTAATCAAACTGCCTGCAGGTATGTCTTTACAATGAAGATAATCAAATTAATTAATACGAAGTCGTTTTTCAGAAAAATGCACCACAAATTGAAATTGTCTTTGAAATTATCGCTGCTAGTAGGTAAGTCTTTACAATGAAAGTAATCAATTGATTTTAATACGCAGTCTTCTTTCAGAAAAATTCTGCACAAATTGAAATTTTTTTTAAAATTATAACTGCTTGCAGGTAAGTCTATACAATGAAAGTAATCAAATGAATTAATACGAAGACGTCTTTCAGAAAATTCACCACAAACTGAAATTTTCTTTAAAATTATCACTGCTTGCAGGTAAGTCTTTACAATGAAAGTAATCAATTGTTTTAATACGACGTCTTCTTTCAGAAAAATTCTCCACAAATTGAAATTTTCTTTAAAATTATAACTGCTTGCATGTAAGTCTATTCAATGAAAGTAATCAAACTGCCTGCAGGTATGAATTTACAATGAAGATAATCAAATTAATTAATACGAAGTCGTTTTTCAGAAAAATTCAAAACAAATTGAAATTGTCTTTGAAATTATCGCTGCTAGTAGGTAAGTCTTTACAATGAAAGTAATCAATTGATTTTAATACGCGGTCTTCTTTCAGAAAAATTCTGCACAAATTGAAATTTTTTTTAAAATTATAACTGCTTGCAGGTAAGTCTGTACAATGAAAGTAATCAAATGAATTAATACGAAGTCGTCTTTCAGAAAATGCACCATAAACTGAACTTTTCTTTAAAATTATCACTGCTTGCAGGTAATATTTTACAATGAAAGTATACAAATGACTTAATACGAAGTCGTCTTTCAGGACAATTCTGCACAAATTGAAATTTTCTTTAAAATATTCACTGCTTGCAGGTAAGTCTATACAATGAAAGTAATCAAATGATTTAAGACGAAGTCGTCTTTCAGGAAAATTCACCACAAACTGAAATTTTCTTTAAAATTATCACTGCTTGCAGGTAAGTCTTTACAATGAAAGTAATTAATTGTTTTAATACGACGTCTTCTTTCAAAAAAATTCTGCACAAATTGAAATTTTCTTTAAAATTATAACTGCTTGCAAGTAAGTCTACTCAATGAAAGTAATCAAACTGCTTGCAGGTATGTCTTTACAATGAAGATAATCAAATTAATTAATACGAAGTAGTTTTTCAGAAAAATTCACCACGAATTGAAATTGTCTTTGAAATTATCGCTGCTAGTAGGTAAGTCTTTACAATGAAAGTAATCAATTGATTTTAATACCAAGTCTTCTTTCAGAAAAATTCACCACAAATTGAAATTTTCTTTAAAATTATAACTGATTGCAAGTAAGTCTATACAATGAAAGTAATCAAATGATTTAATACGAAGTCGTCTTTCAGAAAAATTCACACAAATTGAAATTTTCTTTAAAATTATCACTGCTGGCAGGTAAGTCTTTACAATGAAAGTAATCAATTGAATTTAATACGAAGTCCTCTTTCAGAAAAATTCACCACAAATTGAAATTTTCTTTAAAATTACCACTGCTTGCAGGTAAGTCTGTACAATGAAAGTAATCAAATGAATTAATACGAAGTCGTCTTTCAGGAAAATTCACCACAAACTGAAATTTTCTTTAAAATTATCACTGCTTGCAGGTAAGTCTTTACAATGAAAGTAATCAATTGTTTTAATACGACGTCTTCTTTCAGAAAAATTCTCCACAATTTGAAATTTTCTTTAAAATTATAACTGCTTGCATGTAAGTCTATTCAATGAAAGTAATCAAACTGCTTGCAGGTATGTCTTTACAATGAACATAATCAAAGTAATTAATACGAAGTCGTCTTTCAGAAAAATTCACCACAAATTGAAATTTTCTTACAAATTATCACTGCTTGCAAGTAAGTCTATACAATGGAAGTAATCAAATGGCTTAATACGAAATCCTCGTTCAGGAAACTTCACCACAAATTGAAATTTTCTTTAAAGTTATCACTGCTTGCAGGTAAGTCTTACCAATGAAAGTAATCAAATGATTTAATACGAAGTCCTTTCAGAAAAATTCACCACAAATTGAAATTTTCTTTAAAATTATAACTGCTTGCAGGCATGTCTATACAATGAAAGTAATCAAATGATTTAGTACGAAGTCGTCTTTCAGAAAAATTCACACAAATTGAAATTTTCTTTAAAATTATCACTGCTGGCAGGTAAGTCTTTACAATGAAAGTAATCATTTGAATTTAATACGAAGTCCTCTTTCAGAAAAATACACCACAAATTGAAATTTTCTTTAAAATTATCACTGCTTGCAGGTAAGTCTATACAATGAAAGTAATCAAATTATTTAATACGATGTCGTCTTTAAGCAAAATGCACCACAAATCGAAATTTCCTTTAAAATGACCACTGCTTTCAGGTAAGTCTTTACAATGAAAGTAAACAATTGATTTTAATACGACGTCTTCTTTCAGAAAAATTCTCCACAATTTGAAATTTTCTTTAAAATTATAACTGCTTGCATGTAAGTCTATTCAATGAAAGTAATCAAACTTCTTGCAGGTAAGTATTTACAATGAAAGTAATCAAATGATTTAATACGAAGTGCTCTTTCAGAAAAATTCAACACAAATTGAAATTTTCTTTAAAATTATCACTGCTTGCAGGTAAATCTTTACAATGAAAGTAATCAATTGATTTTAATACCAAGTCCTCTTTCAGAAAAATTCACCACAAATTGAAATTTTCTTTAAAATTATAACTGCTTGCAGGTAAGTCTATACAATGAAAGTAATCAAATGATTTAATACGAAGTCGTCTTTCAGAAAAATTAACACAAATTGAAATTTTCTTTAAAATTATCACTGCTGGCAGGTAAGTCTTTACAATGAAAGTAATCAATTGAATTTAATACGAAGTTCTCTTTCAGAAAAATTCACCACAAATTGAAATTTTCTTTAAAATTATCACTGCTTGCAGGTAAGTCTGTACAATGAAAGTAATCAAATTATTTAATACGAAGTCGTCTTTAAGCAAAATGCACCACAAATCGAAATTTCCTTTAAAATGACCACTGCTTTCAGGTAAGTCTTTACAATGAAAGTAAACAATTGATTTTAATACGACGTCTTTTTTCCGAAAAATTCTCCACAAATTAAAATTTTCTTTAAAATAAACACTGCTTGCATGTAGGTCTATTCAATGTAAGTAATCAAAGTGCTTGCAGGTATGTCTTTAATATCAAGTTAATCAAATTAATTAATACTTAGTCGTCTTTCAAGAAAATTCACCACAAATTGAAATTGTCTTTGAAATTATCGCTGCTAGTAGGTAACTCTTTACAATGAAAGTAATCAATTGATTTTAATATGAAGTCTTCTTTCAGAAAAATTCTGCACAAATTGAAATTTTTTTTTAAATTATAACAGCTTGCATGTAAGTCTATTCAATGAAAGTAATCAAACTGCCTGCAGGTATGTCTTTACAATGAAGATAATCAAATTAATTAATACGAAGTCGTTTTTCAGAAAACTGCACCACAAATTGAAATTGTCTTTGAAATTATCGCTGCTAGTAGGTAAGTCTTTACAATGAAAGTAATCAATTGATTTTAATACGCAGTCTTCTTTCAGAAAAATTCTGCACAAATTGAAATTTTTTTTAAAATTATAACTGCTTGCAGGTAAGTCTATACAATGAAAGTAATCAAATGAATTAATACGAAGACGTCTTTCAGAAAATTCACCACAAACTGAAATTTTCTTTAAAATTATCACTGCTTGCAGGTAAGTCTTTACAATGAAAGTAATCAATTGTTTTAATACGACGTCTTCTTTCAGAAAAATTCTCCACAAATTGAAATTTTCTTTAAAATTATAACTGCTTGCATGTAAGTCTATTCAATGAAAGTAATCAAACTGCCTGCAGGTATGAATTTACAATGAAGATAATCAAATTAATTAATACGAAGTCGTTTTTCAGAAAAATTCAAAACAAATTGAAATTGTCTTTGAAATTATCGCTGCTAGTAGGTAAGTCTTTACAATGAAAGTAATCAATTGATTTTAATACGCAGTCTTCTTTCAGAAAAATTCTGCACAAATTGAAATTTTTTTCAAAATTATAACTGCTTGCAGGTAAGTCTGTACAATGAAAGTAATCAAATGAATTAATACGAAGTCGTCTTTCAGAAAATGCACCATAAACTGAACTTTTCTTTAAAATTATCACTGCTTGCAGGTAATATTTTACAATGAAAGTATACAAATGACTTAATACGAAGTCGTCTTTCAGGACAATTCTGCACAAATTGAAATTTTCTTTAAAATATTCACTGCTTGCAGGTAAGTCTATACAATGAAAGTAATCAAATGATTTAAGACGAAGTCGTCTTTCAGGAAAATTCACCACAAACTGAAATTTTCTTTAAAATTATCACTGCTTGCAGGTAAGTCTTTACAATGAAAGTAATCAATTGTTTTAATACGACGTCTTCTTTCAGAAAAATTCTCCACAAATTAAAATTTTCTTTAAAATTATAACTGCTTGCATGTAAGTCTATTCAATGAAAGTAATCAAACTGCTTGCAGGTACGCCTTTGCAACGAATATAATCAAATTAATTAATACGAAGTCGTCTTTCAGAAAAATTCACCACAAATTGAAATTGGTTTTGAAGTTATCGCTGCTAGTAGGTAAGTCTTTACAATGAAAGTAATCAATTGATTTTAATACGAAGTCTTCTTTCAGAAAAATTCTGCACAAATTTAAATTTTCTTCAAAATTATAACTGCTTGCAGGTAAGTCTGTACAATGAAAGTAATCAAATGATTTAATACGAAGTCGTCTTTAAGCAAAATGCACCACAAATCGAAATTTCCTTTAAAATGACCACTGCTTTCAGGTAAGTCTTTACAATGAAAGTAAACAATTGATTTTAATACCACGTCTTCTTTCAGAAAAATTCTCCACAAATTTACAATTTTCTTTAAAATTATCACTGGTTGCAGGTAAGTCTATTTAATGGAAGTAATCAAACTTCTTGCAGGTAAGTATTTACAATGTAAGTAATCAAATGATTTAATACGAAGTGCTCTTTCAGAAAAATTCAACACAAATTGAAATTTTCTTTAAAATTATCACTGCTTGCAGGTAAGTCAATATAATGAAAGTAATCAAATGATTTTATACACAGTCCTCTTTCAGAAAAATTCACCTCAAATTGAAATTTTCTTAAAAATTATCACTGCTTGCAAGTAAGTCTATACAATGGAAGTAATCAAATGGCTTAATACGAAATCCTCTTTCAGGAAAATTCACCACAAATTGAAATTTTCTTTAAAATTATCACTGCTTGCACGTAAGTCTTCACAATGGAAGTAATCAAATGGCTTAATACGAAATCCTCTTTCAGGAAAATTCACCACAAATTGAAATTTTCTTTAAAATTATCACTGCTTGCAGGTAAGTCTTTACAATGAAAGTAATCAAATGATTTAATACGAAGTCCTTTCAGAAAAATTCACCACAAATTAAAATTTTCTTTAAAATTATAACTGCTTGCAGGTAAGTCTATACAATGAAAGTAATCAAATGATTTAATACGAAGTCGTCTTTCAGAAAAATTCACACAAATTGAAATTTTCTTTAAAATTATCACTGCTTGAAGGTAAGTCTATACAATGAAAGTAATCAAATTATTTAATACCAAGACGTTTTCAGGAAAATTCACCACAAACTGAAATTTTCTTTAAAATTATCACTGCTTGTAGGTAAGTCTTTACGGCGAAAGTAATCAATTGATTTTAATACGACCTCTTCTTTCAGAAAAATTCTCCACAAATTGAAATTTTCTTTAAAATAAACACTGCTTGCATGTAGGTCTATTCAATGAAAGTAATCAAAGTGCTTGCAGGTATGGCTTTAAAATGAAGTTAATCAAATTAATTAATACTTAGTCGTCTTTCAAGAAAATTCACCACAAATTGAAATTGTCTTTGAAATTATCGCTGCTAGTAGGTAAATCTTTACAATGAAAGTAATCAATTGATTTTAATATGAAGTCTTCTTTCAAAAAAATTCTGCACAAATTGAAATTTTTTTTAAAATTATAACTGCTTGCAGGTAAGTCTATACAATGAAAGTAATCAAATAAATTAATACGAAGTCGTCTTTCAGGAAAATTCACCACAATCTGAAATTTTCTTTAAAATTATCACTGCTTGCAGGTAAGTCTTTACAATGAAAGTAATGAATTGTTTTAATACGACGTCTTCTTTCAGAAAAATTCTCCACAAATTGAAATTTTCTTTAAAATTATAACTGCTTGCATGTAAGTCTATTCAATGAAAGTAATCAAACTGCCTGCAGGTATGTCTTTACAATGAAGATAATCAAATTAATTAATACGAAGTCGTTTTTCAGAAAAATTCACCACAAATTGAAATTGTCTTTGAAATTATCGCTGCTAGTAGGTAAGTCTTTACAATGAAAGTAATCAATTGATTTTAATACGCAGTCTTCTTTCAGAAAAATTCTGCACAAATTGAAATTTTTTTTTAAATTATAACTGCTTGCAGGTAAGTCTATACAATGAAAGTAATCAAATGAATTAATACGAAGTCGTCTTTCAGAAAATTCACCATAAACTGAACTTTTCTTTAAAATTATTACTGCTTGCAGGTAAGTTTTTACAATGAAAGAATACAAATGACTTAATACGAAGTCGTCTTTCAGGAAAATTCTGCACAAATTGAAATTTTCTTTAAAATATTCACTGCTTGCAGGTAAGTCTATACAATGAAAGTAATCAAATGATTTAAGACGAAGTCGTCTTTCAGGAAAATTCACCACAAACTGAAATTTTCTTTAAAATTATCACTGCTTGCAGGTAAGTCTTTACAATGAAAGTAATCAATTGTTTTAATACGACGTCTTCTTTCAGAAAAATTCTCCACAAATTGAAATTTTCTTTAAAATTATAACTGCTTGCATGTAAGTATATTCAATGAAAGTAATCAAACTGGTTGCAGGTATGTCTTTACAATGAAGATAATCAAGTTAATAAATACGAAGTCTTCTTTCAGAAAAATTCACCACAAATTGAAATTGTCTTTGAAATTATCGCTACTAGTAGGTAAGTCTTTACAATGAAAGTAAACAATTGTTTTTGATACGAAGTCTCCTTTCAGAAATATTCTGCACAAATTGAATTTTTTTTTAAAATTATGACAGCTTGCATGTATGTATATTCAAAGAAAGTAATCATACTGCTTGCAGGTATGTCTTTACAATGAAAGTAATCAAATGATTTAATACGAAGTCGTCTTACAGGAAAATTCACAACAAATTGAAATTTTCTTTAAAATCATCACTGCTTGCGAGTAAGTCTATACCATGGAAGTAATCAAATGGCTTAATACGAAATCGTCTTCCAGGAAAATTCACCACAAATTAAAATTTTCTTTAAAGTTATCACTGCTTGCAGGTAAGTCTTTACAATGAAAGTAATCAATCGTTTTAATACGACGTCTTCTTTCAGAAAAATTCTCCACAAATTGAAATTTTCTTTAAAATTATAACTGCTTGCAGGTAAGTCTATACAATGAAAGTAATCAAATGATTTAAGACGAAGTCGTCTTTCAGGAATATTCACTAAAAACTGAAATTTTCTTTAAAATTATCACTGTTTGCAGGTAAGTCTTTACAATGAAAGTAATCAAATGATTTAATACGAAGCCCTTTCAGAAAAATTCACCACAAATTGAAATTTTCTTTAAAATTATAACTGCTTGCAGGTAATTCTATAGAATGAAAGTAATCAAATGATTTAATACGAAGTCGTCTTTCAGAAAAATTCACACAAATTGAAATTTTCTTTAAAATTATCACTGCTGGCAGGTAAGTCTTTACAATGAAAGTAATCAATTGAATTTAATACGAAGTCCTCTTTCAGAAAAATTCACCACAAATTGAAATTTTCTTTAAAATTATCACTGCTTGCAGGTAAGTCTATACATTGAAAGTAATCAAATTATTTAATACCAAGTCGTCTTTCAGGAAAATTCACCACAAACGAAAATTATCTTTAAAATTATCACTGCTTGCAGGTAAGTCTATACATTGAAAGTAATCAAATTATTTAATACCAAGTCGTCTTTCAGGAAAATTCACCACAAACTGAAATTTTCTTTATAATTATCACTGCTTGCAGGTAAGTCTTTACGGTGAAAGTAATCAATTGATTTTAATACGACCTCTTCTTTCCGAAAAATTCTCCACAAATTGAAATTTTCTTTAAAATAATCACTGCTTGCATGTAGGTCTATTCAATGTAAGTAATCAAACTGCTTGCAGGTATGTCTTTACAATGAAGGTAATCAAATTAATTAATACTTAGTCGTCTTTCAAGAAAATTCACCACAAATTGAAATTGTCTTTGAAATTATCGCTGCTAGTAGGTAACTCTTTACAATGAAAGTAATCAATTGATTTTAATATGTAGTCTTCTTTCAGAAAAATTCTGCACAAATTGAAATTTTTTTTAAAATTATAACTGCTTGCAGGTAAGTCTATACAATGAAAGTAATCAAATGAATTAATACGAAGTCGTCTTTCAGGAAAATTCACCACAAACAGAAATTTTCTTTAAAATTATCACTGCTTGCAGGTAAATCTTTACAATGAAAGTAATCAATTGTTTTAATACGACGTCTTCTTTCAGAAAAATTCTCCACAAATTGAAATTTTCTTTAAAATTATAACTGCTTGCATGTAAGTCTATTCAATGAAAGTAATCAAACTGCTTGCAGATATGTCTTTACAATGACGATAGTCAAATTAATTAATACGAAGTCGTTTTTCAGAAAAATTCACCACAAATTTAAGTTGTCTTTGAAATTATCGCTGCTAGTATGTAAGTCTTTACAACGAAAGTAATCAATTGATTTTATACGAAGTCTTCTTTCAGAAAAATTCTGCACAAATTGATATTTTTTTTTTAAATTATAACTGCTTGCAGGTAAGTCTATACAATGAAAGTAATCAAATGAATTAATACGAAGCCGTCTTTCAGAAAATTCACCATAAACTGAAATTTTCTTTACAATTATCACTGCTTGCAGGTAAGTTTTTACAATGAAAGTATACAAATGACTTAATGCGAAGTCGTCTTTCAGGAAAATTCTGCACAAATTGAAATTTTCTTTAAAATATTAACTGGTTGCAGGTAAGTCTATTTAATGAAAGTAATCAAACTGCTTGCAGGTAAGTATTTACAATGAAAGTACTCAAATGATTTAATTCGAAGTCCTCTTTCAGAAAAATTCACCACAAATTGAAATTTTCTTACAAATTATCACTGCTTGCAAGTAAGGCTATACAATGGAAGTAATCAAATGGCTTAATACGAAATCCTCTTTCAGGAAAATTCACCACAAATTGTAGTTTTCTTTAAAACTATCACTGCTTGCAGGTAAGTCTTTACAATGAAAATAATCAAATGATTTAATACGAAGTCCTTTTCAGAAAAATTCACCACAAATTGAAATTTTCTTTAAAATTATTACTGCTTGCAGGTAAGTCTATATAATGAAAGTAATCAAATGATTTCATACACTGTCTTCTTTCAGAAAAAATCACCACAAATTGAAATTTTCTTACAAATTATCACTGCTTGCAAGTAAGTCTATACATTGGAAGTAATCAAATGGCTTAATACGAAATCCTCTTTCAGGAAAATTCACCACAAAGTGAAATTTTCTTTAAAATTATCACTGCTTGCAGGTAAGTCTATTCAATGAAAGTAATCAAATGATTTAATACGAAGTCCTTTCAGAAAAAATTCACCACAAATTGAAATTTTCTTTAAAATTATAACTGCTTGCAGGTAAGTCTATACAATGAAAGTAATCAAACGATTTAATACGAAGTCGTCTTTCAGAAAAATTCACACAAATTGAAATTTTCTTTAAAATTATCACTGCTGGCAGGTAAGTCTTTACAATGAAAGTAATCAATTGAATTTAATACGAAGTCCTCTTTCAGAAAAATTCACCACAAATTGAAATTTTCTTTAAAATTATCACTGCTTGCAGGTAAGTCTATTCAATGAAAGTAATCAAATTATTTAATACCAAGTCGTCTTTCAGGAAAATTCACCACAAACTGAAATTTACTTTAAAATTATCACTGCTTGCAGGTAAGTCTTTACAATGAAAGTAATTAATTGTTTTAATACGACGTCTTCTTTCAGAAAAATTCTCCACAAATTGAAATTTTCTTTAAAATTATAACTGCTTGCATGTAAGTCTACTCAATGAAAGTAATCAAACTGCTTGCAGGTATGTCTTTACAATGAAGATAATCAAATTAATTAATACGAAGTAGTTTTTCAGAAAAATTCACCACGAATTGAAATTGTCTTTGAAATTATCGCTGCTAGTAGGTAAGTCTTTACAATGAAAGTAATCAATTGATTTTAATACCAAGTCCTCTCTCAGAAAAATTCACCACAAATTGAAATTTTCTTTAAAATTATAACTGCTTGCAGGTAAGTCTATACAATGAAAGTAATCAAATGATTTTATACGAAGTCGTCTTTCAGAAAAATTCAACACAAATTGAAATTTTCTTTAAAATTATCACTGCTTGCAGGTAAGTCTATACAATGAAAGTAATCAAATGAATTAATAAGAAGTCGTCTTTCAGGAAAATTCACCACAAACTGAAATTTTCTTTAAAATTATCACTGCTTGCAGGTAAGTCTTTACAATGAAAGTAATCAATTGTTTTAATACGACGTCTTCTTTCAGAAAAATTCTCCACAATTTGAAATTTTCTTTAAAATTATATCTGCTTGCATGTAAGTCTATTCAATGAAAGTAATCAAACTGCTTGCAGGTATGTCTTTACAATGAACATAATCAAATTAATTAATACGAAGTCGTCTTTCAGATAAATTCACCACAAATTGAAATTTTCTTACAAATTATCACTGCTGGCAGGTAAGTCTTTACAATGAAAGTAATCATTTGAATTTAATACGAAGTCCTCTTTCAGAAAAATTCACCACAAATTGAAATTTTCTTTAAAATTATCACTGCTTTCCAGCTAAGTCTATACAATGAAAGTAATCATATGATTTCATACGAAGTCGTCTTTCAGAAAAATTCACACAAATTGAAATTTTCTTTAAAATTATCACTGCTGGCAGGAAAGTCTTTACAATGAAAGTAATCATTTGAATTTAATACGAAGTCTTCTTTCAGAAAAATTCACCACAAATTGAAATTTTCTTTAAAATTATCACTGCTTGCAGGTAAGTCTATACAATGAAAGTAATCAAATGAATTAATACGAAGTCGTCTTTCAGAAAATTCACCATAAACTGAAATTTTCTTTAAAATTATCACTGCTTGCAGGTAAGTTTTTACAATGAAAGAATACAAATGACTTAATGCGAAGTCGTCTTTCAGGAAAATTCTGCACAAATTGAAATTTTCTTTAAAATATTCACTGGTTGCAGGAAAGTCTATTCAATGAAAGTAATCAAACTGCTTGCAGGTAAGTATTTACAATGAAAGTACTCAAATGATTTAATTCGAAGTCCTCTTTCTGGAAAATTCACCATAAACTGAAATTTTCTTTAAAATTATCACTGCTTGCAGGTAAGTTTTTACAATGAAAGTATACAAATGACTTAATGCGAAGTCGTCTTTCAGGAAAATTCTGCACAAATTGAAATTTTCTTTAAAATATTCATTGGTTGCAGGTAAGTCTATTCAATGAAAGTAATCAAACTGCTTGCAGGTAAGTATTTACAATGAAAGTACTCAAATGATTTAATTCGAAGTCCTCTTTCAGAAAAATTCACCACACATTGAAATTTTCTTACAAATTATCACTGCTTGCAAGTACGGCTATACAATGGAAGTAATCAAATGGCTTAATACGAAATCCTCTTTCAGGAAAATTCACCACAAATTGTAGTTTTCTTTAAAACTATCACTGCTTGCAGGTAAGTCTTTACAATGAAAGTAATCAATTGAATTTAATACGAAGTCCTCTTTCAGAAAAATTCACCACAAATTGAAATTTTCTTTAAAATTATCACTGCTTGCAGGTAAGTCTATTCAATGAAAGTAATCAAATTATTTAATACCAAGTCGTCTTTCAGGAAAATTCACCACAAACTGAAATTTACTTTAAAATTATCACTGCTTGCAGGTAAGTCTTTACAATGAAAGTTATTAATTGTTTTAATACGACGTCTTCTTTCAGAAAAATTCTCCACAAATTGAAATTTTCTTTAAAATTATAACTGCTTGCATGTAAGTCTACTCAATGAAAGTAATCAAACTGCTTGCAGGTATGTCTTTACAATGAAGATAATCAAATTAATTAATACGAAGTAGTTTTTCAGAAAAATTCACCACGAATTGAAATTGTCTTTGAAATTATCGCTGCTAGTAGGTAAGTCTTTACAATGAAAGTAATCAATTGATTTTAATACCAAGTCCTCTTTCAGAAAAATTCACCACAAATTGAAATTTTCTTTAAAATTATAACTGCTTGCAGGTAAGTCTATACAATGAAAGTAATCAAATGATTTTATACGAAGTCGTCTTTCAGAAAAATTCAACACAAATTGAAATTTTCTTTAAAATTATCACTGCTTGCAGGTAAGTCTATACAATGAAAGTAATCAAATGAATTAATAAGAAGTCGTCTTTCAGGAAAATTCACCACAAACTGAAATTTTCTTTAAAATTATCACTGCTTGCAGGTAAGTCTTTACAATGAAAGTAATCAATTGTTTTAATACGACGTCTTCGTTCAGAAAAATTCTCCACAATTTGAAATTTTCTTTAAAATTATAACTGCTTGCATGTAAGTCTATTCAATGAAAGTAATCAAACTGCTTGCAGGTATGTCTTTACAATGAACATAATCAAATTAATTAATACGAAGTCGTCTTTCAGATAAATTCACCACAAATTGAAATTTTCTTACAAATTATCACTGCTGGCAGGTAAGTCTTTACAATGAAAGTAATCATTTGAATTTAATACGAAGTCCTCTTTCAGAAAAATTCACCACAAATTGAAATTTTCTTTAAAATTATCACTGCTTGCCAGCTAAGTCTATACAATGAAATTAATCATATGATTTCATACGAAGTCGTCTTTCAGAAAAATTCACACAAATTGAAATTTTCTTTAAAATTATCACTGCTGGCAGAAAAGTCTTTACAATGAAAGTAATCATTTGAATTTAATACGAAGTCTTCTTTCAGAAAAATTCACCACAAATTGAAATTTTCTTTAAAATTATCACTGCTTGCAGGTAAGTCTATACAATGAAAGTAATCAAATGAATTAATACGAAGTCGTCTTTCAGAAAATTCACCATAAACTGAAATTTACTTTAAAATTATCACTACTTGCAGGTAAGTTTTTACAATGAAAGAATACAAATGACTTAATGCGAAGTCGTCTTTCAGGAAAAATCTGCACAAATTGAAATTTTCTTTAAAATATTCACTGGTTGCAGGTAAGTCTATTCAATGAAAGTAATCAAACTGCTTGCAGGTAAGTATTTACAATGAAAGTACTCAAATGATTTAATTCGAAGTCCTCTTTCAGGAAAATTCAACACAAATTGAAATTTTCTTACAAATTATCACTGCTTACAAGTAAGGCTATACAATGGAAGTAATCAAATGGCTTAATACGAAATCCTCTTTCAGGAAAATTCACCACAAATTGTAGTTTTCTTTAAAACTATCACTGCTTGCAGGTAAGTCTTTACAATGAAAATAATCAAATGACTTAATACGAAGTCCTTTTCAGAAAAATTCACCACAAATTGAAATTTTCTTTAAAATTATAACTGCTTGCAGGTAAGTCTATATAATGAAAGTAATCAAATGATTTCATACACAGTCCCCTTTCAGAAAAAATCACCACAAACTGAAATTTTCTTACAAATTATCACTGCTTGCAAGTAAGTCTATACAATGGAAGTAATCAAATGGCTTAATACGAAATCCTCTTTCAGGAAAATTCACCACAAACTGAAATTTTCTTTAAAATTATCACTGCTTGCAGGTAAGTCTATTCAATGAAAGTAATCAAATGATTTAATACGAAGTCCTTTCGGAAAAATTCACCAGAAATTGAAATTTTCTTTAAAATTATAACTGCTTGCAGGTAAGTCTATACAATGAAAGTAATCAAACGATTTAATACGAAGTCGTCTTTCAGAAAAATTCACACAAATTGAAATTTTCTTTAAAATTATCACTGCTGGCAGGTAAGTCTTTACAATGAAAGTAATCAATTGAATTTAATACGAAGTCCTCTTTCAGAAAAATTCACCACAAATTGAAATTTTCTTTAAAATTATCACTGCTTGCAGGTAAGTCTTTACAATGAAAGTAATTAATTGTTTTAATACGACGTCTTCTTTCAGAAAAATTCTTCACAAATTGAAATTTTCTTTAAAATTATAACTGCTTGCATGTAAGTCTACTCAAAGAAAGTAATCAAACTGCTTGCAGGTATGTCTTTACAATGAAGATAATCAAATTAATTAATACGAAGTAGTTTTTCAGAAAAATTCACCACGAATTGAAATTGTCTTTGAAATTATCGCTGCTAGTAGGTAAGTCATTAGAATGAAAGTAATCAATTGAATTTAATACCAAGTCCTCTTTCAGAAAAATTCACCACAAATTGAAATTTTCTTTAAAATTATAACTGCTTGCAGGTAAGTCTATACAATGAAAGTAATCAAATGATTTAATACGAAGTCGTCTTTCAGAAAAATTCACACAAATTGAAATTTTCTTTAAAATTATCACTGCTGGCAGGTAAGTCTTTACAATGAAAGTAATCAATTGAATTTAAAACGAAGTCCTCTTTCAGAAAAATTCACCACAAATTGAAATTTTCTTTAAAATTATCACTGCTTGCAGGTAAGTCTATACAATGAAAGTAATCAAATGAATTAATACGAAGTCGTCTTTCAGGAAAATTCACCACAAACTGAAATTTTCTTTAAAATTATCACTGCTTGCAGGTAAGTCTTTACAATGAAAGTAATCAATTGTTTTAATACGACGTCTTCTTTCAGAAAAATTCTCCACAATTTGAAATTTTCTTTAAAATTATAACTGCTTGCATGTAAGTCTATTCAATGAAAGTAATCAAACTGCTTGCAGGTATGTCTTTACAATGAACATAATCAAATTAATTAATACGAAGTCGTCTTTCAGAAAAATTCACCACAAATTGAAATTTTCTTACAGATTATCACTGCTTGCAAATAAGTCTATACAATGGAAGTAATCAAATGGCTTAATACGAAATCCTCTTTCAGGAAAATTCACCACAAATTGAAATATTCTTTAAAGTTATCACTGCTTGCAGGTAAGTCTTTCCGATGAAAGTAATCAAATGATTTAATACGAAGTCCTTTCAGAAAAATTCACCACAAATTGAAATTTTCTTTAAAATTATAACTGCTTGCAGGTATGTCTATACAATGAAAGTAATCAAATGATTTAATACGAAGTCGTCTTTCAGAAAAATTCACACAAATTGAAATTTTCTTTAAAATTATCACTGCTGGCAGGTAAGTCTTTACAATGAAAGTAATCATTTGAATTTAATACGAAGTCCTCTTTCAGAAAAATTCACCACAAATTCAAATTTTCTTTAAAATTATCACTGCTTGCAGGTAAGTCTATACAATGAAAGTAATCAAATTATTTAATACCAAGTCGTCTTTCAGGAAAATTCACCACCAACTGAAATTTTCTTTGAAATTATCACTGCTTGCAGGTAAGTCTTTACAATGAAAGTATTCAAATGACTTAATGTGAAGTCGTCTTTCAGCAAAATTCTGCACAAATTGAAATTTTCTTTAAAATATTCACTGCTTGCAGGTAAGTCTATACAATGAAAGTAACCAAATGATTCAAGACGAAGTCGTCTTTCAGGAAAATTCACCACAAACTGAAATTTTCTTTAAAATTATCACCATAATTCACCATAATTCACCATACGAAGTCCTTTCAGAAAACTTCACCACAAATTGAAATTTTCTTTAAAATTATAACTGCTTGCAGGTAAGTCTATACAATGAAAGTAATCAAATGATTTAATACGAAGTCGTCTTTCAGAAAAATTCTCCACAAATTGAAATTTTCTTTAACATTATAACTGCTAGCATGTAAGTCTTTACGGTGAAAGTAATCAATTGATTTTAATACGAACTCTTCTTTCCCAAAAATTCTCCACAAATTGAAATTTTCTTTAAAATAATCACTGCTTGCACGTAGGTCTACTCAATGTAAGTAATCAAAGTGCTTGCAGGTATATCTTTACAATGAAGTTAAGCAAATTAATTAACACTTAGTCGTTTTTCAAGAAAATTCACCACAAATTGAAATTTTCTTTGAAATTATCGCTGCTAGTAGGTAACTCTTTACAATGAAAGTAATCAATTGATTTTAATATGAAGTCTCCTTTCAGAGAAATTCTGCACAAATTAAATTTTTTTTTTAAATTATAACTGTTTGCAGGTAAGTCTATACAATGAAAGTAATCAAATGAATTAATACGAAGTCGTGTTTCAGGAAAATTCACCACAAACTCAAATTTTCTTTAAAATTATCACTGCTTGCAGGTAAGTCTTTACAATGAAAGTAATCAATTGACTTAATACGACGTCTTCTTTCAGAAAAATTCTACACAAATTGAAATTTTCTTTAAAATTATAACTGCTTGCATGTAAGTCTATTCAATGAAAGTAATCAAACTGCTTGCAGGTATGTCTTTACAATGAAGATAATCAAATTAATTAAGTAAGTCTGTACAATGAAAGTAATCAAATGATTTAAGACGAAGTCGTCTTTCAGGAAAATTCACCACAAACTGAAATTTTCTTTAAAATTATCACTGCTTGCAGGTAAGTCTTTACAATGAAAGTAATCAATTGATTTAATACGACGTCTTCTTTCAGAAAAATTCTACACAAATTGAAATTTTCTTTAAAATTATAACTGCTTGCATGTAAGTCTATTCAATGAAAGTAATCAAACTGCTTGCAGGTATGTCTTTACAATGAAGATAATCAAATTAATTAATACGAAGTCGTTTTTCAGAAAAATTCACCACAAATTGAAATTGTCTTTGAAATTATCGCTGCTAGTAGGTAAGTCTTTACAATGAAAGTAATCAATTGATTTTAATACGAAGTCTTCTTTCAGAAAAATTCTGCACAAATTGAAATTTTTTTTAAAATTTTAACTGCTTGCAGGTAAGTCGATACAATGAAAGTATTCAAATGAATTAATACGAAGCCGTCTTTCAGAAAATTCACCATAAACTGAAATTTTCTTTAAAATTATCAATGCTTGCAGGTAAGTTTTTACAATGAAAGTATACAAACGATTTAATACGAAGTCGTCTTTCAGAAAAATTCACACAAATTGAAATTTTCTTTAAAATTATCACTGCTGGCAGGAAAGTCTTTACAATGAAAGTAATCATTTGAATTTAATACGAAGTCCTCTTTCAGAAAAATTCACCACAAATTCAAATTTTCTTTAAAATTATCACTGCTTGCAGGTAAGTCTATACAATGAAAGTAATCAAATTATTTAATACCAAGTCGCCTTTCAGGAAAATTCACCACCAACTGAAATTTTCTTTGAAATTATCACTGCTTGCAGGTAAGTCTTTACGGTGAAAGTAATCAATTTATTTTAATACGAACTCTTCTTTCCGAAAAATTCTCTACAAATTGAAATTTTCTATAAAATAATCACTGCTTGCATGTAGGTCTATTCAATGTAAGTAATCAAAGTGCTTGCAGGTATGTCTTTACAATGAAGTTAATCAAATTAATTAATACTTAGTCGTCTTTTAAGAAAATTCACCACAATTTGAAATTGTCTTTGAAATTATCGCTGCTAGTAGGTAACTCTTTACAATGAAAGTAATCAATTGATTTTAATATGAAGTCTCCTTTCAGAGAAATTCTGCACAAATTAAATTTTTTTTTTAAATTATAACTGCTTGCAGGTAAGTCTATACAATGAAAGTAATCAAATGAATTAATACGAAGTCGTCTTTCAGGGAAATTCACCACAAACTGAAATTTTCTTTAAAATTATCACTGCTTGCAGGTAAGTCTTTACAATGAAAGTATACAAATGACTTAATGCGAAGTCGTCTTTCAGCAAAATTCTGCACAAATTGAAATTTTCTTTAAAATATTCACTGCTTGCAGGTAAGTCTATACAATGAAAGTAACCAAATGATTCAAGACGAAGTCGTCTTTCAGGAAAATTCACCACAAACTGAAATTTTCTTTAAAATTATCACCATAATTCACCATAACTCACCATACGAGGTCCTTTCAGAAAACTTCACCACAAATTGAAATTTTCTTTAAAATTATAACTGCTTGCAGGTAAGTCTATACAATGAAAGTAATCAAATGATTTAATACGAAGTCGTCTTTCAGAAAAATTCTCCACAAATTGAAATTTTCTTTAACATTATAACTGCTTGCATGTAAGTCTTTACGGTGAAAATACTCAATTGATTTTAATACGAACTCCTCTTTCCGAAAAATTCTCCACAAATTGAAATTTTCTATAAAATAATCACTGCTTGCACGTAGGTCTATTCAATGTAAGTAATCAAAGTGCTTGCAGGTATATCTTTACAATGAAGTTAAGCAAATTAATTAATACTTAGTCGTTTTTCAAGAAAATTCACCACAAATTGAAATTTTCTTTCAAATTATCGCTGCTAGTAGGTAACTCTTTACAATGAAAGTAATCAATTGATTTTAATATGAAGTCTCCTTTCAGAGAAATTCTGCACAAATTAAATTTTTTTTTTTTAAATTATAACTGCTTGCAGGTAAGTCTATACAATGAAAGTAATCAAATGAATTAATACGAAGTCGTGTTTCAGGAAAATTCACCACAAACTCAAATTTTCTTTAAAATTATCATTGCTTGCAGGTAAGTCTTTACAATGAAAGTAATCAATTGACTTAATACGACGTCTTCTTTCAGAAAAATTCTACACAAATTGAAATTTTCTTTAAAATTATAACTGCTTGCATGTAAGTCTATTCAATGAAAGTAATCAAACTGCTTGCAGGTATGTCTTTACAATGAAGATAATCAAATTAATTAAGTAAGTCTATACAATGAAAGTAATCAAATGATTTAAGACGAAGTCGTCTTTCAGGAAAATTCACCACAAACTGAAATTTTCTTTAAAATTATCACTGCTTGCAGGTAAGTCTTTACAATGAAAGTAATCAATTGATTTAATACGACGTCTTCTTTCAGAAAAATTCTACACAAATTGAAATTTTCTTTAAAATTATAACTGCTTGCATGTAAGTCTATTCAATGAAAGTAATCAAACTGCTTGCAGGTATGTCTTTACAATGAAGATAATCAAATTAATTAATACGAAGTCGTTTTTCAGAAAAATTCACCACAAATTGAAATTGTCTTTGAAATTATCGCTGTTAGTAAGTAAGTCTTTAGAATGAAAGTAATCAATTGATTTTAATACGAAGTCTTCTTTCAGAAAAATTCTGCACAAATTGAAATTTTTTTTAAAATTTTTACTGCTTGCAGGTAAGTCGATACAATGAAAGTATTCAAATGAATTAATACGAAGTCGTCTTTCAGAAAATTCACCATAAACTGAAATTTTCTTTAAAATTATCAATGCTTGCAGGTAAGTTTTTACAATGAAAGTATACAAATGACTTAATGCGAAGTCGTCCTTCAGCAAAATTCTGCACAAATTGAAATTTTCTTTAAAATATTCACTGCTTGCAGGTAAGTCTATACAATGAAAGTAATCAAATGATGACGAAGTCGTCTTTCAGGAAAATTCACCACAAACTGAAATTTTCTTTAAAATTATCACTGCTTACAGGTAAGTCTTTACAATGAAAGTAATCAATTGTTTGAATACGACGTATTCTTTCAGAAAAATTCTACACAAATTGAAATTTTCTTTAAAATTATAACTGCTTGCATGTAAGTCTATTCAATGAAAGTAATCAAACTGCTTGCAGGTATGTCTTTACAATGAAGATAATCAAATTAATTAATACGAAGCCGTCTTTTAGAAAAATTCACCACAAATTGAAATTTTCTTACAAATTATCACTACTTCCTAGTAAGTCTATACAATGGAAGTAATCAAATGGCTTAATACGAAATCCTCTTTCAGGAAAATTCACCACAAATTGTAGTTTTCTTTAAAACTATCACTGCTTGCAGGTAAGTCTTTACAATGAAAATAATCAAATGATTTAATACGAAGTCCTTTTCAGAAAAATTCTCCACAAATTGAAATTTTTTTTAAAATTATAACTGCTTGCAGGTAAGTCTATATAATAAAAGTAATCAAATGATTTCATACACAGTCCTCTTTCAGAAAAATTCACCACAAATTGAAATTTTCTTACAAATTATCACTGCTTGCAAGTAAGTCTATACAATGGAAGTAATCAAATGGCTTAATATGAAATCCTCTTTCAGGAAAATTCACCACAAACTGAAATTTTCTTTAAAATTATCACTGCTTGCAGGTAAGTCTATTCAATGAAAGTAATCAAATTATTTAATACGAAGTCCTTTCAGAAAAATTCACCACAAATTGAAATTTTCTTTAAAATTATAAATGCTTGCAGGTAAGTCTTTACAATGAAAGTAATCAAACGATTTAATACGAAGTCGTCTTTCAGAAAAATTCACACAAATTGAAATTTTCTTTAAAATTATCACTGCTGGCAGGTAAGTCTTTACAATGAAAGTAATCATTTGAATTTAATACGAAGTCCTCTTTCAGAAAAATTCACCACAAATTCAAATTTTCTTTAAAATTATCACTGCTTGCAGGTAAGTCTATACAATGAAAGTAATCAAATTATTTAATACCAAGTCGTCTTTCAGGAAAATTCACCACCAACTGAAATTTTCTTTGAAATTATCACTGCTTGCAGGTAAGTCTTTACGGTGAAAGTAATCAATTTATTTTAATATGAACTCTTCTTTCCGAAAAATTCTCTACAAATTGAAATTTTCTATAAAATAATCACTGCTTGCATGTAGGTCTATTCAATGTAAGTAATCAAAGTGCTTGCAGGTATGTCTTTACAATGAAGTTAATCAAATTAATTAATACTTAGTCGTCTTTTAAGAAAATTCACCACAATTTGAAATTGTCTTTGAAATTATCGCTGCTAGTAGGTAACTCTTTACAATGAAAGTAATCAATTGATTTTAATATGAAGCCTTCTTTCAGAGAAATTCTGCACAAATTAAATTTTTTTTTTAAATTATAACTGCTTGCAGGTAAGTCTATACAATGAAAGTAATCAAACGATTTAATACGAAGTCGTCTTTCAGAAAAATTCACACAAATTGAAATTTTCTTTAAAATTATCACTGCTGGCAGGTAAGTCTTTACAATGAAAGTAATCAATTGAATTTAATACGAAGTCCTCTTTCAGAAAAATTCACCACAAATTGAAATTTTCTTTAAAATTATCACTGCTTGCAGGTAAGTCTATACAATGAAAGTAATCAAATTATTTAATACCAAGTCGTCTTTCAGGAAAATTCACCACAAACTGAAATTTACTTTAAAATTATCACTGCTTGCAGGTAAGTCTTTACAATGAAAGTAATTAATTGTTTTAATACGACGTCTTCTTTCAGAAAAATTCTTCACAAATTGAAATTTTCTTTAAAATTATAACTGCTTGCATGTAAGTCTACTCAAAGAAAGTAATCAAACTGCTTGCAGGTATGTCTTTACAATGAAGATAATCAAATTAATTAATACGAAGTAGTTTTTCAGAAAAATTCACCACGAATTGAAATTGTCTTTGAAATTATCGCTGCTAGTAGGTAAGTCATTAGAATGAAAGTAATCAATTGATTTTAATACCAAGTCCTCTTTCAGAAAAATTCACCACAAATTGAAATTTTCTTTAAAATTATAACTGCTTGCAGGTAAGTCTATACAATGAAAGTAATCAAATGATTTAGTACGAAGTCGTCTTTCAGAAAAATTCACACAAATTGAAATTTTCTTTAAAATTATCACTGCTGGCAGGTAAGTCTTTACAATGAAAGTAATCAATTGAATTTAAAACGAAGTCCTCTTTCAGAAAAATTCACCACAAATTGAAATTTTCTTTAAAATTATCACTGCTTGCAGGTAAGTCTATACAATGAAAGTAATCAAATGAATTAATACGAAGTCGTCTTTCAGGAAAATTCACCACAAACTGAAATTTTCTTTAAAATTATCACTGCTTGCAGGTAAGTCTTTACAATGAAAGTAATCAAATGAATTAATACGAAGTCGTCTTTCAGGAAAATTCACCACAAACTGAAATTTTCTTTAAAATTATCACTGCTTGCATGTAAGTCTATTCAATGAAAGTAATCAAACTGCTTGCAGGTATGTCTTTACAATGAACATAATCAAATTAATTAATACGAAGTCGTCTTTCAGAAAAATTCACCACAAATTGAAATTTTCTTACAGATTATCACTGCTTGCAAATAAGTCTATACAATGGAAGTAATCAAATGGCTTAATACGAAATCCTATTTCAGGAAAATTCACCACAAATTGAAATATTCTTTAAAGTTATCACTGCTTGCAGGTAAGTCTTTCCGATGAAAGTAATCAAATGATTTAATACGAAGTCCTTTCAGAAAAATTCACCACAAATTGAAATTTTCTTTAAAATTATAACTGCTTGCAGGTATGTCTATACAATGAAAGTAATCAAATGATTTAATACGAAGTCGTCTTTCAGAAAAATTCACACAAATTGAAATTTTCTTTAAAATTATCACTGCTGGCAGGTAAGTCTTTACAATGAAAGTAATCATTTGAATTTAATACGAAGTCCTCTTTCAGAAAAATTCACCACAAATTCAAATTTTCTTTAAAATTATCACTGCTTGCAGGTAAGTCTATACAATGAAAGTAATCAAATTATTTAATACCAAGTCGTCTTTCAGGAAAATTCACCACCAACTGAAATTTTCTTTGAAATTATCACTGCTTGCAGGTAAGTCTTTACAATGAAAGTATTCAAATGACTTAATGTGAAGTCGTCTTTCAGCAAAATTCTGCACAAATTGAAATTTTCTTTAAAATATTCACTGCTTGCAGGTAAGTCTATACAATGAAAGTAACCAAATGATTCAAGACGAAGTCGTCTTTCAGGAAAATTCACCACAAACTGAAATTTTCTTTAAAATTATCACCATAATTCACCATAATTCACCATACGAAGTCCTTTCAGAAAACTTCACCACAAATTGAAATTTTCTTTAAAATTATAACTGCTTGCAGGTAAGTCTATACAATGAAAGTAATCAAATGATTTAATACGAAGTCGTCTTTCAGAAAAATTCTCCACAAATTGAAATTTTCTTTAACATTATAACTGCTTGCATGTAAGTCTTTACGGTGAAAGTAATCAATTGATTTTAATACGAACTCTTCTTTCCGAAAAATTCTCCACAAATTGAAATTTTCTTTAAAATAATCACTGCTTGCACGTAGGTCTATTCAATGTAAGTAATCAAAGTGCTTGCAGGTATATCTTTACAATGAAGTTAAGCAAATTAATTAATACTTAGTCGTTTTTCAAGAAAATTCACCACAAATTGAAATTTTCTTTGAAATTATCGCTGCTAGTAGGTAACTCTTTACAATGAAAGTAATCAATTGATTTTAAAATGAAGTCTCCTTTCAGAGAAATTCTGCACAAATTAAATATTTTTTTTAAATTATAACTGCTTGCAGGTAAGTCTATACAATGAAAGTAATCAAATGAATTAATACGAAGTCGTGTTTCAGGAAAATTCACCACAAACTCAAATTTTCTTTAAAATTATCACTGCTTGCAGGTAAGTCTTTACAATGAAAGTAATCAATTGACTTAATACGACGTCTTCTTTCAGAAAAATTCTACACAAATTGAAATTTTCTTTAAAATTATAACTGCTTGCATGTAAGTCTATTCAATGAAAGTAATCAAACTGCTTGCAGGTATGTCTTTACAATGAAGATAATCAAATTAATTAAGTAAGTCTATACAATGAAAGTAATCAAATGATTTAAGACGAAGTCGTCTTTCAGGAAAATTCACCACAAACTGAAATTTTCTTTAAAATTATCACTCCTTGCAGGTAAGTCTTTACAATGAAAGTAATCAATTGATTTAATACGACGTCTTCTTTCAGAAAAATTCTACACAAATTGAAATTTTCTTTAAAATTATAACTGCTTGCATGTAAGTCTATTCAATGAAAGTAATCAAACTGCTTGCAGGTATGTCTTTACAATGAAGATAATCAAATTAATTAATACGAAGTCGTTTTTCAGAAAAATTCACCACAAATTGAAATTGTCTTTGAAATTATCGCTGCTAGTAGGTAAGTCTTTACAATGAAAGTAATCAATTGATTTTAATACGAAGTCTTCTTTCAGAAAAATTCTGCACAAATTGAAATTTTTTTTAAAATTTTAACTGCTTGCAGGTAAGTCGATACAATGAAAGTATTCAAATGAATTAATACGAAGCCGTCTTTCAGAAAATTCACCATAAACTGAAATTTTCTTTAAAATTATCAATGCTTGCAGGTAAGTTTTTACAATGAAAGTATACAAACGATTTAATACGAAGTCGTCTTTCAGAAAAATTCACACAAATTGAAATTTTCTTTAAAATTATCACTGCTGGCAGGTAAGTCTTTACAATGAAAGTAATCATTTGAATTTAATACGAAGTCCTCTTTCAGAAAAATTCACCACAAATTCATATTTTCTTTAAAATTATCACTGCTTGCAGGTAAGTCTATACAATGAAAGTAATCAAATTATTTAATACCAAGTCGTCTTTCAGGAAAATTCACCACCAACTGAAATTTTCTTTGAAATTATCACTGCTTGCAGGTAAGTCTTTACGGTGAAAGTAATCAATTTATTTTAATACGAACTCTTCTTTCCGAAAAATTCTCTACAAATTGAAATATTCTATAAAATAATCACTGCTTGCATGTAGGTCTATTCAATGTAAGTAATCAAAGTGCTTGCAGGTATGTCTTTACAATGAAGTTAATCAAATTAATTAATACTTAGTCGTCTTTTAAGAAAATTCACCACAATTTGAAATTGTCTTTGAAATTATCGCTGCTAGTAGGTAACTCTTTACAATGAAAGTAATCAATTGATTTTAATATGAAGTCTCCTTTCAGAGAAATTCTGCACAAATTAAATTTTTTTTTTAAATTATAACTGCTTGCAGGTAAGTCTATACAATGAAAGTAATCAAATGAATTAATACGAAGTCGTCTTTCAGGGAAATTCACCACAAACTGAAATTTTTTTTAAAATTATCACTGCTTGCAGGTAAGTCTTTACAATGAAAGTATACAAATGACTTAATGCGAAGTCGTCTTTCAGCAAAATTCTGCACAAATTGAAATTTTCTTTAAAATATTCACTGCTTGCAGGTAAGTCTATACAATGAAAGTAACCAAATGATTCAAGACGAAGTCGTCTTTCAGGAAAATTCACCACAAACTGAAATTTTCTTTAAAATTATCACCATAATTCACCATAACTCACCATACGAGGTCCTTTCAGAAAACTTCACCACAAATTGAAATTTTCTTTAAAATTATAACTGCTTGCAGGTAAGTCTATACAATGAAAGTAATCAAATGATTTAATACGAAGTCGTCTTTCAGAAAAATTCTCCACAAATTGAAATTTTCTTTAACATTATAACTGCTTGCATGTAAGTCTTTACGGTGAAAATAATCAATTGATTTTAATACGAACTCTTCTTTCCGAAAAATTCTCCACAAATTGAAATTTTCTTTAAAATAATCACTGCTTCAGGTAGGTCTATTCAATGTAAGTAATCAAAGTGCTTGCAGGTATATCTTTACAATGAAGTTAAGCAAATTAATTAATACTTAGTCGTTTTTCAAGAAAATTCACCACAAATTGAAATTTTCTTTGAAATTATCGCTGCTAGTAGGTAACTCTTTACAATGAAAGTAATCAATTGATTTTAATATGAAGTCTCCTTTCAGAGAAATTCTGCACAAATTAAATTTTTTTTTTTTAAATTATAACTGCTTGCAGGTAAGTCTATACAATGAAAGTAATCAAATGAATTAATACGAAGTCGTGTTTCAGGAAAATTCACCACAAACTCAAATTTTCTTTAAAATTATCATTGCTTGCAGGTAAGTCTTTACAATGAAAGTAATCAATTGACTTAATACGACGTCTTCTTTCAGAAAAATTCTACACAAATTGAAATTTTCTTTAAAATTATAACTGCTTGCATGTAAGTCTATTCAATGAAAGTAATCAAACTGCTTGCAGGTATGTCTTTACAATGAAGATAATCAAATTAATTAAGTAAGTCTATACAATGAAAGTAATCAAATGATTTAAGACGAAGTCGTCTTTCAGGAAAATTCACCACAAACTGAAATTTTCTTTAAAATTATCACTGCTTGCAGGTAAGTCTTTACAATGAAAGTAATCAATTGATTTAATACGACGTCTTCTTTCAGAAAAATTCTACACAAATTGAAATTTTCTTTAAAATTATAACTGCTTGCATGTAAGTCTATTCAATGAAAGTAATCAAACTGCTTGCAGGTATGTCTTTACAATGAAGATAATCAAATTAATTAATACGAAGTCGTTTTTCAGAAAAATTCACCACAAATTGAAATTGTCTTTGAAATTATCGCTGTTAGTAGGTAAGTCTTTACAATGAAAGTAATCAATTGATTTTAATACGAAGTCTTCTTTCAGAAAAATTCTGCACAAATTGAAATTTTTTTTAAAATTTTAACTGCTTGCAGGTAAGTCGATACAATGAAAGTATTCAAATGAATTAATACGAAGTCGTCTTTCAGAAAATTCACCATAAACTGAAATTTTCTTTAAAATTATCAATGCTTGCAGGTAAGTTTTTACAATGAAAGTATACAAATGACTTAATGCCAAGTCGTCTTTCAGCAAAATTCTGCACAAATTGAAATTTGCTTTAAAATATTCACTGCTTGCAGGTAAGTCTATACAATGAAAGTAATCAAATGATGACGAAGTCGTCTTTCAGGAAAATTCACCACAAACTGAAATTTTCTTTAAAATTATCACTGCTTACAGGTAAGTCTTTACAATGAAAGTAATCAATTGTTTGAATACAACGTATTCTTTCAGAAAAATTCTACACAAATTGAAATTTTCTTTAAAATTATAACTGCTTGCATGTAAGTCTATTCAATGAAAGTAATCAAACTGCTTGCAGGTATGTCTTTACAATGAAGATAATCAAATTAATTAATACGAAGCCGTCTTTTAGAAAAATTCACCACAAATTGAAATTTTCTTACAAATTATCACTACTTCCTAGTAAGTCTATACAATGGAAGTAATCAAATGGCTTAATACGAAATCCTCTTTCAGGAAAATTCACCACAAATTGTAGTTTTCTTTAAAACTATCACTGCTTGCAGGTAAGTCTTTACAATGAAAATAATCAAATGATTTAATACGAAGTCCTTTTCAGAAAAATTCTCCACAAATTGAAATTTTTTTTAAAATTATAACTGCTTGCAGGTAAGTCTATATAATGAAAGTAATCAAATGATTTCATACACAGTCCTCTTTCAGAAAAATTCACCACAAATTGAAATTTTCTTACAAATTATCACTGCTTGCAAGTAAGTCTATACAATGGAACTAATCAAATGGCTTAATATGAAATCCTCTTTCAGGAAAATTCACCACAAACTGAAATTTTCTTTAAAATTTTAACTGCTTGCAGGTAAGTCGATACAATGAAAGTATTCAAATGAATTAATACGAAGCCGTCTTTCAGAAAATTCACCATAAACTGAAATTTTCTTTAAAATTATCAATGCTTGCAGGTAAGTTTTTACAATGAAAGTATACAAACGATTTAATACGAAGTCGTCTTTCAGAAAAATTCACACAAATTGAAATTTTCTTTAAAATTATCACTGCTGGCAGGTAAGTCTTTACAATGAAAGTAATCATTTGAATTTAATACGAAGTCCTCTTTCAGAAAAATTCACCACAAATTCATATTTTCTTTAAAATTATCACTGCTTGCAGGTAAGTCTATACAATGAAAGTAATCAAATTATTTAATACCAAGTCGTCTTTCAGGAAAATTCACCACCAACTGAAATTTTCTTTGAAATTATCACTGCTTGCAGGTAAGTCTTTACGGTGAAAGTAATCAATTTATTTTAATACGAACTCTTCTTTCCGAAAAATTCTCTACAAATTGAAATATTCTATAAAATAATCACTGCTTGCATGTAGGTCTATTCAATGTAAGTAATCAAAGTGCTTGCAGGTATGTCTTTACAATGAAGTTAATCAAATTAATTAATACTTAGTCGTCTTTTAAGAAAATTCACCACAATTTGAAATTGTCTTTGAAATTATCGCTGCTAGTAGGTAACTCTTTACAATGAAAGTAATCAATTGATTTTAATATGAAGTCTCCTTTCAGAGAAATTCTGCACAAATTAAATTTTTTTTTTAAATTATAACTGCTTGCAGGTAAGTCTATACAATGAAAGTAATCAAATGAATTAATACGAAGTCGTCTTTCAGGGAAATTCACCACAAACTGAAATTTTTTTTAAAATTATCACTGCTTGCAGGTAAGTCTTTACAATGAAAGTATACAAATGACTTAATGCGAAGTCGTCTTTCAGCAAAATTCTGCACAAATTGAAATTTTCTTTAAAATATTCACTGCTTGCAGGTAAGTCTATACAATGAAAGTAACCAAATGATTCAAGACGAAGTCGTCTTTCAGGAAAATTCACCACAAACTGAAATTTTCTTTAAAATTATCACCATAATTCACCATAACTCACCATACGAGGTCCTTTCAGAAAACTTCACCACAAATTGAAATCTTCTTTAAAATTATAACTGCTTGCAGGTAAGTCTATACAATGAAAGTAATCAAATGATTTAATACGAAGTCGTCTTTCAGAAAAATTCTCCACAAATTGAAATTTTCTTTAACATTATAACTGCTTGCATGTAAGTCTTTACGGTGAAAATAATCAATTGATTTTAATACGAACTCTTCTTTCCGAAAAATTCTCCACAAATTGAAATTTTCTTTAAAATAATCACTGCTTCAGGTAGGTCTATTCAATGTAAGTAATCAAAGTGCTTGCAGGTATATCTTTACAATGAAGTTAAGCAAATTAATTAATACTTAGTCGTTTTTCAAGAAAATTCACCACAAATTGAAATTTTCTTTGAAATTATCGCTGCTAGTAGGTAACTCTTTACAATGAAAGTAATCAATTGATTTTAATATGAAGTCTCCTTTCAGAGAAATTCTGCACAAATTAAATTTTTTTTTTTTAAATTATAACTGCTTGCAGGTAAGTCTATACAATGAAAGTAATCAAATGAATTAATACGAAGTCGTGTTTCAGGAAAATTCACCACAAACTCAAATTTTCTTTAAAATTATCATTGCTTGCAGGTAAGTCTTTACAATGAAAGTAATCAATTGACTTAATACGACGTCTTCTTTCAGAAAAATTCTACACAAATTGAAATTTTCTTTAAAATTATAACTGCTTGCATGTAAGTCTATTCAATGAAAGTAATCAAACTGCTTGCAGGTATGTCTTTACAATGAAGATAATCAAATTAATTAAGTAAGTCTATACAATGAAAGTAATCAAATGATTTAAGACGAAGTCGTCTTTCAGGAAAATTCACCACAAACTGAAATTTTCTTTAAAATTATCACTGCTTGCAGGTAAGTCTTTACAATGAAAGTAATCAATTGATTTAATACGACGTCTTCTTTCAGAAAAATTCTACACAAATTGAAATTTTCTTTAAAATTATAACTGCTTGCATGTAAGTCTATTCAATGAAAGTAATCAAACTGCTTGCAGGTATGTCTTTACAATGAAGATAATCAAATTAATTAATACGAAGTCGTTTTTCAGAAAAATTCACCACAAATTGAAATTGTCTTTGAAATTATCGCTGTTAGTAGGTAAGTCTTTACAATGAAAGTAATCAATTGATTTTAATACGAAGTCTTCTTTCAGAAAAATTCTGCACAAATTGAAATTTTTTTTAAAATTTTAACTGCTTGCAGGTAAGTCGATACAATGAAAGTATTCAAATGAATTAATACGAAGTCGTCTTTCAGAAAATTCACCATAAACTGAAATTTTCTTTAAAATTATCAATGCTTGCAGGTAAGTTTTTACAATGAAAGTATACAAATGACTTAATGCCAAGTCGTCTTTCAGCAAAATTCTGCACAAATTGAAATTTGCTTTAAAATATTCACTGCTTGCAGGTAAGTCTATACAATGAAAGTAATCAAATGATGACGAAGTCGTCTTTCAGGAAAATTCACCACAAACTGAAATTTTCTTTAAAATTATCACTGCTTACAGGTAAGTCTTTACAATGAAAGTAATCAATTGTTTGAATACGACGTATTCTTTCAGAAAAATTCTACACAAATTGAAATTTTCTTTAAAATTATAACTGCTTGCATGTAAGTCTATTCAATGAAAGTAATCAAACTGCTTGCAGGTATGTCTTTACAATGAAGATAATCAAATTAATTAATACGAAGCCGTCTTTTAGAAAAATTCACCACAAATTGAAATTTTCTTACAAATTATCACTACTTCCTAGTAAGTCTATACAATGGAAGTAATCAAATGGCTTAATACGAAATCCTCTTTCAGGAAAATTCACCACAAATTGTAGTTTTCTTTAAAACTATCACTGCTTGCAGGTAAGTCTTTACAATGAAAATAATCAAATGATTTAATACGAAGTCCTTTTCAGAAAAATTCTCCACAAATTGAAATTTTTTTTAAAATTATAACTGCTTGCAGGTAAGTCTATATAATGAAAGTAATCAAATGATTTCATACACAGTCCTCTTTCAGAAAAATTCACCACAAATTGAAATTTTCTTACAAATTATCACTGCTTGCAAGTAAGTCTATACAATGGAACTAATCAAATGGCTTAATATGAAATCCTCTTTCAGGAAAATTCACCACAAACTGAAATTTTCTTTAAAATTATCACTGCTTGCAGGTAAGTCTATTCAATGAAAGTAATCAAATGATTTAATACGAAGTCCTTTCAGAAAAATTCACCACAAATTGAAATTTTCTTTAAAATTATAAATGCTTGCAGGTAAGTCTATACAATGAAAGTAATCAAACGATTTAATACGAAGTCGTCTTTCAGAAAAATTCACACAAATTGAAATTTTCTTTAAAATTATCACTGCTGGCAGGTAAGTCTTTACAATGAAAGTAATCATTTGAATTTAATACGAAGTCCTCTTTCAGAAAAATTCACCACAAATTCAAATTTTCTTTAAAATTATCACTGCTTGCAGGTAAGTCTATACAATGAATGTAATCAAATTATTTAATACCAAGTCGTCTTTCAGGAAAATTCACCACCAACTGAAATTTTCTTTGAAATTATCACTGCTTGCAGGTAAGTCTTTACGGTGAAAGTAATCAATTTATTTTAATATGAACTCTTCTTTCCGAAAAATTCTCTACAAATTGAAATTTTCTATAAAATAATCACTGCTTGCATGTAGGTCTATTCAATGTAAGTAATCAAAGTGCTTGCAGGTATGTCTTTACAATGAAGTTAATCAAATTAATTAATACTTAGTCGTCTTTTAAGAAAATTCACCACAATTTGAAATTGTCTTTGAAATTATCGCTGCTAGTAGGTAACTCTTTACAATGAAAGTAATCAATTGATTTTAATATGAAGTCTTCTTTCAGAGAAATTCTGCACAAATTAAATTTTTTTTTTAAATTATAACTGCTTGCAGGTAAGTCTATACAATGAAAGTAATCAAATGAATTAATACGAAGTCGTCTTTCAGGGAAATTCACCACAAACTGAAATTTTCTTTAAAATTATCACTGCTTGCAGGTAAGTCTTTACAATGAAAGTATACAAATGACTTAATGCGAAGTCGTCTTTCAGCAAAATTCTGCACAAATTGAAATTTTCTTTAAAATATTCACTGCTTGCAGGTAAGTCTATACAATGAAAGTAACCAAATGATTCAAGACGAAGTCGTCTTTCAGGAAAATTCACCACAAACTGAAATTTTCTTTAAAATTATCACCATAATTCACCATAATTCACCATACGAAGTCCTTTCAGAAAACTTCACCACAAATTGAAATTTTCTTTAAAATTATAACTGCTTGCAGGTAAGTCTATACAATGAAAGAAATCAAATGATTTAATACGAAGTCGTCTTTCAGAAAAATTCTCCACAAATTGAAATTTTCTTTAACATTATAACTGCTTGCATGTAAGTCTTTACGGTGAAAGTAATCAATTGATTTTAATACGAACTCTTCTTTCCGAAAAATTCTCCACAAATTGAAATTTTCTTTAAAATAATCACTGCTTGCACGTAGGTCTATTCAATGTAAGTAATCAAAGTGCTTGCAGGTATATCTTTACAATGAAGTTAAGCAAATTAATTAATACTTAGTCGTTTTTCAAGAAAATTCACCACAAATTGAAATTTTCTTTGAAATTATCGCTGCTAGTAGGTAACTCTTTACAATGAAAGTAATCAATTGATTTTAATATGAAGTCTCCTTTCAGAGAAATTCTGCACAAATTAAATTTTTTTTTTAAATTATAACTGCTTGCAGGTAAGTCTATACAATGAAAGTAATCAAATGAATTAATACGAAGTCGTGTTTCAGGAAAATTCACCACAAACTCAAATTTTCTTTAAAATTATCACTGCTTGCAAGTAAGTCTTTACAATGAAAGTAATCAATTGACTTAATACGACGTCTTCTTTCAGAAAAATTCTACACAAATTGAAATTTTCTTTAAAATTATAACTGCTTGCATGTAAGTCTATTCAATGAAAGTAATCAAACTGCTTGCAGGTATGTCTTTACAATGAAGATAATCAAATTAATTAAGTAAGTCTATACAATGAAAGTAATCAAATGATTTAAGACGAAGTCGTCTTTCAGGAAAATTCACCACAAACTGAAATTTTCTTTAAAATTATCACTGCTTGCAGGTAAGTCTTTACAATGAAAGTAATCAATTGATTTAATACGACGTCTTCTTTCAGAAAAATTCTACACAAATTGAAATTTTCTTTAAAATTATAACTGCTTGCATGTAAGTCTATTCAATGAAAGTAATCAAACTGCTTGCAGGTATGTCTTTACAATGAAGATAATCAAATTAATTAATACGAAGTCGTTTTTCAGAAAAATTCACCACAAATTGAAATTGTCTTTGAAATTATCGCTGCTAGTAGGTAAGTCTTTACAATGAAAGTAATCAATTGATTTTAATACGAAGTCTTCTTTCAGAAAAATTCTGCACAAATTGAAATTTTTTTTAAAATTTTAACTGCTTGCAGGTAAGTCGATACAATGAAAGTATTCAAATGAATTAATACGAAGCCGTCTTTCAGAAAATTCACCATAAACTGAAATTTTCTTTAAAATTATCAATGCTTGCAGGTAAGTTTTTACAATGAAAGTATACAAACGATTTAATACGAAGTCGTCTTTCAGAAAAATTCACACAAATTGAAATTTTCTTTAAAATTATCACTGCTGGCAGGTAAGTCTTTACAATGAAAGTAATCATTTGAATTTAATACGAAGTCCTCTTTCAGAAAAATTCACCACAAATTCAAATTTTCTTTAAAATTATCACTGCTTGCAGGTAAGTCTATACAATGAAAGTAATCAAATTATTTAATACCAAGTCGTCTTTCAGGAAAATTCACCACCAACTGAAATTTTCTTTGAAATTATCACTGCTTGCAGGTAAGTCTTTACGGTGAAAGTAATCAATTTATTTTAATACGAACTCTTCTTTCCGAAAAATTCTCTACAAATTGAAATTTTCTATAAAATAATCACTGCTTGCATGTAGGTCTATTCAATGTAAGTAATCAAAGTGCTTGCAGGTATGTCTTTACAATGAAGTTAATCAAATTAATTAATACTTAGTCGTCTTTTAAGAAAATTCACCACAATTTGAAATTGTCTTTGAAATTATCGCTGCTAGTAGGTAACTCTTTACAATGAAAGTAATCAATTGATTTTAATATGAAGTCTCCTTTCAGAGAAATTCTGCACAAATTAAATTTTTTTTTTAAATTATAACTGCTTGCAGGTAAGTCTATACAATGAAAGTAATCAAATGAATTAATACGAAGTCGTCTTTCAGGGAAATTCACCACAAACTGAAATTTTTTTTAAAATTATCACTGCTTGCAGGTAAGTCTTTACAATGAAAGTATACAAATGACTTAATGCGAAGTCGTCTTTCAGCAAAATTCTGCACAAATTGAAATTTTCTTTAAAATATTCACTGCTTGCAGGTAAGTCTATACAATGAAAGTAACCAAATGATTCAAGACGAAGTCGTCTTTCAGGAAAATTCACCACAAACTGAAATTTTCTTTAAAATTATCACCATAATTCACCATAACTCACCATACGAGGTCCTTTCAGAAAACTTCACCACAAATTGAAATTTTCTTTAAAATTATAACTGCTTGCAGGTAAGTCTATACAATGAAAGTAATCAAATGATTTAATACGAAGTCGTCTTTCAGAAAAATTCTCCACAAATTGAAATTTTCTTTAACATTATAACTGCTTGCATGTAAGTCTTTACGGTGAAAATAATCAATTGATTTTAATACGAACTCTTCTTTCCGAAAAATTCTCCACAAATTGAAATTTTCTTTAAAATAATCACTGCTTGCAGGTAGGTCTATTCAATGTAAGTAATCAAAGTGCTTGCAGGTATATCTTTACAATGAAGTTAAGCAAATTAATTAATACTTAGTCGTTTTTCAAGAAAATTCACCACAAATTGAAATTTTCTTTGAAATTATCGCTGCTAGTAGGTAACTCTTTACAATGAAAGTAATCAATTGATTTTAATATGAAGTCTCCTTTCAGAGAAATTCTGCACAAATTAAATTTTTTTTTTTTAAATTATAACTGCTTGCAGGTAAGTCTATACAATGAAAGTAATCAAATGAATTAATACGAAGTCGTGTTTCAGGAAAATTCACCACAAACTCAAATTTTCTTTAAAATTGTCACTGCTTGCAGGTAGGTCTTTACAATGAAAGTAATCAATTGACTTAATACGACGTCTTCTTTCAGAAAAATTCTACACAAATTGAAATTTTCTTTAAAATTACAACTGCTTGCATGTAAGTCTATTCAATGAAAGTAATCAAACTGCTTGCAGGTATGTCTTTACAATGAAGATAATCAAATTAATTAAGTAAGTCTATACAATGAAAGTAATCAAATGATTTAAGACGAAGTCGTCTTTCAGGAAAATTCACCACAAACTGAAATTTTCTTTAAAATTATCACTGCTTGCAGGTAAGTCTTTACAATGAAAGTAATCAATTGATTTAATACGACGTCTTCTTTCAGAAAAATTCTACACAAATTGAAATTTTCTTTAAAATTATAACTGCTTGCATCTAAGTCTATTCAATGAAAGTAATCAAACTGCTTGCAGGTATGTCTTTACAATGAAGATAATCAAATTAATTAATGCGAAGTCGTTTTTCAGAAAAATTCACCACAAATTGAAATTGTCTTTGAAATTATCGCTGCTAGTAGGTAAGTCTTTACAATGAAAGTAATCAATTGATTTTAATACGAAGTCTTCTTTCAGAAAAATTCTGCACAAATTGAAATTTTTTTTAAAATTTTAACTGCTTGCAGGTAAGTCGATACAATGAAAGTATTCAAATGAATTAATACGAAGTCGTCTTTCAGAAAATTCACCATAAACTGAAATTTTCTTTAAAATTATCACTGCTTGCAGGTAAGTTTTTACAATGAAAGTATACAAATGACTTAATGCGAAGTCGTCTTTCAGCAAAATTCTGCACAAATTGAAATTTTCTTTAAAATATTCACTGCTTGCAGGTAAGTCTATACAATGAAAGTAATCAAATGATGACGAAGTCGTCTTTCAGGAAAATTCACCACAAACTGAAATTTTCTTTAAAATTATCACTGCTTACAGGTAAGTCTTTACAATGAAAGTAATCAATTGTTTGAATACGACGTCTTCTTTCAGAAAAATTCTACACAAATTGAAATTTTCTTTAAAATTATAACTGCTTGCATGTAAGTCTATTCAATGAAAGTAATCAAACTGCTTGCAGGTATGTCTTTACAATGAAGATAAACAAATTAATTAATACGAAGCCGTCTTTCAGAAAAATTCTCCACAAATTGAAATTTTCTTACAAATTATCACTACTTCCTAGTAAGTCTATACAATGGAAGTAATCAAATGGCTTAATACGAAATCCTCTTTCAGGAAAATTCACCACAAATTGTAGTTTTCTTTAAAACTATCACTGCTTGCAGGTAAGTCTTTACAATGAAAATAATCAAATGATTTAATACGAAGTCCTTTTCAGAAAAATTCTCCACAAATTGAAATTTTTTTTAAAATTATAACTGCTTGCAGGTAAGTCTATATAATGAAAGTAATCAAATGATTTCATACACAGTCCTCTTTCAGAAAAATTCACCACAAATTGAAATTTTCTTACAAATTATCACTGCTTGCAAGTAAGTCTATACAATGGAAGTAATCAAATGGCTTAATACGAAATCCTCTTTCAGGAAAATTCACCACAAACTGAAATTTTTTTTAAAATTATCACTGCTTGCAGGTAAGTCTATTCAATGAAAGTAATCAAATGATTTAATACGAAGTCCTTTCAGAAAAATTCACCACAAATTGAAATTTTCTTTAAAATTATAAATGCTTGCAGGTAAGTCTATACAATGAAAGTAATCAAACGATTTAATACGAAGTCGTCTTTCAGAAAAATTCACACAAATTGAAATTTTCTTTAAAATTATCACTGCTGGCAGGTAAGTCTTTACAATCAAAGTAATCAATTGAATTTAATACGAAGTCCTCTTTCAGAAAAATTCACCACAAATTGAAATTTTCTTTAAAATTATCACTGCTTGCAGGTAAGTCTATACAATGAAAGTAATCAAATTATTTAATACCAAGTCGACTTTCAGGAAATTTCACCACAAACTGAAATTTTCTTTAAAATTATCACTGCTTGCAGGTAAGTCTTTACAATGAAAGTAATCAATTGTTTTAATACGACATCTTCTTTCAGAAAAATTCTCCACAAATCGAAATTTTCTTTAACATTATAACTGCTTGCATGTAAGTCTTTACGGTGAAAGTAATCAATTGATTTTAATACGACCTCTTCTTTCCGAAAAATTCTTCACAAATTGAAATTTTCTTTAATATAATCACTGCTTGCATGTAGGTCTATTCAATGTAAGTAATCAAAGTGCTTGCAGGTATGTCTTTACAAAGAAGATAGTCAAATTAATTAATACGAAGTCGTTTTTCAGAAAAATTCACCACAAATTGAAATTGTCTTTGAAATTATCGCTGCTAGTAGGTAAGTCTTTACAATGAAAGTAATCAATTGATTTTAATACGAAGTCTTCTTTCAGAAAAATTCTGCACAAATTGAAATTTTTTTTTAAAATTATAACTGCTTGCAGGTAAGTCTATACAATGAAAGTAATCAAATGAATTAATACGAAGTCGTCTTTCAGGAAAATTCACCACAAATTGTAGTTTTCTTTAAAACTATCACTGCTTGTAGGTAAGTCTTTACAATGAAAATAATCAAATGATTTAATACGAAGTCCTTTTCAAAAAATTCACCACAAATTGAAATTTTCTTTAAAATTATAACTGCTTGCAGGTAAGTCTATATAATGAAAGTAATCAAATGATTTCATACACAGTCCTCTTTCAGAAAAAATCACCACAAATTGAAATTTTCTTACAAATTATCACTGCTTGCAAGTAAGTCTATACAATGGAAGTAATCAAATGGCTTAATACGAAATCCTCTTTCAGGAAAATTGACCACAAACTGAAATTTTCTTTAAAATTATCACTGCTTGCAAGTAAGTCTATTCAATGAAAGTAATCAAATGATTTAATACGAAGTCCTTTCAGAAAAATTCACCACAAATTGAAATTTTCTTTAAAATTATAAATGCTTGCAGGTAAGTCTATACAATGAAAGTAATCAAACGATTTAATACGAAGTCGTCTTTCAGAAAAATTCACACAAATTGAAATTTTCTTTAAAATTATCACTGCTGGCAGGTAAGTCTTTACAATGAAAGTAATCAATTGAATTTAATACGAAGTCCTCTTTCAGAAAAATTCACCACAAATTGAAATTTTCTTTAAAATTATCACTGCTTGCAGGTAAGTCTATACAATGAAGGTAATCAAATTATTTAATACCAAGTCGACTTTCAGGAAAATTCACCACAAACTGAAATTTTCTTTAAAATTATCACTGCTTGCAGGTAAGTCTTTACAATGAAAGTAATCAATTGTTTTAATACGACATCTTCTTTCAGAAAAATTCTCCACAAATCGAAATTTTCTTTAACATTATAACTGCGTGCATGTAAGTCTTTACGGTGAAAGTAATCAATTGATTTTAATACGACCTCTTCTTTCCGAAAAATTCTTCACAAATTGAAATTTTCTTTAATATAATCACTGCTTGCATGTAGGTCTATTCAATGTAAGTAATCAAAGTGCTTGCAGGTATGTCTTTACAAAGAAGATATTCAAATTAATTAATACGAAGTCGTTTTTCAGAAAAATTCACCACAAATTGAAATTGTCTTTGAAATTATCGCTGCTAGTAGGTAAGTCTTTACAATGAAAGTAATCAATTGATTTTAATACGAAGTCTTCTTTCAGAAAAATTCTGAACAAATTGAAATTTTTTTTTAAAATTATAACTGCTTGCAGGTAAGTCTATACAATGAAAGTAATCAAATGAATTAATACGAAGTCGTCTTTCAGGAAAATTCACCACAAATTGTAGTTTTCTTTAAAACTATCACTGCTTGTAGGTAAGTCTTTACAATGAAAATAATCAAATGATTTAATACGAAGTCCTTTTCAAAAAATTCACCACAAATTGAAATTTTCTTTAAAATTATAACTGCTTGCAGGTAAGTCTATATAATGAAAGTAATCAAATGATTTCATACACAGTCCTCTTTCAGAAAAAATCACCACAAATTGAAATTTTCTTACAAATTATCACTGCTTGCAAGTAAGTCTATACAATGGAAGTAATCAAATGGCTTAATACGAAATCCTCTTTCAGGAAAATTCACCACAAACTGAAATTTTTTTTAAAATTATCACTGCTTGCAGGTAAGTCTATTCAATGAAAGTAATCAAATGATTTAATACGAAGTCCTTTCAGAAAAATTCACCACAAATTGAAATTTTCTTTAAAATTATAAATGCTTGCAGGTAAGTCTATACAATGAAAGTAATCAAACGATTTAATACGAAGTCGTCTTTCAGAAAAATTCACACAAATTGAAATTTTCTTTAAAATTATCACTGCTGGCAGGTAAGTCTTTACAATCAAAGTAATCAATTGAATTTAATACGAAGTCCTCTTTCAGAAAAATTCACCACAAATTGAAATTTTCTTTAAAATTATCACTGCTTGCAGGTAAGTCTATACAATGAAAGTAATCAAATTATTTAATACCAAGTCGACTTTCAGGAAATTTCACCACAAACTGAAATTTTCTTTAAAATTATCACTGCTTGCAGGTAAGTCTTTACAATGAAAGTAATCAATTGTTTTAATACGACATCTTCTTTCAGAAAAATTCTCCACAAATCGAAATTTTCTTTAACATTATAACTGCTTGCATGTAAGTCTTTACGGTGAAAGTAATCAATTGATTTTAATACGACCTCTTCTTTCCGAAAAATTCTTCACAAATTGAAATTTTCTTTAATATAATCACTGCTTGCATGTAGGTCTATTCAATGTAAGTAATCAAAGTGCTTGCAGGTATGTCTTTACAAAGAAGATAGTCAAATTAATTAATACGAAGTCGTTTTTCAGAAAAATTCACCACAAATTGAAATTGTCTTTGAAATTATCGCTGCTAGTAGGTAAGTCTTTACAATGAAAGTAATCAATTGATTTTAATACGAAGTCTTCTTTCAGAAAAATTCTGCACAAATTGAAATTTTTTTTTAAAATTATAACTGCTTGCAGGTAAGTCTATACAATGAAAGTAATCAAATGAATTAATACGAAGTCGTCTTTCAGGAAAATTCACCACAAATTGTAGTTTTCTTTAAAACTATCACTGCTTGTAGGTAAGTCTTTACAATGAAAATAATCAAATGATTTAATACGAAGTCCTTTTCAAAAAATTCACCACAAATTGAAATTTTCTTTAAAATTATAACTGCTTGCAGGTAAGTCTATATAATGAAAGTAATCAAATGATTTCATACACAGTCCTCTTTCAGAAAAAATCACCACAAATTGAAATTTTCTTACAAATTATCACTGCTTGCAAGTAAGTCTATACAATGGAAGTAATCAAATGGCTTAATACGAAATCCTCTTTCAGGAAAATTGACCACAAACTGAAATTTTCTTTAAAATTATCACTGCTTGCAAGTAAGTCTATTCAATGAAAGTAATCAAATGATTTAATACGAAGTCCTTTCAGAAAAATTCACCACAAATTGAAATTTTCTTTAAAATTATAAATGCTTGCAGGTAAGTCTATACAATGAAAGTAATCAAACGATTTAATACGAAGTCGTCTTTCAGAAAAATTCACACAAATTGAAATTTTCTTTAAAATTATCACTGCTGGCAGGTAAGTCTTTACAATGAAAGTAATCAATTGAATTTAATACGAAGTCCTCTTTCAGAAAAATTCACCACAAATTGAAATTTTCTTTAAAATTATCACTGCTTGCAGGTAAGTCTATACAATGAAGGTAATCAAATTATTTAATACCAAGTCGACTTTCAGGAAAATTCACCACAAACTGAAATTTTCTTTAAAATTATCACTGCTTGCAGGTAAGTCTTTACAATGAAAGTAATCAATTGTTTTAATACGACATCTTCTTTCAGAAAAATTCTCCACAAATCGAAATTTTCTTTAACATTATAACTGCGTGCATGTAAGTCTTTACGGTGAAAGTAATCAATTGATTTTAATACGACCTCTTCTTTCCGAAAAATTCTTCACAAATTGAAATTTTCTTTAATATAATCACTGCTTGCATGTAGGTCTATTCAATGTAAGTAATCAAAGTGCTTGCAGGTATGTCTTTACAAAGAAGATATTCAAATTAATTAATACGAAGTCGTTTTTCAGAAAAATTCACCACAAATTGAAATTGTCTTTGAAATTATCGCTGCTAGTAGGTAAGTCTTTACAATGAAAGTAATCAATTGATTTTAATACGAAGTCTTCTTTCAGAAAAATTCTGAACAAATTGAAATTTTTTTTTAAAATTATAACTGCTTGCAGGTAAGTCTATACAATGAAAGTAATCAAATGAATTAATACGAAGTCGTCTTTCAGGAAAATTCACCACAAATTGTAGTTTTCTTTAAAACTATCACTGCTTGTAGGTAAGTCTTTACAATGAAAATAATCAAATGATTTAATACGAAGTCCTTTTCAAAAAATTCACCACAAATTGAAATTTTCTTTAAAATTATAACTGCTTGCAGGTAAGTCTATATAATGAAAGTAATCAAATGATTTCATACACAGTCCTCTTTCAGAAAAAATCACCACAAATTGAAATTTTCTTACAAATTATCACTGCTTGCAAGTAAGTCTATACAATGGAAGAAATCAAATGGCTTAATACGAAATCCTCTTTCAGGAAAATTGACCACAAACTGAAATTTTCTTTAAAATTATCACTGCTTGCAGGTAAGTCTATTCAATGAATGTAATCAAATGATTTAATACGAAGTCCTTTCAGAAAAATTCACCACAAATTGAAATTTTCTTTAAAATTATAACTGCTTGCAGGTAAGTCTATAAAATGAAAGTAATCAAACGATTTAATACGAAGTCGTCTTTCAGAAAAATTCATACAAATTGAAATTTTCTTTAAAATTATCACTGCTGGCAGGTAAGTCTTTACAATGAAAGTAATCAATTGAATTTAATACGAAGTCCTCTTTCAGAAAAATTCACCACAAATTGAAATTTTCTTTAAAATTATCACTGCTTGCAGGTAAGTCTATACAATGAAAGTAATCAAATTATTTAATACCAAGTCGTCTTTCAGCAAAATTCACCACAAACTGAAATTTACTTTAAAATTATCACTGCTTGCAGGTAAGTCTTTACAATGAAAGTAATTAATTGTTTTAATACGACGTCTTCTTTCAGAAAAATTCTCCACAATTTGAAATTTTCTTTAAAATTATAACTGCTTGCATGTAAGTCTACTCAATGAAAGTAATCAAACTGCTTGCAGGTATGTCTTTACAATGAAGATAATCAAATTAATTAATACGAAGTAGTTTTTCAGAAAAATTCACCACGAATTGAAATTGTCTTTGAAATTATCGCTGCTAGTAGGTAAGTCTTTACAATGAAAGTAATCAATTGATTTTAATACCAAGTCCTCTTTCAGAAAAATTCACCACAAATTAAAATTTTCTTTAAAATTATAACTGCTTGCAGGTAAGTCTATACAATGAAAGTAATCAAATGATTTAATACGAAGTCGTCTTTCAGAAAAATTCACACAAATTGAAATTTTCTTTAAAATTATCACTGCTGGCAGGTAAGTCTTTACAATGAAAGTAATCAATTGAATTTAATACGAAGTCCTCTTTCAGAAAAATTCACCACAAATTCAAATTTTCTTTAAAATTATCACTGCTTGCAGGTAAGTCTATACAATGAAAGTAATCAAATGAATTAATACGAAGTCGTCTTTCAGGAAAATTCACCACAAATTGAAATTTTCTTTAAAGTTATCACTGCTTGCAGGTAAGTCTTTCCAATGAAAGTAATCAAATGATTTAATACGAAGTCCTTTCAGAAAAATTCACCACAAATTGAAATTTTCTTTAAAATTATAACTGCTTGCCGGTATGTCTATACAATGAAAGTAATCAAATGATTTATTACGAAGTCGTCTTTCAGAAAAATTCACACAAATTGCAATTTTCTTTAAAATTATCACTGCTGGCTTGTAAGTCTTTACAATGAAAGTAATCATTTGAATTTAATACGAAGTCCCCTTTCAGAAAAATTCACCACAAATTTAAATTTTCTTTAAAATTATCACTGCTTGCAGGTAAGTCTATACAATGAAAGTAGTCAAATTATTTAATACCAAGTCGTCTTTCAGGAAAATTCACCACCAACTGAAATTTTCTTTGAAATTATCACTGCTTGCAGGTAAGTCTTTACGGTGAAAGTAATCAATTTATTTTAATACGAACTCTTCTTTCCGAAAAATTCTCTAAAAATTGAAATTTTCTATAAAATAATCACTGCTTGCATGTAGGTCTATTCAATGTAAGTAATCAAAGTGCTTGCAGGTATGTCTTTACAATGAAGTTAATCAAATTAATTAATACTTAGTCGTCTTTCAAGAAAATTCACCACAAATTGAAATTGTCTTTGAAATTATCGCTGCTAGTAGGTAACTCTTTACAATGAAAGTAATCAATTAATTTTAATATGAAGTCTTCTTTCAGAGAAATTCTGCACAAATTAAATTTTTTTTTAAATTATAACTGCTTGCAGGTAAGTCTATACAATGAAAGTAATCAAATGAATTAATACAAAGTCGTCTTTCAGAAAAATTCTCCACAAATTGAAATTTTCTTTAACATTATAACTGCTTGCATGTAAGTCTTTACGGTGAAAGTAATCAATTGATTTTAATACGAACTCTTCTTTCCGAAAAATTCTCCACAAATTGAAATTTTCTTTAAAATAATCACTGCTTGCACGTAGGTCTATTCAATGTAAGTAATCAAAGTGCTTGCAGGTATATCTTTACAATGAAGTTAAGCAAATTAATTAATACTTAGTCGTTTTTCAAGAAAATTCACCACAAATTGAAATTTTCTTTGAAATTATCGCTGCTAGTAGGTAACTCTTTACAATGAAAGTAATCAATTGATTTTAATATGAAGTCTCCTTTCAGAGAAATTCTGCACAAATTAAATTTTTTTTTAAATTATAACTGCTTGCAGGTAAGTCTATACAATGAAAGTAATCAAATGAATTAATACGAAGTCGTGTTTCAGGAAAATTCACCACAAACTCAAATTTTCTTTAAAATTGTCACTGCTTGCAGGTAGGTCTTTACAATGAAAGTAATCAATTGACTTAATACGACGTCTTCTTTCAGAAAAATTCTACACAAATTGAAATTTTCTTTAAAATTATAACTGCTTGCATGTAAGTCTATTCAATGAAAGTAATCAAACTGCTTGCAGGTATGTCTTTACAATGAAGATAATCAAATTAATTAAGTAAGTCTATACAATGAAAGTAATCAAATGATTTAAGACGAAGTCGTCTTTCAGGAAAATTCACCACAAACTGAAATTTTCTTTAAAATTATCACTGCTTGCAGGTAAGTCTTTACAATGAAAGTAATCAATTGATTTAATACGACGTCTTCTTTCAGAAAAATTCTACACAAATTGAAATTTTCTTTAAAATTATAACTGCTTGCATCTAAGTCTATTCAATGAAAGTAATCAAACTGCTTGCAGGTATGTCTTTACAATGAAGATAATCAAATTAATTAATGCGAAGTCGTTTTTCAGAAAAATTCACCACAAATTGAAATTGTCTTTGAAATTATCGCTGCTAGTAGGTAAGTCTTTACAATGAAAGTAATCAATTGATTTTAATACGAAGTCTTCTTTCAGAAAAATTCTGCACAAATTGAAATTTTTTTTAAAATTTTAACTGCTTGCAGGTAAGTCGATACAATGAAAGTATTCAAATGAATTAATACGAAGTCGTCTTTCAGAAAATTCACCATAAACTGAAATTTTCTTTAAAATTATCACTGCTTGCAGGTAAGTTTTTACAATGAAAGTATACAAATGACTTAATGCGAAGTCGTCTTTCAGCAAAATTCTGCACAAATTGAAATTTTCTTTAAAATATTCACTGCTTGCAGGTAAGTCTATACAATGAAAGTAATCAAATGATGACGAAGTCGTCTTTCAGGAAAATTCACCACAAACTGAAATTTTCTTTAAAATTATCACTGCTTACAGGTAAGTCTTTACAATGAAAGTAATCAATTGTTTGAATACGACGTCTTCTTTCAGAAAAATTCTACACAAATTGAAATTTTCTTTAAAATTATAACTGCTTGCAGGTAAGTCTATACAATGAAAGTAATCAAATTATTTAATACCAAGTCGACTTTCAGGAAATTTCACCACAAACTGAAATTTTCTTTAAAATTATCACTGCTTGCAGGTAAGTCTTTACAATGAAAGTAATCAATTGTTTTAATACGACATCTTCTTTCAGAAAAATTCTCCACAAATCGAAATTTTCTTTAACATTATAACTGCTTGCATGTAAGTCTTTACGGTGAAAGTAATCAATTGATTTTAATACGACCTCTTCTTTCCGAAAAATTTTCACAAATTGAAATTTTCTTTAATATAATCACTGCTTGCATGTAGGTCTATTCAATGTAAGTAATCAAAGTGCTTGCAGGTATGTCTTTACAAAGAAGATAGTCAAATTAATTAATACGAAGTCGTTTTTCAGAAAAATTCACCACAAATTGAAATTGTCTTTGAAATTATCGCTGCTAGTAGGTAAGTCTTTACAATGAAAGTAATCAATTGATTTTAATACGAAGTCTTCTTTCAGAAAAATTCTGCACAAATTGAAATTTTTTTTTAAAATTATAACTGCTTGCAGGTAAGTCTATACAATGAAAGTAATCAAATGAATTAATACGAAGTCGTCTTTCAGGAAAATTCACCACAAATTGTAGTTTTCTTTAAAACTATCACTGCTTGTAGGTAAGTCTTTACAATGAAAATAATCAAATGATTTAATACGAAGTCCTTTTCAAAAAATTCACCACAAATTGAAATTTTCTTTAAAATTATAACTGCTTGCAGGTAAGTCTATATAATGAAAGTAATCAAATGATTTCATACACAGTCCTCTTTCAGAAAAAATCACCACAAATTGAAATTTTCTTACAAATTATCACTGCTTGCAAGTAAGTCTATACAATGGAAGTAATCAAATGGCTTAATACGAAATCCTCTTTCAGGAAAATTGACCACAAACTGAAATTTTCTTTAAAATTATCACTGCTTGCAAGTAAGTCTATTCAATGAAAGTAATCAAATGATTTAATACGAAGTCCTTTCAGAAAAATTCACCACAAATTGAAATTTTCTTTAAAATTATAAATGCTTGCAGGTAAGTCTATACAATGAAAGTAATCAAACGATTTAATACGAAGTCGTCTTTCAGAAAAATTCACACAAATTGAAATTTTCTTTAAAATTATCACTGCTGGCAGGTAAGTCTTTACAATGAAAGTAATCAATTGAATTTAATACGAAGTCCTCTTTCAGAAAAATTCACCACAAATTGAAATTTTCTTTAAAATTATCACTGCTTGCAGGTAAGTCTATACAATGAAGGTAATCAAATTATTTAATACCAAGTCGACTTTCAGGAAAATTCACCACAAACTGAAATTTTCTTTAAAATTATCACTGCTTGCAGGTAAGTCTTTACAATGAAAGTAATCAATTGTTTTAATACGACATCTTCTTTCAGAAAAATTCTCCACAAATCGAAATTTTCTTTAACATTATAACTGCGTGCATGTAAGTCTTTACGGTGAAAGTAATCAATTGATTTTAATACGACCTCTTCTTTCCGAAAAATTCTTCACAAATTGAAATTTTCTTTAATATAATCACTGCTTGCATGTAGGTCTATTCAATGTAAGTAATCAAAGTGCTTGCAGGTATGTCTTTACAAAGAAGATATTCAAATTAATTAATACGAAGTCGTTTTTCAGAAAAATTCACCACAAATTGAAATTGTCTTTGAAATTATCGCTGCTAGTAGGTAAGTCTTTACAATGAAAGTAATCAATTGATTTTAATACGAAGTCTTCTTTCAGAAAAATTCTGAACAAATTGAATTTTTTTTTTAAAATTATAACTGCTTGCAGGTAAGTCTATACAATGAAAGTAATCAAATGAATTAATACGAAGTCGTCTTTCAGGAAAATTCACCACAAATTGTAGTTTTCTTTAAAACTATCACTGCTTGTAGGTAAGTCTTTACAATGAAAATAATCAAATGATTTAATACGAAGTCCTTTTCAAAAAATTCACCACAAATTGAAATTTTCTTTAAAATTATAACTGCTTGCAGGTAAGTCTATATAATGAAAGTAATCAAATGATTTCATACACAGTCCTCTTTCAGAAAAAATCACCACAAATTGAAATTTTCTTACAAATTATCACTGCTTGCAAGTAAGTCTATACAATGGAAGTAATCAAATGGCTTAATACGAAATCCTCTTTCAGGAAAATTGACCACAAACTGAAATTTTCTTTAAAATTATCACTGCTTGCAGGTAAGTCTATTCAATGAATGTAATCAAATGATTTAATACGAAGTCCTTTCAGAAAAATTCACCACAAATTGAAATTTTCTTTAAAATTATAACTGCTTGCAGGTAAGTCTATAAAATGAAAGTAATCAAACGATTTAATACGAAGTCGTCTTTCAGAAAAATTCATACAAATTGAAATTTTCTTTAAAATTATCACTGCTGGCAGGTAAGTCTTTACAATGAAAGTAATCAATTGAATTTAATACGAAGTCCTCTTTCAGAAAAATTCACCACAAATTGAAATTTTCTTTAAAATTATCACTGCTTGCAGGTAAGTCTATACAATGAAAGTAATCAAATTATTTAATACCAAGTCGTCTTTCAGCAAAATTCACCACAAACTGAAATTTACTTTAAAATTATCACTGCTTGCAGGTAAGTCTTTACAATGAAAGTAATTAATTGTTTTAATACGACGTCTTCTTTCAGAAAAATTCTCCACAATTTGAAATTTTCTTTAAAATTATAACTGCTTGCATGTAAGTCTACTCAATGAAAGTAATCAAACTGCTTGCAGGTATGTCTTTACAATGAAGATAATCAAATTAATTAATACGAAGTAGTTTTTCAGAAAAATTCACCACGAATTGAAATTGTCTTTGAAATTATCGCTGCTAGTAGGTAAGTCTTTACAATGAAAGTAATCAATTGATTTTAATACCAAGTCCTCTTTCAGAAAAATTCAACACAAATTAAAATTTTCTTTAAAATTATAACTGCTTGCAGGTAAGTCTATACAATGAAAGTAATCAAATGATTTAATACGAAGTCGTCTTTCAGAAAAATTCACACAAATTGAAATTTTCTTTAAAATTATCACTGCTGGCAGGTAAGTCTTTACAATGAAAGTAATCAATTGAATTTAATACGAAGTCCTCTTTCAGAAAAATTCACCACAAATTCAAATTTTCTTTAAAATTATCACTGCTTGCAGGTAAGTCTATACAATGAAAGTAATCAAATGAATTAATACGAAGTCGTCTTTCAGGAAAATTCACCACAAATTGAAATTTTCTTTAAAGTTATCACTGCTTGCAGGTAAGTCTTTCCAATGAAAGTAATCAAATGATTTAATACGAAGTCCTTTCAGAAAAATTCACCACAAATTGAAATTTTCTTTAAAATTATAACTGCTTGCCGGTATGTCTATACAATGAAAGTAATCAAATGATTTATTACGAAGTCGTCTTTCAGAAAAATTCACACAAATTGCAATTTTCTTTAAAATTATCACTGCTGGCTTGTAAGTCTTTACAATGAAAGTAATCATTTGAATTTAATACGAAGTCCCCTTTCAGAAAAATTCACCACAAATTTAAATTTTCTTTAAAATTATCACTGCTTGCAGGTAAGTCTATACAATGAAAGTAGTGAAATTATTTAATACCAAGTCGTCTTTCAGGAAAATTCACCACCAACTGAAATTTTCTTTGAAATTATCACTGCTTGCAGGTAAGTCTTTACGGTGAAAGTAATCAATTTATTTTAATACGAACTCTTCTTTCCGAAAAATTCTCTAAAAATTGAAATTTTCTATAAAATAATCACTGCTTGCATGTAGGTCTATTCAATGTAAGTAATCAAAGTGCTTGCAGGTATGTCTTTACAATGAAGTTAATCAAATTAATTAATACTTAGTCGTCTTTCAAGAAAATTCACCACAAATTGAAATTGTCTTTGAAATTATCGCTGCTAGTAGGTAACTCTTTACAATGAAAGTAATCAATTAATTTTAATATGAAGTCTTCTTTCAGAGAAATTCTGCACAAATTAAATTTTTTTTTAAATTATAACTGCTTGCAGGTAAGTCTATACAATGAAAGTAATCAAATGAATTAATACGAAGTCGTCTTTCAGAAAAATTCACCACAAATTGAAATTTGCTTACAAATTATCACTGCTTGCAAGTAAGTCTATACAAAGGAAGTAATCAAATGGCTTAATACGAAATCCTCTTTCAGGAAAATTCACCACAAATTGAAATTTTCTTTAAAGTTATCACTGCTTGCAGGTAAGTCTTTCCAATGAAAGTAATCAAATGATTTAATACGAAGTCCTTTCAAAAATATTCACCACAAATTGAAATTTTCTTTAAAATTATAACTGCTTGCAGGTATGTCTATACAATGAAAGTAATCAAATGATTTAATACGAAGTCGTCTTTCAGAAAAATTCACACAAATTGAAATTTTCTTTAAAATTATCACTGCTGGCAGGTAAGTCTTTACAATGAAAGTAATCATTTGAATTTAATACGAAGTCCTCTTTCAGAAAAATTCACCACAAATTGAAATTTTCTTTAAAATTATCACTGCTTGCAGGTAAGTCTATACAATGAAAGTAATCAAATTATTTAATACCAAGTCGTCTTTCAGGAAAATTCACCACCAACTGAAATTTTCTTTGAAATTATCACTGCTTGCAGGTAAGTCTTTACGGTGAAAGTAATCAATTTATTTTAATACGAACTCTTCTTTCCGAAAAATTCTCTACAAATTGAAATTTTCTATAAAATAATCACTGCTTGCATGTAGGTCTATTCAATGTAAGTAATCAAAGTGCTTGCAGGTATGTCTTTACAATGAAGTTAATCAAATTAATTAATACTTAGTCGTCTTTCAAGAAAATTCACCACAAATTGAAATTGTCTTTGAATTTATCGCTGCTAGTAGGTAACTCTTTACAATGAAAGTAATCAATTGATTTTAATATGAAGTCTCCATTCAGAGAAATTCTGCACAAATTAAATTTTTTTTTTAAATTATAACTGCTTGCAGGTAAGTCTATACAATGAAAGTAATCAAATGAATTAATACGAAGTCGTCTTTCAGGAAAATTCACCACAAACTGAAATTTTCTTTAAAATTATCACTGCTTGCAGGTAAGTCTTTACAATGAAAGTATACAAATGACTTAATGCGAAGTCGTCTTTCAGCAAAATTCTGCACAAATTGAAATTTTCTTTAAAATATTCACTGCTTGCAGGTAAGTCTATACAATGAAAGTAACCAAATGATTCAAGACGAAGTCGTCTTTCAGGAAAATTCACCACAAACTGAAATTTTCTTTAAAATTATTACCATAATTCACCATAATTCACCATACGAAGTCCTTTCAGAAAACTTCACCACAAATTGAAATTTTCTTTAAAATTATAACTGCTTGCAGGTAAGTCTATACAATGAAAGTAATCAAATGATTTAATACGAAGTCGTCTTTCAGAAAAATTCTCCACAAATTGAAATTTTCTTTAACATTATAACTGCTTGCATGTAAGTCTTTACGGTGAAAGTAATCAATTGATTTTAATACGAACTCTTCTTTCCGAAAAATTCTCCACAAATTGAAATTTTCTTTAAAATAATCACTGCTTGCATGTAGGTCTATTCAATGTAAGAAATCAAAGTGCTTGCAGGTATATCTTTACAATGAAGTTAAGCAAATTAATTAATACTTAGTCGTCTTTCAAGAAAATTCACCACAAATTGAAATTTTCTAGTAGGTAACTCTTTACAATGAAAGTAATCAATTGATTTTAATATGAAGTCTTCATTCAGAGAAATTCTGCACAAATTAAATTTTTTTTTTAAATCAGGAAAATTCACCACAAACTCAAATTTTCTTTAAAATTATCACTGCTTGCAGGTAAGTCTTTACAATGAAAGTATACAAATGACTTAATGCGAAGTCGTCTTTCAGAAAAATTCTACACAAATTGAAATTTTCTTTAAAATTATAACTGCTTGCATGTAAGTCTATTCAATGAAAGTAATCAAACTGCTTGCAGGTATATCTTTACAATGAAGATAATCAAATTAATTAATATGAAGTCGTTTTTCAGAAAAATTCACCACAAATTGAAATTGTCTTTGAAATTATCGCTGCTAGTAGGTAATTCTTTACAATGAAAGTAATCAATTGATTTTAATACGAAGTCTTCTTTCAGAAAAATTCTGCACAAATTGAAATTTTTTTTAAAATTATAACTGCTTGCAGGTAAGTCGATACAATGAAAGTATTCAAATGAATTAATACGAAGTCGTCTTACAGAAAATTCACCATAAACTGAAATTTTCTTTAAAATTATCAATGCTTGCAGGTAAGTTTTTACAATGAAAGTATACAAATGACTTAATGCGAAGTCGTCTTTCAGCAAACTTCTGCACAAATTGAAATTTTCTTTAAAATATTCACTGCTTGCAGGTAAGTCTATACAATGAAAGTAATCAAATGATGACGAAGTCGTCTTTCAGGAAAATTCACCACAAACTGAAATTTTCTTTAAAATTATCACTGCTTGCAGGTAAGTCTTTACAATGAAAGTAATCAATTGTTTGAATACGACGTCTTCTTTCAGAAAAATTCTACACAAATTGAAATTTTCTTTAAAATTATAACTGCTTGCATGTAAGTCTATTCAATGAAAGTAATCAAACTGCTTGCAGGTATGTCTTTACAATGAAGATAATCAAATTAATTAATACGAAGCCGTCTTTCAGAAAAATTCACCACAAATTGAAATTTTCTTACAAATTATCACTACTTGCTAGTAAGTCTATACAATGGAAGTAATCAAATGGCTTAATACGAAATCCTCTTTCAGGAAAATTCACCACAAATTGTAGTTTTCTTTAAAACTATCACTGCTTGCAGGTAAGTCTTTACAATGAAAATAATCAAATGATTTAATACGAAGTCCTTTTCAGAAAAATTCACCACAAATTGAAATTTTTTTTAAAATTATAACTGCTTGCAGGTAAGTCTATATAATGAAAGTTATCAAATGATTTCATACACAGTCCTCTTTCAGAAAAATTCACCACAAATTGAAATTTTCTTACAAATTATCACTGCTTGCAATTAAGTCTATACAATGGAAGTAATCAAATGGCTTAATACGAAATCCTCTTTCAGGAAAATTCACCACAAACTGAAATTTTCTTTAAAATTATCACTGCTTGCAGGTAAGTCTATTCAAAGAAAGTAATCAAATGATTTAATACGAAGTCCTTTCAGAAAAATTGACCACAAATTGAAATTTTCTTTAAAATTATAACTGCTTGCAGGTAAGTCTATACAATGAAAGTAATCAAACGATTTAATACGAAGTCGTCTTTCAGAAAATTCACACAAATTGAAATTTTCTTTAAAATTATCACTGCTGGCAGGTAAGTCTTTACAATGAAAGTAATCAATTGAATTTAATACGAAGTCCTCTTTCAGAAAAATTCACCAGAAATTGAAATTTTCTTTAAAATTATCACTGCTTGCAGGTAAGTCTATACAATGAAAGTAATCAAATTATTTAATACCAAAGTCGACTTTCAGGAAAATTCACCACAAACTGAAATTTTCTTTAAAATTAACACTGCTTGCAGGTAAGTCTTTACAATGAAAGTATACAAATGACTTAAAGCGAAGTAGTCTTTCAGCAAAATTCTGCACAATTTGAAATTTTCTTTAAAATATTCACTGCTTGCAGGTAAGTCTATACAATGAAAGTAATCAAATGATTTAAGACGAAGTCGTCTTTCAGGAAAATTCACCACAAACTGAAATTTTCTTTAAAATTATCACTGCTTGCAGGTAAGTCTTTACAATGAAAGTAATCAATTGTTTTAACACGACGTCTTCTTTCAGAAAAATTCTACACAAATTGAAATTTTCATTAAAATTATAACTGCTTGCATGTAAGTCTATTCAATGAAAGTAATCAAACTGTTTGCAGGTATGTCTTTACAATGAAGGTAATCAAATTAATTAACACAAAGTCGTTTTTCAGAAAAATTCACCACAAATTGAAATTGTCTTTGAAATTATAGCTGCTAGTAGGTAAGTCTTTACAATGAAAGTAATCAATTGATTTTAATACGAAGTCTTCTTTCAGAAAAATTCTGCACAAATTGAAATTTTTTTTAAAATTATCACTGCTTGCAGGTAAGTTTTTACAATGAAAGTATACAAATGACTTAACGCGAAGTCGTCTTTCAGGAAAATTCACCACAACCTGAAATTTTCTTTAAAATTAACACTGCTTGCAGGTAAGTCTTTACAATGAAAGTATACAAATGACTTAATGCGAAGTCGTCTTTCAGAAAAATTCACACAAATTGAAATTTTCTTTAAAATATTCACTGCTTGCAGGTAAGTCTATACAATGAAAGTAATCAAATGATTTAATACGAAGTCGTCTTTCAGGAAAATTCACCACAAACTGAAATTTTCTTTAAAATTATCACTGCTTGCAGGTAAGTCTTTACAATGAAAGTAATCAATTGTTTTAATACGACGTCTTCTTTCAGAAAAATTCTACACAAATTGAAATTTTCATTAAAATTATAACTGCTTGCATGTAAGTCTATTCAATGAAAGTAATCAAACTGCTTGCAGGTATGTCTTTACAATGAAGATAATCAAATTAATTAACACAAAGTCGTTTTTCAGAAAAATTCACCACAAATTGAAATTGTCTTTGAAATTATCGCTGCTAGTAGGTAACTCTTTACAATGAAAGTAATCAATTAATTTTAATATGAAGTCTTCTTTCAGAGAAATTCTGCACAAATTAAATTTTTTTTTTAAATTATAACTGCTTGCAGGCAAGTCTATACAATGAAAGTAATCAAATGAATTAATACGAAGTCGTCTTTCAGGAAAATTCACCACAACCTGAAATTTTCTTTAAAATTAACACTGCTTGCAGGTAAGCCTTTACAATGAAAGTATACAAATGACTTAATGCGAAGTCGTCTTTCAGCAAAATTCTGCACAAATTGAAATTTTCTTTAAAATATTCACTGCTTGCAGGTAAGTCTATACAATGAAAGTAATCAAATGATTTAAGACGAAGTCGTCTTTCAGGAAAATTCACCACAAACTGAAATTTTCTTTAAAATTATCACTGCTTGCAGGTAAGTCTTTACAATGAAAGTAATCAATTGTTTTAATACGACGTCTTCTTTCAGAAAAATTCTACACAAATTGAAATTTTCATTAAAATTATAACTGCTTGCATGTAAGTCTATTCAATGAAAGTAATCAAACTGCTTGCAGGTATGTCTTTACAATGAAGATAATCAAATTAATTAACACAAAGTCGTTTTTCAGAAAAATTCACCACAAATTGAAATTGTCTTTGAAATTATCGCTGCTGGTAGGTAAATCTTTACAATGAAAGTAATCAATTAATTTTAATATGAAGTCTTCTTTCAGAGAAATTCTGCACAAATTAAATTTTTTTTTTAAATTATAACTGCTTGCAGGTAAGTCTATACAATGAAAGTAATCAAATGAATTAATACGAAGTCGTCTTTCAGGAAAATTCACCACAACCTGAAATTTTCTTTAAAATTAACACTGCTTGCAGGTAAGTCTTTACAATGAAAGTATACAAATGACTTAATGCGAAGTCGTCTTTCAGCAAAATTCTGCACAAATTGAAATTTTCTTTGAAATATTCACTGCTTGCAGGTAAGTCTATACAATGAAAGTAATCAAATGATTTAAGACGAAGTCGTCTTTCAGGAAAATTCACCACAAACTGAAATTTTCTTTAAAATTATCACTGCTTGCAGGTAAGTCTTTACAATGAAAGTAATCAATTGTTTTAATACGACGTCTTCTTTCAGAAAAATTCTACACAAATTGAAATTTTCATTAAAATTATAACTGCTTGCATGTAAGTCTATTCAATGAAAGTAATCAAACTGCTTACAGGTATGTCTTTACAATGAAGATAATCAAATTAATTAATACGAAGTCGTCTTTCAGAAAAATTCACCACAAATTGAAATTTTCTTACAAATTATCACTACTTGCTAGTAAGTCTATACAATGGAAGTTATCAAATGGCTTAATACGAAATCCTCTTTCAGGAAAATTCACCACAAATTGTAGTTTTCTTTAAAACTATCACTGCTTTCAGGTAAGTCTTTACAATGAAAATAATCAAATGATTTAATACCAAGTCCTTTTCAGAAAAATTCACCACAAATTGAAATTTTTTTTAAAATTATAACTGCTTGCAGGTAAGTCTATATAATGAAAGTAATCAAATGATTTCATACACAGTCCTCTTTCAGAAAAATTCACCACAAATTGAAATTTTCTTACAAATTATCACTGCTTGCAAGTAAGTCTATACAATGGAAGTAATCAAATGGCTTAATATGAAATCCTCTTTCAGGAAAATTCACCACAAACTGAAATTTTCTTTAAAATTATCACTGCTTGCAGGTAAGTCTATTCAATGAAAGTAATCAAATGATTTAATACGAAGTCCTTTCAGAAAAATTCACCACAAATTGAAATTTTCTTTAAAATTATAACTGCTTGCAGGTAAGTCTATACAATGAAAGTAATCAATCGATTTAATACGAAGTCGTCTTTCAGAAAAATTCACACAAATTGAAATTTTCTTTAAAATTATCACTGGTGGCAGGTAAGTCTTTACAATGAAAGTAATCAATTGAATTTAATACGAAGTCCTCTTTCAGAAAAATTCACCACAAATTGAAATTTTCTTTAAAATTATCACTGCTTGCAGGTAAGTCTATACAATGAAAGTAATCAAATTATTTAATACCAAGTCGTCTTTCAGGAAAATTCACCACAAACTGAAATTTTCTTTAAAATTATCACTGCTTGCAGGTAAGTCTTTACAATGAAAGTAATCAATTGTTTTAATACGACATCTTCTTTCAGAAAAATTCTCCACAAATTGAAATTTTCTTTAACATTATAACTGCTTGCATGTAAGTCTTTACGGTGAAAGTAATCAATTGATTTTAATACGACCTCTTCTTTCCGAAAAATTCTTCACAAATTGAAATTTTCTTTAAAATAATCACTGCTTGCATGTAGGTCTATTCAATGTAAGTAATCAAAGTGCTTGCAGGTATGTCTTTACAATGAAGTTAATCAAATTAATTAATACTTAGTCGTCTTTCAAGAAAATTCACCACAAATTGAAATTGTCTTTGAAATTATCGCTGCTAGTAGGTAACTCTTTACAATGAAAGTAATCAATTAATTTTAATATGAAGTCTTCTTTCAGAGAAATTCTGCACAAATTAAATTTTTTTTTTAAATTATAACTGCTTGCAGGTAAGTCTATACAATGAAAGTAATCAAATGAATTAATACGAAGTCGTCTTTCAGGAAAATTCACCACAACCTGAAATTTTCTTTAAAATTAACACTGCTTGCAGGTAAGTCTTTACAATGAAAGTATACAAATGACTTAATATGAAATCCTCTTTCAGAAAAATTCACCACAAATTGAAATTTTCTTTAAAATTATCACTGCTTGCAGGTAAGTCTATACAATGAAAGTAATCAAATGATTTAAGACGAAGTCGTCTTTCAGGAAAATTCACCACAAACTGAAATTTTCTTTAAAATTATCACTGCTTGCAGGTAAGTCTTTACAATGAAAGTAATCAATTGTTTTAATACGACGTCTTCTTTCAGAAAAATTCTACACAAATTGAAATTTTCATTAAAATTATAACTGCTTGCATGTAAGTCTATTCAATGAAAGTAATCAAACTGCTTACAGGTATGTCTTTACAATGAAGATAATCAAATTAATTAATACGAAGTCGTCTTTCAGAAAAATTCACCACAAATTGAAATTTTCTTACAAATTATCACTACTTGCTAGTAAGTCTATACAATGGAAGTTATCAAATGGCTTAATACGAAATCCTCTTTCAGGAAAATTCACCACAAATTGTAGTTTTCTTTAAAACTATCACTGCTTTCAGGTAAGTCTTTACAATGAAAATAATCAAATGATTTAATACCAAGTCCTTTTCAGAAAAATTCACCACAAATTGAAATTTTTTTTAAAATTATAACTGCTTGCAGGTAAGTCTATATAATGAAAGTAATCAAATGATTTCATACACAGTCCTCTTTCAGAAAAATTCACCACAAATTGAAATTTTCTTACAAATTATCACTGCTTGCAAGTAAGTCTATACAATGGAAGTAATCAAATGGCTTAATATGAAATCCTCTTTCAGGAAAATTCACCACAAACTGAAATTTTCTTTAAAATTATCACTGCTTGCAGGTAAGTCTATTCAATGAAAGTAATCAAATGATTTAATACGAAGTCCTTTCAGAAAAATTCACCACAAATTGAAATTTTCTTTAAAATTATAACTGCTTGCAGGTAAGTCTATACAATGAAAGTAATCAAACGATTTAATACGAAGTCGTCTTTCAGAAAAATTCACACAAATTGAAATTTTCTTTAAAATTATCACTGGTGGCAGGTAAGTCTATACAATGAAAGTAATCAAATGAATTAATACGAAGTCGTCTTTCAGGAAAATTCACCACAACCTGAAATTTTCTTTAAAATTAACACTGCTTGCAGGTAAGTCTTTACAATGAAAGTATACAAATGACTTAATGCGAAGTCGTCTTTCAGCAAAATTCTGCACAAATTGAAATTTTCTTTAAAATATTCACTGCTTGCAGGTAAGTCTATACAATGAAAGTAATCAAATGATTTAAGACGAAGTCGTCTTTCAGGAAAATTCACCACAAACTGAAATTTTCTTTAAAATAATCACTGCTTGCAGGTAAGTCTTTACAATGAAAGTAATCAATTGTTTTAATACGACGTCTTCTTTCAGAAAAATTCTACACAAATTGAAATTTTCATTAAAATTATAACTGCTTGCATGTAAGTCTATTCAATGAAAGTAATCAAACTGCTTGCAGGTATGTCTTTACAATGAAGATAATCAGATTAATTAACACAAAGTCGTTTTTCAGAAAAATTCACCACAAATTGAAATTGTCTTTGAAATTATCGCTGCTAGTAGGTAAGTCTTTACAATGAAAGTAATCAATTGATTTTAATACGAAGTCTTCTTTCAGAAAAATTCTGCACAAATTGAAATTTTTTTTAAAATTATCACTGCTTGCAGGTAAGTTTTTACAATGAAAGTATACAAATTACTTAATGCGAAGTCGTCTTTCAGGAAAATTCACCACAACCTGAAATTTTCTTTAAAATTAACACTGCTTGCAGGTAAGTCTTTACAATGAAAGTATACAAATGACTTAATGCGAAGTCGTCTTTCAGAAAAATTCACACAAATTGAAATTTTCTTTAAAATATTCACTGCTTGCAGGTAAGTCTATACAATGAAAGTAATCAAATGATTTAAGACGAAGTCGTCTTTCAGGAAAATTCACCACAAACTGAAATTTTCTTTAAAATTATCACTGCTTGCAGGTATGTCTTTACAATGAAAGTAATCAATTGTTTTAATACGACGTCTTCTTTCAGAAAAATTCTACACAAATTGAAATTTTCATTAAAATTATAACTGCTTGCATGTAAGTCTATTCAATGAAAGTAATCAAACTGCTTGCAGGTATGTCTTTACAATGAAGATAATCAAATTAATTAACACAAAGTCGTTTTTCAGAAAAATTCACCACAAATTGAAATTGTCTTTGAAATTATCGCTGCTAGTAGGTAACTCTTTACAATGAAAGTAATCAATTAATTTTAATATGAAGTCTTCTTTCAGAGAAATTCTGCACAAATTAAATTTTTTTTTTAAATTATAACTGCTTGCAGGTAAGTCTATACAATGAAAGTAATCAAATGAATTAATACGAAGTCGTCTTTCAGGAAAATTCACCACAACCTGAAATTTTCTTTAAAATTAACACTGCTTGCAGGTAAGTCTTTACAATGAAAGTATACAAATGACTTAATGCGAAGTCGTCTTTCAGCAAAATTCTGCACAAATTGAAATTTTCTTTAAAATATTCACTGCTTGCAGGTAAGTCTATACAATGAAAGTAATCAAATGATTTAAGACGAAGTCGTCTTTCAGGAAAATTCACCACAAACTGAAATTTTCTTTAAAATTATCACTGCTTGCAGGTAAGTCTTTACAATGAAAGTAATCAATTGTTTTAATACGACGTCTTCTTTCAGAAAAATTCTACACAAATTGAAATTTTCATTAAAATTATAACTGCTTGCATGTAAGTCTATTCAATGAAAGTAATCAAACTGCTTGCAGGTATGTCTTTACAATGAAGATAATCAAATTAATTAACACAAAGTCGTTTTTCAGAAAAATTCACCACAAATTGAAATTGTCTTTGAAATTATCGCTGCTAGTAGGTAATTCTTTACAATGAAAGTAATCAATTAATTTTAATATGAAGTCTTCTTTCAGAGAAATTCTGCACAAATTAAATTTTTTTTTTAAATTATAACTGCTTGCAGGTAAGTCTATACAATGAAAGTAATCAAATGAATTAATACGAAGTCGTCTTTCAGGAAAATTCACCACAACCTGAAATTTTCTTTAAAATTAACACTGCTTGCAGGTAAGTCTTTACAATGAAAGTATACAAATGACTTAATGCGAAGTCGTCTTTCAGCAAAATTCTGCACAAATTGAAATTTTCTTTAAAATATTCACTGCTTACAGATAAGTCTATACAATGAAAGTAATCAAATGATTTAAGACGAAGTCGTCTTTCAGGAAAATTCACCACAAACTGAAATTTTCTTTAAAATTATCACTGCTTGCAGGTAAGTCTTTACAATGAAAGTAATCAATTGTTTTAATACGACGTCTTCTTTCAGAAAAATTCTACACAAATTGAAATTTTCTTTAAAATTATAACTGCTTGCATGTAAGTCTATTCAATGAAAGTAATCAAACTGCTTACAGGTATGTCTTTACAATGAAGATAATCAATTTAATTAATACGAAGTCGTCTTTCAGAAAAATTCACCACAAATTGAAATTTTCTTAGAAATTATCACTACTTGCTAGTAAGTCTATACAATGGAAGTTATCAAATGGCTTAATACGAAATCCTCTTTCAGGAAAATTCACCACAAATTGTAGTTTTCTTTAAAACTATCACTGCTTGCAGGTAAGTCTTTACAATGAAAATAATCAAATGATTTAATACCAAGTCCTTTTCAGAAAAATTCACCACAAATTGAAATTTTTTTTAAAATTATAACTGCTTGCAGGTAAGTCTATATAATGAAAGTAATCAAATGATTTCATACACAGTCCTCTTTCAGAAAAATTCATCACAAATTGAAATTTTCTTAGAAATTATCACTGCTTGCAAGTAAGTCTATACAATGGAAGTAATCAAATGGCTTAATACGAAATCCTCTTTCAGGAAAATTCACCACAAATTGTAGTTTTCTTTAAAACTATCACTGCTTGCAGGTAAGTCTTTACAATGAAAATAATCAAATGATTTAATACCAAGTCCTTTTCAGAAAAATTCACCACAAATTGAAATTTTTTTTAAAATTATAACTGCTTGCAGGTAAGTCTATATAATGAAAGTAATCAAATGATTTCATACACAGTCCTCTTTCAGAAAAATTCATCACAAATTGAAATTTTCTTACAAATTATCACTGCTTGCAAGTAAGTCTATACAATGGAAGTAATCAAATGGCTTAATACGAAATCCTCTTTCAGGAAAATTCACCACAAACTGAAATTTTCTTTAAAATTATCACTGCTTGCAGGTAAGTCTTTACAATGAAAGTAATCAATTGTTTTAATACGACATCTTCTTTTAGAAAAATTCTCCACAAATTGAAATTTTCTTTAACATTATAACTGCTTGCATGTTAGTATTTACGGTGAAAGTAATCAATTGATTTTAATACGACCTCTTCTTTCCGAAAAATTCTTCACAAATTGAAATTTTCTTTAAAATAATCACTGCTTGCATGTAGGTCTATTCATTGTAAGTAATCAAAGTGCTTGCAGGTATGTCTTTACAAAGAAGATAGTCAAATTAATTAATACGAAGTCGTTTTTCAGAAAAATTCACCACAAATTGAAATTGTCTTTGAAATTATCGCTGCTAGTAGGTAAGTCTTTACAATGAAAGTAATCCATTGATTTTAATACGAAGTCTTCTTTCAGAAAAATTCTGCACAAATTGAAATTTTTTTTTTAAATTATAACTGCCTGCAGGTAAGTCTATACAATGAAAGTAATCAAATGAATTAATACGAAGTCGTCTTTCAGGAAAATTCACCACAAATTGTAGTTTTCTTTAAAACTATCACTGCTTGTAGGTAAGTCTTTACAATGAAAATAATCAAATGATTTAATACGAAGTCCTTTTCAAAAAATTCACCACAAATTGAAATTTTCTTTAAAATTATAACTGCTTGCAGGTAAGTCTATATAATGAAAGTAATCAAATGATTTCATACACAGTCCTCTTTCAGAAAAAATCACCACGAATTGAAATTTTCTTACAAATTATCACTGCTTGCAAGTAAGTCTATACAATGGAAGTAATCAAATGGCTTAATATGAAATCCTCTTTCAGGAAAATTCACCACAAACTGAAATTTTCTTTAAAATTATCACTGCTTGCAGGTAAGTCTATTCAATGAAAGTAATCAAATGATTTAATACGAAGTCCTTTCAGAAAAATTCACAACAAATTGAAATTTTCTTTAAAATTATAACTGCTTGCAGGTAAGTCTATACAATGAAAGTAATCAAACGATTTAATACGAAGTCGTCTTTCAGAAAAATTCACACAAATTGAAATTTTCTTTAAAATTATCACTGGTGGCAGGTAAGTCTTTACAATGAAAGTAATCAAATGGCTTAATACGAAATCCTCTTTCAGGAAAATTCACCACAAACTGAAATTTTCTTTAAAATTATCACTGCTTGCAGGTAAGTCTTTATAATGAAAATAATCAATTGAATTTAATACGAAGTCCTCTTTCAGAAAAATTCACCACAAATTGAAATTTTCTTTAAAATAATCACTGCTTGCAGGTAAGTCTATACAATGAAAGTAATCAAGTTATTTAATACCAAGTCGTCTTTCAGGAAAATTCACCAGAAACTGAAATTTTCTTTAAAATTATCACTGCTTGCAGGTAAGTCTTTACAATGAAAGTAATCAATTGTTTTAATACGACATCTTCTTTTAGAAAAATTCTCCACAAATTGAAATTTTCTTTAACATTATAACTGCTTGCATGTTAGTATTTACGGTGAAAGTAATCAATTGATTTTAATACGACCTCTTCTTTCCGAAAAATTCTTCACAAATTGAAATTTTCTTTAAAATAATCACTGCTTGCATGTAGGTCTATTCAATGTAAGTAATCAAAGTGCTTGCAGGTATGTCTTTACAAAGAAGATAGTCAAATTAATTAATACGAAGTCGTTTTTCAGAAAAATTCACCACAAATTGAAATTGTCTTTGAAATTATCGCTGCTAGTAGGTAAGTCTTTACAATGAAAGTAATCCATTGATTTTAATACGAAGTCGTCTTTCAGAAAAATTCACCACAAATTGAAATTTTCTTACAAATTATCACTACTTGCTAGTAAGTCTATACAATGGAAGTTATCAAATGGCTTAATACGAAATCCTCTTTCAGGAAAATTCACCACAAATTGTAGTTTTCTTTAAAACTATCACTGCTTTCAGGTAAGTCTTTACAATGAAAATAATCAAATGATTTAATACCAAGTCCTTTTCAGAAAAATTCACCACAAATTGAAATTTTTTTTAAAATTATAACTGCTTGCAGGTAAGTCTATATAATGAAAGTAATCAAATGATTTCATACACAGTCCTCTTTCAGAAAAATTCACCACAAATTGAAATTTTCTTACAAATTATCACTGCTTGCAAGTAAGTCTATACAATGGAAGTAATCAAATGGCTTAATATGAAATCCTCTTTCAGGAAAATTCACCACAAACTGAAATTTTCTTTAAAATTATCACTGCTTGCAGGTAAGTCTATTCAATGAAAGTAATCAAATGATTTAATACGAAGTCCTTTCAGAAAAATTCACAACAAATTGAAATTTTCTTTAAAATTATAACTGCTTGCAGGTAAGTCTATACAATGAAAGTAATCAAACGATTTAATACGAAGTCGTCTTTCAGAAAAATTCACACAAATTGAAATTTTCTTTAAAATTATCACTGGTGGCAGGTAAGTCTTTACAATGAAAGTAATCAATTGAATTTAATACGAAGTCCTCTTTCAGAAAAATTCACCACAAATTGAAATTTTCTTTAAAATTATCACTGCTTGCAGGTAAGTCTATACAATGAAAGTAATCAAATTATTTAATACCAAGTCGTCTTTCAGGAAAATTCACCACAAACTGAAATTTTCTTTAAAATTATCACTGCTTGCAGGTAAGTCTTTACAATGAAAGTAATCAATTGTTTTAATACGACATCTTCTTTCAGAAAAATTCTCCACAAATTGAAATTTTCTTTAACATTATAACTGCTTGCATGTAAGTCTTTACGGTGAAAGTAATCAATTGATTTTAATACGACCTCTTCTTTCCGAAAAATTCTTCACAAATTGAAATTTTCTTTAAAATAATCACTGCTTGCATGTAGGTCCATTCAATGTAAGTAATCAAAGTGCTTGCAGGTATGTCTTTACAATGAAGTTAATCAAATTAATTAATACTTAGTCGTCTTTCAAGAAAATTCACCACAAATTGAAATTGTCTTTGAAATTATCGCTGCTAGTAGGTAACTCTTTACAATGAAAGTAATCAATTAATTTTAATATGAAGTCTTCTTTCAGAGAAATTCTGCACAAATTAAATTTTTTTTTTAAATTATAACTGCTTGCAGGTAAGTCTATACAATGAAAGTAATCAAATGAATTAATACGAAGTCGTCTTTCAGGAAAATTCACCACAACCTGAAATTTTCTTTAAAATTAACACTGCTTGCAGGTAAGTCTTTACAATGAAAGTATACAAATGACTTAATGCGAAGTCGTCTTTCAGCAAAATTCTGCACAAATTGAAATTTTCTTTAAAATATTCACTGCTTGCAGGTAAGTCTATACAATGAAAGTAATCAAATGATTTAAGACGAAGTCGTCTTTCAGGAAAATTCACCACAAACTGAAATTTTCTTTAAAATAATCACTGCTTGCAGGTAAGTCTTTACAATGAAAGTAATCAATTGTTTTAATACGACGTCTTCTTTCAGAAAAATTCTACACAAATTGAAATTTTCATTAAAATTATAACTGCTTGCATGTAAGTCTATTCAATGAAAGTAATCAAACTGCTTGCAGGTATGTCTTTACAATGAAGATAATCAAATTAATTAACACAAAGTCGTTTTTCAGAAAAATTCACCACAAATTGAAATTGTCTTTGAAATTATCGCTGCTAGTAGGTAACTCTTTACAATGAAAGTAATCAATTAATTTTAATATGAAGTCTTCTTTCAGAGAAATTCTGCACAAATTAAATTTTTTTTTTAAATTATAACTGCTTGCAGGTAAGTCTATACAATGAAAGTAATCAAATGAATTAATACGAAGTCGTCTTTCAGGAAAATTCACCACAACCTGAAATTTTCTTTAAAATTAACACTGCTTGCAGGTAAGTCTTTACAATGAAAGTATACAAATGACTTAATGCGAAGTCGTCTTTCAGCAAAATTCTGCACAAATTGAAATTTTCTTTAAAATATTCACTGCTTGCAGGTAAGTCTATACAATGAAAGTAATGAAATGATTTAAGACGAAGTCGTCTTTCAGGAAAATTCACCACAAACTGAAATTTTCTTTAAAATTATCACTGCTTGCAGGTAAGTCTTTACAATGAAAGTAATCAATTGTTTTAATACGACGTCTTCTTTCAGAAAAATTCTACACAAATTGAAATTTTCATTAAAATTATAACTGCTTGCATGTAAGTCTATTCAATGAAAGTAATCAAACTGCTTACAGGTATGTCTTTACAATGAAGATAATCAAATTAATTAATACGAAGTCGTCTTTCAGAAAAATTCACCACAAATTGAAATTTTCTTACAAATTATCACTACTTGCTAGTAAGTCTATACAATGGAAGTTATCAAATGGCTTAATACGAAATCCTCTTTCAGGAAAATTCACCACAAATTGTAGTTTTCTTTAAAACTATCACTGCTTTCAGGTAAGTCTTTACAATGAAAATAATCAAATGATTTAATACCAAGTCCTTTTCAGAAAAATTCACCACAAATTGAAATTTTTTTTAAAATTATAACTGCTTGCAGGTAAGTCTATATAATGAAAGTAATCAAATGATTTCATACACAGTCCTCTTTCAGAAAAATTCACCACAAATTGAAATTTTCTTACAAATTATCACTGCTTGCAAGTAAGTCTATACAATGGAAGTAATCAAATGGCTTAATATGAAATCCTCTTTCAGGAAAATTCACCACAAACTGAAATTTTCTTTAAAATTATCACTGCTTGCAGGTAAGTCTATTCAATGAAAGTAATCAAATGATTTAATACGAAGTCCTTTCAGAAAAATTCACCACAAATTGAAATTTTCTTTAAAATTATAACTGCTTGCAGGTAAGTCTATACAATGAAAGTAATCAAACGATTTAATACGAAGTCGTCTTTCAGAAAAATTCACACAAATTGAAATTTTCTTTAAAATTATCACTGGTGGCAGGTAAGTCTTTACAATGAAAGTAATCAATTGAATTTAATACGAAGTCCTCTTTCAGAAAAATTCACCACAAATTGAAATTTTCTTTAAAATTATCACTGCTTGCAGGTAAGTCTATACAATGAAAGTAATCAAATTATTTAATACCAAGTCGTCTTTCAGGAAAATTCACCACAAACTGAAATTTTCTTTAAAATTATCACTGCTTGCAGGTAAGTCTTTACAATGAAAGTAATCAATTGTTTTAATACGACATCTTCTTTCAGAAAAATTCTCCACAAATTGAAATTTTCTTTAACATTATAACTGCTTGCATGTAAGTCTTTACGGTGAAAGTAATCAATTGATTTTAATACGACCTCTTCTTTCCGAAAAATTCTTCACAAATTGAAATTTTCTTTAAAATAATCACTGCTTGCATGTAGGTCCATTCAATGTAAGTAATCAAAGTGCTTGCAGGTATGTCTTTACAATGAAGTTAATCAAATTAATTAATACTTAGTCGTCTTTCAAGAAAATTCACCACAAATTGAAATTGTCTTTGAAATTATCGCTGCTAGTAGGTAACTCTTTACAATGAAAGTAATCAATTAATTTTAATATGAAGTCTTCTTTCAGAGAAATTCTGCACAAATTAAATTTTTTTTTTAAATTATAACTGCTTGCAGGTAAGTCTATACAATGAAAGTAATCAAATGAATTAATACGAAGTCGTCTTTCAGGAAAATTCACCACAACCTGAAATTTTCTTTAAAATTAACACTGCTTGCAGGTAAGTCTTTACAATGAAAGTATACAAATGACTTAATGCGAAGTCGTCTTTCAGCAAAATTCTGCACAAATTGAAATTTTCTTTAAAATATTCACTGCTTGCAGGTAAGTCTATACAATGAAAGTAATCAAATGATTTAAGACGAAGTCGTCTTTCAGGAAAATTCACCACAAACTGAAATTTTCTTTAAAATAATCACTGCTTGCAGGTAAGTCTTTACAATGAAAGTAATCAATTGTTTTAATACGACGTCTTCTTTCAGAAAAATTCTACACAAATTGAAATTTTCATTAAAATTATAACTGCTTGCATGTAAGTCTATTCAATGAAAGTAATCAAACTGCTTGCAGGTATGTCTTTACAATGAAGATAATCAAATTAATTAACACAAAGTCGTTTTTCAGAAAAATTCACCACAAATTGAAATTGTCTTTGAAATTATCGCTGCTAGTAGGTAACTCTTTACAATGAAAGTAATCAATTAATTTTAATATGAAGTCTTCTTTCAGAGAAATTCTGCACAAATTAAATTTTTTTTTTAAATTATAACTGCTTGCAGGTAAGTCTATACAATGAAAGTAATCAAATGAAATAATACGAAGTCGTCTTTCAGGAAAATTCACCACAACCTGAAATTTTCTTTAAAATTAACACTGCTTGCAGGTAAGTCTTTACAATGAAAGTATACAAATGACTTAATGCGAAGTCGTCTTTCAGCAAAATTCTGCACAAATTGAAATTTTCTTTAAAATATTCACTGCTTGCAGGTAAGTCTATACAATGAAAGTAATGAAATGATTTAAGACGAAGTCGTCTTTCAGGAAAATTCACCACAAACTGAAATTTTCTTTAAAATTATCACTGCTTGCAGGTAAGTCTTTACAATGAAAGTAATCAATTGTTTTAATACGACGTCTTCTTTCAGAAAAATTCTACACAAATTGAAATTTTCATTAAAATTATAACTGCTTGCATGTAAGTCTATTCAATGAAAGTAATCAAACTGCTTACAGGTATGTCTTTACAATGAAGATAATCAAATTAATTAATACGAAGTCGTCTTTCAGAAAAATTCACCACAAATTGAAATTTTCTTACAAATTATCACTACTTGCTAGTAAGTCTATACAATGGAAGTTATCAAATGGCTTAATACGAAATCCTCTTTCAGGAAAATTCACCACAAATTGTAGTTTTCTTTAAAACTATCACTGCTTTCAGGTAAGTCTTTACAATGAAAATAATCAAATGATTTAATACCAAGTCCTTTTCAGAAAAATTCACCACAAATTGAAATTTTTTTTAAAATTATAACTGCTTGCAGGTAAGTCTATATAATGAAAGTAATCAAATGATTTCATACACAGTCCTCTTTCAGAAAAATTCACCACAAATTGAAATTTTCTTACAAATTATCACTGCTTGCAAGTAAGTCTATACAATGGAAGTAATCAAATGGCTTAATATGAAATCCTCTTTCAGGAAAATTCACCACAAACTGAAATTTTCTTTAAAATTATCACTGCTTGCAGGTAAGTCTATTCAATGAAAGTAATCAAATGATTTAATACGAAGTCCTTTCAGAAAAATTCACCACAAATTGAAATTTTCTTTAAAATTATAACTGCTTGCAGGTAAGTCTATACAATGAAAGTAATCAAACGATTTAATACGAAGTCGTCTTTCAGAAAAATTCACACAAATTGAAATTTTCTTTAAAATTATCACTGGTGGCAGGTAAGTCTTTACAATGAAAGTAATCAATTGAATTTAATACGAAGTCCTCTTTCAGAAAAATTCACCACAAATTGAAATTTTCTTTAAAATTATCACTGCTTGCAGGTAAGTCTATACAATGAAAGTAATCAAATTATTTAATACCAAGTCGTCTTTCAGGAAAATTCACCACAAACTGAAATTTTCTTTAAAATTATCACTGCTTGCAGGTAAGTCTTTACAATGAAAGTAATCAATTGTTTTAATACGACATCTTCTTTCAGAAAAATTCTCCACAAATTGAAATTTTCTTTAACATTATAACTGCTTGCATGTAAGTCTTTACGGTGAAAGTAATCAATTGATTTTAATACGACCTCTTCTTTCCGAAAAATTCTTCACAAATTGAAATTTTCTTTAAAATAATCACTGCTTGCATGTAGGTCTATTCAATGTAAGTAATCAAAGTGCTTGCAGGTATGTCTTTACAATGAAGTTAATCAAATTAATTAATACTTAGTCGTCTTTCAAGAAAATTCACCACAAATTGAAATTGTCTTTGAAATTATCGCTGCTAGTAGGTAACTCTTTACAATGAAAGTAATCAATTAATTTTAATATGAAGTCTTCTTTCAGAGAAATTCTGCACAAATTAAATTTTTTTTTTAAATTATAACTGCTTGCAGGTAAGTCTATACAATGAAAGTAATCAAATGAATTAATACGAAGTCGTCTTTCAGAAAAATTCACCACAACCTGAAATTTTCTTTAAAATTAACACTGCTTGCAGGTAAGTCTTTACAATGAAAGTATACAAATGACTTAATGCGAAGTCGTCTTTCAGCAAAATTCTGCACAAATTGAAATTTTCTTTAAAATATTCACTGCTTGCAGGTAAGTCTATACAATGAAAGTAATCAAATGATTTAAGACGAAGTCGTCTTTCAGGAAAATTCACCACAAACTGAAATTTTCTTTAAAATAATCACTGCTTGCAGGTAAGTCTTTACAATGAAAGTAATCAGTTGTTTTAATATGACGTCTTCTTTCAGAAAAATTCTACACAAATTGAAATTTTCATTAAAATTATAACTGCTTGCATGTAAGTCTATTCAATGAAAGTAATCAAACTGCTTGCAGGTATGTCTTTACAATGAAGATAATCAGATTAATTAACACAAAGTCGTTTTTCAGAAAAATTCACCACAAATTGAAATTGTCTTTGAAATTATCGCTGCTAGTAGGTAAGTCTTTACAATGAAAGTAAACAATTGATTTTAATACGAAGTCTTCTTTCAGAAAAATTCTGCACAAATTGAAATTTTTTTTAAAATTATCACTGCTTGCAGGTAAGTTTTTACAATGAAAGTATACAAATTACTTAATGCGAAGTCGTCTTTCAGGAAAATTAACCACAACCTGAAATTTTCTTTAAAATTAACACTGCTTGCAGGTAAGTCTTTACAATGAAAGTATACAAATGACTTAATGCGAAGTCGTCTTTCAGAAAAATTCACACAAATTGAAATTTTCTTTAAAATATTCACTGCTTGCAGGTAAGTCTATACAATGAAAGTAATCAAATGATTTAAGACGAAGTCGTCTTTCAGGAAAATTCACCACAAACTGAAATTTTCTTTAAAATTATCACTGCTTGCAGGTATGTCTTTACAATGAAAGTAATCAATTGTTTTAATACGACGTCTTCTTTCAGAAAAATTCTACACAAATTGAAATTTTCATTAAAATTATAACTGCTTGCATGTAAGTCTATTCAATGAAAGTAATCAAACTGCTTGCAGGTATGTCTTTACAATGAAGATAATCAAATTAATTAACACAAAGTCGTTTTTTCAGAAAAATTCACCACAAATTGAAATTGTCTTTGAAATTATCGCTGCTAGTAGGTAACTCTTTACAATGAAAGTAATCAATTAATTTTAATATGAAGTCTTCTTTCAGAGAAATTCTGCACAAATTAAATTTTTTTTTTAAATTATAACTGCTTGCAGGTAAGTCTATACAATGAAAGTAATCAAATGAATTAATACGAAGTCGTCTTTCAGGAAAATTCACCACAACCTGAAATTTTCTTTAAAATTAACACTGCTTGCAGGTAAGTCTTTACAATGAAAGTATACAAATGACTTAATGCGAAGTCGTCTTTCAGCAAAATTCTGCACAAATTGAAATTTTCTTTAAAATATTCACTGCTTGCAGGTAAGTCTATACAATGAAAGTAATCAAATGATTTAAGACGAAGTCGTCTTTCAGGAAAATTCACCACAAACTGAAATTTTCTTTAAAATTATCACTGCTTGCAGGTAAGTCTTTACAATGAAAGTAATCAATTGTTTTAATACGACGTCTTCTTTCAGAAAAATTCTACACAAATTGAAATTTTCATTAAAATTATAACTGCTTGCATGTAAGTCTATTCAATGAAAGTAATCAAACTGCTTGCAGGTATGTCTTTACAATGAAGATAATCAAATTAATTAACACAAAGTCGTTTTTCAGAAAAATTCACCACAAATTGAAATTGTCTTTGAAATTATCGCTGCTAGTAGGTAACTCTTTACAATTAAAGTAATCAATTAATTTTAATATGAAGTCTTCTTTCAGAGAAATTCTGCACAAATTAAATTTTTTTTTTAAATTATAACTGCTTGCAGGTAAGTCTATACAATGAAAGTAATCAAATGAATTAATACGAAGTCGTCTTTCAGGAAAATTCACCACAACCTGAAATTTTCTTTAAAATTAACACTGCTTGCAGGTAAGTCTTTACAATGAAAGTATACAAATGACTTAATGCGAAGTCGTCTTTCAGCAAAATTCTGCACAAATTGAAATTTTCTTTAAAATATTCACTGCTTGCAGATAAGTCTATACAATGAAAGTAATCAAATGATTTAAGACGAAGTCGTCTTTCAGGAAAATTCACCACAAACTGAAATTTTCTTTAAAATTATCACTGCTTGCAGGTAAGTCTTTACAATGAAAGTAATCAATTGTTTTAATACGACGTCTTCTTTCAGAAAAATTCTACACAAATTGAAATTTTCTTTAAAATTATAACTGCTTGCATGTAAGTCTATTCAATGAAAGTAATCAAACTGCTTACAGGTATGTCTTTACAATGAAGATAATCAATTTAATTAATACGAAGTCGTCTTTCAGAAAAATTCACCACAAATTGAAATTTTCTTACAAATTATCACTACTTGCTAGTAAGTCTATACAATGGAAGTTATCAAATGGCTTAATACGAAATCCTCTTTCAGGAAAATTCACCACAAATTGTAGTTTTCTTTAAAACTATCACTGCTTGCAGGTAAGTCTTTACAATGAAAATAATCAAATGATTTAATACCAAGTCCTTTTCAGAAAAATTCACCACAAATTGAAATTTTTTTTAAAATTATAACTGCTTGCAGGTAAGTCTATATAATGAAAGTAATCAAATGATTTCATACACAGTCCTCTTTCAGAAAAATTCATCACAAATTGAAATTTTCTTACAAATTATCACTGCTTGCAAGTAAGTCTATACAATGGAAGTAATCAAATGGCTTAATACGAAATCCTCTTTCAGGAAAATTCACCACAAACTGAAATTTTCTTTAAAATTATCACTGCTTGCAGGTAAGTCTATACAATGAAAGTAATCAAATGAATTAATACGAAGTCGTCTTTCAGGAAAATTCACCACAAACTGAAATTTTCTTTAAAATTATCACTGCTTGCAGGTAAGTCTTTACAATGAAAGTAATCAATTGTTTTAATACGACATCTTCTTTTAGAAAAATTCTCCACAAATTGAAATTTTCTTTAACATTATAACTGCTTGCATGTAAGTCTTTACGGTGAAAGTAATCAATTGATTTTAATACGACCTCTTCTTTCCGAAAAATTCTTCACAAATTGAAATTTTCTTTAAAATAATCACTGCTTGCATGTAGGTCTATTCAATGTAAGTAATCAAAGTGCTTGCAGGTATGTCTTTACAAAGAAGATAGTCAAATTAATTAATACGAAGTCGTTTTTCAGAAAAATTCACCACAAATTGAAATTGTCTTTGAAATTATCGCTGCTAGTAGGTAAGTCTTTACAATGAAAGTAATCCATTGATTTTAATACGAAGTCTTCTTTCAGAAAAATTCTGCACAAATTGAAATTTTTTTTTAAAATTATAACTGCTTGCAGGTAAGTCTATACAATGAAAGTAATCAAATGAATTAATACGAAGTCGTCTTTCAGGAAAATTCACCACAAATTGTAGTTTTCTTTAAAACTATCACTGCTTGTAGGTAAGTCTTTACAATGAAAATAATCAAATGATTTAATACGAAGTCCTTTTCAAAAAATTCACCACAAATTGAAATTTTCTCTAAAATTATAACTGCTTGCAGGTAAGTCTATATAATGAAAGTAATCAAATGATTTCATACACAGTCCTCTTTCAGAAAAAATCACCACAAATTGAAATTTTCTTACAAATTGTCACTGCTTGCAAGTAAGTCTATACAATGGAAGTAATCAAATGGCTTATTACGAATTCCTCTTTCAGGAAAATTCACCACAAACTGAAATTTTCTTTAAAATTATAACTGCTTGCAGGTAAGTCTATTCAATGAAAGTAATCAAATGATTTAATACGAAGTCCTTTCAGAAAAATTCACCACAAATTGAAATTTTCTTTAAAATTATAACTGCTTGCAGGTAAGTCTATACAATGAAAGTAATCAAACGATTTAATACGAAGTCGTCTTTCAGAAAAATTCATGCAAATTGAAATTTTCTTTAAAATTATCACTGCTGGCAGGTAAGTCTTTACAATGAAAGTAATCAATTGAATTTAATACGAAGTCCTCTTTCAGAAAAATTCACCACAAACTGAAATTTTCTTTAAAATTATCACTGCTTGCAGGTAAGTCTTTACAATGAAAGTAATCAATTGTTTTAATACGACATCTTCTTTCAGAAAAATTCTCCACAAATTGAAATTTTCTTTAACATTATAACTGCTTGCATGTAAGTCTTTACAATGAAAGTAATCAATTGTTTTAATACGACGTCTTCTTTCAGAAAAATTCTCCACAATTTGAAATTTTCTTTAAAATTATAACTGCTTGCATGTATGTCTATTCAATGAAAGTAATCAAACTGCTTGCAGGTATGTCTTTACAATGAACATAATCAAATTAATTAATACGAAGTCGTCTTTCAGAAAAATTCACCACAAATTGAAATTTTCTTACAAATTATCACTGCTTGCAAATAAGTCTATACAATGGAAGTAATCAAATGGCTTAATACGAAATTCTCTTTCAGGAAAATTCACCACAAATTGAAATTTTCTTTAAAGTTATCACTGCTTGCAGGTAAGTCTTTCCAATGAAAGTAATCAAATGATTTAATACGAAGTCCTTTCAGAAAAATTCACCACAAATTGAAAGTTTCTTTAAAATTATAACTGCTTGCAGGTATGTCTATACAATGAAAGTAATCAAATGATTTAATACGAAGTCGTCTTTCAGAAAAATTCACACAAATTGCAATTTTCTTTAAAATTATCACTGCTGGCATGTAAGTCTTTACAATGAAAGTAATAATTTGAATTTAATACGAAGTCCTCTTTCAGAAAAATTCACCACAAATTGAAATTTTCTTTAAAATTATCAATGCTTGCAGGTAAATCTATACAATGAAAGTAATCAAATTATTTAATACAATGAAAGTAATCAAATTATTTAATACCAAGTCGTCTTTCAGGAAAATTCACCACCAACTGAAATTTTCTTTGAAATTATCACTGCTTGCAGGTAAGTCTTTACGGTGAAAGTAATCAATTTATTTTAATACGAACTCTTCTTTCCGAAAAATTCTCTACAAATTGAAATTTTCTATAAAATAATCACTGCTTGCATGTAGGTCTATTCAATGTAAGTAATCAAAGTGCTTGCAGGTATGTCTTTACAATGAAGTTAATCAAATTAATTAATACTTAGTCGTCTTTCAAGAAAATTCACCACAAATTGAAATTGTCTTTGAAATTATCGCTGCTAGTAGGTAACTCTTTACAATGAAAGTAATCAATTGATTTTAATATGAAGTCTTCTTTCAGAGAAATTCTGCACAAATTAAATTTTTTTTTTAATTATAACTGCTTGCAGGTAAGTCTATACAATGAAAGTAATCAAATGAATTAACACGAAGTCGTCGTTCAGGAAAATTCACCACAAACTGAAATTTTCTTTAAAATTATCACTGTTTGCAGGTAAGTCTTTACAATGAAAGTAATCAGTTGTTTTAATACGACGTCTTCTTTCAGAAAAATTCTCCACAAATTGAAATTTTCTTTAAAATTATAACTGCTTGCATGTAAGTCTATTCAATGAAAGTAATCAAACTGCTTGCAGGTATGTCTTTACAATGAAGATAATCAAATTAATTAATACGAAGTCGTTTTTCAGAAAAATTCACCACAAATTGAAATTGTCTTTGAAATTATCGCTGCTAGTAGGTAAGTCTTTTCAATGAAAGTAATCAATTGATGTTAATACGGAGTCTTCTTTCAGAAAAATTCTGCACAAATTGAAATTTTTTTTTAAATTATAACTGCTTGCAGATAAGTCGATACAATGAAAGTATTCAAATGAATTAATACGAAGTCGTCTTTCAGAAAATTCACCATAAACTGAAATTTTCTTTAAAATTATAACTGCTTGCAGGTAAGTCTATATAATGAAAGTAATCAAATGATTTCATACACAGTCCTCTTTCAGAAAAATTCACCACAAATTGAAATTTTCTTACAAATTATCACTGCTTGCAAGTAAGTCTATACAATGGAAGTAATCAAATGGATTAATACGAAATCCTCTTTCAGGAAAATTCATCACAAACTGAAATTTTCTTTAAAATTATCACTGCTGCAGGTAAGTCTATTCAATGAAAGCAATAAAATGATTTAATACGTAGTCCTTTCAGAAAAATTCACCACAAATTGAAATTTTCTTTAAAATTATAACTGCTTGCAGGTAAGTCTATACAATGAAAGTAATCAAATGATTTAATAAGAAGTCGTCTTTCAGAAAAATTCACACAAATTGAAATTTTCTTTAAAATTATCACTGCTTGCAGGTAAGTCTTTACATTGAAAGTAATCAATTGTTTGAATACGACGTCTTCTTTCAGAAAAATTCTACACAAATTGAAATTTTCTTTAAAATTATAACTTCTTGCATGTAAGTCTGTTCAATGAAAGTAATCAAACTGCTTGCAGGTATGTCTTTACAATGAAGATAATCAAATTACTTAATACGAAGTCGTCTTTCAGAAAAATTCACCACAAATTGAAATTTTTTTACAAATTATCACTACTTGCTAGTAAGTCTATACAATGTAAGTAATCAAATGGCTTAATACGAAATCCTCTTTCAGGAAAATTCACCACAAATTGTAGTTTTCTTTAAAACTATCACTGCTTGCAGGTAAGTCTTTACAATGAAAATAATCAAATGATTTAATACGAAGTCCTTTTCAGAAAAATTCACCACAAATTGAAATTTTTTTTTAAATTATAACTGCTTTCAGGTAAGTTTATATAATGAAAGTAATCAAATGATTTCATACACAGTCTTCTTTCAGAAAAATTCACCACAAATTGAAATTTTCTTACAAATTATCACTGCTTGCAAGTAAGTCTATACAATGGAAGTAATCAAATGGCTTAATACGAAATCCTCTTTCAGGAAAATTCACCACAAACTAAAATTTTCTTTAAAATTATCACTGCTTGCAGGTAAGTCTATTCAATGAAAGTAATCAAATGATTTAATACGAAGTCCTTTCAGAAAAATTCACCACAAATTGAAATTGTCTTTAAAATTATAACTGCTTGCAGGTAAGTCTATACAATGAAAGTAATCAAACGATTTAATACGAAGTCGTCTTTCAGAAAAATTCACACAAATTGAAATTTTCTTTAAAGTTATCACTGCTGGCAGGTAAGTCTTTACAATGAAAGTAATCAATTGAATTAAATACGATGTCCTCTTTCAGAAAAATTCACCACAAATTGAAATTTTCTTTAAAATTATCACTGCTTGCAGGTAAGTCTATACAATGAAAGTAATCAAATTATTTAATACCAAGTCGTCTTTCAGGAAAATTCACCACAAACTGAAATTTTCTTTAAAATTATCACTGCTTGCAGGTAAGTCTATACAATGAAAGTAATCAATTGTTTTAATACGACATCTTCTTTCAGAAAAATTCTCCACAAATTGAAATTTTCTTTAACATTATAACTGCTTGCATGTAAGTCTTTACGGTGAAAGTATTCAATTGATTTTAATACGACCTCTTCTTTCCGAAAAATTCTTCACCAATTGAAATTTTCTTTAAAATAATCACTGCTTGCATGTAGGTCTATTCAATGTAGGTAATCAAAGTGCTTGAAGGTATATCTTTACAATGAAGTTAAGCAAATTAATTAATACTTAGTCGTCTTTCAAGAAAATTCACCACAAATTGAAATTTTCTTTGAAATTATCGCTGCTAGTAGGTAACTCTTTACAATGAAAGTAATCAATTGATTTTAATATGAAGTCTCCTTTCAGAGAAATTCTGCACAAATTAAATTTTTTTTTTAAATTATAACTGCTTGCAGGTAAGTCTATACAATGAAAGTAATCAAATGAATTAATACGAAGTCGTCTTTCAGGAAAATTCACCACAAACTCAAATTTTCTTTAAAATTATCACTGGTTGCAGGTAAGTCTTTACAATGAAAGTATACAAATGACTTAATGCGAAGTCGTCTTTCAGCAAAATTCTGCACAAATTGAAATTTTCTATAAAATATTCACTGCTTGCAGGTAAGTCTATACAATGAAAGTAATCAAATGATTTAAGACGAAGTCGTCTTTCAGGAAAATTCTACACAAATTGAAATTTTCTTTAAAATTATAACTGCTTGCATGTAAGTCTATTCAATGAAAGTAATCAAACTGCTTGCAGGTATGTCTTTACAATGAAGATAATCAAATTAATTAATACGAAGCCGTCTTTCAGAAAAATTCACCACAAATTGAAATTTTCTTACAAATTATCACTACTTGCTAGTAAGTCTATACAATGGAAGTAATCAAATGGCTTAATACGAAATCCTCTTTCAGGAAAATTCACCACAAATTGTAGTTTTCTTTAAAACTATCACTGCTTGCAGGTAAGTCTTTACAATGAAAATAATCAAATGATTTAATACGAAGTCCTTTTCAGAAAAATTCACCACAAATTGAAATTTATTTTAAAATTATAACTGCTTGCAGGTAAGTCTATATAATGAAAGTTATCAAATGATTTCATACACAGTCCTCTTTCAGAAAAATTCACCACAAATTGAAATTTTCTTACAAATTATCACTGCTTGCAACTAAGTCTATACAATGGAAGTAATCAAATGGCTTAATACGAAATCCTCTTTCAGGAAAATTGACCACAAACTGAAATTTTCTTTAAAATTATCACTGCTTGCAGGTAAGTCTATTCAATGAAAGTAATCAAATGATTTAATACGAAGTCCTTTCAGAAAAATTCATACAAATTGAAATTTTCTTTAAAATTATCACTGCTGGAAGGTTAGTCTTTACAATGAAAGTAATCAATTGAATTTAATACGAAGTCCTCTTTCAGAAAAATTCACCACAAATTGAAATTTTCTTTAAAATTATCACTGCTTGCAGGTAAGTCTATACAATGAAAGTAATCAAATTATTTAATACCAAGTCGTCTTTCAGGAAAATTCACCACAAACTGAAATTTACTTTAAAATTATCACTGCTTGCAGGTAAGTCTTTACAATGAAAGTAATTAATTGTTTTAATACGACGTCTTCTTTCAGAAAAATTCTCCACAAATTGAAATTTTCTTTAAAATTATAACTGCTTGCATGTAAGTCTACTCAATGAAAGTAATCAAACTGCTTGCAGGTATGTCTTTACAATGAAGATAATCAAATTAATTAATACGAAGTAGTTTTTCAGAAAAATTCACCACGAATTGAAATTGTCTTTGAAATTATCGCTGCTAGTAGGTAAGTCTTTACAATGAAAGTAATCAATTGATTTTAATACCAAGTCCTCTTTCAGAAATATTCACCACAAATTAAAATTTTCTTTAAAATTATAACTGCTTGCAGGTAAGTCTATACAATGAAAGTAATCAAATGATTTAATACGAAGTCGTCTTTCAGAAAAATTCACACAAATTGAAATTTTCTTTAAAATTATCACTGCTGGCAGGTAAGTCTTTACAATGAAAGTAATCAATTGAATTTAATACGAAGTCCTCTTTCAGAAAAATTCACCACAAATTCAAATTTTCTTTAAAATTATCACTGCTTGCAGGTAAGTCTATACAATGAAAGTAATCAAATGAATTAATACGAAGTCGTCTTTCAGGAAAATTCACCACAAACTGAAATTTTCTTTAAAATTATCACTGCTTGCAGGTAAGTCTTTACAATGAAAGTAATCAATTGTTTTAATACGACGTCATCTTTCAGAAAAATTCTCCACAATTTGAAATTTTCTTTAAAATTATAACTGCTTGCATGTAAGTCTATTCAATGAAAGTAATCAAACTGCTTGCAGGTATCTCGTTACAATGAACATAATCAAATTAATTAATACGAAGTCGTCTTTCAGAAAAATTCACCACAAATTGAAATTTGCTTACAAATTATCACTGCTTGCAAGTAAGTCTATACAAGGGAAGTAATCAAATGGCTTAATACGAAATCCTCTTTCAGGAAAATTCACCACAAATTGAAATTTTCTTTAAAGTTATCACTGCTTGCAGGTAAGTCTTTCCAATGAAAGTAATCAAATGATTTAATACGAAGTACTTTCAGAAAAATTCACCACAAATTGAAATTTTCTTTAAAATTATAACTGCTTGCAGGTATGTCTATACAATGAAAGTAATCAAATGATTTAATACGAAGTCGTCTTTCAGAAAAATTCACACAAATTGCAATTTTCTTTAAAATTATCACTGCTGGCTTGTAAGTCTTTACAATGAAAGTAATCATTTGAATTTAATACGAAGTCCCCTTTCAGAAAAATTCACCACAAATTGAAATTTTCTTTAAAATTATCACTGCTTGCAGGTAAGTCTATACAATGAAAGTAATCAAATTATTTAATACCAAGTCGTCTTTCAGGAAAATTCACCACCAACTGAAATTTTCTTTGAAATTTTCACTGCTTGCAGGTAAGTCTTTACGGTGAAAGTAATCAATTTATTTTAATACGAACTCTTCTTTCCGAAAAATTCTCTACAAATTGAAATTTTCTATAAAATAATCACTGCTTGCATGTAGGTCTATTCAATGTAAGTAATCAAAGTGCTTGCAGGTATGTCTTTACAATGAAGTTAATCAAATTAATTAATACTTAGTCGTCTTTCAAGAAAATTCACCACAAATTGAAATTGTCTTTGAAATTACCGCTGCTAGTAGGTAACTCTTTACAATGAAAGTAATCAATTAATTTTAATATGAAGTCTTCTTTCAGAGAAATTCTGCACAAATTAAATTTTTTTTTTAAATTATAACTGCTTGCAGGTAAGTCTATACAATGAAAGTAATCAAATGAATTAATACGAAGTCTTCTTTCACAAAAATTCTGCACAAATTGAAATTTTTTTTAAAATTATCACTACTTGCAGGTAAGTTTTTACAATGAAAGTATACAAATGACTTAATGCGAAGTCGTCTTTCAGCAAAATTCTGCACAAATTGAAATTTTCTTTAAAATATTCACTGCTTGCAGGTAAGTCTATACAATGAAAGTAATCAAATGATGACGAAGTCCTCTTTCAGGAAAATTCACCACAAACTGAAATTTTCTTTAAAATTATCACTGCTTGCAGGTAAGTCTTTACAATCAAAGTAATCAATTGTTTGAATACGACGTCTTCTTTCAGAAAAATTCTACACAAATTGAAATTTTCTTTAAAATTATAACTGCTTGCATGTAAGTCTATTCAATGAAAGTAATCAAACTGCTTACAGGTATGTCTTTACAATGAAGATAATCAAATTAATTAATACGAAGTCGTCTTTCAGAAAAATTCACCACAAATTGAAATTTTCTTACAAATTATCACTACTTGCTAGTAAGTCTATACAATGGAAGTTATCAAATGGCTTAATACGAAATCCTCTTTCAGGAAAATTCACCACAAATTGTAGTTTTCTTTAAAACTATCACTGCTTGCAGGTAAGTCTTTACAATGAAAATAATCAAATGATTTAATACCAAGTCATTTTCAGAAAAATTCACCACAAATTGAAATTTTTTTTAAAATTATAACTGCTTGCAGGTAAGTCTATATAATGAAAGTAATCAAATGATTTCATACACAGTCCTCTTTCAGAAAAATTCACCACAAATTGAAATTTTCTTACAAATTATCACTGCTTGCAAGTAAGTCTATACAATGGAAGTAATCAAATGGCTTAATACGAAATCCTCTTTCAGGAAAATTCACCACAAACTGAAATTTTCTTTAAAATTATCACTGCTTGCAGGTAAGTCTATACAATGAAAGTAATCAAATTATTTAATACCAAGTCGTCTTTCAGGAAAATTCACCACAAACTGAAATTTTCTTTATAATTATCACTGCTTGCAGGTAAGTCTTTACAATGAAAGTAATCAATTGTTTTAATACGACATCTTCTTTCAGAAAAATTCTCCACAAATTGAAATTTTCTTTAACATTATAACTGCTTGCATGTAAGTCTTTACGGTGAAAGTAATCAATTGATTTTAATACGACCTCTTCTTTCCGAAAAATTCTTCACAAATTGAAATTTTCTTTAAAATAATCACTGCTTGCATGTAGGTCTATTCAATGTAAGTAATCAAAGTGCTTGCAGGTATGTCTTTACAAAGAAGATAGTCAAATTAATTAATACGAAGTCGTTTTTCAGAAAAATTCACCACAAATTGAAATTGTCTTTGAAATTATCGCTGCTAGTAGGTAAGTCTTTACAATGAAAGTAATCAATTGATTTTAATACGAAGTCTTCTTTCAGAAAAATTCTGCACAAATTGAAATTTTTTTTTAAAATTATAACTGCTTGCAGGTAAGTCTATACAATGAAAGTAATCAAATGAATTAATACGAAGTCGTCTTTCAGGAAAATTCACCACAAATTGTAGTTTTCTTTAAAACTATCACTGCTTGTAGGTAAGTCTTTACAATGAAAATAATCAAATGATTTAATACGAAGTCCTTTTCAAAAAATTCACCACAAATTGAAATTTTCTTTAAAATTACAACTGCTTGCAGGTAAGTCTATATAATGAAAGTAATCAAATGATTTCATACACAGTCCTCTTTCAGAAAAAATCACCACAAATTGAAATTTTCTTACAAATTGTCACTGCTTGCAAGTAAGTCTATACAATGGAAGTAATCAAATGGCTTATTACGAATTCCTCTTTCAGGAAAATTCACCACAAACTGAAATTTTCTTTAAAATTATAACTGCTTGCAGGTAAGTCTATTCAATGAAAGTAATCAAATGATTTAATACGAAGTCCTTTCAGAAAAATTCACCACAAATTGAAATTTTCTTTAAAATTATAACTGCTTGCAGGTAAGTCTATACAATGAAAGTAATCAAACGATTTAATACGAAGTCGTCTTTCAGAAAAATTCATACAAATTGAAATTTTCTTTAAAATTATCACTGCTGGCAGGTAAGTCTTTACAATGAAAGTAATCAATTGAATTTAATACGAAGTCCCCTTTCAGAAAAATTCACCACAAATTGAAATTTTCTTTAAAATTATCACTGCTTGCAGGTAAGTCTATACAATGAAAGTAATCAAATGAATTAATACGAAGTCGTCTTTCAGGAAAATTCACCACAAACTGAAATTTTCTTTAAAATTATCACTGCTTGCAGGTAAGTCTTTACAATGAAAGTAATCAATTGTTTTAATACGACGTCTACTTTCAGAAAAATTCTCCACAATTTGAAATTTTCTTTAAAATTACAACTGCTTGCATGTATGTCTATTCAATGAAAGTAATCAAACTGCTTGCAGGTATGTCTTTACAATGAACATAATCAAATTAATTAATACGAAGTCGTCTTTCAGAAAAATTCACCACAAATTGAAATTTTCTTACAAATTATCACTGCTTGCAAATAAGTCTATACAATGGAAGTAATCAAATGGCTTAATACGAAATTCTCTTTCAGGAAAATTCACCACAAATTGAAATTTTCTTTAAAGTTATCACTGCTTGCAGGTAAGTCTTTCCAATGAAAGTAATCAAATGATTTAATACGAAGTCCTTTCAGAAAAATTCACCACAAATTGAAAGTTTCTTTAAAATTATAACTGCTTGCAGGTATGTCTATACAATGAAAGTAATCAAATGATTTAATACGAAGTCGTCTTTCAGAAAAATTCACACAAATTGCAATTTTCTTTAAAATTATCACTGCTGGCATGTAAGTCTTTACAATGAAAGTAATAATTTGAATTTAATACGAAGTCCTCTTTCAGAAAAATTCACCACAAATTGAAAATTTCTTTAAAATTATCAATGCTTGCAGGTAAGTCTATACAATGAAAGTAATCAAATTATTTAATACAATGAAAGTAATCAAATTATTTAATACCAAGTCGTCTTTCAGGAAAATTCACCACCAACTGAAATTTTCTTTGAAATTATCACTGCTTGCAGGTAAGTCTTTACGGTGAAAGTAATCAATTTATTTTAATACGAACACTTCTTTCCGAAAAATTCTCTACAAATTGAAATTTTCTATAAAATAATCACTGCTTGCATGTAGGTCTATTCAATGTAAGTAATCAAAGTGCTTGCAGGTATGTCTTTACAATGAAGTTAATCAAATTAATTAATACTTAGTCGTCTTTCAAGAAAATTCACCACAAATTGAAATTGTCTTTGAAATTATCGCTGCTAGTAGGTAACTCTTTACAATGAAAGTAATCAATTGATTTTAATATGAAGTCTTCTTTCAGAGAAATTCTGCACAAATTAAATTTTTTTTTTAATTATAACTGCTTGCATGTAAGTCTATTCAATGAAAGTAATCAAACTGCTTGCAGGTATGTCTTTACAATGAAGATAATCAAATTAATTAATACGAAGTCGTTTTTCAGAAAAATTCACCACAAATTGAAATTGTCTTTGAAATTATCGCTGCTAGTAGGTAAGTCTTTTCAATGAAAGTAATCAATTGATGTTAATACGGAGTCTTCTTTCAGAAAAATTCTGCACAAATTGAAATTTTTTTTTAAATTATAACTGCTTGCAGATAAGTCGATACAATGAAAGTATTCAAATGAATTAATACGAAGTCGTCTTTCAGAAAATTCACCATAAACTGAAATTTTCTTTAAAATTATAACTGCTTGCAGGTAAGTCTATATAATGAAAGTCATCAAATGATTTCATACACAGTCCTCTTTCAGAAAAATTCACCACAAATTGAAATTTTCTTACAAATTATCACTGCTTGCAAGTAAGTCTATACAATGGAAGTAATCAAATGGATTAATACGAAATCCTCTTTCAGGAAAATTCATCACAAACTGAAATTTTCTTTAAAATTATCACTGCTGCAGGTAAGTCTATTCAATGAAAGCAATCAAATGATTTAATACGAAGTCCTTTCAGAAAAATTCACCACAAATTGAAATTTTCTTTAAAATTATAACTGCTTGCAGGTAAGTCTATACAATGAAAGTAATCAAATGATTTAATACGAAGTCATCTTTCAGAAAAATTCACACAAATTGAAATTTTCTTTAAAATTATCACTGCTTGCAGGTAAGTCTTTACAATGAAAGTAATCAATTGTTTGAATACGACGTCTTCTTTCAGAAAAATTCTACACAAATTGAAATTTTCTTTAAAATTATAACTGCTTGCATGTAAGTGTGTTCAATGAAAGTAATCAAACTGCTTGCAGGTATGTCTTTACAATGAAGATAATCAAATTAATTAATACGAAGTCGTCTTTCAGAAAAATTCACCACAAATTGAAATTTTCTTACAAATTATCACTACTTGCTAGTAAGTCTATACAATGTAAGTAATCAAATGGCTTAATACGAAATCCTCTTTCAGGAAAACTCACCACAAATTGTAGTTTTCTTTAAAACTATCACTGCTTGCAGGTAAGTCTTTACAATGAAAATAATCAAATGATTTAATACGAAGTCCTTTTCAGAAAAATTCACCACAAATTGAAATTTTTTTTTAAATTATAACTGCTTGCAGGTAAGTCTATATAATGAAAGTAATCAAATGATTTCATACACAGTCCTCTTTCAGAAAAATTCACCACAAATTGAAATTTTCTTACAAATTATCACTGCTTGCAAGTAAGTCTATACAATGGAAGTAATCAAATGGCTTAATACGAAATCCTCTTTCAGGAAAATTCACCACAAACTGAAATTTTCTTTAAAATTATCACTGCTTGCAGGTAAGTCTATTCAATGAAAGTAATCAAATGATTTAATACGAAGTCCTTTCAGAAAAATTCACCACAAATTGAAATTGTCTTTAAAATTATAACTGCTTGCAGGTAAGTCTATACAGTGAAAGTAATCAAACGATTTAATACGAAGTCGTCTTTCAGAAAAATTCACACAAATTGAAATTTTCTTTAAAATTATCACTGCTGGCAGGTAAGTCTTTACAATGAAAGTAATCAGTTGAATTAAATACGATGTCCTCTTTCAGAAAAATTCACCACAAATTGAAATTTTCTTTAAAATTATCACTGCTTGCAGGTAAGTCTATACAATGAAAGTAATCAAATTATTTAATACCAAGTCGTCTTTCAGGAAAATTCACCACAAACTGAAATTTTCTTTAAAATTATCACTGCTTGCAGGTAAGTCTTTACAATGAAAGTAATAAATTGTTTTAATACGACATCTTCTTTCAGAAAAATTCTCCACAAATTGAAATTTTCTTTAACATTATAACTGCTTGCATGTAAGTCTTTACGGTGAAAGTATTCAATTGATTTTAATACGACCTCTTCTTTCCGAAAAATTCTTCACCAATTGAAATTTTCTTTAAAATAATCACTGCTTGCATGTAGGTCTATTCAATGTAAGTAATCAAAGTGCTTGCAGGTATATCTTTACAATGAAGTTAAGCAAATTAATTAATACTTAGTCGTCTTTCAAGAAAATTCACCACAAATTGAAATTGTCTTTGAAATTATCGCTGCTAGTAGGTAACTCTTTACAATGAAAGTAATCAATTGATTTTAATATGAAGTCTTCTTTCAGAGAAATTCTGCACAAATTAAATTTTTTTTTTTAATTATAACTGCTTGCAGGTAAGTCTATACAATGAAAGTAATCAAATGAATTAATACGAAGTCGTCTTTCAGGAAAATTCACCACAAACTGAAATTTTCTTTAAAATTATCACTGCTTGCAGGTAAGTCTTTACAATGAAAGTATACAAATGACTTAATGCGAAGTCGTCTTTCAGCAAAATTCTGCACAAATTGAAATTTTCTTTAAAATATTCACTGCTTGCAGGTAAGTCTATACAATGAAAGTAACCAAATGATTCAAGACGAAGTCGTCTTTCAGGAAAATTCACCACAAACTGAAATTTTCTTTAAAATTATTACCATAATTCACCATAATTCACCATACGAAATCCTTTCAGAAAACTTCACCACAAATTGAAATTTTCTTTAAAATTATAACTGCTTGCAGGTAAGTCTATACAATGAAAGTAATCAAATGATTTAATACGAAGTCGTCTTTCAGAAAAATTCTCCACAAATTGAAATTTTCTTTAACATTATAACTGCTTGCATGTAAGTCTTTACGGTGAAAGTAATCAATTGATTTTAATACGAACTCTTCTTTCCGAAAAATTCTCCACAAATTGAAATTTTCTTTAAAATAATCACTGCTTGCATGTAGGTCTATTCAATGTAAGTAATCAAAGTGCTTGCAGGTATATCTTTACAATGAAGTTAAGCAAATTAATTAATACTTAGTCGTCTTTCAAGAAAATTCACCACAAATTGAAATTTTCTTTGAAATTATCGCTGCTAGTAGGTAACTCTTTACAATGAAAGTAATCAATTGATTTTAATATGAAGTCTCCTTTCAGAGAAATTCTGCACAAATTAAATTTTTTTTTTAAATTATAACTGCTTGCAGGTAAGTCTATACAATGAAAGTAATCAAATGAATTAATACGAAGTCGTCTTTCAGGAAAATTCACCACAAACTCAAATTTTCTTTAAAATTATCACTGCTTGCAGGTAAGTCTTTACAATGAAAGTATACAAATGACTAAATGCGAAGTCGTGTTTCAGCAAAATTCTGCACAAATTGAAATTTTCTTTAAAATATTCACTGCTTGCAGGTAAGTCTATACAATGAAAGTAATCAAATGATTTAAGACGAAGTCGTCTTTCAGGAAAATTCACCACAAACTGAAATTTTCTTTAAAATTATCACTGCTTGCAGGTAAGTCTTTACAATGAAAGTAATCAATTGATTTAATACGACGTCTTCTTTCAGAAAAATTCTACACAAATTGAAATTTTCTTTAAAATTATAACTGCTTGCATGTAAGTCTATTCAATGAAAGTAATCAAACTGCTTGCAGGTATGTCTTTACAATGAAGATAATCAAATTAATTAATACGAAATTGTTTTTCAGAAAAATTCAACACAAATTGAAATTGTCTTTGAAATTATCGCTGCTAGTAGGTAAGTCTTTACAATGAAAGTAATCAATTGATTTTAATACGAATTCTTCTTTCAGAAAAATTCTGCACAAATTGAAATTTTTTTTAAAATTATAACTGCTTGCAGGTAAGTCGATACAATGAAAGTATTCAAATGAATTAATACGAAGTCGTCTTACAGAAAATTCACCATAAACTGAAATTTTCTTTAAAATTATCTATGCTTGCAGGTAAGTTTTTACAATGAAAGTATACAAATGACTTAATGCGAAGTCGTCCTTCAGCAAAATTCTGCACAAATTGAACTTTTCTTTAAAATATTCACTGCTTGCAGGTAAGTCTATACAATGAAAGTAATCAAATGATGACGAAGTCGTCTTTCAGGAAAATTCACCACAAACTGAAATTTTCTTTAAAATTATCACTGCTTGCAGGTAAGTCTTTACAATGAAAATAATCAATTGTTTGAATACGACATTTTCTTTCAGAAAAATTCTACACAAATTGAAATTTTCTTTAAAATTATAACTGCTTGCATGTAAGTCTATTCAATGAAAGTAATCAAACTGCTTGCAGGTATGTCTTTACAATGAAGATAATCAAATTAATTAATACGAATCCGTCTTTCAGAAAAATTCACCACAAATTGAAATTTTCTTACAAATTATCACTACTTGCTAGTAAGTCTATACAATGGAAGTAATCAAATGGCTTAATACGAAATCCTCTTTCAGGAAAATTCACCACAAATTGTAGTTTTCTTTAAAACTATCACTGCTTGCAGGTAAGTCTTTACAATGAAAATAATCAAATGATTTAATACGAAGTCCTTTTCAGAAAAATTCACCACAAATTGAAATTTTTTTTAAAATTATAACTGCTTGCAGGTAAGTCTATATAATGAAAGTTATCAAATGATTTCATACACAGTCCTCTTTCAGAAAAATTCACCACAAATTGAAATTTTCTTACAAATTATCACTGCTTGCAATTAAGTCTATACAATGGAAGTAATCAAATGGCTTAATACGAAATCCTCTTTCAGGAAAATTCACCACAAACTGAAATTTTCTTTAAAATTATCACTGCTTGCAGGTAAGTCTATTCAATGAAAGTAATCAAATGATTTAATACGAAGTCCTTTCAGAAAAATTCACCACAAATTGAAATTTTCTTTAAAATTATAACTGCTTGAAGGTAAGTCTATACAATGAAAGTAATCAAACGATTTAATACGAAGTCGTCTTTCAGAAAATTCACACAAATTGAAATTTTCTTTAAAATTATCACTGCTGGCAGGTAAGTCTTTACAATGAAAGTAATCAATTGAATTTAATACGAAGTCCTCTTTCAGAAAAATTCACCACAAATTGAAATTTTCTTTAAAATTATCACTGCTTGCAGGTAAGTCTATACAATGAAAGTAATCAAATTATTTAATACCAAGTCGACTTTCAGGAAAATTCACCACAAACTGAAATTTTCTTTAAAATTATCACTGCTTGCAGGTAGGTCTTTACAATGAAAGTAATCAATTGTTTTAATACGACATCTTCTTTCAGAAAAATTCTCCACAAATTGAAATTTTCTTTAACATTATAACTGCTTGCATGTAAGTCTTTACGGTGAAAGTAATCAATTGATTTTAATACGACCTCTTCTTTCCGAAAAATTCTTCACAAATTGAAATTTTCTTTAATATAATCACTGCTTGCATGTAGGTCTATTCAATGTAAGTAATCAAAGTGCTTGCAGGTATGTCTTTACAAAGAAGATAGTCAAATTAATTAATACGAAGTCGTTTTTCAGAAAAATTCACCACAAATTGAAATTGTCTTTGAAATTATCGCTGCTAGTAGGTAAGTCTTTACAATGAAAGTAATCAATTGATTTTAATACGAAGTCTTCTTTCAGAAAAATTCTGCACAAATTGAAATTTTTTTTTAAAATTATAACTGCTTGCAGGTAAGTCTATACAATGAAAGTAATCAAATGAAATAATACGAAGTCGTCTTTCAGGAAAATTCACCACAAATTGCAGTTTTCTTTAAAACTATCACTGCTTGTAGGTAAGTCTTTACAATGAAAATAATCAAATGATTTAATACGAAGTCCTTTTCAAAAAATTCACCACAAATTGAAATTTTCTTTAAAATTATAACTGCTTGCAGGTAAGTCTATATAATGAAAGTAATCAAATGATTTCATACACAGTCCTCTTTCAGAAAAAATCACCACAAATTGAAATTTTCTTACAAATTATCACTGCTAGCAAGTAAGTCTATACAATGGAAGTAATCAAATGGCTTAATACGAAATCCTCTTTCAGGAAAATTGACCACAAACTGAAATTTTGTTTAAAATTATCACTGCTTGCAGGTAAGTCTATTCAATGAAAGTAATCAAATGATTTAATACGAAGTCCTTTCAGAAAAATTCACCACAAATTGAAATTTTCTTTAAAATTATAACTGCTTGCAGGTAAGTCTATACAATGAAAGTAATCAAACGATATAATACGAAGTCGTCTTTCAGAAAAATTCATACAAATTGAAATTTTCTTTAAAATTATCACTGCTGGCAGGTAAGTCTTTACAATGAAAGTAATCAATTGAATTTAATACGAAGTCCTCTTTCAGAAAAATTCACCACAAATTGAAATTTTCTTTAAAATTATCACTGCTTGCAGGTAAGTCTATACAATGAAAGTAATCAAATTATTTAATACCAAGTCGTCTTTCAGGAAAATTCACCACAAACTGAAATTTACTTTAAAATTATCACTGCTTGCAGGTAAGACTTTACAATGAAAGTAATTAATTGTTTTAATACGACGTCTTCTTTCAGAAAAATTCTCCACAAATTGAAATTTTCTTTAAAATTATAACTGCTTGCATGTAAGTCTATTCAATGAAAGTAATCAAACTGCTTGCAGGTATGTCTTTACAATGAAGATAATCAAATTAATTAATACGAAGTAGTTTTTCAGAAAAATTCACCACGAATTGAAATTGTCTTTGAAATTATCGCTGCTAGTAGGTAAGTCTTTACAATGAAAGTAATCATTTGATTTTAATACCAAGTCCTCTTTCAGAAAAATTCACCACAAATTAAAATTTTCTTTAAAATTATAACTGCTTGCAGGTAAGTTTATACAATGAAAGTAATCAAATGATTTAATACGAAGTCGTCTTTCAGAAAAATTCACACAAATTGAAATTTTCTTTAAAATTATCACTGCTGGCAGGTAAGTCTTTACAATGAAAGTAATCAATTGAATTTAATACGAAGTCCTCTTTCAGAAAAATTCACCACAAATTCAAATTTTCTTTAAAATTATCACTGCTTGCAGGTAAGTCTATACAATGAAAGTAATCAAATGAATTAATACGAAGTCGTCTTTCAGGAAAATTCACCACAAACTGAAATTTTCTTTAAAATTATCACTGCTTGAAGGTAAGTCTCTACAATGAAAGTAATCAATTGTTTTAATACGACGTCTTCTTTCAGAAAAATTCTCCACAATTTGAAATTTTCTTTAAAATTATAACTGCTTGCATGTAAGTCTATTCAATGAAAGTAATCAAACTGCTTGCAGGTATCTCTTTACAATGAACATAATCAAATTAATTAATACGAAGTCGTCTTTCAGAAAAATTCACCACAAATTGAAACTTGCTTACAAATTATCACTGCTTGCAAGTAAGTCTATACAAAGGAAGTAATCAAATGGCTTAATACGAAATCCTCTTTCAGGAAAATTCACCACAAATTGAAATTTTCTTACAAGTTATCACTACTTGCTAGTAAGTCTATACAATGGAAGTAATCAAATGGCTTAATACGAAATCCTCTTTCAGGAAAATTCACCACAAATTGTAGTTTTCTTTAAAACTATCACTGCTTGCAGGTAAGTCTTTACAATGAAAATAATCAAATGATTTAATACGAAGTCCTTTTCAGAAAAATTCACCACAAATTGAAATTTTTTTTAAAATTATAACTGCTTGCAGGTAAGTCTATATAATGAAAGTTATCAAATGATTTCATACACAGTCCTCTTTCAGAAAAATTCACCACAAATTGAAATTTTCTTACAAATTATCACTGCTTGCAATTAAGTCTATACAATGGAAGTAATCAAATGGCTTAATACGAAATCCTCTTTCAGGAAAATTCACCACAAACTGAAATTTTCTTTAAAATTATCACTGCTTGCAGGTAAGTCTATTCAATGAAAGTAATCAAATGATTTAATACGAAGTCCTTTCAGAAAAATTCACCACAAATTGAAATTTTCTTTAAAATTATAACTGCTTGCAGGTAAGTCTATACAATGAAAGTAATCAAACGATTTAATACGAAGTCGTCTTTCAGAAAATTCACACAAATTGAAATTTTCTTTAAAATTATCACTGCTGGCAGGTAAGTCTTTACAATGAAAGTAATCAATTGAATTTAATACGAAGTCCTCTTTCAGAAAAATTCACCACAAATTGAAATTTTCTTTAAAATTATCACTGCTTGCAGGTAAGTCTATACAATGAAAGTAATCAAATTATTTAATACCAAGTCGACTTTCAGGAAAATTCACCACAAACTGAAATTTTCTTTAAAATTATCACTGCTTGCAGGTAGGTCTTTACAATGAAAGTAATCAATTGTTTTAATACGACATCTTCTTTCAGAAAAATTCTCCACAAATTGAAATTTTCTTTAACATTATAACTGCTTGCATGTAAGTCTTTACGGTGAAAGTAATCAATTGATTTTAATACGACCTCTTCTTTCCGAAAAATTCTTCACAAATTGAAATTTTCTTTAATATAATCACTGCTTGCATGTAGGTCTATTCAATGTAAGTAATCAAAGTGCTTGCAGGTATGTCTTTACAAAGAAGATAGTCAAATTAATTAATACGAAGTCGTTTTTCAGAAAAATTCACCACAAATTGAAATTGTCTTTGAAATTATCGCTGCTAGTAGGTAAGTCTTTACAATGAAAGTAGTCAATTGATTTTAATACGAAGTCTTCTTTCAGAAAAATTCTGCACAAATTGAAATTTTTTTTTAAAATTATAACTGCTTGCAGGTAAGTCTATACAATGAAAGTAATCAAATGAATTAATACGAAGTCGTCTTTCAGGAAAATTCACCACAAATTGTAGTTTTCTTTAAAACTATCACTGCTTGTAGGTAAGTCTTTACAATGAAAATAATCAAATGATTTAATATGAAGTCCTTTTCAAAAAATTCACCACAAATTGAAATTTTCTTTAAAATTATAACTGCTTGCAGGTAAGTCTATATAATGAAAGTAATCAAATGATTTCATTCACAGTCCTCTTTCAGAAAAAATCACCACAAATTGAAATTTTCTTACAAATTATCACTGCTAGCAAGTAAGTCTATACAATGCAAGTAATCAAATGGCTTAATACGAAATCCTCTTTCAGGAAAATTGACCACAAACTGAAATTTTGTTTAAAATTATCACTGCTTGCAGGTAAGTCTATTCAATGAAAGTAATCAAATGATTTAATACGAAGTCCTTTCAGAAAAATTCACCACAAATTGAAATTTTCTTTAAAATTATAACTGCTTGCAGGTAAGTCTATACAATGAAAGTAATCAAACGATTTAATACGAAGTCGTCTTTCAGAAAAATTCATACAAATTGAAATTTTCTTTAAAATTATCACTGCTGGCAGGTAAGTCTTTACAATGAAAGTAATCAATTGAATTTAATACGAAGTCCTCTTTAAGAAAAATTCACCACAAATTGAAATTTTCTTTAAAATTATCACTGCTTGCAGGTAAGTCTATACAATGAAAGTAATCAAATTATTTAATACCAAGTCGTCTTTCAGGAAAATTCACCACAAACTGAAATTTACTTTAAAATTATCACTGCTTGCAGGTAAGTCTTTACAATGAAAGTAATTAATTGTTTTAATACGACGTCTTCTTTCAGAAAAATTCTCCACAAATTGAAATTTTCTTTAAAATTATAACTGCTTGCATGTAAGTCTACTCAATGAAAGTAATCAAACTGCTTGCAGGTATGTCTTTACAATGAAGATAATCAAATTAATTAATACGAAGTAGTTTTTCAGAAAAATTCACCACGAATTGAAATTGTCTTTGAAATTATCGCTGCTAGTAGGTAAGTCTTTACAATGAAAGTAATCAATTGATTTTAATACCAAGTCCTCTTTCAGAAAAATTCACCACAAATTAAAATTTTCTTTAAAATTATAACTGCTTGCAGGTAAGTCTATACAATGAAAGTAATCAAATGATTTAATACGAAGTCGTCTTTCAGAAAAATTCACACAAATTGAAATTTTCTTTAAAATTATCACTGCTGGCAGGTAAGTCTTTACAATGAAAGTAATCAATTGAATTTAATACGAAGTCCTCTTTCAGAAAAATTCACCACAAATTCAAATTTTCTTTAAAATTATCACTGCTTGCAGGTAAGTCTATACAATGAAAGTAATCAAATGAATTAATACGAAGTCGTCTTTCAGGAAAATTCACCACAAACTGAAATTTTCTTTAAAATTATCACTGCTTGCAGGTAAGTCTTTACAATGAAAGTAATCAATTGTTTTAATACGACGTCTTCTTTCAGAAAAATTCTCCACAATTTGAAATTTTCTTTAAAATTATAACTGCTTGCATGTAAGTCTATTCAATGAAAGTAATCAAACTGCTTGCAGGTATCTCTTTACCATGAACATAATCAAATTAATTAATACGAAGTCGTCTTTCAGAAAATTTCACCACAAATTGAAATTTGCTTACAAATTATCACTGCTTGCAAGTAAGTCTATACAAAGGAAGTAATCAAATGCTTAATACGAAATCCTCTTTCAGGAAAATTCACCACAAATTGAAATTTTCTTTAAAGTTATCACTGCTTGCAGGTAAGTCTTTCCAATGAAAGTAATCAAATGATTTAATACGAAGTCCCCTTTCAGGAAAATTCACCACAAATTGAAATTTTCTTTAAAATTATCACCGCTTGCAGGTAAGTCTATACAATGAAAGTAATCAAATTATTTAATACCAAGTCGTCTTTCAGGAAAATTCACCACCAACTGAAATTTTCTTTGAAATTATCACTGATTGCAGGTAAGTCTTTACGGTGAAAGTAATCAATTTATTTTAATACGAACTCTTCTTTCCGAAAAATTCTCTACAAATTGAAATTTTCTATAAAATAATCACTGCTTGCATGTAGGTCTATTCAATGTAAGTAATCAAAGTGCTTGCAGGTATATCTTTACAATGAAGTTAAGCAAATTAATTAATACTTAGTCGTCTTTCAAGAAAATTCACCACAAATTGAAATTGTCTTTGAAATTATCGCTGCTAGTAGGTAACTCTTTACAATGAAAGTAATCAATTGATTTTAATATGAAGTCTTCTTTCAGAGAAATTCTGCACAAATTAAATTTTTTTTTTTAATTATAACTGCTTGCAGGTAAGTCTATACAATGAAAGTAATCAAATGAATTAATACGAAGTCGTCTTTCAGGAAAATTCACCACAAACTGAAATTTTCTTTAAAATTATCACTGCTTGCAGGTAAGTCTTTACAATGAAAGTATACAAATGACTTAATGCGAAGTCGTCTTTCAGCAAAATTCTGAACAAATTGAAATTTTCTTTAAAATATTCACTGCTTGCAGGTAAGTCTATACAATGAAAGTAACCAAATGATTCAAGACGAAGTCGTCTTTCAGGAAAATTCACCACAAACTGAAATTTTCTTTAAAATTATTACCATAATTCACCATACGAAGTCCTTTCAGAAAACTTCACCACAAATTGAAATTTTCTTTAAAATTATAACTGCTTGCCAGTAAGTCTATACAATGAAAGTAATCAAATGATTTAATACGAAGTCGTCTTTCAGAAAAATTCTCCACAAATTGAAATTTTCTTTAACATTATAACTGCTTGCATGTAAGTCTTTACGGTGAAAGTAATCAATTGATTTTAATACGAACTCTACTTTCCGAAAAATTCTCCACAAATTGAAATTTTCTTTAAAATAATCACTGCTTGCATGTAGGTCTATTCAATGTAAGTAATCAAAGTGCTTGCAGGTATATCTTTACAATGAAGTTAAGCAAATTAATTAATACGAAATCGTTTTTCAGAAAAATTCACCACAAATTGAAATTGTCTTTGAAATTATCGCTGCTAGTAGGTAAGTCTTTACAATGAAAGTAATCAATTGATTTTAATACGAAGTCTTCTTTCAGAAAAAATTCTGCACAAATTGAAATTTTTTTTAAAATTATAACTGCTTGCAGGTAAGTCGATACAATGAAAGTATTCAAATGAATTAATACGAAGTCGTCTTACAGAAAATTAACCATAAACTGAAATTTTCTTTAAAATTATCAATGCTTGCAGGTAAGTTTTTACAATGAAAGTATACAAATGACTTAATGCGAAGTCGTCTTTCAGCAAAATTCTGCACAAATTGAAATTTTCTTTAAAATATTCACTGCTTGCAGGTAAGTCTATACAATGAAAGTAATCAAATGATGACGAAGTCGTCTTTCAGGAAAATTCACCACAAACTGAAATTTTCTTTAAAATTATCACTGCTTGCAGGTAAGTCTTTACAATGAAAGTAATCAATTGTTTGAATACGACATTTTCTTTCAGAAAAATTCTACACAAATTGAAATTTTCTTTAAAATTATAACTGCTTGCATGTAAGTCTATTCAATGAAAGTAATCAAACTGCTTGCAGGTATGTCTTTACATTGAAGATAATCAAATTAATTAATACGAAGCCGTCTTTCAGAAAAATTCACCACAAATTGAAATTTTCTTACAAATTATCACTACTTGCTAGTAAGTCTATACAATGGAAGTAATCAAATGGCTTAATACGAAATACTCTTTCAGGAAAATTCACCACAAATTGTAGTTTTCTTTAAAACTATCACTGCTTGCAGGTAAGTCTTTACAATGAAAATAATCAAATGATTTAATACGAAGTCCTTTTCAGAAAAATTCACCACAAATTGAAATTTTTTTTAAAATTATAACTGCTTGCAGGTAAGTCTATATAATGAAAGTTATCAAATGATTTCATACACAGTCCTCTTTCAGAAAAATTCACCACAAATTGAAATTTTCTTTCAAATTATCACTGCTTGCATTTAAGTCTATACAATGGAAGTAATCAAATGGTTTAATACGAAATCCTCTTTCAGGAAAATTCACCACAAACTGAAATTTTCTTTAAAATTATCACTGCTTGCAGGTAAGTCTATTCAATGAAAGTAATCAAATTATTTAATACCAAGTCGACTTTCAGGAAAATTCACCACAAACTGAAATTTTCTTTAAATTTATCACTGCTTGCAGGTAAGTCTTTCCAATGAAAGTAATCAAATGATTTAATACGAAGTCCTTTCAGAAAATTTCACCACAAATTGAAATTTTCTTTAAAATTATAACTGCTTGCAGGTATGTCTATACAATGAAAGTAATCAAATGATTTAATACGAAGTCGTCTTTCAGAAAAATTCACACAAATTGCAATTTTCTTTAAAATTATCACTGCTGGCTTGTAAGTCTTTACAATGAAAGTAATCATTTGAATTTAATACGAAGTCCCCTTTCAGAAAAATTCACCACAAATTGAAATTTTCTTTAAAATTATCACTGTTTGCAGGTAAGTCTATACAATGAAAGTAATCAAATTATTTAATACCAAGTCGTCTTTCAGGAAAATTCACCACCAACTGAAATTTTCTTTGAAATTATCACTGCTTGCAGGTAAGTCTTTACGGTGAAAGTAATCAATTTATTTTAATACGAACTCTTCTTTCCGAAAAATTCTCTACAAATTGAAATTTTCTATAAAATAATCACTGCTTGCATGTAGGTCTATTCAATGTAAGTAATCAAAGCGCTTGCAGGTATGTCTTTACAATGAAGTTAATCAAATTAATTAATACTTAGTCGTCTTTCAAGAAAATTCACCACAAATTGAAATTGTCTTTGAAATTATCGCTGCTAGTAGGTAACTCTTTACAATGAAAGTAATCAATTGATTTTAATATGAAGTCTTCTTTCAGAGAAATTCTGCACAAATTAAATTTTTTTTTTAATTATAACTGCTTGCAGGTAAGTCTATACAATGAAAGTAATCAAATGAATTAATACGACGTCTTCTTTCAGAAAAATTCACCACAAACTGAAATTTTCTTTAAAATTATAACTGCTTGCATGTAAGTCTATTCAATGAAAGTAATCAAACTGCTTGCAGGTATGTCTTTACAATGAAGATAATCAAATTAATTAATACGAAGTCGTTTTTCTGAAAAATTCACCACAAATTGAAATTGTCTTTGAAATTATCGCTGCTAGTAGGTAAGTCTTTTCAATGAAAGTAATCAATTGATGTTAATACGGAGTCTTCTTTCAGAAAAATTCTGCACAAATTGAAATTTTTTTTTAAATTATAACTGCTTGCAGATAAGTCGATACAATGAAAGTATTCAAATGAATTAATACGAAGTCGTCTTTCAGAAAATTCACCATAAACTGAAATTTTCTTTAAAATTATAACTGCTTGCAGGTAAGTCTATATAATGAAAGTAATCAAATGATTTCATACACAGTCCTCTTTCAGAAAAATTCACCACAAATTGAAATTTTCTTACAAATTATCACTACTTGCTAGTAAGTCTATACAATGGAAGTAATCAAATGGCTTAATACGAAATCCTCTTTCAGGAAAATTCTCCACAAATTGTAGTTTTCTTTAAAACTATCACTGCTTGCAGGTAAGTCTTTACAATGAAAATAATCAAATGATTTAATACGAAGTCCTTTTCAGAAAAATTCACCACAAATTGAAATTTTTTTTTAAATTATAACTGCTTGCAGGTAAGTCTATATAATGAAAGTAATCAAATGATTTCATACACAGTCCTCTTTCAGAAAAATTCACCACAAATTGAAATTTTCTTACAAATTATCACTGCTTGCAAGTAAGTCTATACAATGGAAGTAATCAAATGGCTTAATACGAAATCCTCTTTCAGGAAAATTCACCACAAACTGAAATTTTCTTTAAAATTATCACTGCTTGCAGGTAAGTCTATTCAATGAAAGTAATCAAATGATTTAATACGAAGTCCTTTCAGAAAAATTCACCACAAATTGAAATTGTCTTTAAAATTATAACTGCTTGCAGGTAAGTCTATACAATGAAAGTAATCAAACGATTTAATACGAAGTCGTCTTTCAGAAAAATTCACACAAATTGAAATTTTCTTTAAAATTATCACTGCTGGCAGGTAAGTCTTTACAATGAAAGTAATCAATTGAATTAAATACGATGTCCTCTTTCAGAAAAATTCACCACAAATTGAAATTTTCTTTAAAATTATCACTGCTTGCAGGTAAGTCTATACAATGAAAGTAATCAAATTATTTAATACCAAGTCGTCTTTCAGGAAAATTCACCACAAACTGAAATTTTCTTTAAAATTATCACTGCTTGCAGGTAAGTCTTTCAATGAAAGTAATCAATTGTTTTAATACGACATCTTCTTTCAGAAAAATTCCCCACAAATTGAAATTTTCTTTAACATTATAACTGCTTGCATGTAAGTCTTTACGGTGAAAGTATTCAATTGATTTTAATACGACCTCTTCTTTCCGAAAAATTCTTCACCAATTGAAATTTTCTTTAAAATAATCACTGCTTGCATGTAGGTCTATTCAATGTAAGTAATCAAAGTGCTTGCAGGTATATCTTTACAATGAAGTTAAGCAAATTAATTAATACTTAGTCTTCTTTCAAGAAAATTCACCACAAATTGAAATTGTCTTTGAAATTATCGCTGCTAGTAGGTAACTCTTTACAATGAAAGTAATCAATTGATTTTAATATGAAGTCTTCTTTCAGAGAAATTCTGCACAAATTAAATTTTTTTTTTAAATTATAAGTGCTTGCAGGTAAGTCTATACAATGAAAGTAATCAAATGAATTACTACGAAGTCGTCTTTCAGGAAAATTCACCACAAACTGAAATTTTCTTTAAAATTATCACTGCTTGCAGGTAAGTCTTTACAATGAAAGTATACAAATGACTTAAAGCGAAGTCGTCTTTCAGCAAAATTCTGCACAAATTGAAATTTTCTTTAAAATATTCACTGCTTGCAGGTAAGTCTATACAATGAAAGTAACCAAATGATTCAAGACGAAGTCGTCTTTCAGGAAAATTCACCACAAACTGAAATTTTCTTTAAAATAATTACCATAATTCACCATACGAAGTCCTTTCAGAAAACTTCACCACAAATTGAAATTTTCTTTAAAATTATAACTGCTTGCCAGTAAGTCTATACAATGAAAGTAATCAAATGATTTAATACGAAGTCGTCTTTCAGAAAAATTCTCCACAAATTGAAATTTTCTTTAACATTATAACTGCTTGCATGTAAGTCTTTACGGTGAAAGTAATCAATTGATTTTAATACGAACTCTTCTTTCCGAAAAATTCTCCACAAATTGAAATTTTCTTTAAAATAATCACTGCTTGCATGTAGGTCTCTTCAATGTAAGTAATCAAAGTGCTTGCAGGTATATCTTTACAATGAAGTTAATCAAATTAATTAATACTTAGTCGTCTTTCAAGAAAATTCACCACAAATTGAAATTGTCTTTGAAATTATCGCTGCTAGTAGGTAACTCTTTACAATGAAAGTAATCAATTGATTTTAATATGAAGTCTTCTTTCAGAGAAATTCTGCACAAATTAAATTTTTTTTTTAATTATAACTGCTTGCAGGTAAGTCTATACAATGAAAGTAATCAAATGAATTAATACGAAGTCGTCGTTCAGGAAAATTCACCACAAACTGAAATTTTCTTTAAAATTATCACTGCTTGCAGGTAAGTCTTTACAATGAAAGTAATCAGTTGTTTTAATACGACGTCTTCTTTCAGAAAAATTCTCCACAAATTGAAATTTTCTTTAAAATTATAACTGCTTGCATGTAAGTCTATTCAATGAAAGTAATCAAACTGCTTGCAGGTATGTCTTTACAATGAAGATAATCAAATTAATTAATACGAAGTCGTTTTTCAGAAAAATTCACCACAAATTGAAATTGTCTTTGAAATTATCGCTGCTAGTAGGTAAGTCTTTTCAATGAAAGTAATCAATTGATGTTAATACGGAGTCTTCTTTCAGAAAAATTCTGCACAAATTGAAATTTTTTTTTAAATTATAACTGCTTGCAGATAAGTCGATACAATGAAAGTATTCAAATGAATTAATACGAAGTCGTCTTTCAGAAAATTCACCATAAACTGAAATTTTCTTTAAAATTATAACTGCTTGCAGGTAAGTCTATATAATGAAAGTAATCAAATGATTTCATACACAGTCCTCTTTCAGAAAAATTCACCACAAATTGAAATTTTCTTACAAATTATCACTGCTTGCAAGTAAGTCTATACAATGGAAGTAATCAAATGGCTTAATACGAAATCCTCTTTCAGGAAAATTCATCACAAACTGAAATTTTCTTTAAAATTATCACTGCTTGCAGGTAAGTCTATTCAATGAAAGTAATCAAATGATTTAATACGAAGTCCTTCCAGAAAAATTCACCACAAATTGAAATTTTCTTTAAAATTATAACTGCTTGCAGGTAAGTCTATACAATGAAAGTAATCAAATGATTTAATATGAAGTCGTCTTTCAGAAAAATTCACACAAATTGAAATTTTCTTTAAAATTATCACTGTTTGCAGGTAAGTCTTTACAATGAAAGTAATCAATTGTTTGAATACGACGTCTTCTTTCAGAAAAATTCTACACAAATTGAAATTTTCTTTAAAATTATAACTGCTTGCATGTAAGTCTATTCAATGAAAGTAATCAAACTGCTTGCAGGTATGTCTTTACAATGAAGATAATCAAATTAATTAATACGAAGTCGTCTTTCAGAAAAATTCACCATAAATTGACATTTTCTTACAAATTATCACTACTTGCTAGTAAGTCTATACAATGTAAGTAATCAAATGGCTTAATACGAAATCCTCTTTCAGGAAAATTCACCACAAATTGTAGTTTTCTTTAAAACTATCACTGCTTGCAGGTAAGTCTTTACAATGAAAATAATCAAATGATTTAATACGAAGTCCTTTTCAGAAAAATTCACCACAAATTGAAATTTTTTTTTAAATTATAACTGCTTGCAGGTAAGTCTATATAATGAAAGTAATCAAACGATTTCATACACAGTCCTCTTTCAGAAAAATTCACCACAAATTGTAATTTTCTTACAAATTATCACTGCTTGCAAGTAAGTCTATACAATGGAAGTAATCAAATGGCTTAATACGAAATCCTCTTTCAGGAAAATTCACCACAAACTGAAATTTTCTTTAAAATTATCACTGCTTGCAGGTAAGTCTATTCAATGAAAGTAATCAAATGATTTAATACGAAGTCCTTTCAGAAAAATTCACCACAAATTGAAATTGTCTTTAAAATTATAACTGCTTGCAGGTAAGTCTATACAATGAAAGTAATCAAACGATTTAATACGAAGTCGTCTTTCAGAAAAATTCACACAAATTGAAATTTTCTTTAAAATTATCACTGCTGGCAGGTAAGTCTTTACAATGAAAGTAATCAATTGAATTAAATACGATGTCCTCTTTCAGAAAAATTCACCACAAATTGAAATTTTCTTTAAAATTATCACTGCTTGCAGGTAAGTCTTTACAATGAAAGTAATCAATTGTTTTAATACGACATCTTCTTTCAGAAAAATTCTCCACAAATTGAAATTTTCTTTAACATTATAACTGCTTGCATGTAAGTCTTTACGGTGAAAGTATTCAATTGATTTTAATACGACCTCTTCTTTCCGAAAAATTCTTCACCAATTGAAATTTTCTTTAAAATAATCACTGCTTGCATGTAGGTCTATTCAATGTAAGTAATCAAAGTGCTTGCAGGTATATCTTTACAATGAAGTTAAGCAAATTAATTAATACTTAGTCTTCTTTCAAGAAAATTCACCACAAATTGAAATTGTCTTTGAAATTATCGCTGCTAGTAGGTAACTCTTTACAATGAAAGTAATCAATTGATTTTAATATGAAGTCTTCTTTCAGAGAAATTCTGCACAAATTAAATTTTTTTTTTAAATTATAACTGCTTGCAGGTAAGTCGATACAATGAAAGTATTCAAATGAATTAATACGAAGTCGTCTTACAGAAAATTCACCATAAACTGAAATTTTCTTTAAAATTATCAATGCTTGCAGGTAAGTTTTTACAATGAAAGTATACAAATGACTTAATGCGAAGTCGTCTTTCAGCAAAATTCTGCACAAATTGAAATTTTCTTTAAAATATTCACTGCTTGCAGGTAAGTCTATACAATGAAAGTAATCAAATGATGACGAAGTCGTCTTTCAGGAAAATTCACCACAAACTGAAATTTTCTTTAAAATTATCACTGCTTGCAGGTAAGTCTTTACAATGAAAGTAATCAATTGTTTGAATACGACATTTTCTTTCAGAAAAATTCTACACAAATTGAAATTTTCTTTAAAATTATAACTGCTTGCATGTAAGTCTATTCAATGAAAGTAATCAAACTGCTTGCAGGTATGTCTTTACAATGAAGATAATCAAATTAATTAATACGAAGCCGTCTTTCAGAAAAATTCACCACAAATTGAAATTTTCTTACAAATTATCACTACTTGCTAGTAAGTCTATACAATGGAAGTAATCAAATGGCTCAATACGAAATCCTCTTTCAGGAAAATTCACCACAAACTGAAATTTTCTTTAAAATTATCACTGCTTGCAGGTAAGTCTATTCAATGAAAGTAATCAAATGATTTAATACGAAGTCCTTTCAGAAAAATTCACCACAAATTGAAATTTTCTTTAAAATTATAACTGCTTGCAGGTAAGTCTATACAATGAAAGTAATCAAACGATTTAATACGAAGTCGTCTTTCAGAAAATTCAAACAAATTGAAATTTTCTTTAAAATTATCACTGCTGGCAGGTAATTCTTTACAATGAAAGTAATCAATTGAATTTAATACGAAGTCCTCTTTCAGAAAAATTCACCACAAATTGAAATTTTCTTTAAAATTATCACTGCTTGCAGGTAAGTCTATACAATGAAAGTAATCAAATTATTTAATACCAAGTCGACTTTCAGGAAAATTCACCACAAACTGAAATTTTCTTTAAAATTATCACTGCTTGCAGGTAAGTAATCAATTGTTTTAATACGACATCTTCTTTCAGAAAAATTCTCCACAAATTGAAATTTTCTTTAACATTATAACTGCTTGCATGTAAGTCTTTACGGTGAAAGTAATCAATTGATTTTAATACGACCTCTTCTTTCCGAAAAATTCTTCACAAATTGAAATTTTCTTTAATATAATCACTGCTTGCATGTAGGTCTATTCAATGTAAGTAATCAAAGTGCTTGCAGGTATGTCTTTACAAAGAAGATAGTCAAATTAATTAATACGAAGTCGTTTTTCAGAAAAATTCACCACAAATTGAAATTGTCTTTGAAATTATCGCTGCTAGTAGGTAAGTCTTTACAATGAAAGTAATCAATTGATTTTAATACGAAGTCTTCTTTCAGAAAAATTCTGCACAAATTGAAATTTTTTTTTTAAATTATAACTGCTTGCAGGTAAGTCTAAACAATGAAAGTAATCAGATGAATTAATACGAAGTCGTCTTTCAGGAAAATTCACCACAAATTGTAGTTTTCTTTAAAACTATCACTGCTTGTAGGTAAGTCTTTACAATGAAAATAATCAAATGATTTAATACGAAGTCCTTTTCAAAAAATTCACCACAAATTGAAATTTTCTTTAAAATTATAAATGCTTGCAGGTAAGTCTATATAATGAAAGTAATCAAATGATTTCATACACAGTCCTCTTTCAGAAAAAATCACCACAAATTGAAATTTTCTTACAAATTATCACTGCTAGCAAGTAAGTCTATACAATGGAAGTAATCAAATGGCTTAATACGAAATCCTCTTTCAGGAAAATTGACCACAAACTGAAATTTTCTTTAAAATTATCACTGCTTGCAGGTAAGTCTATTCAATGAAAGTAATCAAATGATTTAATACGAAGTCCTTTCAGAAAAATTCACCACAAATTGAAATTTTCTTTAAAATTATAACTGCTTGCAGGTAAGTCTATACAATGAAAGTAATCAAACGATTTAATACGAAGTCGTCTTTCAGAAAAATTCATACAAATTGAAATTTTCTTTAAAATTATCACTGCTGGCAGGTAAGTCTTTACAATGAAAGTAATCAATTGAATTTAATACGAAGTCCTCTTTCAGAAAAATTCACCACAAATTGAAATTTTCTTTAAAATTATCACTGCTTGCAGGTAAGTCTATACAATGAAAGTAATCAAATTATTTAATACCAAGTCGTCTTTCAGGAAAATACACCACAAACTGAAATTTACTTTAAAATTATCACTGCTTGCAGGTAAGTCTTTACAATGAAAGTATTTAATTGTTTTAATACGACGTCTTCTTTCAGAAAAATTCTCCACAAATTGAAATTTTCTTTAAAATTATAACTGCTTGCATGTAAGTCTACTCAATGAAAGTAATCAAACTGCTTGCAGGTATGTCTTTACAATGAAGATAATCAAATTAATTAATACGAAGTAGTTTTTCAGAAAAATTCACCACGAATTGAAATTGTCTTTGAAATTATCGCTGCTAGTAGGTAAGTCTTTACAATGAAAGTAATCAATTGATTTTAATACCAAGTCCTCTTTCAGAAAAATTCACCACAAATTAAAATTTTCTTTAAAATTATAACTGCTTGCAGGTAAGTCTATACAATGAAAGTAATCAAATGATTTAATACGAAGTCGTCTTTCAGAAAAATTCACACAAATTGAAATTTTCTTTAAAATTATCACTGCTGGCAGGTAAGTCTTTACAATGAAAGTAATCAATTGAATTTAATACGAAGTCCTCTTTCAGAAAAATTCACCACAAATTCAAATTTTCTTTAAAATTATCACTGCTTGCAGGTAAGTCTATACAATGAAAGTAATCAAATGAATTAATACGAAGTCGTCTTTCAGGAAAATTCACCACAAACTGAAATTTTCTTTAAAATTATCACTGCTTGCAGGTAAGTCTTTACAATGAAAGTAATCAATTGTTTTAATACGACGTCTTCTTTCAGAAAAATTCTCCACAATTTGTAATTTTCTTTAAAATTATAACTGCTTGCATGTAAGTCTATTCAATGAAAGTAATCAAACTGCTTGCAGGTATCTCTTTACAATGAACATAATCAAATTAATTAATACGAAGTCGTCTTTCAGAAAAATTCACCACAAATTGAAATTTGCTTACAAATTAACACTGCTTGCAAGTAAGTCTATACAAAGGAAGTAATCAAATGGCTTAATACGAAATCCTCTTTCAGGAAAATTCACCACAAATTGAAATTTTCTTTAAAGTTATCACTGCTTGCAGGTAAGGCTTTCCAATGAAAGTAATCAAATGATTTAATACGAAGTCCTTTCAGAAAAATTCACCACAAATTGAAATTTTCTTTAAAATTATAACTGCTTGCAGGTATGTCTATACAATGAAAGTAATCACATGATTTAATACGAAGTCGTCTTTCAGAAAAATTCACACAAATTGCAATTTTCTTTAAAATTATCACTGCTGGCTTGTAAGTCTTTACAATGAAAGTAATCATTTGAATTTAATACGAAGTCCCCTTTCAGAAAAATTCACCACAAATTGAAATTTTCTTTAAAATTATCACTGCTTGCAGGTAAGTCTATACAATGAAAGTAATCAAATTATTTAATACCAAGTCGTCTTTCAGGAAAATTCACCACCAACTGAAATTTTCTTTGCAATTATCACTGCTTGCAGGCAAGTCTTTATGGTGAAAGTAATCAATTTATTTTAATACGAACTCTTCTTTCCGAAAAATTCTCTACAAAATGAAATTTTCTATAAAATAATCACTGCTTGCATGTAGGTCTATTCAATGTAAGTAATCAAAGTGCTTGCAGGTATGTCTTTACAATGAAGTTAATCAAATTAATTAATACTTAGTCGTCTTTCAAGAAAATTCACCACAAATTGAAATTGTCTTTGAAATTATCGCTGCTAGTAGGTAACTCTTTACAATGAAAGTAATCAATTGATTTTAATATGAAGTCTTCTTTCAGAGAAATTCTGCACAAATTAAATTTTTTTTTAACTATAACTGCTTGCAGGTAGGTCTATACAATGAAAGTAATCAAATGAATTAATACGAAGTCGTCGTTCAGGAAAATTCACCACAAACAGAAATTTTCTTTAAAATTATCACTGCTTGCAGGTAAGTCTTTACAATGAAAGTAATCAGTTGTTTTCATACGACGTCTTCTTTCAGAAAAATTCTCCACAAATTGAAATTTTCTTTAAAATTATAACTGCTTGCATGTAAGTCTATTCAATGAAAGTAATCAAACTGCTTGCAGGTATGTCTTTACAATGAAGATAATCAAATTAATTAATACGAAGTCGTTTTTCAGAAAAATTCACCACAAATTGAAATTGTCTTTGAAATTATCGCTGCTAGTAGGTAAGTCTTTACAATGAAAGTAATCAATTGATGTTAATACGAAGTCTTCTTTCAGAAAAATTCTGCACAAATTGAAATTTTTTTTTAACTTATAACTGCTTGGAGATAAGTCGATACAATGAAAGTATTCAAATGAATTAATACGAAGTCGTCTTTCAGAAAATTCACCATAAACTGAAATTTTCTTTAAAATTATCACTGCTTGCAGGTAAGTCTATATAATGAAAGTAATCAAATGATTTCATACACAGTCCTCTTTCAGAAAAATTCACCACAAATTGAAATTTTCTTACAAATTATCACTGCTTGCAAGTAAGTCTATACAATGGAAGTAATCAAATGGCTTAATACGAAATCCTCTTTCAGAAAAATTCACCACAAACTGAAATTTTCTTTAAAATTATCACTGCTTGCAGGTAAGTCTATTCAATGAAAGCAATCAAATGATTTAATACGAAGTCCTTTCAGAAAAATTCACCACAAATTGAAATTTTCTTTAAAATTATAACTGCTTGCAGGTAAGTCTATACAATGAAAGTAATCAAATGATTTAATACGAAGTCGTCTTTCAGAAAAATTCACACAAATTGAAATTTTCTTTAAAATTATCACTGCTTGCAGGTAAGTCTTTACAATGAAAGTAATCAATTGTTTGAATACGACGTCTTCTTTCAGAAAAATTCTACACAAATTGAAATTTTCTTTAAAATTATAACTGCTTGCATGTAAGTCTATTCAATGAAAGTAATCAAACTGCTTGCAGGTATGTCTTTACAATGAAGATAATCAAATTAATTAATACGAAGTCGTCTTTCAGAAAAATTCACCACAAATTGAAATTTTCTTACAAATTATCACTACTTGCTAGTAAGTCTATACAATGGAAGTAATCAAATGGCTTAATACGAAATCCTCTTTCAGGAAAATTCACCACAAATTGTAGTTTTCTTTAAAACTATCACTGCTTGCAGGTAAGTCTTTACAATGAAAATAATCAAATGATTTAATACGAAGTCCTTTTCAGAAAAATTCACCACAAATTGAAATTTTTTTTTAAATTATAACTGCTTGCGGGTAAGTCTATATAATGAAAGTAATCAAATGATTTCATACACAGTCCTCTTTCAGAAAAATTCACCACAAATTGAAATTTTCTTACAAATATCACTGCTTGCAAGCAAGTCTATACAATGGAAGTAATCTAATGGCTTAATACGAAATCCTCTTTCAGGAAAATTCACCACAAACTGAAATTTTCTTTAAAATTATCACTGCTTGCAGGTAAGTCTATTCAATGAAAGTAATCAAATGATTTAATACGAAGTCCTTTCAGAAAAATTCACCACAAATTGAAATTGTCTTTAAAATTATAACTGCTTGCAGGTAAGTCTATACAATGAAAGTAATCAAACGATTTAATACGAAGTCGTCTTTCAGAAAAATTCACACAAATTGAAATTTTCTTTAAAATTATCACTGCTGGCAGGTAAGTCTTTACAATGAAAGTAATCAATTGAATTAAATACGAAGCCCTCTTTCAGAAAAATTCACCACAAATTGAAATTTTCTTTAAAATTATCACTGCTTGCAGGTAAGTCTATACAATGAAAGTAATCAAATTATTTAATACCAAGTCGTCTTTCAGGAAAATTCACCACAAACTGAAATTTTCTTTAAAATTATCACTGCTTGCAGGTAAGTCTTTACAATGAAAGTAATCAATTGTTTTAATACGACATCTTCTTTCAGAAAAATTCTCCACAAATTGAAATTTTCTTTAACATTATAACTGCTTGCATGTAAGTCTTTACGGTGAAAGTATTCAATTGATTTTAATACGACCTCTTCTTTCCGAAAAATTCTTCACCAATTGAAATTTTCTTTAAAATAATCACTGCTTGCATGTAGGTCTATTCAATGTAAGTAATCAAAGTGCTTGCAGGTATATCTTTACAATGAAGTTAAGCAAATTAATTAATACTTAGTCGTCTTTCAAGAAAATTCACCACAAATTGAAATTGTCTTTGAAATTATCGCTGCTAGTAGGTAACTCTTTACAATGAAAGTAATCAATTGAGTTTAATATGAATTCTTCTTTTCGGAAAAATTCTGCACAAATTGAAATTTTTTTTTAAATTATAACTGCTTGCAGGTAAATCTATATAATGAAAGTAAACAAATGAATTAATACGAAGTCGTATTTCAGGAAAATTCACCACAAACTGAAATTTTTTTTAAAATTATCACTGCTTGCAGGTAAGTCTTTACAATGAAAGTAATCAATTGTTTTAATACGACGTCTTCTTTCAGAAAAATTCTCCACAAATTGAAATTTTCTTTAAAATTATAACTGCTTGCATGTAAGTCTATTCAATGAAAGTAATCAAACTGCTTGCAGTTATGTCTTTACAATGAAGATAGTCAAATTAATTAATACGAAGTCGTTTTTCAGAAAAATTCACCACAAATTGAAATTGTCTTTGAAATTATCGCTGCTAGTAGGTAAGTCTTTACAATGAAAGTAATCAATTGATTTTAATACGAAGTCTTCTTTCAGAAAAATTCTGCACAAATTGAAATTTTTTTTTTAAAATTATAACTGCTTGCAGGTAAGTCTATACAATGAAAGTAATCAAATGAATTAATACGAAGTCGTCTTTCCGAAAATTCACCATAAACTGAAATTTTCTTTAAAATTATCACTGCTTGCAGGTAAGTTTTTACAATGAAAGTATACAAATGACTTAATGCGAAGTCGTCTTTCAGGAAAATTCTGCACAAATTGAAATTTTCTTTAAAATATTCACTGGTTGCAGGTAAGTCTATTCAATGAAAGTAATCAAACTGCTTGCAGGTAAGTATTTACAATGAAAGTACTCAAATGATTTAATTCGAAGTCCTCTTTCAGAAAAATTCACCACAAATTGAAATTTTCTTACGAATTATCACTGCTCGCAAGTAAGGCTATACAATGGAAGTAATCAAATGGCTTAATACGAAATCCTCTTTCAGGAAAATTCACCACAAATTGTAGTTTTCTTTAAAACTATCACTGCTTGCAGGTAAGTCTTTACAATGAAAATAATCAAATGATTTAATACGAAGTCCTTTTCAGAAAAATTCACCACAAATTGAAATTTTCTTTAAAATTAGAACTGCTTGCAGGTATGTCTATATAATGAAAGTAATCAAATGATTTCATACACAGTCCTCTTTCAGAAAAAATCACCACAAATTGAAATTTTCTTTCAAATTATCACTGCTTGCAAGTAAGTCTATACAATGGAAGTAATCAAATGGCTTAATACGAAATCCTCTTTCAGGAAAATTCACCACAAACTGAAATTTTCTTTAAAATTATCACTGCTTGCAGGTAAGTCTATTCAATGAAAGTAATCAAATGATTTAATACGAAGTCCTTTCAGAAAAATTCACCACAAATTGAAATTTTCTTTAAAATTATAACTGCTTGCAGGTAAGTCTATACAATGAAAGTAATCAAACGATTTAATACGAAGTCGTCTTTCAGAAAAATTCACACAAATTGAAATTTTCTTTCAAATTATCACTGCTGGCAGGTAAGTCTTTACAATGAAAGTAATCAATTGAATTTAATGCGAAGTCCTCTTTCAGGAAAATTCACCACAAATTGAAATTTTCTTTAAAATTATCACTGCTTGCAGGTAAGTCTATACAATGAAAGTAATCAAATTATTTAATACCAAGTCGTCTTTCAGGAAAACTCACCACAAACTGAAATTTACTTTAAAATTATCACTGCTTGCAGGTAAGTCTTTACAATGAAAGTAATCAATTGTTTTAATACGACGTCTCCTTCAGAAAAATTCTCCACAATTTGAAATTTTCTTTAAAATTATAACTGCTTGCATGTAAGTCTATTCAATGAAAGTAGTCAAACTGCTTGCAGGTACGTCTTTACAATAAACATAATCAAAGTAATTAATACGAAGTCGTCTTTCAGAAAAATTCACCACAAATTGAAATTTTCTTACAAATTATCACTGCTTGCAAGTAAGTCTATACAATGTAAGTAATCAAATGGCTTAATACGAAATCCTCTTTCAGGAAAATTCACCACAAATTGAAATTTTCTTTAAAGTTATCACTGCTTGCAGGTAAGTCTTTCCAATGAAAGTAATCAAATGATTTAATACGAAGTCCTTTCAGAAAAATTCACCACAAATTGAAATTTTCTTTAAAATTATAACTGCTTGCAGGTATGTCTATACAATGAAAGTAATCAAATGATTTAATACGAAGTCGTCTTTCAGAAAAATTCACACAAATTGAAATTTTCTTTAAAATTATCACTGCTGGCAGGTAAGTCTTTACAATGAAAGTAATCATTTGAATTTAATACGAAGTCCTCTTTCAGAAAAATTCACCACAAATTGAAATTTTCTTTGAAATTATCACTGCTTGCAGGTAAGTCTTTACAATGAAAGTAATCAATTGACTTTATTCGAAGTCCTCTTTCAGAAAAATTCACCACAAATTGAAATTTTCTTACAAATTATCACTGCTTGCAAGTAAGGCTATACAATGGAAGTAATCAAATGGCTTAATACGAAATCCTCTTTCAGGAAAATTCACCACAAATTGTAGTTTTCTTTAAAACTATCACTGCTTGCAGGTAAGTCTTTACAATGAAAATAATCAAACGATTTATTACGAAGTCCTTTTCAGAAAAATTCACCACAAATTGAAATTTTCTTTAAAATTATAACTGCTTGCAGGTAAGTCTATATAATGAAAGTAATCAAATGATTTCATACACAGTCCTCTTTCAGAAAAAATCACCACAAATTGAAATTTTCTTACAAATTATCACTGCTAGCAAGTAAGTCTATACAATGGAAGTAATCAAATGGCTTAATACGAAATCCTCTTTCAGGAAAATTGACCACAAACTGAAATTTTCTTTAAAATTATTACTGCTTGCAGGTAAGTCTATTCAATGAAAGTAATCAAATGATTTAATACGAAGTCCTTTCAGAAAAATTCACCACAAATTGAAATTTTCTTTAAAATTATAACTGCTTGCAGGTACGTCTATACAATGAAAGTAATCAAACGATTTAATACGAAGTCGTCTTTCAGAAAAATTCATACAAATTGAAATTTTCTTTAAAATTATCACTGCTGGCAGGTAAGTCTTTACAATGAAAGTAATCAATTGAATTTAATACTAAGTTCTCTTTCAGAAAAATTCACCACAAATTGAAATTTTCTTTAAAATTATCACTGCTTGCAGGTAAGTCTATACAATGAAAGTAATCAAATTATTTAATACCAAGTCGTCTTTCAGGAAAATTCACCACAAACTGAAATTTACTTTAAAATTATCACTGCTTGCAGGTAAGTCTTTACAATGAAAGTAATTAATTGTTTTAATACGACGTCTTCTTTCAGAAAAATTCTCCACAAATTGAATTTTTCTTTAAAATTATAACTGCTTGCATGTAAGTCTACTCAATGAAAGTAATCAAACTGCTTGCAGGTATGTCTTTACAATGAAGATAATCAAATTAATTAATACGAAGTAGTTTTTCAGAAAAATTCACCACGAATTGAAATTGTCTTTGAAATTATCGCTGCTAGTAGGTAAGTCTTTACAATGAAAGTAATCAATTGATTTTAATACCAAGTCCTCTTTCAGAAAAATTCACCACAAATTAAAATTTTCTTTAAAATTATAACTGCTTGCAGGTAAGTCTATACAATGAAAGTAATCAAATGATTTAATACGAAGTCGTCTTTCAGAAAAATTCACACAAATTGAAATTTTCTTTAAAATTATCACTGCTGGCAGGTAAGTCTTTACAATGAAAGTAATCAATTGAATTTAATACGAAGTCCTCTTTCAGAAAAATTCACCACAAATTCAAATTTTCTTTAAATTTATCACTGCTTGCAGGTAAGTCTATACAATGAAAGTAATCAAATGAATTAATACGAAGTCGTCTTTCAGGAAAATTCACCACAAACTGAAATTTTCTTTAAAATTATCACTGCTTGCAGGTAAGTCTTTACAATGAAAGTAATCAATTGTTTTAATACGACGTCTTCTTTCAGAAAAATTCTCCACAATTTGTAATTTTCTTTAAAATTATAACTGCTTGCATGTAAGTCTATTCAATGAAAGTAATCAAACTGCTTGCAGGTATCTCTTTACAATGAACATAATCAAATTAATTAATACGAAGTCGTCTTTCAGAAAAATTCACCACAAATTGAAATTTGCTTACAAATTATCACTGCTTGCAAGTAAGTCTATACAAAGGAAGTAATCAAATGGCTTAATACGAAATCCTCTTTCAGGAAAATTCACCACAAATAGAAATTTTCTTTAAAGTTATCACTGCTTGCAGGTAAGGCTTTCCAATGAAAGTAATCAAATGATTTAATACGAAGTCCTTTCAGAAAAATTCACCACAAATTGAAATTTTCTTTAAAATTATAACTGCTTGCAGGTATGTCTATACAATGAAAGTAATCAAATGATTTAATACGAAGTCGTCTTTCAGAAAAATTCACACAAATTGCAATTTTCTTTAAAATTATCACTGCTGGCTTGTAAGTCTTTACAATGAAAGTAATCATTTGAATTTAATACGAACTCCCCTTTCAGAAAAATTCACCACAAATTGAAATTTTCTTTAAAATTATCACTGCTTGCAGGTAAGTCTATACAATGAAAGTAATCAAATTATTTAATACCAAGTCGTCTTTCAGGAAAATTCACCACCAACTGAAATTTTCTTTGCAATTATCACTGCTTGCAGGTAAGTCTTTACGGTGAAAGTAATCAATTTATTTTAATACGAACTCTTCTTTCCGAAAAATTCTCTACAAATTGAAATTTTCTATAAAATAATCACTGCTTGCATGTAGGTCTATTCAATGTAAGTAATCAAAGTGCTTGCAGGTATGTCTTTACAATGAAGTTAATCAAATTAATTAATACTTAGTCGTCTTTCAAGAAAATTCACCACAAATTGAAATTGTCTTTGAAATTATCGCTGCTAGTAGGTAACTCTTTACAATGAAAGTAATCAATTGATTTTAATATGAAGTCTTCTTTCAGACAAATTCTGGACAAATTAAATTTTTTTTTAACTATAACTGCTTGCAGGTAGGTCTATACAATGAAAGTAATCAAATGAATTAATACGAAGTCGTCGTTCAGGAAAATTCACCACAAACAGAAATTTTCTTTAAAATTATCACTGCTTGCAGGTAAGTCTTTACAATGAAAGTAATCAGTTGTTTTCATACGACGTCTTCTTTCAGAAAAATTCTCCACAAATTGAAATTTTCTTTAAAATTATAACTGCTTGCATGTAAGTCTATTCAATGAAAGTAATCAAACTGCTTGCAGGTATGTCTTTACAATGAAGATAATCAAATTAATTAATACGAAGTCGTTTTTCAGAAAAATTCACCACAAATTGAAATTGTCTTTGAAATTATCGCTGCTAGTAGGTAAGTCTTTACAATGAAAGTAATCAATTGATGTTAATACGAAATCCTCTTTCAGAAAAATTCACCACAAACTGAAATTTTCTTTAAAATTATCACTGCTTGCAGGTAAGTCTATTCAATGAAAGCAATCAAATGATTTAATACGAAGTCCTTTCAGAAAAATTCACCACAAATTGAAATTTTCTTTAAAATTATAACTGCTTGCAGGTAAGTCTATACAATGAAAGTAATCAAATGATTTAATACGAAGTCGTCTTTCAGAAAAATTCACACAAATTGAAATTTTCTTTAAAATTATCACTGCTTGCAGGTAAGTCTTTACAATGAAAGTAATCAATTGTTTGAATACGACGTCTTCTTTCAGAAAAATTCTACACAAATTGAAATTTTCTTTAAAATTATAACTGCTTGCATGTAAGTCTATTCAATGAAAGTAATCAAACTGCTTGCAGGTATGTCTTTACAATGAAGATAATCAAATTAATTAATACGAAGTCGTCTTTCAGAAAAATTCACCACAAATTGAAATTTTCTTACAAATTATCACTACTTGCTAGTAAGTCTATACAATGGAAGTAATCAAATGGCTTAATACGAAATCCTCTTTCAGGAAAATTCACCACAAATTGTAGTTTTCTTTAAAACTATCACTGCTTGCAGGTAAGTCTTTACAATGAAAATAATCAAATGATTTAATACGAAGTCCTTTTCAGAAAAATTCACCACAAATTGAAATTTTTTTTAAATTATAACTGCTTGCAGGTAAGTCTATATAATGAAAGTAATCAAATGATTTCATACACAGTCCTCTTTCAGAAAAATTCACCACAAATTGAAATTTTCTTACAAATTATCACTGCTTGCAAGCAAGTCTATACAATGGAAGTAATCTAATGGCTTAATACGAAATCCTCTTTCAGGAAAATTCACCACAAACTGAAATTTTCTTTAAAATTATCACTGCTTGCAGGTAAGTCTATTCAATGAAAGTAATCAAATGATTTAATACGAAGTCCTTTCAGAAAAATTCACCACAAATTGAAATTGTCTTTAAAATTATAACTGCTTGCAGGTAAGTCTATACAATGAAAGTAATCAAACGATTTAATACGAAGTCGTCTTTCAGAAAAATTCACACAAATTGAAATTTTCTTTAAAATTATCACTGCTGGCAGGTAAGTCTTTACAATGAAAGTAATCAATTGAATTAAATACGAAGCCCTCTTTCAGAAAAATTCACCACAAATTGAAATTTTCTTTAAAATTATCACTGCTTGCAGGTAAGTCTATACAATGAAAGTAATCAAATTATTTAATACCAAGTCGTCTTTCAGGAAAATTCACCACAAACTGAAATTTTCTTTAAAATTATCACTGCTTGCAGGTAAGACTTTACAATGAAAGTAATCAATTGTTTTAATACGACATCTTCTTTCAGAAAAATTCTCCACAAATTGAAATTTTCTTTAACATTATAACTGCTTGCATGTAAGTCTTTACGGTGAAAGTATTCAATTGATTTTAATACGACCTCTTCTTTCCGAAAAATTCTTCACCAATTGAAATTTTCTTTAAAATAATCACTGCTTGCATGTAGGTCTATTCAATGTAAGTAATCAAAGTGCTTGCAGGTATATCTTTACAATGAAGTTAAGCAAATTAATTAATACTTAGTCGTCTTTCAAGAAAATTCACCACAAATTGAAATTGTCTTTGAAATTATCGCTGCTAGTAGGTAACACTTTACAATGAAAGTAATCAATTGAGTTTAATATGAAGTCTTCTTTTCAGAAAAATTCTGCACAAATTGAAATTTTTTTTAAATTATAACAGCTTGCAGGTAAATCTATATAATGAAAGTAAACAAATGAATTAATACGAAGTCGTATTTCAGGAAAATTCAACACAAACTGAAATTTTTTTTAAAATTATCACTGCTTGCAGGTAAGTCTTTACAATGAAAGTAATCAATTGTTTTAATACGACGTCTTCTTTCAGAAAAATTCTCCACAAATTGAAATTTTCTTTAAAATTATAACTGCTTGCATGTAAGTCTATTCAATGAAAGTAATCAAACTGCTTGCAGTTATGTCTTTACAATGAAGATAGTCAAATTAATTAATACGAAGTCGTTTTTCAGAAAAATTCACCACAAATTGAAATTGTCTTTGAAATTATCGCTGCTAGTAGGTAAGTCTTTACAATGAAAGTAATCAATTGATTTTAATACGAAGTCTTCTTTCAGAAAAATTCTGCACAAATTGAAATTTTTTTTTTTAAATTATAACTGCTTGCAGGTAAGTCTATACAATGAAAGTAATCAAATGAATTAATACGAAGTCGTCTTTCCGAAAATTCACCATAAACTGAAATTTTCTTTAAAATTATCACTGCTTGCAGGTAAGTTTTTACAATGAAAGTATACAAATGACTTAATGCGAAGTCGTCTTTCAGGAAAATTCTGCACAAATTGAAATTTTCTTTAAAATATTCACTGGTTGCAGGTAAGTCTATTCAATGAAAGTAATCAAACTGCTTGCAGGTAAGTATTTACAATGAAAGTACTCAAATGATTTAATTCGAAGTCCTCTTTCAGAAAAATTCACCACAAATTGAAATTTTCTTACGAATTATCACTGCTCGCAAGTAAGGCTATACAATGGAAGTAATCAAATGGCTTAATACGAAATCCTCTTTCAGGAAAATTCACCACAAATTGTAGTTTTCTTTAAAACTATCACTGCTTGCAGGTAAGTCTTTACAATGAAAATAATCAAATGATTTAATACGAAGTCCTTTTCAGAAAAATTCACCACAAATTGAAATTTTCTTTAAAATTAGAACTGCTTGCAGGTATGTCTATATAATGAAAGTAATCAAATGATTTCATACACAGTCCTCTTTCAGAAAAAATCACCACAAATTGAAATTTTCTTTCAAATTATCACTGCTTGCAAGTAAGTCTATACAATGGAAGTAATCAAATGGCTTAATACGAAATCCTCTTTCAGGAAAATTCACCACAAACTGAAATTTTCTTTAAAATTATCACTGCTTGCAGGTAAGTCTATTCAATGAAAGTAATCAAATGATTTAATACGAAGTCCTTTCAGAAAAATTCACCACAAATTGAAATTTTCTTTAAAATTATAACTGCTTGCAGGTAAGTCTATACAATGAAAGTAATCAAACGATTTAATACGAAGTCGTCTTTCAGAAAAATTCACACAAATTGAAATTTTCTTTCAAATTATCACTGCTGGCAGGTAAGTCTTTACAATGAAAGTAATCAATTGAATTTAATGCGAAGTCCTCTTTCAGGAAAATTCACCACAAATTGAAATTTTCTTTAAAATTATCACTGCTTGCAGGTAAGTCTATACAATGAAAGTAATCAAATTATTTAATACCAAGTCGTCTTTCAGGAAAACTCACCACAAACTGAAATTTACTTTAAAATTATCACTGCTTGCAGGTAAGTCTTTACAATGAAAGTAATCAATTGTTTTAATACGACGTCTCCTTCAGAAAAATTCTCCACAATTTGAAATTTTCTTTAAAATTATAACTGCTTGCATGTAAGTCAATTCAATGAAAGTAGTCAAACTGCTTGCAGGTACGTCTTTACAATAAACATAATCAAAGTAATTAATACGAAGTCGTCTTTCAGAAAAATTCACCACAAATTGAAATTTTCTTACAAATTATCACTGCTTGCAAGTAAGTCTATACAATGGAAGTAATCAAATGGCTTAATACGAAATCCTCTTTCAGGAAAATTCACCACAAATTGAAATTTTCTTTAAAGTTATCACTGCTTGCAGGTAAGTCTTTCCAATGAAAGTAATCAAATGATTTAATACGAAGTCCTTTCAGAAAAATTCACCACAAATTGAAATTTTCTTTAAAATTATAACTGCTTGCAGGTATGTCTATACAATGAAAGTAATCAAATGATTTAATACGAAGTCGTCTTTCAGAAAAATTCACACAAATTGAAATTTTCTTTAAAATTATCACTGCTGGCAGGTAAGTCTTTACAATGAAAGTAATCATTTGAATTTAATACGAAGTCCTCTTTCAGAAAAATTCACCACAAATTGAAATTTTCTTTGAAATTATCACTGCTTGCAGGTAAGTCTTTACGGTGAAAGTAATCAAATGATTTAATTCGAAGTCCTCTTTCAGAAAAATTCACCACAAATTGAAATTTTCTTACAAATTATCACTGCTTGCAAGTAAGGCTATACAATGGAAGTAATCAAATGGCTTAATACGAAATCCTCTTTCAGGAAAATTCACCACAAATTGTAGTTTTCTTTAAAACTATCACTGCTTGCAGGTAAGTCTTTACAATGAAAATAATCAAACGATTTATTACGAAGTCCTTTTCAGAAAAATTCACCACAAATTGAAATTTTCTTTAAAATTATAACTGCTTGCAGGTAAGTCTATATAATGAAAGTAATCAAATGATTTCATACACAGTCCTCTTTCAGAAAAAATCACCACAAATTGAGATTTTCTTACAAATTATCACTGCTTGCAAGTAAGTCTATACAATGGAAGTAATCAAATGGCTTAATACGAAATCCTCTTTCAGGAAAATTCACCACAAACTGAAATTTTCTTTAAAATTATCACTGCTTGCAGGTAAGTCTATACAATGAAAGTAATCAAACGATTTAATACGAAGTCGTCTTTCAGAAAAATTCACACAAATTGAAATTTTCTTTAAAATTATCACTGCTGGCAGGTAAGTCTTTACAATGAAAGTAATCAATTGAATTTAATACGAAGTCCTCTTTCAGAAAAATTCACCACAAAATGAAATTTTCTTTAAAATTATCACTGCTTGCAGGTAAGTCTATACAATGAAAGTAATGAAATGAATTAATACGAAGTCGTCTTTCAGGAAAATTCACCACAAACTGAAATTTTCTTTAAAATTATCACTGCTTGCAGGTAAGTCTTTACAATGAAAGTAATCAATTGTTTTAATACGACGTCTCCTTCAGAAAAATTCTCCACAATTTGAAATTTTCTTTAAAATTATAACTGCTTGCATGTAAGTCTATTCAATGAAAGTAATCAAACTGCTTGCAGGTATGTCTTTACAATGAACATACTCAAAGTAATTAATACGAAGTCGTCTTTCAGAAAAATTCACCACAAATTGAAATTTTCTTACAAATTATCACTGCTTGCAAGTAAGTCTATACAATGGAAGTAATCAAATCGCTTATTACGAAATCCTCTTTCAGGAAAATTTACCACAAATTGAAATTTTCTTTAAAGCTATCACTGCTTGCAGGTAAGTCTTTCCAATGAAAGTAATCAAATGATTTAATACGAAGTCCTTTCAGAAAAATTCACCACAAATTGAAATTTTCTTTAAAATTATAACTGCTTGCAGGTATGTCTATACAATGAAAGTAATCAAATGATTTAATACAAAGTCGTCTTTCAGAAAAATTCACACAAATTGAAATTTTCTTTAAAATTATCACTGCTGGCAGGTAAGGCTTTTCAATGAAAGTAATCACTTGAATTTAATACGAAGTCCTCTTTCAGAAAAATTCACCCCAAATTGAAATTTCCTTTGAAATTATCACTGCTGGCAGGTAAGTCTTTCCGGTGAAAGTAATCAAATGATTTAATTCGAAGTCCTCTTTCAGAAAAATTCACCACAAATTGAAATTTTCTTACAAATTATCACTGCTTGCAAGTAAGGCTATACAATGGAAGTAATCAAATGGCTTAATACGAAATCCTCTTTCAGGAAAATTCACCACAAATTGTAGTTTTCTTTAAAACTATCACTGTTTGCAGGTAAGTCTTTACAATGAAAATAATCAAACGATTTAATACGAAGTCCTTTTCAGAAAAATTCACCGCAAATTGAAATTTTCTTTAAAATTATAACTGCTTGCAGGTAAGTCTATATAATGAAAGTAATCAAATGATTTCATACACAGTCCTCTTTCAGAAAAAATCACCACAAATGAGATTTTCTTACAAATTATCACTGCTTGCAAGTAAGTCTATACAATGGAAGTAATCAAATGGCTTAATACGAAATCCTCTTTCAGGAAAATTCAACACAAACTGAAATTTTCTTTAAAATTATCACTGCTTGCAGGTAAGTCTATTCAATGAAAGTAATCAAATGATGTAATACGAAGTCCTTTCAGAAAAATTCCCCACAAATTGAAATTTTCTTTAAAATTATAACTGCTTGCAGGTAAGTCTATACAATGAAAGTAATCAAACGATTTAATACGAAGTCGTCTTTCAGAAAAATTCACACAAATTGAAATTTTCTTTAAAATTATCACTGCTGGCAGGTAAGTCTTTACAATGAAAGTAATCAATTGAATTTAATACGAAGTCCTCTTTCAGGAAAATTCACCACAAATTGAAATTTTCTTTAAAATTATCACAGCTTGCAGGTAAGTCTATACAATGAAAGTAATCAAATTATTTAATACCAAGTCGTCTTTCAGGAAATTTCACCACAAACTGAAATTTTCTTTAAAATTATAACTGCTTGCATGTAAGTCTTTACGGTGAAAGTAATCAATTGATTTTAATACGACCTCTTCTTTCCGAAAAATTCTTCACAAATTGAAATTTTCTTTAAAATAATCACTGCTTGCATGTAGGTCTATTCAATGTAAGTAATCAAAGTGCTTGCAGGTATATCTTTACAATGAATTTAAGCAAATTAATTAATACTTAGTCGTCTTTCAAGAAAATTCACCACAAATTGAAATTGTCTTTGAAATTATCGCTGCTAGTAGGTAACTCTTTACAATGAAAGTAATCAATTGATTTTAATATGAAGTCTTCTTATCAGAAAAATTCTGTACAAATTGAAATTTTTTTTAAAATTATAACTGCTTGCAGGTAAGTCTATATAATGAAAGTAATCAAATGAATTAATACGAAGTCGTATTTCAGGAAAATTCACCACAAACTGAAATTTTTTTTAAAATTATCACTGCTTGCAGGTAAGTCTTTACAATGAAAGTAATCAATTGTTTTAATACGACGTCTTCTTTCAGAAAAATTCTCCACAAATTGAAATTTTCTTTAAAATTATAACTGCTTGCATGTAAGTCTATTCAATGAAAGTAATCAAACTGCTTGCAGGTATGTCTTTACAATGAAGATAGTCAAATTAATTAATACGAAGTCGTTTTTCAGAAAAATTCACCACAAATTGAAATTGTCTTTGAAATTATCGCTGCTAGTAGGTAAGTCTTTACAATGAAAGTAATCAATTGATTTTAATACGAAGTCTTCTTTCAGAAAAATTCTGTACAAATTGAAATTTTTTTTTTAAATTATAACTGCTTGCAGGTAAGTCTATACAATGAAAGTAATCAAATGAATTAATACGAAGTCGTCTTTCAGAAAATTCACCATAAACTGAAATTTTCTTTAAAATTATCACTGCTTGCAGGTAAGTTTTTACAATGAAAGTATACAAATGACTTAATGCGAAGTCGTCTTTCAGGAAAATTCTGCACAAATTGAAATTTTCTTTAACATATTCACTGATTGCAGGTAAGTCTATTCAATGAAAGTAATCAAACTGCTTGCAGGTAAGTATTTACAATGACAGTACTCAAATGATTTAATTCGAAGTCCTCTTTCAGAAAAATTCACCACAAATTGAAATTTTCTTACAAATTATCACTGCTTGAAAGTAAGGCTATACAATGGAAGTAAGCAAATGGCTTAATACGAAATCCTCTTTCAGGAAAATTCACCACAAATTGTAGTTTTCTTTAAAACTATCACTGCTTGCAGGTAAGTCTTTACAATGAAAATAATCAAATGATTTAATACGAAGTACTTTTCAGAAAAACGCACCACAAATTGAAATTTTCTTTAAAATTATAACTGCTTGCAGGTAAGTCTATATAATGAAAGTAATCAAATGATTTCATACACAGTCCTCTTGCAGAAAAAATCACCACAAATTGAAATTTTCTTACAAATTATCACTGCTTGCAAGTAAGTCTATACAATGGAAGTAATCAAATGGCTTAATACGAAATCCTCTTTCAGGAAAATTCACCACAAACTGAAATTTTCTTTAAAATTATCACTGCTTGCAGGTAAGTCTATTCAATGAAAGTAATCAAATGATTTAATACGAAGTCCTTTCAGAATAATTCACCACAAATTGAAATTTTCTTTAAAATTATAACTGCTTGCAGGTAAGTCTATACAATGAAAGTAATCAAACGATTTAATACGAAGTCGTCTTTCAGAAAAATTCACACAAATTGAAATTTTCTTTAAAATTATCACTGCTGGCAGGTAAGTCTTTACAATGAAAGTAATCAATTGAATTTAATACGAAGTCCTCTTTCAGAAAAATTCACCACAAAATGAAATTTTCTTTAAAATTATCACTGCTTGCAGGTAAGTCTATACAATGAAAGTAATCAAATGAATTAATACGAAGTCGTCTTTCAGGAAAATTCACCACAAACTGAAATTTTCTTTAAAATTATCACTGCTTGCAGGTAAGTCTTTACAATGAAAGTAATCAATTGTTTTAATACGACGTCTCCTTCAGAAAAATTCTCCACAATTTGAAATTTTCTTTAAAATTATAACTGCTTGCATGTAAGTCTATTCAATGAAAGTAATCAAACTGCTTGCAGGTATGTCTTTACAATGAACATAATCAAAGTAATTAATAGGAAGTCGTCTTTCAGAAAAATTCACCACAAATTGAAATTTTCTTACAAATTATCACTGCTTGCAAGTAAGTCTATACAATGGAAGTAATCAAATGGCTTATTACGAAATCCTCTTTCAGGAAAATTTACCACAAATTGAAATTTTCTTTAAAGCTATCACTGCTTGCAGGTAAGTCTTTCCAATGAAAGTAATCAAATGATTTAATACGAAGTCCTTTCAGAAAAATTCACCACAAATTGAAATTTTCTTTAAAATTATAACTGCTTGCAGGTATGTCTATACAATGAAAGTAATCAAATGATTTAATACGAAGTCGTCTTTCAGAAAAATTCACACAAATTGAAATTTTCTTTAAAATTATCACTGCTGGCAGGTAAGTCTGTTCAATGAAAGTAATCACTTGAATTTAATACGAAGTCCTCTTTCAGAAAAATTCACCACAAATTGAAATTTCCTTTGAAATTATCACTGCTGGCAGGTAAGTCTTTACGGTGAAAGTAATCAAATGATTTAATTCGAAGTCCTCTTTCAGAAAAATTCACCACAAATTGAAATTTTCTTACAAATTATCACTGCTTGCAAGTAAGGCTATACAATGGAAGTAATCAAATGGCTTAATACGAAATCCTCTTTTAGGAAAATTCACCACAAATTGTAGTTTTCTTTAAAACTATCACTGTTTGCAGGTAAGTCTTTACAATGAAAATAATCAAACGATTTAATACGAAGTCCTTTTCAGAAAAATTCACCGCAAATTGAAATTTTCTTTAAAATTATAACTGCTTGCAGGTAAGTCTATATAATGAAAGTAATCAAATGATTTCATACACAGTCCTCTTTCAGAAAAAATCACCACAAATTGAGATTTTCTTACAAATTATCACTGCTTGCAAGTAAGTCTATACAATGGAAGTAATCAAATGGCTTAATACGAAATCCTCTTTCAGGAAAATTCACCACAAACTGAAATTTTCTTTAAAATTATCACTGCTTGCAGGTAAGTCTATTCAATGAAAGTAATCAAATGATGTAATACGAAGTCCTTTCAGAAAAATTCCCCACAAATTGAAATTTTCTTTAAAATTATAACTGCTTGCAGGTAAGTCTATACAATGAAAGTAATCAAACGATTTAATACGAAGTCGTCTTTCAGAAAAATTCACACAAATTGAAATTTTCTTTAAAATTATCACTGCTGGCAGGTAAGTCTTTACAATGAAAGTAATCAATTGAATTTAATACGAAGTCCTCTTTCAGGAAAATTCACCACAAATTGAAATTTTCTTTAAAATTATCACTGCTTGCAGGTAAGTCTATACAATGAAAGTAATCAAATTATTTAATACCAAGTCGTCTTTCAGGAAATTTCACCACAAACTGAAATTTACTTTAAAATTATCACTGTTTGCAGGTAAGTCTTTACAATGAAAGTAATTAATTGTTTTAATACGACGTCTTCTTTCAGAAAAATTCTCCACAAATTGAAATTTTCTTTAAAATTATAACTGCTTGCATGTAAGTCTTTACGGTGAAAGTAATCAATTGATTTTAATACGACCTCTTCTTTCCGAAAAATTCTTCACAAATTGAAATTTTCTTTAAAATAATCACTGCTTGCATGTAGGTCTATTCAATGTAAGTAATCAAAGTGCTTGCAGGTATATCTTTACAATGAAGTTAAGCAAATTAATTAATACTTAGTCGTCTTTCAAGAAAATTCACCACAAATTGAAATTGTCTTTGAAATTATCGCTGCTACTAGGTAACTCTTTGCAATGAAAGTAATCAATTGATTTTAATATGAAGTCTTCTTATCAGAAAAATTCTGCACAAATTGAAATTTTTTTTAAAATTATAACTGCTTGCAGGTAAGTCTATATAATGAAAGTAATCAAATGAATTAATACGAAGTCGTATTTCAGGAAAATTCACCACAAACTGAAATTTTTTTTAAAATGATCACTGCTTGCAGGTAAGTCTATTCAATGAAAGTAACCAATTATTTAATACGAAGTCCTTTCAGAAAAATTCACCACAAATTGAAATTTTCTTTAAAATTATAACTGCTTGCAGGTAAGTCTATACAATGAAAGTAATCAAACGATTTAATACGAAGTCGTCTTTCAGAAAAATTCACACAAATTGAAATTTTCTTTAAAATTATCACTGCTGGCAGGTAAGTCTTTACAATGAAAGTAATCAATTGAATTTAATACGAAGTCCTCTTTCAGAAAAATTCACCACAAAATGAAATTTTCTTTAAAATTATCACTGCTTGCAGGTAAGTCTATACAATGAAAGTAATCAAATGAATTAATACGAAGTCGTCTTTCAGGAAAATTCACCACAAACTGAAATTTTCTTTAAAATTATCACTGCTTGCAGGTAAGTCTTTACAATGAAAGTAATCAATTGTTTTAATACGACGTCTCCTTCAGAAAAATTCTCCACAATTTGAAATTTTCTTTAAAATTATAACTGCTTGCATGTAAGTCTATTCAATGAAAGTAATCAAACTGCTTGCAGGTATGTCTTTACAATGAACATAATCAAAGTAATTAATACGAAGTCGTCTTTCAGAAAAATTCACCACAAATTGAAATTTTCTTACAAATTATCACTGCTTGCAAGTAAGTCTATACAATGGAAGTAATCAAATGGCTTATTACGAAATCCTCTTTCAGGAAAATTTCCCACAAATTGAAATTTTCTTTAAAGCTATCACTGCTTGCAGGTAAGTCTTTCCAATGAAAGTAATCAAATGATTTAATACGAAGTCCTTTCAGAAAAATTCACCACAAATTGAAATTTTCTTTAAAATTATAACTGCTTGCAGGTATGTCTATACAATGAAAGTAATCAAATGATTTAATACGAAGTCGTCTTTCAGAAAAATTCACACAAATTGAAATTTTCTTTAAAATTATCACTGCTGGCAGGTAAGGCTTTTCAATGAAAGTAATCACTTGAATTTAATACGAAGTCCTCTTTCAGAAAAATTCACCACAAATTGAAATTTCCTTTGAAATTATCACTGCTGGCAGGTAAGTCTTTACGGTGAAAGTAATCAAATGATTTAATTCGAAGTCCTCTTTCAGAAAAATTCACCACAAATTGAGATTTTCTTACAAATTATCACTGCTTGCAAGTAAGTCTATACAATGGAAGTAATCAAATGGCTTAATACGAAATCCTCTTTCAGGAAAATTCACCACAAACTGAAATTTTCTTTAAAATTATCACTGCTTGCAGGTAAGTCTATTCAATGAAAGTAATCAAATTATTTAATACGAAGTCCTTTCAGAAAAATTCACCACAAATTGAAATTTTCTTTAAAATTATAACTGCTTGCAGGTAAGTCTATACAATGAAAGTAATCAAACGATTTAATACGAAGTCGTCTTTCAGAAAAATTCACACAAATTGAAATTTTCTTTAAAATTATCACTGCTGGCAGGTAAGTCTTTACAATGAAAGTAATCAATTGAATTTAATACGAAGTCCTCTTTCAGAAAAATTCACCACAAAATGAAATTTTCTTTAAAATTATCACTGCTTGCAGGTAAGTCTATACAATGAAAGTAATCAAATGAATTAATACGAAGTCGTCTTTCAGGAAAATTCACCACAAACTGAAATTTTCTTTAAAATTATCACTGCTTGCAGGTAAGTCTTTACAATGAAAGTAATCAATTGTTTTAATACGACGTCTCCTTCAGAAAAATTCTCCACAATTTGAAATTTTCTTTAAAATTATAACTGCTTGCATGTAAGTCTATTCAATGAAAGTAATCAAACTGCTTGCAGGTATGTCTTTACAATGAACATAATCAAAGTAATTAATACGAAGTCGTCTTTCAGAAAAATTCACCACAAATTGAAATTTTCTTACAAATTATCACTGCTTGCAAGTAAGTCTATACAATGGAAGTAATCAAATGGCTTATTACGAAATCCTCTTTCAGGAAAATTTACCACAAATTGAAATTTTCTTTAAAGCTATCACTGCTTGCAGGTAAGTCTTTCCAATGAAAGTAATCAAATGATTTAATACGAAGTCCTTTCAGAAAAATTCACCACAAATTGAAATTTTCTTTAAAATTATAACTGCTTGCAGGTATGTCTATACAATGAAAGTAATCAAATGATTTAATACGAAGTCGTCTTTCAGAAAAATTCACACAAATTGAAATTTTCTTTAAAATTATCACTGCTGGCAGGTAAGGCTTTTCAATGAAAGTAATCACTTGAATTTAATACGAAGTCCTCTTTCAGAAAAATTCACCACAAATTGAAATTTCCTTTGAAATTATCACTGCTGGCAGGTAAGTCTTTACGGTGAAAGTAATCAAATGATTTAATTCGAAGTCCTCTTTCAGAAAAATTCACCACAAATTGAAATTTTCTTACAAATTATCACTGCTTGCAAGTAAGGCTATACAATGGAAGTAATCAAATGGCTTAATACGAAATCCTCTTTCAGGAAAATTCACCACAAATTGTAGTTTTCTTTAAAACTATCACTGTTTGCAGGTAAGTCTTTACAATGAAAATAATCAAACGATTTAATACGAAGTCCTTTTCAGAAAAATTCACCGCAAATTGAAATTTTCTTTAAAATTATAACTGCTTGCAGGTAAGTCTATATAATGAAAGTAATCAAATGATTTCATACACAGTCCTCTTTCAGAAAAAATCACCACAAATGAGACTTTCTTACAAATTATCACTGCTTGCAAGTAAGTCTATACAATGGAAGTAATCAAATGGCTTAATACGAAATCCTCTTTCAGGAAAATTCAACACAAACTGAAATTTTCTTTAAAATTATCACTGCTTGCAGGTAAGTCTATTCAATGAAAGTAATCAAATGATGTAATACGAAGTCCTTTCAGAAAAATTCCCCACAAATTGAAATTTTCTTTAAAATTATAACTGCTTGCAGGTAAGTCTATACAATGAAAGTAATCAAACGATTTAATACGAAGTCGTCTTTCAGAAAAATTCACACAAATTGAAATTTTCTTTAAAATTATCACTGCTGGCAGGTAAGTCTTTACAATGAAAGTAATCAATTGAATTTAATACGAAGTCCTCTTTCAGGAAAATTCACCACAAATTGAAATTTTCTTTAAAATTATCACTGCTTGCAGGTAAGTCTATACAATGAAAGTAATCAAATTATTTAATACCAAGTCGTCTTTCAGGAAATTTCACCACAAACTGAAATTTACTTTAAAATTATCACTGTTTGCAGGTAAGTCTTTACAATGAAAGTAATTAATTGTTTTAATACGACGTCTTCTTTCAGAAAAATTCTACACAAATTGAAATTTTCTTTAAAATTATAACTGCTTGCATGTAAGTCTTTACGGTGAAAGTAATCAATTGATTTTAATACGACCTCTTCTTTCCGAAAAATTCTTCACAAATTGAAATTTTCTTTAAAATAATCACTGCTTGCATGTAGGTCTATTCAATGTAAGTAATCAAAGTGCTTGCAGGTATATCTTTACAATGAAGTTAAGCAAACTAATTAATACTTAGTCGTCTTTCAAGAAAATTCACCACAAATTGAAATTGTCTTTGAAATTATCGCTGCTAGTAGGTAACTCTTTACAATGAAAGTAATCAATTGATTTTAATACGAAGTCTTCTTTCAGAAAAATTCTGTACAAATTGAAATTTTTTTTTTAAATTATAACTGCTTGCAGGTAAGTCTATACAATGAAAGTAATCAAATGAATTAATACGAAGTCGTCTTTCAGAAAATTCACCATAAACTGAAATTTTCTTTAAAATTATCACTGCTTGCAGGTAAGTTTTTACAATGAAAGTATACAAATGACTTAATGCGAAGTCGTCTTTCAGGAAAATTCTGCACAAATTGAAATTCTCTTTAAAATATTCACTGGTTGCAGGTAAGTCTATTCAATGAAAGTAATCAAACTGCTTGCAGGTAAGTATTTACAATGACAGTACTCAAATGATTTAATTCGAAGTCCTCTTTCAGAAAAATTCACCACAAATTGAAATTTTCTTACAAATTATCACTGCTTGAAAGTAAGGCTATACAATGGAAGTAATCAAATGGCTTAATACGAAATCCTCTTTCAGGAAAATTCACCACAAATTGTAGTTTTCTTTAAAACTATCACTGCTTGCAGGTAAGTCTTTACAATGAAAATAATCAAATGATTTAATACGAAGTACTTTTCAGAAAAACGCACCACAAATTGAAATTTTCTTTAAAATTATAACTGCTTGCAGGTAAGTCTATATAATGAAAGTAATCAAATGATTTCATACACAGTCCTCTTGCAGAAAAAATCACCACAAATTGAAATTTTCTTACAAATTATCACTGCTTGCAAGTAAGTCTATACAATGGAAGTAATCAAATGGCTTAATACGAAATCCTCTTTCAGGAAAATTCACCACAAACTGAAATTTTCTTTAAAATTATCACTGCTTGCAGGTAAGTCTATTCAATGAAAGTAATCAAATGATTTAATACGAAGTCCTTTCAGAAAAATTCACCACAAATTGAAATTTTCTTTAAAATTATAACTGCTTGCAGGTAAGTCTATACAATGAAAGTAATCAAACGATTTAATACGAAGTCGTCTTTCAGAAAAATTCACACAAATCGAAATTTTCTTTAAAATTACCACTGCTGGCAGGTAAGTCTTTACAATGAAAGTAATCAATTGAATTTAATACGAAGTCCTCTTTCAGAAAAATTCACCACAAATTGAAATTTTCTTTAAAATTATCACTGCTTGCAGGTAAGTCTATACAATGAAAGTAATCAAATGAATTAATACGAAGTCGTCTTTCAGGAAAATTCACCACAAACTGAAATTTTCTTTAAAATTATCACTGCTTGCAGGTAAGTCTTTACAATGAAAGTAATCAATTGTTTTAATACGACGTCTCCTTCAGAAAAATTCTCCACAATTTGAAATTTTCTTTAAAATTATAACTGCTTGCATGTAGGTCTATTCAATGAAAGTAATCAAACTGCTTGCAGGTATATCTTTACAATGAACATAGTCAAAGTAATTAATACGAAGTCGTCTTTCAGAAAAATTCACCACAAATTGAAATTTTCTTACAAATTATCACTGCTTGCAAGTAAGTCTATACAATGGAAGTAATCAAATGGCTTAATACGAAATCCTCTTTCAGGAAAATTCACCACAAATTGAAATTTTCTTTAAAGTTATCACTGCTTGCAGGTAAGTCTTTCCAATGAAAGTAATCAAATGATTTAATACGAAGTCCTTTCAGAAAAATTCACCACAAATTGAAATTTTCTTTAAAATTATAACTGCTTGCAGGTATGTCTATGCAATGAAAGTAATCAAATGATTTAATACGAAGTCGTCTTTCAGAAAAATTCACACAAATTGAAATTTTCTTTAAAATTATCACTGCTGGCAGGTAAGTCTTTTCAATGAAAGTAATCACTTGAATTTAATACGAAGTCCTCTTTCAGAAAAATTCACCACAAATTGAAATTTTCTTTGAAATTATCACTACTGGCAGGTAAGTCTTTACGGTGAAAGTAATTAAATGATTTAATTCGAAGTCCTCTTTCAGAAAAATTCACCACAAATTGAAATTTTCTCACAAATTATCACTGCTTGCAAGTAAGGCTATACAATGGAAGTAATCAAATGGCTTAATACGAAATCCTCTTTCAGGAAAATTCACCACAAATTGTAGTTTTCTTTAAAACTATCACTGCTTGCAGGTAAGTCTTTACAATGAAAATAATCAAACGATTTAATACGAAGTCCTTTTCAGAAAAATTCACCACAAATTGAAATTTTCTTTAAAATTATAACTGCTTGTAGGTAAGTCTATATAATGAAAGTAATCAAATGATTTCATACACAGTCCTCTTTCAGAAAAAATCACCACAAATTGAGATTTGCTTACAAATTATCACTGCTTGCAAGTAAGTCTATACAATGGAAGTAATCAAATGGCTTAATACGAAATCCTCTTTCAGGAAAATTCACCACAAACTGAAATTTTCTTTAAAATTATCACTGCTTGCAGGTAAGTCTATACAATGAAAGTAATCAAACGATTTAATACGAAGTCGTCTTTCAGAAAAATTCACACAAATTGAAATTTTCTTTAAAATTATCACTGCTGGCAGGTAAGTCTTTACAATGAAAGTAATCAATTGAATTTAATACGAAGTCCTCTTTCAGGAAAATTCACCACAAATTGAAATTTTCTTTAAAATTATCACTGCTTGCAGGTAAGTCTATACAATGAAAGTAATCAAATTATTTAATACCAAGTCGTCTTTCAGGAAATTTCACCACAAACTGAAATTTACTTTAAAATTATCACTGTTTGCAGGTAAGTCTTTACAATGAAAGTAATTAATTGTTTTAATACGACGTCTTCTTTCAGAAAAATTCTCCACAAATTGAAATTTTCTTTAAAATTATAACTGCTTGCATGTAAGTCTTTACGGTGAAAGTAATAAATTGATTTTAATACGACCTCTTCTTTCCGAAAAATTCTTCACAAATTGAAATTTTCTTTAAAATAATCACTGCTTGCATGTAGGTCTATTCAATGTAAGTAATCAAAGTGCTTGCAGGTATATCTTAACAATGAAGTTAAGCAAATTAATTAATACTTAGTCGTCTTTCAAGAAAATTCACCACAAATTGAAATTGTCTTTGAAATTATCGCTGCTAGTAGGTAACTCTTTACAATGAAAGTAATCAATTGATTTTAATATGAAGTCTTCTTTTCAGAAAAATTCTGCACAAATTGAAATTTTTTTTAAAATTATAACTGCTTGCAGGTAAGTCTATATAATGAAAGTAATCAAATGAATTAATACGAAGTCGTATTTCAGGAAAATTCAACACAAACTGAAATTTTTTTTAAAATTATCACTGCTTGCAGGTAAGTCTTTACAATGAAAGTAATCAATTGTTTTAATACGACGTCTTCTTTCAGAAAAATTCTCCACAAATTGAAATTTTCTTTAAAATTATAACTGCTTGCATGTAAGTCTATTCAATGAAAGTAATCAAACTGCTTGCAGGTATGTCTTTACAATGAAGATAGTCAAATTAATTAATACGAAGTCGTTTTTCAGAAAAATTCACCACAAATTGAAATTGTCTTTGATATTATCGCTGCTAGTAGGTAAGTCTTTACAATGAAAGTAATCAATTGATTTTAATACGAAGTCTTCTTTCAGAAAAATTCTGTACAAATTGATATTTTTTTTTAAAATTATAACTGCTTGCAGGTAAGTCTATACAATGAAAGTAATCAAATGAATTAATACGAAGTCGTCTTTCAGAAAATTCACCATAAACTGAATTTTTCTTTAAAATTATCACTGCTTGCAGGTAAGTTTTTACAATGAAAGTATACAAATGACTTAATGCGAAGTCGTCTTTCAGGAAAATTCTGCACAAATTGAAATTTTCTTTAAAATATTCACTGGTTGCAGGTAAGTCTATTCAATGAAAGTAATCAAACTGCTTGCAGGTAAGTATTTACAATGAAAGTACTCAAATGATTTAATTCGAAGTCCTCTTTCAGAAAAATTCACCACAAATTGAAATTTTCTTACAAATTATCACTGCTTGCAAGTAAGGCTATACAATGGAAGTAATCAAATGGCTTAATACGAAATCCTCTTTCAGGAAAATTCACCACAAATTGTAGTTTTCTTTAAAACTATCACTGCTTGCAGGTAAGTCTTTACAATGAAAATAATCAAATGATTTAATACGAAGTACTTTTCAGAAAAACGCACCACAAATTGAAATTTTCTTTAAAATTATAACTGCTTGCAGGTAAGTCTATATAATGAAAGTAATCAAATGATTTCATACACAGTCCTCTTGCAGAAAAAATCACCACAAATTGAAATTTTCTTACAAATTATCACTGCTTGCAAGTAAGTCTATACAATGGAAGTAATCAAATGGCTTAATACGAAATCCTCTTTCAGGAAAATTCACCACAAACTGAAATTTTCTTTAATATTATCACTGCTTGCAGGTAAGTCTATTCAATGAAAGTAATCAAATGATTTAATACGAAGTCCTTTCAGAAAAATTCACCACACATTGAAATTTTCTTTAAAATTATAACTGCTTGCAGGTAAGTCTATACAATGAAAGTAATCAAACGATTTAATACGAAGTCGTCTTTCAGAAAAATTCACACAAATTGAAATTTTCTTTAAAATTATCACTGCTGGCAGGTAAGTCTTTACAATGAAAGTAATCAATTGAATTTAATACGAAGTCCTCTTTCAGGAAAATTCACCACAAATTGAAATTTTCTTACAATTATCACTGCTTGCAAGTAAGTCTATACAATGAAAGTAATCAAATTATATAATACCAAGTCGTCTTTCAGGAAAATTCACCACAAACTGAAATTTACTTTAAAATTATCACTGCTTGCAGGTAAGTCTTTACAATGAAAGTAATTAATTGTTTTAATACGACGTCTTCTTTCAGAAAAATTCTCCACAAATTGAAATTTTCTTTAAAATTATAACTGCTTGCATGTAAGTCTACTCAATGAAAGTAATCAAACTGCTTGCAGGTATGTCTTTACAATGAAGATAATCAAATTAATTAATACGAAGTAGTTTTTCAGAAAAATTCACCACGAATTGAAATTGTCTTTGAAATTATCGCTGCTAGTAGGTGAGTCTTTACAATGAAAGTAATCAATTGATTTTAATACCAAGTCCTCTTTCAGAAAAATACACCACAATTTGAAATTTTCTTTAAAATTATAACTGCTTGCAGGTAAGTTTATACAATGAAAGTAATCAAATGATTTAATACGAAGTCGTCTTTCAGAAAAATTCACACAAATTGAAATTTTCTTTAAAATTATCACTGCTGGCAGGTAAGTCTTTACAATGAAAGTAATCAATTGTATTTAATACGAAGTCCTCTTTCAGAAAAATTCACCACAAATTGAAATTTTCTTTAAAATTATCACTGCTTGCAGGTAAGTCTAAACAATGAAAGTAATCAAATGAATTAATACGAAGTCGTCTTTCAGGAAAATTCACCACAAACTGAAATTTTCTTTAAAATTATCACTGCTTGCAGGTAAGTCTTTACAATGAAAGTAATCAATTGTTTTAATACAACGTCTTCTTTCAGAAAAATTCTCCACAATTCGAAATTTTCTTTAAAATTATAACTGCTTGCATGTAAGTCTATTCAATGAAAGTAATCAAACTGCTTGCAGGTATGTCTTTACAATGAACATAATCAAAGTAATTAATACGAAGTCGTCTTTCAGAAAAATTCACCACAAATTGAAATTTTACAAATTATAACTGCTTGCAGGTAAGTCTATACAATGGAAGTAATCATATGGCTTAATACGAAATCCTCCTTCAGGAAAATTCACCACAAATTGAAATTTTCTTTAAAGTTATCACTGCTTGCAGGTAAGTCTTTCCAATGAAAGTAATTAAATGATTTAATACGAAGTCCTTTCAGAAAAATTCACCACAAATTGAAATTTTCTTTAAAATTATAACTGCTTGCAGGTATGTCTATACAATGAAAGTAATCAAATGATTTAATACGAAGTCGTCTTTCAGAAAAATTCACACAAATTGAAATTTTCTTTAAAATTATCACTGCTGGCAGGTAAGTCTTTACAATGAAAGTAATCATTTGAATTTAGTACGAAGTCCTCTTTCAGAAAAATTCACCACAAATTGAAATTTTCTTTGAAATTATCACTGCTTGCAGGTAAGTCTTTACGGTGAAAGTAATCAATTTATTTTAATACGAACTCTTCTTTCAGAAAAAGTCACCACAAATTGAAATTTTCTTTAAAATTATAACTGCTTGCAGGTATGTCTATACAATGGAAGTAATCAAATGGCTTAATACGAAATCCTCTTTCAGGAAAATTCACCACAAAATGAAATTTTCTTTAAAGTTATCACTGCTTGCAGGTAGGTCTTTCCAATGAAAGTAATTAAATGATTTAATACGAAGTCCTTTCAGAAAAATTCACTACAAATTGAAATTTTCTTTGAAATTATCACTGCTTGCAGGCAAGTCTTTACAATGAAAGTAATCAGTTGTTTTAATACGACGTCTTCTTTCAGAAAAATTCTCCACAAATTGAAATTTTCTTAAAAATTATAACGGCTTGCATGTAAGTCTATTCAATGAAAGTAATCAAACTGCTTGCAGGTATGTCTTTACAATGAAGATAATCAAATACATTAATACGAAGTCGTTTTTCAGAAAAATTCACCACAAATTGAAATTGTCTTTGAAATTATCGCTGCTAGTAGGTAAGTCTTTACAATGAAAGTAATCAGTTGTTTTAATACGACGTCTTCTTTCAGAAAAATTCTCCACAAATTGAAATTTTCTTTAAAATTATAACGGCTTGCATGTAAGTCTATTCAATGAAAGTAATCAAACTGCTTGCAGGTATGTCTTTACAATGAAGATAATCAAATACATTAATACGAAGTCGTTTTTCAGAAAAATTCACCACAAATTGAAATTGTCTTTGAAATTATCGCTGCTAGTAGGTAAGTCTTTACAATGAAAGTAATCAATTGATTTTAATACGAAGTCTTCTTTCAGAAAAATTCACCACAAATTGAAATTTTCTTACAAATTATCACTACTTGCTAGTAAGTCTATACAATGGAAGTAATCAAATGGCTTAATACGAAATCCTCTTTCAGGAAAATTCACCCCAAATTGAAATTTTCTTTAAAATTATCACTGCTTGCAGGTAAGTCTTTACAATGAAAGTAATCAAATGATTTAATACGAAGTCCTTTCAGAAAACTTCACCACAAATTGAAATTTTCTTTAAAATTATAACTGCTTGCATGTAAGTCTATACAATGAAAGTAATCAAATGATTTAATACGAAGCCGTCTTTCAGAAAAATTCACACAAATTGAAATTTTCTTTAAAATTATCACTGCTGGCAGGTAAGTCTTTACAATGAAAGTAATCAATTGAATTTAATACTAAATCCTCTTTCAGAGAAATTCACCACAAATTGAAATTTTCTTTAAAATTATAACTGCTTGCATGTAAGTCTATTCAATGAAAGTACTCAAACTGCTTGCAGGTATGTCTTTACAATGAAGATAATCAAATTAATTAATATGAAGTCGTTTTTCAGAAAAATTCACCACAAATTGAAATTGTCTTTGAATTTATCGCTGCTAGTAGGTAAGTCTTTACAATGAAAGTAATCAATTGATTTTAATACGAAGTTTTCTTTCAGAAAAATTCTGCACAAATTGAAATTTTTTTTTAAATTATAACTGCTTGCAGGTAAGTCTATACAATGAAAGTAATGAACTGAATTAATACGAAGTCATCTTTCAGAAAATTCACCATAAACTGAAATTTTCTTTAAAATTATCACTGCTTGCAGGTAAGTTTTTACAATGAAAGTATACAAATGACTTAATACGAAGTCGTCTTTCAGGAAAATTCTGAACAAATTGAAATTTTCTTTAAAATATTCACAGCTTGCAGGTAAGTCTATACAATGAAAGTAATCAAATGATTTAAGACGAAGTCGTCTTTCAGGAAAATTCACCACAAATTGAAATTGTCTTTGAAATTATCGCTGCTAGTAGGTAAGTCTTTACAATGAAAGTAGTCAATTGATTTTGATACGAAGTCTTCTTTCAGAAATACTCTGCACAAATTGAAATTTTTTTTAAAATTGTAACTGCTTGCATGTATGTATATTCAATGAAAGTAATCATACTGCTTGCAGTTATGTCTTTACAATGAAAGTAATCAAATGAATTAATACGAAGTCGTCTTTCAGGAAAATTCACCACAAACTGAAATTTTCTTTAAAATTATCACTGCTTGCAGGTAAGTCTTTACAATGAAAGTAATCAATTGTTTTAATACAACGTCTTCTTTCAGAAAAATTCTCCACAATTCGAAATATTCTTTAAAATTATAACTGCTTGCATGTAAGTCTATTCAATGAAAGTAATCAAACTGCTTGCAGGTATGTCTTTACAATGAACATAATCAAAGTAAATAATACGAAGTCGTCTTTCAGAAAAATTCACCACATATTGAAATTTTCCAACAAATTATAACTGCTTGCAAGTAAGTCTATACAATGGAAGTAATCAAATGGCTTAATACGAAATCCTCTTTCAGGAAAATTCACCACAAATTGAAATTTTCTTTAAAGTTATCACTGCTTGCAGGTAAGTCTTTCCAATGAAAGTAATTAAATGATTTAATACGAAGTCCTTTCAGAAAAATTCACCACAAATTGAAATTTTCTTTAAAATTATAACTGCTTGCAGGTATGTCTATACAATGAAAGTAATCAAATGATTTAATACGAAGTCGTCTTTCAGAAAAATTCACACAAATTGAAATTTTCTTTAAAATTATCACTGCTGGCAGGTAAGTCTTTACAATGAAAGTAATCATTTGAATTTAATACGAAGTCCTCTTTCAGAAAAATTCACCACAAATTGAAATTTTCTTTGAAATTATCACTGCATGTAGGTAAGTCTTTACGGTGAAAGTAATCAATTTATTTTAATACGAACTCTTCTTTCAGAAAAATTCACCACAAATTGAAATTTTCTTTAAAATTATAACTGCTTGCAGGTATGTCTATACAATGGAAGTAATCAAATGGCTTAATACGAAATCCTCTTTCAGGAAAATTCACCACAAATTGAAATTTTCTTTAAAGTTATCACTGCTTGCAGGTAAGTCTTTCCAAAGAAAGTAATTAAATGATTTAATACGAAGTCCTTTCAGAAAAATTCACTACAAATTGAAATTTCCTTTGAAATTATCACTGCTTGCAGGTAAGTCTTTACAATGAAAGTAATCAGTTGTTTTAATACGACGTCTTCTTTCAGAAAAATTCTCCACAAATTGAAATTTTCTTTAAAATTATAACGGCTTGCATGTAAGTCTATTCAATGAAAGTAATCAAACTGCTTGCAGGTATGTCTTTACAATGAAGATAATCAAATTCATTAATACGAAGTCGTTTTTCAGAAAAATTCACCACAAATTGAAATTGTCTTTGAAATTATCGCTGCTAGTAGGTAAGTCTTTACAATGAAAGTAATCATTTGATTTTAATACGAAGTCTTCTTTCAGAAAAATTCACCACAAATTGAAATTTTCTTACAAATTATCACTACTTGCTAGTAAGTCTATACAATGGAAGTAATCAAATAGCTTAATACGAAATCCTCTTTCAGGAAAATTCACCACAAATTGAAATTTTCTTTAAAATTATCACTGCTTGCAGGTAAGTCTTTACAATGAAAGTAATCAAATGATTTAATACGAAGTCCTTTCAGAAAACTTCACCACAAATTGAAATTTTCTTTAAAATTATAACTGCTTGCAGGTAAGTCTATACAATGAAAGTAATCAAATTATTTAATACGAAGTCGTCTTTCAGAAAAATTCACACAAATTGAAATTTTCTTTAAAATTATCACTGCTGGCAGGTAAGTCTTTACAATGAAAGTAATCAATTGAATTTAATACGAAGTCCTCTTTCAGAGAAATTCACCACAAATTGAAATTTTCTTTAAAATTATAACTGCTTGCATGTAAGTCTATTCAATGAAAGTAATCAAACTGCTTGCAGGTATGTCTTTACAATGAATATAATCAAATTAATTAATATGAAGTCGTTTTTCAGAAAAATTCACCACAAATTGAAATTGTCTTTGAATTTATCGCTGCTAGTAGGTAAGTCTTTACAATGAAAGTAATCAATTGATTTTAATACGAAGTCTTCTTTCAGAAAAATTCTGCACAAATTGAAATTTTTTTTTAAATTATAACTGCTTGCAGGTAAGTCTATACAATGAAAGTAATGAACTGAATTAATACGAAGTCGTCTTTCAGAAAATTCACCATAAACTGAAATTTTCTTTAAAATTATCACTGCTTGCAGGTAAGTTTTTACAATGAAAGTATACAAATGACTTAATACGAAGTCGTCTTTCAGGAAAATTCTGAACAAATTGAAATTTTCTTTAAAATATTCACTGCTTGCAGGTAAGTCTATACAATGAAAGTAATCAAATGATTTAAGACGAAGTCGTCTTTCAGGAAAATTAACCACAAATTGAAATTGTCTTTGAAATTATCGCTGCTAGTAGGTAAGTCTTTACAATGAAAGTAATCAATTGATTTTGATACGAAGTCTTCTTTCAGAAATACTCTGCACAAATTGAAATTTTTTTTAAAATTGTAACTGCTTGCATGTATGTATATTCAATGAAAGTAATCATACTGCTTGCAGTTATGTCTTTACAATGAAAGTAATCAAATGATTTAATACGAGGTCGTCTTACAGGAAAATTCACAACAAATTGAAATTTTCTTTACAATTATCACTGCTTGCAGTTAAGTGTTTACAATGAAAGTAATCAAGTGATTTAATTCGAAGTGCTCTTTCAGAAAAATTCGCCACAAATTGAAATTTCCCCTAAAATTATCACTGCTTGCAGGTAAGTCTATATAATGAAAGTTATCAAATGATTTAATACAAAGTCCTCTTTCAGAAAAATTCACCACAAATTGAAATTTTCTTAAAAATTATCACTGCTTGCGAGTAAGTCTATATGAGTTAATTATAATTTATTATTTTAACTTTATTATTTGGGAAATATTTTATGGGATAAGCTATAAAATAGATAATTAAAAATTTAATTTAATAATATTTAAATTATATGTTTAATAATAGCAATTAATTGTAAGTTTATTATAATTTATTTATATAGTTTATTATTTATTTTTCAATGGAAGTAATCAAATGGCTTAATACGAAATCGTCTTTCAGGAAAATTCACCACAAATTGAAATTGTCTTTGAAATTATCGCTGCTAGTAGGTAAGTCTTTACAATGAAAGTAATCAATTGATTTTAATACGAAGTCTTCTTTCAGAAAAATTCTGTACAAATTGAAATTTTTTTTTAAAATTATAATTGCTTGCAGGTAAGTCTATACAATGCAAGTAATCAAATGAATTAATACGAAGTCGTCTTTCAGAAAATTCACCATAAACTGAAATTTTCTTTAAAATTATCACTGCTTGCAGGTAAGTTTTTACAATGAAAGTATACAAATGACTTAATGCGAAGTCGCCTTTCAGGAAAATTCTGCACAAATTGAAATTTTCTTTAAAATATTCACTGGTTGCAGGTAAGTCTATTCAATGAAAGTAATCAAACTGCTTGCAGGTAAGTATTTACAATGAAAGTACTCAAATGATTTAATTCGAAGTCCTCTTTCAGAAAAATTCACCACAAATTGAAATTTTCTTACAAGTTATCACTGCTTGCAAGTAAGGCTATACAATGGAAGTAATCAAATGGCTTAATACGAAATCCTCTTTCAGGAAAATTCACCACAAATTGTAGTTTTCTTTAAAACTATCACTGCTTGCAGGTAAGTCTTTACAATGAAAATAATCAAATGATTTAATACGAAGTCCTTTTCAGAAAAACTCACCACAAATTGAAATTTTCTTAAAATTATAACTGCTTGCAGGTAAGTCTATATAATGAAAGTAATCAAATGATTTCATACACAGTCCTCTTTCAGAAAAAATCACCACAAATTGAAATTTTCTTACAAATTATCACTGCTTGCAAGTAAGTCTGCACAATGGAAGTAATCAAATGGCTTAATACGAAATCCTCTTTCAGGAAAATTCACCACAAACTGAAATTTTCTTTAAAATTATCACTGCTTGCAGGTAAGTCTATTCAATGAAAGTAATCAAATGATTTAATACGAAGTCCTTTCAGAAAAATTCACCACAAATTGAAATTTTCTTTAAAATTATAACTGCTTGCAGGTAAGTCTATACAATGAAAGTAATCAAACGATTTAATACGAAGTCGTCTTTCAGAAAAATTCACACAAATTGAAATTTTCTTTAAAATTATCACTGCTGGCAGGTAAGTCTTTACAATGAAAGTAATCAATTGAATTTAATACGAAGTCCTCTTTCAGGAAAATTCTCCACAAATTGAAATTTTCTTTAAAATTATCACTGCTTGCAGGTAAGTCTATACAATGAAAGTAATCAAATTATATAATACCAAGTCGTCTTTCAGGAAAATTCACCACAAACTGAAATTTACTTTAAAATTATCATTGCTTGCAGGTAAGTCTTTAAAATGAAAGTAATTAATTGTTTTAATACGACGTCTTCTTTCAGAAAAATTCTCCACAAATTGAAATTTTCTTTAAAATTATAACTGCTTGCATGTAAGTCTACTCAATGAAAGTAATCAAACTGCTTGCAGGTATGTCTTTACAATGAAGATAATCAAATTAATTAATAAGAAGTAGTTTTTCAGAAAAATTCACCACGAATTGAAATTGTCTTTGAAATTATCGCTGCTAGTAGGTAAGTCTTTACAATGAAAGTAATCAATTGATTTTAATACCAAGTCCTCTTTCTGAAAAATTCACCACAATTTGAAATTTTCTTTAAAATTATAACTGCTTGCAGGTAAGTCTATACAATGAAAGTAATCAAATGATTTAATACGAAGTCGTCTTTCAGAAAAATTCACACAAATTGAAATTTTCTTTAAAATTATCACTGCTGGCAGGTAAGTCTTTACAATGAAAGTAATCAATTGAATTTAATACGAAGTCCTCTTTCAGGAAAATTCACCACAAATTGAAATTTTCTTTAAAATTATCACTGCTTGCAGGTAAGTCTATACAATGAAAGTAATCAAATGATTTAAGACGAAGTCGTCTTTCAGGAAAATTCACCACAAATTGAAATTGTCTTTGAAATTATCGCTGCTAGTAGGTAAGTCTTTACAATGAAAGTAGTCAATTGATTTTGATACGAAGTCTATATAATGAAAGTTATCAAATGATTTAATACAAAGTCCTCTTTCAGAAAAATTCACCACAAATTGAAATTTTCTTAAAAATTATCACTGCTTGCGAGTAAGTCTATATGAGTTAATTATAATTTATTATTTTAACTTTATTATTTGGGAAATATTTTATGGGATAAGCTATAAAATAGATAATTAAAAATTTAATTTAATAATATTTAAATTATATGTTTAATAATAGCAATTAATTGTAAGTTTATTATAATTTATTTATATAGTTTATTATTTATTTTTCAATGGAAGTAATCAAATGGCTTAATACGAAATCGTCTTTCAGGAAAATTCACCACAAATTGAAATTGTCTTTGAAATTATCGCTGCTAGTAGGTAAGTCTTTACAATGAAAGTAATCAATTGATTTTAATACGAAGTCTTCTTTCAGAAAAATTCTGTACAAATTGAAATTTTTTTTTTAAATTATAATTGCTTGCAGGTAAGTCTATACAATGAAAGTAATCAAATGAATTAATACGAAGTCGTCTTTCAGAAAATTCACCATAAACTGAAATTTTCTTTAAAATTATCACTGCTTGCAGGTAAGTTTTTACAATGAAAGTATACAAATGACTTAATGCGAAGTCGCCTTTCAGGAAAATTCTGCACAAATTGAAATTTTCTTTAAAATATTCACTGGTTGCAGGTAAGTCTATTCAATGAAAGTAATCAAACTGCTTGCAGGTAAGTATTTACAATGAAAGTACTCAAATGATTTAATTCGAAGTCCTCTTTCAGAAAAATTCACCACAAATTGAAATTTTCTTACAAGTTATCACTGCTTGCAAGTAAGGCTATACAATGGAAGTAATCAAATGGCTTAATACGAAATCCTCTTTCAGGAAAATTCACCACAAATTGTAGTTTTCTTTAAAACTATCACTGCTTGCAGGTAAGTCTTTACAATGAAAATAATCAAATGATTTAATACGAAGTCCTTTTCAGAAAAACTCACCACAAATTGAAATTTTCTTAAAATTATAACTGCTTGCAGGTAAGTCTATATAATGAAAGTAATCAAATGATTTCATACACAGTCCTCTTTCAGAAAAAATCACCACAAATTGAAATTTTCTTACAAATTATCACTGCTTGCAAGTAAGTCTGCACAATGGAAGTAATCAAATGGCTTAATACGAAATCCTCTTTCAGGAAAATTCACCACAAACTGAAATTTTCTTTAAAATTATAACTGCTTGCAGGTAAGTCTATACAATGAAAGTAATCAAACGATTTAATACGAAGTCGTCTTTCAGAAAAATTCACACAAATTGAAATTTTCTTTAAAATTATCACTGCTGGCAGGTAAGTCTTTACAATGAAAGTAATCAATTGAATTTAATACGAAGTCCTCTTTCAGGAAAATTCACCACAAATTGAAATTTTCTTTAAAATTATCACTGCTTGCAGGTAAGTCTATACAATGAAAGTAATCAAATTATATAATACCAAGTCGTCTTTCAGGAAAATTCACCACAAACTGAAATTTACTTTAAAATTATCATTGCTTGCAGGTAAGTCTTTACAATGAAAGTAATTAATTGTTTTAATACGACGTCTTCTTTCAGAAAAATTCTCCACAAATTGAAATTTTCTTTAAAATTATAACTGCTTGCATGTAAGTCTACTCAATGAAAGTAATCAAACTGCTTGCAGGTATGTCTTTACAATGAAGATAATCAAATTAATTAATACGAAGTAGTTTTTCAGAAAAATTCACCACGAATTGAAATTGTCTTTGAAATTATCGCTGCTAGTAGGTAAGTCTTTACAATGAAAGTAATCAATTGATTTTAATACCAAGTCCTCTTTCTGAAAAATTCACCACAATTTGAAATTTTCTTTAAAATTATAACTGCTTGCAGGTAAGTCTATACAATGAAAGTAATCAAATGATTTAATACGAAGTCGTCTTTCAGAAAAATTCACACAAATTGAAATTTTCTTTAAAATTATCACTGCTGGCAGGTAAGTCTTTACAATGAAAGTAATCAATTGAATTTAATACGAAGTCCTCTTTCAGGAAAATTCACCACAAATTGAAATTTTCTTTAAAATTATCACTGCTTGCAGGTAAGTCTATACAATGAAAGTAATCAAATTATATAATACCAAGTCGTCTTTCAGGAAAATTCACCACAAACTGAAATTTTCTTTAAAATTATCACTGCTTGCAGGTAAGTCTTTACAATGAAAGTGATCAGTTGTTTTATTACGACGTCTTCTTTCAGAAAAATTCTCCACAAATTGAAATTTTCTTTAAAATTTTAACTGCTTGCATGTAAGTCTATTCAATGAAAGTAATCAAACTGCTTGCAGGTATGTCTTTACAATGAAGATAATCAAATTCATTAATACGAAGTCGTTTTTCAGAAAAATTCACCACAAATTGAAATTGTCTTTGAAATTATCGCTGCTAGTAGGTAAGTCTTTACAATGAAAGTAATCAATTGATTTTAATACGAAGTCTTCTTTCAGAAAAATTCTACACAAATTGAAATTTTCTTTAAAATTATAACTGCTTGCATGTAAGTCTATTCAATGAAAGTAATCAAACTGCTTGCAGGTATGTCTTTACAATGAAGATAATCAAATTCATTAATACGAAGTCGTTTTTCAGAAAAATTCACCACAAATTGAAATTGTCTTTGAAATTATCGCTGCTAGTAGGTAAGTCTTTACAATGAACGTAATCAGAAAAATTCACCACAAATTGAAATTTTCTTACAAATTATCACTACTTGCTAGTAAGTCTATACAATGGAAGTAATCAAATGCCTTAATACGAAATCCTCTTTCAGGAAAATTCACCACAAATTGAAATTTTCTTTAAAATTATCACTGCTTGCAGGTCAGTCTATACAATGAAAGTAATCAAATGATTTAATACGAAGTCCTTTCAGAAAACTTCACCACAAATTGAAATTTTCTTTAAAATTATAACTGCTTGCAGGTAAGTCTATACAATGAAAGTAATCAAATGATTTAATACGAAGTCGTCTTTCAGAAAAATTCACACAAATTGAAATTTTCTTTAAAATTATCACTGCTGGCAGCTAAGTCTTTACAATGAAAGTAATCAATTGAATTTAATACGAAGTCCTCTTTCAGAGAAATTCACCACAAATTGAAATTTTCTTTAAAATTATAACTGCTTGCATGTAAGTCTATTCAATGAAAGTAATCAAACTGCTTGCAGGTATGTCTTTACAATGAAGGTAATCAAATTAATTAATATGAAGTCGTTTTTCAGAAAAATTCACCACAAATTGAAATTGTCTTTGAAATTATCGCTGCTAGTAGGTAAGTCTTTACAATGAAAGTAATCAGAAAAATTCACCACAAATTGAAATTTTCTTACAAATTATCACTACTTGCTAGTAAGTCTATACAATGGAAGTAATCAAATGGCTTAATACGAAATCCTCTTTCAGGAAAATTCACCACAAATTGAAATTTTCTTTAAAATTATCACTGCTTGCAGGTAAGTCTTTACAATGAAAGTAATCAAATGATTTAATACGAAGTCCTTTCAGAAAACTTCACCACAAATTGAAATTTTCTTTAAAATTATAACTGCTTGCAGGTAAGTCTATACAATGAAAGTAATCAAATGATTTAAGACGAAGTCGTCTTTCAGGAAAATTCAACACAATTTGAAATTGTCTTTGAAATTATCGCTGCTAGTAGGTAAGTCTTTACAATGAAAGTAATCAATTGATTTTGATACGAAGTCTTCTTTCAGAAATACTCTGCACAAATTGAAATTTTTTTTAAAATTGTAACTGCTTGCATGTATGTATATTCAATGAAAGTAATCATACTGCTTGCAGTTATGTCTTTACAATGAAAGTAATCAAATGATTTAATACGAGGTCGTCTTACAGGAAAATTCACAACAAATTGAAATTTTCTTTACAATTATCACTGCTTGCAGTTAAGTGTTTACAATGAAAGTAATCAAGTGATTTAATTCGAAGTGCTCTTTCAGAAAAATTCGCCACAAATTGAAATTTCCCCTAAAATTATCACTGCTTGCTGGTAAGTCTATATAATGAAAGTTATCAAATGATTTAATACAAAGTTCTCTTTCAGAAAAATTCACCACAAATTGAAATTGTCTTTGAAATTATCGCTGCTAGTAGGTAAGTCTTTACAATGAAAGTAATCAGAAAAATTCACCACAAATTGAAATTTTCTTACAACTTATCACTACTTGCTAGTAAGTCTATACAATGGAAGTAATCAAATGGCTTAATACGAAATCCTCTTTCAGGAAAATTCACCACAAATTGAAATTTTCTTACAAATTATCACTGCTTGCAAGTAAGGCTATACAATGGAAGTAATCAAATGGCTTAATACGAAATCCTCTTTCAGGAAAATTTACCACAAATTGAAATTTTCTTTAAAGTTATCACTGCTTGCAGGTAAGTCTTTCCAATGAAAGTAATCAAATGATTTAATACGAAGTCCTTTCAGAAAAATTCACCACAAATTGAAATTGTCTTTGAAATTATCGCTGCTAGTAGGTAAGTCTTTACAATGAAAGTAATCAATTGATTTTGATACGAAGTCTTCTTTCAGAAATACTCTGCACAAATTGAAATTTTTTTTAAAATTGTAACTGCTTGCATGTATGTATATTCAATGAAAGTAATCATACTGCTTGCAGTTATGTCTTTACAATGAAAGTAATCAAATGATTTAATACGAGGTCGTCTTACAGGAAAATTCACAACAAATTGAAATTTTCTTTACAATTATCACTGCTTGCAGTTAAGTGTTTACAATGAAAGTAATCAAGTGATTTAATTCGAAGTGCTCTTTCAGAAAAATTCGCCACAAATTGAAATTTCCCCTAAAATTATCACTGCTTGCTGGTAAGTCTATATAATGAAAGTTATCAAATGATTTAATACAAAGTTCTCTTTCAGAAAAATTCACCAAAAATTGAAATTTTCTTAAAAATTATCACTGCTTGCGAGTAAGTCTATACAATGGAAGTAATCAAATGGCTTAATACGAAATCCTCTTTCAGGAATATTCACCACAAACTGAAATTTTCTTTAAAATTATAACTGCTTGCAGGTAAGTCTATACAATGAAAGTAATCAAACGATTTAATACGAAGTCGTCTTTCAGAAAAATTCACACAAATTGAAATTTTCTTTAAAATTATCACTGCTGGCAGGTAAGTCTTTACAATGAAAGTAATCAATTGAATTTAATACGAAGTCCTCTTTCAGGAAAATTCACCACAAATTGAAATTTTCTTTAAAATTATCACTGCTTGCAGGTAAGTCTATACAATGAAAGTAATCAAATTATATAATACCAAGTCGTCTTTCAGGAAAATTCACCACAAACTGAAATTTACTTTAAAATTATCATTGCTTGCAGGTAAGTCTTTACAATGAAAGTAATTAATTGTTTTAATACGACGTCTTCTTTCAGAAAAATTCTCCACAAATTGAAATTTTCTTTAAAATTATAACTGCTTGCATGTAAGTCTACTCAATGAAAGTAATCAAACTGCTTGCAGGTATGTCTTTACAATGAAGATAATCAAATTAATTAATACGAAGTAGTTTTTCAGAAAAATTCACCACGAATTGAAATTGTCTTTGAAATTATCGCTGCTAGTAGGTAAGTCTTTACAATGAAAGTAATCAATTGATTTTAATACCAAGTCCTCTTTCTGAAAAATTCACCACAATTTGAAATTTTCTTTAAAATTATAACTGCTTGCAGGTAAGTCTATACAATGAAAGTAATCAAATGAATTAATACGAAGTCGTCTTTCAGAAAAATTCACACAAATTGAAATTTTCTTTAAAATAATCACTGCTGGCAGGTAAGTCTTTACAATGAAAGTAATCAATTGAATTCAATACGAAGTCCTCTTTCAGGAAAATTCACCACAAATTGAAATTTTCTTTAAAATTATCACTGCTTGCATGTAAGTCTATTCAATGAAAGTAACCAAACTGCTTGCAGGTATGTCTTTACAATGAAGATAATCAAATTAATTAATATGAAGTCGTTTTTCAGAAAAATTCACCACAAATTGAAATTGCCTTTGAATTTATCGCTGCTAGTAGGTAAGTCTTTACAATGAAAGTAATCAATTGATTTTAATACGAAGTCTTCTTTCAGAAAAATTCTGCACAAATTGAAATTTTTTTTTAAATTATAACTGCTTGCAGGTAAGTCTATACAATGAAAGTAATGAACTGAATTAATACGAAGTCGTCTTTCAGAAAATTCACCATAAACTGAAATTTTCTTTGAAATTATCGCTGCTAGTAGGTAAGTCTTTACAATGAAAGTAATCAATTGATTTTGATACGAAGTCTTCTTTCAGAAATACTCTGCACAAATTGAAATTTTTTTTAAAATTGTAACTGCTTGCATGTATGTATATTCAATGAAAGTAATCATACTGCTTGCAGTTATGTCTTTACAATGAAAGTAATCAAATGATTTAATACGAGGTCGTCTTACAGGAAAATTCACAACAAATTGAAATTTTCTTTACAATTATCACTGCTTGCAGTTAAGTGTTTACAATGAAAGTAATCAAGTGATTTAATTCGAAGTGCTCTTTCAGAAAAATTCGCCACAAATTGAAATTTCCCCTAAAATTATCACTGCTTGCAGGTAAGTCTATATAATGAAAGTTATCAAATGATTTAATACAAAGTCCTCTTTCAGAAAAATTCACCACAAATTGAAATTTTCTTAAAAATTATCACTGCTTGCGAGTAAGTCTATATGAGTTAATTATAATTTATTATTTTAACTTTATTATTTGGGAAATATTTTATGGGATAAGCTATAAAATAGATAATTAAAAATTTAATTTAATAATATTTAAATTATATGTTTAATAATAGCAATTAATTGTAAGTTTATTATAATTTATTTATATAGTTTATTATTTATTTTTCAATGGAAGTAATCAAATGGCTTAATACGAAATCGTCTTTCAGGAAAATTCACCACAAATTGAAATTGTCTTTGAAATTATCGCTGCTAGTAGGTAAGTCTTTACAATGAAAGTAATCAATTGATTTTAATACGAAGTCTTCTTTCAGAAAAATTCTGTACAAATTGAAATTTTTTTTTAAAATTATAATTGCTTGCAGGTAAGTCTATACAATGAAAGTAATCAAATGAATTAATACGAAGTCGTCTTTCAGAAAATTCACCATAAATTGAAATTTTCTTTAAAATTATCACTGCTTGCAGGTAAGTTTTTACAATGAAAGTATACAAATGACTTAATGCGAAGTCGCCTTTCAGGAAAACCCTGCACAAATTGAAATTTTCTTTAAAATATTCACTGGTTGCAGGTAAGTCTATTCAATGAAAGTAATCAAACTGCTTGCAGGTAAGTATTTACAATGAAAGTACTCAAATGATTTAATTCGAAGTCCTCTTTCAGAAAAATTCACCACAAATTGAAATTTTCTTACAAGTTATCACTGCTTGCAAGTAAGGCTATACAATGGAAGTAATCAAATGGCTTAATACGAAATCCTCTTTCAGGAAAATTCACCACAAATTGTAGTTTTCTTTAAAACTATCACTGCTTGCAGGTAAGTCTTTACAATGAAAATAATCAAATGATTTAATACGAAGTCCTTTTCAGAAAAACTCACCACAAATTGAAATTTTCTTAAAATTATAACTGCTTGCAGGTAAGTCTATATAATGAAAGTAATCAAATGATTTCATACACAGTCCTCTTTCAGAAAAAATCACCACAAATTGAAATTTTCTTACAAATTATCACTGCTTGCAAGTAAGTCTGCACAATGGAAGTAATCAAATGGCTTAATACGAAATCCTCTTTCAGGAAAATTCACCACAAACTGAAATTTTCTTTAAAATTATCACTGCTTGCAGGTAAGTCTATTCAATGAAAGTAATCAAATGATTTAATACGAAGTCCTTTCAGAAAAATTCACCACAAATTGAAATTTTCTTTAAAATTATAACTGCTTGCAGGTAAGTCTTTACAATGAAAGTAATCAAACGATTTAATACGAAGTCCTCTTTCAGGAAAATTCACCACAAATTGAAATTTTCTTTAAAATTATCACTGCTTGCAGGTAAGTCTATACAATGTAAGTAATCAAATTATATAATACCAAGTCGTCTTTCAGGAAAATTCACCACAAACTGAAATTTACTTTAAAATTATCATTGCTTGCAGGTAAGTCTTTACAATGAAAGTAATTAATTGTTTTAATACGACGTCTTCTTTCAGAAAAATTCTCCACAAATTGAAATTTTCTTTAAAATTATAACTGCTTGCATGTAAGTCTACTCAATGAAAGTAATCAAACTGCTTGCAGGTATGTCTTTACAATGAAGATAAGCAAATTAATTAATACGAAGTAGTTTTTCAGAAAAATTCACCACGAATTGAAATTGTCTTTGAAATTATCGCTGCTAGTAGGTAAGTCTTTACAATGAAAGTAATCAATTGATTTTAATACCAAGTCCTCTTTCTGAAAAATTCACCACAATTTGAAATTTTCTTTAAAATTATAACTGCTTGCAGGTAAGTCTATACAATGAAAGTAATCAAATGATTTAATACGAAGTCGTCTATCAGAAAAATTCACACAAATTTAAATTTTCTTTAAAATTATCACTGCTGGCAAGTAAGTCTTTACAATGAAAGTAATCAATTGAATTTAATACGAAGTCCTCTTTCAGGAAAATTCACCACAAATTGAAATTTTCTTTAAAATTATCACTGCTTGCAGGTAAGTCTATACAATGAAAGTAATCAAATTATATAATACCAAGTCGTCTTTCAGGAAAATTCACCACAAACTGAAATTTTCTTTAAAATTATCACTGCTTGCAGGTAAGTCTTTACAATGAAAGTAATCAGTTGTTTTAATACGACGTCTTCTTTCAGAAAAATTCTCCACAAATTGAAATTTTCTTTAAAATTATAACTGCTTGCATGTAAGTCTATTCAATGAAAGTAATCAAACTGCTTGCAGGTATGTCTTTACAATGAAGATAATCAAATTCATTAATACGAAGTCGTTTTTCAGAAAAATTCACCACAAATTGAAATTGTCTTTGAAATTATCGCTGCTAGTAGGTAAGTCTTTACAATGAAAGTAATCAATTGATTTTAATACGAAGTCTTCTTTCAGAAAAATTCTACACAAATTGAAATTTTCTTTAAAATTATAACTGCTTGCATGTAAGTCTATTCAATGAAAGTAATCAAACTGCTTGCAGGTATGTCTTTACAATGAAGATAATCAAATTCATTAATACGAAGTCGTTTTTCAGAAAAATTCACCACAAATTGAAATTGTCTTTGAAATTATCGCTGCTAGTAGGTAAGTCTTTACAATGAAAGTAATCAGAAAAATTCACCACAAATTGAAATTTTCTTACAAATTATCACTACTTGCTAGTAAGTCTATACAATGGAAGTAATCAAATGGCTTAATACGAAATCCTCTTTCAGGAAAATTCACCACAAATTGAAATTTTCTTTAAAATTATCACTGCTTGCAGGTAAGTTTTTACAATGAAAGTTATCAAATGATTTAATACGAAGTCCTTTCAGAAAACTTCACCACAAATTGAAATTTTCTTTAAAATTATAACTGCTTGCAGGTAAGTCTATACAATGAAAGTAATCAAATGATTTAATACGAAGTCGTCTTTCAGAAAAATTCACACAAATTGAAATTTTCTTTAAAATTATCACTGCTGGCAGGTAAGTCTTTACAATGAAAGTAATCAATTGAATTTAATACGAAGTCCTCTTTCAGAGAAATTCACCACAAATTGAAATTTTCTTTAAAATTATAACTGCTTGCATGTAAGTCTATTCAATGAAAGTAATCAAACTGCTTGCAGGTATGTCTTTACAATGAAGGTAATCAAATTAATTAAAATGAAGTCGTTTTTCAGAAAAATTCACCACAAATTGAAATTGTCTTTGAAATTATCGCTGCTAGTAGGTAAGTCTTTACAATGAAAGTAATCAGAAAAATTCACCACAAATTGAAATTTTCTTACAAATTATCACTACTTGCTAGTAAGTCTATACAATGGAAGTAATCAAATGGCTTAATACGAAATCCTCTTTCAGGAAAATTCACCACAAATTGAAATTTTCTTTAAAATTATCACTGCTTGCAGGTAAGTCTTTACAATGAAAGTAATCAAATGATTTAATACGAAGTCCTTTCAGAAAACTTCACCACAAATTGAAATTTTCTTTAAAATTATAACTGCTTGCAGGTAAGTCTATACAATGAAAGTAATCAAATGATTTAAGACGAAGTCGTCTTTCAGGAAAATTCACCACAAATTGAAATTGTCTTTGAAATTATCGCTGCTAGTAGGTAAGTCTTTACAATGAAAGTAATCAATTGATTTTGATACGAAGTCTTCTTTCAGAAATACTCTGCACAAATTGAAATTTTTTTTAAAATTGTAACTGCTTGCATGTATGTATATTCAATGAAAGTAATCATACTGCTTGCAGTTATGTCTTTACAATGAAAGTAATCAAATGATTTAATACGAGGTCGTCTTACAGGAAAATTCACAACAAATTGAAATTTTCTTTACAATTATCACTGCTTGCAGTTAAGTGTTTACAATGAAAGTTATCAAGTGATTTAATTCGAAGTGCTCTTTCAGAAAAATTCGCCACAAATTTAAATTTCCCCTAAAATTATCACTGCTTGCTGGTAAGTCTATATAATGAAAGTTATCAAATGATTTAATACAAAGTCCTCTTTCAGAAAAATTCACCAAAAATTGAAATTTTCTTAAAAATTATCACTGCTTGCGAGTAAGTCTATACAATGGAAGTAATCAAATGGCTTAATACGAAATCCTCTTTCAGGAATATTCACCACAAACTGAAATTTTCTTTAAAATTATCACTGCTGGCAGGTAAGTCTATTCAATGAAAGTAATCAAATGATTTAATACGAAGTCCTTTCAGAAAAATTCACCACAAATTGAAATTTTCTTTAAAATTATAACTGCTTGCAGGTAAGTCTATACAATGAAAGTAATCAAACGATTTAATACGAAGTCGTCTTTCAGAAAAATTCACACAAATTGAAATTTTCTTTAAAATTATCACTGCTGGCAGGTAAGTCTTTACAATGAAAGTAATCAATTGAATTTAATACGAAGTCCTCTTTCAGAAAAATTCACCACAAATTGAAATTTTCTTTAAAATTATCACTGCTGGCAGGTAAGTCTATACAATGAAAGTAATCAAATGAATTAATACGAAGTCGTCTTTCAGGAAAATTCACCACAAACTGAAATTTTCTTTAAAATTATCACTGCTTGCAGGTAAGTCTTTACAATGAAAGTAATCAATTGTTTTAATACGACGTCTCCTTCAGAAAAATTCTCCACAATTTGAAATTTTCTTTAAAATTATAACTGCTTGCATGTAAGTCTATTCAATGAAAGTAATCAAACTGCTTGCAGGTATGTCTTTACAATGAACATAATCAAAGTAATTAATACGAAGTCGTCTTTCAGAAAAATTCACCACAAATTGAAATTTTCTTACAAATTATCACTGCTTGCAAGTAAGTCTATACAATGGAAGTAATCAAATGGCTTAATACGAAATCCTCTTTCAGGAAAATTTACCACAAATTGAAATTTTCTTTAAAGTTATCACTGCTTGCAGGTAAGTCTTTCCAATGAAAGTAATCAAATGATTTAATACGAAGTCCTTTCAGAAAAATTTACCACAAATTGAAATTTTCTTTAAAATTATAACTGCTGGCAGGTAAGTCTTTTCAATGAAAGTAATCACTTGAATTTAATACGAAGTCCTCTTTCAGAAAAATTCACCACAAATTGAAATTTTCTTTGAAATTATCACTGCTGGCAGGTAAGTCTTTACGGTGAAAGTAATCAAATGATTTAATTCGAAGTCCTCTTTCAGAAAAATTCACCACAAATTGAAATTTTCTTACAAATTATCACTGCTTGCAAGTAAGTCTATACAATGGAAGTAATCAAATGGCTTAATACGAAATCCTCTTTCAGGAAAATTTACCACAAATTGAAATTTTCTTTAAAGTTATCACTGCTTGCAGGTAAGTCTTTCCAATGAAAGTAATCAAATGATTTAATACGAAGTCCTTTCAGAAAAATTCACCACAAATTGAAATTGTCTTTGAAATTATCGCTGCTAGTAGGTAAGTCCTTTACAATGAAAGTAATCAATTGATTTTGATACGAAGTCTTCTTTCAGAAATACTCTGCACAAATTGAAATTTTTTTTAAAATTGTAACTGCTTGCATGTATGTATATTCAATGAAAGTAATCATACTGCTTGCAGTTATGTCTTTACAATGAAGGTAATCAAATGATTTAATACGAGGTCGTCTTACAGGAAAATTCACAACAAATTGAAATTTTCTTTACAATTATCACTGCTTGCAGTTAAGTGTTTACACTGAAAGTAATCAAGTGATTTAATTCGAAGTGCTCTTTCAGAAAAATTCGCCACAAATTGAAATTTCCCCTAAAATTATCACTGCTTGCTGTAAGTCTATATAATGAAAGTTATCAAATGATTTAATACAAAGTCCTCTTTCAGAAAAATTCACCAAAAATTGAAATTTTCTTAAAAATTATCACTGCTTGCGAGTAAGTCTATACAATGGAAGTAATCAAATGGCTTAATACGAAATCCTCTTTCAGGAATATTCACCACAAACTGAAATTTTCTTTAAAATTATAACTGCTTGCAGGTAAGTCTATACAATGAAAGTAATCAAACGATTTAATACGAAGTCGTCTTTCAGAAAAATTCACACAAATTGAAATTTTCTTTAAAATTATCACTGCTTGCAGGTAAGTTTTTACAATGAAAGTATACAAATGACTTAATGCGAAGTCGTCTTTCAGGAAAATTCTGCACAAATTGAAATTTTCTTTAAAATATTCACTGGTTGCAGGTAAGTCTATTCAATGAAAGTAATCAAACTGCTTGCAGGTAAGTATTTACAATGAAAGTACTCAAATGATTTAATTCGAAGTCCTCTTTCAGAAAAATTCACCACAAATTGAAATTTTCTTACAAATTATCACTGCTTGAAAGTAAGGCTATACAATGGAAGTAATCAAATGGCTTAATACGAAATCCTCTTTCAGGATAATTCACCACAAATTGTAGTTTTCTTTAAAACTATCACTGCTTGCAGGTAAGTCTTTACAATGAAAATAATCAAATGATTTAATACGAAGTACTTTTCAGAAAAACGCACCACAAATAGAAATTTTCTTTAAAATTATAACTGCTTGCAGGTAAGTCTATATAATGAAAGTAATCAAATGATTTCATACACAGCCCTCTTGCAGAAAAAATCACCACAAATTGAAATTTTCTTACAAATTATCACTGCTTGCAAGTAAGTCTATACAATGGAAGTAATCAAATGGCTTAATACGAAGTCCTTTCAGAAAAATTCACCACAAATTGAAATTTTCTTTAAAATTATAACTGCTTGCAGGTAAGTCTATACAATGAAAGTAATCAAACGATTTAATACGAAGTCGTCTTTCAGAAAAATTCACACAAATTGAAATTTCCTTTAAAATTATCACTGCTGGCAGGTAAGTCTTTACAATGAAAGTAATCAAATGATTTAATACGAAGTCGTCTATCAGAAAAATTCACACAAATTGAAATTTTCTTTAAAATTATCACTGCTGGCAAGTAAGTCTTTACAATGAAAGTAATCAATTGAATTTAATACGAAGTCCTCTTTCAGGAAAATTCACCACAAATTGAAATTTTCTTTAAAATTATCACTGCTTGCAGGTAAGTCTATACAATGAAAGTAATCAAATTATATAATACCAAGTCGTCTTTCAGGAAAATTCACCACAAACTGAAATTTTCTTTAAAATTATCACTGCTTGCAGGTAAGTCTTTACAATGAAAGTAATCAGTTGTTTTAATACGACGTCTTCTTTCAGAAAAATTCTCCACAAATTGAAATTTTCTTTAAAATTATAACTGCTTGCATGTAAGTCTATTCAATGAAAGTAATCAAACTGCTTGCAGGTATGTCTTTACAATGAAGATAATCAAATTCATTAATACGAAGTCGTTTTTCAGAAAAATTCACCACAAATTGAAATTGTCTTTGAAATTATCGCTGCTAGTAGGTAAGTCTTTACAATGAAAGTAATCAATTGATTTTAATACGAAGTCTTCTTTCAGAAAAATTCTACACAAATTGAAATTTTCTTTAAAATTATAACTGCTTGCATGTAAGTCTATTCAATGAAAGTAATCAAACTGCTTGCAGGTATGTCTTTACAATGAAGATAATCAAATTCATTAATACGAAGTCGTTTTTCAGAAAAATTCACCACAAATTGAAATTGTCTTTGAAATTATCGCTGCTAGTAGGTAAGTCTTTACAATGAAAGTAATCAGAAAAATTCACCACAAATTGAAATTTTCTTACAAATTATCACTACTTGCTAGTAAGTCTATACAATGGAAGTAATCAAATGGCTTAATACGAAATCCTCTTTCAGGAAAATTCACCACAAATTGAAATTTTCTTTAAAATTATCACTGCTTGCAGGTAAGTTTTTACAATGAAAGTTATCAAATGATTTAATACGAAGTCCTTTCAGAAAACTTCACCACAAATTGAAATTTTCTTTAAAATTATAACTGCTTGCAGGTAAGTCTATACAATGAAAGTAATCAAATGATTTAATACGAAGTCGTCTTTCAGAAAAATTCACACAAATTGAAATTTTCTTTAAAATTATCACTGCTGGCAGGTAAGTCTTTACAATGAAAGTAATCAATTGAATTTAATACGAAGTCCTCTTTCAGAGAAATTCACCACAAATTGAAATTTTCTTTAAAATTATAACTGCTTGCATGTAAGTCTATTCAATGAAAGTAATCAAACTGCTTGCAGGTATGTCTTTACAATGAAGGTAATCAAATTAATTAAAATGAAGTCGTTTTTCAGAAAAATTCACCACAAATTGAAATTGTCTTTGAAATTATCGCTGCTAGTAGGTAAGTCTTTACAATGAAAGTAATCAGAAAAATTCACCACAAATTGAAATTTTCTTACAAATTATCACTACTTGCTAGTAAGTCTATACAATGGAAGTAATCAAATGGCTTAATACGAAATCCTCTTTCAGGAAAATTCACCACAAATTGAAATTTTCTTTAAAATTATCACTGCTTGCAGGTAAGTCTTTACAATGAAAGTAATCAAATGATTTAATACGAAGTCCTTTCAGAAAACTTCACCACAAATTGAAATTTTCTTTAAAATTATAACTGCTTGCAGGTAAGTCTATACAATGAAAGTAATCAAATGATTTAAGACGAAGTCGTCTTTCAGGAAAATTCACCACAAATTGAAATTGTCTTTGAAATTATCGCTGCTAGTAGGTAAGTCTTTACAATGAAAGTAATCAATTGATTTTGATACGAAGTCTTCTTTCAGAAATACTCTGCACAAATTGAAATTTTTTTTAAAATTGTAACTGCTTGCATGTATGTATATTCAATGAAAGTAATCATACTGCTTGCAGTTATGTCTTTACAATGAAAGTAATCAAATGATTTAATACGAGGTCGTCTTACAGGAAAATTCACAACAAATTGAAATTTTCTTTACAATTATCACTGCTTGCAGTTAAGTGTTTACAATGAAAGTTATCAAGTGATTTAATTCGAAGTGCTCTTTCAGAAAAATTCGCCACAAATTTAAATTTCCCCTAAAATTATCACTGCTTGCTGGTAAGTCTATATAATGAAAGTTATCAAATGATTTAATACAAAGTCCTCTTTCAGAAAAATTCACCAAAAATTGAAATTTTCTTAAAAATTATCACTGCTTGCGAGTAAGTCTATACAATGGAAGTAATCAAATGGCTTAATACGAAATCCTCTTTCAGGAATATTCACCACAAACTGAAATTTTCTTTAAAATTATCACTGCTGGCAGGTAAGTCTATTCAATGAAAGTAATCAAATGATTTAATACGAAGTCCTTTCAGAAAAATTCACCACAAATTGAAATTTTCTTTAAAATTATAACTGCTTGCAGGTAAGTCTATACAATGAAAGTAATCAAACGATTTAATACGAAGTCGTCTTTCAGAAAAATTCACACAAATTGAAATTTTCTTTAAAATTATCACTGCTGGCAGGTAAGTCTTTACAATGAAAGTAATCAATTGAATTTAATACGAAGTCCTCTTTCAGAAAAATTCACCACAAATTGAAATTTTCTTTAAAATTATCACTGCTGGCAGGTAAGTCTATACAATGAAAGTAATCAAATGAATTAATACGAAGTCGTCTTTCAGGAAAATTCACCACAAACTGAAATTTTCTTTAAAATTATCACTGCTTGCAGGTAAGTCTTTACAATGAAAGTAATCAATTGTTTTAATACGACGTCTCCTTCAGAAAAATTCTCCACAATTTGAAATTTTCTTTAAAATTATAACTGCTTGCATGTAAGTCTATTCAATGAAAGTAATCAAACTGCTTGCAGGTATGTCTTTACAATGAACATAATCAAAGTAATTAATACGAAGTCGTCTTTCAGAAAAATTCACCACAAATTGAAATTTTCTTACAAATTATCACTGCTTGCAAGTAAGTCTATACAATGGAAGTAATCAAATGGCTTAATACGAAATCCTCTTTCAGGAAAATTTACCACAAATTGAAATTTTCTTTAAAGTTATCACTGCTTGCAGGTAAGTCTTTCCAATGAAAGTAATCAAATGATTTAATACGAAGTCCTTTCAGAAAAATTTACCACAAATTGAAATTTTCTTTAAAATTATAACTGCTGGCAGGTAAGTCTTTTCAATGAAAGTAATCACTTGAATTTAATACGAAGTCCTCTTTCAGAAAAATTCACCACAAATTGAAATTTTCTTTGAAATTATCACTGCTGGCAGGTAAGTCTTTACGGTGAAAGTAATCAAATGATTTAATTCGAAGTCCTCTTTCAGAAAAATTCACCACAAATTGAAATTTTCTTACAAATTATCACTGCTTGCAAGTAAGTCTATACAATGGAAGTAATCAAATGGCTTAATACGAAATCCTCTTTCAGGAAAATTTACCACAAATTGAAATTTTCTTTAAAGTTATCACTGCTTGCAGGTAAGTCTTTCCAATGAAAGTAATCAAATGATTTAATACGAAGTCCTTTCAGAAAAATTCACCACAAATTGAAATTGTCTTTGAAATTATCGCTGCTAGTAGGTAAGTCTTTACAATGAAAGTAATCAATTGATTTTGATACGAAGTCTTCTTTCAGAAATACTCTGCACAAATTGAAATTTTTTTTAAAATTGTAACTGCTTGCATGTATGTATATTCAATGAAAGTAATCATACTGCTTGCAGTTATGTCTTTACAATGAAGGTAATCAAATGATTTAATACGAGGTCGTCTTACAGGAAAATTCACAACAAATTGAAATTTTCTTTACAATTATCACTGCTTGCAGTTAAGTGTTTACACTGAAAGTAATCAAGTGATTTAATTCGAAGTGCTCTTTCAGAAAAATTCGCCACAAATTGAAATTTCCCCTAAAATTATCACTGCTTGCTGGTAAGTCTATATAATGAAAGTTATCAAATGATTTAATACAAAGTCCTCTTTCAGAAAAATTCACCAAAAATTGAAATTTTCTTAAAAATTATCACTGCTTGCGAGTAAGTCTATACAATGGAAGTAATCAAATGGCTTAATACGAAATCCTCTTTCAGGAATATTCACCACAAACTGAAATTTTCTTTAAAATTATAACTGCTTGCAGGTAAGTCTATACAATGAAAGTAATCAAACGATTTAATACGAAGTCGTCTTTCAGAAAAATTCACACAAATTGAAATTTTCTTTAAAATTATCACTGCTTGCAGGTAAGTTTTTACAATGAAAGTATACAAATGACTTAATGCGAAGTCGTCTTTCAGGAAAATTCTGCACAAATTGAAATTTTCTTTAAAATATTCACTGGTTGCAGGTAAGTCTATTCAATGAAAGTAATCAAACTGCTTGCAGGTAAGTATTTACAATGAAAGTACTCAAATGATTTAATTCGAAGTCCTCTTTCAGAAAAATTCACCACAAATTGAAATTTTCTTACAAATTATCACTGCTTGAAAGTAAGGCTATACAATGGAAGTAATCAAATGGCTTAATACGAAATCCTCTTTCAGGATAATTCACCACAAATTGTAGTTTTCTTTAAAACTATCACTGCTTGCAGGTAAGTCTTTACAATGAAAATAATCAAATGATTTAATACGAAGTACTTTTCAGAAAAACGCACCACAAATAGAAATTTTCTTTAAAATTATAACTGCTTGCAGGTAAGTCTATATAATGAAAGTAATCAAATGATTTCATACACAGCCCTCTTGCAGAAAAAATCACCACAAATTGAAATTTTCTTACAAATTATCACTGCTTGCAAGTAAGTCTATACAATGGAAGTAATCAAATGGCTTAATACGAAGTCCTTTCAGAAAAATTCACCACAAATTGAAATTTTCTTTAAAATTATAACTGCTTGCAGGTAAGTCTATACAATGAAAGTAATCAAACGATTTAATACGAAGTCGTCTTTCAGAAAAATTCACACAAATTGAAATTTCCTTTAAAATTATCACTGCTGGCAGGTAAGTCTTTACAATGAAAGTAATCAAATGATTTAATACGAAGTCGTCTATCAGAAAAATTCACACAAATTGAAATTTTCTTTAAAATTATCACTGCTGGCAAGTAAGTCTTTACAATGAAAGTAATCAATTGAATTTAATACGAAGTCCTCTTTCAGGAAAATTCACCACAAATTGAAATTTTCTTTAAAATTATCACTGCTTGCAGGTAAGTCTATACAATGAAAGTAATCAAATTATATAATACCAAGTCGTCTTTCAGGAAAATTCACCACAAACTGAAATTTTCTTTAAAATTATCACTGCTTGCAGGTAAGTCTTTACAATGAAAGTAATCAGTTGTTTTAATACGACGTCTTCTTTCAGAAAAATTCTCCACAAATTGAAATTTTCTTTAAAATTATAACTGCTTGCATGTAAGTCTATTCAATGAAAGTAATCAAACTGCTTGCAGGTATGTCTTTACAATGAAGATAATCAAATTCATTAATACGAAGTCGTTTTTCAGAAAAATTCACCACAAATTGAAATTGTCTTTGAAATTATCGCTGCTAGTAGGTAAGTCTTTACAATGAAAGTAATCAATTGATTTTAATACGAAGTCTTCTTTCAGAAAAATTCTACACAAATTGAAATTTTCTTTAAAATTATAACTGCTTGCATGTAAGTCTATTCAATGAAAGTAATCAAACTGCTTGCAGGTATGTCTTTACAATGAAGATAATCAAATTCATTAATACGAAGTCGTTTTTCAGAAAAATTCACCACAAATTGAAATTGTCTTTGAAATTATCGCTGCTAGTAGGTAAGTCTTTACAATGAAAGTAATCAGAAAAATTCACCACAAATTGAAATTTTCTTACAAATTATCACTACTTGCTAGTAAGTCTATACAATGGAAGTAATCAAATGGCTTAATACGAAATCCTCTTTCAGGAAAATTCACCACAAATTGAAATTTTCTTTAAAATTATCACTGCTTGCAGGTAAGTTTTTACAATGAAAGTTATCAAATGATTTAATACGAAGTCCTTTCAGAAAACTTCACCACAAATTGAAATTTTCTTTAAAATTATAACTGCTTGCAGGTAAGTCTATACAATGAAAGTAATCAAATGATTTAATACGAAGTCGTCTTTCAGAAAAATTCACACAAATTGAAATTTTCTTTAAAATTATCACTGCTGGCAGGTAAGTCTTTACAATGAAAGTAATCAATTGAATTTAATACGAAGTCCTCTTTCAGAGAAATTCACCACAAATTGAAATTTTCTTTAAAATTATAACTGCTTGCATGTAAGTCTATTCAATGAAAGTAATCAAACTGCTTGCAGGTATGTCTTTACAATGAAGGTAATCAAATTAATTAAAATGAAGTCGTTTTTCAGAAAAATTCACCACAAATTGAAATTGTCTTTGAAATTATCGCTGCTAGTAGGTAAGTCTTTACAATGAAAGTAATCAGAAAAATTCACCACAAATTGAAATTTTCTTACAAATTATCACTACTTGCTAGTAAGTCTATACAATGGAAGTAATCAAATGGCTTAATACGAAATCCTCTTTCAGGAAAATTCACCACAAATTGAAATTTTCTTTAAAATTATCACTGCTTGCAGGTAAGTCTTTACAATGAAAGTAATCAAATGATTTAAAACGAAGTCCTTTCAGAAAACTTCACCACAAATTGAAATTTTCTTTAAAATTATAACTGCTTGCAGGTAAGTCTATACAATGAAAGTAATCAAATGATTTAAGACGAAGTCGTCTTTCAGGAAAATTCACCACAAATTGAAATTGTCTTTGAAATTATCGCTGCTAGTAGGTAAGTCTTTACAATGAAAGTAATCAATTGATTTTGATACGAAGTCTTCTTTCAGAAATACTCTGCACAAATTGAAATTTTTTTTAAAATTGTAACTGCTTGCATGTATGTATATTCAATGAAAGTAATCATACTGCTTGCAGTTATGTCTTTACAATGAAAGTAATCAAATGATTTAATACGAGGTCGTCTTACAGGAAAATTCACAACAAATTGAAATTTTCTTTACAATTATCACTGCTTGCAGTTAAGTGTTTACAATGAAAGTTATCAAGTGATTTAATTCGAAGTGCTCTTTCAGAAAAATTCGCCACAAATTTAAATTTCCCCTAAAATTATCACTGCTTGCTGGTAAGTCTATATAATGAAAGTTATCAAATGATTTAATACAAAGTCCTCTTTCAGAAAAATTCACCAAAAATTGAAATTTTCTTAAAAATTATCACTGCTTGCGAGTAAGTCTATACAATGGAAGTAATCAAATGGCTTAATACGAAATCCTCTTTCAGGAATATTCACCACAAACTGAAATTTTCTTTAAAATTATCACTGCTGGCAGGTAAGTCTATTCAATGAAAGTAATCAAATGATTTAATACGAAGTCCTTTCAGAAAAATTCACCACAAATTGAAATTTTCTTTAAAATTATAACTGCTTGCAGGTAAGTCTATACAATGAAAGTAATCAAACGATTTAATACGAAGTCGTCTTTCAGAAAAATTCACACAAATTGAAATTTTCTTTAAAATTATCACTGCTGGCAGGTAAGTCTTTACAATGAAAGTAATCAATTGAATTTAATACGAAGTCCTCTTTCAGAAAAATTCACCACAAATTGAAATTTTCTTTAAAATTATCACTGCTGGCAGGTAAGTCTATACAATGAAAGTAATCAAATGAATTAATACGAAGTCGTCTTTCAGGAAAATTCACCACAAACTGAAATTTTCTTTAAAATTATCACTGCTTGCAGGTAAGTCTTTACAATGAAAGTAATCAATTGTTTTAATACGACGTCTCCTTCAGAAAAATTCTCCACAATTTGAAATTTTCTTTAAAATTATAACTGCTTGCATGTAAGTCTATTCAATGAAAGTAATCAAACTGCTTGCAGGTATGTCTTTACAATGAACATAATCAAAGTAATTAATACGAAGTCGTCTTTCAGAAAAATTCACCACAAATTGAAATTTTCTTACAAATTATCACTGCTTGCAAGTAAGTCTATACAATGGAAGTAATCAAATGGCTTAATACGAAATCCTCTTTCAGGAAAATTTACCACAAATTGAAATTTTCTTTAAAGTTATCACTGCTTGCAGGTAAGTCTTTCCAATGAAAGTAATCAAATGATTTAATACGAAGTCCTTTCAGAAAAATTTACCACAAATTGAAATTTTCTTTAAAATTATAACTGCTGGCAGGTAAGTCTTTTCAATGAAAGTAATCACTTGAATTTAATACGAAGTCCTCTTTCAGAAAAATTCACCACAAATTGAAATTTTCTTTGAAATTATCACTGCTGGCAGGTAAGTCTTTACGGTGAAAGTAATCAAATGATTTAATTCGAAGTCCTCTTTCAGAAAAATTCACCACAAATTGAAATTTTCTTACAAATTATCACTGCTTGCAAGTAAGTCTATACAATGGAAGTAATCAAATGGCTTAATACGAAATCCTCTTTCAGGAAAATTCACCACAAATTGTAGTTTTCTTTAAAACTATCACTGCTTGCAGGTAAGTCTTTACAATGAAAATAATCAAATGATTTAATACGAAGTACTTTTCAGAAAAACGCACCACAAATAGAAATTTTCTTTAAAATTATAACTGCTTGCAGGTAAGTCTATATAATGAAAGTAATCAAATGATTTCATACACAGCCCTCTTGCAGAAAAAATCACCACAAATTGAAATTTTCTTACAAATTATCACTGCTTGCAAGTAAGTCTATACAATGGAAGTAATCAAATGGCTTAATACGAAGTCCTTTCAGAAAAATTCACCACAAATTGAAATTTTCTTTAAAATTATAACTGCTTGCAGGTAAGTCTATACAATGAAAGTAATCAAACGATTTAATACGAAGTCGTCTTTCAGAAAAATTCACACAAATTGAAATTTCCTTTAAAATTATCACTGCTGGCAGGTAAGTCTTTACAATGAAAGTAATCAATTGAATTTAATACGAAGTCCTCTTTCAGGAAAATTCACCACAAATTGAAATTTTCTTACAATTATCACTGCTTGCAAGTAAGTCTATACAATGAAAGTAATCAAATTATATAATACCAAGTCGTCTTTCAGGAAAATTCACCACAAACTGAAATTTACTTTAAAATTATCACTGCTTGCAGGTAAGTCTTTACAATGAAAGTAATTAACTGTTTTAATACGACGTCTTCTTTCAGAAAAATTCTCCACAAATTGAAATTTTCTTTAAAATTATAACTGCTTGCAAGTAAGTCTACTCAATGAAAGTAATCAAACTGCTTGCAGGTATGTCTTTACAATGAAGATAATCAAATTAATTAATACGAAGTAGTTTTTCAGAAAAATTCACCACGAATTGAAATTGTCTTTGAAATTATCGCTGCTAGTAGGTAAGTCTTTACAATGAAAGTAATCAATTGATTTTAATACCAAGTCCTCTTTCAGAAAAATACACCACAATTTGAAATTTTCTTTAAAATTATAACTGCTTGCAGGTAAGTTTATACAATGAAAGTAATCAAATGATTTAATACGAAGTCGTCTTTCTGAAAAATTCACACAAATTGAAATTTTCTTTAAAATTATCACTGCTGGCAGGTAAGTCTTTACAATGAAAGTAATCAATTGAATTTAATACGAAGTCCTCTTTCAGAAAAATTCACCACAAATTGAAATTTTCTTTAAAATTATCACTGCTTGCAGGTAAGTCTATACAACGAAAGTAATCAAATGAATTAATACGAAGTCGTCTTTCAGGAAAATTCACCACAAACTGAAATTTTCTTTAAAATTATCACTGCTTGCAGGTAAGTCTTTACAATGAAAGTAATCAATTGTTTTAATACGACGTCTCCTTCAGAAAAATTCTCCACAATTTGAAATTTTCTTTAAAATTATAACTGCTTGCATGTAAGTCTATTCAATGAAAGTAATCAAACTGCTTGCAGGTATGTCTTTACAATGAACATAATCAAAGTAATTAATACGAAGTCGTCTTTCAGAAAAATTCACCACAAATTGAAATTTTCTTACAAATTATCACTGCTTGCAAGTAAGTCTATTCAATGGAAGTAATCAAATGGCTTAATACGAAATCCTCTTTCAGGAAAATTCACCACAAATTGAAATTTTCTTTAAAGTTATCACTGCTTGCAGGTAAGTCTTTCCAATGAAAGTAATCAAATGATTTAATACGAAGTCCTTTCAGAAAAATTCACCACAAATTGAAATTTTCTTTAAAATTATAACTGCTTGCAGGTATGTCTATACAATGAAAGTAATCAAATGATTTAATACGAAGTCGTCTTTCAGAAAAATTCACACAAATTGAAATTTTCTTTAAAATTATCACTGCTGGCAGGTAAGTCTTTTCAATGAAAGTAATCACTTGAATTTAATACGAAGTCCTCTTTCAGAAAAATTCACCACAAATTGAAATTTTCTTTGAAATTATCACTGCTGGCAGGTAAGTCTTTACGGTGAAAGTAATCAAATGATTTAATTCGAAGTCCTCTTTCAGAAAAATTCACCACAAATTGAAATTTTCTTACAAATTATCACTGCTTGCAAGTAAGGCTATACAATGGAAGTAATCAAATGGCTTAATACGAAATCCTCTTTCAGGAAAATTCACCACAAATTGTAGTTTTCTTTAAAACTATCACTGCTTGCAGGTAAGTCTTTACAATGAAAATAATCAAACGATTTAATACGAAGTCCTTTTCAGAAAAATTCACCACAAATTGAAATTTTCTTTAAAATTATAACTGCTTGCAGGTAAGTCTATATAATGAAAGTAATCAAATGATTTCATACACAGTCCTCTTTCAGAAAAAATCACCACAAATTTAGATTTTCTTACAAATTATCACTGCTTGCAAGTAAGTCTATACAATGGAAGTAATCAAATGGCTTAATACGAAATCCTCTTTCAGGAAAATTCACCACAAACTGAAATTTTCTTTAAAATTATCACTGCTTGCAGGTAAGTCTATTCAATGAAAGTAATCAAATGATTTAATACGAAGTCCTTTCAGAAAAATTCACCACAAATTGAAATTTTCTTTAAAATTATAACTGCTTGCAGGTAAGTCTATACAATGAAAGTAATCAAACGATTTAATACGAAGTCGTCTTTCAGAAAAATTCACACAAATTGAACTTTTCTTTAAAATTATCACTGCTGGCAGGTAAGTCTTTACAATGAAAGTAATCAATTGAATTTAACACGAAGTCCTCTTTCAGGAAAATTCACCACAAATTGAAATTTTCTTTAAAATTATCACTGCTTGCAGGTAAGTCTATACAATAAAAGTAATCAAATTATTTAATACCAAGTCGTCTTTCAGGAAAATTCACCACAAACTGAAATTTACTTTAAAATTATCACTGTTTGCAGGTAAGTCTTTACAATGAAAGTAATTAATTGTTTTAATACGACGTCTTCTTTCAGAAAAATTCTCCACAAATTGAAATTTTCTTTAAACTTATAACTGCTTGCATGTAAGTCTTTACGGTGAAAGTAATCAATTGATTTTAATACGACCTCTTCTTTCCGAAAAATTCTTCACAAATTGAAATTTTCTTTAAAATAATCACTGCTTGCATGTAGGTCTATTCAATGTAAGTAATCAAAGTGCTTGCAGGTATATCTTTACAATGAAGTTAAGCAAATTAATTAATACTTAGTCGTCTTTCAAGAAAATTCACCACAAATTGAAATTGTCTTTGAAATTATCGCTGCTAGTAGGTAACTCTTTACAATGAAAGTAATCAATTGATTTTAATATGAAGTCCTCTTTCAGGAAAATTCACCACAAATTGAAATTTTCTTACAATTATCACTGCTTGCAAGTAAGTCTATACAATGAAAGTAATCAAATTATATAATACCAAGTCGTCTTTCAGGAAAATTCACCACAAACTGAAATTTACTTTAAAATTATCACTGCTTGCAGGTAAGTCTTTACAATGAAAGTAATTAATTGTTTTAATACGACGTCTTCTTTCAGAAAAATTCTCCACAAATTGAAATTTTCTTTAAAATTATAACTGCTTGCATGTAAGTCTACTCAATGAAAGTAATCAAACTGCTTGCAGGTATGTCTTTACAATGAAGATAATCAAATTAATTAATACGAAGCAGTTTTTCAGAAAAATTCACCACGAATTGAAATTGTCTTTGAAATTATCGCTGCTAGTAGGTAAGTCTTTACAATGAAAGTAATCAATTGATTTTAATACCAAGTCCTCTTTCAGAAAAATACACCACAATTTGAAATTTTCTTTAAAATTATAACTGCTTGCAGGTAAGTTTATACAATGAAAGTAATCAAATGATTTAATACGAAGTCGTCTTTCAGAAAAATTCACACAAATTGAAATTTTCTTTAAAATTATCACTGCTGGCAGGTAAGTCTTTACAATGAAAGTAATCAATTGAATTTAATACGAAGTCCTCTTTCAGAAAAATTCACCACAAATTGAAATTTTCTTTAAAATTATCACTGCTTGCAGGTAAGTCTAAACAATGAAAGTAATCAAAAGAATTAATACGAAGTCGTCTTTCAGGAAAATTCACCACAAACTGAAATTTTCTTTAAAATTATCACTGCTTGCAAGTAAGTCTTTACAATGAAAGTAATCAATTGTTTTAATACAACGTCTTCTTTCAGAAAAATTCTCCACAATTCGAAATTTTCTTTAAAATTATAACTGCTTGCATGTAAGTCTATTCAATGAAAGTAATCAAACTGCTTGCAGGTATGTCTTTACAATGAACATAATCAAAGTAATTAATACGAAGTCGTCTTTCAGAAAAATTCACCACAAATTGAAATTTTCTTACAAATTATAACTGCTTGCAAGTAAGTCTATACAATGGAAGTAATCATATGGCTTAATACGAAATCCTCCTTCAGGAAAATTCACCACAAATTGAAATTTTCTTTAAAGTTATCACTGCTTGCAGGTAAGTCTTTCCAATGAAAGTAATTAAATGATTTAATACGAAGTCCTTTCGGAAAAATTCACCACAAATTGAAATTTTCTTTAAAATTATAACTGCTTGCAGGTATGTCTATACAATGAAAGTAATCAAATGATTTAATACGAAGTCGTCTTTCAGAAAAATTCACACAAATTGAAATTTTCTTTAAAATTATCACTGCTGGCAGGTAAGTCTTTACAATGAAAGTAATCATTTGAATTTAATACGAAGTCCTCTTTCAGAAAAATTCACCACAAATTGAAATTTTCTTTGAAATTATCACTGCTTGCAGGTAAGTCTTTACGGTGAAAGTAATCAATTTATTTTAATACGAACTCTTCTTTCAGAAAAATTCACCACAAATTGAAATTTTCTTTAAAATTATAACTGCTTGCAGGTATGTCTATACAATGGAAGTAATAAAATGGCTTAATACGAAATCCTCTTTCAGGAAAATTCACCACAAATTGTAATTTTCTTTAAAGTTATCACTGCTTGCAGGTAGGTCTTTCCAATGAAAGTAATTAAATGATTTAATACGAAGTCCTTTCAGAAAAATTCACTACAAATTGAAATTTTCTTTGAAATTATCACTGCTTGCAGGTAAGTCTTTACAATGAAAGTAATCAGTTGTTTTAATACGACGTCTTCTTTCAGAAAAAATCTCCACAAATTGAAATTTTCTTTAAAATTATAACGGCTTGCATGTAAGTCTATTCAATGAAAGTAATCAAACTGCTTGCAGGTATGTCTTTACAATGAAGATAATCAAATTCATTAATACGAAGTCGTTTTTCAGAAAAATTCACCACAAATTGAAATTTTCTTTGAAATTATCGCTGCTAGTAGGTAAGTCTTTACAATGAAAGTAATCAATTGATTTTAATACGAAGTCTTCTTTCAGAAAAATTCTACACAAATTGAAATTTTCTTTAAAATTATAACTGCTTGCATGTAATTCTATTCAATGAAAGTAATCAAACTGCTTGCAGGTATGTCTTTACAATGAAGATAATCAAATTCATTAATACGAAGTCGTTTTTCAGAAAAATTCACCACAAATTGAAATTGTCTTTGAAATTATCGCTGCTAGTAGGTAAGTCTTTACAATGAAAGTAATCAATTGATTTTAATACGAAGTCTTCTTTCAGAAAAATTCACCACAAATTGAAATTTTCTTACAAATTATCACTACTTGCTAGTAAGTCTATACAATGGAAGTAATCAAATGGCTTAATACGAAATACTCTTTCAGCAAAATTCACCATAAAATGAAATTTTCTTTAAAATTATCACTGCTTGCAGGTAAGTCTTTACAATGAAAGTAATCAAATGGTTTAATACGAAGTCCTTTCAGAAAAATTCACCACAAATTGAAATTTTCTTTAAAATTATAACTGCTTGCAGGTATGTCTATACAATGAAAGTAATCAAATGATTTAATACGAAGTCGTCTTTCAGAAAAATTCACACAAATTGAAATTTTCTTTAAAATTATCACTGCTGGCAGGTAAGTCTTTACAATGAAAGTAATCATTTGAATTTAATACGAAGTCCTGTTTCAGAAAAATTCACCACAAATTGAAATTTTCTTTGAAATTATCACTGCTTGCAGGTAAGTCTTTACGGTGAAAGTAATCAATTGATTTTAATACGAAGTCTTCTTTCAGAAAAATTCACCACAAATTGAAATTTTCTTACAAATTATCACTACTTGCTAGTAAGTCTATACAATGGAAGTAATCAAATGGCTTAATACGAAATCCTCTTTCAGGAAAATTCACCACAAATTGAAATTTTCTTTAAAATTATCACTGCTTGCATGTAAGTCTATTCAATGAAAGTAATCAAACTGCTTGCAGGTATGTCTTTACAATGAAGATAATCAAATTAATTAATATGAAGTCGTTTTTCAGAAAAATTCACCACAAATTGAAATTGTCTTTGAATTTATCGCTGCTAGTAGGTAAGTCTTTACAATGAAAGTAATCAATTGATTTTAATACGAAGTCTTCTTTCAGAAAAATTCTGCACAAATTGAAATTTTTTTTAAATTATAACTGCTTGCAGGTAAGTCTATACAATGAAAGTAATGAACTGAATTAATACGAAGTCGTCTTTCAGAAAATTCACCATAAACTGAAATTTTCTTTAAAATTATCACTGCTTGCAGGTAAGTTTTTACAATGAAAGTATACAAATGACTTAATACGAAGTCGTCTTTCAGGAAAATTCTGAACAAATTGAAATTTTCTTTAAAATATTCACTGGTTGCAGGTAAGTCTATTCAATGAAAGTAATCAAACTGCTTGCAGGTAAGTATTTACAATGAAAGTATACAAATGACTTAATACGAAGTCGTCTTTCAGGAAAATTCTGAACAAATTGAAATTTTCTTTAAAATATTCACAGGTTGCAGGAAAGTCTATACAATGAAAGTAATCAAATGATTTAAGACGAAGTCGTCTTTCAGGAAAATTCACCACAAATTGAAATTGTCTTTGAAATTATCGCTGCTAGTAGGTAAGTCTTTACAATGAAAGTAATCAATTGATTTTAATACGAAGTCTTCTTTCAGAAAAATTCTGCACAAATTGAAATTTTTTTTAAATTATAACTGCTTGCAGGTAAGTCTATACAATGAAAGTAATGAACTGAATTAATACGAAGTCGTCTTTCAGAAAATTCACCATAAACTGAAATTTTCTTTAAAATTATCACTGCTTGCAGGTAAGTTTTTACAATGAAAGTATACAAATGACTTAATACGAAGTCGTCTTTCAGGAAAATTCTGAACAAATTGAAATTTTCTTTAAAATATTCACTGGTTGCAGGTAAGTCTATTCAATGAAAGTAATCAAACTGCTTGCAGGTAAGTATTTACAATGAAAGTATACAAATGACTTAATACGAAGTCGTCTTTCAGGAAAATTCTGAACAAATTGAAATTTTCTTTAAAATATTCACAGGTTGCAGGTAAGTCTATACAATGAAAGTAATCAAATGATTTAAGACGAAGTCGTCTTTCAGGAAAATTCACCACAAATTGAAATTGTCTTTGAAATTATCGCTGCTAGTAGGTAAGTCTTTACAATGAAAGTAATCAACTGATTTTGATACGAAGTCTTCTTTCAGAAAAATTCTGCACAAATTGAAATTTTTTTTTAAATTATAACTGCTTGCAGGTAAGTCTATACAATGAAAGTAATGAACTGAATTAATACGAAGTCGTCTTTCAGAAAATTCACCATAAACTGAAATTTTCTTTAAAATTATCACTGCTTGCAGGTAAGTTTTTACAATGAAAGTATACAAATGACTTAATACGAAGTCGTCTTTCAGGAAAATTCTGAACAAATTGAAATTTTCTTTAAAATATTCACAGGTTGCAGGTAAGTCTATACAATGAAAGTAATCAAACTGCTTGCAGGTAAGTATTTACAATGAAAGTACTCAAAAGATTTAGTTCGAAGTCCTCTTTCAGAAAAATTCACCACAAATTGTAGTTTTCTTTAAAACTATCACTGCTTGCAGGTAAGTCTTTACAATGAAAATAATCAAATGATTTAATACGAAGTCCTTTTCAGAAAAACTCACCACAAATTGAAATTTTCATAAAATTATAACTGCTTGCAGGTAAGTCTATATAATGAAAATAATCAAATGATTTCATACACAGTCCTCTTTCAGAAAGAATCACCACAAATTGAAATTTTCTTACAAATTATCACTGCTTGCGAGTAAGTCTATATGAGTTAATTATAATTTATTATTTTAACTTTATTATTTGGGAAATATTTTATGGGATAAGCTATAAAATAGATAATTAAAAATTTAATTTAATAATATTTAAATTATATGTTTAATAATAGCAATTAATTGTAAGTTTATTATAATTTATTTATATAGTTTATTATTTATTTTTCAATGGAAGTAATCAAATGGCTTAATACGAAATCTTGTTTCAGGAAAATTCACCACAAATTGAAATTGTCTTTGAAATTATCGCTGCTAGTAGGTAAGTCTTTACAATGAAAGTAATCAATTGATTTTAATACGAAGTCTTCTTTCAGAAAAATTCTGTACAAATTGAAATTTTTTTTTTAAATTATAACTGCTTGCAGGTAAGTCTATACAATGAAAGTAATCAAATGAATTAATACGAAGTCGTCTTTCAGAAAATTCACCATAAACTGAAATTTTCTTTAAAATTATCACTGCTTGCAGGTAAGTTTTTACAATGAAAGTATACAAATCACTTAATGCGAAGTCGCCTTTCAGGAAAACCCTGCACAAATTGAAATTTTCTTTAAAATATTCACTGGTTGCAGGTAAGTCTATTCAATGAAAGTAATCAAACTGCTTGCAGGTAAGTATTTACAATGAAAGTACTCAAAAGATTTAATTCGAAGTCCTCTTTCAGAAAAATTCACCACAAATTGTAGTTTTCTTTAAAACTATCACTGCTTGCAGGTAAGTCTTTACAATGAAAATAATCAAATGATTTAATACGAAGTCCTTTTCAGAAAAACTCACCACAAATTGAAATTTTCATAAAATTATAACTGCTTGCAGGTAAGTCTATATAATGAAAATAATCAAATGATTTCATACACAGTCCTCTTTCAGAAAGAATCACCACAAATTGAAATTTTCTTACAAATTATCACTGCTTGCAAGTAAGGCTATACAATGGAAGTAATCAAATGGCTTAATACGAAATCCTCTTTCAGGAAAATTCACCACAAATTGTAGTTTTCTTTAAAACTATCACTGCTTGCAGGTAAGTCTTTACAATGAAAATAATCAAATGATTTAATACGAAGTCCTTTTCAGAAAAACTCACCACAAATTGAAATTTTCTTAAAATTATAACTGCTTGCAGGTAAGTCTATATAATGAAAATAATCAAATGATTTCATACACAGTCCTCTTTCAGAAAAAATCACCACAAATTGAAATTTTCTTACAAATTATCACTGCTTGCAAGTAAGTCTGCACAATGGAAGTAATCAAATGGCTTAATACGAAATCCTCTTTCAGGAAAATTCACCACAAACTGAAATTTTCTTTAAAATTATCACTGCTTGCAGGTAAGTCTATTAAATGAAAGTAATCAAATGATTTAATACGAAGTCCTTTCAGAAAAATTCACCACAAATTGAAATTTTCTTTAAAATTATAACTGCTTGCAGGTAAGTCTATACAATGAAAGTAATCAAACGATTTAATACGAAGTCGTCTTTCAGAAAAATTCACACAAATTGAAATTTTCTTTAAAATTATCACTGCTGGCAGGTAAGTCTTTACAATGAAAGTAATCAATTGAATTTAATACGAAGTCCTCTTTCAGGAAAATTCACCACAAATTGAAATTTTCTTTAAAATTATCACTGCTTGCAGGTAAGTCTATACAATGAAAGTAATAAAATTATATAATACCAAGTCGTCTTTCAGGAAAATTCACCACAAACTGAAATTTACTTTAAAATTATCACTGCTTGCAGGTAAGTCTTTACAATGAAAGTAATTAATTGTTTTAATACGACGTCTTCTTTCAGAAAAATTCTCCACAAATTGAAATTTTCTTTAAAATTATAACTGCTTGCATGTAAGTCTACTCAATGAAAGTAATCAAACTGCTTGCAGGTATGTCTTTACAATGAAGATAATCAAATTAATTAATACGAAGTAGTTTTTCAGAAAAATTCACCACGAATTGAAATTGTCTTTGAAATTATCGCTGCTAGTAGGTAAGTCTTTACAATGAAAGTAATCAATTGATTTTAATACCAAGTCCTCTTTCTGAAAAATTCACCACAATTTGAAATTTTCTTTAAAATTATAACTGCTTGCAGGTAAGTCTATACAATGAAAGTAATCAAATGATTTAATACGAAGTCGTCTTTCAGAAAAATTCACACAAATTGAAATTTTCTTTAAAATTATCACTGCTGGCAGGTAAGTCTTTACAATGAAAGTAATCAATTGAATTTAATACGAAGTCCTCTTTCAGGAAAATTCACCACAAATTGAAATTTTCTTTAAAATTATCACTGCTTGCAGGTAAGTCTATACAATGAAAGTAATCAAATTATATAATACCAAGTCGTCTTTCAGGAAAATTCACCACAAACTGAAATTTTCTTTAAAATTATCACTGCTTGCAGGTAAGTCTTTACAATGAAAGTAATCAGTTGTTTTAATACGACGTCTTCTTTCAGAAAAATTCTCCACAAATTGAAATTTTCTTTAAAATTATAACTGCTTGCATGTAAGTCTATTCAATGAAAGTAATCAAACTGCTTGCAGGTATGTCTTTACAATGAAGATAATCAAATTCATTAATACGAAGTCGTTTTTCAGAAAAATTCACCACAAATTGAAATTGTCTTTGAAATTATCGCTGCTAGTAGGTAAGTCTTTACAATGAAAGTAATCAATTGATTTTAATACGATGTCTTCTTTCAGAAAAATTCTACACAAATTGAAATTTTCTTTAAAATTATAACTGCTTACATGTAAGTCTATTCAATGAAAGTAATCAAACTGCTTGCAGGTATGCCTTTACAATGAAGATAATCAAATTCATTAATACGAAGTCGTTTTTCAGAAAAATTCACCACAAATTGAAATTGTCTTTGAAATTATCGCTGCTAGTAGGTAAGTCTTTACAATGAAAGTAATCAGAAAAATTCACCACAAATTGAAATTTTCTTACAAATTATCACTACTTGCTAGTAAGTCTATACAATGGAAGTAATCAAATGGCTTAATACGAAATCCTCTTTCAGGAAAATTCACCACAAATTGAAATTTTCTTTAAAATTATCACTGCTTGCAGGTAAGTCTTTACAATGAAAGTAATCAAATGATTTAATACGAAGTCCTTTCAGAAAACTTCACCACAAATTGAAATTTTCTTTAAAATTATAACTGCTTGCAGGTAAGTCTATACAATGAAAGTAATCAAATGATTTAATACGAAGTCGTCTTTCAGAAAAATTCACACAAATTGAAATTTTCTTTAAAATTATCACTGCTGGCAGGTAAGTCTTTACAATGAAAGTAATCAATTGAATTTAATACGAAGTCCTCTTTCAGAGAAATTCACCACAAATCGAAATTTTCTTTAAAATTATAACTGCTTGCATGTAAGTCTATTCAATGAAAGTAATCAAACTGCTTGCAGGTATGTCTTTACAATGAAGGTAATCAAATTAATTAATATGAAGTCGTTTTTCAGAAAAATTCACCACAAATTGAAATTGTCTTTGAAATTATCGCTGCTAGTAGGTAAGTCTTTACAATGAAAGTAATCAGAAAAATTCACCACAAATTGAAATTTTCTTACAAATTATCACTACTTGCTAGTAAGTCTATACAATGGAAGTAATCAAATGGCTTAATACGAAATCCTCTTTCAGGAAAATTCACCACAAATTGAAATTTTCTTTAAAATTATCACTGCTTGCAGGTAAGTCTTTACAATGAAAGTAATCAAATGATTTAATACGAAGTCCTTTCAGAAAACTTCACCACAAATTGAAATTTTCTTTAAAATTATAACTGCTTGCAGGTAAGTCTATACAATGAAAGTAATCAAATGATTTAAGACGAAGTCGTCTTTCAGGAAAATTCACCACAAATTGAAATTGTCTTTGAAAATATCGCTGCTAGTAGGTAAGTCTTTACAATGAAAGTAATCAATTGATTTTGATACGAAGTCTTCTTTCAGAAATACTCTGCACAAATTGAAATTTTTTTAAAATTGTAACTGCTTGCATGTATGTATATTCAATGAATGTAATCATACTGCTTCCAGTTATGTCTTTACAATGAAAGTAATCAAATGATTTAATACGAGGTCGTCTTACAGGAAAATTCACAACAAATTGAAATTTTCTTTACAATTATCACTGCTTGCAGTTAAGTGTTTACAATGAAAGTAATCAAGTGATTTAATTCGAAGTGCTCTTTCAGAAAAATTCGCCACAAATTGAAATTTCCCCTAAAATTATCACTGCTTGCAGGTAAGTCTATATAATTAAAGTTATCAAATGATTTAATACAAAGTCCTCTTTCAGAAAAATTCACCACAAATTGAAATTTTCTTAAAAATTATCACTGCTTGCGAGTAAGTCTATATGAGTTAATTATAATTTATTATTTTAACTTTATTATTTGGGAAATATTTTATGGGATAAGCTATAAAATAGATAATTAAAAATTTAATTTAATAATATTTAAATTATATGTTTAATAATAGCAATTAATTGTAAGTTTATTATAATTTATTTATATAGTTTATTATTTATTTTTCAATGGAAGTAATCAAATGGCTTAATACGAAATCGTCTTTCAGGATAATTCACCACAAATTGAAATTGTCTTTGAAATTATCGCTGCTAGTAGGTAAGTCTTTACAATGAAAGTAATCAATTGATTTTAATACGAAGTCTTCTTTCAGAAAAATTCTGTACAAATTGAATTTTTTTTTTAAAATTATAACTGCTTGCAGGTAAGTCTATACAATGAAAGTAATCAAATGAATTAATACGAAGTCGTCTTTCAGAAAATTCACCATAAACTGAAATTTTCTTTAAAATTATCACTGCTTGCAGGTAAGTTTTTACAATGAAAGTATACAAATCACTTAATGCGAAGTCGCCTTTCAGGAAAACCCTGCACAAATTGAAATTTTCTTTAAAATATTCACTGGTTGCAGGTAAGTCTATTCAATGAAAGTAATCAAACTGCTTGCAGGTAAGTATTTACAATGAAAGTACTCAAAAGATTTAATTCGAAGTCCTCTTTCAGAAAAATTCACCACAAATTGTAGTTTTCTTTAAAACTATCACTGCTTGCAGGTAAGTCTTTACAATGAAAATAATCAAATGATTTAATACGAAGTCCGTTTCAGAAAAACTCACCACAAATTGAAATTTTCTTAAAATTATAACTGCTTGCAGGTAAGTCTATATAATGAAAATAATCAAATGATTTCATACACAGTCCTCTTTCAGAAAAAATCACCACAAATTGAAATTTTCTTACAAATTATCACTGCTTGCAAGTAAGGCTATACAATGGAAGTAATGAAATGGCTTAATACGAAATCCTCTTTCAGGAAAATTCACCACAAATTGTAGTTTTCTTTAAAACTATCACTGCTTGCAGGTAAGTCTTTACAATGAAAATAATCAAATGATTTAATATGAAGTCCTTTTCAGAAAAACTCACCACAAATTGAAATTCTCTTAAAATTATAACTGCTTGCAGGTAAGTCTATATAATGAAAATAATCAAATGATTTCATACACAGTCCTCTTTCAGAAAAAATCACCACAAATTGAAATTTTCTTACAAATTATCACTGCTTGCAAGTAAGTCTGCACAATGGAAGTAATCAAATGGCTTAATACGAAATCCTCTTTCAGGAAAATTCACCACAAACTGAAATTTTCTTTAAAATTATCACTGCTTGCAGGTAAGTCTATTAAATGAAAGTAATCAAATGATTTAATACGAAGTCCTTTCAGAAAAATTCACCACAAATTGAAATTTTCTTTAAAATTATAACTGCTTGCAGGTAAGTCTATACAATGAAAGTAATCAAACGATTTAATACGAAGTCGTCTTTCAGAAAAATTCACACAAATTGAAATTTTCTTTAAAATTATCACTGCTGGCAGGTAAGTCTTTACAATGAAAGTAATCAATTGAATTTAATACGAAGTCCTCTTTCAGGAAAATTCACCACAAATTGAAATTTTCTTTAAAATTATCACTGCTTGCAGGTAAGTCTATACAATGAAAGTAATCAAATTATATAATACCAAGTCGTCTTTCAGGAAAATTCACCACAAACTGAAATTTTCTTTAAAATTATCACTGCTTGCAGGTAAGTCTTTACAATGAAAGTAATCAGTTGTTTTAATACGACGTCTTCTTTCAGAAAAATTCTCCACAAATTGAAATTTTCTTTAAAATTATAACTGCTTGCATGTAAGTCTATTCAATGAAAGTAATCAAACTGCTTGCAGGTATGTCTTTACAATGAAGATAATCAAATTCATTAATACGAAGTCGTTTTTCAGAAAAATTCACCACAAATTGAAATTGTCTTTGAAATTATCGCTGCTAGTAGGTAAGTCTTTACAATGAAAGTAATCAATTGATTTTAATACGAAGTCTTCTTTCAGAAAAATTCTACACAAATTGAAATTTTCTTTAAAATTATAACTGCTTACATGTAAGTCTATTCAATGAAAGTAATCAAACTGCTTGCAGGTATGCCTTTACAATGAAGATAATCAAATTCATTAATACGAAGTCGTTTTTCAGAAAAATTCACCACAAATTGAAATTGTCTTTGAAATTATCGCTGCTAGTAGGTAAGTCTTTACAATGAAAGTAATCAGAAAAATTCACCACAAATTGAAATTTTCTTACAAATTATCACTACTTGCTAGTAAGTCTATACAATGGAAGTAATCAAATGGCTTAATACGAAATCCTCTTTCAGGAAAATTCACCACAAATTGAAATTTTTCTTTAAAATTATCACTGCTTGCAGGTAAGTCTTTACAATGAAAGTAATCAAATGATTTAATACGAAGTCCTTTCAGAAACTTCACCACAAATTGAAATTTTCTTTAAAATTTATAACTGCTTGCAGGTAAGTCTATACAATGAAAGTAATCAAATGATTTAATACGAAGTCGTCTTTCAGAAAAATTCACACAAATTGAAATTTTCTTTAAAATTATCACTGCTGGCAGGTAAGTCTTTACAATGAAAGTAATCAATTGAATTTAATACGAAGTACTCTTTCAGAGAAATTCACCACAAATCGAAATTTTCTTTAAAATTATAACTGCTTGCATGTAAGTCTATTCAATGAAAGTAATCAAACTGCTTGCAGGTATGTCTTTACAATGAAGGTAATCAAATTAATTAATATGAAGTCGTTTTTCAGAAAAATTCACCACAAATTGAAATTGTCTTTGAAATTATCGCTGCTAGTAGGTAAATCTTTACAATGAAAGTAATCAGAAAAATTCACCACAAATTGAAATTTTCTTACAAATTATCACTACTTGCTAGTAAGTCTATACAATGGAAGTAATCAAATGGCTTAATACGAAATCCTCTTTCAGGAAAATTCACCACAAATTGAAATTTCTTTAAAATTATCACTGCTTGCAGGTAAGTCTTTACAATGAAAGTAAATCAAATGATTTAATACGAAGTCCTTTCAGAAAACTTCACCACAAATTGAAATTTTCTTTAAAATTATAACTGCTTGCAGGTAAGTCTATACAATGAAAGTAATCAAATGATTTAAGACGAAGTCGTCTTTCAGGAAAATTCACCACAAATTGAAATTGTCTTTGAAAATATCGCTGCTAGTAGGTAAGTCTTTACACTGAAAGTAATCAATTGATTTTGATACGAAGTCTTCTTTCAGAAATACTCTGCACAAAATTGAAATTTTTTTTTAAAATTGTAACTGCTTGCATGTATGTATATTCAATGAATGTAATCATACTGCTTCCAGTTATGTCTTTACAATGAAAGTAATCAAATGATTTAATACGAGGTCGTCTTACAGGAAAATTCACAACAAATTGAAATTTTCTTTACAATTATCACTGCTTGCAGTTAAGTGTTTACAATGAAAGTAATCAAGTGATTTAATTCGAAGTGCTCTTTCAGAAAAATTCGCCACAAATTGAAATTTCCCCTAAAATTATCACTGCTTGCAGGTAAGTCTATATAATGAAAGTTATCAAATGATTTAATACAAAGTCCTCTTTCAGAAAAATTCACCACAAATTGAAATTTTCTTAAAAATTATCACTGCTTGCGAGTAAGTCTATATGAGTTAATTATAATTTATTATTTTAACTTTGTTATTTGGGAAATATTTTATGGGATAAGCTATAAAATAGATAATTAAAAATTTAATTTAATAATATTTAAATTATATGTTTAATAATAGCAATTAATTGTAAGTTTACTATAATTTATTTATATAGTTTATTATTTATTTTTCAATGGAAGTAATCAAATGGCTTAATACGAAATCGTCTTTCAGGATAATTCACCACAAATTGAAATTGTCTTTGAAATTATCGCTGCTAGTAGGTACGTCTTTACAATGAAAGTAATCAATTGATTTTAATACGAAGTCTTCTTTCAGAAAAATTCTGTACAAATTGAAATTTTTTTTTAAAATTATAACTGCTTGCAGGTAAGTCTATACAATGAAAGTAATCAAATGAATTAATACGAAGTCGTCTTTCAGAAAATTCACCATAAACTGAAATTTTCTTTAAAATTATCACTGCTTGCAGGTAAGTTTTTACAATGAAAGTATACAAATCACTTAATGCGAAGTCGCCTTTCAGGAAAACCCTGCACAAATTGAAATTTTCTTTAAATTATTCACTGGTTGCAGGTAAGTCTATTCAATGAAAGTAATCAAACTGCTTGCAGGTAAGTATTTACAATGAAAGTACTCAAAAGATTTAATTCGAAGTCCTCTTTCAGAAAAATTCACCACAAATTGTAGTTTTCTTTAAAACTATCACTGCTTGCAGGTAAGTCTTTACAATGAAAATAATCAAATGATTTAATACGAAGTCCTTTTCAGAAAAACTCACCACAAATTGAAATTTTCTTAAAATTATAACTGCTTGCAGGTAAGTCTATATAATGAAAATAATCAAATGATTTCATACACAGTCCTCTTTCAGAAAAAATCACCACAAATTGAAATTTTCTTACAAATTATCACTGCTTGCAAGTAAGTCTGCACAATGGAAGTAATCAAATGGCTTAATACGAAATCCTCTTTCAGGAAAATTCACCACAAACTGAAATTTTCTTTAAAATTATCACTGCTTGCAGGTAAGTCTATTAAATGAAAGTAATCAAATGATTTAATACGAAGTCCTTTCAGAAAAACTCACCACAAATTGAAATTTTCTTAAAATTATAACTGCTTGCAGGTAAGTCTATATAATGAAAATAATCAAATGATTTCATACACAGTCCTCTTTCAGAAAAAATCACCACAAATTGAAATTTTCTTACAAATTATCACTGCTTGCAAGTAAGTCTGCACAATGGAAGTAATCAAATGGCTTAATACGAAATCCTCTTTCAGGAAAATTCACCACAAACTGAAATTTTCTTTAAAATTATCACTGCTTGCAGGTAAGTCTATTAAATGAAAGTAATCAAATGATTTAATACGAAGTCCTTTCAGAAAAATTCACCACAAATTGAAATTTTCTTTAAAATTATAACTGCTTGCAGGTAAGTCTATACAATGAAAGTAATCAAACGATTTAATACGAAGTCGTCTTTCAGAAAAATTCACACAAATTGAAATTTTCTTTAAAATTATCACTGCTGGCAGGTAAGTCTTTACAATGAAAGTAATCAATTGAATTTAATACGAAGTCCTCTTTCAGGAAAATTCACCACAAATTGAATTTTCTTTAAAATTATCACTGCTTGCAGGTAAGTCTATACAATGAAAGTAATAAAATTATATAATACCAAGTCGTCTTTCAGGAAAATTCACCACAAACTGAAATTTACTTTAAAATTATCACTGCTTGCAGGTAAGTCTTTACAATGAAAGTAATTAATTGTTTTAATACGACGTCTTCTTTCAGAAAAATTCTCCACAAATTGAAATTATCTTTAAAATTATAACTGCTTGCATGTAAGTCTACTCAATGAAAGTAATCAAACTGCTTGCAGGTATGTCTTTACAATGAAGATAATCAAATTAATTAATACGAAGTAGTTTTTCAGAAAAATTCACCACGAATTGAAATTGTCTTTGAAATTATCGCTGCTAGTAGGTAAGTCTTTACAATGAAAGTAATCAATTGATTTTAATACCAAGTCCTCTTTCTGAAAAATTCACCACAATTTGAAATTTTCTTTAAAATTATAACTGCTTGCAGGTAAGTCTATACAATGAAAGTAATCAAATGATTTAATACGAAGTCGTCTTTCAGAAAAATTCACACAAATTGAAATTTTCTTTAAAATTATCACTGCTGGCAGGTAAGTCTTTACAATGAAAGTAATCAATTGAATTTAATACGAAGTCCTCTTTCAGGAAAATTCACCACAAATTGAAATTTTCTTTAAAATTATCACTGCTTGCAGGTAAGTCTATACAATGAAAGTAATCAAATTATATAATACCAAGTCGTCTTTCAGGAAAATTCACCACAAACTGAAATTTTCTTTAAAATTATCACTGCTTGCAGGTAAGTCTTTACAATGAAAGTAATCAGTTGTTTTAATACGACGTCTTCTTTCAGAAAAATTCTCCACAAATTGAAATTTTCTTTAAAATTATAACTGCTTGCATGTAAGTCTATTCAATGAAAGTAATCAAACTGCTTGCAGGTATGTCTTTACAATGAAGATAATCAAATTCATTAATACGAAGTCGTTTTTCAGAAAAATTCACCACAAATTGAAATTGTCTTTGAAATTATCGCTGCTAGTAGGTAAGTCTTTACAATGAAAGTAATCAATTGATTTTAATACGAAGTCTTCTTTCAGAAAAATTCTACACAAATTTAAATTTTCTTTAAAATTATAACTGCTTACATGTAAGTCTATTCAATGAAAGTAATCAAACTGCTTGCAGGTATGCCTTTACAATGAAGATAATCAAATTCATTAATACGAAGTCGTTTTCAGAAAAATTCACCACAAATTGAAATTGTCTTTGAAATTATCGCTGCTAGTAGGTAAGTCTTTACAATGAAAGTAATCAGAAAAATTCACCACAAATTGAAATTTTCTTACAAATTATCACTACTTGCTAGTAAGTCTATACAATGGAAGTAATCAAATGGCTTAATACGAATCCTCTTTCAGGAAAATTCACCACAAATTGAAATTTTCTTTAAAATTATCACTGCTTGCAGGTAAGTCTTTACAATGAAAGTAATCAAATGATTTAATACGAAGTCCTTTCAGAAAACTTCACCACAAATTGAAATTTTCTTTAAAATTATAACTGCTTGCAGGTAAGTCTATACAATGAAAGTAATCAAATGATTTAAGACGAAGTCGTCTTTCAGGAAAATCACCACAAATTGAAATTGTCTTTGAAAATATCGCTGCTAGTAGGTAAGTCTTTACAATGAAAGTAATCAATTGATTTTGATACGAAGTCTTCTTTCAGAAATACTCTGCACAAATTGAAATTTTTTTTTAAAATTGTAACTGCTTGCATGTATGTATATTCAATGAATGTAATCATACTGCTTCCAGTTATGTCTTTACAATGAAAGTAATCAAATGATTTAATACGAGGTCGTCTTACAGGAAAATTCACAACAAATTGAAATTTTCTTTACAATTATCACTGCTTGCAGTTAAGTGTTTACAATGAAAGTAATCAAGTGATTTAATTCGAAGTGCTCTTTCAGAAAAATTCGCCACAAATTGAAATTTCCCCTAAAATTATCACTGCTTGCAGGTAAGTCTATATAATGAAAGTTATCAAATGATTTAATACAAAGTCCTCTTTCAGAAAAATTCACCACAAATTGAAATTTTCTTAAAAATTATCACTGCTTGCGAGTAAGTCTATATGAGTTAATTATAATTTATTATTTTAACTTTATTATTTGGGAAATATTTTATGGGATAAGCTATAAAATAGATAATTAAAAATTTAATTTAATAATATTTAAATTATATGTTTAATAATAGCAATTAATTGTAAGTTTATTATAATTTATTTATATAGTTTATTATTTATTTTTCAATGGAAGTAATCAAATGGCTTAATACGAAATCGTCTTTCAGGATAATTCACCACAAATTGAAATTGTCTTTGAAATTATCGCTGCTAGTAGGTACGTCTTTACAATGAAAGTAATCAATTGATTTTAATACGAAGTCTTCTTTCAGAAAAATTCTGTACAAATTGAAATTTTTTTTAAAATTATAACTGCTTGCAGGTAAGTCTATACAATGAAAGTAATCAAATGAATTAATACGAAGTCGTCTTTCAGAAAATTCACCATAAACTGAAATTTTCTTTAAAATTATCACTGCTTGCAGGTAAGTTTTTACAATGAAAGTATACAAATCACTTAATGCGAAGTCGCCTTTCAGGAAAACCCTGCACAAATTGAAATTTTCTTTAAAATATTCACTGGTTGCAGGTAAGTCTATTCAATGAAAGTAATCAAACTGCTTGCAGGTAAGTATTTACAATGAAAGTACTCAAAAGATTTAATTCGAAGTCCTCTTTCAGAAAAATTCACCACAAATTGTAGTTTTCTTTAAAACTATCACTGCTTGCAGGTAAGTCTTTACAATGAAAATAATCAAATGATTTAATACGAAGTCCTTTTCAGAAAAACTCACCACAAATTGAAATTTTCTTAAAATTATAACTGCTTGCAGGTAAGTCTATATAATGAAAATAATCAAATGATTTCATACACAGTCCTCTTTCAGAAAAAATCACCACAAATTGAAATTTTCTTACAAATTATCACTGCTTGCAAGTAAGGCTATACAATGGAAGTAATCAAATGGCTTAATACGAAATCCTCTTTCAGGAAAATTCACCACAAATTGTAGTTTTCTTTAAAACTATCACTGCTTGCAGGTAAGTCTTTACAATGAAAATAATCAAATGATTTAATATGAAGTCCTTTTCAGAAAAACTCACCACAAATTGAAATTTTCTTAAAATTATAACTGCTTGCAGGTAAGTCTATATAATGAAAATAATCAAATAATTTCATACACAGTCCTCTTTCAGAAAAAATCACCACAAATTGAAATTTTCTTACAAATTATCACTGCTTGCAAGTAAGTCTGCACAATGGAAGTAATCAAATGGCTTAATACGAAATCCTCTTTCAGGAAAATTCACCACAAACTGAAATTTTCTTTAAAATTATCACTGCTTGCAGGTAAGTCTATTAAATGAAAGTAATCAAATGATTTAATACGAAGTCCTTTCAGAAAAATTCACCACAAATTGAAATTTTCTTTAAAATTATAACTGCTTGCAGGTAAGTCTATACAATGAAAGTAATCAAACGATTTAATACGAAGTCGTCTTTCAGAAAAATTCACACAAATTGAAATTTTCTTTAAAATTATCACTGCTGGCAGGTAAGTCTTTACAATGAAAGTAATCAATTGAATTTAATACGAAGTCCTCTTTCAGGAAAATTCACCACAAATTGAAATTTTCTTTAAAATTATCACTGCTTGCAGGTAAGTCTATACAATGAAAGTAATAAAATTATATAATACCAAGTCGTCTTTCAGGAAAATTCACCACAAACTGAAATTTACTTTAAAATTATCACTGCTTGCAGGTAAGTCTTTACAATGAAAGTAATTAATTGTTTTAATACGACGTCTTCTTTCAGAAAAATTCTCCACAAATTGAAATTTTCTTTAAAATTATAACTGCTTGCATGTAAGTCTACTCAATGAAAGTAATCAAACTGCTTGCAGGTATGTCTTTACAATGAAGATAATCAAATTAATTAATACGAAGTAGTTTTTCAGAAAAATTCACCACGAATTGAAATTGTCTTTGAAATTATCGCTGCTAGTAGGTAAGTCTTTACAATGAAAGTAATCAATTGATTTTAATACCAAGTCCTCTTTCTGAAAAATTCACCACAATTTGAAATTTTCTTTAAAATTATAACTGCTTGCAGGTAAGTCTATACAATGAAAGTAATCAAATGATTTAATACGAAGTCGTCTTTCAGAAAAATTCACACAAATTGAAATTTTCTTTAAAATTATCACTGCTGGCAGGTAAGTCTTTACAATGAAAGTAATCAATTGAATTTAATACGAAGTCCTCTTTCAGGAAAATTCACCACAAATTGAAATTTTCTTTAAAATTATCACTGCTTGCAGGTAAGTCTATACAATGAAAGTAATCAAATTATATAATACCAAGTCGTCTTTCAGGAAAATTCACCACAAACTGAAATTTTCTTTAAAATTATCACTGCTTGCAGGTAAGTCTTTACAATGAAAGTAATCAGTTGTTTTAATACGACGTCTTCTTTCAGAAAAATTCTCCACAAATTGAAATTTTCTTTAAAATTATAACTGCTTGCATGTAAGTCTATTCAATGAAAGTAATCAAACTGCTTGCAGGTATGTCTTTACAATGAAGATAATCAAATTCATTAATACGAAGTCGTTTTTCAGAAAAATTCACCACAAATTGAAATTGTCTTTGAAATTATCGCTGCTAGTAGGTAAGTCTTTACAATGAAAGTAATCAATTGATTTTAATACGAAGTCTTCTTTCAGAAAAATTCTACACAAATTGAAATTTTCTTTAAAATTATAACTGCTTACATGTAAGTCTATTCAATGAAAGTAATCAAACTGCTTGCAGGTATGCCTTTACAATGAAGATAATCAAATTCATTAATACGAAGTCGTTTTTCAGAAAAATTCACCACAAATTGAAATTGTCTTTGAAATTATCGCTGCTAGTAGGTAAGTCTTTACAATGAAAGTAATCAGAAAAATTCACCACAAATTGAAATTTTCTTACAAATTATCACTACTTGCTAGTAAGTCTATACAATGGAAGTAATCAAATGGCTTAATACGAAATCCTCTTTCAGGAAAATTCACCACAAATTGAAATTTTCTTTAAAATTATCACTGCTTGCAGGTAAGTCTTTACAATGAAAGTAATCAAATGATTTAATACGAAGTCCTTTCAGAAAACTTCACCACAAATTGAAATTTTCTTTAAAATTATAACTGCTTGCAGGTAAGTCTATACAATGAAAGTAAGCAAATGATTTAATACGAAGTCGTCTTTCAGAAAAATTCACACAAATTGAAATTTTCTTTAAAATTATCACTGCTGGCAGGTAAGTCTTTACAATGAAAGTAATCAATTGAATTTAATACGAAGTCCTCTTTCAGAGAAATTCACCACAAATCGAAATTTTCTTTAAAATTATAACTGCTTGCATGTAAGTCTATTCAATGAAAGTAATCAAACTGCTTGCAGGTATGTCTTTACAATGAAGGTAATCAAATTAATTAATATGAAGTCGTTTTTCAGAAAAATTCACCACAAATTGAAATTGTCTTTGAAATTATCGCTGCTAGTAGGTAAGTCTTTACAATGAAAGTAATCAGAAAAATTCACCACAAATTGAAATTTTCTTACAAATTATCACTACTTGCTAGTAAGTCTATACAATGGAAGTAATCAAATGGCTTAATACGAAATCCTCTTTCAGGAAAATTCACCACAAATTGAAATTTTCTTTAAAATTATCACTGCTTGCAGGTAAGTCTTTACAATGAAAGTAATCAAATGATTTAATACGAAGTCCTTTCAGAAAACTTCACCACAAATTGAAATTTTCTTTAAAATTATAACTGCTTGCAGGTAAGTCTATACAATGAAAGTAATCAAATGATTTAAGACGAAGTCGTCTTTCAGGAAAATTCACCACAAATTGAAATTGTCTTTGAAATTATCGCTGCTAGTAGGTAAGTCTTTACAATGAAAGTAATCAATTGATTTTGATACGAAGTCTTCTTTCAGAAATACTCTGCACAAATTGAAATTTTTTTTAAAATTGTAACTGCTTGCATGTATGTATATTCAATGAATGTAATCATACTGCTTCCAGTTATGTCTTTACAATGAAAGTAATCAAATGATTTAATACGAGGTCGTCTTACAGGAAAATTCACAACAAATTGAAATTTTCTTTACAATTATCACTGCTTGCAGTTAAGTGTTTACAATGAAAGTAATCAAGTGATTTAATTCGAAGTGCTCTTTCAGAAAAATTCGCCACAAATTGAAATTTCCCCTAAAATTATCACTGCTTGCAGGTAAGTCTATATAATGAAAGTTATCAAATGATTTAATACAAAGTCCTCTTTCAGAAAAATTCACCACAAATTGAAATTTTCTTAAAAATTATCACTGCTTGCGAGTAAGTCTATATGAGTTAATTATAATTTATTATTTTAACTTTATTATTTGGGAAATATTTTATGGGATAAGCTATAAAATAGATAATTAAAAATTTAATTTAATAATATTTAAATTATATGTTTAATAATAGCAATTAATTGTAAGTTTATTATAATTTATTTATATAGTTTATTATTTATTTTTCAATGGAAGTAATCAAATGGCTTAATACGAAATCGTCTTTCAGGATAATTCACCACAAATTGAAATTGTCTTTGAAATTATCGCTGCTAGTAGGTAAGTCTTTACAATGAAAGTAATCAATTGATTTTAATACGAAGTCTTCTTTCAGAAAAATTCTGTACAAATTGAAATTTTTTTTTAAAATTATAACTGCTTGCAGGTAAGTCTATACAATGAAAGTAATCAAATGAATTAATACGAAGTCGTCTTTCAGAAAATTCACCATAAACTGAAATTTTCTTTAAAATTATCACTGCTTGCAGGTAAGTTTTTACAATGAAAGTATACAAATCACTTAATGCGAAGTCGCCTTTCAGGAAAACCCTGCACAAATTGAAATTTTCTTTAAAATATTCACTGGTTGCAGGTAAGTCTATTCAATGAAAGTAATCAAACTGCTTGCAGGTAAGTATTTACAATGAAAGTACTCAAAAGATTTAATTCGAAGTCCACTTTCAGAAAAATTCACCACAAATTGTAGTTTTCTTTAAAACTATCACTGCTTGCAGGTAAGTCTTTACAATGAAAATAATCAAATGATTTAATACGAAGTCCTTTTCAGAAAAACTCACCACAAATTGAAATTTTCTTAAAATTATAACTGCTTGCAGGTAAGTCTATATAATGAAAATAATCAAATGATTTCATACACAGTCCTCTTTCAGAAAAAATCACCACAAATTGAAATTTTCTTACAAATTATCACTGCTTGCAAGTAAGGCTATACAATGGAAGTAATCAAATGGCTTAATACGAAATCCTCTTTCAGGAAAATTCACCACAAATTGTAGTTTTCTTTAAAACTATCACTGCTTGCAGGTAAGTCTTTACAATGAAAATAATCAAATGATTTAATACGAAGTTCTTTTCAGAAAAACTCACCACAAATTGAAATTTTCTTAAAATTATAACTGCTTGCAGGTAAGTCTATATAATGAAAATAATCAAATGATTTCATACACAGTCCTCTTTCAGAAAAAATCACCACAAATTGAAATTTTCTTACAAATTATCACTGCTTGCAAGTAAGTCTGCACAATGGAAGTAATCAAATGGCTTAATACGAAATCCTCTTTCAGGAAAATTCACCACAAACTGGAATTTTCTTTAAAATTATCACTGCTTGCAGGTAAGTCTATTAAATGAAAGTAATCAAATGATTTAATACGAAGTCCTTTCAGAAAAATTCACCACAAATTGAAATTTTCTTTAAAATTATAACTGCTTGCAGGTAAGTCTATACAATGAAAGTAATCAAACGATTTAATACGAAGTCGCCTTTCAGAAAAATTCACACAAATTGAAATTTTCTTTAAAATTATCACTGCTGGCAGGTAAGTCTTTACAATGAAAGTAATCAATTGAATTTAATACGAAGTCCTCTTTCAGGAAAATTCACCACAAATTGAAATTTTCTTTAAAATTATCACTGCTTGCAGGTAAGTCTATACAATGAAAGTAATCAAATTATATAATACCAAGTCGTCTTTCAGGAAAATTCACCACAAACTGAAATTTACTTTAAAATTATCACTGCTTGCAGGTAAGTCTTTACAATGAAAGTAATTAATTGTTTTAATACGACGTCTTCTTTCAGAAAAATTCTCCACAAATTGAAATTTTCTTTAAAATTATAACTGCTTGCATGTAAGTCTACTCAATGAAAGTAATCAAACTGCTTGCAGGTATGTCTTTACAATGAAGATAATCAAATTAATTAATACGAAGTAGTTTTTCAGAAAAATTCACCACGAATTGAAATTGTCTTTGAAATTATCGCTGCTAGTAGGTAAGTCTTTACAATGAAAGTAATCAATTGATTTTAATACCAAGTCCTCTTTCTGAAAAATTCACCACAATTTGAAATTTTCTTTAAAATTATAACTGCTTGCAGGTAAGTCTATACAATGAAAGTAATCAAATGATTTAATACGAAGTCGTCTTTCAGAAAAATTCACACAAATTGAAATTTTCTTTAAAATTATCACTGCTGGCAGGTAAGTCTTTACAATGAAAGTAATCAATTGAATTTAATACGAAGTCCTCTTTCAGGAAAATTCACCACAAATTGAAATTTTCTTTAAAATTATCACTGCTTGCAGGTAAGTCTATACAATGAAAGTAATCAAATTATATAATACCAAGTCGTCTTTCAGGAAAATTCACCACAAACTGAAATTTTCTTTAAAATTATCACTGCTTGCAGGTAAGTCTTTACAATGAAAGTAATCAGTTGTTTTAATACGACGTCTTCTTTCAGAAAAATTCTCCACAAATTGAAATTTTCTTTAAAATTATAACTGCTTGCATGTAAGTCTATTCAATGAAAGTAATCAAACTGCTTGCAGGTATGTCTTTACAATGAAGATAATCAAATTCATTAATACGAAGTCGTTTTTCAGAAAAATTCACCACAAATTGAAATTGTCTTTGAAATTATCGCTGCTAGTAGGTAAGTCTTTACAATGAATGTAATCAATTGATTTTAATACGAAGTCTTCTTTCAGAAAAATTCTACACAAATTGAAATTTTCTTTAAAATTATAACTGCTTACATGTAAGTCTATTCAATGAAAGTAATCAAACTGCTTGCAGGTATGCCTTTACAATGAAGATAATCAAATTCATTAATACGAAGTCGTTTTTCAGAAAAATTCACCACAAATTGAAATTGTCTTTGAAATTATCGCTGTTAGTAGGTAAGTCTTTACAATGAAAGTAATCAGAAAAATTCACCACAAATTGAAATTTTCTTACAAATTATCACTACTTGCTAGTAAGTCTATACAATGGAAGTAATCAAATGGCTTAATACGAAATCCTCTTTCAGGAAAATTCACCACAAATTGAAATTTTCTTTAAAATTATCACTGCTTGCAGGTAAGTCTTTACAATAAAAGTAATCAAATGATTTAATACGAAGTCCTTTCAGAAAACTTCACCACAAATTGAAATTTTCTTTAAAATTATAACTGCTTGCAGGTAAGTCTATACAATGAAAGTAATCAAATGATTTAATACGAAGTCGTCTTTCAGAAAAATTCACACAAATTGAAATTTTCTTTAAAATTATCACTGCTGGCAGGTAAGTCTTTACAATGAAAGTAATCAATTGAATTTAATACGAAGTCCTCTTTCAGAAAAATTCTCCACAAATTGAAATTTTCTTTAAAATTATAACTGCTTGCATGTAAGTCTACTCAATGAAAGTAATCAAACTGCTTGCAGGTATGTCTTTACAATGAAGATAATCAAATTAATTAATACGAAGTAGTTTTTCAGAAAAATTCACCACGAATTGAAATTGTCTTTGAAATTATCGCTGCTAGTAGGTAAGTCTTTACAATGAAAGTAATCAATTGATTTTAATACCAAGTCCTCTTTCTGAAAAATTCACCACAATTTGAAATTTTCTTTAAAATTATAACTGCTTGCAGGTAAGTCTATACAATGAAAGTAATCAAATGATTTAATACGAAGTCGTCTTTCAGAAAAATTCACACAAATTGAAATTTTCTTTAAAATTATCACTGCTGGCAGGTAAGTCTTTACAATGAAAGTAATCAATTGAATTTAATACGAAGTCCTCTTTCAGGAAAATTCACCACAAATTGAAATTTTCTTTAAAATTATCACTGCTTGCAGGTAAGTCTATACAATGAAAGTAATCAAACTGCTTGCAGGTATGTCTTTACAATGAAGATAATCAAATTAATTAATACGAAGTAGTTTTTCAGAAAAATTCACCACGAATTGAAATTGTCTTTGAAATTATCGCTGCTAGTAGGTAAGTCTTTACAATGAAAGTAATCAATTGATTTTAATACCAAGTCCTCTTTCTGAAAAATTCACCACAATCTGAAATTTTCTTTAAAATTATAACTGCTTGCAGGTAAGTCTATACAATGAAAGTAATCAAATGATTTAATACGAAGTCGTCTTTCAGAAAAATTCACACAAATTGAAATTTTCTTTAAAATTATCACTGCTGGCAGGTAAGTCTTTACAATGAAAGTAATCAATTGAATTTAATACGAAGTCCTCTTTCAGGAAAATTCACCACAAATTGAAATTTTCTTTAAAATTATCACTGCTTGCAGGTAAGTCTATACAATGAAAGTAATCAAATTATATAATACCAAGTCGTCTTTCAGGAAAATTCACCACAAACTGAAATTTTCTTTAAAATTATCACTGCTTGCAGGTAAGTCTTTACAATGAAAGTAATCAGTTGTTTTAATACGACGTCTTCTTTCAGAAAAATTCTCCACAAATTGAAATTTTCTTTAAAATTATAACTGCTTGCATGTAAGTCTATTCAATGAAAGTAATCAAACTGCTTGCAGGTATGTCTTTACAATGAAGATAATCAAATTCATTAATACGAAGTCGTTTTTCAGAAAAATTCACCACAAATTGAAATTGTCTTTGAAATTATCGCTGCTAGTAGGTAAGTCTTTACAATGAAAGTAATCAATTGATTTTAATACGAAGTCTTCTTTCAGAAAAATTCTACACAAATTGAAATTTTCTTTAAAATTATAACTGCTTACATGTAAGTCTATTCAATGAAAGTAATCAAACTGCTTGCAGGTATGCCTTTACAATGAAGATAATCAAATTCATTAATACGAAGTCGTTTTTCAGAAAAATTCACCACAAATTGAAATTGTCTTTGAAATTATCGCTGCTAGTAGGTAAGCCTTTACAATGAAAGTAATCAGAAAAATTCACCACAAATTGAAATTTTCTTACAAATTATCACTACTTGCTAGTAAGTCTATACAATGGAAGTAATCAAATGGCTTAATACGAAATCCTCTTTCAGGAAAATTCACCACAAATTGAAATTTTCTTTAAAATTATCACTGCTTGCAGGTAAGTCTTTACAATGAAAGTAATCAAATGATTTAATACGAAGTCCTTTCAGAAAACTTCACCACAAATTGAAATTTTCTTTAAAATTATAACTGCTTGCAGGTATGTCTATACAATGAAAGTAATCAAATGATTTAATACGAAGTCGTCTTTCAGAAAAATTCACACAAATTGAAATTTTCTTTAAAATTATCACTGCTGGCAGGTAAGTCTTTACAATGAAAGTAATCAATTGAATTTAATACGAAGTCCTCTTTCAGAGAAATTCACCACAAATTGAAATTTTCTTTAAAATTATAACTGCTTGCATGTAAGTCTATTCAATGAAAGTAATCAAACTGCTTGCAGGTATGTCTTTACAATGAAGGTAATCAAATTAATTAATATGAAGTCGTTTTTCAGAAAAATTCACCACAAATTGAAATTGTCTTTGAAATTATCGCTGCTAGTAGGTAAGTCTTTACAATGAAAGTAATCAGAAAAATTCACCACAAATTGAAATTTTCTTACAAATTATCACTACTTGCTAGTAAGTCTATACAATGGAAGTAATCAAATGGCTTAATACGAAATCCTCTTTCAGGAAAATTCACCACAAATTGAAATTTTCTTTAAAATTATCACTGCTTGCAGGTAAGTCTTTACAATGAAAGTAATCAAATGATTTAATACGAAGTCCTTTCAGAAAACTTCACCACAAATTGAAATTTTCTTTAAAATTATAACTGCTTGCAGGTAAGTCTATACAATGAAAGTAATCAAATGATTTAAGACGAAGTCGTCTTTCAGGAAAATTCACCACAAATTGAAATTGTCTTTGAAATTATCGCTGCTAGTAGGTAAGTCTTTACAATGAAAGTAATCAATTGATTTTGATACGAAGTCTTCTTTCAGAAATACTCTGCACAAATTGAAATTTTTTTTAAAATTGTAACTGCTTGCATGTATGTATATTCAATGAAAGTAATCATACTGCTTCCAGTTATGTCTTTACAATGAAAGTAATCAAATGATTTAATACGAGGTCGTCTTACAGGAAAATTCACAACAAATTGAAATTTTCTTTACAATTATCACTGCTTGCAGTTAAGTGTTTACAATGAAAGTAATCAAGTGATTTAATTCGAAGTGCTCTTTCAGAAAAATTCGCCACAAATTGAAATTTCCCCTAAAATTATCACTGCTTGCAGGTAAGTCTATATAATGAAAGTTATCAAATGATTTAATACAAAGTCCTCTTTCAGAAAAATTCACCACAAATTGAAATTTTCTTAAAAATTATCACTGCTTGCGAGTAAGTCTATACAATGGAAGTAATCAAATGGCTTAATAGGAAATCGTCTTTCAGGAAAATTCAACACAAATTGAAATTGTCTTTGAAATTATCGCTGCTAGTAGGTAAGTCTTTACAATGAAAGTAATCAATTGATTTTAATACGAAGTCTTCTTTCAGAAAAATTCTGTACAAATTGAAATTTTTTTTTAAAATTATAACTGCTTGCAGGTAAGTCTATACAATGAAAGTAATCAAACTTCTTGCAGGTAAGTATTTACAATGAAAGTAATCAACTGATTTAATACGAAGTGCTCTTTCAGAAAAATTCAACACATATTGAAATTTTCTTTAAAATTATCACTGCTTGCAGGTAAGTCAATATAATGAAAGTAATCAAATGATTTAATACACAGTCCTCTTTCAGAAAAATTCACCTCAAATTGAAATTTTCTTACAAATTATCACTGCATGCAAGTCAGTCTATACAACGGAAGTAATCAAATGGCTTAATACGAAATCCTCTTTCAGGAAAATTAACCACAAATTGAAATTTTCTTTAAAATTATCACTGCTTGCACGTAAGTCTTCACAATGAAAGTAATCAAATGATTTAATACGAAGACCTTTCAGAAAAATTCACCACAAATTGAAATTTTTTTTAAAATTATCACTGCTTGCAGGTAAGTCTATACAATGAAAGTAATCAAATTATTTAATACCAAGTCGTCTTTCAGGAAAATTCACCACAAACTGAAATTTTCTTTAAAATTATCACAGCTTGCAGGTAAGGCTTTACAGTGAAAATAATCAATTGATTTTAATACGACCTCTTCTTTCCGAAAAATTTTCTATAAATTGAAATTTTCTTTAAAATAATCACTGCTTGCATGTAGGTCTATTCAATGTAAGTAATCAAAGTGATTGAAGGTATGTCTTTACAATGAAAGTAATCAAATTAATTAATACTTAGTCGTCTTTCAAGAAAATTCACCACAAATTGAAATTGTTTTTGAAATTATCGCTGCTAGTAGGTAACTCTTTACAATTAAAGTAATCAATTGATTTTAATATGACGTCTTCTTTCAGAAAAATTCTTCACAAATTGGAATTTTTTTAAAATTATAACTGCTTGCACGTAAATCTATACAATGAAAGTAAGCAAACGAATTAATAAGAAGTCGTCTTTCAGGAAAATTCACCACAAACTAAAATTTTCTGTAAAATTATCACTGCTTGCAGGTAAGTCTTTACAATGAAAGTAATCAATTGTTTTAATACGATGTCTTCTTTCAGAAAAATTCTCCACAAATTGAAATTTTCTTTAAAATTATAACTGCTTGCATGTAAGTCTATTCAATGAAAGTAATCAAACTGCCTGCAGGTATGTCTTTACAATGAAGATAATCAAATTAATTAATACGAAGTCGTTTTTCAGAAAAATTCACCACAAATTGAAATTGTTTTTGAAATTATCGCTGCTAGTAGATAACTCTTTACAATTAAAGTAATCAATTGATTTTAATATGACGTCTTCTTTCAGAAAAATTCTTCACAAATTGGAATTTTTTTAAAATTATAACTGCTTGAAATTTTCTTTAAAATTATCACTGCTGGCAGGTAAGTCTTTACAATGAAAGTAATCAATTGAATTTAATACGAAGTCCTCTTTCAGGAAAATTCACCACAAATTGAAATTTTCTTTAAAATTATCACTGCTTGCAGGTAAGTCTATACAATGAAAGTAATCAAACTGCTTGCAGGTATGTCTTTACAATGAAGATAATCAAATTAATTAATACGAAGTAGTTTTTCAGAAAAATTCACCACGAATTGAAATTGTCTTTGAAATTATCGCTGCTAGTAGGTAAGTCTTTACAATGAAAGTAATCAATTGATTTTAATACCAAGTCCTCTTTCTGAAAAATTCACCACAATCTGAAATTTTCTTTAAAATTATAACTGCTTGCAGGTAAGTCTATACAATGAAAGTAATCAAATGATTTAATACGAAGTCGTCTTTCAGAAAAATTCACACAAATTGAAATTTTCTTTAAAATTATCACTGCTGGCAGGTAAGTCTTTACAATGAAAGTAATCAATTGAATTTAATACGAAGTCCTCTTTCAGGAAAATTCACCACAAATTGAAATTTTCTTTAAAATTATCACTGCTTGCAGGTAAGTCTATACAATGAAAGTAATCAAATTATATAATACCAAGTCGTCTTTCAGGAAAATTCACCACAAACTGAAATTTTCTTTAAAATTATCACTGCTTGCAGGTAAGTCTTTACAATGAAAGTAATCAGTTGTTTTAATACGACGTCTTCTTTCAGAAAAATTCTCCACAAATTGAAATTTTCTTTAAAATTATAACTGCTTGCATGTAAGTCTATTCAATGAAAGTAATCAAACTGCTTGCAGGTATGTCTTTACAATGAAGATAATCAAATTCATTAATACGAAGTCGTTTTTCAGAAAAATTCACCACAAATTGAAATTGTCTTTGAAATTATCGCTGCTAGTAGGTAAGTCTTTACAATGAAAGTAATCAATTGATTTTAATACGAAGTCTTCTTTCAGAAAAATTCTACACAAATTGAAATTTTCTTTAAAATTATAACTGCTTACATGTAAGTCTATTCAATGAAAGTAATCAAACTGCTTGCAGGTATGCCTTTACAATGAAGATAATCAAATTCATTAATACGAAGTCGTTTTTCAGAAAAATTCACCACAAATTGAAATTGTCTTTGAAATTATCGCTGCTAGTAGGTAAGTCTTTACAATGAAAGTAATCAGAAAAATTCACCACAAATTGAAATTTTCTTACAAATTATCACTACTTGCTAGTAAGTCTATACAATGGAAGTAATCAAATGGCTTAATACGAAATCCTCTTTCAGGAAAATTCACCACAAATTGAAATTTTCTTTAAAATTATCACTGCTTGCAGGTAAGTCTTTACAATGAAAGTAATCAAATGATTTAATACGAAGTCCTTTCAGAAAACTTCACCACAAATTGAAATTTTCTTTAAAATTATAACTGCTTGCAGGTATGTCTATACAATGAAAGTAATCAAATGATTTAATACGAAGTCGTCTTTCAGAAAAATTCACACAAATTGAAATTTTCTTTAAAATTATCACTGCTGGCAGGTAAGTCTTTACAATGAAAGTAATCAATTGAATTTAATACGAAGTCCTCTTTCAGAGAAATTCACCACAAATTGAAATTTTCTTTAAAATTATAACTGCTTGCATGTAAGTCTATTCAATGAAAGTAATCAAACTGCTTGCAGGTATGTCTTTACAATGAAGGTAATCAAATTAATTAATATGAAGTCGTTTTTCAGAAAAATTCACCACAAATTGAAATTGTCTTTGAAATTATCGCTGCTAGTAGGTAAGTCTTTACAATGAAAGTAATCAGAAAAATTCACCACAAATTGAAATTTTCTTACAAATTATCACTACTTGCTAGTAAGTCTATACAATGGAAGTAATCAAATGGCTTAATACGAAATCCTCTTTCAGGAAAATTCACCACAAATTGAAATTTTCTTTAAAATTATCACTGCTTGCAGGTAACTCTTTACAATGAAAGTAATCAAATGATTTAATACGAAGTCCTTTCAGAAAACTTCACCACAAATTGAAATTTTCTTTAAAATTATAACTGCTTGCAGGTAAGTCTATACAATGAAAGTAATCAAATGATTTAAGACGAAGTCGTCTTTCAGGAAAATTCACCACAAATTGAAATTGTCTTTGAAATTATCGCTGCTAGTAGGTAAGTCTTTACAATGAAAGTAATCAATTGATTTTGATACGAAGTCTTCTTTCAGAAATACTCTGCACAAATTGAAATTTTTTTTAAAATTGTAACTGCTTGCATGTATGTATATTCAATGAAAGTAATCATACTGCTTCCAGTTATGTCTTTACAATGAAAGTAATCAAATGATTTAATACGAGGTCGTCTTACAGGAAAATTCACAACAAATTGAAATTTTCTTTACAATTATCACTGCTTGCAGTTAAGTGTTTACAATGAAAGTAATCAAGTGATTTAATTCGAAGTGCTCTTTCAGAAAAATTCGCCACAAATTGAAATTTCCCCTAAAATTATCACTGCTTGCAGGTAAGTCTATATAATGAAAGTTATCAAATGATTTAATACAAAGTCCTCTTTCAGAAAAATTCACCACAAATTGAAATTTTCTTAAAAATTATCACTGCTTGCGAGTAAGTCTATACAATGGAAGTAATCAAATGGCTTAATAGGAAATCGTCTTTCAGGAAAATTCAACACAAATTGAAATTGTCTTTGAAATTATCGCTGCTAGTAGGTAAGTCTTTACAATGAAAGTAATCAATTGATTTTAATACGAAGTCTTCTTTCAGAAAAATTCTGTACAAATTGAAATTTTTTTTTAAAATTATAACTGCTTGCAGGTAAGTCTATACAATGAAAGTAATCAAACTTCTTGCAGGTAAGTATTTACAATGAAAGTAATCAACTGATTTAATACGAAGTGCTCTTTCAGAAAAATTCAACACATATTGAAATTTTCTTTAAAATTATCACTGCTTGCAGGTAAGTCAATATAATGAAAGTAATCAAATGATTTAATACACAGTCCTCTTTCAGAAAAATTCACCTCAAATTGAAATTTTCTTACAAATTATCACTGCATGCAAGTCAGTCTATACAACGGAAGTAATCAAATGGCTTAATACGAAATCCTCTTTCAGGAAAATTAACCACAAATTGAAATTTTCTTTAAAATTATCACTGCTTGCACGTAAGTCTTCACAATGAAAGTAATCAAATGATTTAATACGAAGACCTTTCAGAAAAATTCACCACAAATTGAAATTTTTTTTAAAATTATCACTGCTTGCAGGTAAGTCTATACAATGAAAGTAATCAAATTATTTAATACCAAGTCGTCTTTCAGGAAAATTCACCACAAACTGAAATTTTCTTTAAAATTATCACAGCTTGCAGGTAAGGCTTTACAGTGAAAATAATCAATTGATTTTAATACGACCTCTTCTTTCCGAAAAATTTTCTATAAATTGAAATTTTCTTTAAAATAATCACTGCTTGCATGTAGGTCTATTCAATGTAAGTAATCAAAGTGATTGCAGGTATGTCTTTACAATGAAAGTAATCAAATTAATTAATACTTAGTCGTCTTTCAAGAAAATTCACCACAAATTGAAATTGTTTTTGAAATTATCGCTGCTAGTAGGTAACTCTTTACAATTAAAGTAATCAATTGATTTTAATATGACGTCTTCTTTCAGAAAAATTCTTCACAAATTGGAATTTTTTTAAAATTATAACTGCTTGCACGTAAATCTATACAATGAAAGTAAGCAAACGAATTAATAAGAAGTCGTCTTTCAGGAAAATTCACCACAAACTAAAATTTTCTGTAAAATTATCACTGCTTGCAGGTAAGTCTTTACAATGAAAGTAATCAATTGTTTTAATACGATGTCTTCTTTCAGAAAAATTCTCCACAAATTGAAATTTTCTTTAAAATTATAACTGCTTGCATGTAAGTCTATTCAATGAAAGTAATCAAACTGCCTGCAGGTATGTCTTTACAATGAAGATAATCAAATTAATTAATACGAAGTCGTTTTTCAGAAAAATTCACCACAAATTGAAATTGTTTTTGAAATTATCGCTGCTAGTAGGTAACTCTTTACAATTAAAGTAATCAATTGATTTTAATATGACGTCTTCTTTCAGAAAAATTCTTCACAAATTGGAATTTTTTTAAAATTATAACTGCTTGCACGTAAATCTATACAATGAAAGTAAGCAAACGAATTAATAAGAAGTCGTCTTTCAGGAAAATTCACCACAAATTGAAATTTTCTTCCAAATTATCACTGCTTGCAAGTAATTCTATACAATGGAAGTAATCAAATGGCTTAATTCGAAATCCTCTTTCAGGAAAATTCACCACAAATTGAAATTTTCTTTAAAATTATCACTGCTTGCAGGTAAGTCTTTACAATGAAAGTAATCAAATGATTTAATACGAAGTCCTTTCAGAAAAATTCACCACAAATTAAAATTTTCTTTAAAATTATAACTGCTTGAGTTATATCTGCTGATACAACCACATAACCAAAGGTCAACGTTCCAATATTAATAAACTCATAATTTGCATAAAATCATATTTTATTATTCGCGTATAAATTCATTGTATAAATCGTTCACGAAAAAATTGTAATTTAGCATTTTTCCAACTTTTGTTATCAGTCGACCGTTTCATATTTCGTCTGCATTTCTGAAAATATGTATAAAAATTGTTAACTTGCAAAAATATAATATCCGGTAGAAGTAAAGTTGTAAATTGTGAAAAGGTGAAAAAGCAGTTCTAGTTCTGACACGAATCGGTCGACATTCAATTTTGTATTCTTGGTGTAATAATAAAATTTCTAAGTTGAGTTTATTCCAAAAAGAAATCTTTTCTTTTTTCCTTTTTTTTTCCTATTGAAAGAATAAAACTCCATTAGTGGCGCAGTCGGTAGGATACTCATCGTCAATGAGATCCAAATTAATATATATACGTATATAAGTTTACTGTGTTACAAATTCGGAAAACACAAACAGTGGATTACTGTTTAATTTTCGTATCAAAGGAACATTGATATTTAGTGAATTTGTCCGGAAACTGGATTTGAGGCACATTTGCATTATTGAAAGTGGTGAATCTTAATTCTTCGGCCTCAACGAATCTACGTATCTGCATATTACAACAAGTGAATTTTGAGCGGACCACGACGAAATTACTTGGTATTGGGTAATTCTTCCAATTCAACGACAACATATATAACTTCAAAGATGGTATTAAATAAAGCGATTATAGTAACCATTTGGTAAGTCCAATATTGATATACTCAAAAATAAATATCTCCTTAACCAAATAAATATAAATCCTTTCCTTTAAATCACCCAATTAAAATAAATTTTTATATTAAAATTTGATGTCTAAATTTAAACCAACAAAATTAAAGGCAAGTAGTCCCTTTTACCAAATTCGTACGAATAGTGAAGAACTAGACTCATCAAGTGATTTGGAAATTGAAAGTGTTAAGAATATTGATTCTGGAATTACCGTGAATTGTGATAATAATTTGTCAACACGAAACATTAGTAAATCCAATAATTTAATTGAAGAAAATACAGTTTCAATTTATCAGGAAAATACCGAAAAGGTAGAAATTAATCACCAACCTAATAATTTAAGTGATTTAGAAACGATTAAATTAGATATCCGCAGTGATTTAGGAAAAATTAAATTAGATTTCGGTAGTGATTTACAAACAATTAAATCCGACCTAAGCAGTAGTGTTCAAACAAAAATGCCAGGTAGTGATATAAACTCTATTTTCAATTCGCTCAGAATCCCCGACGCGGTAAAGGATCTACCGAACTTTGACGGTAATCCGAGAACCCTTTACGATTTTATCAGTAATGTTGAAGAGATATTAGGGTTAATGAGTGAATTAAGTGGCACAAATTACGCGAAAATTATCCTCAGAGCAATTAGAAATAAAGTAGTAGGCTCTGCAAATGAAATCTTAAATTTATATGGTACACCCAGTAAATGGGAAGATATAAAAACCAATTTAATAGTACATTATTCAGATAAACGGAATGAGACAAGCCTCATTCGCGATTTACACCTCTTAAGCCAAAATAACGATACAATAGAACAATATTATTCAAAAATTATAGATATCCTCTCAACTATGTTAAATCATATTAATGTCCACGAGAAGGACAAAAATGTTATTACCGCCAAACAAAATTTATATGAAGAAATGTGTCTAAACACATTTTTATCTGGGCTTAAAGAACCTTTAGGACCTACAATTAGGGCCATGAGACCGACAAAATTATCTGAAGCATTGAATTATTGCTTACATGAACAAAATACTTACTATGTGAAAAACTCAGTACATAGACCCATAGTTCATACAAAAAGATTTCCAGTTAAGCCGAATAACCCACAACCACAACCAAGATATAATCATCCCTCGAGATTTAATTCCTCCCAGAATTCACGATTCAATAGTTCATATGGGCATCAAAGGTTTCAACGGAGTCCGACGAATCAGTATTCTAATTTTCAGAGAAATCAACAAAATCCTCCACGGCCCGAACCTATGGATACATCTAGTGGTAATTCATATTTAAATGCAAATAAATTTAGCCCACAATGTAATAATTTCTTTAGATCACCCGGTACACCTCGTGTTAACTCAGAAGAATTATTTAATGTCGAATGTAATGATGAAAAGACCGTAGTCTCAAACCAATGGCAAGAAAGTATATCACAAACAAAACCTTTCAATCCAGGAAATTATAGACCGAATTTAGATGAATTTTATGAACCAAACCTTAATAACCAAATCGACGACGAAAATTTTCGCCAAATTGCCTCGGAGAACAAATAGGATATTTTGATATAAACAGCCATCAATCGTTCTTACTCCCATACATTCACATTCAATCAGCCAATAAAACCCCACTAAAATTTCTTATAGATACTGGCAGTAACATGTCATTTATAAGACCTGAAATTGTCAGTGCAGATTTGATAGAAACAGTAAACCCAATCGAAATTAGAACAGCCTTTAATACCCACAGTATAAATAAATTAGTAGTGCTAAATGGTCTCGATGAATTCAAGACAAATGAGAGATTGCAATTTCTTTTATTTAAATTTCACAACTATTTCGACGGTCTTATCGGAATAGAAATGATGAAACAATTACGAATCCAACTAGACTTCGATAAATCTATCTTAAGAGTAGGAGGCGTGAAAATACCTCTAATTTACAAACCAAATTTTATGTCTAAAATTTACGTAGTCCCACCACGTAGTAAGATGATCGCTAGATTGCCAGTTGATATTAAAACGGGTAGTATCCATATCACTCCAATAAAGATTAAGGATAATCTAACAATTCCAGAAGGAATTTATGCAGCCAAGGAGTGGTACTCCTTAGTAGAAGTAATAAATTTTTCTAATTTCCCTCAAAATTTCTTTATAGAACAACCACTCAAAGTACAACCTCTAGACCCAAAACAGTACCTAGAAATACACAACTTTTCGATTAATCATCGTGAAGACCAAACACAGTCAGATATTAAAAATCTAATACGTATAAATCATTTAAACAGTGAGGAACGAAAATCTATATTACAATTGTGCAAACGGTTTGAAGACATATTCTTCAAGGAAGGTCAGAAACTCTCCTTTACTAATCACATTAAACATCAAATCCAGACTAAGGATGATACCCCAATCTATACAAAATCGTATAGATATCCCGAAATCCATAAAAAGGAAATCCAGAGGCAAATAAGCAATTTACTCGACCAAGGGATTATTCGACCAAGCTTTTCTCCATGGTCATCTCCAATATGGATAGTACCGAAGAAACTAGATGCCAGTGGTAATCAAAAATGGCGTCTAGTAGTCGATTATCGGAAACTTAACGAGAAGACTATTGACGACAGGTACCCTCTGCCGAATATTACAGAGATTTTAGACAAATTAGGGAAATGTATGTACTTCTCTACCTTGGACCTCGCCTCGGGTTTTCATCAAATAGAAGTGAAACCTGAACACATTCCAAAAACCGCTTTTACCGTAAATAACGGACACTATGAATATGTCCGCATGCCATTTGGGCTGAAAAACGCCCCATCCACCTTCCAGCGTGTGATGGACAATGTCCTCCACGACCTCCAAGGAAAAATATGTCTCGTTTATATGGATGACATTATAGTCTTCTCTACTTCCCTTCAGGAACATATAGAAAATCTCGCTGCTGTTTTCAGGAAATTAAGAGAGGCTAACCTAAAGGTCCAAGTCGATAAATCTGAATTCCTTCATAAGGAAATAGCTTTTCTGGGGCATATAGTAACCTCCCAGGGGGTCAAACCCAACCCTGACAAGATACGTGTGATAAAAAATTTTCCTATACCAAAAACGAAAAAACAAATTAAATCATTTCTCGGACTTCTCGGTTATTATAGAAAATTTATCAAGGATTTCGCTAAGATAACGAAACCGATGACAGAATGCCTAAGAAAGGATAAAGAGGTAAAACCAGATTCCAAATATATACAATGCTTTGAAACGTGTAAAACTCTTCTATGTAATGATCCTATCTTGCAATACCCTGATTTTTCGAAATCATTTATTGTAACGACGGATGCAAGTAACTTCGCATTGGGAGCAATCTTATCCCAAGGCCCTGTGGGATCTGACAAACCAATTTGCTATGCTAGCCGAACTTTGACAAAGTCAGAGCAAAATTACAGCACTATTGAGAAAGAGCTCTTGGCCATCGTGTGGGCCACCAAATACTTTCGTCCATATATATTCGGAAGAAAGTTCAAGATTATTACGGATCATAAGCCGCTAACGTGGCTTTTCTCGTTGAAAGAACCAAACTCCAAGCTAGTTCGTTGGAGATTAAAGTTGGAAGAGTTTGACTACGAGATTGTATATAAAAAGGGCAAACAAAATACCAATGCGGATGCATTATCACGTCTTGACCTCAATATAAATGAATCAACCCAAAATAACGTCGACGATTTAGATTCTATTGCAACCATACACTCCGCAGAAGAGAATATAAATGACGGAATACCCATTTCCGAAAGGGCTTTAAACGAATTCTCCGAGCAACTAATATTAGAAAAATCAGATAGGATAAGACAACCTCAAGTAACGCGGAATATTTTATTTGAAACTAAACGGAGACAATTAATCAAACGAAATGACATTGACCAAGAACAGTGTCTCGTTGAAATTTTTAAAAATTTTATGAATCCGAGTAAAATTACAGGCATATTCACAGATGATAGTATATTTAAAATGGTTCAACAGGTTTATTCGAAATATTTTTCTAACGGACGGATTAAATTAGTACGATGTATGTTTAAACTTGAAGACATCACGGAATATGATTCTCAAGAAACCGTCGTAAGAAACTATCACAAAAAGTCCAACCATAGAGGAATAACTGAAACTCTAGGACATCTACGAAGGGAATTCTACTTCCCAAATATGAAAAACATAATAAGTAAAGTGATTAATAATTGTGAGGTATGCCAAAAATATAAATACAATCGTAATACGGAGAAACTAAAATACGAGATAACAGAAACACCAAGCAAACCCTTGGAGATATTACATTTAGACATATACGCGGTACATAAGGAAAACTTCCTTACTATAATCGACAAATTTAGTAAATTCGCAAGTGTATATATATTAACGTCGAGAAATAGCATTAATCTTGTACAATCGCTCAAACATTTCTTCGCACACCACGGTGTACCTAAAAAGATCGTCACTGATAATGGTGCAGAATTTCTTTCTACAATGTTCAAAGATTTCCTGAATCTATATAATATAGACCTTCACACAACTTGTGCAAAGAATTCAACAGGGAATGCTCCTGTAGAAAGATTTCATTCTACACTGACCGAGTTAGTTAGAATAATCCATAGCGAAAATAGCTCAAAGCCCATAGAAGATATCATAAATGAGGCGGTCATATCATATAACAATTCTATCCATTCAACCACAAAGTTAACCCCGTTCGAATTAATATCAGGCCATTACAATAGTCGCGAACCTTTCCCAACTCCACAAAATCAAGGAACATGTCACGAATATCTAAATGAACATATTAAGAGATATAAGACCTTGTCTGAGTTAGCACACCAACGAAGTTTAAGTTACAAACAAAACACCATAGGAAAACTTAATGAAGGTCGAAAAGAACCCCCTGACTATGAACATAACGAAAAGGTATATGAACTAGAAGATAGACGTAATAAGTTGGCGCCTAAATTTAGTGAACATAGGGTTATTGATAATAATAAGATTACTGTTAGTAGTAATAGACGTAAGGTACATAAACAAAAAATTAAACCCAAGCGTAAATTTGCAGGTTCATCGAAATCTCATCAGGACAAAGACTAGATACCTACGACCTAAACAATAATCAGGGATTATTATTCTTGAACTTGGGTAAGGCTAGATTAATTGAGAATCATTCAAAATTGATTCATATTATAAATATAACTCAGTACGAGATTAACGCTGAGCTAATATATAAAAACATAGGAAATTTAGAACGCGAAGCGAATTCTGGTAGTGACACTAGACATATACCAACGATCGTTACCCTAAAGAAAAAATACGATCTCATGGTAAACAATTTGGAATTATTGACACCAAAATATAAAACAAAAAGAGGTATAATTAATGGGCTAGGAACGATAATAAAAACAATAACTGGTAACATGGACAATGAGGATTGCGTCGAAATCAATAAACAAATAGAAACTCTCAAATTAAACCAATACGAACTTAACAATCAATTAACGAAACAAATATTGATTAACGAAAGGATGATAGAACGTTTTAATAATATCACTCAGCACATAAATAACCAACAAGGAAAATTAGAAGTATACATTAGTGGTTTCCAGAATAAAATTGAGAAAAGAATAAATAGGCTAGACGAAATGCTTTATATAAATCAGTATTTTAATCAATTAAATTATGACATCGACCTACTTAACAATCATATAAAGGAAATATCAGAATCAATAGTTTTAGCAAAATTAAACTTAATATCAAAACACATACTCCACCCGGAAGAACTAGATTATGCCCATAATATTTTAAAGAAACAAAAAGTTGAATTTACGGCTAACGAAAACATATATGAATTACTAGAACTACAAGCCTATTACAATGGATCAAACATAATATTCGTAGTCAATATTCCCATACTTCATCCCGAAACATTTTCCTTCTATCGATTAAAAGAACTGCCAATAAACAAAACCTATACCATAAAAATAGACCATCCTTTCCTTTTATCCAGTGAGAGTACATATCAATATATGGATAAACCATGCCCAGTCATTGAACAAACAAGTTATTGTAAAAGAAGTTCATTAATGCAGAATAAATCAGATGACTGTGTAATAAAATTATTAAACAACGAGAAAGCCGATTGTGAACTGACATCGAAAGAAATCGAAGAGGAAATACTGCTACTAGAACCAGATTACTTGCTACTTCTAAGTGAAGAAGAAGTGACAATGGATACAACCTGTGGTACCAATATGAAGAAGAAAGCGTTGAAAGGTCCAACTCTCATTTATTTTCACAACTGCACCATAAAAATGAATAATATTCAATATACAAGTGAAATCGCCACCTTTAGAGAACCCGTTATATTTACCCCAACCTTATATAATAAAATAAATTATACTACCATTATAGAAAAACCCCAGCCTCCAGAAGTTAAACGATTGGACTATAAGAAACTCAGAATCCATCAGCTTATTAGGCATCCAAACTCGAGGATCCAGTATCCAGATATACAGCTTAACCGGAATATCCATCATCATCATCGTCATGTACGTCGTTTTCAAATACAGAAAAATCTCAGCAACAGGAAGTGTAGAAATAAGCCAACCTGAAGTTCAACATGATGCACCCCCCAGCAAAGGTCATTCGCTCATGTGGGTCCCACCCCATTCGCTTCATTTTAAGGAGGGAGGAGTTATATCTGCTGATACAACCACATAACCAAAGGTCAACGTTCCAATATTAATAAACTCATAATTTGCATAAAATCATATTTTATTATTCGCGTATAAATTCATTGTATAAATCGTTCACGAAAAAATTGTAATTTAGCATTTTTCCAACTTTTGTTATCAGTCGACCGTTTCATATTTCGTCTGCATTTCTGAAAATATGTATAAAAATTGTTAACTTGCAAAAATATAATATCCGGTAGAAGTAAAGTTGTAAATTGTGAAAAGGTGAAAAAGCAGTTCTAGTTCTGACACGAATCGGTCGACATTCAATTTTGTATTCTTGGTGTAATAATAAAATTTCTAAGTTGAGTTTATTCCAAAAAGAAATCTTTTCTTTTTTCCTTTTTTTTTCCTATTGAAAGAATAAAACTCCATTAGTCTTGCAGGTAAGTCTATACAATGAAAATAATCAAATGATTTAATACGAAGTCGTCTTTCAGAAAAATTCACACAAATTGAAATTTTCTTTAAAATTATCACTGCTTGCAGGTAAGTCTATACAATGAAAGTAATCAAATTATTTAATACCAAGACGTCTTTCAGGAAAATTCACCACAAACTGAAATTTTCTTTAAAATTATCACTGCTTGTAGGTAAGTCTTTACAATGAAAGTAATCAATTGTTTTAATACGACGTCTTCTTTCAGAAAAATTCTCCACAAATTGAGATTTTCTTTAAAATTATAACTGCTTGCATGTAAGTCTATTCAATGAAAGTAATCAAACTGCCTGCAGGTATGTCTTTACAATGAAGATAATCAAATTAATTAATACGAAGTCGTTTTTCAGAAAAATTCACCACAAATTGAAATTGTCTTTGAAATTATCGCTGCTAGTAGGTAAGTCTTTACAATGAAAGTAATCAATTGATTTTAATACGAAGTCTTCTTTCAGAAAAATTCACCACAAATTGAAATTTTCTTACAAATTATCACTACTTGCTAGTAAGTCTATACAATGGAAGTAATCAAATGGCTTAATACGAAATCCTCTTTCAGGAAAATTCTCCACAAATTGAAATTTTCTTTAAAATTATCACTGCTTGCAGGTAAGTCTTTACAATGAAAGTAATAAAATGATTTAATACGAAGTCGTCTTTCAGAAAAATTCACACAAATTGAAATTTTCTTTAAAATTATCATTGCTGGCAGGTAAGTCTTTACAATGAAAGTAATCATTTGAATTTAATACGAAGTCCTCTTTCAGAAAAATTCACCACAAATTGAAATTTTCTTTGAAATTGTCTTTGAAATTATCGCTGCTAGTAGGTAACTCTTTACAATGAAAGTAATCAATTGATTTTAATATGGTGTCTTCTTTCAGAAAAATTCTGCACAAATTGAAATTTTTTTTTAAATTATAACTGCTTGCAGGTAAGTCTATACAATGAAAGTAATGAAATAAATTAATACGAAGTCGTCTTTCAGGAAAATTCACCACAAAATGAAATTTTCTTTAAAATTATCACTACTTGCAGGTAAGTCTTTACAATGAAAGTAATCAATTGTTTTAATACGACGTCTTCTTTCAGAAAAATTCTCCACAAATTGAAATTTTCTTTAAAATTATAACTGCTTGCATGTAAGTCTATTCAATGAAAGTAATCAAACTGCCTGCAAGTATGTCTTTACAATGAAGATAATCAAATTCATTAATACGAAGTCGTTTTTCAGAAAAATTCACCACAAATTGAAATTGTCTTTGAAATTATCGCTGCTAGTAGGTAAGTCTTTACAATGAAAGTAATCAATTGATTTTAATACGAAGTCTTCTTTCAGAAAAATTCACCACAAATTGAAGTTTTCTTACAAATTATCACTACTTGCTAGTAAGTCTATACAATGGAAGTAATCAAATGGCTTAATACGAAATCCTCTTTCAGGAAAATTCACCACAAATTGAAATTTTCTTTAAAATTATCACTGCTTGCAGGTAAGTCTTTACAATGAAAGTAATCAAATGATTTAATACGAAGTCGTCTTTCAGAAAAATTCACACAAATTGAAATTTTCTGTAAAATTATCACTGCTGGCAGGTAAGTCTTTACAATGAAAGTAATCATTTGAATTTAATACGAAGTCGTCTTTCAGAAAAATTCACACAAATTGAAATTTTCTTTAAAATTATCAGTCTTTACAATGAAATTATCAGTCTTTACAATGAAAGTAATCAATTGAATTTAATACGAAGTCCTCTTTCAGAGAAATTCACCACAAATTGAAATTTTCTTTAAAATTATAACTGCTTGCATGTAAGTCTATTCAATGAAAGTAATCAAACTGCTTGCAGGTATGTCTTTACAATGAAGATAATCAAATTAATTAATATGAAGTCGTTTTTCAGAAAAATTCACCACAAATTGAAATTGTCTTTGAATTTATCGCTGCTAGTAGGTAAGTCTTTACAATGAAAGTAATCAATTGATTTTAATACGAAGTCTTCTTTCAGAAAAATTCTGCACAAATTGAAATTTTTTTTTAAATTATAACTGCTTGCAGGTAAGTCTATACAATGAAAGTAATGAAATGAATTAATACGAAGTCGTCTTTAAGAAAATTCACCATAAACTGAAATTTTCTTTAAAATTATCACTGCTTGCAGGTAAGTTTTTACAATGAAAGTATACAAATGACTTAATACGAAGTCGTCTTTCAGGAAAATTCTGAACAAATTGAAATTTTCTTTAAAATATTCACTGCTTGCAGGTAAGTCTATACAATGAAAGTAATCAAATGATTTAAGACGAAGTCGTCTTTCAGGAAAATTCACCACAAACTGAAATTTTCTTTAAAATATTCACTGCTTGCAGGTAAGTCTTTACAATGAAAGTAATCAGTTGTTTTAATACGACGTCTTCTTTCAGAAAAATTCTCCACAAATTGAAATTTTCTTTAAAATTATAACTGCTTGCATGTAAGTCTATTCAATGAAAGTAATCAAACTGCTTGCAGGTATGTCTTTACAATGAAGATAATCAAATTCATTAATACGAAGTCTTCTTTCAGAAAAATTCTGCACAAATTGATATTTTTTTTTAAATTATAACTGCTTGCAGGTAAGTCTATACAATGAAAGTAAGGAAATGAATTAATACGAAGTCGTCTTTCAGAAAATTCACCATAAACTGAAATTTTCTTTAAAATTATCACTGCTTGCAGGTAAGTTTTTACAATGAAAGTATACAAATGACTTAATACGAAGTCGTCTTTCAGGAAAATTCTGAACAAATTGAAATTTTCTTTAAAATATTCACTGCTTGCAGGTAAGTCTATACAATGAAAGTAATCAAATGATTTAAGACGAAGTCGTCTTTCAGGAAAATTCACCACAAATTGAAATTGTCTTTGAAATTATCGCTGCTAGTAGGTAAGTCTTTACAATGAAAGTAATCAATTGATTTTAATACGAAGTCTTCTTTCAGAAAAATTCTACACAAATTGAAATTTTCTTTAAAATTATAACTGCTTGCATGTAAGTCTATTCAATGAAAGTAATCAAACTGCTTGCAGGTATGTCTTTGCAATGAAGATAATCAAATTCATTAATACGAAGTCGTTTTTCAGAAAAATTCACCACAAATTGAAATTGTCTTTGAAATTATCGCTGCTAGTAGGTAAGTCTTTACAATGAAAGTAATCAATTGATTTTAATACGAAGTCTTCTTTCAGAAAAATTCACCACAAATTGAAATTTTCTTACAAATTATCACTACTTCCTAGTAAGTCTATACAATGGAAGTAATCAAATGGCTTAATACGAAATCCTCTTTCAGGAAAATTCACCACAAATTGAAATTTTCTTTAAAATTATCACTGCTTGCAGGTAAGTCTTTACAATGAAAGTAATCAAATGATTTAATACGAAGTCCTTTCAGAAAAATTCACCACAAATTAAAATTTTCTTTAAAATTATAACTGCTTGCAGGTAAGTGTATACAATGAAAGTAATCAAATGATTTAATACGAAGTCGTCTTTCAGAAAAATTCACACAAATTGAAATTTTCTTTAAAATTATCACTGCTTGCAGGTAAGTCTATACAATGAAAGTAAACAAATTATTTAATACCAAGACGTCTTTCAGGAAAATTCACCACAAACTGAAATTTTCTTTAAAATTATCCCTGCTTGTAGGTAAGTCTTTACGGAGAAAGTAATCAATTGATTTTAATACGACCTCTTCTTTCCGAAAAATTCTCCACAAATTGAAATTTTCTTTAAAATATTCACTGCTTGCAGGTAAGTCTATACAATGAAAGTAATCAAATGATTTAAGACGAAGTCGTCTTTCAGGAAAATTCACCACAAATTGAAATTGTCTTTGAAATTATCGCTGCTAGTAGGTAAGTCTTTACAATGAAAGTAATCAATTGATTTTAATACGAAGTCTTCTTTCAGAAAAATTCTACACAAATTGAAATTTTCTTTAAAATTATAACTGCTTGCATGTAAGTCTATTCAATGAAAGTAATCAAACTGCTTGCAGGTATGTCTTTGCAATGAAGATAATCAAATTCATTAATACGAAGTCGTTTTTCAGAAAAATTCACCACAAATTGAAATTGTCTTTGAAATTATCGCTGCTAGTAGGTAAGTCTTTACAATGAAAGTAATCAATTGATTTTAATACGAAGTCTTCTTTCAGAAAAATTCACCACAAATTGAAATTTTCTTACAAATTATCACTACTTCCTAGTAAGTCTATACAATGGAAGTAATCAAATGGCTTAATACGAAATCCTCTTTCAGGAAAATTCACCACAAATTGAAATTTTCTTTAAAATTATCACTGCTTGCAGGTAAGTCTTTACAATGAAAGTAATCAAATGATTTAATACGAAGTCCTTTCAGGAAAATTCACCACAAATTAAAATTTTCTTTAAAATTATAACTGCTTGCAGGTAAGTCTATACAATGAAAGTAATCAAATGATTTAATACGAAGTCGTCTTTCAGAAAAATTCACACAAATTGAAATTTTCTTTAAAATTATCACTGCTTGCAGGTAAGTCTATACAATGAAAGTAAACAAATTATTTAATACCAAGACGTCTTTCAGGAAAATTCACCACAAACTGAAATTTTCTTTAAAATTATCACTGCTTGCAGGTAAGTCTTTACAATGAAAGTAATCAGTTGTTTTAATACGACGTCTTCTTTCAGAAAAATTCTCCACAAATTGAAATTTTCTTTAAAATTATAACTGCTTGCATGTAAGTCTATTCAATGAAAGTAATCAAACTGCTTGCAGGTATGTCTTTACAATGAAGATAATCAAATTCATTAATACGAAGTCGTTTTTCAGAAAAATTCACCACAAATTGAAATTGTCTTTGAAATTATCGCTGCTAGTAGGTAAGTCTTTACAATGAAAGTAATCAATTGATTTTAATACGAAGTCTTCTTTCAGAAAAATTCACCACAGATTGAAATTTTCTTACAAATTATCACTGCTTGCAGGTAAGTCTATACAATGAAAGTAATCAAATTATTTAATACCAAGACGTCTTTCAGGAAAATTCACCACAAACTGAAATTTTCTTTAAAATTATCACTGCTTGTAGGTAAGTCTTTACGGTGAAAGTAATCAATTGATTTTAATACGACCTCTTCTTTCCGAAAAATTCTCCACAAATTGAAATTTTCTTTAAAATAAACACTGCTTGCATGTAGGTCTATTCAATGTAAGTAATCAAAGTGCTTGCAGGTATGTCTTTAAAATGAAGTTAATCAAACTAATTAATACTTAGTCGTCTTTCAAGAAAATTCACCACAAATTGAAATTGTCTTTGAAATTATCGCTGCTAGTAGGTAACTCTTTACAATGAAAGTAATCAATTGATTTTAATATGAAGTCTTCTTTCAGCAAAATTCTGCACAAATTGAAATTTTTTTTTAAATTATAACTGCTTGCAGGTAAGTCTATACAATGAAAGTAATCAAATAAATTAATACGAAGTCGTCTTTCAGGAAAATTCACCACAAAATGAAATTTTCTTTAAAATTATCACTGCTTGCAGGTAAGTCTTTACAATGAAAGTAATCAATTGTTTTAATACGACGTCTTCTTTCAGAAAAATTCTCCACAAATTGAAATTTTCTTTAAAATTATAACTGCTTGCATGTAAGTCTATTCAATGAAAGTAATCAAACTGCCTGCAGGTATGTCTTTACAATGAAGATAATCAAATTAATTAATACGAAGTCGTTTTTCAGAAAAATTCACCACAAATTGAAATTGTCTTTGAAATTATCGCTGCTAGTAGGTAAGTCTTTACAATGAAAGTAATCAATTGATTTTAATACGCAGTCTTCTTTCAGAAAAATTCTGCACAAAATGAATTTTTTTTAAAATTATAACTGCTTGCAGGTAAGTCTATACAATGAAAGTAATCAAACTGCTTGCAGGTATGTCTTTACAATGAAGATAATCAAATTCATTAATACGAAGTCGTTTTTCAGAAAAATTCACCACAAATTGAAATTGTCTTTGAAATTATCGCTGCTAGTAGGTAAGTCTTTACAATGAAAGTAATCAATTGATTTTAATACGAAGTCTTCTTTCAGAAAAATTCACCACAAATTGCAATTTTCTTACAAATTATCACTACTTCCTAGTAAGTCTATACAATGGAAGTAAACAAATGGCTTAATACGAAATCCTCTTTCAGGAAAATTCACCACAAATTGAAATTTTCTTTAAAATTATCACTGCTTGCAGGTAAGTCTTTACAATGAAAGTAATCAAATGATTTAATACGAAGTCCTTTCAGAAAAATTCACCACAAATTAAAATTTTCTTTAAAATTATAACTGCTTGCAGGTAAGTCTATACAATGAAAGTAATCAAATGATTTAATACGAAGTCGTCTTTCAGAAAAATTCACACAAATTGAAATTTTCTTTAAAATTATCACTGCTTGCAGGTAAGTCTATACAATGAAAGTAAACAAATTATTTAATACCAAGACGTCTTTCAGGAAAATTCACCACAAACTGAAATTTTCTTTAAAATTATCACTGCTTGCAGGTAAGTCTTTACAATGAAAGTAATCAGTTGTTTTAATACGACGTCTTCCTTCAGAAAAATTCTCCACAAATTGAAATTTTCTTTAAAATTATAACTGCTTGCATGTAAGTCTATTCAATGAAAGTAATCAAACTGCTTGCAGGTATGTCTTTACAATGAAGATAATCAAATTCATTAATACGAAGTCGTTTTTTCAGAAAAATTCACCACAAATTGAAATTGTCTTTGAAATTATCGCTGCTAGTAGGCAAGTCTTTACAATGAAAGTAATCAATTGATTTTAATACGAAGTATTCTTTCAGAAAAATTCTACACAAATTGAAATTTTCTTTAAAATTATAACTGCTTGCATGTAAGTCTATTCAATGAAAGTAATCAAACTGCTTGCAGGTATGTCTTTACAATGAAGATAATCAAATTCATTAATACGAAGTCGTTTTTCAGAAAAATTCACCACAAATTGAAATTGTCTTTGAAATTATCGCTGCTAGTAGGTAAGTCTTTACAATGAAAGTAATCAATTGATTTTAATACGAAGTCTTCTTTCAGAAAAATTCACCACAAATTGAAATTTTCTTACAAATTATCACTACTTGCTAGTAAGTCTATACAATGGAAGTAATCAAATGGCTTAATACGAAATCCTCTTTCAGGAAAATTCACCACAAATTGAAATTTTCTTTAAAATTATCACTGCTTGCAGGTAAGTCTATACAATGAAAGTAATCAAATGATTTAATACGAAGTCGTCTTTCAGAAAAATTCACACAAATTGAAATTTTCTTTAAAATTATCACTGCTTGCAGGTAAGTCTATACAATGAAAGTAATCAAATTATTTAATACCAAGACGTCTTTCAGGAAAATTCACCACAAACTGAAATTTTCTTTAAAATTATCACTGCTTGTAGGTAAGTCTTTACGGTGAAAGTAATCAATTGATTTTAATACGACCTCTTCTTTCCGAAAAATTCTCCACAAATTGAAATTTTCTTTAAAATAAACACTGCTTGCATGTAGGTCTATTCAATGTAAGTAATCAAAGTGCTTGCAGGTATGTCTTTAAAATGAAGTTAATCAAACTAATTAATACTTAGTCGTCTTTCAAGAAAATTCACCACAAATTGAAATTTTCTTTGAAATTATCGCTGCTAGTAGGTAACTCTTTACAATGAAAGTAATCAATTGATTTTAATATGAAGTCTTCTTTCAGAAAAATTCTGCACAAATTGAAATTTTTTTTTAAATTATAACTGCTTGCAGGTAAGTCTATACAATGAAAGTAATCAAATAAATTAATACGAAGTCGTCTTTCAGGAAAATTCACCACAAAATGAAATTTTCTTTAAAATTATCACTGCTTGCAGGTAAGTCTTTACAATGAAAGTAATCAATTGTTTTAATACGACGTCTTCTTTCAGAAAAATTCTCCACAAATTGAAATTTTCTTTAAAATTATAACTGCTTGCATGTAAGTCTATTCAATGAAAGTAATCAAACTGCCTGCAGGTATGTCTTTACAATGAAGATAATCAAATTAATTAATACGAAGTCGTTTTTCAGAAAAATTCACCACAAATTGAAATTGTCTTTGAAATTATCGCTGCGAGTAGGTAAGTCTTTACAATGAAAGTAATCAATTGATTTTAATACGCAGTCTTCTTTCAGAAAAATTCTGCACAAAATGAATTTTTTTTAAAATTATAACTGCTTGCAGGTAAGTCTATACAATGAAAGTAATCAAACTGCTTGCAGGTATGTCTTTACAATGAAGATAATCAAATTCATTAATACGAAGTCGTTTTTCAGAAAAATTCACCACAAATTGAAATTGTCTTTGAAATTATCGCTGCTAGTAGGTAAGTCTTTACAATGAAAGTAATCAATTGATTTTAATACGAAGTCTTCTTTCAGAAAAATTCACCACAAATTGAAGTTTTCTTACAAATTATCACTACTTGCTAGTAAGTCTATACAATGGAAGTAATCAAATGGCTTAATACGAAATCTTCTTTCAGGAAAATCCACCACAAATTGAAATTTTCTTTAAAATTATCACTGCTTGCAGGTAAGTCTTTACAATGAAAGTAATCAAATGATTTAATACGAAGTCGTCTTTCAGAAAAATTCACACAAATTGAAATTTTCTTTAAAATTATCACTGCTGGCAGGTAAGTCTTTACAATGAAAGTAATCATTTGAATTTAATACGAAGTCCTCTTTCAGAAAAATTCACCACAAATTGAAATTTTCTTTGAAATTATCACTGCTTGCAGGTAAGTCTTTACGGTGAAAGTAATCAATTTATTTTAATACGAACTCTTCTTTCCGAAAAATTCTCTACAAATTGAAATTTTCTATAAAATAATCACTGCTTGCATGTAGGTCTATTCAATGTAAGTAATCAAAGTGCTTGCAGGTATGTCTTTACAATGAAGTTAATCAAATTAATTAATACTTAGTCGTCTTTCAAGAAAATTCACCACAAATTGAAATTGTCTTTGAAATTATCGCTGCTAGTAGGTAACTCTTTACAATGAAAGTAATCAATTGATTTTAATATGAAGTCTTCTTTCAGAGAAATTCTGCACAAATTAACTTTTTTTTTTAATTATAACTGCTTGCAGGTAAGTCTATACAATGAAAGTAATCAAATGAATTAATACGAAGTCGTCTTTCAGGAAAATTCACCACAAACTGAAATTTTCTTTAAAATTATCACTGCTTGCAGGTAAGTCTTTACAATGAAAGTAATCAGTTGTTTTAATACGACGTCTTCTTTCAGAAAAATTCTCCACAAATTGAAATTTTCTTTAAAATTATAACTGCTTGCATGTAAGTCTATTCAATGAAAGTAATCAAACTGCTTGCAGGTATGTCTTTACAATGAAGATAATCAAATTCATTAATACGAAGTCGTTTTTCAGAAAAATTCACCACAAATTGAAATTGTCTTTGAAATTATCGCTGCTAGTAGGTAAGTCTTTACAATGAAAGTAATCAATTGATTTTAATACGAAGTCTTCTTTCAGAAAAATTCACCACAAATTGAAATTTTCTTACAAATTATCACTACTTGCTAGTAAGTCTATACAATGGAAGTAATCAAATGGCTTAATACGAAATCCTCTTTCAGGAAAATTCACCACAAATTGAAATTTTCTTTAAAATTATCACTGCTTGAAGGTAAGTCTTTACAATGAAAGTAATCAAATGATTTAATACGAAGTCCTTTCAGAAAACTTCACCACAAATTGAAATTTTCTTTAAAATTATAACTGCTTGCAGGTAAGTCTATACAATGTAAGTAATCAAATGATTTAATACGAAGTCGTCTTTCAGAAAAATTCACACAAATTGAAATTTTCTTTAAAATTATCAGTCTTTACAATGAAATTATCAGTCTTTACAATGAAAGTAATCAATTGAATTTAATACGAAGTCCTCTTTCAGAGAAATTCACCACAAATTGAAATTTTCTTTAAAATTATAACTGCTTGCATGTAAGTCTATTCAATGAAAGTAATCAAACTGCTTGCAGGTATGTCTTTACAATGAAGATAATCAAATTAATTAATATGAAGTCGTTTTTCAGAAAAATTCACCACAAATTGAAATTGTCTTTGAATTTATCGCTGCTAGTAGGTAAGTCTTTACAATGAAAGTAATCAATTGATTTTAATACGAAGTCTTCTTTCAGAAAAATTCTGCACAAATTGAAATTTTTTTTAAAATTATAACTGCTTGCAGGTAAGTCTATACAATGAAAGTAATGAAATGAATTAATACGAAGTCGTCTTTCAGAAAATTCACCATAAACTGAAATTTTCTTTAAAATTATCACTGCTTGCAGGTAAGTTTTTACAATGAAAGTATACAAATGACTTAATACGAAGTCGTCTTTCAGGAAAATTCTGAACAAATTGAAATTTTCTTTAAAATATTCACTGCTTGCAGGTAAGTCTATACAATGAAAGTAATCAAATGATTTAAGACGAAGTCGTCTTTCAGGAAAATTCCCCACAAACTGAAATTTTCTTTAAAATATTCACTGCTTGCAGGTAAGTCTTTACAATGAAAGTAATCAATTGTTTTAGTACGACGTCTTCTTTCAGAAAAATTCTCCACAAATTGAAATTTTCTTTAAAATTATAACTGCTTGCATGTAAGTCTATTCAATGAAAGTAATCAAACTGCTTGCAGGTATGTCTTTACAATGAAGATAATCAAATTAATTAATACGAAGTAGTCTTCCAGAAAAATTCACCACAAATTGAAATTGTCTTTGAAATTATCGCTGCTAGTAGGTAAGTCTTTACCATGAAAGTAATCAATTGATTTTGATACGAAGTCTTCTTTCAGAAATACTCTGCACAAATTGAAATTTTTTTTAAAATTGTAACTGCTTGCATGTATGTATATTCAATGAAAGTAATCATACTGCTTGCAGTTATGTCTTTACAATGAAAGAAATCAAATGATTTAATACGAGGTCGTCTTACAGGAAAATTCACAAAAAATTGAAATTTTTTTACAATTATCACTGCTTGCAGTTAAGTGTTTACAATAAAAGTAATCAAGTGATTTAATTCGAAGAGCTCTTTCAGAAAATTTCGCCACAAATTGAAATTTCCCCTAAAATTATCACTGCTTGCAGGTAAGTCTATATAATGAAAGTTATAAAATGATTTAATACAAAGTCCTCTTTCAGAAAAATTCACCACAAATTGAAATTTTCTTAAAAATTATCACTGCTTGCGAGTAAGTCTATACAATGGAAGTAATCAAATGGCTTAATACGAAATCGTCTTTCAGGAAAATTCACCACAAATTGAAATTTTCTTTAAAATTATCACTGCTTCTTTCAGAAAAATTCTCCACAAATTGAAATTTTCTTTAAAATTATAACTGCTTGCATGTAAGTCTATTCAATGAAAGTAATCAAACTGCTTGCAGGTATGTCTTTACAATGAAGATAATCAAATTAATTAATACGAAGTAGTCTTCCAGAAAAATTCACCACAAATTGAAATTGTCTTTGAAATTATCGCTGCTAGTAGGTAAGTCTTTACCATGAAAGTAATCAATTGATTTTGATACGAAGTCTTCTTTCAGAAATACTCTGCACAAATTGAAATTTTTTTTAAAATTGTAACTGCTTGCATGTATGTATATTCAATGAAAGTAATCATACTGCTTGCAGTTATGTCTTTACAATGAAAGAAATCAAATGATTTAATACGAGGTCGTCTTACAGGAAAATTCACAAAAAATTGAAATTTTCTTTACAATTATCACTGCTTGCAGTTAAGTGTTTACAATAAAAGTAATCAAGTGATTTAATTCGAAGAGCTCTTTCAGAAAATTTCGCCACAAATTGAAATTTCCCCTAAAATTATCACTGCTTGCAGGTAAGTCTATATAATGAAAGTTATAAAATGATTTAATACAAAGTCCTCTTTCAGAAAAATTCACCACAAATTGAAATTTTCTTAAAAATTATCACTGCTTGCGAGTAAGTCTATACAATGGAAGTAATCAAATGGCTTAATACGAAATCGTCTTTCAGGAAAATTCACCACAAATTGAAATTTTCTTTAAAATTATCACTGCTTGCAGGTAAGTCTTTACAATGAAAGTAATCAACTCTTTTAATACGACGTCTTCTTTCAGAAAAATTCTCCACAAATTGAAATTTTCTTTAAAATTATAACAGCTTGCATGTAAGTCTATTCAATGAAAGTAGTCAAACTGCTTGCAGGTATGCCTTTACAACGAAGATAATCAAATTAATTAATACGAAGTCGTCTTTCAGAAAAATTCACCACAAATTGAAATTGTTTTTGAAGTTATCGCTGCTAGTAGGTAAGTCTTTACAATGAAAGTAATCAATTGATTTTAATACGAAGTCTTCTTTCAGAAAAATTCTGCACAAATTTAAATTTTCTTCAAAATTATAACTGCTTGCAGGTAAGTCTGTACAATGAAAGTAATCAAATGAATTAATACGAAGTCGTCTTTCAGCAAATTCACCACAAACGGAAATTTTATTTAAAATTATCTCTGCTGGCAGGTAAGTCTTTAGAATGAAAGTAATCAATTGTTTTCATACGACGTCTTCTTTCAGAAAAATTCCTAGACAAATTGAAATTTTCTTTAAAATTATAACTGTTTGCATGTATGTATATTCAATGAAAGTAATCAAACCGCTTGAAGGTATGTCTTTACAATGAAGGTAATCAAATGATTTAATACGAAGTCGCCTTTCAGGAAAATTCACAACAAATTGAAATTTTCTTTAAAATTATCACTGCTTGCAGGTAAGTCTTTACAATGAAAGTAATCAAATGATTTAATACGAAGTCGTCTTTAAGCAAAATGCACCACAAATCGAAATTTCCTTTAAAATGACCACTGCTTTCAGTTAAGTCTTTACAATGAAAGTAAACATTTGATTTTAATACGACGTCTTCTTTCAGAAAAATTCTGCACAAATTTACAATTTTCTTTAAAATTATTACTGGTTGCAGGTAAGTCTATTTAATGGAAGTAATCAAACTTCTTGCAGGTAAGTGTTTACAATTAAAGTAATCAAATGATTTAATACGAAGTCCTTTCAGAAAAATTCACCACAAATTGAATTTTTTTTTAAAATTATCACTGCTTGCAGGTAAGTCTATACAATGAATGTAATCAAATTATTTAATACCAAGTCGTCTTTCAGGAAAATTCACCACAAACTGAAATTTTCTTTAAAATTATCACAGCTTGCAGGTAAGTCTTTACAGTGAAAGTAATCAATTGATTTTAATACGACCTCTTCTTTCCGAAAAATTTTCCACAAATTGAAATTTTCTTTAAAATAATCACTGCTTGCATGTAGGTCTATTCAATGTAAGTAATCAAAGTGATTGCAGGTATGTCTTTACAATGAAGTTAATCAAATTAATTAATACTTAGTCGTCTTTCAAGAAAATTCACCACAAATTGAAATTATCTTTGAAATTATCGCTGCTAGTAGGTAACTCTTTACAATTAAAGTAATCAATTGATTTTAATATGACGTCTTCTTTCAGAAAAATTCTTCACAAATTGAAACTTTTTTAAAATTATAACTGCTTGCACGTAAATCTATACAATGAAAGTAAGCAAATGAATTAATAAGAAGTCGTCTTTCAGGAAAATTCACCACAAACTGAAATTTTCTTTAAAATTATCACTGCTTGCAGGTAAGTCTTTACAATGAAAGTAATCAATTGTTATAATACGATGTCTTCTTTCAGAAAAATTCTCCACAAATTGAAATTTTCTTTAAAATTATAACTGCTTGCATGTAAGTCTATTCAATGAAAGTAATCAAACTGCTTGCAAGTATGTCTTTACAATGAAGATAATCAAATTAATTAATACGAAGTCGTCTTTCAGAAAAATTCACCACAAATTGAAATTTTCTTCCAAATTATCACTGCTTGCAAGTAATTCTATACAATGGAAGTAATCAAATGGCTTAATTCGAAATCCTCTTTCAGGAAAATTCACCACAAATTGAAATTTTCTTTAAAATTATCAGTGCTTGCAGGTAAGTCTTTACCATGAAAGTAATCAAATGATTTAATACGAAGTCCTTTCAGAAAAATTCACCACAAATTAAAATTTTCTTTAAAATTATAACTGCTTGCAGGTAAGTCTATACAATGAAAGTAATCAAATGATTTAATACGAAGTCGTCTTTCAGAAAAATTCACACAAATTGAAATTTTCTTTAAAATTATCACTGCTTGCAGGTAAGTCTATACAATGAAAGTAATCAAATTATTTAATACCAAGACGTCTTTCAGGAAAATTCACCACAAACTGAAATTTACTTTAAAATTATCACTGCTTGTAGGTAAGTCTTTACGGTGAAAGTAATCAATTGATTTTAATACGACCTCTTCTTTCCGAAAAATTCTCCACAAATTGAAATTTTCTTTAAAATAAACACTGCTTGCATGTAGGTCTATTCAATGTAAGTAATCAAAGTGCTTGCAGGTATGTCTTTAAAATGAAGTTAATCAAACTAATTAATTCTTAGTCGTCTTTCAAGAAAATTCACCACAAATTGAAATTGTCTTTGAATTTATCGCTGCTAGTAGGTAACTCTTTACAATGAAAGTAATCAATTGATTTTAATATGAAGTCTTCTTTCAGAAAAATTCTGCACAAATTGAAATTTTTTTTTAAATTATAACTGCTTGCAGGTAAGTCTATACAATGAAAGTAATCAAATAAATTAATACGAAGTCGTCTTTCAGGAAAATTCACCACAAAATGAAATTTTCTTTAAAATTATCACTGCTTGCAGGTAAGTCTTTACAATGACAGTAATCAATTGTTTTAATACGACGTCTTCTTTCAGAAAAATTCTCCACAAATTGAAATTTTCTTTAAAATTATAACAGCTTGCATGTAAGTCTATTCAATGAAAGTAGTCAAACTGCTTGCAGGTATGCCTTTACAACGAAGATAATCAAATTAATTAATACGAAGTCGTCTTTCAGAAAAATTCACCACAAATTGAAATTGTTTTTGAAGTTATCGCTGCTAGTAGGTAAGTCTTTACATTGAAAGTAATCAATTGATTTTAATACGAAGTCTTCTTTCAGAAAAATTCTGCACAAATTTAAATTTTCTTCAAAATTATAACTGCTTGCAGGTAAGTCTGTACAATGAAAGTAATCAAATGAATTAATACGAAGTCGTCTTTCAGGAAAATTCACCACAAACGGAAATTTTCTTTAAAATTATCTCTGCTGGCAGGTAAGTCTTTACAATGAAAGTAATCAATTGTTTTCATACGACGTCTTCTTTCAGAAAAATTCCTAGACAAATTGAAATTTTCTTTAAAATTATAACTGCTTGCATGTATGTATATTCAATGAAAGTAATCAAACCGCTTGAAGGTATGTCTTTACAATGAAAGTAATCAAATGATTTAATACGAAGTCGTCTTTCAGGAAAATTCACAACAAATTGAAATTTTCTTTAAAATTATCACTGCTTGCAGGTAAGTCTTTACAATGAAAGTAATCAAATGATTTAATACGAAGTCGTCTTTAAGCAAAATGCACCACAAATCGAAATTTCCTTTAAAATGACCACTGCTTTCAGGTAAGTCTTTACAATGAAAGTAAACATTTGATTTTAATACGACGTCTTCTTTCAGAAAAATTCTCCACAAATTTACAATTTTCTTTAAAATTATCACTGGTTGCAGGTAAGTCTATTTAATGGAAGTAATCAAACTTCGTGCAGGTAAGTATTTACAATGAAAGTAATCAAATGATTTAATACGAAGTGCTCTTTCAGAAAAATTCAACACAAATTGAAATTTTCTTTAAAATTATCACTGCTTGCAGGTAAGTCAATATAATGAAAGTAATCAAATGATTTAATACACAGTCCTCTTTCAGAAAAATTCACCTCAAATTGAAATTTTCTTACAAATTATCACTGCTTGCAAGTCAGTCTATACAACGGAAGTAATCACATGGCTTAATACGAAATCCTCTTTCAGGAAAATTAACCACAAATTGAAATTTTCTTTAAAATTATCACTGCTTGCACGTAAGTCTTCACAATGAAAGTAATCAAATGATTTAATACGAAGTCCTTTCAGAAAAATTCACCACAAATTGAAATTTTTTTTAAAATTATCACTGCTTGCAGGTAAGTCTATACAATGAAAGTAATCAAATTATTTAATACCAAGTCGTCTTTCAGGAAAATTCACCACAAACTGAAATTTTCTTTAAAATTATCACAGCTTGCAGGTAAGTCTTTACAGTGAAAGTAATCAATTGATTTTAATACGACCTCTTCTTTCCGAAAAATTCTCCACAAATTGAAATTTTCTTTAAAATATTCTCTGCTTTCAGGTAAGTCTATACAATGAAAGTAATCAAATGATTTAAGACGAAGTCGTCTTTCAGGAAAATTCACCACAAAATGAAATTTTCTTTAAAATTATCACTGCTTGCAGGTAAGTCTTTACAATGAAAGTAATCAATTGTTTTAATACGACGTCTTCTTTCAGAAAAATTCTCCACAAATTGAAATTTTCTTTAAAATTATAACAGCTTGCATGTAAGTCTATTCAATGAAAGTAGTCAAACTGCTTGCAGGTATGCCTTTACAACGAAGATAATCAAATTAATTAATACGAAGTCGTCTTTCAGAAAAATTCACCACAAATTGAAATTGTTTTTGAAGTTATCGCTGCTAGTAGGTAAGTCTTTACAATGACAGTAATCAATTGATTTTAATACGAAGTCTTCTTTCAGAAAAATTCTGCACAAATTTAAATTTTCTTCAAAATTATAACTGCTTGCAGGTAAGTCTGTACAATGAAAATAATCAAATGAATTAATACGAAGTCGTCTTTCAGGAAAATTCACCACAAACGGAAATTTTCTTTAAAATTATCTCTGCTGGCAGGTAAGTCTTTACAATGAAAGTAATCAAATGATTTAATACGAAGTCGTCTTTAAGCAAAATGCACCACAAATCGAAATTTCCTTTAAAATGACCACTGCTTTCAGGTAAGTCTTTACAATGAAAGTAAACATTTGATTTTAATACGACGTCTTCTTTCAGAAAAATTCTCCACAAATTTACAATTTTCTTTAAAATTATCACTGGTTGCAGGTAAGTCTATTTAATGGAAGTAATCAAACTTCTTGCAGGTAAGTATTTACAATGAAAGTAATCAAATGATTTAATACGAAGTGCTCTTTCAGAAAAAATCAACACAAATTGAAATTTTCTTACAAATTATCACTGCTTGCAAGTCAGTCTATACATCGGAAGTAATCACATGGCTTAATACGAAATCCTCTTTCAGGAAAATTAACCACAAATTGAAATTTTCTTTAAAATTATCACTGCTTGCACGTAAGTCTTCACAATGAAAGTAATCAAATGATTTAATACGAAGTCCTTTCAGAAAAATTCACCACAAATTGAAATTTTTTTTAAAATTATCACTGCTTGCAGGTAAGTCTGTACAATGAAAATAATCAAATGAATTAATACGAAGTCGTCTTTCAGGAAAATTCACCACAAACGGAAATTTTCTTTAAAATTATCTCTGCTGGCAGGTAAGTCTTTACAATGAAAGTAATCAAATGATTTAATACGAAGTCGTCTTTAAGCAAAATGCACCACAAATCGAAATTTCCTTTAAAATGACCACTGCTTTCAGGTAAGTCTTTACAATGAAAGTAAACATTTGATTTTAATACGACGTCTTCTTTCAGAAAAATTCTCCACAAATTTACAATTTTCTTTAAAATTATCACTGGTTGCAGGTAAGTCTATTTAATGGAAGTAATCAAACTTCTTGCAGGTAAGTATTTACAATGAAAGTAATCAAATGATTTAATACGAAGTGCTCTTTCAGAAAAATTCAACACAAATTGAAATTTTCTTTAAAATTATCACTGCTTGCAGGTAAGTCAATATAATGAAAGTAATCAAATGATTTAATACACAGTCCTCTTTCAGAAAAATTCACCTCAAATTGAAATTTTCTTACAAATTATCACTGCTTGCAAGTCAGTCTATACAACGGAAGTAATCAAATGGCTTAATACGAAATCCTCTTTCAGGAAAATTAACCACAAATTGAAATTTTCTTTAAAATTATCACTGCTTGCACGTAAGTCTTCACAATGAAAGTAATCAAATGATTTAATACGAAGTCCTTTCAGAAAAATTCACCACAAATTGAAATTTTTTTTAAAATTATCACTGCTTGCAGCTAAGTCTATACAATGAAAGTAATCAAATTATTTAATACCAAGTCGTCTTTCAGGAAAATTCACCACAAACTGAAATTTTCTTTAAAATTATCACAGCTTGCAGGTAAGTCTTTACAATGAAAGTAAGCATTTGATTTTAATACGACGTCTTCTTTCAGAAAAATTCTCCACAAATTTACAATTTTCTTTAAAATTATCACTGGTTGCAGGTAAGTCTATTTAATGGAAGTAATCAAACTTCTTGCAGGTAAGTATTTACAATGAAAGTAATCAAATGATTTAATACGAAGTGCTCTTTCAGAAAAATTCAACACAAATTGAAATTTTCTTTAAAATTATCACTGCTTGCAGGTAAGTCAATATAATGAAAGTAATCAAATGATTTAATACACAGTCCTCTTTCAGAAAAATTCACCTCAAATTGAAATTTTCTTACAAATTATCACTGCTTGCAGGTAAGTCTATACAATGAAAGTAATCAAATTATTTAATACCAAGTCGTCGTTCAGGAAAATTTACCACAAACTGAAATTTTCTTTAAAATAATCACTGCTTGCATGTAGGTCTATTCAATGTAAGTAATCAAAGTGATTGCAGGTATGTCTTTACAATGAAGTTAATCAAATTAATTAATACTTAGTCGTCTTTCAAGAAAATTCACCACAAATTGAAATTGTCTTTGAAATTATCGCTGCTAGTAGGTAACTCTTTACAATTAAAGTAATCAATTGATTTTAATATGACGTCTTCTTTCAGAAAAATTCTTCACAAATTGAAATTTTTTTAAAATTATAACTGCTTGCACGTAAATCTATACAATGAATGTAAGCAAATGAATTAATAAGAAGTCGTCTTTCAGGAAAATTCACCACAAACTGAAATTTTCTTTAAAATTATCACTGCTTGCAGGTAAGTCTTTACAATGAAAGTAATCAATTGTTTTAATACGATGTCTTCTTTCAGAAATATTCTCCACAAATTGAAATTTTCTTTAAAATTTTAACTGCTTGCATGTAAGTCTATTCAATAAAAGTAATCAAACTGCTTGCAAGTATGTCTTTACAATGAAGATAATCAAATTAATTAATACGAAGTCGTCTTTCAGAAAAATTCACCACAAATTGAAATTTTCTTCCAAATTATCACTGCTTGCAAGTAATTCTATACAATGGAAGTAATCAAATGGCTTAATTCGAAATCCTCTTTCACGAAAATTCACCACAAATTGAAATTTTCTTTAAAATTATCACTGCTTGCAGGTAAGTCTTTACCATGAAAGTAATCAAATGATTTAATACGAAGTCGTCTTTCAGAAAAATTCACACAAATTGAAATTTTCTTTAAAATTATCACTGCTTGCAGGTAAGTCTGTACAATGAAAGTAATCAAATTATTTAATACCAAGACGTCTTTCAGGAAAATTCACCACAAACTGAAATTTTCTTTAAAATTATCACTGCTTGTAGGTAAGTCTTTACGGTGAAAGTAATCAATTGATTTTAATACGACCTCTTCTTTCCGAAAAATTCTCCACAAATTGAAATTTTCTTTAAAATAAACACTGGTTGCATGTAGGTCTATTCAATGTAAGTAATCAAAGTGCTTGCAGGTATGTCTTTAAAATGAAGTTAATCAAACTAATTAATTCTTAGTCGTCTTTCAAGAAAATTCACCACAAATTGAAATTGTCTTTGAAATTATCGCTGCTAGTAGGTAACTCTTTACAATGAAAGTAATCAATTGATTTTAATATGAAGTCTTCTTTCAGAAAAATTCTGCACAAATTGAAATTTTTTTTTAAATTATAACTGCTTGCAGGTAGGTCTATACAATGAAAGTAATCAAATAAATTAATACAAAGTCGTCTTTCAGGAAAATTCACCACAAATTGAAATTTTCTTTAAAATTATCACTGCTTGCAGGTAAGTCTTTACAATGAAAGTAATCAATTGTTTTAATACGACGTCTTCTTTCAGAAACATTCTCCACAAATTGAAATTTTCTTTAAAATTATAACTGCTTGCAGGTAAGTCTATATAAAGAAAATAATCAAATGATTTAATACGAAGTCGTCTTTCAGAAAAATTCACACAAATTGAAATTATCTTTAAAATTATCACTGCTGGCGGTAAGTCTTTACAATGAAAGTAATCAGTTGAATTTAATACGAAGTCCTCTTTCAGGAAAATTCACCACAACTTGAAATTTTCTTTAAAATTATCACTTCTTGCAGGTAAGTCTATACAATGAAAGTAATCAAATTATATAATACCAAGTCGTCTTTCAGGAAAATTCACCACAATCTGAAATTTTTTTTTAAATTATGACTGCTTGCAGGTAAGTCTTTACAGTGAAAGTAATCAATTGATTTTAATACGACCTCTGCTTTCCGAAAAATTCTCCACAAATTGAAATTTTCTTTAAAATAATCACTGCTTGCATGTAGGTCTATTCAATGTAAGTAATCAAAGTGCTTGCAGGTATGTCTTTACAATGAAGTTAATCAAATTAATTAATAATTAGTCGTATTTCAAGAAAATTCACCACAAATTGAAATTGTCTTTGAAATTATCGCTGCTAGTATGTAACTCTTTACAATGAAAGTAATCAATTGATTTTAATACCAAGCCTTCTTTCAGAAAAATTCTGCACAAACTGAAATTTTTTTTTAAATTATAACTGCTTGCAGGTAAGTCTATACAATGAAAGTAATCAAATGAATTAATACGAAGTCGTCTTTCAGAAAATTCACCATAAACTGAAATTTTCTTTAAAATTATCACTGCTTGCAGGTAAATTTTTACAATGAAAGTATACAACTGACTTAATACGAAGTCGTCTTTCAGGAAAATTCTGCACAAATTGAAATTTTCTTTAAAATATTCACTGCTTACAGGTAAGTCTATACAATGAAAGTAAACAAATGATTTATTACGAAGTCGTCTTTCAGGAAAATTCACCACAAACTGAAATTTTCTTTAAAATTATCACTGCTTGCAGGTAAGTCTTTACACTGAAAGCAATCATTTGTTTTAATACGAAGTCTTCTTTCAAAGAAATTCTCCACAAATTGAAATTTTCTTTAAAATTATCACTGCTTGCAGGTAAGTCTTTACAATGAAAGTAATCAATTGATTTTAATACGACGTCTTCTTTCAGAAAAATTCTCCACAAATTGAAATTTTCTTTACAATTATCACTGCTTGCATGTAAGTCTATTCAATGAAAGTAATCAAACTGCTTGCAGGTATGTCTTTACAATGAAAGTAATCAAATAATTTAGTACGAAGTCCTTTCAGAAAAATTCACCACAAATTGCAATTTTCTTTAAAATTATAACTGCTTGCAGGTAAGTCTATACAATGAAAGTAATCAAATGATTTAATACGAAGTCGTCTTTCAGACAAATTCACACAAATTGAAATTTTCTTTAAAATTATCACTGCTGGCGGTAAGTCTTTACAATGAAAGTAATCAATTGAATTTAATACGAAGTCCTCTTTCAGAAAAATTCACCACAACTTGAAATTTTCTTTAAAATTATCACTGCTTGCAGGTAAGTCAATATAATGAAAGTAATCAAATGATTTAATACCCAGTCCTCTTTCAGAAAAATTCACCACTAACTGAAATTTTCTTTAAAATTATCACTGCTTGCATGTAGGTCTATTCAATGTGAGTAATCAAAGTGACTGCAGGTATGTCTTTACAGTGAAGTTAATCAAATTAATTAATACTTAGTCATCTTTCAAGAAAATTCAGCACAAATTGAAATTGTCTTTGAAATTATCGCTGCTAGTGGGTAACTCTTTACAATGAAAGTAATCAATTAATTTTAATATGAAGTCTTCTTTCAGAAAAATTCTGCACAAATTGAAATTTTTTTTAAAATTATAACTGCTTGCAGGTAAGTCTATACAATGAAAGTAATCAAATGAATTAATACGAAGTCGTCTGTCAGGAAAATTCACCACAACCTGAAATTCTCTATAAAATTATCACTGCTTGCAGGTAAGTCTTTACAATGAAAGTAATCAATTGTTTTAATACGACGTCTTCTTTTAGAAAAATTCTCCACAAATTGAAATTTTCTTTAAAATTATCACTGCTTGCATGTAAGTCTATTCAATGAAAGTAATCAAACTGCTTGCAGGTATGTCTTTACAATGAAAGTAATCAAATAATTTAGTACGAAGTCCTTTCAGAAAAATTCACCACAAATTGAAATTTTCTTTAAAATTATAACTGCTTGCAGGTAAGTCTGTACAATGAAAGTAATCAAATGACTTAATACGAAGTCGTCGTTCAGGAAAATTCACCACAAACTGAAATTTTCTTTAAAATTATCACTGCTGGCAGGTAAGTCTTTACAATGAAAGTAATCAATTGTTTAAATACGACGCCTTCTTTCAGAAAAATTCCTCCACAAATTGAAATTTTCTTTAAAATTATAACTGCTTGCATGTATGTATATTCAATGAACGTAATCATACTGCTTGCAGGTATGTCTTTACAATGAAAGTAATCAAATGATTTAATACGAAGTCGTCTTTCAGGAAAATTCACAAAAAATTGAAATTTTCTTTAAAATTATCGCTGCTTGCAGGTAAGTCTTTACAATGAATGTAATCAAATGATTTAATACGAAGTCATCTTTAAGCAAAATTCACCACAAATCGAAATTTCCTTTAAAATTACCACTGCTTTCAGGTAAGTCTTTACAATGAAAGTAAACAATTGATTTTAATACGACGTCTTCTTTCAGAAAAATTCTCCACAGATTTAAAATTTCCTTTAAAATTATCACTGGTTGAAGGTAAGTCTATTCAATGGAAGTAATCAAACTTCTCGCAGGTAAGTATTTACAATGAAAGTAATCAAATGATTTAATACGAAGTGGTCTTTCAGAAAAATTCACCGCAAATTGAAATTTTCTTTAAAATTATCACTTCTTGCAGGTAAGTCAATATAATGAAAGTAATCAAATGATTTAATACCCAGTCCTCTTTCAGAAAATTTCACCACAAATTGAAATTTTCTTACAAATTAAAACTGCTTGCAAGTAAGTCTATACAATGGAAGTAATCAAATGGCTTAATACGAAATCCTCTTTCAGGAAAATTCACCACAAATTGAAATTTTCTTTAAAATTATCACTACTTGCAGGTAAGTCTATACAATGAAAGTAATCAAATTATTTAATACCAAGTCGTCTTTCAGGAAAATTCACCACTAACTGAAATTTTCTTTAAAATTATCACTGCTTGCAGGTAAGTATCTACAGTGAAAGTAATCAATTGATTTTAATACGACCTCTTCTTTCCGAAAAATTCTCCACAAATTGAAATTTTCTTTAAAATAATCACTGCTTGCATGTAGGTCTATTCAATGTAAGTAATCAAAGTGACTGCAGGTATGTCTTTACAATGAAGTTAATCAAATTAATTAATACTTAGTCGTCTTTCAAGAAAATTCACCACAAATTGAATTTGTCTTTGAAATTATCGCTGCTAGTGGGTAACTCTTTACAATGAAAGTAATCAATTGATTTTAATACGAAGTCTTCTTTCAGAAAAATTCTGCACAAATTTAAATTTTCTTCAAAGTTATAAATGCTTGCAGGTAAGTCTGTACAATGAAAGTAACCAAATGACTTAATACGAAGTCGGCTTTCAGGAAAATTCACCACAACCTGAAATTCTCTATAAAATTATCACTGCTTGCAGGTAAGTCTTTACAATGAAAGTAATCAATTGTTTAAATACGACGCCTTCTTTCAGAAAAATTCCTCCACAAATTGAAATTTTCTTTAAAATTATAACTGCTTGCATGTATGTATATTCAATGAACGTAATCATACTGCTTGCAGGTATGTCTTTACAATGAATGTAATCAAATGATTTAATACGAAGTCGTCTTTCAGGAAAATTCACAAAAAATTGAAATTTTCTTTAAAATTATCGCTGCTTGCAGGTAAGTCTTTACAATGAATGTAATCAAATGATTTAATACGAAGTCATCTTTAAGCAAAATTCACCACAAATCGAAATTTCCTTTAAAATTACCACTGCTTTCAGGTAAGTCTTTACAATGAAAGTAAACAATTGATTTTAATACGACGTCTTCTTTCAGAAAAATTCTCCACAGATTTAAAATTTCCTTTAAAATTATCACTGGTTGAAGGTAAGTCTATTCAATGGAAGTAATCAAACTTCTCGCAGGTAAGTATTTACAATGAAAGTAATCAAATGATTTAATACGAAGTGCTCTTTCAGAAAAATTCACCGCAAATTGAAATTTTCTTTAAAATTATCACTGCTTGCAGGTAAGTCAATATAATGAAAGTAATCAAATGATTTAATACCCAGTCCTCTTTCAGAAAAATTCACCACAAATTGAAATTTTCTTACAAATTAAAACTGCTTGCAAGTAAGTCTATACAATGGAAGTAATCAAATGGCTTAATACGAAATCCTCTTTCAGGAAAATTCACCACAAATTGAAATTTTCTTTAAAATTATCACTGCTTGTAGGTAAGTCTTTACAATGAAATTAATCAATTGAATTTAATACGAAGTCCTCTTTCAGAAAAATTCACCAAAAATTGAAATTTTCTTTAAAATTATCACTACTTGCAGGTAAGTCTATACAATGAAAGTAATCAAATTATTTAATACTAAGTCGTCTTTCAGGAAAATTCACCACTAACTGAAATTTTCTTTAAAATTATCACTGCTTGCAGGTAAGTGTTTACAGTGAAAGTAATCAATTGATTTTAATACGACCTCTTCTTTCCGAAAAATTCTCCACAAATTGAAATTTTCTTTAAAATAATCACTGCTTGCATGTAGGTCTATTCAATGTGAGTAATCAAAGTGACTGCAGGTATGTCTTTACAGTGAAGTGAATCAAATTAATTAATACTTAGTCATCTTTCAAGAAAATTCAGCACAAATTGAAATTGTCTTTGAAATTATCGCTGCTAGTGGGTAACTCTTTACAATGAAAGTAATCAATTAATTTTAATATGAAGTCTTCTTTCAGAAAAATTCTGCACAAATTGAAATTTTTTTTAAAATTATAACTGCTTGCAGGTAAGTCTATACAATGAAAGTAATCAAATGACTTAATACGAAGTCGTCTGTCAGGAAAATTCACCACAACCTGAAATTCTCTATAAAATTATCACTGCTTGCAGGTAAGTCTTTACAATGAAAGTAATCAATTGTTTTAATACGACGTCTTCTTTTAGAAAAATTCTCCACAAATTGAAATTTTCTTTAAAATTATAACTGCTTGCATGTAAGTCTATTCAATGAAAGTAATCAAACTGCTTGCAGGTATGTCTTTACAATGAAGATAATCAAATTAATTAATACGAAGTCGTCTTTCAGAAAAATTCACCACAAATTGAAATTTTCTTACAAATTATCACTGCTTGCATGTAAGTCTATACAATGGAAGTAATCAAATGGCTTAATACGAAATCCTCTTTCAGGAAAATTCACCACAAATTGAAATTTTCTTTAAAATTATCATTGCTTTCAGGTAAGTTTTTACAGTGAAAGTAATCAAATGATTTAATACGAAGTCGTTTCAGAAAAATTCACCACAAATTGAAATTTTCTTTAAAATTATAACTGCTTGCAGGTAAGTCTATAAAATGATAGTAATCAAATGACTTAATACGAAGTCGTCTTTCACAAAAATTCACCACAAACTGAAATTTTCTTTAAAATTATCACTGCTGGCAGGTAAGTCTTTACAATGAAAGTAATCAATTGTTTTAATACGACGCCTTCTTTCAGAAAAATTCCTCCACAAATTGAAATTTTCTTTAAAATTATAACTGCTTGCATGTATGTATATTCAATGAACGTAATCAAACTGCTTGCAGGTATGTCTTTACAATGAAAGTAATCAAATGATTTAATACGAAGTCGTCTTTCAGGAAAATTCACAAAAAATTGAAATTTTCTTTAAAATTATCGCTGCTTGCAGGTAAGTCTTTACAACGAAAGTAATCAAATGATTTAATACGAAGTCATCTTTAAGCAAAATTCACCACAAATCGAAATTTCCTTTAAAATTACCACTGCTTTCAGGTAAGTCTTTACAATGAAAGTAAACAATTGATTTTAATACGACGTCTTCTTTCAGAAAAATTCTCCACAGATTTAAAATTTTCTTTAAAATTATCACTGGTTGAAGGTAAGTCTATTCAATGGAAGTAATCAAACTTCTCGCAGGTAAGTACTTACAATGAAAGTAATCAAATGATTTAATACGAAGTGCTCTTTCAGAAAAATTCACCGCAAATTGAAATTTTCTTTAAAATTATCACTTCTTGCAGGTAAGTCAATATAATGAAAGTAATCCAATGATTTAATACCCAGTCCTCTTTCAGAAAATTTCACCACAAATTGAAATTTTCTTACAAATTAAAACTGCTTGCAAGTAAGTCTATACAATGGAAGTAATCAAATGGCTTAATACGAAATCCTCTTTCAGGAAAATTCACCACAAATTGAAATTTTCTTTAAAATTATCACTGCTTGCAGGTAAGTCTTTACAATGAAAGTAATCAATTGAATTTAATACGAAGTCCTCTTTCTGAAAAATTCACCACAAATTGAAATTTTCTTTAAAATTATCACTACTTGCAGGTAAGTCTATACAATGAAAGTAATCAAATTATTTAATACCAAGTCGTCTTTCAGGAAAATTCACCACTAACTGAAATTTTCTTTAAAATTATCACTGCTTGCAGGTAAGTATCTACAGTGAAAGTAATCAATTGATTTTAATACGACCTCTTCTTTCCGAAAAATTCTCCACAAATTGAAATTTTCTTTAAAATAATCACTGCTTGCATGTAGGTCTATTCAATGTAAGTAATCAAAGTGACTGCAGGTATGTCTTTACAATGAAGTTAATCAAATTAATTAATACTTAGTCGTCTTTCAAGAAAATTCACCACAAATTGAAATTGTCTTTGAAATTATCGCTGCTAGTGGGTAACTCTTTACAATGAAAGTAATCAATTGATTTTAATACGAAGTCTTCTTTCAGAAAAATTCGGCACAAATTTAAATTTTCTTCAAAGTTATAAATGCTTGCAGGTAAGTCTGTACAATGAAAGTAATCAAATGACTTAATACGAAGTCGGCTTTCAGGAAAATTTACCACAAACTGAAATTTTCTTTAAAATTATCACTGCTGGCAGGTAAGTCTTTACAATTAAAGTAATCAATTGTTTTAATACGACGCCTTCTTTCAGAAAAATTCCTCCACAAATTGAAATTTTCTTTAAAATTATAACTGCTTGCATTTATGTATATTCAATGAAAGTAATCAAACTGCTTGCAGGTATGTCTTTACAATGAAAGTAATCAAATGATTTAATACGAAGTCGTCTTTCAGGAAAATTCACAACAAATTGAAATTTTCTTTAAAATTATCGCTGCTGGCAGGTAAGTCTTTACAATGAAAGTAATCAAATGATTTAATACGAAGTCGTCTTTAAGCAAAATTCACCACAAATCGAAATTTCCTTTAAAATTACCACTGCTTTCAGGTAAGTCTTTACAATGAAAGTAAACAATTGATTTTAATACGACGTCTTCTTTCAGAAAAATTCTCCACAGATTTAAAATTTTCTTTAAAATTATCACTGGTTGAAGGTAAGTCTATTCAATGGAAGTAATCAAACTTCTCGCAGGTAAGTATTTACAATGAAAGTAATCAAATGATTTAATACGAAGTGCTCTTTCAGAAAAATTCACCGCAAATTGAAATTTTTTTTAAAATTATAACTGCTTGCAGGTAAGTCTATACAATGAAAGTAATCAAATGAATTAATACGAAGTCGTCTTTCAGGAAAATTCACCACAACCTGAAATTTTCTTTAAAATTATCACTGCTTGCAGGTAAGTGTTTACAGTGAAAGTAATCAATTGATTTTAATACGACCTCTTCTTTCCGAAAAATTCTCCACAAATTGAAATTTTCTTTAAAATAATCACTGCTTGCATGTAGGTCAATTCAATGTAAGTAATCAAAGTGACTGCAGGTATGTCTTTACAATGAAGTTAATCAAATTAATTAATACTTAGTCATCTTTCAAGAAAATTCAGCACAAATTGAAATTGTCTTTGAAATTATCGCTGCTAGTGGGTAACTCTTTACAATGAAAGTAATCAATTAATTTTAATATGAAGTCTTCTTTCAGAAAAATTCTGCACAAATTGAAATTTTTTTTAAAATTATCACTGCTTGCAGGTAAGTCTTTACAATGAAAGTAATCAATTGTTTTAATACGACGTCTTCTTTTAGAAAAATTCTCCACAAATTGAAATTTTCTTTAAAATTATAACTGCTTGCAGGTAAGTCTATATAAAGAAAATAATCAAATGATTTAATACGAAGTCGTCTTTCAGAAAAATTCACACAAATTGAAATTTTCTTTAAAATTATCACTGCTGGCGGTAAGTCTTTACAATGAAAGTAATCAGTTGAATTTAATACGAAGTCCTCTTTCAGGAAAATTCACCACAACTTGAAATTTTCTTTAAAATTATCACTTCTTGCAGGTAAGTCTATACAATGAAAGTAATCAAATTATATAATACCAAGTCGTCTTTCAGGAAAATTCACCACAATCTGAAATTTTTTTTTAAATTATGACTGCTTGCAGGTAAGTCTTTACAGTGAAAGTAATCAATTGATTTTAATACGACCTCTGCTTTCCGAAAAATTCTCCACAAATTGAAATTTTCTTTAAAATAATCACTGCTTGCATGTAGGTCTATTCAATGTAAGTAATCAAAGTGCTTGCAGGTATGTCTTTACAATGAAGTTAATCAAATTAATTAATAATTAGTCGTATTTCAAGAAAATTCACCACAAATTGAAATTGTCTTTGAAATTATCGCTGCTAGTATGTAAATCTTTACAATGAAAGTAATCAATTGATTTTAATACCAAGCCTTCTTTCAGAAAAATTCTGCACAAACTGAAATTTTTTTTTAAATTATAACTGCTTGCAGGTAAGTCTATACAATGAAAGTAATCAAATGAATTAATACGAAGTCGTCTTTCAGAAAATTCACCATAAACTGAAATTTTCTTTAAAATTATCACTGCTTGCAGGTAAGTTTTTACAATGAAAGTATACAACTGACTTAATACGAAGTCGTCTTTCAGGAAAATTCTGCACAAATTGAAATTTTCTTTAAAATATTCACTGCTTACAGGTAAGTCTATACAATGAAAGTAAACAAATGATTTATTACGAAGTCGTCTTTCAGGAAAATTCACCACAAACTGAAATTTTCTTTAAAATTATCACTGCTTGCAGGTAAGTCTTTACACTGAAAGCAATCATTTGTTTTAATACGAAGTCTTCTTTCAAAGAAATTCTCCACAAATTGAAATTTTCTTTAAAATTATCACTGCTTGCAGGTAAGTCTTTACAATGAAAGTAATCAATTGATTTTAATACGACGTCTTCTTTCAGAAAAATTCTCCACAAATTGAAATTTTCTTTACAATTATCACTGCTTGCATGTAAGTCTATTCAATGAAAGTAATCAAACTGCTTGCAGGTATGTTTTTACAATGAAAGTAATCAAATAATTTAGTACGAAGTCCTTTCAGAAAAATTCACCACAAATTGAAATTTTCTTTAAAATTATAACTGCTTGCAGGTAAGTCTATACAATGAAAGTAATCAAATGATTTAATACGAAGTCGTCTTTCAGACAAATTCACACAAATTGAAATTTTCTTTAAAATTATCACTGCTGGCGGTAAGTCTTTACAATGAAAGTAATCAATTGAATTTAATACGAAGTCCTCTTTCAGAAAAATTCACCACAACTTGAAATTTTCTTTAAAATTATCACTTCTTGCAGGTAAGTCTATACAATGAAAGTAATCAAATTATATAATACCAAGTCGTCCTTCAGGAAAATTCACCACAAACTGAAATTTTTTTTAAAATTATGACTGCTTGCAGGTAAGTCTTTACAGTGAAAGTAATCAATTGATTTTAATACGACCTCTTCTTTCCGAAAAATTCTCCACAAATTGAAATTTTCTTTAAAATAATCACTGCTTGCATGTAGGTCTATTCAATGTAAGTAATCAAAGTGCTTGCTGGTATGTCTTTACAATGAAGTTAATCAAATTAATTAATACTTAGTCGTACTTCAAGAAAATTCACCACAAATTGAAATTGTCTTTGAAATTATCCCTGCTAGTAGGTAAGTCTTTACAATGAAAGTAATCAATTGATTTTGATACGAAGTCTTCTTTCAGAAAAATTATGCACAAATTAAAATTTTTTTAAAATTATATCTGCTTGCATGTATGTATATTCAATGAAAGTAATCATACTGCTTGCAGGTATGTCTTTACAATGAAAGTAATCAAATGATTTAATACGAAGTCGTCTTACAGGAAAATTCACAACAAATTGAAATTTTCTTTAAAATTATCACTGCTTGCAATTAAGTATTTACAATGAAAGTAATCAAATGGTTTAAATCGAAGTGCTCTTTCAGAAAAATTCACCACAAATTGAAATTTTCCTTAAAATTATCACTGCTTGCAGGTAAGTCTATATAATGAAAGTAATCAAATGATTTAATACAAAGTCCTCTTTCAGAAAAATTCACCACAAATTGAAATTTTCTTACAAATTATCACTGCTTGCAAGTAAGTCTATACAATGGAAGTAATCAAATGGCTTAATACGAAATCATCTTTCAGGAAAATTCACCACAAATTGAAATTTTCTTTAAAATTATCACTGCTTGCAGGTAAGTCTTTACAATGAAAGTAATCAAATGATTTAATTCGAAGTCCTTTTCAGGAAAATTCACCACAAATTGAAATTTTCTTTAAAATTATAACTGCGTGCAGGTAAATCTATTCAATGAAAGTAATCAAATGATTTAATACGAAGTCGTCTTTCAGGAAAATTCACTACAAATTGAAATTTTCTTTAAAATTATCACTGCTTGCAGGTAAGTCTTTACAATGAAAGTAATCAATTGATTTTAATAAGACGTCTTCTTTCAGAAAAATTCTCCACAAATTGAAATTTTCTTTACAATTATCACTGCTTGCATGTCAGTCTATTCAATGAAAGTAATCAAACTGCTTGCAGGTATGTCCTTACAATGAAGGCAATCAAATGATATAATACGAAGACCTCTTTTAGAAAAATTCACAAAAAATTTAAATTTTCTTTTAAATTATTACTGCTTGCAGGTAAGTCTATTCAATGAAAGTAATCAAATGATTTAATACGAAGTCTTATTTCAGGAAAATTCACTACAAATTGAAATTTTCTTTAAAATTATCACTGCTTGCAGGTAAGTCTTTACAATGAAAGTAATCAATTGTTTTAATACGACGTCTTCTTTAAAAAAAATTCTCCACAAATTGAAATTTTCTTTAAAATTATCACTGGTTGAAGGTAAGTCTATTCAATGGAAGTAATCAAACTTCTCGCAGGTAAGTATTTACAATGAAAGTAATCAAATGATTTAATACGAAGTGCTCTTTCAGAAAAATTCACCGCAAATTGATATTTTCTTTAAAATTATCACTTCTTGCAGGTAAGTCAATATAATGAAAGTAATCAAATGATTTAATACCCAGTCCTCTTTCAGAAAATTTCACCACAAATTGAAATTTTCTTACAAATTAAAACTGCTTGCAAGTAAGTCTATACAATGGAAGTAATCAAATGGCTTAATACGAAATCCTCTTTCAGGAAAATTCACCACAAATTGAAATTTTCTTTAAAATTATCACTGCTTGCAGGTAAGTCTTTACAATGAAAGTAATCAATTGAATTTAATACGAAGTCCTCTTTCTGAAAAATTCACCAAATATTGAAATTTTCTTTAAAATTATCACTACTTGCAGGTAAGTCTATACAATGAAAGTAATCAAATTATTTAATACCAAATCGTCTTTCAGGAAAATTCACCACTAACTGAAATTTTCTTTAAAATTATCACTGCTTGCAGGTAAGTATCTACAGTGAAAGTAATCAATTGATTTTAATACGACCTCTTCTTTCCGAAAAATTCTCCACAAATTGAAATTTTCTTTAAAATAATCACTGCTTGCATGTAGGTCTATTCAATGTATGTAAGTAATCAAAGTGACTGCAGGTATGTCTTTACAATGAAGTTAATCAAATTAATTAATACTTAGTCGTCTTTCAAGAAAATTCACCACAAATTGAAATTGTATTTGAAATTATCGCTGGTAGTGGGTAACTCTTTACAATGAAAGTAATCAATTGATTTTAATACGAATTCTTCTTTCAGAAAAATTCTGCACAAATTTAAAATTTCTTCAAAATTATAAATGCTTGCAGGTAAGTCTGTACAATGAAAGTAATCAAATGACTTAATACGAAGTCGGCTTTCAGGAAAATTCACCACAAACTGAAATTTTCTTTAAAATTATCACTGCTGGCAGGTAAGTCTTTACAATGAAAGTAATCAATTGTTTTAATATGACGCCTTCTTTCAGAAAAATTCCTCCATAAATTGAAATTTTCTTTAAAATTATAACTGCTTGCATTTATGTATATTCAATGAAAGTAATCAAACTGCTTGCAGGTATGTCTTTACAATGAAAGTAATCAAATGATTTAATACGAAGTCGTCTTTGAGGAAAATTCACAACAAATTGAAATTTTCTTTAAAATTATCGCTGCTGGCAGGTAAGTCTTTACAATGAAAGTAATCAAATGATTTAATACGAAGTCGTCTTTAAGCAAAATTCACCACAAATCGAAACTTCCTTTAAAATTACCACTGCTTTCAGGTAAGTCTTTACAATGAAAGTAAACAATTGATTTTAATACGACGTCTTTTTTCAGAAAAATTCTCCACATATTTAAAATTTTCTTTAAAATTATCACTGGTTGAAGGTAAGTCTATTCAATGGAAGTAATCAAACTTCTCGCAGGTAAGTATTTACAATGAAAGTAATCAAACGATTTAATATCCAGTCCTCTTTCAGAAAAATTCACCACAAATTGAAATTTTCTTACAAATTAAAACTGCTTGCAAGTAAGTCTATACAATGGAAGTAATCAAATGGCTTAATACGAAATCCTCTTTCAGGAAAATTCACCACAAATTGAAATTTTCTTTAAAATTATCACTGCTTGCAGGTAAGTCTTTACAATGAAAGTAATCAAATGATTTAATTCGAAGTCCTTTTCAGAAAAATTCACCACAAATTGAAATTTTCTTTAAAATTATAACTGCGTGCAGGTAAGTCTATACAATGAAAGTAATCAAATGATTTAACACGAAGTCGTCTTTCAGGAAAATTCAGTACAAATTGAAATTTTCTTTAAAATTATCACTGCTTGCAGGTAAGTCTTTACAATGAAAGTAATCAATTGATTTTAATACGACGTCTTCTTTCAGAAAAATTCTCCACAAATTGAAATTTTCTTTACAATTATCACTGCTTGCATGTAAGTCTATTCAATGAAAGTAATCAAACTGCTTGCAGGTATGTCTTTACAATGAAAGTAATCAAATGATTTAGTACGAAGTCCTTTCAGAAAAATTCACCACAAATTGAAATTTTCTTTAAAATTATAACTGCTTGCAGGTAAGTCTATACAATGAAAGTAATCAAATGATTTAATACGAAGTCGTCTTTCAGACAAATTCACATAAATTGAAATTTTCTTTAAAATTATCACTGCTGGCGGTAAGTCTTTACAATGAAAGTAATCAATTGAATTTAATACGAAGTCCTCTTTCAGAAAAATTCACCACAACTTGAAATTTTCTTTAAAATTATCACTTCTTGCAGGTAAGTCTATACAATGAAAGTAATCAAATTATATAATACCAAGTCGTCCTTCAGGAAAATTCACCACAAACTGAATTTTTTTTTAAAATTATGACTGCTTGCAGGTAAGTCTTTACAGTGAAAGTAATCAATTGATTTTAATACGACCTCTTCTTTCCGAAAAATTCTCCACAAATTGAAATTTTCTTTAAAATAATCACTGCTTGCATGTAGGTCTATTCAATGTAAGTAATCAAAGTGCTTGCTGGTATGTCTTTACAATGAAGTTAATCAAATTAATTAATACTTAGTCGTACTTCAAGAAAATTCACCACAAATTGAAATTGTCTTTGAAATTATCCCTGCTAGTAGGTAAGTCTTTACAATGAAAGTAATCAATTGATTTTGATACGAAGTCTTCTTTCAGAAAAATTATGCACAAATTAAAATTTTTTTAAAATTATAACTGCTTGCATGTATGTATATTCAATGAAAGTAATCATACTGCTTGCAGGTATGTCTTTACAATGAAAGTAATCAAATGATTTAATACGAAGTCGTCTTACAGGAAAATTCACAACAAATTGAAATTTTCTTTAAAATTATCACTGCTTGCAATTAAGTATTTACAATGAAAGTAATCAAATGGTTTAAATCGAAGTGCTCTTTCAGAAAAATTCACCACAAATTGAAATTTTCCTTAAAATTATCACTGCTTGCAGGTAAGCCTATATAATGAAAGTAATCAAATGATTTAATACAAAGTCCTCTTTCAGAAAAATTCACCACAAATTGAAATTTTCTTACAAATTATCACTGCTTGCAAGTAAGTCTATACAATGGAAGTAATCAAATGGCTTAATACGAAATCGTCTTTCAGGAAAATTCACCACAAGTTGAAATTTTCTTTAAAATTATCACTGCTTGCAGGTAAGTCTTTACAATGAAAGTAATCAAATGATTTAATTCGAAGTCCTTTTCAGGAAAATTCACCACAAATTGAAATTTTCTTTAAAATTATAACTGCGTGCAGGTAAGTCTATTCAATGAAAGTAATCAAATGATTTAATACGAAGTCGTCTTTCAGGAAAATTCACTACAAATTGAAATTTTCTTTAAAATTATCACTGCTTGCAGGTAAGTCTTTACAATGAAAAGTAATCAATTGATTTTAATAAGACGTCTTCTTTCAGAAAAATTCTCCACAAATTGAAATTTTCTTTACAATTATCACTGCTTGCATGTAAGTCTATTCAATGAAAGTCATCAAACTGCTTGCAGGTAAGTCTTTACAATGAAAGTAATCAAATGATTTAATGCGAAGTCCTCTTTCAGGAAAATTCACCACAAATCGAAATTTTCTTTTAAATTATTACTGCTTGCAGGTAAGTCTTTACAATGAAAGTAATCAACTGATTTTAATACTACGTCTTCTTTCAGAAAAATTCTCCACAAATTCAAATTTTGTTTAAACTTATCACTGGTTGCAGGTAAGTCTATTCAATGAAAGAATCAAACTGCTTGCAGGTAAGTCTTTACAATGAAAGTAATCTATTGATTTTAATAAGACGTCTTCTTTCAGAAAAATTCTCCACAAATTGAAATTTTCTTTACAATTATCACTGCTTGCATGTAAGTCTATTCAATGAAAGTAATCAAATGATTTAATACGAAGTCGTCTTTCAGGAAAATTCACTACAAATTATGACTGCTTGCAGGTAAGTCTTTACAGTGAAAGTAATCTACTGATTTTAATACGACCTCTTCTTTCCAAAAAATTCACCACAAATTGAAATTTTCTTTAAAATAATCACTGCTTGCATGTAGGTCTATTCAGTGTAAGTAATCAAAGTGCTTGCAGGTATGTCTTTACAATGAAGTTGATCAAATTAATTAATACTTAGTCGTATTTCAAGAAAATTCACCACAAACTGAAATTGTCTTTGAAATTATCGCTGCTAGTAGATAAGTCTTTACAATGATAGTAATTAGAGCTTGTTATTACACGTGATCACGGGTACACGTGAATATGTGAATTTAGCAAAGTATTGCTTTAAGCACGTGAAATTAAATACACGTGTATTTATTTATTTCATTTCAAAATTTATCACAGTACCACAGCGTTGTGTGCAAAATAAACCTTGTAGTTATTCCAAATAAAAGTTCAGAATTTATTCCACATATCAAAATATTATTTTTACATTGAGTTAAGATATTTGTTTTGGTATAAAAAACTAACATTTCGACATTTTCTGGCAATAGACAGCTTCTTTTTGAAAATACAATATTTCCACCCGTACAGAAGCAACGCTCTGCGCTAGTATATGTTGCCGGAATAGCCAAATATTTGTTTACCAACATTGACCCATCTGAATATTTCTTCCTTCCACCATTCATATGAGTCCAAATCGAATCTATTTTGGGGGCTTGCAACATAGTCTTCAAACTGAATAGAAGGATCATTCTTCCTAAGAGAATTTTGTTGAAAAATAAATTCAATTGCGGAATTTTCTTAAATTAAAGAAATTACAACAAAAAAGCAATTTGAAGTCATGATAGATTTTATGGTGAAGCATCCCTTTATAGCTAAAGGGCTAAAATACGCAGAATACATCATGTTCATAGTTTTTTTTTTTTATTTCTTTTAAACACCTTCAAAAATAACGACAATATCACGAAATAAGATAAACACCACTTTTGTCTACAAATATAACTCATACAATGACGCTGTCTGTCACTTTAAGTGACAACGGTAATAAGGCTTCTAAGAAAAATGTTACGTCACACCGTTCGACAACGACAATACGAAAAGGGAAGTGAAGTGAGAGCGACGCGGAGCTTGTGACTTCAGTGAGTCGACAACTATAATAAGGGTGACCACTTTTGTTTCGTAACGCCATTTCTCCCTTAAAGTGACAACGATAATAAGGGTGTACAGTTTACAGTTTTTATGAAAAACAGCTATGTTAATGACCTTTTTGCAAAAAGACTAGAGGTCTAAGTAAAAAAGAAGGTAAGAAAATCCGAAGTCTTTTGTTTAGACCACAATCACTTCTGAGCGGAGTACGGGGCTGGTTGACTAGTCGTTGGAAAAGTCATAAAGGTCTGCATACAAGCAGCCTTAGACGAAGACCGTACACACTGTACTTTTTAGGGTACAGTGTATTTTGTGAAAACCTTGCATAATTTCTTGATCACCCCGTAACTCCGAAACGGTTGATATGCCCCCCCCCCCGCTGTCGTACAATTTTTTGTTTAACTAGGTGAGTGCTATCATCTCCCGCTCTATGGACCACCATGGAGAAACACCTTGTATATCATTTTTGAAATATTACCTTTTAAACAGTTCCATATTCGCAACTTATGAGCCTTTTCTTCTTGGAAACGAATGGGAAATCCAAAATTTTGATGTAATACTTTCGACTGTACATATGTATATCACTTCTATATAACGTGAGCACATAAAAATAAATGTGTACGTGATATTTATGCCGTGATCACGTGGATATTAAATTACAAGTGATCACGTAAATATCTGGGCATCTTCACGTGAAATACACGCGTACCAGTCTTCCGTGTATACGTGTATTTAATTTCACCTGTTAAGGTTGGAGCTCTAATAGTAATCAATTGATTTTGATACGAAGTCTTCTTTCAGAAAAATTCTGCACCAATTAAAATTTTTTTAAAATTATAACTGCTTGCATGTATGTATATTCAATGAAAGTAATCATACTGCTTGCAGGTATGTCTTTACAATGAAAGTAATCAAATGATTTAATACGAAGTCGTCCTACAGGAAAATTCACAACAAATTGAAATTTTCTTTAAAATTATCACTGCTTGCAGTTAAGTATTTACAATGAAAGTAATCAAATGATTTAAATCGAAGTGCTCTTTCAGAAAAATTCACCACAAATTGAAATTTTCCTTAAAATTATCACTGCTTGAAGGTAAGTCTATATAATGAAAGTAATCAAATGATTTAATGCAAAGTCCTCTTTCAGAAAAATTCACCACAAATTGAAATTTTCTTACAAATTATCACTGCTTGCAAGTAAGTCTATACAATGGAAGTAATCAAATGGCTTAATACGAAATCGTCTTTCAGGAAAATTCACCACAAATTGAAATGTTCTTCAAAATTATCACTGCTTGTAGGTAAGTCTTTACAATGAAAGTAATCAAATGATTTAATTCGAAGTCCTTTTCAGGAAAATTCACCACAAATTGAAATTTTCTTTTAAATTATAACTGCGTGCAGGTAAGTCTATTCAATGAAAGTAATCAAATGATTTAATACGAAGTCTTCTTTCAGGAAAATTCACTACAAATTGAAATTTTCTTTAAAATTATCACTGCTTGCAGGTAAGTCTTTACAATGAAAGTAATCAATTGTTTTAATACGACGTCTTCTTTCAAAAAAATTCTCCACAAATTGAAATTTTCTTTAAAATTATAACTGCTTGTATGAAAGTCTATGCAATGAAAGTAATCAAACTGCTTGCAGGTATGTCTTTACAATGAAGATAATTAAATTAATTAATACGAAGTCGTCTTTCAGAAAAATTCACACAAATTGAAATTTTCTTTAAAATTATCGCTGCTGGCAGGTAAGTCTTTACAATGAAAGTAATCAAATGATTTAATACGAAGTCGTCTTTAAGCAAAATTCACCACAAATCGAAATTTCCTTTAAAATTACCACTGCTTTCAGGTAAGTCTTTACAATGAAAGTAAACAATTGATTTTAATACGACGTCTTCTTTCAGAAAAATTCTCCACAGATTTAAAATTTTCTTTAAAATTATCACTGGTTTAAGGTAAGTCTATTCAATGGAAGTAATCAAACTTCTCGCAGGTAAGTATTTACAATGAAAGTAATCAAATGATTTAATACGAAGTGCTCTTTCAGAAAAATTCACCGCAAATTGAAATTTTCTTTAAAATTATCACTTCTTGCAGGTAAGTCAATATAATGAAAGTAATCAAATGATTTAATACCCAGTCCTCTTTCAGAAAATTTCACCACAAATTGAAATTTTCTTACAAATTAAAACTGCTTGCAAGTAAGTCTATACAATGGAAGTAATCAAATGGCTTAATACGAAATCCTCTTTCAGGAAAATTCACCACAAATTGAAATTTTCTTTAAAATTATCACTGCTTGCAGGTAAGTCTTTACAATGAAAGTAATCAATTGAATTTAATACGAAGTCCTCTTTCTGAAAAATTCACCAAAAATTGAAATTTTCTTTAAAATTATCACTACTTGCAGGTAAGTCTATACAATGAAAGTAATCAAATTATTTAATACCAAGTCGTCTTTCAGGAAAATTCACCACTAACTGAAATTTTCTTTAAAATTATCACTGCTTGCAGGTAAGTATCTACAGTGAAAGTAATCAATTGATTTTAATACGATCTCTTCTTTCCGAAAAATTCTCCACAAATTGAAATTTTCTTTAAAATAATCACTGCTTGCATGTAGGTCTATTCAATGTATGTAAGTAATCAAAGTGACTGCAGGTATGTCTTTACAATGAAGTTAATCAAATTAATTAATACTTAGTCGTCTTTTAAGAAAATTCACCAGAAATTGAAATTGTATTTGAAATTATCGCTGCTAGTGGGTAACTCTTTACAATGAAAGTAATCAATTGATTTTAATACGAAGTCTTCTTTCAGAAAAATTCTGCACAAATTTAAATTTTCTTCAAAATTATAAATGCTTGCAGGTAAGTCTGTACAATGAAAGTAATCAAATGATTTAATACGAAGTCGTCTTTCAGGAAAATTCACTACAAATTATGACTGCTTGCAGGTAAGTCTTTACAGTGAAAGTAATCTACTGATTTTAATACGACCTCTTCTTTCCAAAAAATTCACCACAAATTGAAATTTTCTTTAAAATAATCACTGCTTGCATGTAGGTCTATTCAGTGTAAGTAATCAAAGTGCTTGCAGGTATGTCTTTACAATGAAGTTGATCAAATTAATTAATACTTAGTCGTATTTCAAGAAAATTCACCACAAACTGAAATTGTCTTTGAAATTATCGCTGCTAGTAGATAAGTCTTTACAATGATAGTAATTAGAGCTTGTTATTACACGTGATCACGGGTACACGTGAATATGTGAATTTAGCAAAGTATTGCTTTAAGCACGTGAAATTAAATACACGTGTATTTATTTATTTCATTTCAAAATTTATCACAGTACCACAGCGTTGTGTGCAAAATAAACCTTGTAGTTATTCCAAATAAAAGTTCAGAATTTATTCCACATATCAAAATATTATTTTTACATTGAGTTAAGATATTTGTTTTGGTATAAAAAACTAACATTTCGACATTTTCTGGCAATAGACAGCTTCTTTTTGAAAATACAATATTTCCACCCGTACAGAAGCAACGCTCTGCGCTAGTATATGTTGCCGGAATAGCCAAATATTTGTTTACCAACATTGACCCATCTGAATATTTCTTCCTTCCACCATTCATATGAGTCCAAATCGAATCTATTTTGGGGGCTTGCAACATAGTCTTCAAACTGAATAGAAGGATCATTCTTCCTAAGAGAATTTTGTTGAAAAATAAATTCAATTGCGGAATTTTCTTAAATTAAAGAAATTACAACAAAAAAGCAATTTGAAGTCATGATAGATTTTATGGTGAAGCATCCCTTTATAGCTAAAGGGCTAAAATACGCAGAATACATCATGTTCATAGTTTTTTTTTTTTATTTCTTTTAAACACCTTCAAAAATAACGACAATATCACGAAATAAGATAAACACCACTTTTGTCTACAAATATAACTCATACAATGACGCTGTCTGTCACTTTAAGTGACAACGGTAATAAGGCTTCTAAGAAAAATGTTACGTCACACCGTTCGACAACGACAATACGAAAAGGGAAGTGAAGTGAGAGCGACGCGGAGCTTGTGACTTCAGTGAGTCGACAACTATAATAAGGGTGACCACTTTTGTTTCGTAACGCCATTTCTCCCTTAAAGTGACAACGATAATAAGGGTGTACAGTTTACAGTTTTTATGAAAAACAGCTATGTTAATGACCTTTTTGCAAAAAGACTAGAGGTCTAAGTAAAAAAGAAGGTAAGAAAATCCGAAGTCTTTTGTTTAGACCACAATCACTTCTGAGCGGAGTACGGGGCTGGTTGACTAGTCGTTGGAAAAGTCATAAAGGTCTGCATACAAGCAGCCTTAGACGAAGACCGTACACACTGTACTTTTTAGGGTACAGTGTATTTTGTGAAAACCTTGCATAATTTCTTGATCACCCCGTAACTCCGAAACGGTTGATATGCCCCCCCCCCGCTGTCGTACAATTTTTTGTTTAACTAGGTGAGTGCTATCATCTCCCGCTCTATGGACCACCATGGAGAAACACCTTGTATATCATTTTTGAAATATTACCTTTTAAACAGTTCCATATTCGCAACTTATGAGCCTTTTCTTCTTGGAAACGAATGGGAAATCCAAAATTTTGATGTAATACTTTCGACTGTACATATGTATATCACTTCTATATAACGTGAGCACATAAAAATAAATGTGTACGTGATATTTATGCCGTGATCACGTGGATATTAAATTACAAGTGATCACGTAAATATCTGGGCATCTTCACGTGAAATACACGCGTACCAGTCTTCCGTGTATACGTGTATTTAATTTCACCTGTTAAGGTTGGAGCTCTAATAGTAATCAATTGATTTTGATACGAAGTCTTCTTTCAGAAAAATTCTGCACCAATTAAAATTTTTTTAAAATTATAACTGCTTGCATGTATGTATATTCAATGAAAGTAATCATACTGCTTGCAGGTATGTCTTTACAATGAAAGTAATCAAATGATTTAATACGAAGTCGTCCTACAGGAAAATTCACAACAAATTGAAATTTTCTTTAAAATTATCACTGCTTGCAGTTAAGTATTTACAATGAAAGTAATCAAATGATTTAAATCGAAGTGCTCTTTCAGAAAAATTCACCACAAATTGAAATTTTCCTTAAAATTATCACTGCTTGAAGGTAAGTCTATATAATGAAAGTAATCAAATGATTTAATGCAAAGTCCTCTTTCAGAAAAATTCACCACAAATTGAAATTTTCTTACAAATTATCACTGCTTGCAAGTAAGTCTATACAATGGAAGTAATCAAATGGCTTAATACGAAATCGTCTTTCAGGAAAATTCACCACAAATTGAAATGTTCTTCAAAATTATCACTGCTTGTAGGTAAGTCTTTACAATGAAAGTAATCAAATGATTTAATTCGAAGTCCTTTTCAGGAAAATTCACCACAAATTGAAATTTTCTTTTAAATTATAACTGCGTGCAGGTAAGTCTATTCAATGAAAGTAATCAAATGATTTAATACGAAGTCTTCTTTCAGGAAAATTCACTACAAATTGAAATTTTCTTTAAAATTATCACTGCTTGCAGGTAAGTCTTTACAATGAAAGTAATCAATTGTTTTAATACGACGTCTTCTTTCAAAAAAATTCTCCACAAATTGAAATTTTCTTTAAAATTATAACTGCTTGTATGAAAGTCTATGCAATGAAAGTAATCAAACTGCTTGCAGGTATGTCTTTACAATGAAGATAATTAAATTAATTAATACGAAGTCGTCTTTCAGAAAAATTCACACAAATTGAAATTTTCTTTAAAATTATCGCTGCTGGCAGGTAAGTCTTTACAATGAAAGTAATCAAATGATTTAATACGAAGTCGTCTTTAAGCAAAATTCACCACAAATCGAAATTTCCTTTAAAATTACCACTGCTTTCAGGTAAGTCTTTACAATGAAAGTAAACAATTGATTTTAATACGACGTCTTCTTTCAGAAAAATTCTCCACAGATTTAAAATTTTCTTTAAAATTATCACTGGTTTAAGGTAAGTCTATTCAATGGAAGTAATCAAACTTCTCGCAGGTAAGTATTTACAATGAAAGTAATCAAATGATTTAATACGAAGTGCTCTTTCAGAAAAATTCACCGCAAATTGAAATTTTCTTTAAAATTATCACTTCTTGCAGGTAAGTCAATATAATGAAAGTAATCAAATGATTTAATACCCAGTCCTCTTTCAGAAAATTTCACCACAAATTGAAATTTTCTTACAAATTAAAACTGCTTGCAAGTAAGTCTATACAATGGAAGTAATCAAATGGCTTAATACGAAATCCTCTTTCAGGAAAATTCACCACAAATTGAAATTTTCTTTAAAATTATCACTGCTTGCAGGTAAGTCTTTACAATGAAAGTAATCAATTGAATTTAATACGAAGTCCTCTTTCTGAAAAATTCACCAAAAATTGAAATTTTCTTTAAAATTATCACTACTTGCAGGTAAGTCTATACAATGAAAGTAATCAAATTATTTAATACCAAGTCGTCTTTCAGGAAAATTCACCACTAACTGAAATTTTCTTTAAAATTATCACTGCTTGCAGGTAAGTATCTACAGTGAAAGTAATCAATTGATTTTAATACGATCTCTTCTTTCCGAAAAATTCTCCACAAATTGAAATTTTCTTTAAAATAATCACTGCTTGCATGTAGGTCTATTCAATGTATGTAAGTAATCAAAGTGACTGCAGGTATGTCTTTACAATGAAGTTAATCAAATTAATTAATACTTAGTCGTCTTTTAAGAAAATTCACCAGAAATTGAAATTGTATTTGAAATTATCGCTGCTAGTGGGTAACTCTTTACAATGAAAGTAATCAATTGATTTTAATACGAAGTCTTCTTTCAGAAAAATTCTGCACAAATTTAAATTTTCTTCAAAATTATAAATGCTTGCAGGTAAGTCTGTACAATGAAAGTAATCAAATGACTTAATACGAAGTCGGCTTTCAGGAAAATTCACCACAAACTGAAATTTTCTTTAAAATTATCACTGCTGGCAGGTAAGTCTTTACAATGAAAGTAATCAATTGTTTTAATACGACGCCTTCTTTCAGAAAAATTCCTCCACAAATTGAAATTTTCTTTAAAATTATAACTGCTTGCATTTATGTATATTCAATGAAAGTAATCAAACTGCTTGCAGGTATGTCTTTACAATGAAAGTAATCAAATGATTTAATACGAAGTCGTCTTTGAGGAAAGTTCACAACAAATTGAAATTTTCTTTAAAATTATCGCTGCTGGCAGGTAAGTCTTTACAATGAAAGTAATCAAATGATTTAATACGAAGTCGTCTTTAAGCAAAATTCACCACAAATCGAAATTTCCTTTAAAATTACCACTGCTTTCAGGTAAGTCTTTACAATGAAAGTAAACAATTGATTTTAATACGACGTCTTTTTTCAGAAAAATTCTCCACATATTTAAAATTTTCTTTAAAATTATCACTGGTTGAAGGTAAGTCTATTCAATGGAAGTAATCAAACTTCTCGCAGGTAAGTATTTACAATGAAAGTAATCAAACGATTTAATACCCAGTCCTCTTTCAGAAAAATTCACCACAAATTGAAATTTTCTTACAAATTAAAACTGCTTGCAAGTAAGTCTATACAATGGAAGTAATCAAATGGCTTAATACGAAATCCTCTTTCAGGAAAATTCACCACAAATTGAAATTTCCTTTAAAATTATCACTGCTTGTAGGTAAGTCTTTACAATGAAAGTAATCAATTGAATTTAATACGAAGTCCTCTTTCAGAAAAATTCACCAAAAATTAAAATTTTCTTTAAAATTATCACTACTTGCAAGTAAGTCTATACAATGGAAGTAATCAAATGGCTTAATACGAAATCCTCTTTCAGGAAAATTCACCACAAATTGAAATTTTCTTTAAAATTATCACTGCTTGTAGGTAAGTCTTTACAATGAAAGTAATCAATTGAATTTAATACGAAGTCCTCTTTCAAAAAAATTCACCAAAAATTGAAATTTTCTTTAAAATTATCACTACTTGCAGGTAAGTCTATACAATGAAAGTAATCAAATTATTTAATACTAAGTCGTCTTTCAGAAAAATTCACCACAACTTGAAATTTTCTTTAAAATTATCACTTCTTGCAGGTAAGTCTATACAATGAAAGTAATCAAATTATATAATACCAAGTCGTCTTTCAGGAAAATTCACCACAATCTGAAATGTTTTTTAAAATTATGACTGCTTGCAGGTAAGTCTTTACAGTGAAAGTAATCAATTGATTTTAATACGACCTCTTCTTTCCGAAAAATTCTCCACAAATTGAAATTTTCTTTAAAATAATCACTGCTTGCATGTAGGTCTATTCAATGTAAGTAATCAAAGTGCTTGCAGGTATGTCTTTACAATGAAGTTAATCAAATTAATTAATAATTAGTCGTATTTCAAGAAAATTCACCACAAATTGAAATTGTCTTTGAAATTATCGCTGCTAGTATGTAACTCTTTACAATGAAAGTAATCAATTGATTTTAGTACCAAGCCTTCTTTCAGAAAAATTCTGCACAAACTGAAATTTTGTTTTAAATTATAACTGCTTGCAGGTAAGTCTATACAATGAAAGTAATCAAATGAATTAATACGAAGTCGTCTTTCAGAAAATTCACCATAAACTGAAATTTTCTTTAAAATTATCACTGCTTGCAGGTAAGATTTTACAATGAAAGTATACAACTGACTTAATACGAAGTCGTCTTTCAGGAAAATTCTTCACAAATTGAAATTTTCTTTAAAATATTCACTGCTTGCAGGTAAGTCTATACAATGAAAGTAAACAAATGATTTATTACGAAGTCGTCTTTCAGGAAAATTCACCACAAACTGAAATTTTCTTTAAAATTATCACTGCTTGCAGGTAAGTCTTTACAATGAAAGCAATCATTTGTTTTAATACGAAGTCTTCTTTCAAAGAAATTCTCCACAAATTGAAATTTTCTTTAAAATTATAACTGCTTGTATGAAAGTCTATCCAATGAAAGTAATCAAACTGCTTGCCGGTATGTCTTTACAATGAAGATAATCAAATTAATTAATACGAAGTCGCTTTCAGAAAAATTCACCACAAATTGAAATTGTCTTTGAAATTATCCCTGCTAGTAGGTAAGTCTTTACAATGAAAGTAATCAATTGATTTTGATACGAGGTCTTCTTTCAGAAAAATTCTGCACAAATTAGAATTTTTTTATAATTATAACTGGTTGCATGTATGTATATTCAATGAAAGTAATCATACTGCTTGCAGGTATGTCTTTACAATGAAAGTAATCAAATGATTTAATACGAAGTCGTCTTACAGGAAAATTCACAACAAATTGAAATTTTCTTTAAAATTATCACTGCTTGCAGTTAAATATTTACAATGAAAGTAATCAAATGATTTAAATCGAAGTGCTCTTTCAGAAAAATTCACCACAAATTGAAATTTTCCTTAAAATTATCACTGCTTGCAGGTAAGTCTATGTAATGAAAGTAATCAAATGATTTAATACAAAGTCCTCTTTCAGAAAAATTCAACACAATTTGAAATTTTCTTACAAATTATCACTGCTTGCAAGTAAGTCTATACAATGGAAGTAATCAAATGGCTTAATACGAAATCGTCTTTCAGGAAAATTCACCACAAATTGAAATTTTCTTTAAAATTATCACTGCTTGCAGGTAAGTCTTTACAATGAAAGTAATCAAATGATTTAATTCGAAGTCCTTTTCAGAAAAATTCACCACAAATTGAAATTTTCTTTAAAATTATAACTGCGTGCAGGTAAGTCTATACAATGAAAGTAATCAAATGATTTAACACGAAGTCGTCTTTCAGGAAAATTCAGTACAAATTGAAATTTTCTTTAAAATTATCACTGCTTGCAGGTAAGTCTTTACAATGAAAGTAATCAATTGATTTTAATACGACGTCTTCTTTCAGAAAAATTCTCCACAAATTGAAATTTTCTTTACAATTATCACTGCTTGCATGTAAGTCTATTCAATGAAAGTAATCAAACTGCTTGCAGGTATGTCTTTACAATGAAAGTAATCAAATGATTTAGTACGAAGTCCTTTCAGAAAAATTCACCACAAATTGAAATTTTCTTTAAAATTATAACTGCTTGCAGGTAAGTCTATACAATGAAAGTAATCAAATGATTTAATACGAAGTCGTCTTTCAGACAAATTCACATAAATTGAAATTTTCTTTAAAATTATCACTGCTGGCGGTAAGTCTTTACAATGAAAGTAATCAATTGAATTTAATACGAAGTCCTCTTTCAGAAAAATTCACCACAACTTGAAATTTTCTTTAAAATTATCACTTCTTGCAGGTAAGTCTATACAATGAAAGTAATCAAATTATATAATACCAAGTCGTCCTTCAGGAAAATTCACCACAAACTGAAATTTTTTTTAAAATTATGACTGCTTGCAGGTAAGTCTTTACAGTGAAAGTAATCAATTGATTTTAATACGACCTCTTCTTTCCGAAAAATTCTCCACAAATTGAAATTTTCTTTAAAATAATCACTGCTTGCATGTAGGTCTATTCAATGTAAGTAATCAAAGTGCTTGCTGGTATGTCTTTACAATGAAGTTAATCAAATTAATTAATACTTAGTCGTACTTCAAGAAAATTCACCACAAATTGAAATTGTCTTTGAAATTATCCCTGCTAGTAGGTAAGTCTTTACAATGAAAGTAATCAATTGATTTTGATACGAAGTCTTCTTTCAGAAAAATTATGCACAAATTAAAATTTTTTTAAAATTATAACTGCTTGCATGTATGTATATTCAATGAAAGTAATCATACTGCTTGCAGGTATGTCTTTACAATGAAAGTAATCAAATGATTTAATACGAAGTCGTCTTACAGGAAAATTCACAACAAATTGAAATTTTCTTTAAAATTATCACTGCTTGCAATTAAGTATTTACAATGAAAGTAATCAAATGGTTTAAATCGAAGTGCTCTTTCAGAAAACTTCACCACAAATTGAAATTTTCCTTAAAATTATCACTGCTTGCAGGTAAGCCTATATAATGAAAGTAATCAAATGATTTAATACAAAGTCCTCTTTCAGAAAAATTCACCACAAATTGAAATTTTCTTACAAATTATCACTGCTTGCAAGTAAGTCTATACAATGGAAGTAATCAAATGGCTTAATACGAAATCGTCTTTCAGGAAAATTCACCACAAGTTGAAATTTTCTTTAAAATTATCACTGCTTGCAGGTAAGTCTTTACAATGAAAGTAATCAAATGATTTAATTCGAAGTCCTTTTCAGGAAAATTCACCACAAATTGAAATTTTCTTTAAAATTATAACTGCGTGCAGGTAAGTCTATTCAATGAAAGTAATCAAATGATTTAATACGAAGTCGTCTTTCAGGAAAATTCACTACAAATTGAAATTTTCTTTAAAATTATCACTGCTTGCAGGTAAGTCTTTACAATGAAAGTAATCAATTGATTTTAATAAGACGTCTTCTTTCAGAAAAATTCTCCACAAATTGAAATTTTCTTTACAATTATCACTGCTTGCATGTAAGTCTATTCAATGAAAGTCATCAAACTGCTTGCAGGTAAGTCTTTACAATGAAAGTAATCAAATGATTTAATGCGAAGTCCTCTTTCAGGAAAATTCACCACAAATCGAAATTTTCTTTTAAATTATTACTGCTTGCAGGTAAGTCTTTACAATGAAAGTAATCAACTGATTTTAATACTACGTCTGCTTTCAGGAAAATTCTCCACAAATTCAAATTTTGTTTAAACTTATCACTGGTTGCAGGTAAGTCTATTCAATGAAAGAATCAAACTGCTTGCAGGTAAGTCTTTACAATGAAAGTAATCTATTGATTTTAATACGACCTCTTCTTTCCAAAAAATTCACCACAAATTGAAATTTTCTATAAAATAATCACTGCTTGCATGTAGGTCTATTCAGTGTAAGTAATTAAAGTGCTTGCAGGTATGTCTTTACAATGAAGTTAATCAAATTAATTAATACTTAGTCGTATTTCAAGAAAATTCACCACAAACTGAAATTGTCTTTGAAATTATCGCTGCTAGTAGATAAGTCTTTACAATGATAGTAATTAGAGCTTGTTATTACACGTGATCACGGGTACACGTGAATATGTGAATTTAGCAAAGTATTGCTTTAAGCACGTGAAATTAAATACACGTGTATTTATTTATTTCATTTCAAAATTTATCACAGTACCACAGCGTTGTGTGCAAAATAAACCTTGTAGTTATTCCAAATAAAAGTTCAGAATTTATTCCACATATCAAAATATTATTTTTACATTGAGTTAAGATATTTGTTTTGGTATAAAAAACTAACATTTCGACATTTTCTGGCAATAGACAGCTTCTTTTTGAAAATACAATATTTCCACCCGTACAGAAGCAACGCTCTGCGCTAGTATATGTTGCCGGAATAGCCAAATATTTGTTTACCAACATTGACCCATCTGAATATTTCTTCCTTCCACCATTCATATGAGTCCAAATCGAATCTATTTTGGGGGCTTGCAACATAGTCTTCAAACTGAATAGAAGGATCATTCTTCCTAAGAGAATTTTGTTGAAAAATAAATTCAATTGCGGAATTTTCTTAAATTAAAGAAATTACAACAAAAAAGCAATTTGAAGTCATGATAGATTTTATGGTGAAGCATCCCTTTATAGCTAAAGGGCTAAAATACGCAGAATACATCATGTTCATAGTTTTTTTTTTTTATTTCTTTTAAACACCTTCAAAAATAACGACAATATCACGAAATAAGATAAACACCACTTTTGTCTACAAATATAACTCATACAATGACGCTGTCTGTCACTTTAAGTGACAACGGTAATAAGGCTTGGAAGAAAAATGTTACGTCACACCGTTCGACAACGACAATACGAAAAGGGAAGTGAAGTGAGAGCGACGCGGAGCTTGTGACTTCAGTGAGTCGACAACTATAATAAGGGTGACCACTTTTGTTTCGTAACGCCATTTCTCCCTTAAAGTGACAACGATAATAAGGGTGTACAGTTTACAGTTTTTATGAAAAACAGCTATGTTAATGACCTTTTTGCAAAAAGACTAGAGGTCTAAGTAAAAAAGAAGGTAAGAAAATCCGAAGTCTTTTGTTTAGACCACAATCACTTCTGAGCGGAGTACGGGGCTGGTTGACTAGTCGTTGGAAAAGTCATAAAGGTCTGCATACAAGCAGCCTTAGACGAAGACCGTACACACTGTACTTTTTAGGGTACAGTGTATTTTGTGAAAACCTTGCATAATTTCTTGATCACCCCGTAACTCCGAAACGGTTGATATGCCCCCCCCCCCCCCGCTGTCGAACAATTTTTTGTTTAACTAGGTGAGTGCTATCATCTCCCGCTCTATGGACCACCATGGAGAAACACCCTGTATATCATTTTTGAAATATTACCTTTTAAACAGTTCCATATTCGCAACTTATGAGCCTTTTCTTCTTGGAAACGAATGGGAAATCCAAAATTTTGATGTAATACTTTCGACTGTACATATGTATATCACTTCTATATAACGTGAGCACATAAAAATAAATGTGTACGTGATATTTATGCCGTGATCACGTGGATATTAAATTACACGTGATCACGTAAATATCTGGGCATCTTCACGTGAAATACACGCGTACCCGTCTTCCGTGTATACGTGTATTTAATTTCACCTGTTAAGGTTGGAGCTCTAATAGTAATCAATTGATTTTGATACGAAGTCTTCTTTCAGAAAAATTCTGCACCAATTAAAATTTTTTTAAAATTATAACTGCTTGCATGTATGTATATTCAATGAAAGTAATCATACTGCTTGCAGGTATGTCTTTACAATGAAAGTAATCAAATGATTTAATACGAAGTCGTCCTACAGGAAAATTCACAACAAATTGAAATTTTCTTTAAAATTATCACTGCTTGCAGTTAAGTATTTACAATGAAAGTAATCAAATGATTTAAATCGAAGTGCTCTATCAGAAAAATTCACCACAAATTGAAATTTTCCTTAAAATTATCACTGCTTGAAGGTAAGTCTATATAATGAAAGTAATCAAATGATTTAATGCAAAGTCCTCTTTCAGAAAAATTCACCACAAATTGAAATTTTCTTACAAATTATCACTGCTTGCAAGTAAGTCTATACAATGGAAGTAATCAAATGGCTTAATACGAAATCGTCTTTCAGGAAAATTCACCACAAATTGAAATGTTCTTCAAAATTATCACTGCTTGTAGGTAAGTCTTTACAATGAAAGTAATCAAATGATTTAATTCGAAGTCCTTTTCAGGAAAATTCACCACAAATTGAAATTTTCTTTTAAATTATAACTGCGTGCAGGTAAGTCTATTCAATGAAAGTAATGAAATGATTTAATACGAAGTCGTCTTTCAGGAAAATTCACTACAAATTGAAATTTTCTTTAAAATTATCACTGCTTGCAGGTAAGTCTTTACAATGAAAGTAATCAATTGATTTTAATAAGACGTCTTCTTTCAGAAAAATTCTCCACAAATTGAAATTTTCTTTACAATTATCACTGCTTGCATGTAAGTCTATTCAATGAAAGTAATCAAACTGCTTGCAGGTATGTCCTTACAATGAAGGTAATCAAATGATATAATACGAAGACCTCTTTCAGAAAAATTCACAAAAAATTGAAAATTTCTTTAAAATTATAACTGCGTGCAGGTAAGTCTTTACAATGAAAGTAATCAATTGTTTTAATACGACGTCTTCTTTCAAAAAAATTCTCCACAAATTGAAATTTTCTTTAAAATTATAACTGCTTGTATGAAAGTCTATGCAATGAAAGTAATCAAACTGTTTGCAGGTATGTCTTTACAATGAAGATAATTAAATTAATTAATACGAAGTCGTCTTTCAGAAAAATTCACACAAATTGAAATTTTCTTTAAAATTATCGCTGCTGGCAGGTAAGTCTTTACAATGAAAGTAATCAAATGATTTAATACGAAGTCGTCTTTAAGCAAAATTCACCACAAATCGAAATTTCCTTTAAAATTACCACTGCTTTCAGGTAAGTCTTTACAATGAAAGTAAACAATTGATTTTAATACGACGTCTTCTTTCAGAAAAATTCTCCACAGATTTAAAATTTTCTTTAAAATTATCACTGGTTTAAGGTAAGTCTATTCAATGGAAGTAATCAAACTTCTCGCAGGTAAGTATTTACAATGAAAGTAATCAAATGATTTAATACGAAGTGCTCTTTCAGAAAAATTCACCGCAAATTGAAATTTTCTTTAAAATTATCACTTCTTGCAGGTAAGTCAATATAATGAAAGTAATCAAATGATTTAATACGCAGTCCTCTTTCAGAAAATTTCACCACAAATTGAAATTTTCTTACAAATTAAAACTGCTTGCAAGTAAGTCTATACAATGGAAGTAATCAAATGGCTTAATACGAAATCCTCTTTCAGGAAAATTCACAACAAATTGAAATTTTCTTTAAAATTATCACTGCTTGCAGGTAAGTCTTTACAATGAAAGTAATCAATTGAATTTAATACGAAGTCCTCTTTCTGAAAAATTCACCAAAAATTGAAATTTTCTTTAAAATTATCACTACTTGCAGGTAAGTCTATACAATGAAAGTAATCAAATTATTTAATACCAAGTCGTCTTTCAGGAAAATTCACCACTAACTGAAATTTTCTTTAAAATTATCACTGCTTGCAGGTAAGTATCTACAGTGAAAGTAATCAATTGATTTTAATACGATCTCTTCTTTCCGAAAAATTCTCCACAAATTGAAATTTTCTTTAAAATAATCACTGCTTGCATGTAGGTCTATTCAATGTATGTAAGTAATCAAAGTGACTGCAGGTATGTCTTTACAATGAAGTTAATCAAATTAATTAATACTTAGTCGTCTTTCAAGAAAATTCACCAGAAATTGAAATTGTATTTGAAATTATCGCTGCTAGTGGGTAACTCTTTACAATGAAAGTAATCAATTGATTTTAATACGAAGTCTTCTTTCAGAAAAATTCTGCACAAATTTAAATTTTCTTCAAAATTATAAATGCTTGCAGGTAAGTCTGTACAATGAAAGTAATCAAATGACTTAATACGAAGTCGGCTTTCAGGAAAATTCACCACAAACTGAAATTTTCTTTAAAATTATCACTGCTGGCAGGTAAGTCTTTACAATGAAAGTAATCAATTGTTTTAATACGACGCCTTCTTTCAGAAAAATTCCTCCACAAATTGAAATTTTCTTTACAATTATAACTGCTTGCAGTTATGTATATTCAATGAAAGTAATAAAACTGCTTGCAGGTATGTCTTTACAATGAAAGTAATCAAATGATTTAATACGAAGTCGTCTTTCAGGAAAATTCACAACAAATTGAAATTTTCTTTAAAATTATCGCTGCTGGCAGGTAAGTCTTTACAATGAAAGTAATCAAATGATTTAATACGAAGTCGTCTTTAAGCAAAATTCACCACAAATCGAAATTTCCTTTACAATTACCACTGCTTTCAGGTAAGTCTATACAATGAAAGTAAACAATTGATTTTAATACGACGTCTTCTTTCAGAAAAATTCTCCACATATTTAAAATTTTCTTTAAAATTATCACTGGTTGAAGGTAAGTCTATTCAATGGAAGTAATCAAACTTCTCGCAGGTAAGTATTTACAATGAATGTAATCAAATGATTTAATACGAAGTGCTCTTTCAGAAAAATTCACCGCAAATTGAAATTTTCTTTAAAATTATCACTGCTTGCAGGTAAGTCAATATAATGAAAGTAATCAAATGATTTAATACCCAGTCCTCTTTCAGAAAAATTCACCACAAATTGAAATTTTCTTACAAATTAAAACTGCTTGCAAGTAAGTCTATACAATGGAAGTAATCAAATGGCTTAATACGAAATCCTCTTTCAGGAAAATTCACCACAATTTGAAATTTTCTTTAAAATTATCACTACTTGTAGGTAAGTCTTTACAATGAAAGTAATCAATTGAATTTAATACGAAGTCCTCTTTCAGAAAAATTCACCAAAAATTGAAATTTTCTTTAAAATTATCACTACTTGCAGGTAAGTCTATACAATGAAAGTAATCAAATTATTTAATACTAAGTCGTCTTTCAGGATAATTCACCACTAACTGAAATTTTCTTTAAAATTATCACTGCTTGCAGGTAAGTGTTTACAGTGAAAGTAATCAATTGATTTTAATACGACCTCTTCTTTCCGAAAAATTCTCCACAAATTGAAATTTTCTTTAAAATAATCACTGCTTGCATGTAGGTCTATTCAATGTAATTAATCAAAGTGACTGCAGGTATGTCTTTACAATGAAGTTAATCAAATTAATTAATACTTAGTCATCTTTCAAGAAAATTCACCACAAATTGAAATTGTCTTTGAAATTATCGCTGCTAGTGGGTAACTCTTTACAATGATAGTAATCAATTAATTTTAATATGAAGTCTTCTTTCAGAAAAATTCTGCACAAATTGAAATTTTTTTTAAAATTATAACTGCTTGCAGGTAAGTCTATACAATGAAAGTAATCAAATGAATTAATACGAAGTCGTCTTTCAGGAAAATTCACCACAACCTGAAATTTTCTATAAAATTATCACTGCTTGCAGGTAAGTCTTTACAATGAAAGTAATCAATTGTTTTAATACGACGTCTTCTTTCAGAAAAATTCTCCACAAATTGAAATTTTCTTTAAAATTATAACTGCTTGCATGTAAGTCTATTCAATGAAAGTAATCAAACTGCTTGCAGGTATGTCTTTACAATGAAGATAATCAAATTAATTAATACGAAGTCGTCTTTCAGAAAAATTCACCACAAATTGAAATTTTCTTACAAATTATCACTGCTTGCATGTAAGTCTATATAATGGAAGTAATCAAATGGCTTAATACGAAATCCTCTTTCAGGAAAATTCACCACAAATTGAAATTTTCTTTAAAATTATCATTGCTTGCAGGTAAGTTTTTACAGTGAAAGTAATCAAATGATTTAATACGAAGTCGTTTCAGAAAAATTCACCACAAATTGAAATTTTCTTTAAAATTATAACTGCTTGCAGGTAAGTCTATAAAATGATAGTAATCAAATGACTTAATACGAAGTCGTCTTTCACAAAAATTCACACAAATTGAAATTTTCTTTAAAATTATCACTGCTTGCAGGTAAGTCTTTACAGTGAAAGAAATCAATTGATTTTAATACGACCTCTTCTTTCCGAAAAGTTCTCCACAAACTGAAATTTTATTTAAAATAATCACTGCTTGCATGTAGGTCTATTCAATGTAAGTAATCAAAGTGCTTGCAGGTATGTCTTTACAATGAAGTTAATCAAATTAATTAATACTTAGTCGTCTTTCAAGAAAATTCGCCACAAATTGAAATTGTCTTTGAAATTATCGCTGACAGTAGGTAACACTTTACAATGAAAGTAATCAATTGATTTTAATATGAAGTCTTCTTTAAAAAAAATTCTGCACAAATTGAAATTTTTTTTAAACTTATAACTGCTTACAGGAAAGTCTATACAATGAAAGTAATCAAATGAATTAATACGAAGTCCTTTCAGAAAAATTCACCACAAATCGAAATTTTCTTTAAAATTATAACTGCTTGCAGGTAAGTCTATATAAAGAAAGTAATCAAATGATTTAATACGAAGTCGTCTTTCAGAAAAATTCACACAAATTGAAATTTTCTTTAAAATTATCACTGCTGGCGGTAAGTCTTTACAATGAAAGTAATCAGTTGAATTTAATACGAAGTCCTCTTTCAGAAAAATTCACCACAACTTGAAATTTTCTTTAAAATTATCACTTCTTGCAGGTAAGTCTATACAATGAAAGTAATCAAATTATATAATACCAAGTCGTCTTTCAGGAAAATTCACCACAAACCGAAATTTTTTTTAAAATTATGACTGCTTGCAGGTAAGTCTTTACAGTGAAAGTAATCAATTGATTTTAATACGACCTCTTCTTTCCGAAAAATTCTCCACAAATTGAAATTTTCTTTAAAATAATCACTGCTTGCATGTAGGTCTATTCAATGTAAGTAATCAAAGTGCTTGCAGGTATGTCTTTACAATGAAGTTAATCAAATTAATTAATAATTAGTCGTAGTTCAAGAAAATTCACCACAAATTGAAATTGTCTTTGAAATTATCGCTGCTAGTATGTAACTCTTTACAATGAAAGTAAACAATTGATTTTAATACCAAGCCTTCTTTCAGAAAAATTCTGCACAAACTGAAATTTTTTTTTAAATTATAACTGCTTGCAGGTAAGTCTATACAATGAAAGTATTCAAATGAATTAATACGAAGTCGTCTTTCAGAAAATTCACCATAAACTGAAATTTTCTTTAAAATTATCACTGCTTGCAGGTAAGTTTTTACAATGAAAGTATACAACTGACTTAATACGAAGTCGTCTTTCAGGAAAATTCTGCACAAATTGAAATTTTCTTTAAAATATTCACTGCTTGCAGGTAAGTCTATACAATGAAAGTAATCAAATGATTTATTACGAAGTCGTCTTTCAGGAAAATTCACCACAAAATTAAATTTTCTTTAAAATTATCACTGCTTGCAGGTAAGTCTTTACAATGAAAGCAATCATTTGTTTTAATACGAAGTCTTCTTTCAAAGAAATTCTCCACAAATTGAAATTTTCTTTAAAATTATAACTGCTTGTATGAAAGTCTATCCAATGAAAGTAATCAAACTGCTTGCCGGTATGTCTTTACAATGAAGATAATCAAATTAATTAATACGAAGTCGCTTTCAGAAAAATTCACCACAAATTGAAATTGTCTTTGAAATTATCCCTGCTAGTAGGTAAGTCTTTACAATGAAAGTAATCAATTGATTTTGATACGAGGTATTCTTTCAGAAAAATTCTGCACAAATTAAAATTTTTTTTAAATTATAACTGCTTGCATGTATGTATATTCAATGAAAGTAATCATACTGCTTGCAGGTATGTCTTTACAATGAAAGTAATCAAATGATTTAATACGAAGTCGTCTTACAGGAAAATTCACAACAAATTGAAATTTTTTTTAAAATTATCACTGCTTGCAGTTAAATATTTACAATGAAAGTAATCAAATGATTTAAATCGAAGTGCTCTTTCAGAAAAATTTACCACAAATTGAAATTTTCCTTAAAATTATCACTGTTTGCAGGTAAGTCTATGTAATGAAAGTAATCAAATGATTTAATACAAAGTCCTCTTTCAGAAAAATTCAACACAATATGAAATTTTCTTACAAATTATCACTGCTTGCAAGTAAGTCTATACAATGGAAGTAATCAAATGGCTTAATACAAAATCGTCTTTCAGGAAAATTCACCACAAATTGAAATTTTCTTTAAAATTATCACTGCTTGCAGGTAAGTCTTTACAATGAAAGTAATCAAATGATTTAATTCGAAGTCGTCTTTCAGGAAAATTCAGTACAAATTGAAATTTTCTTTAAAATTATCACTGCTTGCAGGTAAGTCTTTACAATGAAAGTAATCAATTGATTTTAATACGACGTCTTCTTTCAGAAAAATTCTCCACAAATTGAAATTTTCTTTACAATTATCACTGCTTGCATGTAAGTCTATTCAATGAAAGTAATCAAACTGCTTGCAGGTATGTCTTTACAATGAAAGTAATCAAATGATTTAGTACGAAGTCCTTTCAGAAAAATTCACCACAAATTGAAATTTTCTTTAAAATTATAACTGCTTGCAGGTAAGTCTATACAATGAAAGTAATCAAATGATTTAATACGAAGTCGTCTTTCAGACAAATTCACACAAATTGAAATTTTCTTTAAAATTATCACTGCTGGCGGTAAGTCTTTACAATGAAAGTAATCAATTGAATTTAATACGAAGTCCTCTTTCAGAAAAATTCACCACAACTTGAAATTTTCTTTAAAATTATCACTTCTTGCAGGTAAGTCTATACAATGAAAGTAATCAAATTATATAATACCAAGTCGTCCTTCAGGAAAATTCACCACAAACCGAAATTTTTTTTAAAATTATGACTGCTTGCAGGTAAGTCTTTACAGTGAAAGTAATCAATTGATTTTAATACGACCTCTTCTTTCCGAAAAATTCTCCACAAATTGAAATTTTCTTTAAAATAATCACTGCTTGCATGTAGGTCTATTCAGTGTAAGTAATCAAAGTGCTTGCAGGTATGTCTTTACAATGAAGTTAATCAAATTAATTAATACTTAGTCGTACTTCAAGAAAATTCACCACAAATTGAAATTGTCTTTGAAATTATCCCTGCTAGTAGGTAAGTCTTTACAATGAAAGTAATCAATTGATTTTGATACGAAGTCTTCTTTCAGAAAAATTATGCACAAATTAAATTTTTTTTAAAATTATAACTGCTTGCATGTATGTATATTCAATGAAAGTAATCATACTACTTGCAGGTATGTCTTTACAATGAAAGTAATCAAATGATTTAATACGAAGTCGTCTTACAGGAAAATTCACAACAAATTGAAATTTTCTTTAAAATTATCACTGCTTGCAATTAAGTATTTACAATGAAAGTAATCAAATGGTTTAAATCGAAGTGCTCTTCCAGAAAAATTCACCACAAATTGAAATTTTCCTTAAAATTATCACTGCTTGCAGGTAAGTCTATATGATGAAAGTAATCAAATGATTTAATACAAAGTCCTCTTTCAGAAAAATTCACCACAAATTGAAATTTTCTTACAAATTATCACTGCTTGCAAGTAAGTCTATACAATGGAAGTAATCAAATGGCTTAATACGAAATCGTCTTTCAGGAAAATTCACCACAAATTGAAATTTTCTTTAAAATTATCACTGCTTGCAGGTAAGTCTTTACAATGAGAGTAATCAAATGATTTAATTCGAAGTCCTTTTCAGGAAAATTCACCACATATTGAAATTTTCTTTAAAATTATAACTGCGTGCAGGTAAGTCTATTCAATGAAAGTAATCAAATGATTTAATACGAAGTCGTCTTTCAGGAAAATTCACTACAAATTGAAATTTTCTTTAAAATTATCACTGCTTGCAGGTAAGTCTTTACAATGAAAGTAATCAATTGATTTTAATAAGACGTCTTCTTTCAGAAAAATTCTCCACAAATTGAAATTTTCTTTACAATTATCACTGCTTGCATGTAAGTCTATTCAATGAAAGTAATCAAACTGCTTGCAGGTAAGTCTTTACAATGAAAGTAATCAACTGATTTTAATACTACGTCTGCTTTCAGAAAAATTCTCCACAAATTGAAATTTTGTTTAAAATTATCACTGGTTGCAGGTAAGTCTATTCAATGAAAGTAATCAAACTGCTTGCAGGTAAGTCTTTACAATGAAAGTAATCAATTGATTTTAATAAGACGTCTTCTTTCAGAAAAATTCTCCACAAATTGAAATTTTCTTTACAATTATCACTGCTTGCATGTAAGTCTATTCAATGAAAGTAATCAAATGATTTAATACGAAGTGGTCTTTCAGGAAAATTCACTACAAATTATGACTGCTTGCAGGTAAGTCTTTACAGTGAAAGTAATCAATTGATTTTAATACGACCTCTTCTTTCCAAAAAATTCTCCACAAATTGAAATTTTCTTTAAAATAATCACTGCTTGCATGTAGGTCTATTCAGTGTAAGTAATCAAAGTGCTTGCAGGTATGTCTTTACAATGAAGTTAATCAAATTAATTAATACTTAGTCGTATTTCAAGAAAATTCACCACAAACTGAAATTGTCTTTGAAATTATCGCTGCTAGTAGATAAGTCTTTACAATGAATGTAATCAATTGATTTTGATACGAAGTCTTCTTTCAGAAAAATTCTGCACCAATTAAATTTTTTTTAAAATTATAACTGCTTGCATGTATGTATATTCAATGAAAGTAATCGTACTGCTTGCAGGTATGTCTTTACAATGAAAGTAATCAAATGATTTAATACGAAGTCGTCCTACAGGAAAATTCACAACAAATTGAAATTTTCTTTAAAATTATCACTGCTTGCAGTTAAGTATTTACAATGAAAGTAATCAAATGATTTAAATCGAAGTGCTCTTTCAGAAAAATTCACCACAAATTGAAATTTTCCTTATAATTATCACTGTTTGAAGGTAAGTCTATATAATGAAAGTAATCAAATGATTTAATGCAAAGTCCTCTTTCAGAAAAATTCACCACAAATTGAAATTTTCTTACAAATTATCACTGCTTGCAAGTAAGTCTATACAATGGAAGTAATCAAATGGTTTAATACGAAATCGTCTTTCAGCAAAATTCACCACAAATTGAAATGTTCTTTAAAATTATCACTGCTTGCAGGTAAGTCTTTACAATGAAAGTAATCAAATGATTTAATACGAAGTCGTCTTTCAGGAAAATTCACAAAAAATTGAAATTTTCTTTAAAATTATAACTGCGTGCAGGTAAGTCTATTCAATGAAAGTAATCAAATGATTTAATACGAAGTCTTCTTTCAGGAAAATTCACTACAAATTGAAATTTTCTTTAAAATTATCACTGCTTGCAGGTAAGTCTTTACAATGAAAGTAATCAATTGTCTTAATACGACGTCTTCTTTCAAAAAAATTCTCCACAAATTGAAATTTTCTTTAAAATTATAACTGCTTGTATGAAAGTCTATGCAATGAAAGTAATCAAACTGCTTGCAGGTATGTCTTTACAATGAAGATAATCAAATTAATTAATACGAAGTCGTCTTTCAGAAAAATTCACACAAATTGAAATTTTCTTTAAAATTATCACTGCTGGCGGTAAGTCTTTACAATGAAAGTAATCAGTTGAATTTAATACGAAGTCCTCTTTCAGAAAAATTCACCACAACTTGAAATTTTCTTTAAAATTATCACTTCTTGCAGGTAAGTCTATACAATGAAAGTAATCAAATTATATAATACCAAGTCATCTTTCAGGAAAATTCACCACAAAATGAAATTTTCTTTAAAATTATGACTGCTTGCAGGTAAGTCTTTACAGTGAAAGTAATCAATTGATTTTAATACGACCTCTTCTTTCCAAAAAATTCTCCACAAATTGAAAATTTCTTTAAAATAATCACTGCTTGCATGTAGGTCTATTCAATGTAAGTAATCAAAGTGCTTGCTGGTATGTCTTCACAATGAAGTTAATAAAATTAATTAATACTTAGTCGTATTTCAAGAAAATTCACCACAAATTGAAATTGTCTTTGAAATTATCGCTGCTTGTATATAAGTCTTTACAATGAAAGTAATCAATTGATTTTGATACGAAGTCTTCTTTCAGAAAAATTCTGCACAAATTAAAATTTTTTTAAAATTATAACTGCTTGCATGTATGTATATTCAATGAGAGTAATCATACTGCTTGCAGGTATGTCTTTACAATGAAAGTAATCAAATGATTTAATACGAAGTCGTCCTACAGGAAAATTCACAACAAATTGAAATTTTCTTTAACATTATCACTGCTTGCAGTTAAGTATTTACAATGAAAGTAATCAAATGATTTAAATCGAAGTGCTCTTTCAGAAAAATTCACCACAAATTGAAATTTTCCTTAAAATTATCACTGCTTGAAGGTAAGTCTATATAATGAAAGTAATCAAATGATTTAATACAAAGTCCTCTTTCAGAAAAATTCACCACAAATTGAAATTTTCTTACAAATTATCACTGCTTGCAAGTAAGTCTATACAATGGAAGTAATCAAATGGCTTAATACGAAATCGTCTTTCAGGAAAATTCACCACAAATTGAAATGTTCTTTAAAATTATCACTGCTTGCAAGTAAGTCTTTACAATGAAAGTAATCAAATGATATAATTCGAAGTCCTTTTCTGGAAAATTCACCACAAATTGAAATTTTCTTTAAAATTATAACTGCGTGCAGGTAAGTCTATTCAATGAAAGTAATCAAATGATTTAATACGAAGTCGTCTTTCAGGAAAATTCACTACAAATTGAAATTTTCTTTAAAATTATCACTGCTTGCAGGTAAGTCTTTACAATTGTTAAATCGTGCATGTTCATAACAGATGAATCTAATTCTATCTTAATTCTTATATAAAGAAATTTAATTGGAATTGTAAGAAAACAAGATATATATATGTATATACCATTAATTCATAATTTCATATGTAGGTCAGACATGAATAAAGGTTCATGTTATCGTTGTAATAGGAAACCTAATTTCATTCACCTGGCGCGAATTTCATTCACCTCGCTTCATGCAAAAATAAATTCTTCGTCATTATAATCTAAAAGAAAGTTGACACTCAGCAATAACTGAGGAATTTATTTTGCATGAAACTTGCAATTTCGCTAGATAAGCAGTATCGGAAATTCTTAATTGAATATTGCTTTCTTTTGTTTTTGGGGTAGAATAAGTGGTAATGTTAGCAAAATTTTAATATAAATTCACGGCGAGTAATGAATAAATTATCAGTTGTTAATAAAATTTAGAGCGTTTTATTCAGTATCGCGTAACCCTTCTAGTTTTTTTTCAGGCTTTTGGTATTCGGTTAAAGTGCCGTTTATACCATCATCAATAACAACTAGCAAGCCAGGCAACTGTATTTACCTTGGTATATCGGTTCAAGTGCCGTTTATACCATCTGCGTTTTAAGGCTAAGGAAATATAGGCAAGACAAAAGAGCCTTGTCTCAACATTTGGTGACCCCGACGTGATACAAGTGAAACATTTGTATCACGTATTGAATCAAGTGGAATTAAATCAAATAAAAATGGCAAACGTATTTGAAAAATTAGCAGCGGAACAAACCTGCAATGGAAAAGAGAACCAAAGAACCATCGCAAACTACAGAAAGGACTCGATTGACAGAAAGGTCACTAAAGAGTATTATGCAGATCGCCTTCACCAATTGGAGGAGGCATGGGCACTATTTGAAACAACGGATAATAAGATGAGAATGATTCCTGATCTTCCTTGGAGTCATTCTTACTTTACGACAGATTACTACAATACAATCATGGCACTTTATAGCCAATATCAGGTTTATTTTGCTGAGAAGGTAGAGCACTTCACTCATCAAGAGGCAGAGACATCCTCCAAGGCTTCAACTGTTGAAAGCGAAGGCACTGAAGGACCTGGTCCAAAATCACCAGACATAATGAAACATGCTAGTGCTACAGGAGCAGTACCAAGGGCACCCAAAATTCCTAAATTCGAAGAGAAAAATGGTCATCTACCTCCTTCTGAAACTCAGCTACGACAATTAGCTGGAATCATAAGAAGACAAAGACGAATTATTGGTGTGCTAAGGAATGTACTTTACGTAATCGAGACTGATGGTGAAGATCATTCAAGACAATACTACGAACTAAAACTGAGGTCAATTAATCAGTACTGGTCACAAATCGAAGAGTGTGATCATAAAATATGGGAACTGACTGAGGACCCAATCAAGGAGGGCTATGATGCAGAAGAATTCATGAAGATGCAAGAGGAAGTGGATAACTGCTAAATATTATTAGCAACCAAACGTGACAGCCTTCATGCAACAACAATACTGTCATCCCAGTTCTCAAACGTCGACTCAAGTGCAATACTAAAACTGCCCAAGTTAACACTCCCACGATTCGATGGTGTTTACTTGAAGTGGACCCAGTTTCACGACTTGTTCACTCATATGGTGCACAATCAACCAATGCCAAATTGTCAGAAGTTATGGTATCTCAAGGCCAACTTAGCTGGAGAAGCAGAAAGATTAATAAGGCACTTTACGGCCTCAGAAGAAAACTATACAGCTGCTTGGCAGACCTTAAAGGATCGTTATGACAATCGCAGACTGTTGGTAACAGCACTCATTAACAAGTTATCATCTCAGTCAGCACATGTGAACGATAACCCTTCAGCTGCTACAATAAAATCGCTACATGATACTACACAAGAGTGTCTGTTAGGATTGCAGAATTTAAGCGTTTCAACGGCAGATTGGGATCCACTCTTGCTTCATATCTTAACAAAGAAGCTTGACAGAAGCACGTACACTCTATATGAGCAATCACTATCAAAGCCTAGAGAAATACAGGGTATAAAGGTATTTCTATCATTTCTAGAAACCAGATTTCAAGCACTCGAAGCACTCGGCACTAAGTATAAAATTGACGATTACCAAAGAAGACATGGCAGCTCCAAGGCACTAACTTCGATAATATCATCCACTTCAAATCGGGCATCATGTATATCATGTAAAGGGAACCATCCTCTTTTTGCATGCCCCCAGTTTTTGAAAATGACACCAGCCAGTCGACTGAGCTTTGTACGCAGTCATAACTTGTGTTTTAATTGTCTCAAGCCTGGTCACAGCAGCAACCAGCGCATACAAAATCCACCAAAAAACACAACACGCTTGTACATCTAGAACCATCAGGGAAGGTAGAAAAATCTGATGTCAAATCACCAAGAAGTTCATCTTCAGTAGATGTACTGTTACAAAAGGCTGATACACCAGGTTATCAACCAGCCATAGTCAGACCTGGATTTACCCTTAGGCTGACAAGGCTGAAGCCTAGGGCCCCGCCGTCCGGCTGGGGCCCCAAATTTCAATTTTTATATCAAAAGGTTTAACATTTTAATACTAAAATTGAAATTTTTACTTTAAAAATTTTTTTTATAGTCAAAATTTATAAAAAAAGTTTTTGCAGTTTTTTTTTCAAAACAAGGTTGGCTTTGGAATTTCCTTCAAGCGTTTACAAACACAACAATAAATTGAAATCATTGCTTCAGATTATTGATTGTGCTTCAGACGAAATATAGGTTTTTTAGTTAACTACAAAAAGTTATTAGTTGAAGTTTATTGAATAATTTAATAGTGAAGTGAGAATTTTATATACATAAGCGTAAGTACTTCACTTTCTCCTGTGTTTCTTTTTTAAATTTAGACTTTGGTTTTCTATAACAGAGACATAATATTGAACATCCCTAGCTTTTATAATGTCTTCCAAAAGAATATATGCTAGTGGTGCGGAAAAAAGAAAACGAAAAGCTGAACTGGAAAAATATGAAGCTTCGCTTCCGAAATTAAGTGAGTATTTTAGCACTATTGAAACAACCAAGAGAAACAAAAATTGCGGTGAAAAAGAAATATCAGCAACATTGCTTCCTGATCAAGAATCTGCAGATACCGTGGTGCGATCTGAATGTCTTAGCATTGATATATCATCATCATCCTTAACTGAAGATGTCAGCATTGGTACCGCACAAATCAATTTACCTTCAATTTCGATGGAAAGATTCGAAAATACGTTGGTGACAACAGATGATCCGGCCACATGGTTAAATATAACTAAAGAATTACGTGAACAGGTCATCAGAAGGAACATAAATCAAAATTTGAACCGTAATTATTCAAAATCCCTAAGAAAAGAAAACACTCAATCTAGATTTTTGCCATTGAGTATATTTGAAAGAAAAATGTGCAATGGCGAACAGGTTACGAGAAAATGGTTGGTATATTCCCCTTCTACCGGAAACGTATTTTGTGACCTTGTAAACTATTTGGCAAACAAAAGTCTGCGTTTAGAAGTGGGTTTGGAGATTGGAAAAACTGCCAGAATCTAATTACATCGCATGAAAACAGCAAAAATCATAAAGAAAACGTTAATGATTGGTGTACAATGTCTAGTCAATCTGGCAGAATTGACTGTGAAATTGTCAAACAACGACAAATGGAAAAAAGTTATTGGCGTAACGTTCTTAAGCGCGTCATTGAGACCATAAAATTTCTCTCAGAACGAGGGCTTGCCTTTCGTGGCGACGATGAAACACTTGGATCTCCATCTAATGGCAATTTCTTAGGCATTCTTGAAACCATTGCCAAGTTTGATCCATTTCTGGCTAGCCATATTGAAAGATATGGCGGAAACGGCTCCGGAAGTACAACATATCTATCCAAAACAGTTTGTGAGGAGCTAATTCAAGTTATGGGTCAAAAGTTACAGTCAAAAATTATCGCAGAAGTTGAAAGTGCTAAATACTTTGCCATCAGTGTAGATTCTACTCCGGACATCTCCCATGTCGACCAACTTACATTTACTATACGATATGTACTATCGAATGGAAAACCAGTCGAGAGATTTGTCAGATTTCTTGAGCTCCACAGCCACGGTGCTGAAGATATTTCTAACCAAATTTTAAAATTTATAGAAAATGTTGGTCTTGATATTAATAATTGTAGAGCTCAAAGCTATGATAATGCTGCAAACATGGCTGGCATTTACACAGGCGTACAAGCACGAATAAAAGATGTAAATCCACTTGCCCATTTCGTACCGTGTGCGGCACATTCAGCAAATCTCGTAGGTGCTTGTGCTGCTGACTGTTGCTTAGGCGCTGTCAACTTTTTTGGCTTTATTCAAACATTATACAATTTCTTTTCTGCTTCGACATATAGATGGAAAAAATTAAAAAACTGTTTGCGGAAAGGTGGCCTCGTTGTTAAATCGCTTTCTAAAACTCGATGGTGCGCTAGAGCAGATGCAATTAAAGCTATTTTTAAGGGTTATGCAGAAATTAGAGCTGCTCTAAGTGAACTTTGTAATGATAATATTGAGAATAGAACTACGCGACAGGAGGCCCAAAATTTGGATAACAAAATGAACGAGTTCGATACAGCGATACTAACAGTTATATGGTATACATTAATAAGCAGACTCAACGCAACAAATCAGTCCCTTCAACACGTTAATATTGATATTCTCAGTGTTGTGAAACTGTATGAATCTCTTTTAAATTTTGTTCTTGTAACGCGTGATAATTTTGATGAAATGGAAGAGCAAGATAAGAAACTTGTATCAATACATGACAATGTTAGTGAAAAAACACGAGATAGAGTACGAAAAGGAATGTTTGATGAAGAAAACGCAATGAATATTGAACTGAGGGCTCGCGATAAATTTAGAATTCAAATATTTTATGTAATTATTGATTCTTTGGCTGCTGAACTACGTAAACGACAACTTGCCTATTTGAAATTAAAAGAACTGTTCGGATTTTTAACAGATTTCAAGAAATTAAGTTTAATAGAATTGAGACACCAATGTATACGTTTAGTTGAGGCGTATCCTGGTGATTTAGAAATGGAATTCGTGGACGAATTTTTGCAGTTTTCTTCTACGATAAATACCGAAGATGATATTAAAGTTGTAGATTTAATGACCCACCTGGATAAGTACGTTATGTTGGGAACATATCCGAACGTTAGAATCGTTTTAAGAATATATTTTACTATCCCAGCGACCAACTGCGAGGGTGAAAGATCATTTTCAACATTATCTCGTGTTATAAATCATTTAAGAAGCTGCACTGGACAAGACCGACGAAATGCCTTATCATTAATGGCTATAGAATCCGAACTTCTCCGCGAAATGGATTTTGATACCATTGTTGAAGATTTTGCAGAGAAAAAATCTAGGAGAAAATGCTTCTAAATTAATTTTGTTTTATTTATGAATTCTACTTTGTTTTATTTTTTATATATGAATAAATGTAATATTATTTTCGAAATTTAACTATTATAATAGCAGAAAGCTATTTAAACTTCTTTTTTTAAAAAAAAAAGTATAATAGGGCCCCATAATATTTTTAGCCTTGGGCCCCCGCAAGAGTAAATCCGGCTCTGGCCATAGTAGCAACACTCACAAACCAAAAACCAAGAGGTTATGTTCTCCTGGGCACAGCCATTGTCAAACTCATATCTGTAATGTAAAAGTGGTTACCGTTAAGTGCTGATCAGTTATTGCAAAATATATAACCCAGAAAAGCAATTGCGAGACAATTGAATTATTTAAGGGTATCGACCTATAAGGCATCGATTATTTACTTTCGCAATAGCTGATCAACTTTAAATTTATAAAATACGCTAATTCCGCTGATCCTACAATATGAAGCAACAAATGAAAGTAGGTCAGTGCGAAAGCATGAAGAAAGGTTTTGGAAAGAACTGAGGGCGAGTGATTGAATACGGGCGATTGAAGACGGTCGAAAATAGTCGTTTGTTAATAAAATAAGTGAAAAAGCCTGATAAATACACGTATAAAATTAAAAACTTTTCGGTTGTTTTTTTTCTAAAACCAATTCCCATCCCAAAAGAAATATACCTACCTCTACAAATTGGCGCAGCCGGTAGGATGGGAAAGTGAAAAAATTAATATTTTATAAATGTGTATTTACCAAGTGAACTTAAAAAGAAAATAAAGAAAAAAAAAAGAGAAAGAAAAAACAAAACAAAATAATTCAGTGCAACTTATATATATATAAATATATATAAAAAAAAAAAAAAAAAAAAAAAAACTAAGACAGCAATAACAAAGCACGTGAAAGTGGAAAAAAGTGGAGAAACAAGACACCAGATCTAACCATCGTCTGTAAGTCAGCCAATTTTGTAAATATATACATACATACATATAAGTACCGATTATATCATTCACATAATATTTTAAACATAAAAACAAAAATCAGATTTTGTTAACTTCGTAGGTATATATGTAGGTACTTAATTGATAACACAGAACAAGGTTATAAAAAAAAAAAAAAACACAAATTAGCTATATATGTATATATATGTACGTAAGGGCTTGAATAAAATCGAATCTCTCTGTAATTATCGTGAAAAAAAAAATGTGTTAGGAAAACTCAACTTACTTAATTCGTAATATGAGCAGACAATAATTATCGTGTAAAAAAAAAAAAGATCAGTTAAAAAAAAAAATTCTACTTACGTTTTTTTTTTACATTTCGTAATATGAAAAAACAAGATAACCACGGTTCTGTAGATCACACATAAATGTCTTTTGCCTATTTTTTCCCAGATCTAGCCCGAACTTCTGGTAGCCGCACTCGACGATCAAGTCTCCCCCAATTGCCCCTAGAGCATATAACTCGCACTAAAGAATACGAGTATCTTTGTGAAAGAATAGATTCGCTTTCTTTAGATAATTTAAGTTGCCCCGAACTTACAAGAGAAAGTGTTGAAATCCCTGCTTCAGAAATTGCAGTCTTTCAAGAAGCAACAAGCTCAATTCCAAATTCGTGCGATCAAGTTTCAAAACAAACAACCCAAACTAGATTTAGCGATTGCAAGTTAAGAAGTGGTGTCGTTTACAAGCGCGGTCGTATTAACTCATATCCCATAGAAAAAACTCCCGTAAGTGGCATAGTCAAAGAAGCAACAATATTCGCACACCCCGGTTCAAGAAATTCTGATAAAAGTACAATGATAGCACTGGAGCGAATAAGTAAACTCGTCAATAACGTCGTCCCCATTTTTCACGGTGACAGACGAAATAATCTCGCAAATGATCTGCAAATATTTTTAGATTGCTGTAAGCAGGTACATGATGCTTTACCTACAGATGAGGAGAAAGGCATTCTGATACCGTTATTGAAAACTAAGTTGAGAGGGGAAGCCTACGACTTAGTAAAACACCTACAAATAAAAAAAATCACCGAATTTGAGTCGCTTTTATTAAATTCATTCACCCCAGAAAAGTCCATTAATGATATAATAAGCGACATACGACGGTGTATACAATTGCCGGGAGAAACTGTTAATGCGTTCGGAACTAAACTGAGTATGCTTTTGGTGGAATGCAAAAGAGCTATTAATAACAAGTATCCCGAAAATAATCAGGCATTAATAGGTGAAATTGAGGAGGAAGCGTGTTATGTTTTTAAGACAGGCATCCTCAGCCCCATAATAAGACAAAGCTTGCTAGGTAATGCGGATAAACGTCTTGAGGAGCTAATCAAAATTGCCCAAAGAATTGAAAAGACTGAAGATCGACAAGTTCAGAGTCGACAAATTGGTTTTAGTTGGCAGACTTCTCCTATTTCCTCCCCAAATACATTGAGCGGAATAGAAATCAGACAACTTAAAGATCTCTTGCGTGATACTGCGCTCAGTCATAATGTCCAAGAGAAACTAATACCTTCAAAAAGTCAGTGTTCATCTTATCCTTCCACACTCATCCCTGCACGACCAGAATCACACAATGATATAAGAATTATGGACGTTAAGAGAAATCTGTCTACCCCTCAAGAAAACGCACGTGTTTTTCCAGGAGCTCACATCATCCAAACGTCAGCACCCCGTATCAATAGAAGAAGTTACATCAAGAAATGTAGTTTCTGTGAGAAAGACGGCCACACTTATCAAGAGTGCCGGACCCGACGACGCACTCCATACTGTACAATTTGTCGAAGCTATGGTCATATTTTCCAAAATTGCTCAGTAACAAAAGAAAGGAAAACTCAGGTAAATGCAAACCCCACACCAGTAAAATGTGATTGGTGTGAAAGGCTCTATCATACTATAACAGAGTGTCGAGCAAAAAAATCTTGGAAAAAAAAGCAGAACCAAATAAACCACAATCATTCGGGAAAATAAAGTTGGCTAGCCTACTGCGCCCTATGGCTAACCCTTCTACAGATGGGTGCAATAAATTTAAGAAAAATCAACTTATTCCTAATACTCCCACCTTTACTACCATTCCCTTGCAAAATAATGCAAAAACTAAGAATGAAGCAGTAATCGAACTACCGTTAAATATTTCAAAAACAGGCACCGTTAAACTTTTGGTCGATACGGGAGCTGAAGTAAGTATTTTAAAAAAAGACAGCTTGAGCAGCAATACTGCCATAAATTCTCAAAAAATACTTCACCTCTCAGGATTATATGGTGGTAATGACACAACGCTTGGTTCTTGCATAGGAATATTTCTTATAGGGGAAGGTCTAAAATGTGAGTTTAATATCTGTAATGCTAACAGCTCTGTTCCTTTCGATGGTATATTAGGCCGTAACTTTCTATGGCGGAATGCAAATATTCTCACAACTGAAGGCATTTTACACTTCCCGTACAACGATAGCAACCCAATCGACCTAAAAATCCCTTTTTTAAATAAAACAGTAGCGAAAACATTAGATCAAAAGCAAAAACCTAATGCAAAATATTCACTATCATCTGATCCTAATGCAATAATTACTAGCACATACTACACCAACCATAGTAAAGGAAAACAATCAAATATTTCCAATTCCTTAACCTCAAGCAAAGAAACAAACATAAACACTGATTTTCTTTATGACACTGCGACGCGGATTCCACCGCGATCAGAAATGGTATTAGAAATACCAGCAGATAACTGTGATGGTGAAATGTTTTGTTTCTCACAAGAGGTTTTACCCGGCCTTCTCACAGCCAATTCGTTAATACAGCCACAAAATGGAAAGATAAGGTTAAGTGTAATAAATACGCATGACAGGGAAATTGCACTACCACATTTCGAACCAAAGTTCGAACCTTTACAAAACTTCACTACTTTTAAACTGGAGAAGACACAGATAAACCAGTTAAATGTTTCCACAAAAAATCGTCTCGATAGACTATCAACGGAAATAAATACTGATCTAACGCATAATATCGAAGAGCTGGAAGCGATAAAAAATTTATGTGAAGAGTATAATGATTTATTTTATTTAGAAGGTGACCCGTTACCTTACTCCACTGCCGCATGTCACACTATTCCTGTAAAATCCGACCAAGCACCAATAAACCAAAGGCCTTACCGTTTACCTGACATTCATAAAAACGAAATCAATAAACAAATAGACAAAATGATGAAAGATAACATTATTATTCCAAGCAACAGCCCATGGAACTCACCGTTATTAGTAGTCCCAAAGAAACCTGGCCCAGATGGTAAAAAACGTTGGAGACTCGTTATAGATTTCCGAAAACTTAATCAACAAACAATCGGAGATGCATTCCCTTTACCAAGAATAGACGATATTTTAGACCAACTAGGAAATTCCCGTTATTTTTCAACCTTGGATTTAGCGAGCGGTTACCATCAAATATTAATGGACCCTTCCGACCGTGAAAAAACTGCTTTTAGCACGTCATATGGTCATTATGAATTCCTTCGCATGCCTTTCGGTTTAAAAACAGCTTCAGCGACATTCCAACGCGCAATGAATCATGTACTAACCGGCTTACAGGGATTGAAGTGTTTTGTTTACCTAGATGATATAGTCGTCTACGGAAAAAACCTGGAAGACCATATGAAAAAACTAAAGGAAGTATTTGATAGACTCAGGGAATATAATTTAAGACTTCAACCTAATAAATGGCACTTCCTTAGGAAAGAAGTAGTATACTTAGGCCACAAATGTACACAAGATGGTTGTGCCCCTGATACAGACAAAATCAAATGTGTTCAAGAATTCCCTATACCCAGAACAATTAAACAACTGCAAAGTTTTTTAGGTTTAGCTAATTACTACAGAAAGTTTATAGCAAATTTCTCTAACATCGCAGAGCCTTTGACAAAAATGTTGCGCGGAAAACAAAAATTCGCTTGGTCACCGAGAAGTGAAGTAGCCTTCCAAGAAATTAAAAAAGCGTTAACCACACCTCCTCTTTTGGCTTATCCTGACTTTACAAAAGCTTTTAATGTTACAACTGATGCTAGCAACGAAGCATTAGGTGCGGTCCTATCTCAAGGACTCCCAGGTCGTGATCGTCCCATTGCGTACGCTAGTCGCACCCTCAATAATGCAGAGAGACGCTACTCAACTATAGAAAAGGAGTTGTTAGCCATAGTTTGGGCTGTAAAAAATTTTCGATGTTACCTTCTTGGAAGAAAATTTTCGGTCTATACTGACCATCAGCCACTGCTGGGAGTATTCAATATAAAAGACCCCACTTCAAGACTGATACGATTTCACCATAAACTTTCGGAATTCGACTACGAAATCAAGTACAAGCCAGGTCGAAAAGACTCCAACGCGGACGCCTTAAGCCGCATACCTCAGGAAGAAAATTCTATACTAGTCACCACCAGATCTCAAAACAAGAAACCAGAAACATCGAAAGACATCGAAAATCTAAACCAAAAAGGAATGATAAGCGAAGAAGACTCGGTTTTAAGCTTGGGAACAGAATATCTAGATGATTTATCTATTTCAGGAGAAAACGCTACTCAGTATCAGATTATTACTGATGAAAAAGATATCAACGAAATATTAAAAGCATTTCATATGAACCCATTGGGGGGTCACCAAGGCATTGCACGGACATATCATCGCATTCGACGACAATACAGGTGGAAGAATATGTTGAAAGATGTAGTCAAATTCATTAAATCCTGTCCTAAATGTCAGAAAAACAAACATAGTAAGCAAATTCGAATGCCAATGGTAATGCCGGATACAGCAAAAAGGCCTTTCGACAAAGTGTATCTCGATATAGTAGGTCCACTTCCTGTGACAAACCAAGGAAATAAGTACATACTTACATTTGAGGATGACCTAACAAGGTTTATGGATTGCTACGCTATACCCGATGGAGAAGCGGCCACTGTGGCGAAAACGTTTTATGAAGAGATAATAACACGCTATAGAATACCGAAGAAATTAGTAACTGATCAAGGCTCTAATTTTATGAGTGACTTATTTAAGCGTTTATGTAAATTCCTGAAAATTCAAAAACTCAACACTTCTGCGTATCACCCTCAATCGAATGGTGCTTTGGAAAGATCCCATCGGCCATTAGGGGAATACTTGAGAAACTTTGTTAGCGAGAACCCTCATACTTGGGATGAATGGCTAAGAGAGGCTGTCCATGTACACAACAACACTAAGCATTCCTCGACATGTTTAACGCCAATGGATTGTCTTTTTGGGTTTACGGCTGAGTTACCGACAAATATTAAGCGCAAGCCCGAACCAATATATGACCACGAAAACTACTTCTACAGCCTTCGAAACAAAATTCAACAAGCCCATAATATTGCTAGAAAAAATCTCATAAATAGTAAAGCGGTTAATAAGAAATATTATGACAGAACAATCCGTGAGGAATCATTCTTAATAGGTGATATGGTCCTTTTGAAAAATGAAGCTAAAAAGGATAAGTTATCACCGATATGGATCGGACCTTATGAGGTAAAGGAAGTAACCTCTCCAGTGAATTTAAAAATTCAGATAGGTCGGAAGGTGAAAACTGTTCATGCTAATCGATTGAAAAAATTTCAAAAATAAAGTTAACTTAGCCTACACAAACACCCTGAATATGTACAATGTACATTAACAAAAAACAAAATTTTGTTTTTTTTATATTACTGAATTTACGATTTTTATTCCTTATCAGGTACTAACTAAAAATGCAATTACTTACTATGTTTGCATTGGGAGCGCTCAATTTAGTTAGAGCAGAGGTTCCATTTACCCGAACCCAGGTAGACAATACAGGTATCATTTTTGAAGAAGCTAGTAAAGCGCTCCTATACAAGGACCAGTGGACCATTCTCACTGCAGTAAATTTGTCACGAGTTTCCGTGTGGGAGGAATACTTGGATTGGAGTGAAAATATTGTGGTAACAATTTGCAATCAGTATATAGTTTTAAACATAAATCAAACCTGTAAACGAGATATAAAAAATGTACAATATATATCAGGTAAAATAAGATTAGCCCTAAGTAAAATAGAAATGAAACCTAGAAATAAACAGCGGCGGTCATTATTCGATGGTATAGGGTCGTTTGCTAATTTCCTCTTCGGAACGATGGATCAAGAAGATGCGAAAGAGATTTACTCTAGGCTAGACAATTTAGAAGGGGATAATAAGCAAACTTTAGATTTAGTGAAAGAGCAAATTAGCCTAATAAAAGCAAATTACGAGGATAATAATGAAACACTTGAAAAATTCAACAGAGACTTACAAGAAATTAAAAACCAAACTATGACCATGCTAAACCTTTTTAATGAAACAATAGCAAAAATACTTTCAGAGAATTCAATCATAAAATGGCAACTTTCCTTGGATGAAACCACAATGAATATTATCATTCACCTGCAAGAAATTGAGCGCCAAATTGAAAATCTTTATATCATTCTTAGTAGTTTGAGCAGCAAGCAGTTACACCCGTTAGTGCTTAGTTACGCTCAACTTGCGGAGCTAATGGAAAATCTGCCCACAACTTATCCACTTAGTGAGACACTTCAAAACCCGTTCTTGTTACAGCAGTTGGCTACGGTCGAAAGCTTTGTTGACCAGCAGAAATTAATATGCAAAATTATAATACCACTACTCCAAAAAGAGTGGTTTTCTCTTAAAAAAGCGTATCCTCTCCCCGTAATTAGCAAGGGAAACGTTTCAGTGCATTATGAGATACCAGAGGATTACTTACTTACAGATAACGGAGCAAATAACTTTATTATGCTAGTCGAATCTCAAGTAAAAAACTGTAAGAAGGTTACCCTTGGTATTACCAAAGAAATTTTAGCCTGCCATTTTATGCTCCCCATCTATACTGCACCTGATAATCATTGTCTTATATTACTTTACAAGGGTTGGCCAGAGGCTAACCAAGCATGCACTATTTCGCATATACTCCAAGAGCACGACTCGCTTATCAAAATGGTCACACAAAATTCTTGGCTTTATTTAATAGTGAAAGAAATTACTGCGACTATTGAGTGTGAAGATTTCAGAACAGTCATAAAGTTAGTTGGTAAAGGTATACTAAATCTAAAACCGAAATGTATTATGAAAATCGGGAATGTACTTCTCACAACTACTAACACCTTTGTTCGAAATGTCTCAATAGAATCGATTGAGTTGATACCGAAAGTTGATTTCGAATTAGAGACACATGAACTGTTCAAACAACAAAATCCAATTTTCACGGCCGAAATGAAATTGCAGTTAACGAATCACCAAACGCACTCCAACTACCTCGAAATACAAAAAAATAAACTAAAAAAACTTCCAGTTAAAGGTAGAACAAGTAGAAAAAGACCGGACTTTACGATCGCAAAGGCAAAACCAAAGGAGTCATTCAATTGTCTTCGGAGCTTCGATAGGTCTCCTTGCCATACTGTCAATAGTGTTAATAATAAAATTAGCAAGGATTGCTAGATCAAATAGCAATTTACAAAGCAGGTTTCCGAGTATTAACAGGAAAATTTTCAAAACTAATAGTTTAGTTAAAATACAGCAAAACGATATAACTCCAGAAATTGAAAATAAGACAAATACAAAAGAAACCCCGGTTGACCCAAATTGCCAATCTATTTCCAGCAAACAAACTAATAACCCCGAAATCAAGACACCATCGATACCATTAACTACCCCTACTATAAAATATTTTCGTGCGGGAGAAAAGACTAATATTAGTGACTTTGAAATAATTTAACAAAAAAAAAAAAAAAAAAAAAGTGGATATTTTGTTATTTACGACAAAAGGAATTAATTATTTACTCAAAGTTTTAAATGCAAAAGCGTAAGTTGAATTAATTAATTGGATTTTTTTTTAAGAATTTATAAATTTTTCTAAGGTGTTGTAATAATATATAATAAACGTAAATAAGTATAAATAAATATTTGGGGTATATTATAAAGTAATAATAAAGTTTTAATAGAACAACTATACGAATTATAAACGTTAAGATCCATGTAACAAAAAAAAAAAAAAAAACATATATATAAAACTTTTTATAGACATTTATTTTTGTATGCTTTATACTGATCAATGTGAGTAAAGTAAATCGACAGGAATAAAATAAAATTCCATATTACGAGAAGGATTATAAATAATAGCTACACACAAATTATATTATGTAATTTCTTATTTCTTATATTTGTAATAAAAAAAAAAAAAAAAAAAAAAGTGTGTTAGTTTCGTTGATCATAGTTTTTTTTTATACCAGAATGTTTCTATAAAAATATGAAAAAAAAAAAAAAAAAAAAAAAAAAATTATAAAGAAAACGCAGAAAATAATATAAATAAAAATATCAGAAAGTGAAAAATAGAAAAAGTAATTAGAAATTATATATTAAATGTGAGGTGACCCATGTGTTACAACTACATAATGAAAATAAAACAAAAATATGATAAAATAATACAAGTTATATGTAAAAGAAAAACAAAGGAAAAAGGTATCTATAATATATATATATATATATATATAAAAGCGAATTGTATATTATGAATTTATTTCCGTTACAGTAGAAAAAGAAACTCTTTCTTAGTTAAAGATGTGGTCTTCAGGTATTTCCAAAACCTATCACTTATCTTTTTGGCTTCTACATATTTTCGTCACTTATAATAACGAACCACTACATATAATACAACCCCAAAATTCATACCCTAATGAAGGCTTACAGCCTTCGCTTCAAAGGGGGGGGGGGGGGGGGGGGAGGAATGTAATGTAAAAGTGGTTACCGTTAAGTGCTGATCAGTTATTGCAAAATATATAACCCAGAAAAGCAATTGCGAGACAATTGAATTCTTTAAGGGTATCGACCTATAAGGCATCGATTATTTACTTTCGCAATAGCTGATCAACTTTAAATTTATAAAATACGCTAATTCCGCTGATCCTACAATATGAAGCAACAAATGAAAGTAGGTCAGTGCGAAAGCATGAAGAAAGGTTTTGGAAAGAACTGAGGGCGAGTGATTGAATACGGGCGATTGAAGACGGTCGAAAATAGTCGTTTGTTAATAAAATAAGTGAAAAAGCCTGATAAATACACGTATAAAATTAAAAACTTTTCGGTTGTTTTTTTTCTAAAACCAATTCCCATCCCAAAAGAAATATACCTACCTCTACATATCTGACAAGGGAGACACAATAGAATGTAGAGCCATTCTTGATTCAGGCTCTCAAGTTAATATAATAACAGAAAGGGTTATTAAGAAACTAAACTTGACACCAAATTCAGAAAGAATTACCATACATGGTGTCGGAAATAAGAAAGGAAGAATCCAACATAAGGTTAATTTGCGGTTAGAGTCCACAATGAACAAATATGCAACAAGAGTAGAAGCCTTTGTGCTGCCAAAAATAATCGCGCCACAACCAACGCAGTCATTTGACATCTCTAAGTGGGACATACCTAAAAATATCAGACTTGCCGATTCTAAATTCAACATAACCGACTCAATTGATTTGCTTTTGGGAGCAGAGTTTTATTACAACCTACTGTCCATTGGACAAATCAAGTTAGCAAATAATCTTCCAATGCTACAAAATACTGTTCTTGGATGGGTATTGACAGGCAAGATCGATCAGATTGAAACAGCTGCCACTACATGTGGTATATGTTTAGAGGACGAACAAACAGATCAACTTGTTCAAAGATTTTGGAAACTTGAAGAAGTTGCTGCAGCAAAGGACAAATTCACTCAAGAAGAAAGGCGATGTGAAACCCACTTCACGCAAACAGTCCGTAGAGATGACAGCGGACGATTTATAGTTAATTTACCGTTTCGTGAGGAATCAACAAAATTGGGCGAGTCCAGAAGCATGGCATTGAACAGATTTCTCGCTTTAGAAAGAAGATTGGCCAAAGATGCTGCCTTAAGGTCTCAGTATGTGGAATTCATAACAGAGTATATTGATCTCAGACACATGAAGGAAATAAATGGCGTTAGCATCCAATCGCCCCATTACTTCCTTCCGCACCATTGTGTTCTAAAACCCGATAGTAGCACCACTAAATTAAGAGTGGTGTTCGATGCATCGATGAAGACGTCATCTCAATTGTCTTTAAATTATATCTTGTGCGCAGGACCAACAGTTCAAAGTGACTTATTTTCACTACTGCTGTGGTTTCGGCTACCACGATTCGTATTCACTGCAGACATTCAAAAGATGTACCGACAGATACTGCTGGACGAAGCCGACCAGAAATATCAGCTAATTTTCTGAAGAAATGACCCAAGAGAATCATTAAAAATTTACCGACTATGTACAGTCACATATGGTACTCGACCGGCACCTTATCTGGCAACAAAATGCCTTCAGAAATTGGCTCAAGAAAATACCGTTAGATATCCATATAGTGCCGAGATCCTGAAAATGACTTCTATGTGGATGATTGCATTACAGGATCAGACAGTTTGCCGACAGCCATAATAATGCAGAAGGAACTTGCAAAACTTCTACAAGGCGCAGGTTTTCGATTGAGAAAATGGTGTGCCAATCACGCCCAATTGTTGCAAGGCGTTCCACCAGAGGATCAAGAAATAGACCTTGACTTCGAAAACAGCACAGAAGAAAAGATAAAGACGTTAGGACTAACATGGCTGCCCAAGTCAGATCAATTCAGAATTAAAGCAGTCTCTAACCAAGGATCCAGGATCACTAAAAGAATAGTCACTTCTGACATCGCCAAACTTTTCGACCCTTTAGGTGTATTGGCACCAGTAGTCGTCACCGCTAAGATCTTCACCCAACAACTTTGGCAACTAAAAATTGACTGGGATGCAGCCTTACCAATGGAACTTCATACAAGATGGCTTAATTTCAGGACCACTCTGTCAACCTTAAACAACGTCACATTTCCCAGGCACGTATTTGCAAAGGAAGTTCCAAGGCATATGCAAGTCCATGTGTTCTCAGATGCCTCAGAAAAGGCCTATGGCGCTGCACTTTATATCCGATCGATCAGTAAAGATGGCAGAATTATTGTGAGACTATTATGCGCTAAATCTCGCGTAGCACCACTACAAAAACAAACTGTTCCTCGTTTGGAACTATGTGCAGCTCTAGTAGCAGCCGAACTTGCAAACCGTGTAAGGAAGAAACTGAAGTGGGAAGAAGTACCAACCTATTTCTGGTCAGATTCGGAAATAGTGTTATCATGGATAACTTCATCATCCACATCATATCAAACATTTGTTGCTAATCGGATTGGTGCAATTCAAGAATTAACCATAGCGGCACAATGGCATCATGTGAGATCAAAGGATAATCCAGCCGATGTACTATCCAGAGGGCTGGAGCCAGACAAATTAGAAACATGTCATCTTTGGTTCTACGGGCCAACATTCCTGCACGGAAGTGAAACCGTATGGCCTACAGCTTATCAAACCAAGATTGAGTGTCAGTTAGAAAGAAAGCGTACAGCCTTGCCCGCAATAACTACAGCAGAAGATATATCTAGTGTGATATACAAAATCAATCATGAGGGATCATTTCGGAAGCTTCAACGCATCATTGCTTATATGATTCGATTTGTAAGGAATGCCAAAATTCCACTCAAATCACGGCCAAACCATCGCTTCATCACTTGTCGAGAATTAAATGAAGCCTTGTACATCATAATAAGAGCCGTACAAGAAGATGAGTTCAAGGAAGAAATAAAACAATTAAAGAAAGATCATGAATTAAACAAGGGAAGTTGTCTAAAAGGTCTTACACCATTTGTCGATGACAAAGGCATCATCAGAGTGGGCGGTCGTTTAAAGGAATCAGTACTAGAATATGATGCAAAATATCCTCTGATTTTGCCCTATTCAGATCCGTTAACAAAACTATTGATGTTAACAATTCATAAGGAGAATCTGCACTCTGGCCCGCAAGCCTTGCTGGCCGATACAAGACAACGCTTCCGGCCAATAAAGGGAAAGTCAATCGCGAGATCAATTGTTCAGCATTGTGTGACATGTGCAAGAGCCAAACCAAAAATGTTGACACAGATCATGGGCAATTTGCCTCCCGCAAGAGTTCAACCAGCACGACCATTCGTTAACTCCGGTGTTGACTTTTGTGGGCCAACCTGGGTGCATTACAAAATTCGAGGAAAGAGACCTCACAAGGCATACATCGCTGTTTTCTGCTGTTTTGCAACAAAGGCCGTCCACTTAGAAATAGTCAGCGACTTGTCAACAGAAGCCTTTATTGGGGTATTAAGGCGATTTATGGGCCGCAGAGGAAATTGTAGGAACTTATACTGCGACAACGCAACCAATTTCGTTGGCGCAAGAAACCAACTACGCGAATTGTCTGAGGCCATCCATTCTGAAGCAGCGAGGGAAACCATAGCAGGAACTTGCAGTAAAAGAGGAATCGATTTCCACTTCATTCCTCCGAGAGCACCACACTTCGGTGGGCTATGGGAAGCTGCTGTAAAATCCGCAAAGCATTTACTTATAAAGACAACTTCAGCCAGATCTCTAACTTATGAGGAGCTGGAGACACTAATGATCGAAATAGAAGCAATTTTGAACTCTAGGCCACTAACACAGATGTCAAATGACCCTAATGACCTGACTGCTATCACTCCTGGTCATTTCCTGGTAGGTGAACCATTAACGGCACCCATAGATGCAAGTGCCAAGCAATTGAAAACTAGTCTGCTAGCTAGATGGAGGCTAGTGTCTGATATGAAACACGAATTTTGGAGACGATGGTCCCGAGAATATTTAAATGAACTACAATATCGACTCAAGTGGAAACAGCGCTGCCAGAACATAGATCCTGGCACTATAGAGGTTATACAAGATGATATGTGGGGATGGGGTTGCTGTCCCACTTAATTTCCTGTTGGAGAACTTAGCTCTCAGGTCCCAATAAAACATCTATTAGAATGGATAATAAAGAATAAGTTTATTAATAATTAATTAAATTATTTGGGTCTCGCAGGACTCCAACGGGATCCGTTGTATTTTGTAATTAAACTTTTTCTAAAATTAAATATGGTTTTTATTATTTTCTACACCCTAGTTGACTTCTACTTTTCACTAGGACGATTAAAAACCTTTTTGTTTTTCCTTTTTTTTTTTAATATTCCTAAGCCTACTGCCTAACCACATTTTATAAATCACCAAGTGCTTCGTCAATTTTCGGAGTCGAACTTTACAAATTCCCTACGGACCTGCCAGGTACAAAGCGTTTTGTATTTGCCGCCACAGCACTCCCCCACCAGCAAAACCCAGGGTTTTTAGCGATACTTAGAAGGTGGCTTTGTGATTCGTCCTGAACGGGTAATTTGTTGTGGTATTATAGTGTTTCCATCCGTGAGGAACCTAATCCTTCGGGATGTTGCGAGGTGTGGTCAAGCTGATGATCTACCGTTTGAGTGTGTTTGGTTAAATGATATTTGCCTGAAGGAATTATTCAGGTTGTAACGCACTTCGCACCGAGTCTGTCCTTACGAAAACGTGAGAGCATCTCCCAATCTCTTTGAATTTGAAGATAGCTTGTCTGGAGTGATTTGAAGCTGGGACCGGTCTGATGTCTGTAAAGAAGTCGCGTAATAAAGCGATATATTCTTTCTGGGGCAAAAATTGTGAATGCTGGAAAAAATCGCTAGGAAGACGCAAGTTCTCGCCGTAAACTAGTTCCGCTGGTGTAGCGAGAAATTCTTCTCTGAGTACAGTTCTAAGGCCTAGCAACACGAAAGGCAAGGTTTTTGTCCAGGCTTTTTCCCTATACGCCATTAAAGAAGCTTTTAGAGTCCGGTGACATCTTTCCAAAAAACCATTCGCTTGTGGGTGGTAAGCCGTTGTTCGATTGCGTTCAAAACCCAACAATTTTGACAACTCAGAAAACAAGGCTGACTCGAACTGTGAGCCCTGGTCGGTAATGATCCGCCGAGGTATCTGAAGTTCTGCGTCTTTGTCTTGTGCCTCAGCAATAGCCGCAAAGTTCATCATACTCGGAAGATTGAGCTCGTTAAGTCTAGAAAGTGTATTGGCTACGACATTCTCTTTACCCGGTATATACCTAATATCTGTTGTGAATTGGCCGATGAAATCTAAATGCCGAAGCTGTCGAGGGGAGGCTTTCTCTGAATCCTGCTTAAATGCGAAAGTTAACGGTTTGTGGTCCGTGAAAAGGGTAAAACAACGGCCTTCCAGAAGATAGCGGAAATACTTTATACCTTTGTAAGCTGCTAATAATTCCCTACCGTATGTGCTGTATTTACATTCCGTGGTACTGAGCTTAACTGAGTAAAAGCCCAAAGGTTGCCAATCATCTTCGCATTTCTGATGTACAGCAGCACCGATGGCAGTATCTGATGCGTCGACGAACAACGCTAATTCCGCGAAAGCCTTGGGAAAAGCGAGGAGTGTGGTTTGCGCTAGTTGCTCTTTAGCAAATTCGAATGCTTCTACGGTTTCCTTTGTCCAATCGATCTTTTTCAAACCCTCCTTCTTGGAACCTGTTAAGTAACTGTTTAAGGCTGCATGATGCTTGGCCGCCAACGGTAGAAAACGACGATAAAAGTTCAGCATTCCGAGGAAGCGCCGTAATTCCCTGACATTCGTAGGTAGTTTGAAGTTTGAAATAATTTCGACACGTTCCGGTGACGGTTTAATACCTTGAGCGGCAACCAAATGACCCAAAAATGTTACTTCCTTTTTCAAAAATGTGCATTTCTCGACATTGATTATTAAACCGAATTCTTTTAAACGTTTAAAAACTAATTCCAGATGCTTGAGATGTTCCACTTTGCATTTTGAAGCTATTAAGATATCATCTAAGTAGATGAAACAAAAAGGAAATTCTCGGAGAATGCCGTGACTGAACCTTTGGAAGGTTCGCGCCGCATTACAGAGGCCAAACGTCATTCGAGTGAACTCAAAGAGACCAAAGGGGGTGCATATAGCTGTTTTCGGAATGTCTTTGGGTTCAACAGGAATTTGGTGATATGCCTTTTTTAAATCCAACGTTGAAAAGAAGCTGCAATTTTGTAGACGATATGTGAAATCGTGTATTAGTGGAATCGGGTAGCGGTCTGGTATGGTACGTGAATTTAAGGATCTATAATCACCGCATGGCCTCCATTCACCATTTTTCTTCTTTACTAAGTGTAAAGGGGAAGACCAGCTACTGTCTGAGGGTCTACAAATTCCCTGTGCCAAAAGGAAATCGAATTCTTTCCGAGCCACTGCTAACTTCTCCGGTGCAAGGCGTCGCACCTTTGAGACGACTGGTGGACCTTCAGTAAGTATGTGGTGTGTAGTTGTATGTTTTACTGGACTAGTAAAATTTGTCTCTAAAGTGATAGCTTGGTATTTATGCAATAAATCCCGAACTTCGGGATTGATTGACTGATCAAAAAGTAACGAAAGGGAAGGAAAGTTTGTTGAAAATTTTTCGCCACGAGAATTCAAGGAAGTGAGCGGATCAATGATAACTTTCCTTTTAATGTCCACTAACAACCCATAGTGACTAAGAAAGTCCGCGCCCAAAATTGGTCTGGAAATATCTGCTAAAATGAAATACCAGGGGAACGCACGCTTTAACCCCAAGTCTAAAGTTAACATTTTTTGGCCAAACGTGTCAATTGTCGAGGAGTTTGCTGCGGCCAGTCGTAAATTTGACTCTGATCTGCGATCAGCCGAAGAGGCTGGGAGCACCGAAACATCAGCACCAGTGTCAATTAAAAAGGGTTTATTTGAAGCTTTATCGAAAATATATAGACGACTGTTTATAGAGCCACTTCCGCACGCCGTCAATGGCAGAGGGCACTCTAGTTTGTCGAAAATTCCGACACTATTTTGCTGGTTCCAACACTTGTATTGCAAGGTTTATGCATTTTGAAGTTACAGGGAGGAACACAATTCTTAGCTCGCTCCCAAAACTTCGTATGGTACCAGCAATATTTGTTTGGCGTTTTTACGCCATCATTCGAAGTCTGTGGTCGCAGTGGCGACCTTTTTGTCAACTCATATTTAGGAGACCTACTTTCGGCAGTTTCTTGGCGATAATTCAGGGATTTTTCGAATAATTTTTCCAAGTTATTTACTCTGCTTGACAATTTTTCGTAAACGTTTGAATCATCTCTAGAAGGGTTAATAGCATACACCTCTGATCGAGTATTGACTTCGGCTATTCTGTCGGCGCAGCTTGCTAGTTCATCCAGCTTCCCTGGATTACAAGCCAAAATAGCCTGCATCTGCGAAGGTAATCGTTGTAACCAGAGAGATTTCAAGATCCTATCTCCCAGCTTCAAACCATCCAAGACCCGCATCTCACGTAGCAATTGAGAGGGTTTTTTGTCCCCCAATGACAGTTCAGTCAACAACTGTTTAATTTTGTGCTCCTCGCTACTTGATAACCGAGAAGTCAATACTTCCTTCAACCTAGAATATTCTTCCCCTTCAGGAGGATAATATACCATATCGCTGACCAACCTTACGATGCTTTCGTCAAGAGCACTGATGGCATGGTAAAACATAGTTTTTTGTTGGTTTATCCTGGCGAGAGTAAACTGCGCTTCCAATTGAACGAACCACAACTCCGGCGAATTTTTCCAAAAAGGAATGTTTTTAATTGCAATCGAATTAATGTTTACTGTCTGAGGTTGTGTTGGGTCGGAAGTCTGTTCGTCAATCGAGCCCTGTGCGAGGCTTGATATGGTATTTATATCAATTGCTTGGAATGCCCCTGGCAAGTCTTCGAGGGAAACCCAACGCTCCTCCATATTGTAAAATCTCGAATTGAGTGAACCAAACTTAACAAAAACGAACCGAGCGAAGAGGACTAGGTGATTTGCAAAATGTTTACAGATTACAACTATACGTACGTATATATATATATATATGATAAACAACAAAATGAAATAAAAATAAACAACAATAACTGAATAAATATTCGAGTGTGGTAGAACAAAATTTTTTAAACGTAACACAAACAGAATAACTTTTATTTTAAACAATTTTTTAAATTTTATCGATACCTCTGATCTTGCAATGTGTTATCAATCCCGAATTCGATGGTTGAAGGTGGTATCGTCGTCCCAAGTATGCAACAAAGCCTTTCTGTTGTTGGATGTGTTGTTGGGACTGTCATTGACGTTGTTGTTAACAGGAAATGTGACACCAAATAGCTGCTTCTGCACCAACTGTGGTTGCTGTTGTTGAAATTGTAGAACTGTTGAACTCGTATAATCTATCCCTTGAACTTCCAACTCGTTATTGCTTGAAATTCCAACTGCAGACCCAAAAATTAAAAGTAGGCCGAGAGGCTTCAGATGTGGTTGATGGAAATTTATAAAATCTGGTCAATGCTGAGTTTGATACGTTATAGTTCCAATTGATTCAGAAATAGATATATATCTTGCCCAAGTATATAGTCACTTTTCGCCTTCGTGCGTATATAAACTGTGTTTATAAAATCGATGCAAACCGGGTTGAAGAATTGTTCCTGGAAGAATTAACCCTTTTCTGTTCTTCTATTTCGTAAGAAGAGCTTGTTGGTGCTCGTGCTCCAGGATGCGTTTCCTCTTTTCGGGGTCACCAGTGTGGGGATGGGGTTGCTGTCCCACTTAATTACCTGTTGGAGAACTTAGCTCTCAGGTCCCAATAAAACATCTATTAGAATGGATAATAAAGAATAAGTTTATTAAATTAATTAAATTATTTGGGTCTCGCAGGACTCCAACGGGATCGGTTGTATTTTGTAATTAAACTTTTTCTAAAATTAAATATGGTTTTTATTATTTTCTACACCCTAGTTGACTTCTACTTTTCACTAGGACGATTAAAAACCTTTTTGTTTTTCCTTTTTTTTTTAATATTCCTAAGCCTACTGCCTAACCACATTTTATAAATCACCAAGTGCTTCGTCAATTTTCGGAGTCGAACTTTACAAATTCCCTACGGACCTGCCAGGTACAAAGCGTTTTGTATTTGCCGCCACAGATAATCTTCCGGTCATGAAATGGCCACTAGGGAGAATTCTTCAAACACATAAGGGAAACGATGGTTATGTTAGAGTTGCTGACGTAAAAACAGCTAAAGGTATACTTCGCAGACCTATTCACAAGCTGTCACCATTGCCGTGTGAGGAGGTAGATCATAACGAGACTCCAATGAGCAATAATGATATGGCCGAAGAAATTACAGGAACAGAAGAGTCGCCTCAAGGGACAAGCAATGTCGACAAGGATCAAGTGCCCAAGAAACGACGACGACAGTCTTATGGCACTGCAATTGCAACACTATTATTGGCTTGTTTGGTTCTACCGCCCGGACTTGGAGCAAACATCGATATCGAGAGCTTCGATCCTAAACCGGGGATATATTTCGAAAATATCGGCAAAATAAATTTCATATCAACCGAATGGAATTTAATAGTTTATTACGATTTGAAACCATATTGGATGGAGCTTTCGGTATTATCAAATGGGACGAGGGCATTACATAACTTGTGCCAGCAGAGTAAAACAAGGAGCACATGCATCCAGATAGTGACACAACTTCAGCAGATTGAAGAAGAGTTACATGCCGACAACATACTCCTGTCCACCAGAAGACAAAAACGAGGTGCTATTGACATTGTCGGAAACCTGGCCAATTCACTTTTTGGGGTCCTTGACTCTGAATATGCAAAAAAAATGTCACCTACTGAAAAATTAGACGTCAATAATTTACGCAACGGTTAACGTCTTGAAAAAGGATCAACTAGCTGCAGAAAAGAAATTTAAGGAATTAGACGTCCAAATCACCCACTTGATAAACCACATAAACCACACCGGAGAAGAAACGTATGAGCTAAAAATCAGCCAATTATTTACAACCCTATCCATCCAAATGATGTTCATAGTATCCCATCTTCAGAGAATGCAGTCTTCAATAATCGACGTGTTAACAGACATACACCACGGCAGAATCAGTCCATTACTTGTGACGCCCCAACAATTACGTAACGAACTCATCATGGTCAAGAATCACCTACCACCAGGATTGCAATTACCCGCAGATCAGAATGATATTGTGGAACTATACAAAACCATGTCCGCAGAATCAGGAGTAACCAACAACCACGTAATAGTTAAAATCAGAATGCCGCTGGTCACTCTGGAAAGGTTTGACTTGTTCCAGATGATACCGATACCTCTATCAACTAATGAAGTGCTTGTAGCTGTACGGCCTTGCGCTACATACATCGCTCTCAGTCCACACAGAGATCAATATTACCCAATGACAAAACAGGAACTGTCATCCTGTATGTCGACGGAGGAGCTCAATCATGTATGCCCTCTGAACCATCCTATATATCACAAGGGGGCGGCCGCTTGCTCCTGCGAAGTGAATCTGTTTAACAATTCAACATATAGAAAATGCGAAATGGAAAAAATAGAGAACAGTCCTGCTTGGATTCAGCTCAATAATCCAAACCAATGGATCTACGCAGTCAAGGAACCCACCACTGCAAATGCTTGGTGTAACGAGGAAAACATCCCGCTGACTTTAACAGGTTCTGGTCTTTTAAAGATGATGCCAGATTGCGTCATCAAGCATGACGTACTGACAATTCGAGGAATACATACATATCCTAGCAGCATTAGAACATCCTACAAGAGGTTAAGTGAGTTAAGCAAAATCACCACACCAGAACAGCTACATCCAGTCATCGGTAACCTAACTCCCTACGAAGCCCAAGAAGAACAACTGGAAGAATTGATGAGATTGGTCTCATCACAGCTCCAAGAGGAAACAATGAAGAAGACTCATTCCCACAATATCCATCAATTTACCATTGGATATCTTTCGCTCGGACTAATTTTATTCTTCACCGCCATCCTGATATTCAAGAATCGAGATGATTGTAGGCACAAATCGAAACGGGCTATGCCCGCACCCAGGCAATCTACGGAATCTGACTTCAGTATCAACGTATAGTCATTTGAATCTTCGAACGAAGGTTCAACGCGGGGAGAATGTTAAATCGTGCATGTTCATAACAGATGAATCTAATTCTATCTTAATTCTTATATAAAGAAATTTAATTGGAATTGTAAGAAAACAAGATATATATATGTATATACCATTAATTCATAATTTCATATGTAGGTCAGGCATGAATAAAGGTTCATGTTATCATTGTAATAGGAAACCTAATTTCATTCACCTGGCGCGAATTTCATTCACCTCGCTTCATGCAAAAATAAATTCTTCGTCATTATAATCTTAAAGAAAGTTGACACTCAGCAATAACTGAGGAATTTATTTTGCATGAAACTTGCAATTTCGCTAGATAAGCAGTATCGGAAATTCTTAATTGAATATTGCTTTCTTTTGTTTTTGGGGTAGAATAAGTGGTAATGTTAGCAAAATTTTAATATAAATTCACGGAGAGTAATGAATAAATTATCAGTTGTTAATAAAATTTAGAGCGTTTTATTCAGTATCGCGTAACCCTTCTAGTTTTTTTTTCAGGCTTTTGGTATTCGGTTAAAGTGCCGTTTATACCATCATCAATAACAACTAGCAAGCCAGGCAACTGTATTTAGCCTTGGTATATCGGTTCAAGTGCCGTTTATACCATCTGCGTTTTAAGGTTAAGGAAATATAGGCAAGACAAAAGAGCCTTATCTCAACAACAATGAAAGTAATCAATTGATTTTAATAAGACGTCTTCTTTCAGAAAAATTCTCCACAAATTGAAATTTTCTTTACAATTATCACTGCTTGCATGTAAGTCTTTTCAATGAAAGTAATCAAACTGCTTGCAGGTATGTCCTTACAATGAAGGTAATCAAATGATATAATACGAAGACCTCTTTCAGAAAAATTCACAAAAAACTGAAATTTTCTTTAAAATTATAACTGCGTGCAGGTAAGTCTATTCAATGAAAGTAATCAAATGATTTAATACGAAGTCGTCTTTCAGGAAAATTCACTACAAATTGAAATTTTCTTTAAAATTATCACTGCTTGCAGGTAAGTCTTTACAATGAAAGTAATCAATTGTTTTAATACGACGTCTTCTTTCAAAAAAATTCTCCACAAATTGAAATTTTCTTTAAAATTATAACTGCTTGTATGAAAGTCTATCCAATGAAAGTAATCAAACTGCTTGCAGATATGTCTTTACAATGAAGATAATCAAATTAATTAATACGAAGTCGTCTTTCAGAAAAATTCACCACAAATTGAAATTGTCTTTGAAATTATCCCTGCTAGTAGGTAAGTCTTTACAATGAAAGTAATCAATTGATTTTGATACGAAGTCTTCTTTCAGAAAAATTCTGCACAAATTAAATTTTTTTTAAAATTATAACTGCTTGCATGTATGTATATTCAATGAAAGTAATCATACTGCTTGCAGGTATGTCTTTACAATGAAAGTAATCAAATGATTTAATACGAAGTCGTCTTACAGGAGAATTCACAACAAATTGAAATTTTCTTTACAATTATCACTGCTTGCAGTTAAGTATTTACAATGAAAGTAATCAAATGATTTAAATCGAAGTCCTTTTTCAGAAAAATTCACCACAAATTGAAATTTTCCTTAAAATTATCACTGCTTGCAGGTAAGTCTATATAATGAAAGTAATCAAATGATTTAATACAAAGTCCTCTTTCAGAAAAATTCACCACAAATTGAAATTTTCTTACAAATTATCACTGCTTGCAAGTAAGTCTACACAATGGAAGTAATCAAATGGCTTAATACGAAATCGTCTTTCAGGAAAATTCACCACAAATTGAAATTTTCTTTAAAATTATCACTGCTTGCAGGTAAGTCTTTACAATGAAAGTAATCAAATGATTTAATTCGAAGTCCTTTTCAGGAAAATTCACCACAAATTGAAATTTTCTTTAAAATTATAACTGCGTGCAGGTAAGTCTATTCAATGAAAGTAATCAAATGATTTAATACGAAGTCTTCTTTCAGGAAAATTCACTACAAATTGAAATTTTCTTTAAAATTACCACTGCTTGCAGGTAAGTCTTTACAATGAAAGTAATCAATTGATTTTAATAAGACGTCTTCTTTCAGACAAATTCTCCACAAATTGAAATTTTTTTTACAATTATCACTGCTTGCATGTAAGTCTATTCAATGAAAGTAATCAAACTGCTTGCAGGTATGTCCTTACAATGAAAGTAATCAAATGATATAATACGAAGTCCTCTTTCAGAAAAATTCACAACAAATTGAAATTTTCTTTAAAATTATAACTGCGTGCAGGTAAGTCTATTCAATGAAAGTAATCAAATTATTTAATACGAAGTCTTCTTTCAGGAAAATTCACTACGAATTGAAATTTTCTTTAAAATTACCACTGCTTGCAGGTAAGTCTTTACAATGAAAGTAATCAATTGATTTTAATAAGACGTCTTCTTTCAGAAAAATTCTCCACAAATTGAAATTTTCTTTACCATTATCACTGCTTGCATGTAAGTCTATTCAATGAAAGTAATCAAACTGCTTGCAGGTAAGTCTTTACAATGAAAGTAATCAAATGATTTAATACGAAGTCCTCTTTCAGGAAAATTCACCACAAATCGAAATTTTCTTTAAAATTATTACTGCTTGCAGGTAAGTCTTTACAATGAAAGTAATCAACTGATTTAATTCGAAGTCCTTTTCAGGAAAATTCAGCACAAATTGAAATTTTCTTTAAAATTATAACTGCGTGCAGGTAAGTCTATTCAATGAAAGTAATCAAATGATTTAATACGAAGTCGTCTTTCAGGAAAATTCACCACAAACTTAAATTTTCTTTAAAATTATCACTGCTGGCAGGTAAGTCTTTACAATGAAAGTAATCAATTGTTTTAATACGACGTCTTCTTTCAGAAAAATTCCTCCACAAATTGAAATTTTCTTTAAAATTATAACTGCTTGTATGTATGTATATTCAATGAAAGTAATCAAACTGCTTGCAGGTATGTCTTTACAATGAAAGTAATCAAATGATTTAATACGAAGTCGTCTTTCAGGAAAATTCACAACAAATTGAAATTTTCTTTAAAATTATCGCTGCTTGCAGGTAAGTCTTTACAATGAAAGTAATCAAATGATTTAATACGAAGTCGTCTTTAAGCAAAATTCACCACAAATCGAAATTTCCTTTAAAATTACCACTGCTTTCAGGTAAGTCTTTACAATGAAAGTAAACAATTGATTTTAATACGAAGTCTTCTTTCAGAAAAATTCTCCACAGATTTAAAATTTTCTTTAAAATTATCACTGGTTGCAGGTAAGTCTATTCAATGGAAGTAATCCAACTTCTCGTAGGTAAGTATTTACAATGAAAGTAATCAAATTATTTAATACGAAGTGCTCTTTCAGAAAAATTCACCACAAATTGAAATTTTCTTTAAAATTATCACTGCTTGCAGGTAAGTCAATATAATGAAAGTAATCAAATGAATTAATACACAGTCCTCTTTCAGAAAAATTCACCACAAATTGAAATTTTCTTACAAATTATCACTGCTTGCAAGTAAGTCTATACAATGGAAGTAATTAAAGGGCTTAATACGAAATCCTCTTTCAGGAAAATTCACCACAAATTGAAATTTTCCTTAAAATTATCACTGCTTGCAGGTAAGTCTATATAATGAAAGTAATCAAATGATTTAATACAAAGTCCTCTTTCAGAAAAATTCACCACAAATTGAAATTTTCTTACAAATTATCACTGCTTGCAAGTATGTCTATACAATGGAAGTAATCAAATGGCTTAATACGAAATCGTCTTTCAGGAAAATTCACCACAAATTGAAATTTTCTTTAAAATTATCACTGCTTGCAGGTAAGTCTTTACAATGAAAGTAATCAAATGATTTAATTCGAAGTCCTTTTCAGGAAAATTCACCACAAATTGAAATTTTCTTTAAAATTATAACTGCGTGCAGGTAAGTCTATTCAATGAAAGTAATCAAATGATTTAATACGAAGTCTTCTTTCAGGAAAATTCACTACAAATTGAAATTTTCTTTAAAATTACCACTGCTTGCAGGTAAGTCTTTACAATGAAAGTAATCAATTGATTTTAATAAGACGTCTTCTTTCAGAAAAATTCTCCACAAATTGAAATTTTCTTTACAATTATCACTGCTTGCATGTAAGTCTATTCAATGAAAGTAATCAAACTGCTTGCAGGTATGTCCTTACAACGAAAGTAATCAAATGATATAATACGAAGTCCTCTTTCAGAAAAATTCACCATAAATTGAAATTTTCTTTAAAATTATAACTGCCTGCAGGTAAGTCTATTCAATGAAAGTAATCAAATGATTTAATACGAAGTCGTCTTTCAGGAAAATTCACTACAAATTGAAATAGTCTTTAAAATTATCACTGCTTGCAGGTAAGTCTTTACAATGAAAGTAATCAATTGATTTTAATAAGACGTTTTCTTTCAGAAAAATTCTCCACAAATTGAAATTTTCTTTACAATTATCACTGCTTGCATGTAAGTCTATTCAATGAAAGTAATCAAACTGCGTGCAGGTAAGTCTTTACAATGAAAGTAATCAAATGATTTAATACGAAGTCCACTTTCAGGAAAATTCACCACAAATCGAAATTTTCTTTAAAATTATTACTGCTTGCAGGTAAGTCTTTACAATGAAAGTAATCAACTGATTTTAATACTACGTCTGCTTTCAGAAAAATTCTCCACAAATTGAAATTTTCCTTAAAATTATCACTGGTTGCAGGTAAGTCTATTCAATGAAAGTAATCAAACTGCTTGCAGGTAAGTCTTTACAATGAAAGTAATCAATTGATTTTAATAAGACGTCTTCTTTCAGAAAAATTCTCCACAAATAGAAATTTTCTTTACAATTATCACTGCTTGCATGTAAGTCTATTCAATGAAAGTAATCAAACTGATTGCACGTATGTCTTTACAATGAAAGTAATCAAATGATATAATACGAAGTCCTCTTTCAGAAAAATTCACAAAAAATTGAAATTTTCTTTAAAATTATAACTGCGTGCAGGTAAGTCTATTCAATGAAAGTAATCAAATGATTTAATACGAAATCGTCTTTCAGGAAAATTCACTACAAATTGAAATCTTCTTTAAAATTATCACTGCTTGCAGGTAAGTCTTTACAATGAAAGTAATCAATTGATTTTAATAAGACGTCTTCTTTCAGAAAAATTCTCCACAAATTGAAATTTTCTTTACAATTATCACTGCTTGCATGTAAGTCTATTCAATGAAAGTAATCAAACTGCTTGCAGGTAAGTCTTTACAATGAAAGTAATCAAATGATTTAATACGAAGTCCTCTTTCAGGAAAATTCACCACAAATCGAAATTTTCTTTAAAATTATTACTGCTTGCAGGTAAGTCTTTACAATGAAAGTAATCAACTGATTTTAATACTACGTCTGCTTTCAGAAAAATTCTCCACAAATTGAAATTTTCTTTAAAATTATCACTGGTTGCAGGTAAGTCTATTCAATGAAAGTAATCAAACTGCTTGCAGGTAAGTCTTTACAATGAAAGTAATCAATTGATTTTAATAAGACGTCTTCTTTCAGATAAATGCTCCACAAATTGAAATTTTCTTTACAATTATCACTGCTTGCAGGTAAGTCTTTACAATGAAAGTAATCAAATGATTTAATTCGAAGTCCTTTTCAGGAAAATTCACCACAAATTGAAATTTTCTTTAAAATTATAACTGCGTGCAGGTAAGTCTATTCAATGAAAGTAAATTGAAATTTTCTTTAAAATTACCACTGCTTGCAGGTAAGTCTTTACAATGAAAGTAATCAATTGATTTTAATAAGACGTCTTCTTTCAGAAAAATTCTCCACAAATTGAAATTTTCTTTACAATTATCACTGCTTGCATGTAAGTCTATTCAATGAAAGTAATCAAACTGCTTGCAGGTATGTCCTTACAATGAAAGTAATCAAATGATATAATACGAAGTCCTCTTTCAGAAAAATTCACCATAAATTTAAATTTTCTTTAAAATTATAACTGCCTGCAGGTAAGTCTATTCAATGAAAGTAATCAAATGATTTAATACGAAGTCGTCTTTCAGGAAAATTCACTACAAATTGAAATATTCTTTAAAATTATCACTGCTTGCAGGTAAGTCTTTACAATGAAAGTAATCAATTGATTTTAATAAGACGTTTTCTTTCAGAAAAATTCTCCACAAATTGAAATTTTCTTTACAATTATCACTGCTTGCATGTAAGTCTATTCAATGAAAGTAATCAAACTGCGTGCAGGTAAGTCTTTACAATGAAAGTAATCAAATGATTTAATACGAAGTCCACTTTCAGGAAAATTCACCACAAATCGAAATTTTCTTTAAAATTATTACTGCTTGCAGGTAAGTCTTTACAATGAAAGTAATCAACTGATTTTAATACTACGTCTGCTTTCAGAAAAATTCTCCACAAATTGAAATTTTCCTTAAAATTATCACTGGTTGCAGGTAAGTCTATTCAATGAAAGTAATCAAACTGCTTGCAGGTAAGTCTTTACAATGAAAGTAATCAATTGATTTTAATAAGACGTCTTCTTTCAGAAAAATTCTCCACAAATTGAAATTTTCTTTACAATTATCACTGCTTGCATGTAAGTCTATTCAATGAAAGTAATCAAACTGATTGCACGTATGTCTTTACAATGAAAGTAATCAAATGATATAATACGAAGTCCTCTTTCAGAAAAATTCACAAAAAATTGAAATTTTCTTTAAAATTATAACTGCGTGCAGGTAAGTCTATTCAATGAAAGTAATCAAATGATTTAATACGAAATCGTCTTTCAGGAAAATTCACTACAAATTGAAATCTTCTTTAAAATTATCACTGCTTGCAGGTAAGTCTTTACAATGAAAGTAATCAATTGATTTTAATAAGACGTTTTCTTTCAGAAAAATTCTCCACAAATTGAAATTTTCTTTACAATTATCACTGCTTGCATGTAAGTCTATTCAATGAAAGTAATCAAACTGCGTGCAGGTAAGTCTTTACAATGAAAGTAATCAAATGATTTAATACGAAGTCCACTTTCAGGAAAATTCACCACAAATCGAAATTTTCTTTAAAATTATTACTGCTTGCAGGTAAGTCTTTACAATGAAAGTAATCAACTGATTTTAATACTACGTCTGCTTTCAGAAAAATTCTCCACAAATTGAAATTTTCCTTAAAATTATCACTGGTTGCAGGTAAGTCTATTCAATGAAAGTAATCAAACTGCTTGCAGGTAAGTCTTTACAATGAAAGTAATCAATTGATTTTAATAAGACGTCTTCTTTCAGAAAAATTCTCCACAAATTGAAATTTTCTTTACAATTATCACTGCTTGCATGTAAGTCTATTCAATGAAAGTAATCAAACTGATTGCACGTATGTCTTTACAATGAAAGTAATCAAATGATATAATACGAAGTCCTCTTTCAGAAAAATTCACAAAAAATTGAAATTTTCTTTAAAATTATAACTGCGTGCAGGTAAGTCTATTCAATGAAAGTAATCAAATGATTTAATACGAAATCGTCTTTCAGGAAAATTCACTACAAATTGAAATCTTCTTTAAAATTATCACTGCTTGCAGGTAAGTCTTTACAATGAAAGTAATCAATTGATTTTAATAAGACGTCTTCTTTCAGAAAAATTCTCCACAAATTGAAATTTTCTTTACAATTATCACTGCTTGCATGTAAGTCTATTCAATGAAAGTAATCAAACTTCTTGCAGGTAAGTCTTTACAATGAAAGTAATCAAATGATTTAATACGAAGTCCACTTTCAGGAAAATTCACCACAAATCGAAATTTTCTTTAAAACTATTACTGCTTGCAGGTAAGTCTTTACAATGAAAGTAATCAACTGATTTTAATACTACGTCTGTTTTCAGAAAAATTCTCCACAAATTGAAATTTTCTTTAAAATTATCACTGGTTGCAGGTAAGTCTATTCAATGAAAGTAATCAAACTGCTTGCAGGTAAGTCTTTACAATGAAAGTAATCAATTGATTTTAATAAGACGTCTTCTTTCAGATAAATGCTCCACAAATTGAAATTTTCTTTACAATTATCACTGCTTGCATGTAAGTCTCTTCAATGAAAGTAATCAAACTGCTTGCAGGTAAGTCTTTACAATGAAAGTAATCAACTGATTTAATTCGAAGTCCTTTTCAGGAAAATTCAGCACAAATTGAAATTTTCTTTAAAATTATAACTGCGTGCAGGAAAGTCTATTCAATGAAAGTAATCAAATGATTTAATACGAAATCGTCTTTCAGGAAAATTCACTACAAATTGAAATCTTCTTTAAAATTATCACTGCTTGCAGGTAAGTCTTTACAATGAAAGTAATCAATTGATTTTAATAAGACGTCTTCTTTCAGAAAAATTCTCCACAAATTGAAATTTTCTTTACAATTATCACTGCTTGCATGTAAGTCTATTCAATGAAAGTAATCGAACTGCTTGCAGGTAAGTCTTTACAATGAAAGTAATCAACTGATTTAATTCGAAGTCCTTTTCAGGAAAATTCAGCACAAATTGAAATTTTCTTTAAAATTATAACTGCGTGCAGGAAAGTCTATTCAATGAAAGTAATCAAATGATTTTATACGAAGTCTTCCTTCAGGAAAATTCACTACAAATTGAAATTTTCTTTAAAATTACCACTGCTTGCAGGTAAGTCTTTACAATGAAAGTAATCAATTGATTTTAATAAGACGTCTTCTTTCAGAAAAATTCTCCACAAATTAAAATTTTCTTTACAATTATCACTGCTTGCATGTAAGTCTATTCAATGAATGTAATCAAACTGCTTGCAGGTATGTCTTTACAATGAAAGTAATCAAATGATAGAATACGAAGTCCTCTTTCAGAAAAATTCACAACAAATTGAAATTTTCTTTAAAATTATAACTGCGTGCAGGTAAGTCTATTCAATGAAAGTAATCAAATGATATAATACGAAGTCGTCTTTCAGGAAAATTCACTACAAATTGAAATTTTCTTTAAAATTATCACTGCTTGCAGGTAAGTCTTTACAATGAAAGTAATCAAGTGATTTTAATACGACCTCTTCTTTCCGAAAAATTCTCCACAAATTGAAATTTTCTTTAAAATAAACACTGCTTGCATGTAGGTCTATTCAATGTAAGTAATCAAAATGCTTGCAGGTATGTCTTTAAAATGAAGTTAATCAAATTAATTAATACTTAGCCGTCTTTCAAGAAAATTCACCACAAATTGAAATTGTCTTTGAAATTATTGCTGCTAGTAGGTAACTCTTTACAATGAAAGTAATCAATTGATTTTAATATGAAGTCTTCTTTCAGAAAAATTCTGGACAAATTATAAATGCTTGCAGGTAAGTCTGTACAATGAAAGTAATCAAATGACTTAATACGAAGTCGTCTTTCAGGAAAATTCACCACAAACTTAAATTTTCTTTAAAATTATCACTGCTGGCAGGTAAGTCTTTACAATGAAAGTAATCAAATGATTTAATTCGAAGTCCTTTTCAGGAAAATTCACCACAAATTGAAATTTTCTTTAAAATTATAACTGCGTGCAGGTAAGTCTATTCAATGAAAGTAATCAAATGATTTAATACGAAGTCTTCTTTCAGGAAAATTCACTACAAATTGAAATTTTCTTTAAAATTACCACTGCTTGCAGGTAAGTCTTTACAATGAAAGTAATCAATTGATTTTAATAAGACGTCTTCTTTCAGAAAAATTCTCCACAAATTGAAATTTTCTTTACAATTATCACTGCTTGCATGTAAGTCTATTCAATGAAAGTAATCAAACTGCTTGCAGGTATGTCCTTACAACGAAAGTAATCAAATGATATAATACGAAGTCCTCTTTCAGAAAAATTCACCATAAATTGAAATTTTCTTTAAAATTATAACTGCCTGCAGGTAAGTCTATTCAATGAAAGTAATCAAATGATTTAATACGAAGTCGTCTTTCAGGAAAATTCACTACAAATTGAAATAGTCTTTAAAATTATCACTGCTTGCAGGTAAGTCTTTACAATGAAAGTAATCAATTGATTTTAATAAGACGTTTTCTTTCAGAAAAATTCTCCACAAACTGAAATTTTCTTTACAATTATCACTGCTTGCATGTAAGTCTATTCAATGAAAGTAATCAAACTGCGTGCAGGTAAGTCTTTACAATGAAAGTAATCAAATGATTTAATACGAAGTCCACTTTCAGGAAAATTCACCACAAATCGAAATTTTCTTTAAAATTATTACTGCTTGCAGGTAAGTCTTTACAATGAAAGTAATCAACTGATTTTAATACTACGTCTGCTTTCAGAAAAATTCTCCACAAATTGAAATTTTCCTTAAAATTATCACTGGTTGCAGGTAAGTCTATTCAATGAAAGTAATCAAACTGCTTGCAGGTAAGTCTTTACAATGAAAGTAATCAATTGATTTTAATAAGACGTCTTCTTTCAGAAAAATTCTCCACAAATAGAAATTTTCTTTACAATTATCACTGCTTGCATGTAAGTCTATTCAATGAAAGTAATCAAACTGATTGCACGTATGTCTTTACAATGAAAGTAATCAAATGATATAATACGAAGTCCTCTTTCAGAAAAATTCACAAAAAATTGAAATTTTCTTTAAAATTATAACTGCGTGCAGGTAAGTCTATTCAATGAAAGTAATCAAATGATTTAATACGAAATCGTCTTTCAGGAAAATTCACTACAAATTGAAATCTTCTTTAAAATTATCACTGCTTGCAGGTAAGTCTTTACAATGAAAGTAATCAATTGATTTTAATAAGACGTCTTCTTTCAGAAAAATTCTCCACAAATTGAAATTTTCTTTAAAATAAACACTGCTTGCATGTAGGTCTATTCAATGTAAGTAATCAAAATGCTTGCAGGTATGTCTTTAAAATGAAGTTAATCAAATTAATTAATACTTAGCCGTCTTTCAAGAAAATTCACCACAAATCGAAATTTTCTTTAAAATTATTACTGCTTGCAGGTAAGTCTTTACAATGAAAGTAATCAACTGATTTTAATACTACGTCTGCTTTCAGAAAAATTCTCCACAAATTGAAATTTTCTTTAAAATTATCACTGGTTGCAGGTAAGTCTATTCAATGAAAGTAATCAAACTGCTTGCAGGTAAGTCTTTACAATGAAAGTAATCAATTGATTTTAATAAGACGTCTTCTTTCAGATAAATGCTCCACAAATTGAAATTTTCTTTACAATTATCACTGCTTGCAGGTAAGTCTTTACAATGAAAGTAATCAAATGATTTAATTCGAAGTCCTTTTCAGGAAAATTCACCACAAATTGAAATTTTCTTTAAAATTATAACTGCGTGCAGGTAAGTCTATTCAATGAAAGTAAATTGAAATTTTCTTTAAAATTACCACTGCTTGCAGGTAAGTCTTTACAATGAAAGTAATCAATTGATTTTAATAAGACGTCTTCTTTCAGAAAAATTCTCCACAAATTGAAATTTTCTTTACAATTATCACTGCTTGCATGTAAGTCTATTCAATGAAAGTAATCAAACTGCTTGCAGGTATGTCCTTACAATGAAAGTAATCAAATGATATAATACGAAGTCCTCTTTCAGAAAAATTCACCATAAATTTAAATTTTCTTTAAAATTATAACTGCGTGCAGGTAAGTCTATTCAATGAAAGTAATCAAATGATTTAATACGAAGTCGTCTTTCAGGAAAATTCACTACAAATTGAAATATTCTTTAAAATTATCACTGCTTGCAGGTAAGTCTTTACAATGAAAGTAATCAATTGATTTTAATAAGACGTTTTCTTTCAGAAAAATTCTCCACAAATTGAAATTTTCTTTACAATTATCACTGCTTGCATGTAAGTCTATTCAATGAAAGTAATCAAACTGCGTGCAGGTAAGTCTTTACAATGAAAGTAATCAAATGATTTAATACGAAGTCCACTTTCAGGAAAATTCACCACAAATCGAAATTTTCTTTAAAATTATTACTGCTTGCAGGTAAGTCTTTACAATGAAAGTAATCAACTGATTTTAATACTACGTCTGCTTTCAGAAAAATTCTCCACAAATTGAAATTTTCCTTAAAATTATCACTGGTTGCAGGTAAGTCTATTCAATGAAAGTAATCAAACTGCTTGCAGGTAAGTCTTTACAATGAAAGTAATCAATTGATTTTAATAAGACGTCTTCTTTCAGAAAAATTCTCCACAAATTGAAATTTTCTTTACAATTATCACTGCTTGCATGTAAGTCTATTCAATGAAAGTAATCAAACTGATTGCACGTATGTCTTTACAATGAAAGTAATCAAATGATATAATACGAAGTCCTCTTTCAGAAAAATTCACAAAAAATTGAAATTTTCTTTAAAATTATAACTGCGTGCAGGTAAGTCTATTCAATGAAAGTAATCAAATGATTTAATACGAAATCGTCTTTCAGGAAAATTCACTACAAATTGAAATCTTCTTTAAAATTATCACTGCTTGCAGGTAAGTCTTTACAATGAAAGTAATCAATTGATTTTAATAAGACGTTTTCTTTCAGAAAAATTCTCCACAAATTGAAATTTTCTTTACAATTATCACTGCTTGCATGTAAGTCTATTCAATGAAAGTAATCAAACTGCGTGCAGGTAAGTCTTTACAATGAAAGTAATCAAATGATTTAATACGAAGTCCACTTTCAGGAAAATTCACCACAAATCGAAATTTTCTTTAAAATTATTACTGCTTGCAGGTAAGTCTTTACAATGAAAGTAATCAACTGATTTTAATACTACGTCTGCTTTCAGAAAAATTCTCCACAAATTGAAATTTTCCTTAAAATTATCACTGGTTGCAGGTAAGTCTATTCAATGAAAGTAATCAAACTGCTTGCAGGTAAGTCTTTACAATGAAAGTAATCAATTGATTTTAATAAGACGTCTTCTTTCAGAAAAATTCTCCACAAATTGAAATTTTCTTTACAATTATCACTGCTTGCATGTAAGTCTATTCAATGAAAGTAATCAAACTGATTGCACGTATGTCTTTACAATGAAAGTAATCAAATGATATAATACGAAGTCCTCTTTCAGAAAAATTCACAAAAAATTGAAATTTTCTTTAAAATTATAACTGCGTGCAGGTAAGTCTATTCAATGAAAGTAATCAAATGATTTAATACGAAATCGTCTTTCAGGAAAATTCACTACAAATTGAAATCTTCTTTAAAATTATCACTGCTTGCAGGTAAGTCTTTACAATGAAAGTAATCAATTGATTTTAATAAGACGTCTTCTTTCAGAAAAATTCTCCACAAATTGAAATTTTCTTTACAATTATCACTGCTTGCATGTAAGTCTATTCAATGAAAGTAATCAAACTTCTTGCAGGTAAGTCTTTACAATGAAAGTAATCAAATGATTTAATACGAAGTCCTCTTTCAGGAAAATTCACCACAAATCGAAATTTTCTTTAAAACTATTACTGCTTGCAGGTAAGTCTTTACAATGAAAGTAATCAACTGATTTTAATACTACGTCTGTTTTCAGAAAAATTCTCCACAAATTGAAATTTTCTTTAAAATTATCACTGGTTGCAGGTAAGTCTATTCAATGAAAGTAATCAAACTGCTTGCAGGTAAGTCTTTACAATGAAAGTAATCAATTGATTTTAATAAGACGTCTTCTTTCAGATAAATGCTCCACAAATTGAAATTTTCTTTACAATTATCACTGCTTGCATGTAAGTCTCTTCAATGAAAGTAATCAAACTGCTTGCAGGTAAGTCTTTACAATGAAAGTAATCAACTGATTTAATTTGAAGTCCTTTTCAGGAAAATTCAGCACAAATTGAAATTTTCTTTAAAATTATAACTGCGTGCAGGAAAGTCTATTCAATGAAAGTAATCAAATGATTTAATACGAAATCGTCTTTCAGGAAAATTCACTACAAATTGAAATCTTCTTTAAAATTATCACTGCTTGCAGGTAAGTCTTTACAATGAAAGTAATCAATTGATTTTAATAAGACGTCTTCTTTCAGAAAAATTCTCCACAAATTGAAATTTTCTTTACAATTATCACTGCTTGCATGTAAGTCTATTCAATGAAAGTAATCAAACTGCTTGCAGGTAAGTCTTTACAATGAAAGTAATCAACTGATTTAATTCGAAGTCCTTTTCAGGAAAATTCAGCACAAATTGAAATTTTCTTTAAAATTATAACTGCGTGCAGGAAAGTCTATTCAATGAAAGTAATCAAATGATTTTATACGAAGTCTTCCTTCAGGAAAATTCACTACAAATTGAAATTTTCTTTAAAATTACCACTGCTTGCAGGTAAGTCTTTACAATGAAAGTAATCAATTGATTTTAATAAGACGTCTTCTTTCAGAAAAATTCTCCACAAATTAAAATTTTCTTTACAATTATCACTGCTTGCATGTAAGTCTATTCAATGAATGTAATCAAACTGCTTGCAGGTATGTCTTTACAATGAAAGTAATCAAATGATAGAATACGAAGTCCTCTTTCAGAAAAATTCACAACAAATTGAAATTTTCTTTAAAATTATAACTGCGTGCAGGTAAGTCTATTCAATGAAAGTAATCAAATGATTTAATACGAAGTCGTCTTTCAGGAAAATTCACTACAAATTGAAATTTTCTTTAAAATTATCACTGCTTGCAGGTAAGTCTTTACAATGAAAGTAATCAAGTGATTTTAATACGACCTCTTCTTTCCGAAAAATTCTCCACAAATTGAAATTTTCTTTAAAATAAACACTGCTTGCATGTAGGTCTATTCAATGTAAGTAATCAAAATGCTTGCAGGTATGTCTTTAAAATGAAGTTAATCAAATTAATTAATACTTAGTCGTCTTTCAAGAAAATTCACCACAAATTGAAATTGTCTTTGAAATTATTGCTGCTAGTAGGTAACTCTTTACAATGAAAGTAATCAATTGATTTTAATATGAAGTCTTCTTTCAGAAAAATTCTGGACAAATTTAAATTTTCTTCAAAATTATAAATGCTTGCAGGTAAGTCTGTACAATGAAAGTAATCAAATGACTTAATACGAAGTCGTGTTTCAGGAAAATTCACCACAAACTTAAATTTTCTTTAAAATTATCACTGCTGGCAGGTAAGTCTTTACAATGAAAGTAATCAATTGTTTAAATACGACGTCTTCTTTCAGAAAAATTCCTCCACAAATTGAAATTTTCTTTAAAATTATAACTGCTTGTATGTATGTATATTCAATGAAAGTAATCAAACTGCTTGCAGGTATGTCTTTACAATGAAAGTAATCAAATGATTTAATACGAAGTCGTTTTTCAGGAAAATTCACAACAAATTGAAATTTTCTTTAAAATTATCGCTGCTTGCAGGTAAGTCTTTACAATGAAAGTAATCAAATGATTTAATACGAAGTCGTCTTTAAGCAAAATTCACCACAAATCGAAATTTCCTTTAAAATTACCACTGCTTTCAGGTAAGTCTTTACAATGAAAGTAAACAATTGATTTTAATATGAAGTCTTCTTTCAGAAAAATTCTGGACAAATTTAAATTTTCTTCAAAATTATAAATGCTTGCAGGTAAGTCTGTACAATGAAAGTAATCAAATGACTTAATACGAAGTCGTCTTTCAGGAAAATTCACCACAAACTTAAATTTTCTTTAAAATTATCACTGCTGGCAGGTAAGTCTTTACAATGAAAGAATCAATCGTTTAAATACGACGTCTTCTTTCAGAAAAATTCTCCACAGATTTAAAATTTTCTTTAAAATTATCACTGGTTGCAGGTAAGTCTATTCAATGGAAGTAATCCAACTTCTCGTAGGTAAGTATTTACAATGAAAGTAATCAAATGATTTAATACGAAGTGCTCTTTCAGAAAAATTCACCACGAATTGAAATTTTCTTTAAAATTATCACTGCTTGCAGGTAAGTCAAAATAATGAAAGTAATCAAATGAATTAATACACAGTCCTCTTTCAGAAAAATTCACCACAAATTGAAATTTTCTTACAAATTATCACTGCTTGCAAGTAAGTCTATACAATGGAAGTAATTAAAGGGCTTATTACGAAATCCTCTTTCAGGAAAATTCACCACAAATTGAAAATTTCTTTAAAATTATCACTGCTTGCAGGTAAGTCTTTACAATGAAAGTAATCAGTTGAATTTAATACGAAGTCCTCTTTCAGAAAAATTCACCACAAATTGAAATTTTCTTTAAAATTATCACTACTTGCAGGTAAGTCTATACAATAAAAGTAATCAAATTATTTAATACCAAGTCGTCTTTCAGGAAAATTCACCACTAACTGAAATTTTCTTTAAAATTATCACTGCTTGCAGGTAAGTGTTTACAGCGAAAGTAATCAATTGGTTTTAATACGACCTCTTCTTTCCGAAAAATTCTCCACAAATTGAAATTTTCTTTAAAATAATCACTGCTTGCATGTAGGTCTATTCAATGTAAGAAATCAAAGTGACTGCAGGTATGTCTTTACAATGAAGTTAATCAAATAAATTAATACTTAGTCGTCTTTCAAGAAAATTCACCACAAATTGAAATTGTCTTTGAAATTATCGCTGCTAGTGGGTAACTCTTTACAATGAAAGTAATCAATTAATTTTAATATAAAGTCTTCTTTCAGAAAAATTCTGCACAAATTGAAATTTTGTTTAAAATTATAACTGCTTGCAGGTAAGTCTATACAATGAAAGTAATCAAATGAATTAATACGAAGTCTTCTTTCAGGAAAATTCACCACAAACTGAAATTTTCTATAAAATTATCACTGCTTGCAGGTATGTCTTTACAATGAAAGTAATCAATTGTTTTAATACGACGTATTCTTTCAGAAAAATTCTCCACAAATTGAAATTTTCTTTAAAATTATAACTGCTTGCATGTAAGTCTATTCAATGACAGTCAGCAAACTGCTTGCAGGTTTGTCTTTACAATGAAGATAATCAAATTAATTAATACGAAGTCGTCTTTCAGAAAAATTCACCACAAATTGAAATTTTCTTACAAATTATCACTGCTTGCAAGAAAGTCTATACAATGGAAGTAATCAAATGGCTTAATACGAAATCCTCTTTCAGGAAAATTCACCACAAACTGAAATTTTCTATAAAATTATCACTGCTTGCAGGTAAGTCTTTACAATGAAAGTAATCAATTGTTTTAATACGACGTCTTCTTTCAGAAAAATTCTCCACAAATTGAAATTTTCTTTAAAATTATAACTGCTTGCATGTAAGTCTATTCAATGAAAGTAATCAAACTGCTTGCAGGTATGTCTTTACAATGAAGATAATCAAATGATTTAATGCGAAGTCGTTTCAGAAAAATTCACCACGAATTGAAATTTTGTTTAAAATTATAACTGCTTGCAGGTGAGTCTATACAATGATAGTAATCGAATGACTTAATACGATGTCGTCTTTCACAAAAATTCACACAAATTGAAATTTTCTTTAAAATTATCACTGCTTGCAGGTAAGTCTTTACAGTGGAAGAAATCAATTGATTTTAATACGACCTCTTCTTTCCGAAAAATTCTCCACAAATTGAATTTTCTTTAAAAAAATCACTGCTTGCATGTAGGTCTATTCAATGTAAGTAATCAAAGTGCTTGCAGGTATGTCTTTACAATGACGCTAATCAAATTAATTAATACTTAGTCGTCTTTCAAGAAAATTTACCACAAATTGAAATTGTCTTTGAAATTATCGCTGCCAGTAGGTAACTCTTTACAATGAAAGTAATCAATTGATTTTAATATGAAGTCTTCTTTCAGAAAAATTCTGCACAAATTGAAATTATTTTCAAACTTATAACTGCTTACAGGAAAGTCTATACAATGAAAGTAATCAAATGAATTAATACGAAGTCCTTTCAGAAAAATTCACCACAAATTGAAATTTTCTTTAAAATTATAACTGCTTGCAGGTAAGTTTATACAATGAAAGTAATCAAATGATTTAATACGAAGTCGTCTTTCAGAAAAATTCACACAAATTGAAATTTTCTTTAAAATTATCACTGCTGGCGGGAAGTCTTTACAATGAAAGTAATCAGTTGAATTTAATACGAAGTCCTCTTTCAGAAAAATTCACCACTACTTGAAATTTTCTTTAAAATTATCACTTCTTGCAGGTAAGTCTATACAATGAAAGTAATCAAATTGTATAATACCAAGTCGTCTTTCAGGAAAATTCACCACAAACTGAAATTTTCTTTAAAATTATGACTGCTTGCAGGTAAGTCTTTACAGTGAAAGTAATCAATTGATTTTAATACGACCTCTTCTTTCCGAAAAATTCTCCACAAATTGAAATTTTCTTTAAAATAATCACTGCTTGCATGTAGGTCTATTCAATGTAAGTAATCAAAGTGCTTGCAGGTATGTCTTTACAATGAAGTTAATCAAATTAATTAATACTTAGTCGGATTTCAAGAGAATTCACCACAAATTGAAATTGTCTTTGAAATTATCGCTGCTAGTATGTAACTCTTTACAATGAAAGTAATCAATTGATTTTAATACCAAGCCTTCTTTCAGAAAAATTCTGCACAAACTGAAATTTTTTTTTAAATTATAACTGCTTGCAGGTAAGTCTATACAATGAAAGTAATCAAATGAATTAATACGAAGTCGTCTTTCAGAAAATTCACCATAAACTGAAATTTTCTTTAAAATTATCACTGCTTGCAGGTAAGTTTTTACAATGAAAGTATACAACTGACTTAATACGAAGTCGTCTTTCAGGAAAATTCTGAACAAATTGAAATTTTCTTTAAAATTATAACTGCTTGTATGAAAGTCTATCCAATGAAAGTAATCAAACTGCTTGCAGGTATGTCTTTACAATGAAGATAATCAAATTAATTAATACGAAGTCGTCTTTCAGAAAAATTCACCACAAATTGAAATTGTCTTTGAAATTATCCCTGCTAGTAGGTAAGTCTTTATAATGAAAGTAATCAATTGATTTTGATACGGAGTCTTCTTTCAGAAAAATTCTGCACAAATTAAAATTTTTTTAAAATTATAACTGCTTGCATGTATGTATATTCAATGAAAGTAATCATACTGCTTGCAGGTATGTCTTTACAATGAAAGTAATCAAATGATTTAATACGAAGTCGTCTTACAGGAAAATTCACAACAAATTGAAATTTTCTTTAAAATTATCACTGCTTGCAGTTAAGTATTTACAATGAAAGTAATCAAATGATTTAAATCGAAGTCCTCTTTCAGCAAAATTCACCACAAATTGAAATTTTCCTTAAAATTATCACTGCTTGCAGGTAAGTCTATATAATGAAAGTAATCAAATGATTTAATACAAAGTCCTCTTTCAGAAAAATTCACCACAAATTGAAATTTTCTTACAAATTATCACTGCTTGCAAGTAAGTCTATACAATGGAAGTAATCAAATGGCTTAATACGAAATCGTCTTTCAGGAAAATTCACCACAAATTGAAATTTTCTTTAAAATTATCACTGCTTGCAGGTAAGTCTTTACAATGAAAGTAATCAAATGATTTAATTCGAAGTCCTTTTCAGGAAAATTCAACACAAATTGAAACTTTCTTTAAAATTATAACTGCGTGCAGGTAAGTCTATTCAATGAAAGTATTCAAATGATTTAATTCGAAGTCTTCTTTGAGGAAAATTCACTACAAATTGAAATTTTCTTTAAAATTACCACTGCTTCCAGGTAAGTCTTTACAATGAAAGTAATCAATTGATTTTAACAAGACGTCTTCTTTCAGAAAAATTCTCCACAAATTGAAATTTTCTTTACAATTATCACTGCTTGCATGTAAGTCTATTCAATGAAAATAATCAAACTGCGTGCAGGTAAGTCTTTACAATGAAAGTAATCAAATGATTTAATACGAAGTCCTTTTTCAGGAAAATTCACCACAAATCGAAATTTTCTTTAAAATTATAACTGCGTGCAGGTAAGTCTATTCAATGAAAGTAATCAAATGATTTAATACGAAGTCGTCTTTCAGGAAAATTCACTACAAATTGAAATATTCTTTAAAATTATCACTGCTTGCAGGTAAGTCTTTACAATGAAAGTAATCAATTGATTTTAACAAGACGTCTTCTTTCAGAAAAATTCTCCACAAATTGAAATTTTCTTTACAATTATCACTGCTTGCATGTAAGTCTATTCAATGAAAGTAATCAAACTGCTTGCAGGTATGTCCTTACAATGAAAGTAATCAAATGATATAATACGAAGTCCTTTTTCAGAAAAATTCACCATAAATTGAAATTTTCTTTAAAATTATAACTGCGTGCAGGTAAGTCTATTCAATGAAAGTAATCAAATGATTTAATACGAAGTCGTCTTTCAGGAAAATTCACTACAAATTGAAATATTCTTTAAAATTATCACTGCTTGCAGGTAAGTCTTTACAATGAAAGTAATCAATTGATTTTAATAAGACGTTTTCTTTCAGAAAAATTCTCCACAAATTGAAATTTTCTTTACAATTATCACTGCTTGCATGTAAGTCTATTCAATGAAAATAATCAAACTGCGTGCAGGTAAGTCTTTACAATGAAAGTAATCAAATGATTTAATACGAAGTCCTTTTTCAGGAAAATTCACCACAAATCGAAATTTTCTTTAAAATTATTACTGCTTGCAGGTAAGTCTTTACAATGAAAGTAATCAACTGATTTTAATACTACGTCTGCTTTCAGAAAAATTCTCCACAAATTGAAATTTTCTTTAAAATTATCACTGGTTGCAGGTAAGTCTATTCAATGAAAGTAATCAAACTGCTTGCAGGTAAGTCTTTACAATGAAAGTAATCAACTGATTTTAATACTACGTCTGCTTTCAGAAAAATTCTCCACAAATTGAAATTTTCTTTAAAATTATCACTGGTTGCAGGTAAGTCTATTCAATGAAAGTAATCAAACTGCTTGCAGGTAAGTCTTTACAATGAAAGTAATCAAATGATTTAATACGAAGTCCTCTTTCAGGAAAATTCACCACAAATCGAAATTTTCTTTAAAATTATTACTGCTTGCCGGTAAGTCTTTACAATGAAAGTAATCAACTGATTTAATTCGAAGTCCTTTTCAGGAAAATTCAGCACAAATTGAAATTTTCTTTAAAATTATAACTGCGTGCAGGAAAGTCTATTCAATGAAAGTAATCAAATGATTTAATACGAAGTCTTCCTTCAGGAAAATTCACTACAAATTGAAGTTTTCTTTAAAATTACCACTGCTTGCAGGTAAGTCTTTACAATGAAAGTAATCAATTGATTTTAATAAGACGTCTTCTTTCAGAAAAATTCTCCACAAATTGACATTTTCTTTACAATTATCACTGCATGCATGTAAGTCTATTCAATTAAAGTAATCAAACTGCTTGCAGGTATGTCTTTACAATGAAAGTAATCAAATGATAGAATACGAAGTCCTCTTTCAGAAAAATTCACAACAAATTGAAATTTTCTTTAAAATTATAACTGCGTGCAGGTAAGTCTATTCAATGAAAGTAATCAAATGATTTAATACGAAGTCGTCTTTCAGGAAAATTCACTACAAATTGAAATTTTCTTTAAAATTATCACTGCTTGCAGGTAAGTCTTTACATTGAAAGTAATCAAGTGATTTTAATACGACCTCTTCTTTCCGAAAAATTCTCCACAAATTGAAATTTTCTTTAAAATAAACACTGCTTGCATGTAGGTCTATTCAATGTAAGTAATCAAAATGCTTGCAGGTATGTCTTTAAAATGAAGTTAATCAAATTAATTAATACTTAGTCGTCTTTCAAGAAAATTCACCACAAATTGAAATTGTCTTTGAAATTATTGCTGCTAGTAGGTAACTCTTTACAATGAAAGTAATCAATTGATTTTAATATGAAGTCTTCTTTCAGAAAAATTCTGGACAAATTTAAATTTTCTTCAAAATTATAAATGCTTGCAGGTAAGTCTGTACAATGAAAGTAATCAAATGACTTAATACGAAGTCGTCTTTCAGGAAAATTCACCACAAACTTAAATTTTCTTTAAAATTATCACTGCTGGCAGGTAAGTCTTTACAATGAAAGTAATCAATTGTTTAAATACGACGTCTTCTTTCAGAAAAATTCCTCCACAAATTGAAATTTTCTTTAAAATTATAACTGCTTGTATGTATGTATATTCAATGAAAGTAATCAAACTGCTTGCAGGTATGTCTTTACAATGAAAGTAATCAAATGATTTAATACGAAGTCGTTTTTCAGGAAAATTCACAACAAATTGAAATTTTCTTTAAAATTATCGCTGCTTGCAGGTAAGTCTTTACAATGAAAGTAATCAAATGATTTAATACGAAGTCGTCTTTAAGCAAAATTCACCACAAATCGAAATTTCCTTTAAAATTACCACTGCTTTCAGGTAAGTCTTTACAATGAAAGTAAACAATTGATTTTAATATGAAGTCTTCTTTCAGAAAAATTCTGGACAAATTTAAATTTTCTTCAAAATTATAAATGCTTGCAGGTAAGTCTGTACAATGAAAGTAATCAAATGACTTAATACGAAGTCGTCTTTCAGGAAAATTCACCACAAACTTAAATTTTCTTTAAAATTATCACTGCTGGCAGGTAAGTCTTTACAATGAAAGTAATCAATCGTTTAAATACGACGTCTTCTTTCAGAAAAATTCTCCACAGATTTAAAATTTTCTTTAAAATTATCACTGGTTGCAGGTAAGTCTATTCAATGGAAGTAATCCAACTTCTCGTAGGTAAGTATTTACAATGAAAGTAATCAAATGATTTAATACGAAGTGCTCTTTCAGAAAAATTCACCACAAATTGAAATTTTCTTTAAAATTATCACTGCTTGCAGGTAAGTCAAAATAATGAAAGTAATCAAATGAATTAATACACAGTCCTCTTTCAGAAAAATTCACCACAAATTGAAATTTTCTTACAAATTATCACTGCTTGCAAGTAAGTCTATACAATGGAAGTAATTAAAGGGCTTATTTCGAAATCCTCTTTCAGGAAAATTCACCACAAATTGAAAATTTCTTTAAAATTATCACTGCTTGCAGGTAAGTCTTTACAATGAAAGTAATCAGTTGAATTTAATACGAAGTCCTCTTTCAGAAAAATTCACCACAAATTGAAATTTTCTTTAAAATTATCACTACTTGCAGGTAAGTCTATTCAATGAAAGTAATCAAACTGCTTGCAGGTATGTCTTTACAATGAAGATAATCAAATGATTTAATGCGAAGTCGTTTCAGAAAAATTCACCACGAATTGAAATTTTGTTTAAAATTATAACTGCTTGCAGGTGAGTCTATACAATGATAGTAATCGAATGACTTAATACGATGTCGTCTTTCACAAAAATTCACACAAATTGAAATTTTCTTTAAAATTATCACTGCTTGCAGGTAAGTCTTTACAGTGGAAGAAATCAATTGATTTTAATACGACCTCTTCTTTCCGAAAAATTCTCCACAAATTGAATTTTCTTTAAAAAAATCACTGCTTGCATGTAGGTCTATTCAATGTAAGTAATCAAAGTGCTTGCAGGTATGTCTTTACAATGACGCTAATCAAATTAATTAATACTTAGTCGTCTTTCAAGAAAATTTACCACAAATTGAAATTGTCTTTGAAATTATCGCTGCCAGTAGGTAACTCTTTACAATGAAAGTAATCAATTGATTTTAATATGAAGTCTTCTTTCAGAAAAATTCTGCACAAATTGAAATTATTTTCAAACTTATAACTGCTTACAGGAAAGTCTATACAATGAAAGTAATCAAATGAATTAATACGAAGTCCTTTCAGAAAAATTCACCACAAATTGAAATTTTCTTTAAAATTATAACTGCTTGCAGGTAAGTTTATACAATGAAAGTAATCAAATGATTTAATACGAAGTCGTCTTTCAGAAAAATTCACACAAATTGAAATTTTCTTTAAAATTATCACTGCTGGCGGGAAGTCTTTACAATGAAAGTAATCAGTTGAATTTAATACGAAGTCCTCTTTCAGAAAAATTCACCACAACTTGAAATTTTCTCTAAAATTATCACTTCTTGCAGGTAAGTCTATACAATGAAAGTAATCAAATTGTATAATACCAAGTCGTCTTTCAGGAAAATTCACCACAAACTGAAATTTTCTTTAAAATTATGACTGCTTGCAGGTAAGTCTTTACAGTGAAAGTAATCAATTGATTTTAATACGACCTCTTCTTTCCGAAAAATTCTCCACAAATTGAATTTTCTTTAAAAAAATCACTGCTTGCATGTAGGTCTATTCAATGTAAGTAATCAAAGTGCTTGCAGGTATGTCTTTACAATGACGCTAATCAAATTAATTAATACTTAGTCGTCTTTCAAGAAAATTTACCACAAATTGAAATTGTCTTTGAAATTATCGCTGCCAGTAGGTAACTCTTTACAATGAAAGTAATCAATTGATTTTAATATGAAGTCTTCTTTCAGAAAAATTCTGCACAAATTGAAATTATTTTCAAACTTATAACTGCTTACAGGAAAGTCTATACAATGAAAGTAATCAAATGAATTAATTCGAAGTCCTTTCAGAAAAATTCACCACAAATTGAAATTTTCTTTAAAATTATAACTGCTTGCAGGTAAGTTTATACAATGAAAGTAATCAAATGATTTAATACGAAGTCGTCTTTCAGAAAAATTCACACAAATTGAAATTTTCTTTAAAATTATCACTGCTGGCGGGAAGTCTTTACAATGAAAGTAATCAGTTGAATTTACTACGAAGTCCTCTTTCAGAAAAATTCACCACAACTTGAAATTTTCTTTAAAATTATCACTTCTTGCAGGTAAGTCTATACAATGAAAGTAATCAAATTGTATAATACCAAGTCGTCTTTCAGGAAAATTCACCACAAACTGAAATTTTCTTTAAAATTATGACTGCTTGCAGGTAAGTCTTTACAGTGAAAGTAATCAATTGATTTTAATACGACCTCTTCTTTCCGAAAAATTCTCCACAAATTGAAATTTTCTTTAAAATAATCACTGCTTGCATGTAGGTCTATTCAATGTAAGTAATCAAAGTGCTTGCAGGTATGTCTTTACAATGAAGTTAATCAAATTAATTAATACTTAGTCGGATTTCAAGAGAATTCACCACAAATTGAAATTGTCTTTGAAATTATCGCTGCTAGTATGTAACTCTTTACAATGAAAGTAATCAATTGATTTTAATACCAAGCCTTCTTTCAGAAAAATTCTGCACAAACTGAAATTTTTTTTTAAATTATAACTGCTTGCAGGTAAGTCTATACAATGAAAGTAATCAAATGAATTAATACGAAGTCGTCTTTCAGAAAATTCACCATAAACTGAAATTTTCTTTAAAATTATCACTGCTTGCAGGTAAGTTTTTACAATGAAAGTATACAACTGACTTAATACGAAGTCGTCTTTCAGGAAAATTCTGCACAAATTGAAATTTTCTTTAAAATTATAACTGCTTGTATGAAAGTCTATCCAATGAAAGTAATCAAACTGCTTGCAGGTATGTCTTTACAATGAAGATAATCAAATTAATTAATACGAAGTCGTCTTTCAGAAAAATTCACCACAAATTGAAATTGTCTTTGAAATTATCCCTGCTAGTAGGTAAGTCTTTATAATGAAAGTAATCAATTGATTTTGATACGGAGTCTTCTTTCAGAAAAATTCTGCACAAATTAAAATTTTTTTAAAATTATAACTGCTTGCATGTATGTATATTCAATGAAAGTAATCATACTGCTTGCAGGTATGTCTTTACAATGAAAGTAATCAAATGATTTAATACGAAGTCGTCTTACAGTAAAATTCACAACAAATTGAAATTTTCTTTAAAATTATCACTGCTTGCAGTTAAGTATTTACAATGAAAGTAATCAAATGATTTAAATCGAAGTCCTCTTTCAGCAAAATTCACCACATATTGAAATTTTCCTTAAAATTATCACTGCTTGCAGGTAAGTCTATATAATGAAAGTAATCAAATGATTTAATACAAAGTCCTCTTTCAGAAAAATTCACCACAAATTGAAATTTTCTTACAAATTATCACTGCTTGCAAGTAAGTCTATACAATGGAAGTAATCAAATGGCTTAATACGAAATCGTCTTTCAGGAAAATTCACCACAAATTGAAATTTTCTTTAAAATTATCACTGCTTGCAGGTAAGTCTTTACAATGAAAGTAATCAAATGATTTAATTCGAAGTCCTTTTCAGGAAAATTCAACACAAATTGAAACTTTCTTTAAAATTATAACTGCGTGCAGGTAAGTCTATTCAATGAAAGTAATCAAATGATTTAATACGAAGTCTTCTTTGAGGAAAATTCACTACAAATTGAAATTTTCTTTAAAATTACCACTGCTTCCAGGTAAGTCTTTACAATGAAAGTAATCAATTGATTTTAACAAGACGTCTTCTTTCAGAAAAATTCTCCACAAATTGAAATTTTCTTTACAATTATCACTGCTTGCATGTAAGTCTATTCAATGAAAATAATCAAACTGCGTGCAGGTAAGTCTTTACAATGAAAGTAATCAAATGATTTAATACGAAGTCCTTTTTCAGGAAAATTCACCACAAATCGAAATTTTCTTTAAAATTATAACTGCGTGCAGGTAAGTCTATTCAATGAAAGTAATCAAATGATTTAATACGAAGTCGTCTTTCAGGAAAATTCACTACAAATTGAAATATTCTTTAAAATTATCACTGCTTGCAGGTAAGTCTTTACAATGAAAGTAATCAATTGATTTTAACAAGACGTCTTCTTTCAGAAAAATTCTCCACAAATTGAAATTTTCTTTACAATTATCACTGCTTGCATGTAAGTCTATTCAATGAAAGTAATCAAACTGCTTGCAGGTATGTCCTTACAATGAAAGTAATCAAATGATATAATACGAAGTCCTCTTTCAGAAAAATTCACCATAAATTGAAATTTTCTTTAAAATTATAACTGCGTGCAGGTAAGTCTATTCAATGAAAGTAATCAAATGATTTAATACGAAGTCGTCTTTCAGGAAAATTCACTACAAATTGAAATATTCTTTAAAATTATCACTGCTTGCAGGTAAGTCTTTACAATGAAAGTAATCAATTGATTTTAATAAGACGTTTTCTTTCAGAAAAATTCTCCACAAATTGAAATTTTCTTTACAATTATCACTGCTTGCATGTAAGTCTATTCAATGAAAATAATCAAACTGCGTGCAGGTAATTCTTTACAATGAAAGTAATCAAATGATTTAATACGAAGTCCTTTTTCAGGAAAATTCACCACAAATCGAAATTTTCTTTAAAATTATTACTGCTTGCAGGTAAGTCTTTACAATGAAAGTAATCAACTGATTTTAATACTACGTCTGCTTTCAGAAAAATTCTCCACAAATTGAAATTTTCTTTAAAATTATCACTGGTTGCAGGTAAGTCTATTCAATGAAAGTAATCAAACTGCTTGCAGGTAAGTCTTTACAATGAAAGTAATCAACTGATTTTAATACTACGTCTGCTTTCAGAAAAACTCTCCACAAATTGAAATTTTCTTTAAAATTATCACTGGTTGCAGGTAAGTCTATTCAATGAAAGTAATCAAACTGCTTGCAGGTAAGTCTTTACAATGAAAGTAATCAAATGATTTAATACGAAGTCCTCTTTCAGGAAAATTCACCACAAATCGAAATTTTCTTTAAAATTATTACTGCTTGCCGGTAAGTCTTTACAATGAAAGTAATCAACTGATTTAATTCGAAGTCCTTTTCAGGAAAATTCAGCACAAATTGAAATTTTCTTTAAAATTATAACTGCGTGCAGGAAAGTCTATTCAATGAAAGTAATCAAATGATTTAATACGAAGTCTTCCTTCAGGAAAATTCACTACAAATTGAAGTTTTCTTTAAAATTACCACTGCTTGCAGGTAAGTCTTTACAATGAAAGTAATCAATTGATTTTAATAAGACGTCTTCTTTCAGAAAAATTCTCCACAAATTGAAATTTTCTTTACAATTATCACTGCTTGCATGTAAGTCTATTCAATGAAAGTAATCAAACTGCTTGCAGGTAAGTCTTTACAATGAAAGTAATCAAATGATTTAATACGAAGTCCTCTTTCAGCAAAATTCACTACAAATTGAAATTTTCTTCCAAATTATCACTGCTTGCAAGTAAGTCTATACAATGGAAGTAATCAAATGGCTTAATACGAAATCCTCTTTCAGGAAAATTAACCACAAATTGAAATTTTCTTTAAAATTATCACTGCTTGCAGGTAAGTCTTTACAATGAAAGTAATCAAATGATTTAATACGAAGTCCTTTCAGAAAAATTCACCACAAATTAAAATTTTCTTTAAAATTATAACTCCTTGAAGGTAAGTCTATACAATGAAAGTAATCAAATGATTTAATACGAAGTCGTCTTTCAGAAAAATTCACACAAATTGAAATTTTCTTTAAAATTATCAATGCTGGCAGGTAAGTCTTTACAATGAAAGTAATCAATTGATTTTAATACGAAGTCCACTTTCAGAAAAATTCAACACAAATTGAAATTTTCTTTAAAATTATCACTGCTTGCAGGTAAGTCTATACAATGAAAATAAACAAATTATTTAATACCAAGTCGTCTTTCAGGAAAATTCACCACAAACTGAAATTTTCTTTAAAATTATCACTGCTTGCAGGTAAGTCTTTACGGTGAAAATAATCAATTGATTTTAATACGACCTCTTCTTTCCGAAAAATTCTCCACAAATTGAAATTTTCTTTAAAATAAACACTGCTTGCATGTAGGTCTATTCAATGTAAGTAATCAAAGTGCTTGCAGGTATGTCTTTAAAATGAAGTTAATCAAACTAATTAATACTTAGTCGTCTTTCAAGAAAATTCACCACAAATTGAAATTGTCTTTGAAATTATCGCTGCTAGTAGGTAACTCTTTACAATGAAAGTAATCAATTGATTTTAATATGAAGTCTTCTTTCAGAAAAATTCTGGACAAATTTAAATTTTCTTCAAAATTATAAATGTGCTTGCAGGTAAGTCTGTACAATGAAAGTAATCAAATGACTTAATACGAAGTCGTCTTTCAGGAAAATTCACCACAAACTTAAATTTTCTTTAAAATTATCACTGCTGGCAGGTAAGTCTTTACAATGAAAGTAATCAAATGATTTAATACGAAGTCGTCTTTCAGGAAAATTCACAACAAATTGAAATTTTCTTTAAAATTATAACTGCTTGTGTGTATGTATATTCAATGAAAGTAATCAAACTGCTTGCAGGTATGTCTTTACAATGAAAGTAATCAAATGATTTAATACGAAGTCGTCTTTCAGGAAAATTCACAACAAATTGAAATTTTCTTTAAAATTATCGCTGCTTGCAGGTAAGACTTTACAATGAAAGTAATCAAATGATTTAATACGAAGTCGTCTTTAAGCAAAATTCACCACAAATCGAAATTTCCTTTAAAATTACCACTGCTTTCAGGTAAGTCTTTACAATGAAAGTAAACCATTGATTTTAATACGACGCCTTCTTTCAGAAAAATTCTCCACAGATTTAAAATTTTCTTTAAAATTATTACTGGTTGCAGGTAAGTCTATTCAATGGAAGTAATCCAACTTCTCGCAGGTAAGTATTTACAATGAAAGTAATCAAATGATTTAATACGAAGTGCTCTTTCAGAAAAATTCACCACAAATTGAAATTTTATTTAAAATTATCACTGCATGCAGGTAAGTCAATATAATGAAAGTAATCAAATGAATTAATACACAGTCCTCTTTCAGAAAAATTCACCACAAATTGAAATTTTCTTACAAATTATCACTGCTTGCAAGTAAGTCTATACAATGGAAGTAATTAAAGGGCTTAATACGAAATCCTCTTTCAGGAAAATTCACCACAAATTGAAATTTTCTTTAAAATTATCACTGCTTGCAGGTAAGTCTTTACAATGAAAGTAATCAGTTGAATTTAATACGAAGTCCTCTTTCAGAAAAATTCACCACAAATTGAAATTTTCTTTAAAATTATCACTACTTGCAGGTAAGTCTATGCAATGAAAGTAATCAAATTATTTAATACCAAGTCGTCTTTCAGGAAAATTCACCACTAACTGAAACTTTCTTTAAAATTATCACTGCTTGCAGGTAAGTGTTTACAGCGAAAGTAATCAATTGGTTTTAATACGACCTCTTCTTTCCGAAAAATTCTCCACAAATTGAAATTTTCTTTAAAATAATCACTGCTTGCATGTAGGTCTATTCAATGTAAGAAATCAAAGTGACTGCAGGTATGTCTTTACAATGAAGTTAATCAAATTAATTAATACTTAGTCGTCTTTCAAGAAAATTCACCACAAATTGAAATTGTCTTTGAAATTATCGCTGCTAGTGGGTAACTCTTTACAATGAAAGTAATCAATTAATTTTAATATGAAGTCTTCTTTCAGAAAAATTCTGCACAAGTTGAAATTTTTTTTAAAATTATAACTGCTTGCAGGTAAGTCTATACAATGAAAGTAATCAAATGAATTAATACGAAGTCTTTTTTCAGGAAAATTCACCACAAACTGAAATTTTCTATAAAATTATCACTGCTTGCAGGTAAGTCTTTACAATGAAAGTAATCAATTGTTTTAATACGACGTATTCTTTCAGAAAAATTCTCCACAAATTGAAATTTTCTTTAAAATTATAACTTCTTGCATGTAAGTCTATTCAATGAAAGTAATCAAACTGCTTGCAGGTATGTCTTTACAATGAAGATAATCAAATTAATTAATACGAAGTCGTCTTTCAGAAAAATTCACCACAAATTGAAATTTTCTTACAAATTATCACTGCTTGCAACAAAGTCTATACAATGGAAGTCATCAAATGGCTTAATACGAAATCCTCTTTCAGGAAAATTCACCACAAACTGAAATTTTCTATAAAATTATCACTGCTTGCAGGTAAGTCTTTACAATGAAAGTATTCAATTGTTTTAATACGACGTATTCTTTCAGAAAAATTCTCCACAAATTGAAATTTTCTTTAAAATTATAACTGCTTGCATGTAAGTCTATTCAATGAAAGTAATCAAACTGCTTGCAGGTATGTCTTTACAATGAAGATAATCAAATGATTTAATGCGAAGTCGTTTCAGAAAAATTCACCACAAATTGAAATTTTGTTTAAAATTATAACTGCTTGCAGGTAAGTCTATACAATGATAGTAATCGAATGACTTAATACGATGTCGTCTTTCACAAAAATTCACACAAATTGAAATTTTTCTTTAAAATTATCACTGCTTGCAGGTAAGTCTTTACAGTGGAAGAAATCAATTGATTTTAATACGACCTCTTCTTTCCGAAAAATTCTCCACAAATTGAATTTTCTTTAAAAAAATCACTGCTTGCATGTAGGTCTATTCAATGTAAGTAATCAAAGTGCTTGCAGGTATGTCTTTACAATGACGCTAATCAAATTAATTAATACTTAGTCGTCTTTCAAGAAAATTTACCACAAATTGAAATTGTCTTTGAAATTATCGCTACCAGTAGGTAACTCTTTACAATGAAAGTAATCAATTGATTTTAATATGAAGTCTTCTTTCAGAAAAATTCTGCACAAATTGAAATTTTTTTCAAACTTATAACTGCTTACAGGAAAGTCTATACAATGAAAGTAATCAAATGAATTAATACGAAGTCCTTTCAGAAAAATTCACCACAAATTGGAATTTTCTTTAAAATATTTACTGCTTGCAGGTAAGTCTATACAATGAAAGTAATCAAATGATTTAATACGAAGTCGTCTTTCAGGAAAATTCACCACAAACTGAAATTTTCTTTAAAATTATCACTGCTTGCAGGTAAGTCTTTACAATGAAAGTAATCAATTGTTTTAATACGACGTCTTCTTTCAAAGAAATTCTCCACAAATTGAAATTTTCTTTAAATTTATAACTGCTTGTATGAAAGTCTATCCAATCAAAGTAATCAAACTGCTTGCAGGTATGTCTTTACAATGAAGATAATCAAATTAATTAATACGAAGTCGTCTTTCAGAAAAATTCACCACAAATTGAAATTGTCTTTGAAATTATCCCTGCTAGTAGGTAAGTCTTTACAATGAAAGTAATCAATTGATTTTGATACGAAGTCTTCTTTCAGAAAAATTCTGCACAAATTAAATTTTTTTTAAAATTATAACTGCTTGCTTGTATGTATATTCAATGAAAGTAATCATACTGCTTGCAGGTATGTCTTTACAATGAAAGTAATCAAATGATTTAATGCGAAGTCGTCTTACAGGAAAATTCACAACAAATTGAAATTTTCTTTAAAATTATTACTGCTTGCAGTTAAGTATTTACAATGAAAGTAATCAAATGATTTAAATCGAAGTGCTCTTTCAGAAAAATTCCCCACAAATTGAAATTTTCCTTTAAATTATCACTGCTTGCATGTAAGTCTATATAATCAAAGTAATCAAATGATTTAAAACAAAGTCCTCTTTCAGAAAAATTCACCACAAATTGAAATTTTCTTACAAATTATCACTGGTTGCAAGTACAATGGAGGTAATCAAATGGCTTAAACGAAATCGTCTTTCAGGAAAATTCACCACACATTGAAATTTTCTTTAAAATTATCACTGCTTGCAGGTAAGTCTTTACAATGAAAGTAATCAAATGATTTAACTCGAAGTCCTTTTCAGAAAAATTCACCACAAATTGAAATTTTCTTTAAAATTATAACTGCATGCAGGTAAGTCTATACAATGAAAGTAATCAAATGATTTAATACGAAGTCGTCTTTCAGGAAAATTCACTACAAATTGAAATTTTCTTTAAAATTATCACTGTTTGCAGGTAAGTCTTTACAATGAAAGTAATCAATTGATTTTAATACGACGTCTTCTTCCAGAAAAATTCTCCACAAATTGAAATTTTCTTTACAATTATCACTGCTTGCATGTAAGTCTGTTCAATGAAAGTAATCAAACTGCTTGCAGGTATGTCTTTACAATGAAAGTAATCAAATGATTTAGTACGAAGTCCTTTCAGAAAAGTTCACCACAACTTGAAATTTTCTTTAAAATTATCACTTCTTGCAGGTAAGTCTATACAATGAAAGCAATCAAACTGCTTGCAGGTATGTCTTTACAATGAAAGTAATCAAATGATATAATACGAAGTCCTCTTTCAGAAAAAGTCACCACAAATTGAAATTTTCTTTAAAATTATCACTGCTTGCAGGTAAGTCTTTACAATGAAAGTAATCAAATGATTTAATACGAAGTCGTCTTTCAGGAAAATTCACAACAAATTGAAATTTTCTTTAAAATTATCACTGCTTGCAGTTAAGTGTTTACAATGGAAGTAATCAAGTGATTTATTTCGAAGTGCTCTTTCATAAAAATTCACCACAAATTGAAATTTTCCTTAAAATTATCACTGCTTGCAGGTAAGTCTATATAATGAAAGTAATCAAATGATTTAATACAAAGTCCTCTTTCAGAAAAATTCACCACAATTTGAACTTTTCTTACAAATTATCACTGCTTGCTAGTAAGTCTATACCATGGAAGTAATCAATTGTCTTTCAGGAAAATTCACCACAAATTGAAATTTTCTTTAAAATTATCACTGCTTGCAGGTAAGTCTGTACAATGAAAGTAATCAATTGTTTTAATACGACGTATTCTTTCAGAAAAATTCTCCACAAATCGAAATTTTCTTTAAAATTATAACTGCTTGCATGTAAGTCTATTCAATGAAAGTAATCAAACTGCTTGCAGGTATGTCTTTACAATGAAGATAATCAAATTAATTAATACGAAGTCGTCTTTCAGAAAAATTCACCACAAATTGAAATTGTCTTTGAAATTATCGCTGCTAGTAGGTAAGTCTTTTCAATGAAATTAATCAATTGATTTTAATACGAAGTCTTCTTTCAGAAAAATTCTGCACAAATTTAAATTTTCTTCAAAATTATAAATGCTTGCAGGTAAGTCTGTCCAATGAAAGTAATCAAATGACTTAATACGAAGTCGTCTTTCAGGAAAATTCACCACAAATTGAAATTTTCTTTAAAATTATCACTGCTGGCAGGTAAGTCTTTACAATGAAAGTAATCAATTGTTTTAATACGACGTCTTCTTTCAGAAAAATTCCTCCACAAATTGAAATTTTCTTTAAAATTATAACTGCTTGCATGTATGTATATTCAATGAAAGTAATCAAACTGCTTGCAGGTATGTCTTTACAATGAAAGTAATCAAATGATTTAATACGAAGTCGTCTTTCATGAAAATTCACAACAAATTGAAATTTTCTTTAAAATTATCGCTGCTTGCAGGTAAGTCTTTACAATGAAAGTAATCAAATGATTTAATACGAAGTCGTCTTTAAGCAAAATTCACCACAAATCGAAATTTCCTTTAAAATTACCACTGCTTTCAGGTAAGTCTTTACAATGAAAGTAAACAATTGATTTTAATACGACGTCTTCTTTCAGAAAAATTCTCCACAGATATAAAATTTTCTTTAAAATTATCACTGGTTGCAGGTAAGTCTATTCAATGGAAGTAATCAAACTTCTCCCAGGTAAGTATTTACAATGAAAGTAATCAAATGATTTAATACGAAGTGCTCTTTCAGAAAAATTCACCACAAATTGAAATTTTCTTTAAAATTATCACTGCTTGCAGGTAAGTCAATATAATGAAAGTAATCAAATGATTTAATACACAGTCCTCTTTCAGAAAAATTCACCACAAATTGAAATTTTCTTTAAAATTATCACTACTTGCAGGTAAGTCTATACAATGAAAGTAATCAAATTATTTAATACCAAGTCGTCTTTCTGGAAAATTCACCACTAACTGAAATTTTCTTTAAAATTATCACTGCTTGCAGGTAAGTCTTTACAGTGAAAGTAATCAATTGATTTTAGTACGACCTCTTCTTTCCGAAAAATTCTCCACAAATTGAAATTTTCTTTAAAATAATCACTGCTTGCATGTAGGTCTATTCAATGTAAGTAATCAAAGTGACTGCAGGTATGTCTTTACAATGAAGTTAATCAAATTAATTAATACTTAGTCGTCTTTCAAGAAAATTCACCACAAATTGAAATTGTCTTTGAAATTATCGCTGCTAGTGGGTAACTCTTTACAATGAAGGTAATCAATTAATTTTAATATGAAGTCTTCTTTCAGAAAAATTCTGCACAAATTGAAATTTTTTTTAAAATTATAACTGCTTGCAGGTAAGTCTATACAATGAAAGTAATCAAATGAATTAATACGAAGTCGTCTTTCAGGAAAATTCAACACAAACTGAAATTTTCTATAAAATTATCACTGCTTGCAGGTAAGTCTTTACAATGAATTGTTTTAATACGACGTCTTCTTTCAGAAAAATTCTCCACAAATTGAAATTTTCTTTAAAATTATAACTGCTTGCATGTAAGTCTATTCAATGAAAGTAATCAAACTGCTTGCAGGTATGTCTTTACAATGAAGATAATCATATGATTTAATACGAAGTCGTTTCAGAAAAATTCACCAAAAATTGAAATTATCTTTAAAATGATAACTGCTTGCAGGTAAGTCTATACAATGATAGTAATCAAATGACTTAATACGAAGTCGCCTTTCACAAAAATTCACACAAATTGAAATTTTGTTTAAAATTATCACTGCTTGCAGGTAAGTCTTTACAGTGAAAGAAATCAATTGATTTTAATACGACCTATTCTTTCCGAAAAATTCTCCACAAATTGAAATTTTCTTTAAAATAATCACTGCTTGCATGTAGGTCTATTCAATGTAAGTAATCAAAGTGCTTGCAGGTATGTCTTTACAATGACGCTAATCAAATTAATTAATACTTAGTCGTCTTTCAAGAAAATTCACCACAAATTGAAATTGTCTTTGAAATTATCGCTGCCAGTAGGTATCTCTTTACAATGAAAGTAATCAATTGATTTTAATATGAAGTCTTCTTTCAGAAAAATTCTGCACAAATTGAAATTTTTTTTAAACTTATAACTGCTTACAGGAAAGTCTATACAATGAAAGTAATCAAATGAATTAACACGAAGTCCTTTCAGAAAAATTCACCACAAATTGAAATTTTCTTTAAAATTATAACTGCTTGCAGGTAAGTCTATACAATGAAAGTAATCAAATGATTTAATACGAAGTCGTCTTTCAGAAAAATTCACACAAATTGAAATTTTCTTTAAAATTATCACTGCTGGCAGTAAGTCTTTACAATGAAAGTAATCAATTGAATTTAATACGAAGTCCTCTTTCAGAAAAAGTCACCACAAATTGAAATTTTCTTTAAAATTATCACTGCTTGCAGGTAAGTCTTTACAATGAAAGTAATCAAATGATTTAATACGAAGTCGTCTTACAGGAAAATTCACAACAAATTGAAATTTTCTTTAAAATTATCACTGCTTGCAGTTAAGTGTTTACAATGGAAGTAATCAAGTGATTTATTTCGAAGTGCTCTTTCATAAAAATTCACCACAAATTGAAATTTTCCTTAAAATTATCACTGCTTGCAGGTAAGTCTATATAATGAAAGTAATCAAATGATTTAATACAAAGTCCTCTTTCAGAAAAATTCACCACAATTTGAAATTTTCTTACAAATTATCACTGCTTGCTAGTAAGTCTATACCATGGAAGTAATCAATTGTCTTTCAGGAAAATTCACCACAAATTGAAATTTTCTTTAAAATTATCACTGCTTGCAGGTAAGTCTTTACAATGAAAGTAATCAATTGTTTTAATACGACGTTTTCTTTCAGAAAAATTCTCCACAAATCGAAATTTTCTTTAAATTTATAACTGCTTGCATGTAAGTCTATTCAATGAAAGTAATCAAACTGCTTGCAGGTATGTCTTTACAATGAAGATAATCAAATTAATTAATACGAAGTCGTCATTCAGAAAAATTCACCACAAATTGAAATTGTCTTTGAAATTATCGCTGCTAGTAGGTAAGTCTTTACAATGAAATTAATCAATTGATTTTAATACGAAGTCTTCTTTCAGAAAAATTCTGCACAAATTTAAATTTTCTTCAAAATTATAAATGCTTGCAGGTAAGTCTGTACAATGAAAGTAATCAAATGACTTAATACGAAGTCGTCTTTCAGGGAAATTCACCACAAATTGAAATTTTCTTTAAAATTATCACTGCTGGCAGGTAAGTCTTTACAATGAAAGTAATCAATTGTTTTAATACGACGTTTTCTTTCAGAAAAATTCCTCCACAAATTGAAATTTTCTTTAAAATTATAACTGCTTGCATGTATGTATATTCAATGAAAGTAATCAAACTGCTTGCAGCTATGTCTTTACAATGAAAGTAATCAAATGATTTAATACGAAGTCGTCTTTCAGGAAAATTCACAACAAATTGAAATTTTCTTTAAAATTATCGCTGCTTGCAGGTAAGTCTTTACAATGAAAGTAATTAAATGATTTAATACGAAGTCGTCTTTAAGCAAAATTCACCACAAATCCAAATTTCCTTTAAAATTACCACTGCTTTCAGGTAAGTCTTTACAATGAAAGTAAACAATTGATTTTAATACGACGTCTTCTTTCAGAAAAATTCTCCACAGATATAAAATTTTCTTTAAAATTATCACTGGTTGCAGGTAAGTCTATTCAATGGAAGTAATCAAACTTCTCCCAGGTAAGTATTTACAATGAAAGTAATCAAATGATTTAATACGAAGTGCTCTTTCAGAAAAATTCACCACAAATTGAAATTTTCTTTAAAATTATCACTGCTTGCAGGTAAGTGAATATAATGAAAGTAATCAAATGATTTAATACACAGTCCTCTTTCAGAAAAATTCACCACAAATTGAAATTTTCTTTAAAATTATCACTACTTGCAGGTAAGTCTATACAATGAAAGTAATCAAATTATTTAATACCAAGTCGTCTTTCTGGAAAATTCACCACTAACTGAAATTTTCTTTAAAATTATCACTGCTTGCAGGTAAGTGTTTACAGTGAAAGTAATCAGTTGTTTTAATACGACGTCTTCTTTCAAAGAAATTCTCCACAAATTGAAATTTTCTTTAAAATTATAACTGCTTGTATGAAAGTCTATCCAATGAAAGTAATAAAACTGCTTGCAGGTATGTCTTTACAATGAAGATAATCAAATTAATTAATACGAAGTCGTCTTTCAGAAAAATTCACCACAAATTGAAATTGTCTTTGAAATTGTCTTTGAAATTATCCCTGCTAGTAGGTAAGTCTTTACAATGAAAGTAATCAATTGATTTAATACGACGTCTTCTTTCAGAAAAATTCTCCACAAATTGAAATTTTCTTTAAAATTATAACTGCTTGCATGTAAGTCTATTCAATGAAAGTAATCAAACTGCTTGCATGTATGTCTTTACAATAAAGATAATCAAATGATTTAATACGAAGTCGTTTCAGAAAAATTCACCAAAAATTGAAATTTTCTTTAAAATTATAACTGCTTGCAGGTATGTCTATACAATGATAGTAATCAAATGAATTAATACGAAGTCGCCTTTCACAAAAATTCACACAAATTGAAATTTTCTTTAAAATTATCACTGCTTGCAGGTAAGTCTTTACAGTGAAAGAAATCAATTGATTTTAATACGACGTCTTCTTTCCGAAAAATTCTCCACAAATTGAAATTTTCTTTAAAATAATCACTGCTTGCATGTAGGTCTATTCAATGTAAGTAATCAAAGTGCATGCAGGTATGTCTTTACAATGACGCTAATCAAATTAATTAATACTTAGTCGTCTTTCAAGAAAATTCACCACAAATTGAAATTGTCTTTGAAATTATCGCTGCCAGTAGGTAACTCTTTACAATGAAAGTAATCAATTGATTTTAATATGAAGTCTTCTTTCAGAAAAATTCTGCACAAATTGAAATTTTTTTTAAACTTATAACTGCTTACAGGAAAGTCTATACAATGAAAGTAATCAAATGAATTAATACGAAGTCCTTTCAGAAAAATTCACCACAAATTGAAATTTACTTTAAAATTATAACTGCTTGCAGGTAAGTCTATACAATGAAAGTAATCAAATGATTTAATACGAAGTCGTCTTTCAGAAAAATTCACACAAATTGAAATTTTCTTTAAAATTATCACTGCTGGCGGTAAGTCTTTACAATGAAAGTAATCAATTGAATTTAATACGAAGTCCTCTTTCAGAAAAATTCACCACAACTTGAAATTTTCTTTAAAATTATCACTTCTTGCAGGTAAGTCTATACAATGAAAGTAATCAAATTATATAATACCAAGTCGTCTTTCAGGAAAATTCACCACAAACTGAAATTTTGTTTAAAATAATGACTGCTTGCAGGTAAGTTTTTACAGTGAAAGTAATCAATTGATTTTAATACGACCTCTTCTTTCCGAAAAATTCTCCACAAATTGAAATTTTCTTTAAAATAATCACTGCTTGCATGTAGGTCTATTCAATGTAAGTAATCAAAGTGCTTGCAGGTATATCTTTGCAATGAAGTTAATCAAATTAATTAATACTTAGTCGTATTTCAAGAAAATTCACCACAAATTGAAATTGTCTTTGAAATTATCGCTGCTTGTGTGTAACTCTTTACAATGAAAGTAATCAATTGATTTTAATACCAAGCCTTCTTTCAGAAAAATTGTGCACAAACTGTAATTTTTTTTTAAATTATAACTGCTTGCAGGTAAGTCTATACAATGAAAGTAATCAAATGATTTAATACGAAGTCGTCTTTCAGGAAAATTCACCACAAACTGAAATTTTCTTTAAAATTATCACTGCTTGCAGGTAAGTCTTTACAATGAAAGTAATCAATTGTTTTAATACGACGTCTTCTTTCAAAGAAATTCTCCACAAATTGAAATTTTCTTTAAAATTATAACTGCTTGTATGAAAGTCTATCCAATGAAAGTAATCAAACTGCTTGCAGGTATGTCTTTACAATGAAGATAATCAAATTAATTAATACGAAGTCGTCTTTCAGAAAAATTCTCCACAAATTGAAATTGTCTTTGAAATTATCCCTACTAGTAGGTAAGTCTTTACAATGAAAGTAATCAATTGATTTTGATACGAAGTCTTCTTTCAGAAAAATTCTGCACAAATTAAATTTTTTTTTAAATTATAACTGCTTGCATGTATGTATATTCAATGAAAATAATCATACTGCTTGCAGGTATGTCTTTACAATGAAAGTAATCAAATGATTTAATACGAAGTCGCCTTACAGGAAAATTCAAACAAATTGAAATTTTCTTTAAAATTATCACTGCTTGCAGTTAAGTATTTACAATGAAAGTAATCAAATGATTTAAATCGAATTGCTCTTTCAGAAAAATTCACCACAAATTGAAATTTTCCTTAAAATTATCACTGCTTGCAGGTAAGTCTATATAATGAAAGTAATCAAATGATTTAATACAAAGTCCTCCTTCAGAAAAATTCACCACAAATTGAAATTTTCTTACAAATTATCACTGCTTGCAAGTAAGTCTATACAATGGAAGTAATCAAATGGCTTAATACGAAATCGTCTTTCAGGAAAATTCACCACAAATTGAAATTTTCTTTAAAATTATCACTGCTTGCAGGTAAGTCTTTACAATGAAAGTAATCAAATGATTTAATTCGAAGTCCTTTTCAGAAAAATTCACCACAAATTGAAATTTTCTTTAAAATTATAACTGCGTGCAGGTAAGTCTATACAATGAAAGTAATCAAATGATTTAATACGAAGTCGTCTTTCAGGAAAATTCACTACAAATTGAAATTTCCTTTAAAATTATCACTGCTTGCAGGTAAGTCCTTACAATGAAAGTAATCAATTGATTTTAATACGACGTCTTTTTTCAGAAAAATTCTAAACAAATTGAAATTTTCTTTACAATTATCACTGCTTGCATGTAAGTCTATTCAATGAAAGTAATCAAACTGCTTGCAGGTATGTCTTTACAATGAAAGTAATCAAATGATTTAGTACGAAGTCCTTTCTGAAAAATTCACCACAACTTGAAATTTTCTTTAAAATTAAAATTGCTTCCAGGTAAGTCTATACAATGAAAGTAATCAAATGATTTAATACGAAGTCGTCTTTCTGAAAAATTCACATAAATTGAAATTTTCTTTAAAACTATCACTGCTGGCGGTAAGTCTTTACAATGAAAGTAATCAATTGAATTTAATACGAAGTCCTCTTTCAGAAAAATTCACCACAACTTGAAATTTTCTTTAAAATTATCACTTCTTGCAGGTAAGTCTATACAATGAAAGTAATCATATTATATAATACCAAGTCGTCTTTCAGGAAAATTCACCACAAACTGAAATTTTCTTTAAAATTATGAGTGCTTGCAGGTAAGTCTTTACAGTGAAAGTAATCAATTGATTTTAATACGACCTCTTCTTTCCGAAAAATTCTCCACAAATTGAAATTTTCTTTAAAATAATCACTGCTTGCATGTAGGTCTATTCAATGTAAGTAATCAAAGTGCTTGCAGGTATGTCTTTACAATGAAGTTAATAAAATTAATTAATACTTAGTCGTATTTCAAGAAAATTCACCACAAATTGAAATTGTCTTTGAAATTATCGCTGCTAGTATGTAACTCTTTACAATGAAAGTAATCAATTGACTTTAATACGAAGCCTTCTTTCAGAAAAATTCTGCACAAACAATTTTTTTTAAAATACTGCTTGCAGGTATGTCTTTACAATGAAAGTAATCAAATGATTTAATACGAAGTCGTCTTACAGGAAAATTCACAACAAATTGAAAATTTCTTTAAAATTATCACTGCTTGCAGTTAAGTATTTACAATGAAAGTAATCAAATGATTTAAATCGAATTGCTCTTTCAGAAAAATTCACCGCAAATTGAAATTTTCCTTAAAATTATCACTGCTTGCAGGTAAGTCTATATAACGAATGTAATCAAATGATTTAATACAAAGTCCTCTCTCAAAAAAATTCACCACAAATTGAAATTTTCTTACAAATTATCACTGCTTGCAAGTAAGTCTATACAATGGAAGTAATCAAATGGCTTAATACGAAATCGTCTTTCAGGAAAATTCACCACAAATTGAAATTTTCTTTAAAATTATCACTGCTTGCAGGTAAGTCTTTACAATGAAAGTAATCAAATGATTTAATTCGAAGTCCTTTTCAGGAAAATTCACCACAAATTGAAATTTTCTTTATAATTATAACTGCGTGCAGGTAAGTCTATTCAATGAAAGTAATCAAATGATTTAATACGAAGTCGTCTTTCAGGAAAATTCACTACAAATTGAAATTTTCTTTAAAATTATCACTGCTTGCAGGTAAGTCTTTACAATGAAAGTAATCAATTGATTTTAATAAGACGTCTTCTTTCAGAAAAATTCTCCACAAATTGAAATTTTCTTTACAATTATCACTGCTTGCATGTAAGTCTATTCAATGAAAGTAATCAAACTGCTTGCAGTTATGTCTTTACAATGAAAGTAATCAAATGATTTAATACGAAGTGGTCTTACAGGAAAATTCACAACAAATTGAAATTTTCTTTAAAATTATCACTGCTTGCAGTTAAGTATTTACAATGAAAGTAATCAAATGATTTAAATCGAAGTGCTCTTTCAGAAAAATTCACCACAAATTGAAATTTTCCTTAAAATTATCACTGCTTGCAGGAAAGTCTATATAATGAAAGTAATCAAATGATTTAATACAAAGTCCTCTTTCAGAAAAATTCACCACAAATTGAAATTTTCTTACAAATTATCACTGCTTGCAAGTAAGTCTATACAATGGAAGTAATCAAATGGCTTAATACGAAATCGTCTTTCAGGAAAATTCCCCACAAATTGAACTTTTCTTTAAAATTATCACTGCGTGCAGGTAAGTCTATTCAATGAAAGTAATCAAATGATTTAATACGAAGTCGTCTTTCAGGAAAATTCACTACAAATTGAAATTTCCTTAAAATTATCACTGCTTGCAGGTAAGTTTTTACAATGAAAGTAATCAATTGATTTTAACAAGACGTCTTCTTTCAGAAAAATTCTCCACAAATTGAAATTTTCTTTAAAATTATAACTGCGTGCAGGTAAGTCTATTCAATGAAAGTAATCAAATGATTTAATACGAAGTCGTCTTTCAGGAAAATTCACTACAAATTGAAATTTCCTTAAAATTATCACTGCTTGCAGTTAAGTATTTACAATGAAAGTAATCAAATGATTTAAATCGAAGTGCTCTTTCAGAAAAATTCACCACAAATTGAAATTTTCCTTAAAATTATCACTGCTTGCAGGTAAGTCTATATAATGAAAGTAATCAAATGATTTAATACAAAGTCCTCTTTCAGAAAAATTCACCACAAATTGAAATTTTCTTACAAATTATCACTGCTTGCAAGTAAGTCTATACAATGGAAGTAATCAAATGGCTTAATACGAAATCGTCTTTCAGGAAAATTCACCACAAATTGAAATTTTCTTTAAAATTATCACTGCGTGCAGGTAAGTCTATTCAATGAAAGTAATCAAATGATTTAATACGAAGTCGTCTTTCAGGAAAATTCACTACAAATTGAAATTTCCTTAAAATTATCACTGCTTGCAGGTAAGTCTTTACAATGAAATTAATCAATTGATTTTAATAAGACGTCTTCTTTCAGAAAAATTCTCCACAAATTGAAATTTTCTTTACAATTATCACTGCTTGCATGTAAGTCTATTCAATGAAAGTAATCAAACTGCTTGCAGGTAAGTCTTTACAATGAAAGTAATCAAATGATTTAATACGAAGTCGTCTTTCAGGAAAATTCACTACAAATTGAAATTTTCTTTAAAATTATCACTGCTTGCAGGTAAGTCTTTACAATGAAAGTAATCAATTGATTTTAATAAGACGTCTTCTTTCAGAAAAATGCTCCACAAATTGAAATTTTCTTTACAATTATCCCTGCTTCCATGTAAGTACATTCAATGAAAGTAATCAAACTGCTTGCAGGTATGTCTTTACAATGAAAGTAATCAAATGATATAATACGAATTCCTCTTTCAGAAAAATTCACAACAAATTGAAATTTTTTTTAAAATTATAACTGCGTGCAGGTAAGTCTATTCAATGAAAGTAATCAAATGATTTAATACGAAGTCGTCTTTCAGGAAAATTCACTACAAATTGAAATTTTCTTTAAAATTATCACTGCTTGCAGATAAGTCTTTACAATGAAAGTAATCAGTTGATTTTAATAAGACATCTTCTTTCAGAAAAATTCTCCACAAATTGAAATTTTCTTTACAATTATCACTGCTTGCATGTAAGTCTATTCAATGAAAGTAATCAAACTGCTTGCAGGTATGTCTTTACAATGAAAGTAATCAAATGGTATAATTCGAAGTCCTCTTTCAGAAAAATTCACAACAAATTGAAATTTTCTTTAAAATTATAACTGCGTGCAGGTAAGTCTATTCAATGAAAGTAATCATATGTTTTAATACGAAGTCGTCTTTCAGGAAAATTCACTACAAATTGAAATTTTCTTTAAAATTATCACTGCTTGCAGGTAGGTCTTTACAATGAAAGTAATCAATTGATTTTAATAAGACGTCTTCTTTCAGAAAAATTCTCCACAAATTGAAATTTTCTTTACAATTATCACTGCTTGCATGTAAGTCTATTCAATGAAAGTAATCAAACTGCTTGCAGGTAAGTCTTTACAATGAAAGTAATCAATTTATTTTAATAAGACGTCTTCTTTCAGAAAAATTCTCCACAAATTGAAATTTTCTTTACAATTGTCACTGCTTGCATGTAAGTCTATTCAATGAAAGTAATCAAACTGCTTGCAGGTATGTCTTTACAATGAAAGTAATCAAATGATATAATACGAAGTGCTCTTTCAGAAAAATTCACAACAAATTGAAATTTTCTTTAAAATTATAACTGCGTGCAGGTAAGTCTATTCAATGAAAGTAATCAAATGATTTAATACGAAGTCGTCTTTCAGGAAAATTCACTACAAATTGAAATTTTCTTTAAAATTATCACTTCTTGCAGGTAAGTCTTTACAATGAAAGTAATCAATTGATTTTAATAAGACGTCTTCTTTCAGAAAAATTCTCCACAAATTGAAATTTTCTTTACAATTATCACTGCTTGCATGTAAGTCTATTCAATGAAAGTAATCAAACTGCTTGCAGGTAAGTCTTTACAATGAAAGTAATCAATTGATTTTAATAAGACGTCTTTTTTCAGAAAAATTCTCCACAAATTAAATTTTTTTTTAAATTATAACTGCTTGCATGTATGTATATTCAATGAAAATAATCATACTGCTTGCAGGTATGTCTTTACAATGAAAGTAATCAAATGATTTAATACGAAGTCGTCTTACAGGAAAATTCACAACAAATTGAAATTTTCTTTAAAATTATCACTGCATGCAGTTAAGTATTTACAATGAAAGTAATCAGATGATTTAAATCGAAGTGCTCTTTCAGAAAAATTCACCACAAATTGAAATTTTCCTTAAAATTATCACTGCTTGCAGGTAAGTCTATATAACGAAAGTAATCAAATGATTTAATACAAAGTCCTCTCTCAAAAAAATTCACCACAAATTGAAATTTTCTTACAAATTATCACTGCTTGCAAGTAAGCCTATACAATGGAAGTAATCAAATGGCCTAATACGAAATCGTCTTTCAGGAAAATTCACCACAAATTGAAATTTTCTTTAAAATTATCACTGCTTGCAGGTAAGTCTTTACAATGAAAGTAATCAAATGATTTAATACGAAGTTGTCTTTCAGCAAAATTCACTACAAATTGAAATTTTCTTTAAAATTATCACTGCTTGCAGGTAAGTCTTTACAATGAAAGTAATCAATTGATTTTAATAAGACGTCTTCTTTCAGAAAAATTCTCCACAAATTGAAATTTTCTTTACAATTATCACTGCTTGCATGTAAGTCTATTCAATGAAAGTAATCAAACTGCTTGCAGGTAAGTCTTTACAATGAAAGTAATCAAATGATTTAATACGAAGTCCTCTTTCAGGAAAATTCACCACAAATCGAAATTTTCTTTAAAATTATTACTGCTTGCAGGTAAGTCTTTACAATGAAAGTAATCAACTGATTTAATTCGAAGTCCTTTTCAGGAAAATTCACCACAAATTGAAATTTTCTTTAAAATTATAACTGCGTGCAGGTAAGTCTATTCAATGAAAGTAATCAAATGATTTAATACGAAGTCGTCTTTCAGGAAAATTCACTACAAATTGAAATTTCCTTAAAATTATCACTGCTTGCAGGTAAGTCTTTACAATGAAAGTAATCAAATGATTTAATACGAAGTCCTCTTTCAGGAAAATTCACCACAAATCGAAATTTTCTTTAAACTTATTACTGCTTGCAGGTAAGTCTTTACAATGAAAGTAATCAAATGGTATAATTCGAAGTCCTCTTTCAGAAAAATTCACAACAAATTGAAATTTTCTTTAAAATTATAACTGCGTGCAGGTAAGTTTATTCAACGAAAGTAATCAAATGATTTAATAAGAAGTCGTCTTTCAGGAAAATTCACTACAAATTGAAATTTTCTTTAAAATTATCACTGCTTGCAGGTATGTCTTTACAATGAAAGTAATCAATTGATTTTAATAAGACGTCTTATTTCAGAAAAATTCTCCACAAATTGAAATTTTCTTTACAATTATCACTGCTTGCATGTAAGTCTATTCAATGAAAGTAATCAAACTGCTTGCAGGTATATCTTTACAATGAAAGTAATCAAATGGTATAATTCGAAGTCCTCTTTCAGAAAACTTCACAACAAATTGAAATTTTCTTTAAAATTATAACTGCGTGCAGGTAAGTCTATTCAATGAAAGTAATCATATGATTTAATACAAAGTCCTCTTTCAGAAAAATTCACAACAAATTGAAATTTTCTTTAAAATTATAACTGCGTGCAGGTAAGTCTATTCAACGAAAGTAATCAAATGATTTAATAAGAAGTCGTCTTTCAGGAAAATTCACTACAAATTGAAATTTTCTTTAAAATTATCACTGCTTGCAGGTAAGTCTTTACAATGAAAGTAATCAAATGATTTAATACGAAGTCGTCTTTCAGCAAAATTCACTACAAATTGAAATTTTCTTTAAAATTATCACTGCTTGCAGGTAAGTCTTTACAATGAAAGTAATCAATTGATTTTAATAAGACGTCTTCTTTCAGAAAAATTCTCCACAAATTGAAATTTTCTTTAAAATAATCACTGCTTGCATGTAGGTCTATTCAATGTAAGTAATAAAAGTGCTTGCAGGTATGTCTTTACAATGAAGTTAATCAAATTAATTAATACTTAGTCGTATTTCAAGAAAATTCTCCACAAATTGAAATTGTCTTTGAAATTATCGCTGCATGTATGTAACTCTTTACAATGAAAGTAATCAATTGATTTTAATACGAAGCCTTCTTTCAGAAAAATTCTGCACAAACAAATTTTTTTTAAATACTGCTTGCAGGTATGTCTTTACAATGAAAGTAATCAAATGATTTAATACGAAGTCGTCTTACAGGAAAATTCACAACAAATTGAAATTTTCTTTAAAATTATCACTGCATGCAGTTAAGTATTTACAATGAAAGTAATCAAATGATTTAAATCGAAGTGCTCTTTCACAAAAATTCACCACAAATTGAAATTTTCCTTAAAATTATCACTGCTTGCAGGTAAGTCTATATAACGAAAGTAATCAAATGATTTAATACAAAGTCCTCTTTCAAAAAAATTCACCACAAATTGAAATTTTCTTACAAATTATCACTGCTTCCAAGTAAGTCTATACAATGGAAGTAATCAAATGGCTTAATACGAAATCGTCTTTCAGGAAAATTCACCACAAATTGAAATTTTCTTTAAAATTATCACTGCTTGCAGGTAAGTCTTTACAATGAAAGTAATCAAATGATTTAATACGAAGTCGTCTTTCAGCAAAATTAACTACAAATTGAAATTTTCTTTAAAATTATCACTGCTTGCAGGTAAGTCTTTACAATGAAAGTAATCAATTGATTTTAATAAGACGTCTTCTTTCAGAAAAATTCTCCACAAATTGAAATTTTCTTTACAATTATCACTGCTTGCATGAAAGTCTATTCAATGAAAGTAATCAAACTGCTTGCAGGTAAGTCTTTACAATGAAAGTAATCAAATGATTTAATACGAAGTCCTCTTTCAGGAAAATTCACCACAAATAGAAATTTTCTTTAAAATTATTACTGCTTGCAGGTAAGTCTTTACAATGAAAGTAATCAACTGATTTAATTCGAAGTCCTTTTCAGGAAAATTCACCACAAATTGAAATTTTCTTTAAAATTATAACTCCGTGCAGGTAAGTCTATTCAATGAAAGTAATCAAATGATTTAATACGAAGTCGTCTTTCAGGAAAATTCACTACAAATTGAAATTTCCTTAAAATTATCACTGCTTGCAGGTAAGTCTTTACAATGAAAGTAATCAATTGATTTTAATAAGACGTCTTCTTTCAGAAAAATTCTCCACAAATTGAAATTTTCTTTACAATTATCACTGCTTGCATGTAAGTCTATTCAATGAAAGTAATCAAACTGCTTGCAGGTAAGTCTTTACAATGAAAGTAATCAAATGATTTAATACGAAGTCCTCTTTCAGGAAAATTCACCACAAATCGAAATTTTCTTTAAACTTATTACTGCTTGCAGGTAAGTCTTTACAATGAAAGTAATCAAATGGTATAATTCGAAGTCCTCTTTCAGAAAAATTCACAACAAATTGAAATTTTCTTTAAAATTATAACTGCGTGCAGGTAAGTCTATTCAACGAAAGTAATCAAATGATTTAATAAGAAGTCGTCTTTCAGGAAAATTCACTACAAATTGAAATTTTCTTTAAAATTATCACTGCTTGCAGGTAAGTCTTTACAATGAAAGTAATCAATTGATTTTAATAAGACGTCTTCTTTCAGAAAAATTCTCCACAAATTGAAATTTTCTTTACAATTATCACTGCTTGCATGTAAGTCTATTCAATGAAAGTAATCAAACTGCTTGCAGGTATATCTTTACAATGAAAGTAATCAAATGGTATAATTCGAAGTCCTCTTTCAGAAAACTTCACAACAAATTGAAATTTTCTTTAAAATTATAACTGCGTGCAGGTAAGTCTATTCAATGAAAGTAATCATATGATTTAATACAAAGTCGTCTTTCAGGAAAATTCACTACAAATTGAAATTTTCTTTAAAATTATCACTGCTTGCAGGTAAGTCTTTACAATGATAGTAATCAATTGATTTTAATAAGACGTCTTCTTTCAGAAAAATTCTCCACAAATTGCAATTTTCTTTACAATTATCACTGCTTGCATGTAAGTCTATTCAATGAAAGTAATCAAACTGCTTGCAGGTAAGTCTTTACAATGAAAGTAATCAATTGATTTTAATAAGACGTCTTCTTTCAGAAAAATTCTCCACAAATTGAAATTTTCTTTACAATTGTCACTGCTTGCATGTAAGTCTTTACAATGAAAGTAATCAAATGATTTTAATATGAAGTCTTCTTTCAGAAAAATTCTGCACAAATTGAAATTTTTTTTAAACTTATAACTGCTTACAGGAAAGTCTATACAATGAAAGTAATCAAATGAATTAATACGAAGTCCTTTTCAGAAAAATTCACCACAAATTGAAATTTTCTTTAAAATTATAACTGCGTGCAGGTAAGTCTATACAATGAAAGTAGTCAAATGATTTAATACGAAGTCGTCTTTCAGGAAAATTCACTACAAATTGAAATTTTGCAGGTAAGTCTTTACAATGAAAGTAATCAATTGATTTTAATACGACGTCTTCTTTCAGAAAAATTTTCAACAAATTGAAAGTTTCTTTACAATTATCACTGCTTGCATGTAAGTCTTTACAATGAAAGTAATCAAATGATTTTAATATGAAGTCTTCTTTCAGAAAAATTCTGCACAAATTGAAATTTTTTTTAAACTTATAACTGCTTACAGGAAAGTCTATACAATGAAAGTAATCAAATGAATTAATACGAAGTCCTTTCAGAAAAATTCACCACAAATTGAAATTTACTTTAAAATTATAACTGCTTGCAGGTAAGTCTATACAATGAAAGTAATCAAATGATTTAATACGAAGTCGTCTTTCATAAAAATTCACACAAATTGAAATTTTCTTTAAAATTATCACTGCTGGCGGTAAGTCTTTACAATGAAAGTAATCAATTGCATTTAATACGAAGTCCTCTTTCAGAAAAATTCACCACAACTTGAAATTTTCTTTAAAATTATCACTTCTTACAGGTAAGTCTATACAATGAAGGTAATCAAATTATATAATACCAAGTCGTCTTTCAGGAAAATTCACCACAAACTGAAATTTTCTTTAAAATTATGACTGCTTGCAGGTAAGTCTTTACAGTGAAAGTAATCAATTGATTTTAATACGACCTCTTCTTTCCGAAAAATTCTCCACAAATTGAAATTTTCTTTAAAATAATCACTGCTTGCATGTAGGTCTATTCAATGTAAGTAATCAAAGTGCTTGCAGGTATGTCTTTACAATGAAGTTAATCAAATTAATTAATACTTAGTCGTATTTCAAGAAAATTCACCACAAATTGAAATTGTCTTTGAAATTATCGCTGCTAGTATGTAACTCTTTACAATGAAAGTAATCAATTGATTTTAATACCAAGCCTTCTTTCAGAAAAATTCTGCACAAACTGAAATTTTTTTTTAAATTATAACTGCTTGCAGGTAAGTCTATACAATGAAAATAATCAAATAATAATAATAATAATAATTTTATTAGTACATAACATTCTTTTTGGTAACAATTATATAATATAACTATCAGACCAAAAAAGTGTTTCACTCAAGTTCTTCTTCTAATAAATTCAATACATGATTTAATACGAAGTCGTCTTTCAGGAAAATTCACCACAAACTGAAATTTTCTTTAAAATTATCACTGCTTGCAGGTAAGTCTTTACAATGAAAGTAATCAATTGTTTTAATACGACGTCTTCTTTCAAAGAAATTCTCCACAAATTGAAATTTTCTTGAAAATTATAACTGCTTGTATGAAAGTCTATCCAATGAAAGTAATCAAACTGCTTGCAGGTATGTCTTTACAATGAAGATAATCAAATTAATTAATACGAAGTCGTCTTTCAGAAAAATTCACCACAAATTGAAATTGTCTTTGAAATTATCCCTGCTAGTAGGTAAGTCTTTACAATGAAAGTAATCAATTGATTTTGATACGAAGTCTTCTTTCAGAAAAATTCTGCACAAATTAAATTTTTTTTAAAATTATAACTGCTTGCATGTATGTATATTCTATGAAAGTAATCATACTGCTTGCAGGTATGTCTTTACAAGGAAAGTAATCAAATGATTTAATACGAAGTCGTCTTACAGGAAAATTCACAACAAATTGAAATTTTCTTTAAAATTATCACTGCTTGCAGTTAAGTATTTACAATGAAAGTAATCAAATGATTTAAATCGAAGTGCTCTTTCAGAAAAATTCACCACAAATTGAAATTTTCCTTAAAATTATCACTGCATGCAGGTAAGTCTATATAATGAAAGTAATCAAATGATTTAATACAAAGTCCTCTTTCAGAAAAATTCACCACAAATTGAAATTTTCTTACAAATTATCACTGCTTGCCAGTAAGTCTATACAATGGAAGTAATCAAATGGCTTAATACGAAATCGTCTTTCAGGAAAATTCACCACAAATTGAAATTTTCTTTAAAATTATCACTGCTTGCAGGTAAGTCTTTACAATGAAAGTAATCAAATGATTTAATTCGAAGTCCTTTTCAAGAAAATTCACCACAAATTGAAATTTTCTTTAAAATTATAACTGCGTGCAGGTAAGTCTATTCAATGAAAGTAATCAAATGATTTAATACGAAGTCGTCTTTCAGGAAAATTCACTACAAATTGAAATTTTCTTTAAAATTATCACTGCTTGCAGTTAAGTATTTACAATGAAAGTAATCAAATGATTTAAATCGAAGTGCTCTTTCAGAAAAATTCATCACAAATTGAAATTTTCCTTAAAATTATCACTGCTTGCAGGTAAGTCTATATAATGAAAGTAATCAAATGATTTAATACAAAGTCCTCTTTCAGAAAAATTCGACACAAATTGAAATTTTCTTACAAATTATCACTGCTTGCAAGTAAGTCTATACAATGGAAGTAATCAAATGGCTTAATACGAAATCGTCTTTCAGGAAAATTCACCACAAATTGAAATTTTCTTTAAAATTATCACTGCGTGCAGGTAAGTCTATTCAATGAAAGTAATCAAATGATTTAATACGAAGTCGTCTTTCAGGAAAATTCACTACAAATTGAAATTTCCTTAAAATTATCACTGCTTGCAGGTAAGTCTTTACAATGAAAGTAATCAATTGATTTTAATAAGACATCTTCTTTCAGAAAAATTCTCAACAAATTGAAATTTTCTTTACAATTATCACTGCTTGCATGTAAGTCTATTCAATGAAAGTAATCAAACTGCTTGCAGGTAAGTCTTTACAATGAAAGTAATCAATTGATTTTAATAAGACGTCTTCTTTCACAAAAATTCTCCACAAATTGAAATTTTCTTTACAATTGTCACTGCTTGCATGTAAGTCTATTCAATGAAAGTAATCAAACTGCTTGCAGGTATGTCTTTACAATGAAAGTAATCAAATGATATAATACGAAGTCCTCTTTCAGAAAAATTCACAAAAAATTGAAATTTTCTTTAAAATTATAACTGCGTGCAGGTAAGTCTATTCAAAGAAAGTAATCAAATGATTTAATACGAAGTCGTCTTTCAGGAAAATTCACTACAAATTGAAATTTTCTTTAAAATTATCACTGCTTGCAGGTAAGTCTTTACAATGAAAGTAATCAATTGATTTTAATAACACGTCTTCTTTCAGAAAAATTCTCCACAAATTGAAATTTTCTTTAAAATAATCATTGCTTGCATGTAGGTCTATTCAATGTAAGTAATCAAAGTGCTTGCAGGTATGTCTTTACAATGAAGTCAATCAAATTAATTAATACTTAGTCGTATTTCAAGAAAATTCACCACAAATTGAAATTATCTTTGAAATTATCGCTGCTAGTATGTAACTCTTTACAATGAAAGTAATCAATTGATTTTAATACGAAGCCTTCTTTCAGAAAAATTCTGCACAAACAAATTTTTTGAAAATACTGCTTGCAGGTATGTCTTTACAATGAAAGTAATCAAATGATTTAATACGAAGTCGTCTTACAGGAAAATTCACAACAAATTGAAATTTTCTTTAAAATTATCACTGCATGCAGTTAAGTATTTACAATGAAAGTAATCAAATGATTTAAATCGAAGTGCTCTTTCACAAAAATTCACCACAACTTGAAATTTTCCTTAAAATTACCACTGCTTGCAGGTAAGTCTATACAATGAAAGTAATCAAATGATTTAATACAAAGTCCTCTTTCAAAAAAATTCTCCACAAATTGAAATTTTCTTACAAATTATCACTGCTTGCAAGTAAGTCTATACAGTGGAAGTAATGAAATGGCTTAATACGAAATCGTCTTTCAGGAAAATTCACCACAAATTGAAATTTACTTTAAAATTATCACTGCTTGCAGGTAAGTCTTTACAATGAAAGTAATCAAATGATTTAATTCGAAGTCCTTTTCAGGAAAATTCACTACAAATTGAAATTTTCTTTAAAATTATAACTGCGTGCAGGTAAGTCTATTCAATGAAAGTAATCAAATGATTTAATACGAAGTCGTCTTTCAGGAAAATTCACTACAAATTGAAATTTTCTTTAAAATTATCACTGCTTGCATGTAAGTCTTTACAATGAAAGTAATCAATTGATTTTAATAAGACATCTTCTTTCAGAAAAATTCTCCACAAATTGAAATTTTCTTTACAATTATCACTGCTTGCGTGTAAGTCTATTCAATGAAAGTAATCAAACTGCTTGCAGGTATGTCTTTGCAATGAAAGTAATCAAATTGTATAATTCGAAGTCCTCTTTCAGAAAAATTCACAACAAATTGAAATTTTCTTTAAAATTATAACTGCGCAGGTAAGTCTATTCAATGAAAGTAATCATATGATTTAATACGAATTCGTCTTTCAGGAAAATTCACTACAAATTGAAATTTTCTTTAAAATTATCACTGCTTGCAGGTAAGTCTTTACAATGAAAGTAATCAATTGATTTTAATAAGACGTCTTCTTTCAGAAAAATTCTCCACAAATTGAAATTTTCTTTACAATTATCACTGCTTGCATGTAAGTCTATTCAATGAAAGTAATCAAACTGCTTGCAGGTATGTCTTTACAATGAAAGTAATCAAATGATATAATACGAAGTCCTCTTTCAGAAAAATTCACAACAAATTGAAATTTTGTTTAAAATTATAACTGCGTGCAGGTAAGTCTATTCAATGAAAGTAATCAAATGATTTAATACGAAGTCGTCTTTCAGGAAAATTCACTACAAATTGAAATTTTCTTTAAAATTATCACTGCTTGCAGGTAAGTCTTTACAATGAAAGTAATCAATTGATTTTAATAAGACGTCTTCTTTCAGAAAAATTCTCCACAAATTGAAATTTTCTTTACAATTATCACTGCTTGCATGTAAGTCTATTCAATGAAAGTAATCAAACTGCTTGCAGGTAAGTCTTTACAATGAAAGTAATCAATTGATTTTAATAAGACGTCTTCTTTCAGAAAAATTCTCCACAAATTGAAATTTTCTTTACAATTATCACTGCTTGCATGTAAGTCTATTCAATGAAAGTAATCAAACTGCTTGCAGGTATGTCTTTACAATGAAAGTAATCAAATGATATAATACGAAGTCCTCTTTCAGAAAAATTCACAACAAATTGAAATTTTGTTTAAAATTATAACTGCGTGCAGGTAAGTCTATTCAATGAAAGTAATCAAATGATTTAATACGAAGTCCTCTTTCAGGAAAATTCACCACAAATTGAAGTTTTCTTTAAAACTATCACTGCTTGCAGGTAAGTCCTTTTCAGAAAAATTCACCACAAATTGAAATTTTCTTTAAAATTATTACTGCTTGCAGGTAAGTCTTTACAATGAAAGTAATCAATTGATTTTAATACGACGACTTCTTTCAGAAAAGTTCTCCACAAATTGAAATTTTCTTTACACTTATCACTGCTTGCATGTAAGTCTATTCAATGAAAGTAATCAAACTGCTTGCAGGTAAGTCTTTACAATGAAAGTAATCAAATGATTTAATACGAAGTCCTCTTTCAGGAAAATTCACCACAAATTGAATTTTCCTTAAAACTATCACTGCTCGCAGGTAAGTCCTTTTCAGAAAAATTCACCACAAATTGAAATTTTCTTTAAAATTATTACTGCTTGCAGGTAAGTCTTTACAATGAAAGTAATCAATTGATTTTAATAAGACGTCGTCTTTCAGGAAAATTGACTACAAATTGAAATTTTCTTTAAAATTATCACTGGTTGCAGGTAAGTCTTTACAATGAAAGTAATCAAATGATTTAATTCGAAGTGCTCTTTCAGAAAAATTCACCACAAATTGAAATTTTCCTTAAAATTATCACTGCTTGCAGGTAAGTCTATATAATGAAAGTAATCAAATGATTTAATACAAAGTCCTCTTTCAGAAAAATTCACCAGAAATTGAAATTTTCTTACAAATTATCACTGCTTGCAAGTAAGGCTATACAATGGAAGTAACCAAATGGCTTAATACCAAATCCTCTTTCAGGAAAATTCACCACAAATTGAAGTTTTCTTTAAAACTATCACTGCTTGTAGGTAAGTCCTTTTCAGAAAAATTCACCACAAATTGAAATTTTCTTTAAAATTATTACTGCTTGCAGGTAAGTTTTTACAATGAAAGTAATCAATTGATTTTAATACGACGACTTCTTTCAGAAAAGTTCTCCACAAATTGAAATTTTCTTTAAAATTATCACTGGTTGCAGGTAAGTCTATTCAATGAAAGTAATCAAACTGCTTGCATGTAAGTCTTTACAATGAAAGTAATCAAATGATTTAATTCGAAGTGCTCTTTCAGAAAAATTCACCACAAATTGAAATTTTCCTTAAAATTATCACTGCTTGCAAATAAGTCTATACAATGAAAGTAATCAAATGATTTAGTACGAAGTCCTCTTTCAGGAAAATTCAGCACAAATCGAAATTTTCTTTAAAATTAATACAGCTTACAGGTAAGTCTTTACAATGAAAGTAATCAATTGATTTTAATACGACGACTTCTTTCAGAAGAGTTCTCCACAAATTGAAATTTTCTTTAAAATTATCACTGGTTGCAGGTAAGTCTATTCAATGAAAGTAATCAAACTGCTTGCAGGTATGTCTTTACAATGAAGATAACCAAATTAATTAATACGAAGTCGTCTTTCAGAAAAATTCACCACAAATTGAAATTTTCTTACAAATTATCACTGCTTGCAAATAAGTCTATACAATGGAAGTAATCAAATGGCGTAATACGAAATCCTCTTTCAGGAAAATTCACCACAAACTAAAATTTTCTTTAAAATCATCACTGCTTGCAGGTAAGTCTTTACAATGAAAGTAATCAAATTATTTAATACGAAGTCCTTTCAGAAAAATTCACCACAAATTGAAATTTTCTTTAAAATTATAACTGCTTGCAGGTAAGTCTATACAATGAAAGTAATCAAATGATTTAATACGAAGTCGTCTTTCAGAAAATTCACCAGAAACTGAAATTTTCTTTAAAATTATCACTGCTTGCAGGTAAGTTTTTACAACGAAAGTATACAAATGACTTAATACGAAGTCGTCTTTCAGGAAAATTCTGCAAAGATTGAAATTTTCTGTAAAATATTCACTGCTTGCAGGTAAGTCTATACAATGAAAGTAATCAAATGATTTAATACGAAGTCGTCTTTCAGGAAAATTCACCACAAACTGAAATTTTCTTTAAAATTATCACTGCTTGCAGGTAAATCTTTACAATGAAAGTAATCAATTGTTATAATAAGACATCTTCTTTCAGAAAAAATCTCCACAAATTGAAATTTTCTTTACAATTATCACTGCTTGCATGTAAGTCTATTCAATGAAAGTAATCAAACTGCTTGCAGGTAAGTCTTTACAATGAAAGTAATCAATTGATTTTAATAAGACGTCTTCTTTCAGAAAAATTCTCCACAAATTGAAATTTTCTTTACAATTATCACTGCTTGCATGTAAGTCTATTCAATGAAAGAAATCAAACTGCTTGCAGATAAGTCTTTACAATGAAAGTAATCAAATGATTTAATACGAAGTCCTCTTTCAGGAAAATTCACCACAAATCGAAATTTTCTTTAAAATTATTACTGCTTGCAGGTAAGTCTTTGCAATGAAAGTAATCAACTGATTTTAATACTACCTCTGCTTTCAGAAAAATTCTCCACAAATTGAAATTTTCTTTAAAATTATCACTGGTTGCAGGTAAGTCTTTACAATGAAAGTAATCAAATGATTTAATTCGAAGTGCTCTTTCAGAAAAATTCACCACAAATTGCAATTTTCCTTAAAATTATCACTGCTTGCAGGTAAGTCTATATAATGAAAGTAATCAAATGATTTAATACAAAGTCCTCTTTCAGAAAAATTCACCAGAAATTGAAATTTTCTTACAAATTATCACTGCTTGCAAGTAAGGCTATACAATGGAAGTAACCAAATGGCTTAATACGAAATCCTCTTTCAGGAAAATTCACCACAAATTGAAGTTTTCTTTATAACTATCACTGCTTGCAGGTAAGTTCTTTTCAGAAAAATTCACCACAAATTGAAATTTTCTTTAAAATTATAACTGCTTGCAGGTAAGTCTATACAATGAAAGTAATCAAATGATTTAGTACGAAGTCCTCTTTCAGGAAAATTCACCACAAATCGAAATTTTCTTTAAAATTATTACTGCTTGCAGGTAAGTCTTTACAATGAAAGTAATCAATTGATTTTAATACGACGACTTCTTTCAGAAAAGTTCTCCACAAATTGAAATTTTCTTTAAAATTATCACTGGTTGCAGATAAGTCTATTCAATGAAAGTAATCAAACTGGTTGCAGGTATGTCTTTACAATGAAGATAACCAAATTAATTAATACGAAGTCGTCTTTCAGAAAAATTCACCACAAATTGAAATTTTCTTACAAATTATCACTGCTTGCAAGTAAGTCTATACAATGGAAGTAATCAAATGGCGTAATACGAAATCCTCTTTCAGGAAAATTCACCACAAATTGAAATTTTCTTTAAAATTATCACTGCTTGCAGGTAAGTCTTTACAATGAAAGTAATCAAATCATTTAATACGAAGTCCTTTCAGAAAAATTCACCACAAATTGAAATTTTCTTTAAAATTATAACTGCTTGTAGGTAAGTATATACAATGAAAGTAATCAAATGATTTAATACGAAGTCGTCTTTCAGAAAATTCACCAGAAACTGAAATTTTCTTTAAAATTATCACTGCTTGCAGGTAAGTTTTTACAACGAAAGTATACAAATGACTTTATACGAAGTCGTCTTTCAGGAAAATTCTGCACAGATTGAAATTTTCTGTAAAATATTCACTGCTTGCAAGTAAGTCTATACAATGGAAGTAATCAAATGGCGTAATACGAAATCCTCTTTCAGGAAAATTCACCACAAATTGAAATTTTCTTTAAAATTATCACTGCTTGCAGGTAAGTCTTTATAATGAAAGTAATCAAATGATATAATACGAAGTCCTCTTTCAGAAAAATTCTCCACAAATTGAAATTTTCTTTAAAATTATAACCGCTTGCATGTAAGTCTATTCAATGAAAGTAATCAAACTGCTTGCAGGTATGTCTTTACAATAAAGATAATCAAATGATTTAATACGAAGTCGTTTCAGAAAAATTCACCAAAAATTAAAATTTTCTTTAAAATTATCACTGCTTGCAGGTAAGTCTTTACAGTGAAAGAAATCAATTGATTTTAATACGACGTCTTCTTTCCGAAAAATTCTCCACAAGTTGAAATTTTCTTTAAAATAATCACTGCTTGCATGTAGGTCTATTCAATGTAAGTAATCAAAGTGCATGCAGGTATGTCTTTACAATGACGCTAATCAAATTAATTAATACTTAGTCGTATTTCAAGAAAATTCACCACAAATTGAAATTATCTTTGAAATTATCGCTGCTAGTATGTAACTCTTTACAATGAAAGTAATCAATTGATTTTAATACGAAGCCTTCGTTCAGAAAAATTCTGCACAAACAAATTTTTTGAAAATACTGCTTGCAGGTATGTCTTTACAATGAAAGTAATCAAATGATTTAATACGAAGTCGTCTTACAGGAAAATTCACAACAAATTGAAATTTTCTTTAAAATTATCACTGCATGCAGTTAAGTATTTACAATGAAAGTAATCAAATGATTTAAATCGAAGTGCTCTTTCACAAAAATTCACCACAACTTGAAATTTTCCTTAAAATTACCACTGCTTGCAGGTAAGTCTATACAATGAAAGTAATCAAATGATTTAATACAAAGTCCTCTTTCAAAAAAATTCTCCACAAATTGAAATTTTCTTACAAATTATCACTGCTTGCAAGTAAGTCTATACAATGGAAGTAATCAAATGGCTTAATACGAAATCGTCTTTCAGGAAAATTCACCACAAATTGAAATTTACTTTAAAATTATCACTGCTTGCAGGTAAGTCTTTACAATGAAAGTAATCAAATGATTTAATTCGAAGTCCTTTTCAGGAAAATTCACTACAAATTGAAATTTTCTTTAAAATTATAACTGCGTGCAGGTAAGTCTATTCAATGAAAGTAATCAAATGATTTAATACGAAGTCGTCTTTCAGGAAAATTCACTACAAATTGAAATTTTCTTTAAAATTATCACTGCTTGCATGTAAGTCTTTACAATGAAAGTAATCAATTGATTTTAATAAGACATCTTCTTTCAGAAAAATTCTCCACAAATTGAAATTTTCTTTACAATTATCACTGCTTGCGTGTAAGTCTATTCAATGAAAGTAATCAAACTGCTTGCAGGTATGTCTTTGCAATGAAAGTAATCAAATTGTATAATTCGAAGTCCTCTTTCAGAAAAATTCACAACAAATTGAAATTTTCTTTAAAATTATAACTGCGTAGGTAAGTCTATTCAATGAAAGTAATCATATGATTTAATACGAAGTCGTCTTTCAGGAAAATTCACTACAAATTGAAATTTTCTTTAAAATTATCACTGCTTGCAGGTAAGTCTTTACAATGAAAGTAATCAATTGATTTTAATAAGACGTCTTCTTTCAGAAAAATTCTCCACAAATTGAAATTTTCTTTACAATTATCACTGCTTGCATGTAAGTCTATTCAATGAAAGTAATCAAACTGCTTGCAGGTAAGTCTTTACAATGAAAGTAATCAATTGATTTTAATAAGACGTCTTCTTTCAGAAAAATTCTCCACAAATTGAAATTTTCTTTACAATTATCACTGCTTGCATGTAAGTCTATTCAATGAAAGTAATCAAACTGCTTGCAGGTATGTCTTTACAATGAAAGTAATCAAATGATATAATACGAAGTCCTCTTTCAGAAAAATTCACAACAAATTGAAATTTTGTTTAAAATTATAACTGCGTGCAGGTAAGTCTATTCAATGAAAGTAATCAAATGATTTAATACGAAGTCGTCTTTCAGGAAAATTCACTACAAATTGAAATTTTCTTTAAAATTATCACTGCTTGCAGGTAAGTCTTTACAATGAAAGTAATCAATTGATTTTAATAAGACGTCTTCTTTCAGAAAAATTCTCCACAAATTGAAATTTTCTTTACAATTATCACTGCTTGCATGTAAGTCTATTCAACGAAAGTAATCAAACTGCTTGCAGGTAAGTCTTTACAATGAAAGTAATCAAATGATTTAATACGAAGTCCTCTTTCAGGAAAATTCACCACAAATTGAATTTTCCTTAAAACTATCACTGCTCGCAGGTAAGTCCTTTTCAGAAAAATTCACCACAAATTGAAATTTTCTTTAAAATTATTACTGCTTGCAGGTAAGTCTTTACAATGAAAGTAATCAATTGATTTTAATAAGACGTCGTCTTTCAGGAAAATTGACTACAAATTGAAATTTTCTTTAAAATTATCACTGGTTGCAGGTAAGTCTTTACAATGAAAGTAATCAAATGATTTAATTCGAAGTGCTCTTTCAGAAAAATTCACCACAAATTGAAGTTTTCTTTAAAACTATCACTGCTTGCAGGTAAGTCCTTTTCAGAAAAATTCACCACAAATTGAAATTTTCTTTAAAATTATTACTGCTTGCAGGTAAGTCTTTACAATGAAAGTAATCAATTGATTTTAATACGACGACTTCTTTCAGAAAAGTTCTCCACAAATTGAAATTTTCTTTACACTTATCACTGCTTGCATGTAAGTCTATTCAATGAAAGTAATCAAACTGCTTGCAGGTAAGTCTTTACAATGAAAGTAATCAAATGATTTAATACGAAGTCCTCTTTCAGGAAAATTCACCACAAATTGAATTTTCCTTAAAACTATCACTGCTCGCAGGTAAGTCCTTTTCAGAAAAATTCACCACAAATTGAAATTTTCTTTAAAATTATTACTGCTTGCAGGTAAGTCTTTACAATGAAAGTAATCAATTGATTTTAATAAGACGTCGTCTTTCAGGAAAATTGACTACAAATTGAAATTTTCTTTAAAATTATCACTGGTTGCAGGTAAGTCTTTACAATGAAAGTAATCAAATGATTTAATTCGAAGTGCTCTTTCAGAAAAATTCACCACAAATTGAAATTTTCCTTAAAATTATCACTGCTTGCAGGTAAGTCTATATAATGAAAGTAATCAAATGATTTAATACAAAGTCCTCTTTCAGAAAAATTCACCAGAAATTGAAATTTTCTTACAAATTATCACTGCTTGCAAGTAAGGCTATACAATGGAAGTAACCAAATGGCTTAATACGAAATCCTCTTTCAGGAAAATTCACCACAAATTGAAGTTTTCTTTAAAACTATCACTGCTTGTAGGTAAGTCCTTTTCAGAAAAATTCACCACAAATTGAAATTTTCTTTAAAATTATTACTGCTTGCAGGTAAGTTTTTACAATGAAAGTAATCAATTGATTTTAATACGACGACTTCTTTCAGAAAAGTTCTCCACAAATTGAAATTTTCTTTAAAATTATCACTGGTTGCAGGTAAGTCTATTCAATGAAAGTAATCAAACTGCTTGCATGTAAGTCTTTACAATGAAAGTAATCAAATGATTTAATTCGAAGTGCTCTTTCAGAAAAATTCACCACAAATTGAAATTTTCCTTAAAATTATCACTGCTTGCAGGTAAGTCTATACAATGAAAGTGATCAAATGATTTAGTACGAAGTCCTCTTTCAGGAAAATTCAGCACAAATCGAAATTATCTTTAAAATTAATACTGCTTACAGGTAAGTCTTTACAATGAAAGTAATCAATTGATTTTAATACGACGACTTCTTTCAGAAGAGTTCTCCACAAATTGAAATTTTCTTTAAAATTATCACTGGTTGCAGGTAAGTCTATTCAATGAAAGTAATCAAACTGCTTGCAGGTATGTCTTTACAATGAAGATAACCAAATTAATTAATACGAAGTCGTCTTTCAGAAAAATTCACCACAAATTGAAATTTTCTTACAAATTATCACTGCTTGCAAATAAGTCTATACAATGGAAGTAATCAAATGGCGTAATACGAAATCCTCTTTCAGGAAAATTCACCACAAACTAGAATTTTCTTTAAAATCATCACTGCTTGCAGGTAAGTCTTTACAATGAAAGTAATCAAATTATTTAATACGAAGTCCTTTCAGAAAAATTCACCACAAATTGAAATTTTCTTTAAAATTATAACTGCTTGCAGGTAAGTCTATACAATGAAAGTAATCAAATGATTTAATACGAAGTCGTCTTTCAGAAAATTCACCAGAAACTGAAATTTTCTTTAAAATTATCACTGCTTGCAGGTAAGTTTTTACAACGAAAGTATACAAATGACTTAATACGAAGTCGTCTTTCAGGAAAATTCTGCAAAGATTGAAATTTTCTGTAAAATATTCACTGCTTGCAGGTAAGTCTATACAATGAAAGTAATCAAATGATTTAATACGAAGTCGTCTTTCAGGAAAATTCACCACAAACTGAAATTTTCTTTAAAATTATCACTGCTTGCAGGTAAATCTTTACAATGAAAGTAATCAATTGTTTTAATAAGACATCTTCTTTCAGAAAAATTCTCCACAAATTGAAATTTTCTTTACAATTATCACTGCTTGCATGTAAGTCTATTCAATGAAAGTAATCAAACTGCTTGCAGGTAAGTCTTTACAATGAAAGTAATCAATTGATTTTAATAAGACGTCTTCTTTCAGAAAAATTCTCCACAAATTGAAATTTTCTTTACAATTATCACTGCTTGCATGTAAGTCTATTCAATGAAAGAAATCAAACTGCTTGCAGATAAGTCTTTACAATGAAAGTAATCAAATGATTTAATACGAAGTCCTCTTTCAGGAAAATTCACCACAAATCGAAATTTTCTTTAAAATTATGACTGCTTGCAGGTAAGTCTTTACAATGAAAGTAATCAACTGATTTTAATACTACCTCTGCTTTCAGAAAAATTCTCCACAAATTGAAATTTTCTTTAAAATTATCACTGGTTGCAGGTAAGTCTTTACAATGAAAGTAATCAAATGATTTAATTCGAAGTGCTCTTTCAGAAAAATTCACCACAAATTGAAATTTTCCTTAAAATTATCACTGCTTGCAGGTAAGTCTATATAATGAAAGTAATCAAATGATTTAATACAAAGTCCTCTTTCAGAAAAATTCACCAGAAATTGAAATTTTCTTACAAATTATCACTGCTTGCAAGTAAGGCTATACAATGGAAGTAACCAAATGGCTTAATACGAAATCCTCTTTCAGGAAAATTCACCACAAATTGAAGTTTTCTTTATAACTATCACTGCTTGCAGGTAAGTTCTTTTCAGAAAAATTCACCACAAATTGAAATTTTCTTTAAAATTATAACTGCTTGCAGGTAAGTCTATACAATGAAAGTAATCAAATGATTTAGTACGAAGTCCTCTTTCAGGAAAATTCACCACAAATCGAAATTTTCTTTAAAATTATTACTGCTTGCAGGTAAGTCTTTACAATGAAAGTAATCAATTGATTTTAATACGACGACTTCTTTCAGAAAAGTTCTCCACAAATTGAAATTTTCTTTAAAATTATCACTGGTTGCAGATAAGTCTATTCAATGAAAGTAATCAAACTGGTTGCAGGTATGTCTTTACAATGAAGATAACCAAATTAATTAATACGAAGTCGTCTTTCAGAAAAATTCACCACAAATTGAAATTTTCTTACAAATTATCACTGCTTGCAAGTAAGTCTATACAATGGAAGTAATCAAATGGCGTAATACGAAATCCTCTTTCAGGAAAATTCACCACAAATTGAAATTTTCTTTAAAATTATCACTGCTTGCAGGTAAGTCTTTACAATGAAAGTAATCAAATCATTTAATACGAAGTCCTTTCAGAAAAATTCACCACAAATTGAAATTTTCTTTAAAATTATAACTGCTTCTAGGTAAGTATATACAATGAAAGTAATCAAATGATTTAATACGAAGTCGTCTTTCAGAAAATTCACCAGAAACTGAAATTTTCTTTAAAATTATCACTGCTTGCAGGTAAGTTTTTACAACGAAAGTATACAAATGACTTTATACGAAGTCGTCTTTCAGGAAAATTCTGCACAGATTGAAATTTTCTGTAAAATATTCACTGCTTGCAAGTAAGTCTATACAATGGAAGTAATCAAATGGCGTAATACGAAATCCTCTTTCAGGAAAATTCACCACAAATTGAAATTTTCTTTAAAATTATCACTGCTTGCAGGTAAGTCTTTATAATGAAAGTAATCAAATGATATAATACGAAGTCCTCTTTCAGAAAAATTCACAACAAATTGAAATTTTCTTTAAAATTATAACTGCGTGCAGGTAAGTCTATTCAATGAAAGTAATCAAATGATTTAATACGAAGTCGTCTTTCAGGAAAACTCACCACAAACTGAAATTTTCTTTAAAATTATCACTGCTTGCAGGTAAGTCTTTACAATGAAAGTAATCAATTGTTTTAATAAAACGTCTTCTTTCAGAAAAATTCTCCATAAATTAAAATTTTCTTTAAAACTATAACTGCTTGTATGAAAGTCTATCCAATGAAAGTAATCAAACTGCTTGCAGGTATGTCTTTACAATGAAGATAATCAAATTAATTAATACGAAGTCGTCTTTCAGAAAAATTCACCACAAATTGAAATTGTCTTTGAAATTGTCTTTGAAATTATCCCTGCTAGTAGGTAAGTCTTTACAATGAAAGTAATCAATTGTTTTAATACGACGTCTTCTTTCAGAAAAATTCTCCACAAATTGAAATTTTCTTTAAAATTATAACCGCTTGCATGTAAGTCTATTCAATGAAAGTAATCAAACTGCTTGCAGGTATGTCTTTACAATAAAGATAATCAAATGATTTAATACGAAGTCGTTTCAGAAAAATTCACCAAAAATTGAAATTTTCTTTAAAATTATCACTGCTTGCAGGTAAGTCTATACAGTGAAAGAAATCAATTGATTTTAATACGACGTCTTCTTTCCGAAAAATTCTCCACAAATTGAAATTTTCTTTAAAATAATCACTGCTTGCATGTAGGTCTATTCAATGTAAGTAATCAAAATGCATGCAGGTATGTCTTTACAATGACGCTAATCAAATTAATTAATACTTAGTCGTCTTTCAAGAAAATTCACCACAAATTGAAATTGTCTTTGAAATTATCGCTGCCAGTAGGTAACTCTTTACAATGAAAGTAATAAATTGATTTTAATATGAAGTCTTCTTTCAGAAAAATTCTCCACAAATTGAAATTTTCTTTACAATTATCACTGCTTGCGTGTAAGTCTATTCAATGAAAGTAATCAAACTGCTTGCAGGTATGTCTTTGGAATGAAAGTAATCAAATGATTTAATACGAAGTCCTCTTTCAGAAAAATTCACCACAAATTGAAATTTTCTTTAAAATTATAACTGCTTGCAGGTAAGTCTATACAATGAAAGTAATCAAATGATTTAGTACGAAGTCCTCTTTCAGGAAAATTCACCACAAATCGAAATTTTCTTTAAAATTATTACTGCTTGCAGGTAAGTCTTTACAATGAAAGTAATCAATTGATTTTAATACGACGACTTCTTTCAGAAAAGTTCTCCACAAATTGAAATTTTCTTTAAAATTATCACTGGTTGCAGATAAGTCTATTCAATGAAAGTAATCAAACTGGTTGCAGGTATGTCTTTACAATGAAGATAACCAAATTAATTAATACGAAGTCGTCTTTCAGAAAAATTCACCACAAATTGAAATTTTCTTACAAATTATCACTGCTTGCAAGTAAGTCTATACAATGGAAGTAATCAAATGGCTTAATACGAAATCGTCTTTCAGGAAAATTCACCACAAATTGAAATTTTCTTTAAAATTATCACTGCTTGAAGGTAAGTCTTTACAATGAAAGTAATCAAATGATTTAATTCGAAGTCCTTTTCAAGAAAATTCACCACAAATTGAAATTTTCTTTAAAATTATAACTGCGTGCAGGTAAGTCTATTCAATGAAAGTAATCAAATGATTTAATACGAAGTCGTCTTTCAGGAAAATTCACTACAAATTGAAATTTTCTTTAAAATTATCACTGCTTGCAGGTAAGTCTTTACAATGAAAGTAATCAATTGATTTTAATAAGACGTCTCCTTTCAGAAAAATTCTCCACAAATTGAAATTTTCTTTACAATTATCACTGCTTGCATGTAAGTCTATTCAATGAAAGTAATCAAACTGCTTGCAGGTATGTCTTTACAATGAAAGTAATCAAATGATTTAATACGAAGTCGTCTTACAGGAAAATTCACAACAAATTGAAATTTTCTTTAAAATTATCACTGCTTGCAGTTAAGTATTTACAATGAAAGTAATCAAATGATTTAAATCGAAGTGCTCTTTCAGAAAAATTCATCACAAATTGAAATTTTCCTTAAAATTATCACTGCTTGCAGGTAAGTCTATATAATGAAAGTAATCAAATGATTTAATACAAAGTCCTCTTTCAGAAAAATTCGACACAAATTGAAATTTTCTTACAAATTATCACTGCTTGCAAGTAAGTCTATACAATGGAAGTAATCAAATGGCTTAATACGAAATCGTCTTTCAGGAAAATTCACCACAAATTGAAATTTTCTTTAAAATTATCACTGCGTGCAGGTAAGTCTATTCAATGAAAGTAATCAAATGATTTAATACGAAGTCGTCTTTCAGGAAAATTCACTACAAATTGAAATTTCCTTAAAATTATCACTGCTTGCAGGTAAGTCTTTACAATGAAAGTAATCAATTGATTTTAATAAGACATCTTCTTTCAGAAAAATTCTCCACAAATTGAAATTTTCTTTACAATTATCACTGCTTGCATGTAAGTCTATTCAATGAAAGTAATCAAACTGCTTGCAGGTAAGTCTTTACAATGAAAGTAATCAATTGATTTTAATAAGACGTCTTCTTTCAGAAAAATTCTCCACAAATTGAAATTTTCTTTACAATTGTCACGTGCTTGCATGTAAGTCTATTCAATGAAAGTAATCAAACTGCTTGCAGGTATGTCTTTACAATGAAAGTAATCAAATGATATAATACGAAGTCCTCTTTCAGAAAAATTCACCAAAAAATTGAAATTTTCTTTAAAATTATAACTGCGTGCAGGTAGTCTATTCAAAGAAAGTAATCAAATGATTTAATACGAAGTCGTCTTTCAGGAAAAATCACTACAAATTGAAATTTTCTTTAAAATTATCACTGCTTGCAGGTAAGTCCTTTACAATAAAAGTAATCAATTGATTTTAATAACACATCTTCTTTCAGAAAAATTCTCCACAAATTGAAATTTTCTTTAAAATAATTCATTGCTTGCATGTAGGTCTATTCAATGTAAGTATTCAAAGTGCTTGCAGGTATGTCTTTACAATGAAGTCAATCAAATTAATTAATACTTAGTCGTATTTCAAGAAAATTCACCACAAATTGAAATTATCTTTGAAATTATCGCTGCTAGTATGTAACTCTTTACAATGAAAGTAATCAATTGATTTTAATACGAAGCCTTCTTTCAGAAAAATTCTGCACAAACAAATTTTTGAAAATACTGCTTGCAGGTATGTCTTTACAATGAAAGTAATCAAATGATTTAATACGAAGTCGTCTTACAGGAAAATTCACAACAAATTGAAATTTTCTTTAAAATTATCACTGCATGCAGTTAAGTATTTACAATGAAAGTAATCAAATGATTTAAATCGAAGTGCTCTTTCACAAAAATTCACCAGAACTTGAAATTTTCCTTAAAATTACCACTGCTTGCAGGTAAGTCTATACAATGAAAGTAATCAAATGATTTAATACAAAGTCCTATTCAAAAAAATTCTCCACAAATTGAAATTTTCTTACAAATTATCACTGCTTGCAAGTAAGTCTATACAATGGAAAGTAATCAAATGGCTTAATACGAAATCGTCTTTCAGGAAAATTCACCACAAATTGAAATTTACTTTAAAATTATCACTGCTTGCAGGTAAGTCTTTACAATGAAAGTAATCAAATGATTTAATTCGAAGTCCTTTTCAGGAAAATTCACTACAAATTGAAATTTTCTTTAAAATTATAACTGCGTGCAGGTAAGTCTATTCAATGAAAGTAATCAAATGATTTAATACGAAGTCGTCTTTCAGGAAAATTCACTACAAATTGAAATTTTCTTAAAATTATCACTGCTTGCAGTAAGTCTTTACAATGAAGGTAATCAATTGATTTTAATAAGACGTCTCCTTTCAGAAAAATTCCTCCACAAATTGAAATTTTCTTTACAATTATCACTGCTTGCATGTAAGTCTATTCAATGAAAGTAATCAAACTGCTTGCAAGGTATGTCTTTACAATGAAAGTAATCAAATGATTTAATACGAAGTCGTCTTACAGGAAAATTCACAACAATTGAAATTTTCTTTAAAATTATCACTGCTTGCAGTTAAGTATTTACAATGAAAGTAATCAAATGATTTAAATCGAAGTGCTCTTCAGAAAAATTCATCACAAATTGAAATTTTCCTTAAAATTATCACTGCTTGCAGGTAAGTCTATATAATGAAAGTAATCAAATGATTTAATACAAAGTCCTCTTTCAGAAAAATTCGACACAAATTGAAATTTTCTTACAAATTATCACTGCTTGCAAGTAAGTCTATACAATGGAAGTAATCAAATGGCTTAATACGAAATCGTCTTTCAGGAAAATTCACCACAAATTGAAATTTTCTTTAAAATTATCACTGCGTGGCAGGTAAGTCTATTCAATGAAAGTAATCAAATGATTTAATACGAAGTCGTCTTTCAGGAAAATTCACTACAAATTGAAATTTCCTTAAAATTATCACTGCTTGCAGGTAAGTCTTTACAATGAAAGTAATCAATTGATTTTAATAAGACATCTTCTTTCAGAAAAATTCTCCACAAATTGAAATTTTCTTTACAATTATCACTGCTTGCATGTAAGTCTATTCAATGAAAGTAATCAAACTGCTTGCAGGTAAGTCTTTACAATGAAAGTAATCAATTGATTTTAATAAGACGTCTTCTTTCAGAAAAATTCTCCACAAATTGAAATTTTCTTTACAATTGTCACTGCTTGCATGTAAGTCTATTCAATGAAAGTAATCAAACTGCTTGCAGGTATGTCTTTACAATGAAAGTAACAAATGATATATACGAGTCCTCTTTCAGAAAAATTCACAAAAAATTGAAATTTTCTTTAAATTATAACTGCGTGCAGGTAAGTCTATTCAACGAAAGTAATCAAATGATTTAATACGAAGTCGTCTTTCAGGAAAATTCACTACAAATTGAAATTTTCTTTAAATTACCACTGCTTGCAGTTAAGTCTTTACAATAAAAGTAATCAATTGATTTTAATAACACGTCTTCTTTCAGAAAAATTCTCCACAAATTGGAAAATTTTCTTTAAAATAATCATTGCTTGCATGTAGGTCTATTCAATGTAAGTAATCAAAGTGCTTGCAGGTATGTCTTTACAATGAAGTCAATCAAATTAATTAATACTTAGTCGTATTTCAAGAAAATTCACCACAAATTGAAATTATCTTTGAAATTATCGCTGCTAGTATGTAACTCTTTACAATGAAAGTAATCAATTGATTTTAATACGAAGCCTTCTTTCAGAAAAATTCTGCACAAACAAATTTTTGAAAATACTGCTTGCAGGTATGTCTTTACAATGAAAGTAATCAAATGATTTAATACGAAGTCGTCTTACAGGAAAAATTCACAACAAATTGAAATTTTCTTTTAAAATTATCACTGCATGCAGTTAAGTATTTACAATGAAAGTAATCAAATGATTTAAATCGAAGTGCTCTTTCACAAAAATCACCACAACTGAAATTTTTCCTTTAAAATTACCACTGCTTGCAGTAAGTCTATACAATGAAAGTAATCAAATGATTTAATACAAAGTCCTCTTTCAAAAAAATTCTCCACAAATTGAAATTTTCTTACAAATTATCACTGCTTGCAAGTAAGTCTATACAATGGAAGTAATCAAATGGCTTAATACGAAATCGTCTTTCAGGAAAATTCACCACAAATTGAAATTTACTTTAAAATTATCACTGCTTGCAGGTAAGTCTTTACAATGAAAGTAATCAAATGATTTAATTCGAAGTCCTTTTCAGGAAAATTCACTACAAATTGAAATTTCTTTAAAATTATAACTGCGTGCAGGTAAGTCTATTCAATGAAAGTAATTCAAATGATTTAATACGAAAGTCGTCTTTCAGGAAAATTCACTACAAATTGAAATTTTCTTTAAAATTATCACTGCTTGCATGTAAGTCTTTACAATGAAAGTAATCAATTGATTTTAATAAGACATCTTCTTTCAGAAAAATTCTCCACAAATTGAAATTTTCTTTACAATTATCACTGCTTGCGTGTAAGTCTATTCAATGAAAGTAATCAAACTGCTTGCAGGTATGTCTTTGCAATGAAAGTAATCAAATTGTATAATTCGAAGTCCTCTTTCAGAAAAATTCACAACAAATTGAAATTTTCTTTAAAATTATAACTGCGCAGGTAAGTCTATTCAATGAAAGTAATCATATGATTTAATACGAAGTCGTCTTTCAGGAAAATTCACTACAAATTGAAATTTTCTTTAAAATTATCACTGCTTGCAGGTAAGTCTTTACAATGAAAGTAATCAATTGATTTTAATAAGACGTCTTCTTTCAGAAAAATTCTCCACAAATTGAAATTTTCTTTACAATTATCACTGCTTGCATGTAAGTCTATTCAATGAAAGTAATCAAACTGCTTGCAGGTAAGTCTTTACAATGAAAGTAATCAATTGATTTTAATAAGACGTCTTCTTTCAGAAAAATTCTCCACAAATTGAAATTTTCTTTACAATTATCACTGCTTGCATGTAAGTCTATTCAATGAAAGTAATCAAACTGCTTGCAGGTATGTCTTTACAATGAAAGTAATCAAATGATATAATACGAAGTCCTCTTTCAGAAAAATTCACAACAAATTGAAATTTTGTTTAAAATTATAACTGCGTGCAGGTAAGTCTATTCAATGAAAGTAATCAAATGATTTAATACGAAGTCGTCTTTCAGGAAAATTCACTACAAATTGAAATTTTCTTTAAAATTATCACTGCTTGCAGGTAAGTCTTTACAATGAAAGTAATCAATTGATTTTAATAAGACGTCTTCTTTCAGAAAAATTCTCCACAAATTGAAATTTTCTTTACAATTATCACTGCTTGCATGTAAGTCTATTCAATGAGAGTAATCAAACTGCTTGCAGGTAAGTCTTTACAATGAAAGTAATCAAATGATTTAATACGAAGTCCTCTTTCAGGAAAATTCACCACAAATTGAAGTTTTCTTTAAAACTATCACTGCTTGCAGGTAAGTCCTTTTCAGGAAAATTCACCACAAATTGAAATTTTCTTTAAAATTATTACTGCTTGCAGGTAAGTCTTTACAATGAAAGTAATCAATTGATTTTAATACGACGACTTCTTTCAGAAAAGTTCTCCACAAATTGAAATTTTCTTTACACTTATCACTGCTTGCATGTAAGTCTATTCAATGAAAGTAATCAAACTGCTTCCAGGTAAGTCTTTACAATGAAAGTAATCAAATGATTTAATACGAAGTCCTCTTTCAGGAAAATTCACCACAAATTGAATTTTCCTTAAAACTATCACTGCTCGCAGGTAAGTCCTTTTCAGAAAAATTCACCACAAATTGAAATTTTCTTTAAAATTATTACTGCTTGCAGGTAAGTCTTTACAATGAAAGTAATCAATTGATTTTAATAAGACGTCGTCTTTCAGGAAAATTGACTACAAATTGAAATTTTCTTTAAAATTATCACTGGTTGCAGGTAAGTCTTTACAATGAAAGTAATCAAATGATTTAATTCGAAGTGCTCTTTCAGAAAAATTCACCACAAATTGAAATTTTCCTTAAAATTATCACTGCTTGCAGGTAAGTCTATATAATGAAAGTAATCAAATGATTTAATACAAAGTCCTCTTTCAGAAAAATTCACCAGAAATTGAAATTTTCTTACAAATTATCACTGCTTGCAAGTAAGGCTATACAATGGAAGTAACCAAATGGCTTAATACGAAATCCTCTTTCAGGAAAATTCACCACAAATTGAAGTTTTCTTTAAAACTATCACTGCTTGTAGGTAAGTCCTTTTCAGAAAAATTCACCACAAATTGAAATTTTCTTTAAAATTATTACTGCTTGCAGGTAAGTTTTTACAATGAAAGTAATCAATTGATTTTAATACGACGACTTCTTTCAGAAAAGTTCTCCACAAATTGAAATTTTCTTTAAAATTATCACTGGTTGCAGGTAAGTCTATTCAATGAAAGTAATCAAACTGCTTGCATGTAAGTCTTTACAATGAAAGTAATCAAATGATTTAATTCGAAGTGCTCTTTCAGAAAAATTCACCACAAATTGAAATTTTCCTTAAAATTATCACTGCTTGCAGGTAAGTCTATACAATGAAAGTAATCAAATGATTTAGTACGAAGTCCTCTTTCAGGAAAATTCAGCACAAATCGAAATTTTCTTTAAAATTAATACTGCTTACAGGTAAGTCTTTACAATGAAAGTAATCAATTGATTTTAATACGACGACTTCTTTCAGAAGAGTTCTCCACAAATTGAAATTTTCTTTAAAATTATCACTGGTTGCAGGTAAGTCTATTCAATGAAAGTAATCAAACTGCTTGCAGGTATGTCTTTACAATGAAGATAACCAAATTAATTAATACGAAGTCGTCTTTCAGAAAAATTCACCACAAATTGAAATTTTCTTACAAATTATCACTGCTTGCAAATAAGTCTATACAATGGAAGTAATCAAATGGCGTAATACGAAATCCTCTTTCAGGAAAATTCACCACAAACTAAAATTTTCTTTAAAATCATCACTGCTTGCAGGTAAGTCTTTACAATGAAAGTAATCAAATTATTTAATACGAAGTCCTTTCAGAAAAATTCACCACAAATTGAAATTTTCTTTAAAATTATAACTGCTTGCAGGTAAGTCTATACAATGAAAGTAATCAAATGATTTAATACGAAGTCGTCTTTCAGAAAATTCACCAGAAACTGAAATTTTCTTTAAAATTATCACTGCTTGCAGGTAAGTTTTTACAACGAAAGTATACAAATGACTTAATACGAAGTCGTCTTTCAGGAAAATTCTGCAAAGATTGAAATTTTCTGTAAAATATTCACTGCTTGCAGGTAAGTCTATACAATGAAAGTAATCAAATGATTTAATACGAAGTCGTCTTTCAGGAAAATTCACCACAAACTGAAATTTTCTTTAAAATTATCACTGCTTGCAGGTAAATCTTTACAATGAAAGTAATCAATTGTTTTAATAAGACATCTTCTTTCAGAAAAATTCTCCACAAATTGAAATTTTCTTTACAATTATCACTGCTTGCATGTAAGTCTATTCAATGAAAGTAATCAAACTGCTTGCAGGTATGTCTTTACAATGAAAGTAATCAAATGGTATAATTCGAAGTCCTCTTTCAGAAAAATTCACAACAAATTGAAATTTTCTTTAAAATTATAACAGCGCAGGTAAGTCTATTCAATGAAAGTAATCATATGATTTAATAAGAAGTCGTCTTTCAGGAAAATTCTCTACAAATTGAAATTTTCTTTAAAATTATCACTGCTTGCAGGTAAGTCTTTACAATGAAAGTAATCAATTGATTTTAATAAGACGTCTTCTTTCAGAAAAATTCTCCACAAATTAAAATTTTCTTTACAATTATCACTGCTTGCATGTAAGTCTATTCAATGAAAGTAACCAAACTGTTTGCAGGTAAGTCTTTACAATGAAAGTAATCAATTGATTTTAATAAGACGTCTTATTTCAGAAAAATTCTCCACAAATTGAAATTTTATTTACAATTATCACTGCTTGCATGTAAGTCTATTCAATGAAAGTAATCAAACTGCTTGCAGGTATGTCTTTACAAAGAAAGTAATCAAATGATATAATACGAAGTCCTCTTTCAGAAAAATTCACAACAAATTGAAATTTTCTTTAAAATTATAACTGCGTGCAGGTAAGTCTATTCAATGAAAGTAATCAAATGATTTAATACGAAGTCGTCTTTCAGGAAAATTCACAACAAATTGAAATTTTCTTTAAAATTATCACTGCTTGCAGGTAAGTCTTTACAAAGAAAGTAATCAATTGATTTTAATAAGACGTCTTCTTTCAGAAAAATTCTCCACAAATTAAAATTTTCTTTACAATTATCACTGCTTGCATGTAAGTCTATTCAATGAAAGTAACCAAACTGTTTGCAGGTAAGTCTTTACAATGAAAGTAATCAATTGATTTTAATAAGACGTCTTCTTTCAGAAAAATTCTCCACAAATTGAAATTTTATTTACAATTATCACTGCTTGCATGTAAGTCTATTCAATGAAAGTAATCAAACTGCTTGCAGGTATGTCTTTACAATGAAAGTAATCAAATGGTATAATTCGAAGTCCTCTTTCAGAAAAATTCACAACAAATTGAAATTTTCTTTAAAATTATAACAGCGCAGGTAAGTCTATTCAATGAAAGTAATCATATGATTTAATACGAAGTCGTCTTTCAGGAAAATTCTCTACAAATTGAAATTTTCTTTAAAATTATCACTGCTTGCAGGTAAGTCTTTACAATGAAAGTAATCAATTGATTTTAATAAGACGTCTTCTTTCAGAAAAATTCTCCACAAATTAAAATTTTCTTTACAATTATCACTGCTTGCATGTAAGTCTATTCAATGAAAGTAACCAAACTGTTTGCAGGTAAGTCTTTACAAAGAAAGTAATCAATTGATGTTAATAAGACGTCTTCTTTCAGAAAAATTCTCCACAAATTGAAATTTTCTTTACAATTATCACTGCTTGCATGTAAGTCTATTCAATGAAAGAAATCAAACTGCTTGCAGGTAAGTCTTTACAATGAAAGTAATCAACTGATTTTAATACTACCTCTGCTTTCAGAAAAATTCTCCACAAATTGAAATTTTCTTTAAAATTATCACTGGTTGCAGGTAAGTCTTTACAATGAAAGTAATCAAATGATTTAATTCGAAGTGCTCTTTCAGAAAAATTCACCACAAATTGAAATTTTCCTTAAAATTATCACTGCTTGCAGGTAAGTCTATATAATGAAAGTAATCAAATGATTTAATACAAAGTCCTCTTTCAGAAAAATTCACCAGAAATTGAAATTTTCTTACAAATTATCACTGCTTGCAAGTAAGGCTATACAATGGAAGTAACCAAATGGCTTAATACGAAATCCTCTTTCAGGAAAATTCACCACAAATTGAAGTTTTCTTTATAACTATCACTGCTTGCAGGTAAGTTCTTTTCAGAAAAATTCACCACAAATTGAAATTTTCTTTAAAATTATAACTGCTTGCAGGTAAGTCTATACAATGAAAGTAATCAAATGATTTAGTACGAAGTCCTCTTTCAGGAAAATTCACCACAAATCGAAATTTTCTTTAAAATTATTACTGCTTGCAGGTAAGTCTTTACAATGAAAGTAATCAATTGATTTTAATACGACGACTTCTTTCAGAAAAGTTCTCCACAAATTGAAATTTTCTTTAAAATTATCACTGGTTGCAGATAAGTCTATTCAATGAAAGTAATCAAACTGGTTGCAGGTATGTCTTTACAATGAAGATAACCAAATTAATTAATACGAAGTCGTCTTTCAGAAAAATTCACCACAAATTGAAATTTTCTTACAAATTATCACTGCTTGCAAGTAAGTCTATACAATGGAAGTAATCAAATGGCGTAATACGAAATCCTCTTTCAGGAAAATTCACCACAAATTGAAATTTTCTTTAAAATTATCACTGCTTGCAGGTAAGTCTTTACAATGAAAGTAATCAAATCATTTAATACGAAGTCCTTTCAGAAAAATTCACCACAAATTGAAATTTTCTTTAAAATTATAACTGCTTGTAGGTAAGTATATACAATGAAAGTAATCAAATGATTTAATACGAAGTCGTCTTTCAGAAAATTCACCAGAAACTGAAATTTTCTTTAAAATTATCACTGCTTGCAGGTAAGTTTTTACAACGAAAGTATACAAATGACTTTATACGAAGTCGTCTTTCAGGAAAATTCTGCACAGATTGAAATTTTCTGTAAAATATTCACTGCTTGCAAGTAAGTCTATACAATGGAAGTAATCAAATGGCGTAATACGAAATCCTCTTTCAGGAAAATTCACCACAAATTGAAATTTTCTTTAAAATTATCACTGCTTGCAGGTAAGTCTTTATAATGAAAGTAATCAATTGTTTTAATACGACGTCTTCTTTCAGAAAAATTCTCCATAAATTAAAATTTTCTTTAAAAATATAACTGCTTGTATGAAAGTCTATCCAATGAAAGTAATCAAACTGCTTGCAGGTATGTCTTTACAATGAAGATAATCAAATTAATTAATACGAAGTCGTCTTTCAGAAAAATTCACCACAAATTGAAATTGTCTTTGAAATTGTCTTTGAAATTATCCCTGCTAGTAGGTAAGTCTTTACAATGAAAGTAATCAATTGTTTTAATACGACGTCTTCTTTCAGAAAAATTCTCCACAAATTGAAATTTTCTTTAAAATTATAACCGCTTGCATGTAAGTCTATTCAATGAAAGTAATCAAACTGCTTGCAGGTATGTCTTTACAATAAAGATAATCAAATGATTTAATACGAAGTCGTTTCAGAAAAATTCACCAAAAATTGAAATTTTCTTTAAAATTATAACTGCTTGCAGGTAAGTCTATACAATGATAGTAATCAAATGACTTAATACGAAGTCGCCTTTCACAAAAATTCACACAAATTGAAATTTTCTTTAAAATTATCACTGCTTGCAGGTAAGTCTTTACAGTGAAAGAAATCAATTGATTTTAATACGACGTCTTCTTTCCGAAAAATTCTCCACAAATTGAAATTTTCTTTAAAATAATCACTGCTTGCATGTAGGTCTATTCAATGTAAGTAATCAAAGTGCATGCAGGTATGTCTTTACAATGACGCTAATCAAATTAATTAATACTTAGTCGTCTTTCAAGAAAATTCACCACAAATTGAAATTGTCTTTGAAATTATCGCTGCCAGTAGGTAACTCTTTACAATGAAAGTAATCAATTGATTTTAATATGAAGTCTTCTTTCAGAAAAATTCTGCACAAATTGAAATTTTTTTTAAACTTATAACTGCTTACAGGAAAGTCTATACAATGAAAGTAATCAAATGAATTAATACGAAGTCCTTTCAGAAAAATTCACCACAAATTGAAATTTACTTTAAAATTATAACTGCTTGCAGGTAAGTCTATACAATGAAAGTAATCAAATGATTTAATACGAAGTCGTCTTTCAGAGAAATTCACACAAATTGAAATTTTCTTTAAAATTATCACTGCTGGCGGTAAGTCTTTACAATGAAAGTAATCAATTGAATTTAATACGAAGTCCTCTTTCAGAAAAATTCACCACAACTTGAAATTTTCTTTAAAATTATCACTTCTTGCAGGTAAGTCTATACAATGAAAGTAATCAAATTATATAATACCAAGTCGTGTTTCAGGAAAATTCACCACAAACTGAAATTTTCTTTAAAATAATGACTGCTTGCAGATAAGTCTTTACAGTGAAAGTAATCAATTGATTTTAATACGACCTCTTCTTTCCGAAAAATTCTCCACAAATTGAAATTTTCTTTAAAATAATCACTGCTTGCATGTAGGTCTATTCAATGTAAGTAATCAAAGTGCTTGCAGGTATGTCTTTACAATGAAGTTAATCAAATTAATTAATACCTAGTCGTATTTCACGAAAATTCACCACAAATTGAAATTGTCTTTGAAATTATCGCTGCTTGTGTGTAACTCTTTACAATGAAAGTAATCAATTGATTTTAATACCAAGCCTTCTTTCAGAAAAATTCTGCACAAACTGAAATTTTTTTTTAAATTATAACTGCTTGCAGGTAAGTCAATACAATGAAAGTAATCAAATGATTTAATACGAAGTCGTCTTTCAGGAAAATTTACCACAAACTGAAATTTTCTTTAAAATTATCACTGCTTGCAGGTAAGTCTTTACAATGAAAGTAATCAATTGTTTTAATACGACGTCTTCTTTCAAAGAAATTCTCCACAAATTGAAATTTTCTTTAAAATTATAACTGCTTGTATGAAAGCCTATCCAATGAAAGTAATCAAACTGCTTGCAGGTATGTCTTTACAATGAAGATAATCAAATTAATTAATACGAAGTCGTCTTTCAGAAAAATTCACCACAAATTGAAATTGTCTTTGAAATTATCCCTGCTAGTAGGTAAGTCTTTACAATGAAAGTAATCAATTGATTTTGATACGAAGTCTTCTTTCAGAAAAATTCTGCACAAATTAAATTTTTTTTTAAATTATAACTGCTTGCATGTATGTATATTCAATGAAAATAATCATACTGCTTGCAGGTATGTCTTTACAATGAAAGTAATCATATGATTTAATACGAAGTCGTCTTACAGGAAAATTCAAACAAATTGAAATTTTCTTTAAAATTATCACTGCTTGCAGTTAAGTATTTACAATGAAAGTAATCAAATGATTTAAATCGAAGTGCTCTTTCAGAAAAATTCACCACAAATTGAAATTTTCCTTAAAATTATCACTGCTTGCAGGTAAGTCTATATAATGAAAGTAATCAAATGATTTAATACAAAGTCCTCTTTCAGAAAAATTCACCACAAATTGAAATTTTCTTACAAATTATCACTGCTTGCAAGTAAGTCTATACAATGGAAGTAATCAAATGGCTTAATACGAAATCGTCTTTCAGGAAAATTCACCACAAATTGAAATTTTCTTTAAAATTATCACTGCTTGCAGGTAAGTCTTTACAATGAAAGTAATCAAATGACTTAATTCGAAGTCCTTTTCAGAAAAATTCACCACAAATTGAAATTTTCTTTAAAATTATAACTGCGTGCAGGTAAGTCTATACAATGAAAGTAATCAAATGATTTAGTACGAAGTCGTCTTTCAGGAAAATTCACTACAAATTGAAATTTTCTTTAAAATTATCACTGCTTGCAGGTAAGTCTTTAAAATTATCACTGCTTGCAGGTAAGTCTTTACAATGAAAGTAATCAATTGATTTTAATACGACGTCTTTTTTCAGAAAAATTCTAAACAAATTGAAATTTTCTTTACAATTATCACTGCTTGCATGTAAGTCTATTCAATGAAAGTAATCAAACTGCTTGCAGGTATGTCTTTACAATGAAAGTAATCAAATGATTTAGTACGAAGTCCTTTCAGAAAAATTCACCACAAATTGAAATTTTCTTTAAAATTAAAATTGCTTGCAGGTAAGTCTATACAATGAAAGTAATCAAATGATTTAATACGAAGTCGTCTTTCAGAAAAATTCACACAAATTGAAATTTTCTTTAAAACTATCACTGCTGGCGGTAAGTCTTTACAATGAAAGTAATCAATTGAATTTAATACGAAGTCCTCTTTCAGAAAAATTCACCACAACTTGAAATTTTCTTTAAAATTATCACTTCTTGCAGGTAAGTCTATACAATGAAAGTAATCATATTATATAATACCAAGTCGTCTTTCAGGAAAATTCACCACAAACTGAAATTTTCTTTAAAATTATGAGTGCTTGCAGGTAAGTCTTTACAGTGAAAGTAATCAATTGATTTTAATACGACCTCTTCTTTCCGAAAAATTCTCCACAAATTGAAATTATCTTTAAAATAATCACTGCTTGCATGTAGGTCTATTTAATGTAAGTAATCAAAGTGCTTGCAGGTATGTCTTTACAATGAAGTTAATAAAATTAATTAATACTTAGTCGTATTTCAAGAAAATTCACCACAAATTGAAATTGTCTTTGAAATTATCGCTGCTAGTATGTAACTCTTTACAATGAAAGTAATCAATTGACTTTAATACGAAGCCTTCTTTCAGAAAAGAATGAAAGTAATCAAATGATTTAATACGAAGTCGTCTTACAGGAAAATTCACAACAAATTGAAATTTTTTTTAAAATTATCACTGCTTGCAGTTAAGTATTTACAATGAAAGTAATCAAATGATTTAAATCGAAGTGCTCTTTCAGAAAAATTCACCACAAATTGAAATTTTCCTTAAAATTATCACTGCTTGCAGGTAAGTCTATATAACGAAAGTAATCAAATGATTTAATACAAAGTCCTCTCCCAAAAAAATTCACCACAAATTGAAATTTTCTTACAAATTATCACTGCTTGCAAGTAAGTCTATACAATGGAAGTAATCAAATGGCTTAATACGAAATCGTCTTTCAGGAAAATTCACCACAAATTGAAATTTTCTTTAAAATTATCACTGCTTGCAGGTAAGTCTTTACAATGAAAGTAATCAAATGATCTAATTCGAAGTCCTTTTCAGGAAAATTCACCACCAATTGAAATTTTCTTTAAAATTATAACTGCGTGCAGGTAAGTCTATTCAATGAAAGTAATCAAATAATTTAATACGAAGTCGTCTTTCAGGAAAATTCACTACAAATTGAAATTTTCTTTAAAATTATCACTGCTTGCAGGTAAGTCTTTACAATGAAAGTAATCAATTGATTTTAATAAGACGTCTTCTTTCAGAAAAATTCTCCACAAATTGAAATTTTCTTTACAATTATCACTGCTTGCATGTAAGTCTATTCAATGAAAGTAATCAAACTGCTTGCAGGTATGTCTTTACAATGAAAGTAATCAAATGATTTAATACGAAGTCGTCTTACAGGAAAATTCACAACAAATTGAAATTTTGTTTAAAATTATCACTGCTTGCAGTTAAGTATTTACAATGAAAGTAATCAAATGATTTAAATCGAAGTGCTCTTTCAGAAAAATTCACCACAAATTGAAATTTTCCATAAAATTATCACCGCTTGCAGGTAAGTCTATATAATGAAAGTAATCAAATGATTTAATACAAAGTCCTCTTTCAGAAAAATTCACCACAAATTGAAATTTTCTTACAAATTATCACTGCTTGCAAGTAAGTCTATACAATGGAAGTAATCAAATGGCTTAATACGAAATCGTCTTTCAGGAAAATTCACCACAAATTGAAATTTTCTTTAAAATTATCACTGCGTGCAGGTAAGTCTATTCAATGAAAGTAATCAAATGATTTAATACGAAGTCGTCTTTCAGGAAAATTCACTACAAATTGAAATTTCCTTAAAATTATCACTGCTTGCAGGTAAGTCTTTACAATGAAAGTAATCAATTGATTTTAATAAGACGTCTTCTTTCAGAAAAATTCTCCACAAATTGAAATTTTCTTTACAATTATCACTGCTTGCATGTAAGTCTATTCAATGAAAGTAATCAAACTGTTTGCAGGTAAGTCTTTACAATGAAAGTAATCAAATGATTTAATACGAAGTCCTCTTTCAGGAAAATTCACCACAAATCGAAATTTTCTTTAAAATTATTACTGCCTGCAGGTAAGTCTTTACAATGAAAGTGATCAACTGATTTAATTCGAAGTCCTTTTCAGGAAAATTAACCACAAATTTAAATTTTCTTTAAAATTATAACTGCGTGCAGGTAAGTCTATTCAATGAAAGTAATCAAATGATTTAATACGAAGTCGTCTTTCAGGAAAATTCACTACAAATTGAAATTTCCTTAAAATAATCACTGCTTGCAGGTAAGTCTTTACAATGAAAGTAATCAATTGATTTTAATTAGACGTCTTCTTTCAGAAAAATTCTCCACAAATTGAAATTTTCTTTACAATTATCACTGCTTGCATGTAAGTCTATTCAATGAAAGTAATCAAACTGTTTGCAGGTAAGTCTTTACAATGAAAGTAATCAAATGATTTAATACGAAGTCCTCTTTCAGGAAAATTCACCACAAATCGAAATTTTCTTTAAAATTATTACTGCTTGCAGGTAAGTCTTTACAATGAAAGTAATCAACTGATTTAATTCGAAGTCCTTTTCAGGAAAATTCACCACAAATTGAAATTTTCTTTAAAATTATAACTGCGTGCAGGTAAGTCTATTCAATGAAAGTAATCAAATGATTTAATACGAAGTCGTCTTTCAGGAAAATTCACTACAAATTGAAATTTTCTTTAAAATTATCACTGCTTGCAGGTAAGTCTTTACAATGAAAGTAATCAATTGATTTTAATAAGACGTCTTCTTTCAGAAAAATGCTTCACAAATTGAAATTTTCTTTACAATTATCCCTGCTTCCATGTAAGTACATTCAATGAAAGTAATCAAACTGCTTGCAGGTATGTCTTTACAATGAAAGTAATCAAATGATATAATACGAAGTCCTCTTTCAGAAAAATTCACAACAAATTGAAATTTTCTTTAAAATTATAACTGCGTGCAGGTAAGTCTATTCAATGAAAGTAATCAAATGATTTAATAGGAAGTCGTCTTTCAGGAAAATTCACTACAAATTGAAATTTTCTTTAAAATTATCACTGCTTGCAGGTAAGTCTTTACAATGAAAGTAATCAATTGATTTTAATAAGACATCTTCTTTCAGAAAAATTCTCCACAAATTGAAATTTTCTTTACAATTATCACTGCTTGCATGTAAGTCTATTCAATGAAAGTAATCAAACTGCTTGCAGGTATGTCTTTACAATGAAAGTAATCAAATGGTACAATTCGAAGTCCTCTTTCAGAAAAATTCACAACAAATTGAAATTTTCTTTAAAATTATAACTGCGTGCAGGTAAGTCTATTCAACGAAAGTAATCAAATGATTTAATACGAAGTCGTCTTTCAGGAGAATTCACTACAAATTGAAATTTTCTGTAAAATTATCACTTCTTTCAGGTAAGTCTTTACAATGAAAGTAATCAATTGATTTTAATAAGACGTCTTCTTTCAGAAAAATGCTCCACAAATTGAAATTTTCTTTACAATTATCCCTGCTTCCATGTAAGTACATTCAATGAAAGTAATCAAACTGCTTGCAGGTATGTCTTTACAATGAAACTAATCAAATGATATAATACGAAGTAATCTTTCAGAAAAATTCACAACAAATTGAAATTTTCTTTAAAATTATAACTGCGTGCAGGTAAGTCTATTCAATGAAAGTAATCAAATGATTTAATACGAAGTCGTCTTTCAGGAAAATTCACTACAAATTGAAATTTTCTTTAAAATTATCACTGCTTGCAGGTAAGTCTTTACAATGAAAGTAATCAATTGATTTTAATAAGACATCTTCTTTCAGAAAAATTCTCCACAAATTGAAATTTTCTTTACAATTATCACTGCTTGCATGTAAGTCTATTCAATGAAAGTAATCAAACTGCTTGCAGGTATGTCTTTACAATGAAAGTAATCAAATGGTATAATTCGAAGTCCTCTTTCAGAAAAATTCACAACAAATTGAAATTTTCTTTAAAATTGTAACTGCGTGCAGGTAAGTCTATTCAATGAAAGTAATCATATGTTTTAATACGAAGTCGTCTTTCAGGAAAATTCACTACAAATTGAAATTTTCTTTAAAATTATCACTGCTTGCAGGTAAGTCTTTACAATGAAAGTAATCAATTTATTTTAATAAGACGTCTTCTTTCAGAAAAATTCTCCACAAATTGAAATTTTCTTTACAATAATCACTGCTTGCATGTAGGTCTATTCAATGTAAGTAATCAAAGTGCTTGCAGGTATGTCTTTACAATGAAGTTAATCAAATTAATTAATACTTAGTCGTATTTCAAGAAAATTTACCACAAATTGAAATTGTCTTTGAAATTATCGCTGCTAGTATGTAGCTCTTTACAATGAAGGTAATCAATTGATTTTAATACGAAGCCTTCTTTCAGAAAAATTCTGCACAAACAAATTTTTTTTAAATACTGCTTGCAGGTATGTCTTTACAATGAAAGTAATCAAATGATTTAATACGAAGTCGTCTTACAGGAAAATTCACAACAAATTGAAATTTTCTTTAAAATTATCACTGCATGCAGTTAAGTATTTACAATGAAAGTAATCAAATGATTTAAATCGAAGTGCTCTTTCAGAAAAATTCACCACAAATTGAAATTTTCCTTAAAATTATCACTGCTTGCAGGTAAGTCTATATAACGAAAGTAATCAAATGATTTAATACAAAGTCCTCTCTCAAAAAAATTCACCACAAATTGAAATTTTCTTACAAATTATCACTGCTTGCAAGAAAGCCTATACAATGGAAGTAATCAAATGGCCTAATACGAAATCGTCTTTCAGGAAAATTCACCACAAATTGAAATTTTCTTTAAAATTATCACTGCTTGCAGGTAAGTCTTTACAATGAAAGTAATCAATTGATTTTAATAAGACGTCTTCTTTCAGAAAAATTCTCCACAAATTGAAATTTTCTTTACAATTATCACTGCTTGCATGTAAGTCTATTAAATGAAAGTAATCAAACTGCTTGCAGGTAAGTCTTTACAATGAAAGTAATCAAATGATTTAAATCGAAGTGCTCTTTCAGAAAAATTCACCACAAATTGAAATTTTCCTTAAAATTATCACTGCTTGCAGGTAAGTCTATATAACGAAAGTAATCAAATGATTTAATACAAAGTCCTCTCTCAAAAAAATTCACCACAAATTGAAATTTTCTTACAAATTATCACTGCTTGCAAGTAAGCCTATACAATGGAAGTAATCAAATGGCCTAATACGAAATCGTCTTTCAGGAAAATTCACCACAAATTGAAATTTTCTTTAAAATTATCACTGCTTGCAGGTAAGTCTTTACAATGAAAGTAATCAAATGATTTAATTCGAAGTCCTTTTCAGGAAAATTCACCACAAATTGAAATTTTCTTTAAAATTATAACTGCGTGCAGGTAAGTCTATTCAATGAAAGTAATCAAATGATTTAATACGAAGTCGTCTTTCAGGAAAATTCACTACAAATTGAAATTTTCTTTAAAATTATCACTTCTTTCAGGTAAGTCTTTACAATGAAAGTAATCAATTGATTTTCATAAGACGTCTTCTTTCAGAAAAATGCTCCACAAATTGAAATTTTCTTTACAATTATCCCTGCTTCCATGTAAATACATTCAATGAAAGTAATCAAACTGCTTGCAGGTATGTCTTTACAATGAAACTAATCAAATGATATAATACGAAGTCCTCTTTCAGAAAAATTCACAACAAATTGAAATTTTCTTTAAAATTATAACTGCGTGCAGGTAAGTCTATTCAATGAAAGTAATCAAATGATTTAATACGAAGTCGTCTTTCAGGAAAATTCACTACAAATTGAAATTTTCTTTAAAATTATCACTGCTTGCAGGTAAGTCTTTACAATGAAAGTAATTAATTGATTTTAATAAGACATCTTCTTTCAGAAAAATTCTCCACAAATTGAAATTTTCTTTACAATTATCACTGCTTGCATGTAAGTCTATTCAATGAAAGTAATCAAACTGCTTGCAGGTATGGCTTTACAATGAAAGTAATCAAATGGTATAATTCGAAGTCCTCTTTCAGAAAAATTCACAACAAATTGAAATTTTCTTTAAAATTATAACTGCGTGCAGGTAAGTCTATTCAATGAAAGTAATCATATGTTTTAATACGAAGTCGTCTTTCAGGAAAATTCACTACAAATTGAAATTTTCTTTAAAATTATCACTGCTTGCAGGTAAGTCTTTACAATGAAAGTAATCAATTGATTTTAATAAGACATCTTCTTTCAGAAAAATTCTCCACAAATTGAAATTTTCTTTACAATTATCACTGCTTGCATGTAAGTCTATTCAATGAAAGTAATCAAACTGCTTGCAGGTATGGCTTTACAATGAAAGTAATCAAATGGTATAATTCGAAGTCCTCTTTCAGAAAAATTCACAACAAATTGAAATTTTCTTTAAAATTATAACTGCGTGCAGGTAAGTCTATTCAATGAAAGTAATCATATGTTTTAATACGAAGTCGTCTTTCAGGAAAATTCACTACAAATTGAAATTTTCTTTAAAATTATCACTTCTTTCAGGTAAGTCTTTACAATGAAAGTAATCAATTGATTTTCATAAGACGTCTTCTTTCAGAAAAATGCTCCACAAATTGAAATTTTCTTTACAATTATCACTGCTTGCATGTAAGTCTATTCAATGAAAGTACTCAAACTGCTTGCAGGTATGTCTTTACAATGAAAGTAATCAAATGGTATAATTCGAAGTCCTCTTTCAGAAAAATTCACAACAAATTGAAATTTTCTTTAAAATTATAACTGCGTGCAGGTAAGTCTATTCAATGAAAGTAATCATATGTTTTAATACGAAGTCGTCTTTCAGGAAAATTCACTACAAATTGAAATTTTCTTTAAAATTATCACTGCTTGCAGGTAATTCTTTACAATGAAAGTAATCAATTTATGATAATAAGACGTCTTCTTTCAGAAAAAATCTCCACAAATTGAAATTTTCTTTACAATTATCACTGCTTGCGTGTAAGTCTATTCAATGAAAGTAATCAAACTGCTTGCAGGTAAGTCTTTACAATGAAAGTAAATAATTGATTTTAATAAGACGTCTTTTTTCAGAAAAATTCTCCACAAATTGAAATTTTCTTTAAAATAATCACTGCTTGCATGTAGGTCTATTCAATGTAAGTAACCAAAGTGCTTGCAGGTATGTCTTTACAATGAAGTTAATCAAATTAATTACTACTTAGTCGTATTTCAAGAAAATTTACCACAAATTGAAATTGTCTTTGAAATTATCGCTGCTAGTATGTAGCTCTTTACAATGAAGGTAATCAATTGATTTTAATACGAAGCCTTCTTTCAGAAAAATTCTGCACAAACAAATTTTTTTAAAATACTGCTTGCAGGTATGTCTTTACAATGAAAGTAATCAAATGATTTAATACGAAGTCGTCTTACAGGAAAATTCACAACAAATTGAAATTTTCTTTAAAATTATCACTGCATGCAGTTAAGTATTTACAATGAAAGTAATCAAATGATTTAAATCGAAGTGCTCTTTCAGAAAAAATCACCACAAATTGAAATTTTCCTTAAAATTATCACTGCTTGTAGGTAAGTCTATATAACGAAAGTAATCAAATGATTTAATACAAAGTCCTCTCCCAAAAAAATTCACCACAAATTGAAATTTTCTTACAAATTATCACTGCTTGCAAGTAAGCCTATACAATGGAAGTAATCAAATGGCCTAATACGAAATCGTCTTTCAGGAAAATTCACCACAAATTGAAATTTTCTTTAAAATTATCACTGCTTGCAGGTAAGTCTTTACAATGAAAGTAATCAAATGATTTAATTCGAAGTCCTTTTCAGGAAAATTCACCACAAATTGAAATTTTCTTTAAAATTATAACTGCGTGCAGGTAAGTCTATTCAAAGAAAGTAATCAAATGATTTAATACGAAGTCGTCTTTCAGGAAAATTCACTACAAATTGAAATTTTCTTTAAAATTATCACTGCTTGCATGTAGGTCTATTTAATGTAAGTAATCAAAGTGCTTGCAGGTATGTCTTTACAATGAAGTTAATAAAATTAATTAATACTTAGTCGTATTTCAAGAAAATTCACCACAAATTGAAATTGTCTTTGAAATTATCGCTGCTAGTATGTAACTCTTTACAATGAAAGTAATCAATTGACTTTAATACGAAGCCTTCTTTCAGAAAAGAATGAAAGTAATCAAATGATTTAATACGAAGTCGTCTTACAGGAAAATTCACAACAAATTGAAATTTTTTTTAAAATTATCACTGCTTGCAGTTAAGTATTTACAATGAAAGTAATCAAATGATTTAAATCGAAGTGCTCTTTCAGAAAAATTCACCACAAATTGAAATTTTCCTTAAAATTATCACTGCTTGCAGGTAAGTCTATATAACGAAAGTAATCAAATGATTTAATACAAAGTCCTCTCCCAAAAAAATTCACCACAAATTGAAATTTTCTTACAAATTATCACTGCTTGCAAGTAAGTCTATACAATGGAAGTAATCAAATGGCTTAATACGAAATCGTCTTTCAGGAAAATTCACCACAAATTGAAATTTTCTTTAAAATTATCACTGCTTGCAGGTAAGTCTTTACAATGAAAGTAATCAAATGATTTAATTCGAAGTCCTTTTCAGGAAAATTCACCACCAATTGAAATTTTCTTTTAAATTATAACTGCGTACAGGTAAGTCTATTCAATGAAAGTAATCAAATGATTTAATATGAAGTCGTCTTTCAGGAAAATTCACTACAAATTGAAATTTTCTTTAAAATTATCACTGCTTGCAGGTAAGTCTTTACAATGAAAGTAATCAATTGATTTTAATAAGACGTCTTCTTTCAGAAAAATTCTCCACAAATTGAAATTTTCTTTACAATTATCACTGCTTGCATGTAAGTCTATTCAATGAAAGTAATTAAACTGCTTGCAGGTATGTCTTTACAATGAAAGTAATCAAATGATTTAATACGAAGTCGTCTTACAGGAAAATTCACAACAAATTGAAATTTTCTTTAAAATTATCACTGCTTGCAGTTAAGTATTTACAATGAAAGTAATCAAATGATTTAAATCGAAGTGCTCTTTCAGAAAAATTCACCACAAATTGAAATTTTCCTTAAAATTATCACCGCTTGCAGGTAAGTCTATATAATGAAAGTAATCAAATCATTTAATACAAAGTCCTCTTTCAGAAAAATTCACCACAAATTGAAATTTTCTTACAAATTATCACTGCTTGCAAGTAAGTCTATACAATGGAAGTAATCAAATGGCTTAATACGAAATCGTCTTTCAGGAAAATTCACTACAAATTGAAATTTTCTTTAAAATTATCACTGCTTGCAGGTAAGTCTTTACAATGAAAGTAATCAATTGATTTTAATAAGACATCTTCTTTCAGAAAAATTCTCCACAAATTGAAATTTTCTTTACAATTATCACTGCTTGCATGTAAGTCTATTCAATGAAAGTAATCAAACTGCTTGCAGGTATGTCTTTACAATGAAAGTAATCAAATGGTACAATTCGAAGTCCTCTTTCAGAAAAATTCACAACAAATTAAAATTTTCTTTAAAATTATAACTGCGTGCAGGTAAGTCTATTCAATGAAAGTAATCATATGTTTTAATACGAAGTCGTCTTTCAGGAAAATTCACTACAAATTGAAATTTTCTTTAAAATTATCACTGCTTGCAGGTAAGTCTTTACAATGAAAGTAATCAATTGATTTTAATAAGACGTTTTCTTTCAGAAAAATTCTCCACAAATTGAAATTTTCTTTACAATTATCACTGCTTGCATGTAAGTCTATTCAATGAAAGTAATCAAACTGCTTGCAGGTAAGTCTTTACAATGAAAGTAATCAATTTATTTTAATAAGACGTCTTCTTTCAGAAAAATTCTCCACAAATTGAAATTTTCTTTACAATTGTCACTGCTTGCATGTAAGTCTATTCAATGAAAGTAATCAAACTGCTTGCAGGTATGTCTTTACAATGAAAGTAATCAAATGATATAATACGAAGTGCTCTTTCAGAAAAATTCACAACAAATTGAAATTTTCTTTAAAATTATAACTGCGTGCAGGTAAGTCTATTCAATGAAAGTAATCAAATGATTTAATACGAAGTCGTCTTTCAGGAAAATTCACTACAAATTGAAATTTTCTTTAAAATTATCACTTCTTTCAGGTAAGTCTTTACAATGAAAGTAATCAATTGATTTTAATAAGGCGTCTTCTTTCAGAAAAATGCTCCACAAATTGAAGTTTTCTTTACAATTATCCCTGCTTCCATGTAAGTACATTCAATGAAAGTAATCAAACTGCTTGCAGGTATGTCTTTACAATGAAACTAATCAAATGATATAATACGAAGTCCTCTTTCAGAAAAATTCACAACAAATTGAAATTTTCTTTAAAATTATAACTGCGTGCAGGTAAGTCTATTCAATGAAAGTAATCAAATGATTTAATACGAAGTCGTCTTTCAGGAAAATTCACTACAAATTGAAATTTTCTTTAAAATTATCACTGCTTGCAGGTAAGTCTTTACAATGAAAGTAATCAATTGATTTTAATAAGACATCTTCTTTCAGAAAAATTCTCCACAAATTGAAATTTTCTTTACAATTATCACTGCTTGCATGTAAGTCTATTCAATGAAAGTAATCAAACTGCTTGCAGGTATGTCTTTACAATGAAAGTAATCAAATGGTATAATTCGAAGTCCTCTTTCAGAAAAATTCACAACAAATTGAAATTTTCTTTAAAATTATAACTGCGTGCAGGTAAGTCTATTCAATGAAAGTAATCATATGTTTTAATACGAAGTCGTCTTTCAGGAAAATTCACTACAAATTGAAATTTTCTTTAAAATTATCACTGCTTGCAGGTAAGTCTTTACAATGAAAGTAATCAATTTATTTTAATAAGACGTCTTCTTTCAGAAAAATTCTCCACAAATTGAAATTTTCTTTACAATTATCACTGCTTGCGTGTAAGTCTATTCAATGAAAGTAATCAAACTGCTTGCAGGTAAGTCTTTACAATGAAAGTAATCAATTGATTTTAATAAGACGTCCTTTTTCAGAAAAATTCTCCACAAATTGAAATTTTCTTTAAAATAATCACTGCTTGCATGTAGGTCTATTCAATGTAAGTAATCAAAGTGCTTGCAGGTATGTCTTTACAATGAAGTTAATCAAATTAATTAATACTTAGTCGTATTTCAAGAAAATTTACCACAAATTGAAATTGTCTTTGAAATTATCGCTGCTAGTATGTAGCTCTTTACAATGAAGGTAATCAATTGATTTTAATACGAAGCCTTCTTTCAGAAAAATTCTGCACAAACAAATTTTTTTAAAATACTGCTTGCAGGTATGTCTTTACAATGAAAGTAATCAAATGATTTAATACGAAGTCGTCTTACAGGAAAATTCACAACAAATTGAAATTTTCTTTAAAATTATCACTGCATGCAGTTAAGTATTTACAATGAAAGTAATCAAATGATTTAAATCGAAGTGCTCTTTCAGAAAAATTCACCACAAATTGAAATTTTCCTTAAAATTATCACTGCTTCCAGGTAAGTCTATATAACGAAAGTAATCAAATGATTTAATACAAAGTCCTCTCTCAAAAAAATTCACCACAAATTGAAATTTTCTTACAAATTATCACTGCTTGCAAGTAAGCCTATACAATGGAAGTAATCAAATGGCCTAATACGAAATCGTCTTTCAGGAAAATTCACCACAAATTGAAATTTTCTTTAAAATTATCACTGCTTGCAGGTAAGTCTTTACAATGAAAGTAATCAAATGATTTAATTCGAAGTCCTTTTCAGGAAAATTCACCACAAATTGAAATTTTCTTTAAAATTATAACTGCGTGCAGGTAAGTCTATTCAATTAAAGTAATCAAATGATTTAATACGAAGTCGTCTTTCAGGAAAATTCACTACAAATTGAAATTTTCTTTAAAATTATCACTTCTTTCAGGTAAGTGTTTACAATGAAAGTAATCAATTGATTTTAATAAGACGTCTTCTTTCAGAAAAATGCTCCACAAATTGAAATTTTCTTTACAATTATCCCTGCTTCCATGTAAATACATTCAATGAAAGTAATCAAACTGCTTGCAGGTATGTCTTTACAATGAAACTAATCAAATGATATAATACGAAGTCCTCTTTCAGAAAAATTCACAACAAATTGAAATTTTTTTTAAAATTATAACTGCGTGCAGGTAAGTCTATTCAATGAAAGTAATCAAATGATTTAATACGAAGTCGTCTTTCAGGAAAATTCACAACAAATTGAAATTTTCTTTAAAATTATCACTGCTTGCAGGTAAGTCTTTACAATGAAAGTAATCAATTGATTTTAATAAGACATCTTCTTTCAGAAAAATTCTATACAAATTGAAATTTTCTTTACAATTATCACTGCTTGCATGTAAGTCTATTCAATGAAAGTAATCAAACTGCATGCAGGTATGTCTTTACAATGAAAGTAATCAAATGGTATAATTCGAAGTCCTCTTTCAGAAAAATTCACAACAAATTGAAATTTTCTTTAAAATTATAACTGCGTGCAGGTAAGTCTATTCAATGAAAGTAATCATATGTTTTAATACGAAGTCGTCTTTCAGGAAAATTCACTACAAATTGAAATTTTCTTTAAAATTATCACTGCTTGCAGGTAAGTCTTTACAATGAAAGTAATCAATTTATTTTAATAAGACGTCTTCTTTCAGAAAAATTCTCCACAAATTGAAATTTTCTTTACAATTATCACTGCTTGCATGTAAGTCTATTCAATGAAAGTAATCAAACTGCTTGCAGGTAAGTCTTTACAATGAAAGTAATCAATTGATTTTAATAAGACGTCTTTTTTCAGAAAAATTCTCCACAAATTGAAATTTTCTTTAAAATAATCACTGCTTGCATGTAGGTCTATTCAATGTAAGTAATCAAAGTGCTTGCAGGTATGTCTTTACAATGAAGTTAATCAAATTAATTAATACTTAGTCGTATTTCAAGAAAATTTACCACAAATTGAAATTGTCTTTGAAATTATCGCTGCTAGTATGTAGCTCTTTACAATGAAGGTAATCAATTGATTTTAATACGAAGCCTTCTTTCAGAAAAATTCTGCACAAACAAATTTTTTTAAAATACTGCTTGCAGGTATGTCTTTACAATGAAAGTAATCAAATGATTTAATACGAAGTCGTCTTACAGGAAAATTCACAACAAATTGAAATTTTCTTTAAAATTATCACTGCATGCAGTTAAGTATTTACAATGAAAGTAATCAAATGATTTAAATCGAAGTGCTCTTTCAGAAAAATTCACCACAAATTGAAATTTTCCTTAAAATTATCACTGCTTGTAGGTAAGTCTATATAACGAAAGTAATCAAATGATTTAATACAAAGTCCTCTCTCAAAAAAATTCACCGCAAATTGAAATTTTCTTTAAAATTATCACTGCTTGCAGGTATGTATTTACAATTAAAGTAATCAATTGATTTTAATACGAAGTATGCTTTCAGGAAAATTCACCACAAATTGAAATTTTCTTTAAAATTATCACTGCGTGCAGGTAAGTCTATTCAATGAAAGTAATCAAATGATTTAATACGAAGTCGTCTTTCAGGAAAATTCACTACAAATTGAAATTTCCTTAAAATTATCACTGCTTGCAGGTAAGTCTTTACAATGAAAGTAATCAATTGATTTTAATAAGACGTCTTCTTTCAGAAAAATTCTCCACAAATTGAAATTTTCTTTACAATTATCACTGCTTGCATGTAAGTCTATTAAATGAAAGTAATCAAACTGCTTGCAGGTAAGTCTTTACAATGAAAGTAATCAAATGATTTAAATCGAAGTGCTCTTTCAGAAAAATTCACCACAAATTGAAATTTTCCTTAAAATTATCACTGCTTGCAGGTAAGTCTATATAACGAAAGTAATCAAATGATTTAATACAAAGTCCTCTCTCAAAAAAATTCACCACAAATTGAAATTTTCTTACAAATTATCACTGCTTGCAAGTAAGCCTATACAATGGAAGTAATCAAATGGCCTAATACGAAATCGTCTTTCAGGAAAATTCACCACAAATTGAAATTTTCTTTAAAATTATCACTGCTTGCAGGTAAGTCTTTACAATGAAAGTAATCAAATGATTTAATTCGAAGTCCTTTTCAGGAAAATTCACCACAGATTGAAATTTTCTTTAAAATTATAACTGCGTGCAGGTAAGTCTATTCAATGAAAGTAATCAAATGATTTAATACGAAGTCGTCTTTCAGGAAAATTCACTACAAATTGAAATTTTCTTTAAAATTATCACTTCTTTCAGGTAAGTGTTTACAATGAAAGTAATCAATTGATTTTAATAAGACGTCTTTTTTCAGAAAAATGCTCCACAAATTGAAATTTTCTTTACAATTATCCCTGCTTCCATGTAAATACATTCAATGAAAGTAATCAAACTGCTTGCAGGTATGTCTTTACAATGAAAGTAATCAAATGGTATAATTCGAAGTCCTCTTTCAGAAAAATTCACAACAAATTGAAATTTTCTTTAAAATTATAACTGCGTGCAGGTAAGTCTATTGAATGAAAGTCATCATATGATTTAATACGAAGTCGTCTTTCAGGAAAATTCACTACAAATTGAAATTTCCTTAAAATTATCACGGCTTGCAGGTATGTCTTTACAATGAAAGTAATCAATTGATTTTAATAAGACGTCTTCTTTCAGAAAAATTCTCCACAAATTGAAATTTTCTTTACAATTATCACTGCTTGCATGTAAGTCTATTCAATGAAAGTAATCAAACTGCTTGCAGGTAAGTCTTTACAATGAATGTAATCAAATGATTTAATACGAAGTCCTCTTTCAGGAAAATTCACCACAAATCGAAATTTTCTTTAAAATTATTACTGCTTGCAGGTAAGTCTTTACAATGAAAGTAATCAACTGATTTAATTCGAAGTCCTTTTCAGGAAAATTCACAACAAATTGAAATTTTCTTTAAAATTATAACTGCGTGCAGGTAAGTCTATTCAATGAAAGTAATCAATTGATTTTAATAAGACGTCTTCTTTCAGAAAAATTCTCCACAAATTGCAATTTTCTTTTCAATTATCACTGCTTGCATGTAAGTCTATTCAATGAAAGTAATCAAACTGCTTGCAGGTAAGTCTTTGCAATGAAAGTAATCAATTGATTTTAATAAGACGTCTTCTTTCAGAAAAATTCTCCACAAATTGAAATTTTCTTTACAATTGTCACTGCTTGCATGTAAGTCTATTCAATGAAAGTAATCAAACTGCTTGCAGGTATGTCTTTACAATGAAAGTAATCAAATGATATAATACGAAGTCCTCTTTCAGCAAAATTCACAACAAATTGAAAATTTCTTTAAAATTATAACTGCGTGCAGGTAAGTCTATTCAATGAAAGTAATCAAATGATTTAATACGAAGTCGTCTTTCAGGAAAATTCACTACAAATTGAAATTTTCTTTAAAATTATCACTGCTTGCAGGTAAGTCTTTACAATGAAAGTAATCAATTGATTTTAATAAGACGTCTTCTTTCAGAAAAATTCTCCACAAATTGAAATTTTCTTTACAATTATCACTGCTTGCATGTAAGTCTATTCAATGAAAGTAATCAAACTGCTTGCAGGTAAGTCTTTACAATGAAAATAATCAATTGCTTTTAATACGAAGCCTTCTTTCAGAAAAATTCTGCACAAACAAATTTTTTTTAAATACTGCTTGCAGGTATGTCTTTACAATGAAAGTAATCAAATGATTTAATACGAAGTCGTCTTACAGGAAAATTCACAACAAATTGAAATTTTCTTTAAAATTATCACTGCATGCAGTTAAGTATTTACAATGAAAGTAATCAAATGATTTAAATCGAAGTGCTCTTTCACAAAAATTCACCACAAATTGAAATTTTGCTTAAAATTATCACTGCTTGCAGGTAAGTCTATATAACGAAAGTAATCAAATGATTTAATACAAAGTCCTCTTTCAAAAACATTCACCACAAATCGAAATTTTCTTACAAATTATCACTGCTTCCAAGTAAGTCTATACAATGGAAGTAATCAAATGGCTTAATACGAAATCGTCTTTCAGGAAAATTCACCACAAATTGAAATTTTCTTTAAAATTATCACTGCTTGCAGGTAAGTCTTTACAATGAAAGTAATCAAATGATTTAATACGAAGTCGTCTTTCAGGAAAATTCACTACAAATTGAAATTTTCTTTAAAATTATCACTGCTTGCAGGTAAGTCTTTACAATGAAAGTAATCAATTGATTTTAATAAGACGTCTTCTTTCAGAAAAATTCTCCACAAATTGAAATTTTCTTTACAATTATCACTGCTTGCATGTAAGTCTATTCAATGAAAGTAATCAAACTGCTTGCAGGTAAGTCTTTACAATGAAAGTAATCAAATGATTTAATACGAAGTCCTCTTTCAGGAAAATTCACCACAAATCGAAATTTTCTTTAAAATTATTACTGCTTGCAGGTAAGTCTTTACAATGAAAGTAATCAACTGATTTAATTCGAAGTCCTTTTCAGGAAAATTCACCACAAATTGAAATTTTCTTTAAAATTATAACTGCGTGCAGGTAAGTCTATTCAATGAAAGTAATCAAATGATTTAATACGAAGTCGTCTTTCAGGAAAATTCACTACAAATTGAAATTTCCTTAAAATTATCACTGCTTGCAGGTAAGTCTTTACAATGAAAGTAATCAATTGATTTTAATAAGACGTCTTCTTTCAGAAAAATTCTCCACAAATTGAAATTTTCTTTACAATTATCACTGCTTGCATGTAAGTCTATTCAATGAAAGTAATCAAACTGCTTGCAGGTAAGTCTTTACAATGAAAGTAATCAAATGATTTAATACGAAGTCCTCTTTCAGGAAAATTCACCACAAATCGAAATTTTCTTTAAACTTATTACTGCTTGCAGGTAAGTCTTTACAATGAAAGTAATCAAATGGTATAATTCGAAGTCCTCTTTCAGAAAAATTCACAACAAATTGAAATTTTCTTTAAAATTATAACTGCGTGCAGGTAAGTCTATTCAATGAAAGTAATCATATGATTTAATACAAAGTCGTCTTTCAGGAAAATTCACTACAAATTGAAATTTTCTTTAAAATTATCACTGCTTGCAGGTAAGTCTTTACAATGAAAGTAATCAATTGATTTTAATAAGACGTCTTCTTTCAGAAAAATTCTCCACAAATTGAAATTTTCTTTACAATTATCACTGCCTGCATGTAAGTCTATTCAATGAAAGTAATCAAACTGCTTGCAGGTAAGTCTTTACAATGAAAGTAATCAATTGATTTTAATAAGACGTCTTCTTTCAGAAAAATTCTCCACAAATTGAAATTTTCTTTAAAATAATCACTGCTTGCATGTAGGTCTATTCAATGCAAGTAATCAAAGTGCTTGCAGGTATGTCTTTACAATGAAGTTAATCAAATTAATTAATACTTAGTCGTATTTCAAGAAAATTCTCCACAAATTGAAATTGTCTTTGAAATTATCGCTGCTAGTATGTAACTCTTTACAATGAAAGTAATCAATTGATTTTAATTCTGCACCAACAAATTTTTTTAAAATACTGCTTGCAGGTATGTCTTTACAATGAAAGTAATCAAATGATTCAATACGAAGTCGTCTTACAGGAAAATTCACAAAAAATTGAAATTTTCTTTAAAATTATCACTGCATGCAGTTAAGTATTTACAATGAAAGTAATCAAATGATTTAAATCGAAGTGCTCTTTCACAAAAATTAACCACAAATTGAAATTTTCCATAAATTATCACTGCTTGCAGGTAAGTCTATATAACGAAAGTAATCAAATGATTTAATACAAAGTCCTCTTTCAAAAAAATTCACCACAAATTGAAATTTTCTTACAAATTATCACTGCTTCCAAGTAAGTCTATACAATGGAAGTAATCAAATGGCTTAGTACGAAATCGTCTTTCAGGAAAATTCACCACAAATTGAAATTTTCTTTAAAATTATCACTGCTTGCAGGTAAGTCTTTACAATGAAAGTAATCAAATGATTTAATACGAAGTCGTCTTTCAGGAAAATTCACTACAAATTGAAATTTTCTTTAAAATTATCACTGCTTGCAGGTAAGTCTTTACAATGAAAGTAATCAATTGATTTTAATAAGACGTCTTCTTTCAGAAAAATTCTCCACAAATTGAAATTTTCTTTACAATTGTCACTGCTTGCATGTAAGTCTATTCAATGAAAGTAATCAAACTGCTTGCAGGTATGGCTTTACAATGAAAGTAATCAAATGATATAATACGAAGTCCTCTTTCAGAAAAATTCACAACAAATTGAAATTTTCTTTAAAATTATAACTGCGTGCAGGTAAGTCTATTCAATGAAAGTAATCAAATGATTTAATACGAAGTCGTCTTTCAGGAAAATTCACTACAAATTGAAATTTTCTTTAAAATTATTACTGCTTGCAGGTAAGTCTTTACAATGAAAGTAATCAATTGATTTTAATAAGACGGCTTCTTTCAGAAAAATTCTCCACAAATTGAAATTTTCTTTACAATTATCACTGCTTGCATGTAAGTCTATTCAATGAAAGTAATCAAACTGCTTGCAGGTAAGTCTTTACAATGAAAGTAATCAATTGATTTTAATAAGACGTCTTCTTTCAGAAAAATTCTCCACAAATTGAAATTTTCTTTAAAATAATCACTGCTTGCATGTAGGTCTATTCAATGTAAGTAATCAAAGTGCTTGCAGGTATGTCTTTACAATGAAGTTAATCAAATTAATTAATACTAAGTCGTATTTCAAGAAAATTCTCCACAAATTGAAATTGTCTTTGAAATTATCGCTGCTAGTATGTAACTCTTTACAATGAAAGTAATCAATTGATTTTAATACGAAGCCTTCTTTCAGAAAAATTCTGCACAAACAAATTTTTTTTAAATACTGCTTGCAGGTATGTCTTTACAATGAAAGTAATCAAATGATTTAATACGAAGTCGTCTTACAGGAAGATTCACAAAAAATTGAAATTTTCTTTAAAATTATCACTGCTTGCAGGTAAGTCTTTACAATGAAAGTAATCAATTGATTTTAATAAGACGTCTTCTTTCAGAAAAATTCTCCACAAATTGAAATTTTCTTTACAATTATCACTGCTTGCATGTAAGTCTATTCAATGAAAGTAATCAAACTGTTTGCAGGTAAGTCTTTACAATGAAAGTAATCAATTGATTTTAATAAGACGTCTTCTTTCAGAAAAATTCTCCACAAATTGAAATTTTCTTTACAATTATCACTGCTTGCATGTAAGTCTATTCAATGAAAGTAATCAAACTGCTTGCAGGTATGTCTTTACAATGAAAGTAATCAAATGATATAATACGAAGTCCTCTTTCAGAAAAATTCACAACAAATTGAAATTTTCTTTAAAATTATAACTGCGTGCAGGTAAGTCTATTCAATGAAAGTAATCAAATGATTTAATACGAAGTCGTCTTTCATGAAAATTCACTACAAATTGAAATTTTCTTTAAAATTATCACTGCTTGCAGGTAAGTCTTTACAATGAAAGTAATCAATTGATTTTAATAAGACGTCTTCTTTCAGAAAAACTCTCCACAAATTTTAATTTTCTTTACAATTATCACTGCTTGCATGTAAGTCTATTCAATGAAAGTAATCAAACTGCTTGCAGGTAAGTCTTTACAATGAAAGTAATCAAATGATTTAATACGAAGTCCTCTTTCAGGAAAATTCACCACAAATCGAAATTTCCTTTAAAATTATTACTGCTTGCAGGTAAGTCTTTACAATGAAAGTAATCAACTGATTTTAATACTACGTCTGATTTCAGAAAAATTCTCCACAAATTGAAATTTTCTTTAAAATTATCACTGGTTGCAGGTAAGTCTTTACAATGAAAGTAATCAAATGATTTAATTCGAAGTGCTCTTTCAGAACAATTCACCACAAATTGAAATTTTCCTTAAAATTATCACTGCTTGCAGGTAAGTCTATATAATGAAAGTAATCAAATGATTTAATACAAAGTCCACTTTCAGAAAAATTCACCAGAAATTGAAATTTTCTTACAAATTATCACTGCTTGCAAGTAAGGCTATACAATGGAAGTAACCAAATGTCTTAATACGAAATCCTCTTTCAGGAAAATTCACCACAAATTGAAGTTTTCTTTAAAACTATCACTGCTTGCAGGTAAGTCCTTTTCAGAAAAATTCACCACAAATTGAAATTTTCTTTAAAATTATAACTGCGTGCAGGTAAGTCTATACAATGAAAGTAATCAAACGATTTAGTACGAAGTCCTCTTTCAGGAAAATTCACCACAAATCGAAATTTTCTTTAAAATTATTACTGCTTGCAGGTAAGTCTTTACAATGAAAGTAATCAATTGATTTTAATACGACGACTTCTTTCAGAAAAGTTCTCCACAAATTGAAATTTTCTTTAAAATTATCACTGGTTGCAGGTAAGTCTATTCAATGAAAGTAATCAAACTGCTTGCAGGTATGTCTTTACAATGAAGATAACCAAATTAATTAATACGAAGTCGTCTTTCAGAAAAATTCACCACAAATTGAAATTTTCTTTAAAATTATAACTGCTTGCAGGTAAGTCTACACAATGAAAGTAATCAAATGATTTAATACGAAGTCGTCTTTCAGAAAATTCACCAGAATCTGAAATTTTCTTTAAAATTATCACTGCTTGCAGGTAAGTTTTTACAACGAAAGTATACAAATGACTTAATACGAAGTCGTCTTTCAGGAAAATTCTGCACAGATTGAAATTTTCTGTAAAATATTCACTGCTTGCAAGTAAGTCTATACAATGAAAGTAATCAAATGATTTAATGCGAAGTCGTCTTTCAGGAAAATTCACCACAAACTGAAATTTTCTTTAAAATTATCACTGCTTGCAGGTAAGTCTTTACAATGAAAGTAATCAATTGTTTTAATACGACGTCTTCTTTCAGAAAAATTCTCCATAAATTAAAATTTTCTTTAAAACTATAACTGCTTGCATGTAAGTCTATTCAATGAAAGTAATCAAACTGCTTGCAGGTATGTCTTTACAATGAAGATAATCAAATTAATTAATACGAAGTCGTCTTTCAGAAAAATTCACCACAAATTGAAATTTTCTTTAAAATTATAACTGCTTGCAGGTAAGTCTATACAATGAAAGTAATCAAATGATTTAGTATGAAGTCCTCTTTCAGGAAAATTCACTACAAATCGAAATTTTCTTTAAAATTATTACTGCTTGCAGGTAAGTCTTTACAATGAAAGTAATCAATTGATTTTAATACGACGACTTCTTTCAGAAAAGTTCTCCACAAATTGAAATTTTCTTTAAAATTATCACTGGTTGCAGGTAAGTCTATTCAATGAAAGTAATCAAACTGCTTGCAGGTATGTCTTTACAATGAAGATAACAAAATTAATTAATACGAAGTCGTCTTTCAGAAAAATTTACCACAAATTGAAACTTTCTTACAAATTATCACTGCTTGCAAGTAAGTCTATACAATGGAAGTAATCAAATGGCGTAATACCAAATCCTCTTTCAGGAAAATTCACCACAAATTGAAATTTTCTTTAAAATTATCACTGCGTGCAGGTAAGTCTTTACAATGAAAGTAATCAAATGATTTAATACGAAGTCCTTTCAGAAAAATTCACCACAAATTGAAATTTTCTTTAAAATTATAACTGCTTGCAGGTAAGTCTATACAATGAAAGTAATCAAATGATTTAATACGAAGTAGTATTTCACAAAATTCAGCAGAAACTGAAATTTTCTTTAAAATTATCACTGCTTGCAGGTAAGTTTTTACAACGAAAGTATACAAATGACTTAATACGAAGTCGTCTTTCAGGAAAATTCTGCACAGATTGAAATTTTCTGTAAAATATTCACTGCTTGCAGGTAAGTCTATACAATGAAAGTAATCAAATGATTTAATACGAAGTGGTCTTTCAGGAAAATTCACCACAAACTGAAATTTTCTTTAAAATTATCACTGCTTGCAGGTAAGTCTTTACAATGAAAGTAATCAATTGTTTTAATACGACGTCTTCTTTCAGGAAAGTTCTGCACAAATTGAAATTTTTTTTAAAATTAAAACTGCTTGCATGTATGTATATCCAATGAAAGTAATCATACTGCTTGCACGTATGTCTTTACAATGAAAGTAATCAAATGATTTAATACGAAGTCGTCTTACAGGAAAATTCACAACAAATTGAAATTTCTTTAAAATTATCACTGCTTGCAGTTAAGTATTTACAATGAAAGTAATCAAATGATTTAAATCGAAGTGCTCTTTCAGAAAAAATCACCACAAATTGACATTTTCCTTAAAATTATCACTGCTTGCAGGTAAGTCTATATAACGAAAGTAATCAAATGATTAATACAAAGTCCACTTTCAGAAAAATTCACCACAAATTGAAATTTTCTTACAAATTATCACTGCTTGCAGGTAAGTCTTTACAATGAAAGTAATCAAATGATTTAGTACGAAGTCGTCTTTCAGAAAATTCACCAGAAACTGAAATTTTCTTTAAAATTATCACTGCTTGCAGGTAAGTTTTTACAACGAAAGTATACAAATGACTTAATACGAAGTCGTCATTCAGGAATATTCTGCACAGATTGAAATTTTCTGTAAAATATTCACTGCTTGCAGGTAAGTCTATACAATGAAAGTAATCAAATGATTTAATACGAAGTCGTCTTTCAGGAAAATTCACCACAAACTGAAATTTTCTTTAAAATTATCACTGCTTGCAGGTAAGTCTTTACAATGAAAGTAATCAATTGTTTTAATACGACGTCTTCTTTCAGGAAAGTTCTGCACAAATTGAAATTTTTTTTAAAATTAAAACTGCTTGCATGTATGTATATCCAATGAAAGTAATCATACTGCTTGCACGTATGTCTTTACAATGAAAGTAATCAAATGATTTAATACGAAGTCGTCTTACAGGAAAATTCACAACAAATTGAAATTTCTTTAAAATTATCACTGCTTGCAGTTAAGTATTTACAATGAAAGTAATCAAATGATTTAAATCGAAGTGCTCTTTCAGAAAAATTCACCACAAATTGAAATTTTCCTTAAAATTATCACTGCATGCAGGTAAGTCTATATAATGAAAGTAATCAAATGATTTAATACAAAGTCCTCTTTCAGAAAAATTCACCACAAATTGAAATTTTCTTACAAATTATCACAACTTGCAAGTAAGTCTATACAATGGAAGTAATCAAATGGCTTAATACGAAATGGTCTTTCAGGAAAATTCACCACAAATTGAAATTTTCTTTAAAATTATCACTGCTTGCAGGTAAGTCTTTACAATGAAAGTAATCAAATGATTTAATTCGAAGTCCTTTTCAGAAAAATTCACCACAAATTGAAATTTTCTTTAAAATTATAACTGCGTGCAGGTAAGTCTATACAATGAAAGTAATCAAATGATTTAATACGAAATCGTCTTTCAGGAAAATTCACTACAAATTGAAATTTTCTTTAAAATTATCACTGCTTGCAGGTAAGTCTTTACAATGAGAGTAATCAATTGATTTTAATACGACGTCTTTTTTCAGAAAAATTCTAAACAAATTGAAATTTTCTTTACAATTATCACTGCTTGCATGTAAGTCTATTCAATGTAAGTAATCAAAGTGCTTGCAGGTATGTCTTTACAATGAAGTTAATAAAATTAATTAATACTTAGTCGTATTTCAAGAAAATTCACCACAAATTGAAATTGTCTTTGAAATTATCGCTGCTAGTATGTAACTCTTTACAATGAAAGTAATCAATTGATTTTAGTACGAAGCCTTCTTTCAGAAAAATTCTGCACAAACAATTTTTTTTAAAATACTGCTTGCAGGTATGTCTTTACAATGAAAGTAATCAAATGATTTCATACGAAGTCGTCTTACAGGAAAATTCACAACAAATTGAAATTTTCTTTAAAATTATCACTGCTTGCAGTTAAGTATTTACAATGAAAGTAATCAAATGATTTAAATCGAAGTGCTCTTTCAGAAAAATTCACCACAAATTGAAATTTTCCTTAAAATTTTCACTGCTTGCAGGTAAGTCTATATAACGAAAGTAATCAAATGATTTAATACAAAGTCCTCTCTCAAAAAAAATCACCACAAATTGAAATTTTCTTACAAATTATCACTGCTTGCAAGTAAGTCTATACAATGGAAGTAATCAAATGGCTTAATACGAAATCGTCTTTCAGGAAAATTCACCACAAATTGAAATTTTCTTTAAAATTATCACTGCTTGCAGGTAAGTCTTTACAATGAAAGTAATCAAATGATTTAATTCGAAGTCCTTTTCAAGAAAATTCACCACAAATTGAAATTTTCTTTACAATTATAACTGCGTGCAGGTAAGTCTATTCAATGAAAGTAATCAAATGATTTAATACGAAGTCGTCTTTCAGGAAAATTCACTACAAATTGAAATTTTCTTTAAAATTATCACTGCTTGCAGGTAAGTCTTTACAATGAAAGTAATGAATTGATTTTAATAAGACGTCTCCTTTCAGAAAAATTCTCCACAAATTGAAATTTTCTTTACAATTATCACTGCTTGCATGTAATTCTATTCAATGAAAGTAATCAAACTGCTTGCAGGTATGTCTTTACAATGAAAGTAATCAAATGATTTAATACGAAGTCGTCTTACAGGAAAATTCACAACAAATTGAAATTTTCTTTAAAATTATCACTGCTTGCAGTTAAGTATTTACAATGAAAGTAATCAAATGATTTAAATCGAAGTGCTCTTTCAGAAAAATTCATCACAAATTGAAATTTTCCTTAAAATTATCACTGCTTGCAGGTAAGTCTATATAATGAAAGTAATCAAATGATTTAATACAAAGTCCTCTTTCAGAAAAATTCAACACAAATTGAAATTTTCTTACCAATTATCACTGCTTGCAAGTAAGTCTATACAATGGAAGTAATCAAATGGCTTAATACGAATTCGTCTTTCAGGAAAATTCACCACAAATTGAAATTTTCTTTAAAATTATCACTGCGTGCAGGTAAGTCTATTCAATGAAAGTAATCAAATGATTTAATACGAAGTCGTCTTTCAGGAAAATTCACTACAAATTGAAATTTCCTTAAAATTATCACTGCTTGCAGGTAAGTCTTTACAATGAAAGTAATCAATTGATTTTAATAAGACATCTTCTTTCAGAAAAATTCTCCACAAATTGAAATTTTCTTTACAATTATCACTGCTTGCATGTAAGTCTATTCAATGAAAGTAATCAAACTGCTTGCAGGTAAGTCTTTACAATGAAAGTAATCAATTGATTTTAATAAGACGTCTTCTTTCAGAAAAATTCTCCACAAATTGAAATTTTCTTTACAATTGTCACTGCTTGCATGTAAGTCTATTCAATGAAAGTAATCAAACTGCTTGCAGGTATGTCTTTACAATGAAAGTAATCAAATGATATAATACGAAGTCCTCTTTCAGAAAAATTCACAACAAATTGAAATTTTCTTTAAAATTATAACTGCGTGCAGGTAAGTCTATTCAAAGAAAGTAATCAAATGATTTAATACGAAGTCGTCTTTCAGGAAAATTCACTACAAATTGAAATTTTCTTTAGAATTATCACTGCTTGCAGGTAAGTCTTTACAATGAAAGTAATCAATTGATTTTAATAACACGTCTTCTTTCAGAAAAATTCTCCACAATTTGAAATTTTCTTTAAAATAATCATTGCTTGCATGTAGGTCTATTCAATGTAAGTAATCAAAGTGCTTGCAGGTATGTCTTTACAATGAAGTCAATCAAATTAATTAATACTTAGTCGTATTTCAAGAAAATTCACCACAAATTGAAATTATCTTTGAAATTATCGCTGCTAGTATGTAACTCTTTACAATGAAAGTAATCAATTGATTTTAATACGAAGCCTTCTTTCAGAAAAATTCTGCACAAACAAATTTTTTTTAAATACTGCTTGCAGGTATGTCTTTACAATGAAAGTAATCAAATGATTTAATACGAAGTCGTCTTTCAGGAAAATTCACTACAAATTGAAATTTTCTTTAAAATTATCACTGCTTGCAGGTAAGTCTTTACAATGAAAGTAATCAATTGATTTTAATAAGACGTCTCCTTTCAGAAAAATTCTCCACAAATTGAAATTTTCTTTACAATTATCACTGCTTGCATGTAAGTCTATTCAATGAAAGTAATCAAACTGCTTGCAGGTATGTCTTTACAATGAAAGTAATCAAATGATTTAATACGAAGTCGTCTTACAGGAAAATTCACAACAAATTGAAATTTTCTTTAAAATTATCACTGCTTGCAGTTAAGTATTTACAATGAAAGTAATCAAATGATTTAAATCGAAGTGCTCTTTCAGAAAAATTCATCACAAATTGAAATTTTCCTTAAAATTATCACTGCTTGCAGGTAAGTCTATATAATGAAAGTAATCAAATGATTTAATTCGAAGTCCTTTTCAAGAAAATTCACCACAAATTGAAATTTTCTTTACAATTATAACTGCGTGCAGGTAAGTCTATTCAATGAAAGTAATCAAATCATTTAATACGAAGTCGTCTTTCAGGAAAATTCACTACAAATTGAAATTTCCTTTGAAATTATCACTGCTTGCAGGTAAGTCTTTACAATGAAAGTAATCAATTGATTTTAATAAGACGTCTCCTTTCAGAAAAATTCTCCACAAATTGAAATTTTCTTTACAATTATCACTGCTTGCATGTAAGTCTATTCAATGAAAGTAATCAAACTGCTTGCAGGTATGTCTTTACAATGAAAGTAATCAAATGATTTAATACGAAGTCGTCTTTCAGGAAAATTCACAACAAATTGAAATTTTCTTTAAAATTATCACTGCTTGCAGTTAAGTATTTACAATGAAAGTAATCAAATGATTTAAATCGAAGTGCTCTTTCAGAAAAATTCATCACAAATTGAAATTTTCCTTACAATTATCACTGCTTGCAGGTAAGTCTATATAATGAAAGTAATCAAATGATTTAATACAAAGTCCTCTTTCAGAAAAATTCAACACAAATTGAAATTTTCTTACCAATTATCACTGCTTGCAAGTAAGTCTGTACAATGGAAGTAATCAAATGGCTTAATACGAAATCGTCTTTCAGGAAAATTCACCACAAATTGAAATTTTCTTTAAAATTATCACTGCGTGCAGGTAAGTCTATTCAATGAAAGTAATCAAATGATTTAATACGAAGTCGTCTTTCAGGAAAATTCACAACAAATTGAAATTTTCTTTAAAATTATCACTGCTTGCAGTTAAGTATTTACAATGAAAGTAATCAAATGATTTAAATCGAAGTGCTCTTTCAGAAAAATTCATCACAAATTGAAATTTTCCTTAAAATTATCACTGCTTGCAGGTAAGTCTATATAATGAAAGTAATCAAATGATTTAATTCGAAGTCCTTTTCAAGAAAATTCACCACAAATTGAAATTTTCTTTACAATTATAACTGCGTGCAGGTAAGTCTATTCAATGAAAGTAATCAAATCATTTAATACGAAGTCGTCTTTCAGGAAAATTCACTACAAATTGAAATTTCCTTTGAAATTATCACTGCTTGCAGGTAAGTCTTTACAATGAAAGTAATCAATTGATTTTAATAAGACGTCTTCTTTCAGAAAAATTCTCCACAAATTGAAATTTTCTTTACAATTATCACTGCTTGCATGTAAGTCTATTCAATGAAAGTAATCAAACTGCTTGCAGGTATATCTTTACAATGAAAGTAATCAAATGGTATAATTCGAAGTCCTCTTTCAGAAAAATTCACAACAAATTGAAATTTTCTTTAAAATTATAACTGCGTGCAGGTAAGTCTATTCAATGAAAGTAATCATATGATTTAATACAAAGTCGTCCTTCAGGAAAATTCACTACAAATTGAAATTTTCTTTAAAATTATCACTGCTTGCAGGTAAGTCTTTACAATGAAAGTAATCAATTGATTTTAATAAGACGTCTTCTTTCAGAAAAATTCTCCACAAATTGCAATTTTCTTTACAATTATCACTGCTTGCATGTAAGTCTATTCAATGAAAGTATCCAAACTGCTTGCAGGTATGTCTTTACAATGAAAGTAATCAAATGATATAATACGAAGTCCTCTTTCAGAAAAATTCACAACAAATTGAAATTTTCTTTAAAATTATAACTGCGTTCAGGTAAGTCTATTCAATGAAAGTAATCAAATGATTTAATACGAAGTCGTCTTTCAGGAAAATTCACTACAAATTGAAATTTTCTTTAAAATTATCACTGCTTGCAGGTAAGTCTTTACAATGAAAGTAATCAATTGATTTTAATAAGACGTCTTCTTTCAGAAAAATTCTCCACAAATTGAAATTTTCTTTACAATTATCATTGCTTGCATGTAAGTCTATTCAATGAAAGTAATCAAACTGCTTGCAGGTAAGTCTTTACAATGAAAGTAATCAATTGATTTTAATAAGACGTCTTCTTTCAGAAAAATTCTCCACAAATTGAAATTTTCTTTAAAATTATCACTGCTTGCAGTTAAGTATTTACAATGAAAGTAATCAAATGATTTAAATCGAAGTGCTCTTTCAGAAAAATTCATCACAAATTGAAATTTTCCTTACAATTATCACTGCTTGCAGGTAAGTCTATATAATGAAAGTAATCAAATGATTTAATACAAAGTCCTCTTTCAGAAAAATTCAACACAAATTGAAATTTTCTTTACAATTATAACTGCGTGCAGGTAAGTCTATTCAATGAAAGTAATCAAATCATTTAATACGAAGTCGTCTTTCAGGAAAATTCACTACAAATTGAAATTTCCTTTGAAATTATCACTGCTTGCAGGTAAGTCTTTACAATGAAAGTAATCAATTGATTTTAATAAGACGTCTTCTTTCAGAAAAATTCTCCACAAATTGAAATTTTCTTTACAATTATCACTGCTTGCATGTAAGTCTATTCAATGAAAGTAATCAAACTGCTTGCAGGTATATCTTTACAATGAAAGTAATCAAATGGTATAATTCGAAGTCCTCTTTCAGAAAAATTCACAACAAATTGAAATTTTCTTTAAAATTATAACTGCGTGCAGGTAAGTCTATTCAATGAAAGTAATCATATGATTTAATACAAAGTCGTCCTTCAGGAAAATTCACTACAAATTGAAATTTTCTTTAAAATTATCACTGCTTGCAGGTAAGTCTTTACAATGAAAGTAATCAATTGATTTTAATAAGACGTCTTCTTTCAGAAAAATTCTCCACAAATTGCAATTTTCTTTACAATTATCACTGCTTGCATGTAAGTCTATTCAATGAAAGTATCCAAACTGCTTGCAGGTATGTCTTTACAATGAAAGTAATCAAATGATATAATACGAAGTCCTCTTTCAGAAAAATTCACAACAAATTGAAATTTTCTTTAAAATTATAACTGCGTTCAGGTAAGTCTATTCAATGAAAGTAATCAAATGATTTAATACGAAGTCGTCTTTCAGGAAAATTCACTACAAATTGAAATTTTCTTTAAAATTATCACTGCTTGCAGGTAAGTCTTTACAATGAAAGTAATCAATTGATTTTAATAAGACGTCTTCTTTCAGAAAAATTCTCCACAAATTGAAATTTTCTTTACAATTATCATTGCTTGCATGTAAGTCTATTCAATGAAAGTAATCAAACTGCTTGCAGGTAAGTCTTTACAATGAAAGTAATCAATTGATTTTAATAAGACGTCTTCTTTCAGAAAAATTCTCCACAAATTGAAATTTTCTTTAAAATTATCACTGCTTGCAGTTAAGTATTTACAATGAAAGTAATCAAATGATTTAAATCGAAGTGCTCTTTCAGAAAAATTCATCACAAATTGAAATTTTCCTTACAATTATCACTGCTTGCAGGTAAGTCTATATAATGAAAGTAATCAAATGATTTAATACAAAGTCCTCTTTCAGAAAAATTCAACACAAATTGAAATTTTCTTACCAATTATCACTGCTTGCAAGTAAGTCTGTACAATGGAAGTAATCAAATGGCTTAATACGAAATCGTCTTTCAGGAAAATTCACCACAAATTGAAATTTTCTTTAAAATTATCACTGCGTGCAGGTAAGTCTATTCAATGAAAGTAATCAAATGATTTAATACGAAGTCGTCTTTCAGGAAAATTCACTACAAATTGAAATTTTCTTTAAAATTATCACTGCTTGCAGGTAAGTCTTTACAATGAAAGTAATCAATTGATTTTAATAAGACGTCTTCTTTCAGAAAAATTCTCCACAAATTGAAATTTTCTTTACAATTATCACTGCTTGCATGTAAGTCTATTCAATGAAAGTAATCAAACTGCTTGCAGGTAAGTCTTTACAATGAAAGTAATCAAATGATTTAATACGAAGTCCTCTTTCAGGGAAATTCACCACAAATCGAAATTTTCTTTAAAATTATTACTGCTTGCAGGTAAGTCTTTACAATGATAGTAATCAACTGATTTTAATACTACGTCTGATTTCAGAAAAATTCTCCACAAATTGAAATTTTCTTTAAAATTATCACTGGTTGCAGGTAAGTCTTTACAATGAAAGTAATCAAATGATTTAATTCGAAGTGCTCTTTCAGAAAAATTCACCACAAATTGAAATTTTCCTTAAAATTATCACTGCTTGCAGGTAAGTCTATATAATCAAAGTAATCAAATGATTTAGTACAAAGTCCACTTTCAGAAAAATTCACCAGAAATTGAAATTTTCTTACAAATTATCACTGCTTGCAAGTAAGGCTATACAATGGAAGTAACCAAATGTCTTAATACGAAATCCTCTTTCAGGAAAATTCACCACAAATTGAAATTTTCTTTAAAATTATCACTGCTTGCAGTTAAGTATTTACAATGAAAGTAATCAAATGATTTAAATCGAAGTGCTCTTTAAGAAAAATTCACCACAAATTGAAATTTTCCTTAAAATTATCACTGCTTGCAGGTAAGTCTATATAACGAAAGTAATCAAATGATTAATACAAAGTCCACTTTCAGAAAAATTCACCACAAATTGAAATTTTCTTACAAATTATCACTGCTTGCAAGTAAGTCTATACAATGGAAGTAATCAAATGGCTTAATACGAAATGGTCTTTCAGGAAAATTCACCACAAATTGAAATTTTCTTTAAAATTATCACTGCTTGCAGGTAAGTCTTTACAATGAAAGTAATCAAATGATTTAATTCGAAGTCCTTTTCAGAAAAATTCACCACAAATTGAAATTTTCTTTAAAATTATAACTGCGTGCAGGTAAGTCTATACAATGAAAGTAATCAAATGATTTAATACGAAATCGTCTTTCAGGAAAATTCACTACAAATTGAAATTTTCTTTAAAATTATCACTGCTTGCAGGTAAGTCTTTACAATGAGAGTAATCAATTGATTTTAATACGACGTCTTTTTTCAGAAAAATTCTAAACAAATTGAAATTTTCTTTACAATTATCACTGCTTGCATGTAAGTCTATTCAATGTAAGTAATCAAAGAGCTTGCAGGTATGTCTTTACAATGAAGTTAATAAAATTAATTAATACTTAGTCGTATTTCAAGAAAATTCACCACAAATTGAAATTGTCTTTGAAATTATCGCTGCTAGTATGTAACTCTTTACAATGAAAGTAATCAATTGATTTTAGTACGAAGCCTTCTTTCAGAAAAATTCTGCACAAACAATTTTTTTTAAAATACTGCTTGCAGGTATGTCTTTACAATGAAAGTAATCAAATGATTTAATACGAAGTCGTCGTACAGGAAAATTCACAACAAATTGAAATTTTCTTTAAAATTATCACTGCTTGCAGTTAAGTATTTACAATGAAAGTAATCAAATGATTTAAATCGAAGTGCTCTTTCAGAAAAATTCACCACAAATTGAAATTTTCCTTAAAATTATCACTGCTTGCAGGTAAGTCTATATAACGAAAGTAATCAAATGATTTAATACAAAGTCCTCTCTCAAAAAAAATCACCACAAATTGAAATTTTCTTACAAATTATCACTGCTTGCAAGTAAGTCTATACAATGGAAGTAATCAAATGGCTTAATACGAAATCGTCTTTCAGGAAAATTCACCACAAATTGAAATTTTCTTTAAAATTATCACTGCTTGCAGGTAAGTCTTTACAATGAAAGTAATCAAATGATTTAATTCGAAGGCCTTTTCAAGAAAATTCACCACAAATTGAAATTTTCTTTACAATTATAACTGCGTGCAGGTAAGTCTATTCAATGAAAGTAATCAAATGATTTAATACGAAGTCGTCTTTCAGGAAAATTCACTACAAATTGAAATTTTCTTTAAAATTATCACTGCTTGCAGGTAAGTCTTTACAATGAAAGTAATGAATTGATTTTAATAAGACGTCTCCTTTCAGAAAAATTCTCCACAAATTGAAATTTTCTTTACAATTATCACTGCTTGCATGTAAGTCTATTCAATGAAAGTAATCAAACTGCTTGCAGGTATGTCTTTACAATGAAAGTAATCAAATGATTTAATACGAAGTCGTCTTACAGGAAAATTCACAACAAATTGAAATTTTCTTTAAAATTATCACTGCTTGCAGTTAAGTATTTACAATGAAAGTAATCAAATGATTTAAATCGAAGTGCTCTTTCAGAAAAATTCATCACAAATTGAAATTTTCCTTAAAATTATCACTGCTTGCAGGTAAGTCTATATAACGAAAGTAATCAAATGATTAATACAAAGTCCACTTTCAGAAAAATTCACCACAAATTGAAATTTTCTTACAAATTATCACTGCTTGCAAGTAAGTCTATACAATGGAAGTAATCAAATGGCTTAATACGAAATGGTCTTTCAGGAAAATTCACCACAAATTGAAATTTTCTTTAAAATTATAACTGCGTGCAGGTAAGTCTATTCAACGAAAGTAATCAAATGATTTAATACGAAGTCGTCTTTCAGGAAAACTCACTACAAATTGAAATTTTCTTTAAAATTATCACTGCTTGCAGGTAAGTCTTTACAATGAAAGTAATCAAATGATTTAATTCGAAGTCCTTTTCAGAAAAATTCACCACAAATTGAAATTTTCTTTAAAATTATAACTGCGTGCAGGTAAGTCTATACAATGAAAGTAATCAAATGATTTAATACGAAATCGTCTTTCAGGAAAATTCACTACAAATTGAAATTTTCTTTAAAATTATCACTGCTTGCAGGTAAGTCTTTACAATGAGAGTAATCAATTGATTTTAATACGACGTCTTTTTTCAGAAAAATTCTAAACAAATTGAAATTTTCTTTACAATTATCACTGCTTGCATGTAAGTCTATTCAATGTAAGTAATCAAAGAGCTTGCAGGTATGTCTTTACAATGAAGTTAATAAAATTAATTAATACTTAGTCGTATTTCAAGAATATTCACCACAAATTGAAATTGTCTTTGAAATTATCGCTGCTAGTATGTAACTCTTTACAATGAAAGTAATCAATTGATTTTAGTACGAAGCCTTCTTTCAGAAAAATTCTGCACAAACAATTTTTTTTAAAATACTGCTTGCAGGTATGTCTTTACAATGAAAGTAATCAAATGATTTAATACGAAGTCGTCTTACAGGAAAATTCACAACAAATTGAAATTTTCTTTAAAATTATCACTGCTTGCAGTTAAGTATTTACAATGAAAGTAATCAAATGATTTAAATCGAAGTGCTCTTTCAGAAAAATTCACCACAAATTGAAATTTTCCTTAAAATTATAACTGCTTGCAGGTAAGTCTATATAACGAAAGTAATCAAATGATTTAATACAAAGTCCTCTCTCAAAAAAAATCACCACAAATTGAAATTTTCTTACAAATTATCACTGCTTGCAAGTAAGTCTATACAATGGAAGTAATCAAATGGCTTAATACGAAATCGTCTTTCAGGAAAATTCACCACAAATTGAAATTTTCTTTAAAATTATCACTGCTTGCAGGTAAGTCTTTACAATGAAAGTAATCAAATGATTTAATTCGAAGGCCTTTTCAAGAAAATTCACCACAAATTGAAATTTTCTTTACAATTATAACTGCGTGCAGGTAAGTCTATTCAATGAAAGTAATCAAATGATTTAATACGAAGTCGTCTTTCAGGAAAATTCACTACAAATTGAAATTTTCTTTAAAATTATCACTGCTTGCAGGTAAGTCTTTACAATGAAAGTAATGAATTGATTTTAATAAGACGTCTCCTTTCAGAAAAATTCTCCACAAATTGAAATTTTCTTTACAATTATCACTGCTTGCATGTAAGTCTATTCAATGAAAGTAATCAAACTGCTTGCAGGTATGTCTTTACAATGAAAGTAATCAAATGATTTAATACGAAGTCGTCTTACAGGAAAATTCACAACAAATTGAAATTTTCTTTAAAATTATCACTGCTTGCAGTTAAGTATTTACAATGAAAGTAATCAAATGATTTAAATCGAAGTGCTCTTTCAGAAAAATTCATCACAAATTGAAATTTTCCTTAAAATTATCACTGCTTGCAGGTAAGTCTATATAATGAAAGTAATCAAATGATTTAATACAAAGTCCTCTTTCAGAAAAATTCAACACAAATTGAAATTTTCTTACCAATTATCACTGCTTGCATGTAAGTCTATACAATGGAAGTAATCAAATGGCTTAATACGAATTCGTCTTTCAGGAAAATTCACCACAAATTGAAATTTTCTTTAAAATTATCACTGCGTGCAGGTAAGTCTATTCAATGAAAGTAATCAAATGATTTAATACGAAGTCGTCTTTCAGGAAAAATCACTACAAATTGAAATTTCCTTAAAATTATCACTGCTTGCAGGTAAGTCTTTACAATGAAAGTAATCAATTGATTTTAATAAGACATCTTCTTTCAGAAAAATTCTCCACAAATTGAAATTTTCTTTACAATTGTCACTGCTTGCATGTAAGTCTATTCAATGAAAGTAATCAAACTGCTTGCAGGTATGTCTTTACAATGAAAGTAATCAAATGATATAATACGAAGTCCTCTTTCAGAAAAATTCACAACAAATTGAAATTTTCTTTAAAATTATAACTGCGTGCAGGTAAGTCTATTCAAAGAAAGTAATCAAATGATTTAATACGAAGTCGTCTTTCAGGAAAATTCACTACAAATTGAAATTTTCTTTAAAATTATCACTGCTTGCAGGTAAGTCTTTACAATGAAAGTAATCAATTGATTTTAATAACACGTCTTCTTTCAGAAAAATTCTCCACAAATTGAAATTTTCTTTAAAATAATCATTGCTTGCATGTAGGTCTATTCAATGTAAGTAATCAAAGTGCTTGCAGGTATGTCTTTACAATGAAGTCAATCAAATTAATTAATACTTAGTCGTATTTCAAGAAAATTCACCACAAATTGAAATTGTCTTTGAAATTATCGCTGCTAGTATGTAACTCTTTACAATGAAAGTAATCAATTGATTTTAATACGAAGCCTTCTTTCAGAAAAATTCTGCAAAAACAAATTTTTTTTAAATACTGCTTGCAGGTATGTCTTTACAATGAAAGTAATCAAATGATTTAATACGAAGTCGTCTTTCAGGAAAATTCACTACAAATTGAAATTTTCTTTAAAATTATCACTGCTTGCAGGTAAGTCTTTACAATGAAAGTAATCAATTGATTTTAATAAGACGTCTCCTTTCAGAAAAATTCTCCACAAATTGAAATTTTCTTTACAATTATCACTGCTTGCATGTAAGTCTATTCAATGAAAGTAATCAAACTGCTTGCAGGTATGTCTTTACAATGAAAGTAATCAAATGATTTAATACGAAGTCGTCTTACAGGAAAATTCACAACAAATTGAAATTTTCTTTAAAATTATCACTGCTTGCAGTTAAGTATTTACAATGAAAGTAATCACATGATTTAAATCGAAGTGCTCTTTCAGAAAAATTCATCACAAATTGAAATTTTCCTTAAAATTATCACTGCTTGCAGGTAAGTCTATATAATGAAAGTAATCAAATGATTTAATTCGAAGTCCTTTTCAAGAAAATTCACCACAAATTGAAATTTTCTTACCAATTATCACTGCTTGCAAGTAAGTCTATACAATGGAAGTAATCAAATGGCTTAATACGAAATCGTCTTTCAGGAAAATTCACCACAAATTGAAATTTTCTTTAAAATTATCACTGCGTGCAGGTAAGTCTATTCAATGAAAGTAATCAAATGATTTAATACGAAGTCGTCGTTCAGGAAAATTCACTACAAATTGAAATTTTCTTTAAAATTATCACTGCTTGCAGGTAAGTCTTTACAATGAAAGTAATCAATTGATTTTAATAAGACGTCTTCTTTCAGAAAAATTCTCCACAAATTGAAATTTTCTTTACAATTATCACTGCTTGCATGTAAGTCTATTCAATGAAAGTAATCAAACTGCTTGCAGGTATATCTTTACAATGAAAGTAATCAAATGGTATAATTCGAAGTCCTCTTTCAGAAAAATTCACAACAAATTGAAATTTTCTTTAAAATTATAACTGCGTGCAGGTAAGTCTATTCAATGAAAGTAATCATATGATTTAATACAAAGTCGTCTTTCAGGAAAATTCACTACAAATTGAAATTTTCTTTAAAATTATCACTGCTTGCAGGTAAGTCTTTACAATGAAAGTAATCAATTGATTTTAATAAGACGTCTTCTTTCAGAAAAATTCTCCACAAATTCCAATTTTCTTTACAATTATCACTGCTTGCATGTAAGTCTATTCAATGAAAGTAATCAAACTGCTTGCAGGTAAGTCTTTACAATGAAAGTAATCAATTGATTTTAATAAGACGTCTTCTTTCAGAAAAATTCTCCACAAATTGAAATTTTCTTTACAATTGTCACTGCTTGCATGTAAGTCTATTCAATGAAAGTAATCAAACTGCTTGCAGGTATGTCTTTACAATGAAAGTAATCAAATGATATAATACGAAGTCCTCTTTCAGAAAAATTCACAACAAATTGAAATTTTCTTTAAAATTATAACTGCGTGCAGGTAAGTCTATTCAAAGAAAGTAATCAAATGATTTAATACGAAGTCGTCTTTCAGGAAAATTCACTACAAATTGAAATTTTCTTTAAAATTATCACTGCTTGCAGGTAAGTCTTTACAATGAAAGTAATCAATTGATTTTAATAACACGTCTTCTTTCAGAAAAATTCTCCACAAATTGAAATTTTCTTTAAAATAATCATTGCTTGCATGTAGGTCTATTCAATGTAAGTAATCAAAGTGCTTGCAGGTATGTCTTTACAATGAAGTCAATCAAATTAATTAATACTTAGTCGTATTTCAAGAAAATTCACCACAAATTGAAATTGTCTTTGAAATTATCGCTGCTAGTATGTAACTCTTTACAATGAAAGTAATCAATTGATTTTAATACGAAGCCTTCTTTCAGAAAAATTCTGCACAAACAAATTTTTTTTAAATACTGCTTGCAGGTATGTCTTTACAATGAAAGTAATCAAATGATTTAATACGAAGTCGTCTTTCAGGAAAATTCACTACAAATTGAAATTTTCTTTAAAATTATCACTGCTTGCAGGTAAGTCTTTACAATGAAAGTAATCAATTGATTTTAATAAGACGTCTCCTTTCAGAAAAATTCTCCACAAATTGAAATTTTCTTTACAATTATCACTGCTTGCATGTAAGTCTATTCAATGAAAGTAATCAAACTGCTTGCAGGTATGTCTTTACAATGAAAGTAATCAAATGATTTAATACGAAGTCGTCTTACAGGAAAATTCACAACAAATTGAAATTTTCTTTAAAATTATCACTGCTTGCAGTTAAGTATTTACAATGAAAGTAATCAAATGATTTAAATCGAAGTGCTCTTTCAGAAAAATTCATCACAAATTGAAATTTTCCTTAAAATTATCACTGCTTGCAGGTAAGTCTATATAATGAAAGTAATCAAATGATTTAATTCGAAGTCCTTTTCAAGAAAATTCACCACAAATTGAAATTTTCTTACCAATTATCACTGCTTGCAAGTAAGTCTATACAATGGAAGTAATCAAATGGCTTAATACGAAATCGTCTTTCAGGAAAATTCACCACAAATTGAAATTTTCTTTAAAATTATCACTGCGTGCAGGTAAGTCTATTCAATGAAAGTAATCAAATGATTTAATACGAAGTCGTCTTTCAGGAAAATTCACTACAAATTGAAATTTTCTTTAAAATTATCACTGCTTGCAGGTAAGTCTTTACAATGAAAGTAATCAATTGATTTTAATAAGACGTCTTCTTTCAGAAAAATTCTCCACAAATTGAAATTTTCTTTACAATTATCACTGCTTGCATGTAAGTCTATTCAATGAAAGTAATCAAACTGCTTGCAGGTATATCTTTACAATGAAAGTAATCAAATGGTATAATTCGAAGTCCTCTTTCAGAAAAATTCACAACAAATTGAAATTTTCTTTAAAATTATAACTGCGTGCAGGTAAGTCTATTCAATGAAAGTAATCATATGATTTAATACAAAGTCGTCTTTCAGGAAAATTCACTACAAATTGAAATTTTCTTTAAAATTATCACTGCTTGCAGGTAAGTCTTTACAATGAAAGTAATCAATTGATTTTAATAAGACGTCTTCTTTCAGAAAAATTCTCCACAAATTCCAATTTTCTTTACAATTATCACTGCTTGCATGTAAGTCTATTCAATGAAAGTAATCAAACTGCTTGCAGGTAAGTCTTTACAATGAAAGTAATCAATTGATTTTAATAAGACGTCTTCTTTCAGAAAAATTCTCCACAAATTGAAATTTTCTTTACAATTGTCACTGCTTTCATGTAAGTCTATTCAATGAAAGTAATCAAACTGCTTGCAGGTATGTCTTTACAATGAAAGTAATCAAATGATATAATAAGAAGTCCTCTTTCAGAAAAATTCACAACAAATTGAAATTTTCTTTAAAATTATAACTGCGTTCAGGTAAGTCTATTCAATGAAAGTAATCAAATGATTTAATACGAAGTCGTCTTTCAGGAAAATTCACTACAAATTGAAATTTTCTTTAAAATTATCACTGCTTGCAGGTAAGTCTTTACAATGAAAGTAATCAATTGATTTTAATAACACGTCTTCTTTCAGAAAAATTCTCCACAAATTGAAATTTTCTTTAAAATAATCATTGCTTGCATGTAGGTCTATTCAATGTAAGTAATCAAAGTGCTTGCAGGTATGTCTTTACAATGAAGTCAATCAAATTAATTAATACTTAGTCGTATTTCAAGAAAATTCACCACAAATTGAAATTGTCTTTGAAATTATCGCTGCTAGTATGTAACTCTTTACAATGAAAGTAATCAATTGATTTTAATACGAAGCCTTCTTTCAGAAAAATTCTGCACAAACAAATTTTTTTTAAATACTGCTTGCAGGTATGTCTTTACAATGAAAGTAATCAAATGATTTAATACGAAGTCGTCTTTCAGGAAAATTCACTACAAATTGAAATTTTCTTTAAAATTATCACTGCTTGCAGGTAAGTCTTTACAATGAAAGTAATCAATTGATTTTAATAAGACGTCTCCTTTCAGAAAAATTCTCCACAAATTGAAATTTTCTTTACAATTATCACTGCTTGCATGTAAGTCTATTCAATGAAAGTAATCAAACTGCTTGCAGGCATGTCTTTACAATGAAAGTAATCAAATGATTTAATACGAAGTCGTGTTACAGGAAAATTCACAACAAATTGAAATTTTCTTTAAAATTATCACTGCTTGCAGTTAAGTATTTACAATGAAAGTAATCAAATGATTTAAATCGAAGTGCTCTTTCAGAAAAATTCATCACAAATTGAAATTTTCCTTAAAATTATCACTGCTTGCAGGTAAGTCTATATAATGAAAGTAATCAAATGATTTAATTCGAAGTCCTTTTCAAGAAAATTCACCACAAATTGAAATTTTCTTACCAATTATCACTGCTTGCAAGTAAGTCTATACAATGGAAGTAATCAAATGGCTTAATACGAAATCGTCTTTCAGGAAAATTCACCACAAATTGAAATTTTCTTTAAAATTATCACTGCGTGCAGGTAAGTCTATTCAATGAAAGTAATCAAATGATTTAATACGAAGTCGTCGTTCAGGAAAATTCACTACAAATTGAAATTTTCTTTAAAATTATCACTGCTTGCAGGTAAGTCTTTACAATGAAAGTAATCAATTGATTTTAATAAGACGTCTTCTTTCAGAAAAATTCTCCACAAATTGAAATTTTCTTTACAATTATCACTGCTTGCATGTAAGTCTATTCAATGAAAGTAATCAAACTGCTTGCAGGTATATCTTTACAATGAAAGTAATCAAATGGTATAATTCGAAGTCCTCTTTCAGAAAAATTCACAACAAATTGAAATTTTCTTTAAAATTATAACTGCGTGCAGGTAAGTCTATTCAATGAAAGTAATCATATGATTTAATACAAAGTCGTCTTTCAGGAAAATTCACTACAAATTGAAATTTTCTTTAAAATTATCACTGCTTGCAGGTAAGTCTTTACAATGAAAGTAATCAATTGATTTTAATAAGACGTCTTCTTTCAGAAAAATTCTCCACAAATTCCAATTTTCTTTACAATTATCACTGCTTGCATGTAAGTCTATTCAATGAAAGTAATCAAACTGCTTGCAGGTAAGTCTTTACAATGAAAGTAATCAATTGATTTTAATAAGACGTCTTCTTTCAGAAAAATTCTCCACAAATTGAAATTTTCTTTACAATTGTCACTGCTTGCATGTAAATCTATTCAATGAAAGTAATCAAACTGCTTGCAGGTATGTCTTTACAATGAAAGTAATCAAATGATATAATACGAAGTCCTCTTTCAGAAAAATTCACAACAAATTGAAATTTTCTTTAAAATTATAACTGCGTTCAGGTAAGTCTATTCAATGAAAGTAATCAAATGATTTAATACGAAGTCGTCTTTCAGGAAAATTCACTACAAATTGAAATTTTCTTTAAAATTATCACTGCTTGCAGGTAAGTCTTTACAATGAAAGTAATCAATTGATTTTAATAAGACGTCTTCTTTCAGAAAAATTCTCCACAAATTGAAATTTTCTATACAATTATCACTGCTTGCATGTAAGTCTATTCAATGAAAGTAATCAAACTGCTTGCAGGTAAGTCTTTACAATGAAAGTAATCAATTGATTTTAATAAGACGTCTTCTTTCAGAAAAATTCTCCACAAATTGAAATTTTCTTTAAAATAATCACTGCTTTCATGTAGTTCTATTCAATGCAAGTAATCAAAGTGCTTGCAGGTATGTCTTTACAATGAAGTTAATCAAATTAATTAATACTTAGTCGTATTTCAAGAAAATTCTCCACAAATTGAAATTGTCTTTGAAATTATCGCTGCTAGTATGTAACTCTTTACAATGAAAGTAATCAATTGATTTTAATTCTGCACCAACAAATTTTTTTAAAATACTGCCTGCAGGTATGTCTTTACAATGAAAGTAATCAAATGATTTAATACGAAGTCGTCTTACAGGAAAATTCACAAAAAATTGAAATTTTCTTTAAAATTATCACTGCATGCAGTTAAGTATTTACAATGAAAGTAATCAAATGATTTAAATCGAAGTGCTCTTTCACAAAAATTCACCACAAATTGAAATTTTCCATAAATTATCACTGCTTGCAGGTAAGTCTATACAACGAAAGTAATCAAATGATTTAATACAAAGTCCTCTTTCAAAAAAATTCACCACAAATTGAAATTTTCTTACAAATTATCACTGCTTCCAAGTAAGTCTATACAATGGAAGTAATCAAATGGCTTAGAACGAAATCGTCTTTCAGGAAAATTCACCACAAATTGAAATTGTCTTTAAAATTATCACTGCTTGCAGGTAAGTCTTTACAATGAAAGTAATCAAATGATTTAATACGAAGTCGTCTTTCAGGAAAATTCACTACAAATTGAAATTTTCTTTAAAATTATCACTGCTTGCAGGTAAGTCTTTACAATGAAAGTAATCAATTGATTTTAATAAGACGTCTTCTTTCAGAAAAATTCTCCACAAATTGAAATTTTCTTTACAATTATCACTGCTTGCATGTAAGTCTATTCAATGAAAGTAATCAAACTGTTTGCAGGTAAGTCTTTACAATGAAAGTAATCAATTGATTTTAATAAGACGTCTTCTTTCAGAAAAATTCTCCACAAATTGAAGTTTTCTTTACAATTGTAACTGCTTGCATGTAAGTCAATTCAATGAAAGTAATCAAACTGCTTGCAGGTATGGCTTTACAATGAAAGTAATCAAATGATATAATACGAAGTCCTCTTTCAGAAAAATTCACAACAAATTGAAATTTTCTTTAAAATTATAACTGCGTGCAGGTAAGTCTATTCAATGAAAGTAATCAAATGATTTAATACGAAGTCGTCTTTCAGGAAAATTCACTACAAATTGAAATTTTCTTTAAAATTATCACTGCTTGCAGGTAAGTCTTTACAATGAAAGTAATCAATTGATTTTAATAAGACGTCTTCTTTCAGAAAAATTCTCCACAAATTGAAATTTTCTTTACAATTATCACTGCTTGCATGTAAGTCTATTCAATGAAAGTAATCAAACTGCTTGCAGGTAAGTCTTTACAATGAAAGTAATTAATTGATTTTAATAAGACGTCTTCTTTCAGAAAAATTCTCCACAAATTGAAATTTTCTTTAAAATAATCACTGCTTGCATGTAGGTCTATTCAATGTAAGTAATCAAAGTGCTTGCAGGTATGTCTTTACAATGAAGTTAATGAAATTAATTAATACTTAGTCGTATTTCAAGAAAATTCTCCACAAATTGAAATTGTCTTTGAAATTATCGCTGCTAGTATGTAACTCTTTACAATGAAAGTAATCAATTGATTTTAATACGAAGCCTTCTTTCAGAAAAATTCTGCACAAACAAATTTTTTTTAAATACTGCTTGCAGGTATGTCTTTACAATGAAAGTAATCAAATGATTTAATACGAAGTCGTCTTACAGGAAGATTCACAAAAAATTGAAATTTTCTTTAAAATTATCACTGCTTGCAGGTAAGTCTTTACAATGAAAGTAATCAAATGATTTAATACGAAGTCGTCTTTCAGGAAAATTCACTACAAATTGAAATTTTCTTTAAAATTATCACTGCTTGCAGGTAAGTCTTTACAATGAAAGTAATCAATTGATTTTAATAAGACGTCTTCTTTCAGAAAAATTCTCCACAAATTGAAATTTTCTTTACAATTATCACTGCTTGCATGTAAGTCTATTCAATGAAAGTAATCAAACTGTTTGCAGGTAAGTCTTTACAATGAAAGTAATCAATTGATTTTAGTAAGACGTCTTCTTTCAGAAAAATTCTCCACAAATTGAAATTTTCTTTACAATTATCACTGCTTGCATGTAAGTCTATTCAATGAAAGTAATCAAACTGCTTGCAGGTATGTCTTTACAATGAAAGTAATCAAATGATATAATACGAAGTCCTCTTTCAGAAAAATTCACAACAAATTGAAATTTTCTTTAAAATTATAACTGCGTGCAGGTAAGTCTATTCAATGAAAGTAATCAAATGATTTAATACGAAGTCGTCTTTCAGGAAAATTCACTACAAATTGAAATTTTCTTTAAAATTATCACTGCTTGCAGGTAGGTCTTTACAATGAAAGTAATCAATTGATTTTAATAAGACGTCTTCTTTCAGAAAAATTCTCCACAAATTGAAATTTTCTTTACAATTATCACTGCTTGCATGTAAGTCTATTCAATGAAAGTAATCAAACTGCTTGCAGGTAAGTCTTTACAATGAAAGTAATCAAATGATTTAATACGAAGTCCTCTTTCAGGGAAATTCACCACAAATCGAAATTTTCTTTAAAATTATTACTGCTTGCAGGTAAGTCTTTACAATGAAAGTAATCAACTGATTTTAATACTACGTCTGATTTCAGAAAAATTCTCCCCAAATTGAAATTTTCTTTAAAATTATCACTGGTTGCAGGTAAGTCTTTACAATGAAAGTAATCAGATGATTTAATTCGAAGTGCTCTTTCAGAAAAATTCACCACAAATTGAAATTTTCCTTAAAATTATCACTGCTTGCAGGTAAGTCTATTTAATGAAAGTAATCAAATGATTTAATACAAAGTCCACTTTCAGAAAAATTCACCAGAAATTGAAATTTTCTTACAAATTATCACTGCTTGCAAGTAAGGCTATACAATGGAAGTAACCAAATGTCTTAATACGAAATCCTCTTTCAGGAAAATTCACCACAAATTGAAGTTTTCTTTAAAACTATCACTGCTTGCAGGTAAGTCCTTTTCAGAAAAATTCACCACAAATTGAAATTTTCTTTAAAATTATAACTGCGTGCAGGTAAGTCTATACAATGAAAGTAATCAAATGATTTAGTACGAAGTCCTCTTTCAGGAAAATTCACCACAAATCGAAATTTTCTTTAAAATTATTACTGCTTGCAGGTAAGTCTTTACAATGAAAGTAATCAATTGATTTTAATACGACGACTTCTTTCAGAAAAGTTCTCCACAAATTGAAATTTTCTTTAAAATTATCACTGGTTGCAGGTAAGTCTATTCAATGAAAGTAATCAAACTGCTTGCAGGTATGTCTTTACAATGAAGATAACCAAATTAATTAATACGAAGTCGTCTTTCAGAAAAATTCACCACAAATTGAAATTTTCTTACAAATTATCACTGCTTGCAAGTAAGTCTATACAATGGAAGTAATCAAATGGCGTAATACGAAATCCTCTTTCAGGAAAATTCACCACAAATTGAAATTTTCTTTAAAATTATCACTGCTTGCAGGTAAGTCTTTACAATGAAAGTAATCAAATGAATTAATACGAAGTCCTTTCAGAAAAATTCACCACAAATTGAAATTTTCTTTAAAATTATAACTGCTTGCAGGTAAGTCTACACAATGAAAGTAACCAAATGATTTAATACGAAGTCGTCTTTCAGAAAATTCACCAGAATCTGAAATTTTCTTTAAAATTATCACTGCTTGCAGGTAAGTTTTTACAACGAAAGTATACAAATGACTTAATACGAAGTCGTCTTTCAGGAAAATTCTGCACAGATTGAAATTTTCTGTAAAATATTCACTGCTTGCAAGTAAGTCTATACAATGAAAGTAATCAAATGATTTAATACGAAGTCGTCTTTCAGGAAAATTCACCACAAACTGAAAATTTCTTTAAAATTATCACTGCTTGCAGGTAAGTCTTTACAATGAAAGTAATCAATTGTTCTAATACGACGTCTTCTTTCAGAAAAATTCTCCATAAATTAAAATTTTCTTTAAAACTATAACTGCTTGCATGTAAGTCTATTCAATGAAAGTAATCAAACTGCTTGCAGGTATGTCTTTACAATGAAGATAACCAAATTAATTAATACGAAGTCGTCTGTCAGAAAAATTTACCACAAATTGAAACTTTCTTACAAATTATCACTGCTTGCAAGTAAGTCTATACAATGGAAGTAATCAAATGGCGTAATACCAAATCCCCTTTCAGGAAAATTCAACACAAATTGAAATTTTCTTTAAAATTATCACTGCTTGCAGGTAAGTCTTTACAATGAAAGTAATCAAATGATTTAATACGAAGTCCTTTCAGAAAAATTCACCACAAATTGAAATTTTCTTTAAAATTATAACTGCTTGCAGGTAAGTCTATACAATGAAAGTAATCAAATGATTTAATACGAAGTCGTCTTTCAGAAAATTCACCAGAAACTGAAATTTTCTTTAAAATTATCACTGCTTGCAGGTAAGTTTTTACAACGAAAGTATACAAATGACTTAATACGAAGTCGTCTTTCAGGAAAATTCTGCACAGATTGAAATTTTCTGTAAAATATTCACTGCTTGCAGGTAAGTCTATACAATGAAAGTAATCAAATGATTTAATACGAAGTCGTCTTTCAGGAAAATTCACCACAAACTGAAATTTTCTTTAAAATTATCACTGCTTGCAGGTAAGTCTTTACAATGAAAGTAATCAATTGTTTTAATACGACGTCTTCTTCCAGGAAAGTTCTGCACAAATTGAAATTTTTTTTAAAATTAAAACTGCTTGCATGTATGTATATCCAATTAAAGTAATCATACTGCTTGCACGTATGTCTTTACAATGAAAGTAATCAAATGATTTAATACGAAGTCGTCTTACAGGAAAATTCACAACAAATTGAAATTTCTTTAAAATTATCACTGCTTGCAGTTAAGTATTTACAATGAAAGTAATCAAATGATTTAAATCGAAGTGCTCTTTAAGAAAAATTCACCACAAATTGAAATTTTCCTTAAAATTATCACTGCTTGCAGGTAAGTCTATATAACGAAAGTAATCAAATGATTAATACAAAGTCCACTTTCAGAAAAATTCACCACAAATTGAAATTTTCTTACAAATTATCACTGCTTGCAAGTAAGTCTATACAATGGAAGTAATCAAATGGCTTAATACGAAATGGTCTTTCAGGAAAATTCACCACAAATTGAAATTTTCTTTAAAATTATCACTGCGTGCAGGTAAGTCTTTACAATGAAAGTAATCAAATGATTTAATTCGAAGTCCTTTTCAGAAAAATTCACCACAAATTGAAATTTTCTTTAAAATTATAACTGCGTGCAGGTAAGTCTATACAATGAAAGTAATCAAATGATTTAATACGAAATCGTCTTTCAGGAAAATTCACTACAAATTGAAATTTTCTTTAAAATTATCACTGCTTGCAGGTAAGTCTTTACAATGAGAGTAATCAATTGATTTTAATACGACGTCTTTTTTCAGAAAAATTCTAAACAAATTGAAATTTTCTTTACAATTATCACTGCTTTCATGTAAGTCTATTCAATGTAAGTAATCAAAGAGCTTGCAGGTATGTCTTTACAATGAAGTTAATAAAATTAATTAATACTTAGTCGTATTTCAAGAAAATTCACCACAAATTGAAATTGTCTTTGAAATTATCGCTGCTAGTATGTAACTCTTTACAATGAAAGTAATCAATTGATTTTAGTACGAAGCCTTCTTTCAGAAAAATTCTGCACAAACAATTTTTTTTAAAATACTGCTTGCAGGTATGTCTTTACAATGAAAGTAATCAAATGATTTAATACGAAGTCGTCTTACAGGAAAATTCACAACAAATTGAAATTTTCTTTAAAATTATCACTGCTTGCAGTTAAGTATTTACAATGAAAGTAATCAAATGATTTAAATCGAAGTGCTCTTTCAGAAAAATTCACCACAAATTGAAATTTTCCTTAAAATTATCACTGCTTGCAGGTAAGTCTATATAACGAAAGTAATCAAATGATTTAATACAAAGTCCTCTCTCAAAAAAAATCACCACAAATTGAAATTTTCTTACAAATTATCGCTGCTTGCAAGTAAGTCTATACAATGGAAGTAATCAAATGGCTTAATACGAAATCGTCTTTCAGGAAAATTCACCACAAATTGAAATTTTCTTTAAAATTATCACTGCTTGCAGGTAAGTCTTTACAATGAAAGTAATCAAATGATTTAATTCGAAGGCCTTTTCAAGAAAATTCACCACAAATTGAAATTTTCTTTACAATTATAACTGCGTGCAGGTAAGTCTATTCAATGAAAGTAATCAAATGATTTAATACGAAGTCGTCTTTCAGGAAAATTCACTACAAATTGAAATTTTCTTTAAAATTATCACTGCTTGCAGGTAAGTCTTTACAATGAAAGTAATGAATTGATTTTAATAAGACGTCTCCTTTCAGAAAAATTCTCCACAAATTGAAATTTTCTTTACAATTATCACTGCTTGCATGTAAGTTTATTCAATGAAAGTAATCAAACTGCTTGCAGGTATGTCTTTACAATGAAAGTAATCAAATGATTTAATACGAAGTCGTCTTACAGGAAAATTCACAACAAATTGAAATTTTCTTTAAAATTATCACTGCTTGCAGTTAAGTATTTACAATGAAAGTAATCAAATGATTTAAATCGAAGTGCTCTTTCAGAAAAATTCATCACAAATTGAAATTTTCCTTAAAATTATCACTGCTTGCAGGTAAGTCTATATAATGAAAGTAATCAAATGATTTAATACAAAGTCCTCTTTCAGAAAAATTCAACACAAATTGAAATTTTCTTAACAATTATCACTGCTTGCAAGTAAGTCTATACAATGGAAGTAATCAAATGGCTTAATACGAATTCGTCTTTCAGGAAAATTCACCACAAATTGAAATTTTCTTTAAAATTATCACTGCGTGCAGGTAAGTCTATTCAATGAAAGTAATCAAATGATTTAATACGAAGTCGTCTTTCAGGAAAAATCACTACAAATTGAAATTTCCTTAAAATTATCACTGCTTGCAGGTAAGTCTTTACAATGAAAGTAATCAATTGATTTTAATAAGACATCTTCTTTCAGAAAAATTCTCCACAAATTGAAATTTTCTTTACAATTATCACTGCTTGCATGTAAGTCTATTCAATGAAAGTAATCAAACTGCTTGCAGGTAAGTCTTTACAATGAAAGTAATCAATTGATTTTAATAAGACGTCTTCTTTCAGAAAAATTCTCCACAAATTGAAATTTTCTTTACAATTGTCACTGCTTGCATGTAAGTCTATTCAATGAAAGTAATCAAACTGCTTGCAGGTATGTCTTTACAATGAAAGTAATCAAATGATATAATACGAAGTCCTCTTTCAGAAAAATTCACAACAAATTGAAATTTTCTTTAAAATTATAACTGCGTGCAGGTAAGTCTATTCAAAGAAAGTAATCAAATGATTTAATACGAAGTCGTCTTTCAGGAAAATTCACTACAAATTGAAATTTTCTTTAAAATTATCACTGCTTGCAGGTAAGTCTTTACAATGAAAGTAATCAATTGATTTTAATAACACGTCTTCTTTCAGAAAAATTCTCCACAAATTGAAATTTTCTTTAAAATAATCATTGCTTGCATGTAGGTCTATTCAATGTAAGTAATCAAAGTGCTTGCAGGTATGTCTTTACAATGAAGTCAATCAAATTAATTAATACTTAGTCGTATTTCAAGAAAATTCACCACAAATTGAAATTGTCTTTGAAATTATGGCTGCTAGTATGTAACTCTTTACAATGAAAGTAATCAATTGATTTTAATACGAAGCCTTCTTTCAGAAAAATTCTGCACAAACAAATTTTTTTTAAATACTGCTTGCAGGTATGTCTTTACAATGAAAGTAATCAAATGATTTAATACGAAGTCGTCTTTCAGGAAAATTCACTACAAATTGATATTTTCTTTAAAATTATCACTGCTTGCAGGTAAGTCTTTACAATGAAAGTAATCAATTGATTTTAATAAGACGTCTCCTTTCAGAAAAATTCTCCACAAATTGAAATTTTCTTTACAATTATCACTGCTTGCATGTAAGTCTATTCAATGAAAGTAATCAAACTGCTTGCAGGTATGTCTTTACAATGAAAGTAATCAAATGATTTAATACGAAGTCGTCTTACAGGAAAATTCACAACAAATTGAAATTTTCTTTAAAATTATCACTGCTTGCAGTTAAGTATTTACAATGAAAGTAATCAAATGATTTAAATCGAAGTGCTCTTTCAGAAAAATTCATCACAAATTGAAATTTTCCTTAAAATTATCACTGCTTGCAGGTAAGTCTATATAATGAAAGTAATCAAATGATTTAATTCGAAGTCCTTTTCAAGAAAATTCACCACAAATTGAAATTTTCTTTACAATTATAACTGCGTGCAGGTAAATCTATTCAATGAAAGTAATCAAATGATTTAATACGAAGTCGTCTTTCAGGAAAATTCACTACAAATTGAAATTTTCTTTAAAATTATCACTGCTTGCAGGTAAGTCTTTACAATGAAAGTAATCAATTGATTTTAATAAGACGTCTCCTTTCAGAAAAATTCTCCACAAATTGAAATTTTCTTTACAATTATCACTGCTTGCATGTAAGTCTATTCAATGAAAGTAATCAAACTGCTTGCAGGTATGTCTTTACAATGAAAGTAATCAAATGATTTAATACGAAGTCGCCTTACAGGAAAATTCACAAAAAATTGAAATTTTCTTTAAAATTATCACTGCATGCAGTTAAGTATTTACAATGAAAGTAATCAAATGATTTAAATCGAAGTGCTCTTTCACAAAAATTCACCACAAATTGAAATTTTCCATAAATTATCACTGCTTGCAGGTAAGTCTATATAACGAAAGTAATCAAATGATTTAATACAAAGTCCTCTTTCAAAAAAATTCACCACAAATTGAAATTTTCTTACAAATTATCACTGCTTCCAAGTAAGTCTATACAATGGAAATAATCAAATGGCTTAGTACGAAATCGTCTTTCAGGAAAATTCACCACAAATTGAAATTTTCTTTAAAATTATCACTGCTTGCAGGTAAGTCTTTACAATGAAAGTAATCAAATGATTTAATACGAAGTCGTCTTTCAGGAAAATTCACTACAAATTGAAATTTTCTTTAAAATTATCACTGCTTGCAGGTAAGTCTTTACAATGAAAGTAATCAATTGATTTTAATAAGACGTCTTCTTTCAGAAAAATTCTCCACAAATTGAAATTTTCTTTACAATTATCACTGCTTTCATGTAAGTCTATTCAATGAAAGTAATCAAACTGTTTGCAGGTAAGTCTTTACAATGAAAGTAATCAATTGATTTTAATAAGACGTCTTCTTTCAGAAAAATTCTCCACAAATTGAAATTTTCTTTACAATTATCACTGCTTGCATGTAAGTCTATTCAATGAAAGTAATCAAACTGCTTGCAGGTAAGTCTTTACAATGAAAGTAATCAATTGATTTTAATAAGACGTCTTCTTTCAGAAAAATTCTCCACAAATTGAAATTTTCTTTAAAATAATCACTGCTTGCATGTAGGTCTATTCAATGTAAGTAATCAAAGTGCTTGCAGGTATGTCTTTACAATGAAGATAATGAAATTAATTAATACTTAGTCGTATTTCAAGAAAATTCTCCACAAATTGAAATTGTCTTTGAAATTATCGCTGCTAGTATGTAACTCTTTACAATGAAAGTAATCAATTGATTTTAATACGAAGCCTTCTTTCAGAAAAATTCTGCACAAACAAATTTTTTTTAAATACTGCTTGCAGGTATGTATTTACAATGAAAGTAATCAAATGATTTAATACGAAGTCGTCTTACAGGAAGATTCACAAAAAATTGAAATTTTCTTTAAAATTATCACTGCTTGCAGGTAAGTCTTTACAATGAAAGTAATCAAATGATTTAATACGAAGTCGTCTTTCAGGAAAATTCACTACAAATTGAAATTTTCTTTAAAATTATCACTGCTTGCAGGTAAGTCTTTACAATGAAAGTAATCAATTGATTTTAATAAGACGTCTTCTTTCAGAAAAATTCTCCACAAATTGAAATTTTCTTTACAAATATCACTGCTTGCATGTAAGTCTATTCAATGAAAGTAATCAAACTGTTTGCAGGTAAGTCTTTACAATGAAAGTAATCAATTGATTTTAGTAAGACGTCTTCTTTCAGAAAAATTCTCCACAAATTGAAATTTTCTTTACAATTATCACTGCTTGCATGTAAGTCTATTCAATGAAAGTAATCAAACTGCTTGCAGGTATGTCTTTACAATGAAAGTAATCAAATGATATAATACGAGGTCCTCTTTCAGAAAAATTCACAACAAATTGAAATTTTCTTTAAAATTATAACTGCGTGCAGGTAAGTCTATTCAATGAAAGTAATCAAATGATTTAATACGAAGTCGTCTTTCAGGAAAATTCACTACAAATTGAAATTTTCTTTAAAATTATCACTGCTTGCAGGTAAGTCTTTACAATGAAAGTAATCAATTGATTTTAATAAGACGTCTTCTTTCAGAAAAATTCTCCACAAATTGAAATTTTCTTTACAATTATCACTGCTTGCATGTAAGTCTATTCAATGAAAGTAATCAAACTGCTTGCAGGTAAGTCTTTACAATGAAAGTAATCAAATGATTTAATACGAAGTCCTCTTTCAGGGAAATTCACCACAAATCGAAATTTTTTTTAAAATTATTACTGCTTGCAGGTAAGTCTTTACAATGAAAGTAATCAACTGATTTTAATACTACGTCTGATTTCAGAAAAATTCTCCACAAATTGAAATTTTCTTTAAAATTATCACTGGTTGCAGGTAAGTCTTTACAATGAAAGTAATCAAATGATTTAATTCGAAGTGCTCTTTCAGAAAAATTCACCACAAATTGAAATTTTCCTTAAAATTATCACTGCTTGCAGGTAAGTCTATATAATGAAAGTAATCAAATGATTTAATACAAAGTCCACTTTCAGAAAAATTCACCAGAAATTGAAATTTTCTTACAAATTATCACTGCTTGCAGGTAAGGCTATACAATGGAAGTAACCAAATGTCTTAATACGAAATCCTCTTTCAGGAAAATTCACCACAAATTGAAGTTTTCTTTAAAACTATCACTGCTTGCAGGTAAGTCCTTTTCAGAAAAATTCACCACAAATTGAAATTTTCTTTAAAATTATAACTGCGTGCAGGTAAGTCTATACAATGAAAGTAATCAAATGATTTAGTACGAAGTCCTCTTTCAGGAAAATTCACCACAAATCGAAATTTTCTTTAAAATTATTACTGCTTGCAGGTAAGTCTTTACAATGAAAGTAATCAATTGATTTTAATACGACGACTTCTTTCAGAAAAGTTCTCCACAAATTGAAATTTTCTTTAAAATTATCACTGGTTGCAGGTAAGTCTATTCAATGAAAGTAATCAAATGATTTAATACGAAGTCGTCTTTCAGGAAAATTCACCACAAACTGAAATTTTCTTTAAAATTATCACTGCTTGCAGGTAAGTCTTTACAATGAAAGTAATCAATTGTTTTAATACGACGTCTTCTTTCAGAAAAATTCTCCATAAATTAAAATTTTCTTTAAAACTATAACTGCTTGCATGTAAGTCTATTCAATGAAAGTAATCAAACTGCTTGCAGGTATGTCTTTACAATGAAGATAATCAAATTAATTAATACGAAGTCGTCTTTCAGAAAAATTCACCACAAATTGAAATTTTCTTTAAAATTATAACTGCTTGCAGGTAAGTCTATACAATGAAAGTAATCAAATGATTTAGTGTGAAGTCCTCTTTCAGGAAAATTCACCACAAATCGAAATTTTCTTTAAAATTATTACTGCTTGCAGGTAAGTCTTTACAATGAAAGTAATCAATTGATTTTAATACGACGACTTCTTTCAGAAAAGTTCTCCACAAATTGAAATTTTCTTTAAAATTATCACTGGTTGCAGGTAAGTCTATTCAATGAAAGTAATCAAACTGCTTGCAGGAATGTCTTTACAATGAAGATAACCAAATTAATTAATACGAAGTCGTCTGTCAGAAAAATTTACCACACATTGAAACTTTCTTACAAATTATCACTGCTTGCAAGTAAGTCTATACAATGGAAGTAATCAAATGGCGTAATACCAAATCCTCTTTCAGGAAAATTCACCACAAATTGAAATTTTCTTTAAAATTATCACTGCTTGCAGGTAAGTCTTTACAATGAAAGTAATCAAATGATTTAATACGAAGTCCTTTCAGAAAAATTCACCACAAATTGAAATTTTCTTTAAAATTATAACTGCTTGCAGGTAAGTCTACACAATGAAAGTAATCAAATGATTTAATACGAAGTCGTCTTTCAGAAAATTCACCAGAATCTGAAATTTTCTTTAAAATTATCACTGCTTGCAGGTAAGTTTTTACAACGAAAGTATACAAATGACTTAATACGAAGTCGTCTTTCAGGAAAATTCTGCACAGATTGAAATTTTCTGTAAAATATTCACTGCTTGCAAGTAAGTCTATACAATGAAAGTAATCAAATGATTTAATACGAAGTCGTCTTTCAGGAAAATTCACCACAAACTGAAATTTTCTTTAAAATTATCACTGCTTGCAGGTAAGTCTTTACAATGAAAGTAATCAATTGTTTTAATACGACGTCTTCTTTCAGAAAAATTCTCCATAAATTAAAATTTTCTTTAAAACTATAACTGCTTGCATGTAAGTCTATTCAATGAAAGTAATCAAACTGCTTGCAGGTATGTCTTTACAATGAAGATAATCAAATTAATTAATACGAAGTCGTCTTTCAGAAAAATTCACCACAAATTGAAATTTTCTTTAAAATTATAACTGCTTGCAGGTAAGTCTATACAATGAAAGTAATCAAATGATTTAGTGTGAAGTCCTCTTTCAGGAAAATTCACCACAAATCGAAATTTTCTTTAAAATTATTACTGCTTGCAGGTAAGTCTTTACAATGAAAGTAATCAATTGATTTTAATACGACGACTTCTTTCGGAAAAGTTCTCCACAAATTAAAATTTTCTTTAAAATTATCACTGGTTGCAGGTAAGTCTATTCAATGAAAGTAATCAAACTGCTTGCAGGAATGTCTTTACAATGATGATAACCAAATTAATTAATACGAAGTCGTCTGTCAGAAAAATTTACCACAAATTGAAACTTTCTTACAAATTATCACTGCTTGCAAGTAAGTCTATACAATGGAAGTAATCAAATGGCGTAATACCAAATCCTCTTTCAGGAAAATTCACCACAAATTGAAATTTTCTTTAAAATTATCACTGCTTGCAGGTAAGTCTTTACAATGAAAGTAATCAAATGATTTAATACGAAGTCCTTTCAGAAAAATTCACCACAAATTGAAATTTTCTTTAAAATTATAACTGCTTGCAGGTAAGTCTATACAATGAAAATAATCAAATGATTTAATACGAAGTCGTCTTTCAGAAAATTCACCAGAAACTGAAATTTTCTTTAAAATTATCACTGCTTGCAGGTAAGTTTTTACAACGAAAGTATACAAATGACTTAATACGAAGTCGTCTTTCAGGAAAATTCTGCACAGATTGAAATTTTCTGTAAAATATTCACTGCTTGCAGGTAAGTCTATACAATGAAAGTAATCAAATGATTTAATACGAAGTCGTCTTTCAGGAAAATTCACCACAAACTGAAATTTTCTTTAAAATTATCACTGCTTGCAGGTAAGTCTTTACAATGAAAGTAATCAATTGTTTTAATACGACGTCTTCTTCCAGGAAAGTTCTGCACAAATTGAAATTTTTTTTAAAATTAAAACTGCTTGCATGTATGTATATCCAATGAAAGTAATCATACTGCTTGCACGTATGTCTTTACAATGAAAGAAATCAAATGATTTAATACGAAGTCGTCTTACAGGAAAATTCACAACAAATTGAAATTTCTTTAAAATTATCACTGCTTGCAGTTAAGTATTTACAATGAAAGTAATCAAATGATTTAAATCGAAGTGCTCTTTAAGAAAAATTCACCACAAATTGAAATTTTCCTTAAAATTATCACTGCTTGCAGGTAAGTCTATATAACGAAAGTAATCAAATGATTAATACAAAGTCCACTTTCAGAAAAATTCACCACAAATTGAAATTTTCTTACAAATTATCACTGCTTGCAAGTAAGTCTATACAATGGAAGTAATCAAATGGCTTAATGCGAAATCGTCTTTCAGGAAAATTCACCACAAATTGAAATTTTCTTTAAAATTATCACTGCTTGCAGGTAAGTCTTTACAATGAACGTAATCAAATGATTTAATTCGAAATCCTTTTCAGAAAAATTCACCACAAATTGAAATTTTCTTTAAAATTATCACTGCATGCAGTTAAGTATTTACAATGAAAGTAATCAAATGATTTAAATCGAAGTGCTCTTTCACAAAAATTCACCACAAATTGAAATTTTCCTTAAAATTACCACTGCTTGCAGGTAAGTCTATACAATGAAAGTAATCAAACGATTTAATACAAAGTCCTCTTTCAAAAAAATTCTCCACAAATTGAAATTTTCTTACAAATTATCACTGCTTGCAAGTAAGTCTATACAATGGAAGTAATCAAATGGCTTAATACGAAATCGTCTTTCAGGAAAATTCACCACAAATTGAAATTTTCTTTAAAATTATCACTGCTTGCAGGTAAGTCTTTACAATGAAAGTAATCAAATGATTTAATTCGAAGTCCTTTTCAGGAAAATTCACCACAAATTGAAATTTTCTTTAAAATTATAACTGCGTGCAGGTAAGTCTATTCAATGAAAGTAATCAAATGATTTAATACGAAGTCGTCTTTCAGGAAAATTCACTACAAATTGAAATTTTCTTTAAAATTATCACTGCTTGCATGTAAGTCTTTACAATGAAAGTAATCAATTGATTTTAATAAGACGTCTTCTTTCAGAAAAATTCTCCACAAATTGAAATTTTCTTTACAATTATCACTGCTTGCATGTAAGTCTATTCAATGAAAGTAATCAAACTGCTTGCAGGTAAGTCTTTACAATGAAAGTAATCAAATGATTTAATACGAAGTCCTCTTTCAGGAAAATTCACCACAAATTGAAGTTTTCTTTAAAACTATCACTGCTTGTAGGTAAGTCCTTTTCAGAAAAATTCACCACAAATTGAAATTTTCTTTAAAATTATTACTGCTTGCAGGTAAGTCTTTACAATGAAAGTAATCAATTGATTTTAATACGACGACTTCTTTCAGAAAAGTTCTCCACAAATTGAAATTTTCTTTAAAATTATCACTGGTTGCAGGCAAGTCTATTCAATGAAAGTAATCAAACTGCTTGCATGTAAGTCTTTACAATGAAAGTAATCAAATGATTTAATTCGAAGTGCTCTTTCAGAAAAATTCACCACAAATTGAAATTTTCCTTAAAATTATCACTGCTTGCAGGTAAGTCTATACAATGAAAGTAATCAAATGATTTAGTACGAAGTCCTCTTTCAGGAAAATTCAGCACAAATCGAAATTTTCTATAAAATTAATACTGCTTACAGGTAAGTCTTTACAATGAAAGTAATCAATTGATTTTAATACGACGACTTCTTTCAGAAGAGTTCTCCACAAATTGAAATTTTCTTTAAAATTATCACTGGTTGCAGGTAAGTCTATTCAATGAAAGTAATCAAACTGCTTGCAGGTATGTCTTTACAATGAAGATAACCAAATTAATTAATACGAAGTCGTCTTTCAGAAAAATTCACCACAAATTGAAATTTTCTTACAAATTATCACTGCTTGCAAGTAAGTCTATACAATGGAAGTAATCAAATGGCGTAATACGAAATCCTCTTTCAGGAAAATTCACCACAAATTGAAATTTTCTTTAAAATTATCACTGCTTGCAGGTAAGTCTTTACAATGAAAGTAATCAAATTATTTAATACGAAGTCCTTTCAGAAAAATTCACCAAAAATTGAAATTTTCTTTAAATTATAACTGCTTGCAGGTAAGTCTATACAATGAAAGTAATCAAATGATTTAATACGAAGTCGTCTTTCAGGAAAATTCTGCACAGATTGAAATTTTCTGTAAAATATTCACTGCTTGCAGGTAAGTCTATACAATGAATGTAATCAAATGATTTAATGCGAAGTCGTCTTTCAGGAAAATTCACCACAAACTGAAATTTTCTTTAAAATTATCACTGCTTGCAGGTAAGTCTTTACAATGAAAGTAATCAATTGTTTTAATAAGACATCTTCTTTCAGAAAAATTCTCCACAAATTGAAATTTTCTTTACAATTATCACTGCTTGCATGTAAGTCTATTCAATGAAAGTAATCAAACTGCTTGCAGGTATGTCTTTACAATGAAAGTAATCAAATGGTATAACTCGAAGTCCTCTTTCAGAAAAATTCACAACAAATTGAAATTTTCTTTAAAATTATAACAGCGCAGGTAAGTCTATTCAATGAAAGTAATCATATGATTTAATACGAAGTCCTTTCAGAAAAATTCATCACAAATTGAAATTTTCTTTAAAATTATAACTGCTTGCAGGTAAGTCTATACAATGAAAGTAATCAAATGATTTAATACGAAGTCGTCTTTCAGAAAATTCACCAGAAACTGAAATTTTCTTTAAAATTATCACTGCTTGCAGGTAAGTTTTTACAACGAAAGTATACAAATGACTTAATACGAAGTCGTCTTTCAGGAAAATTCTGCACAGATTGAAATTTTCTGTAAAATATTCACTGCTTGCAGGTAAGTCTATACAATGAAAGTAATCAAATGATTTAATACGAAGTCGTCTTTCAGGAAAATTCACCACAAACTGAAATTTTCTTTAAAATTATCACTGCTTGCAGGTAAGTCTTTACAATGAAAGTAATCAATTGTTTTAATAAGACATCTTCTTTCAGAAAAATTCTCCACAAATTGAAATTTTCTTTACAATTATCACTGCTTGCATGTAAGTCTATTCAATGAAAGTAATCAAACTGCTTGCAGGTATGTCTTTACAATGAAAGTAATCAAATGGTATAATTCGAAGTCCTCTTTCAGAAAAATTCACAACAAATTGAAATTTTCTTTAAAATTATAACAGCGCAGGTAAGTCTTTACAATGAAAGTAATCAATTGATTCTAATAAGACGTCTTCTTTCAGAAAAATTCTCCACAGATTGAAATTTTCTTTACAATTATCACTGCTTGCATGTAAGTCTATTCAATGAAAGTAATCAAACTGCTTGCAGGTAAGTCTTTACAATGAAAGTAATCAATTGATTTTAATAAGACGTCTTCTTTCAGAAAAATTCTCCACAAATTGAAATTTTCTTTACTATTATCACTGCTTGTATGTAAGTCTATTCAATGAAAGTAATCAAACTGCTTGCAGGTATGTCTTTACAATGAAAGTAATCAAATGATATAATACGAAGTCCTCTTTCAGAAAAATTCACAACAAATTGAAATTTTCTTTAAAATTATAACTGCGTGCAGGTAAGTCTATTCAATGAAAGTAATCAAATGATTTAATACGAAGTCGTCTTTCAGGAAAATTCACTACAAATTGAAATTTTCTTTAAAATTATCACTGCTTGCAGGTAAGTCTTTACAATGAAAGTAATCAATTGATTTTAATAAGACGTCTTCTTTCAGAAAAATTCTCCACAAATTGAAATTTTCTTTACAATTATCACTGCTTGCATGTAAGTCTATTCAATGAAAGTAATCAAACTGCTTGCAGGTAAGTCTTTACAATGAAAGTAATCAAATGATTTAATACGAAGTCCTCTTTCAGGAAAATTCACCACAAATTGAAGTTTTCTTTAAAACTATCACTGCTTGCAGGTAAGTCCTTTTCAGAAAAATTCACCACAAATTGAAATTTTCTTTAAAATTATTACTGCTTGCAGGTAAGTCTTTACAATGAAAGTAATCAATTGATTTTAATACGACGACTTCTTTCAGAAAAGTTCTCCAGAAATTGAAATTTTCTTTACAATTATCACTGCTTGCATGTAAGTCTATTCAATGAAAGTAATCAAACTGCTTGCAGGTAAGTCTTTACAATGAAAGTAATCAAATGATTTAATACGAAGTCCTCTTTCAGGAAAATTCACCACAAATTGAATTTTCCTTAAAACTATCACTGCTCGCAGGTAAGTCCTTTTCAGAAAAATTCACCACAAATTGAAATTTTCTTTAAAATTATTACTGCTTGCAGGTAAGTCTTTACAATGAAAGTAATCAATTGATTTTAATAAGACGTCGTCTTTCAGGAAAATTGACTACAAATTGAAATTTTCTTTAAAATTATCACTGGTTGCAGGTAAGTCTTTACAATGAAAGTAATAAAATGATTTAATTCGAAGTGCTCTTTCAGAAAAATTCACCACAAATTGAAATTTTCCTTAAAATTATCACTGCTTGCAGGTAAGTCTATATAATGAAAGTAATCAAATGATTTAATACAAAGTCCTCTTTCAGAAAAATTCACCAGAAATTGAAATTTTCTTACAAATTATCACTGCTTGCAAGTAAGGCTATACAATGGAAGTAACCAAATGGCTTAATACGAAATCCTCTTTCAGGAAAATTCACCACAAATTGAAGTTTTCTTTAAAACTATCACTGCTTGTAGGTAAGTCCTTTTCAGAAAAATTCACCACAAATTGAAATTTTCTTTAAAATTATTACTGCTTGCAGGTAAGTCTTTACAATGAAAGTAATCAATTGATTTTAATACGACGACTTCTTTCAGAAAAGCTCTCCACAAATTGAAATTTTCTTTAAAATTATCACTGGTTGCAGGTAAGTCTATTCAATGAAAGTAATCAAACTGCTTGCATGTAAGTCTTTACAATGAAAGTAATCAAATGATTTAATTCGAAGTGCTCTTTCAGAAAAATTCACCACATATTGAAATTTTCCTTAAAATTATCACTGCTTGCAGGTAAGTCTATACAATGAAAGTAATCAAATGATTTAGTACGAAGTCCTCTTTCAGGAAAATTCAGCACAAATCGAAATTTTCTTTAAAATTAATACTACTTACAGGTAAGTCTTTACAATGAAAGTAATCAATTGATTTTAATACGACGACTTCTTTCAGAAGAGTTCTCCACAAATTGAAATTTTCTTTAAAATTATCACTGGTTGCAGGTAAGTCTATTCAATGAAAGTAATCAAACTGCTTGCAGGTATGTCTTTCCAATGAAGATAACCAAATTAATTAATATCAAGTCGTCTTTCAGAAAAATTCACCACAAATTGAAATTTTCTTACAAATTATCACTGCTTGCAAGTAAGTCTATACAATGGAAGTAATCATATGGCGTAATACGAAATCCTCTTTCAGGAAAATTCACCACAAATTGAAATTTTCTTTAAAATTATCACTGCTTGCAGGTAAGTCTTTACAATGAAAGTAATCAAATTATTTAATACGAAGTCCTTTCAGAAAAATTCACCACAAATTGAAATTTTCTTTAAAATTATAACTGCTTGCAGGTAAGTCTATACAATGAAAGTAATCAAATGATTTAATACGAAGTCGTCTTTCAGAAAATTCACCAGAAACTGAAATTTTCTTTAAAATTATCACTGCTTGCAGGTAAGTTTTTACAACGAAAGTATACAAATGACTTAATACGAAGTCGTCTTTCAGGAAAATTCTGCACAGATTGAAATTTTCTGTAAAATATTCACTGCTTGCAGGTAAGTCTATACAATGAAAGTAATCAAATGATTTAATACGAAGTCGTCTTTCAGGAAAATTCACCACAAACTGAAATTTTCTTTAAAATTATCACTGCTTGCAGGTAAGTCTTTACAATGAAAGTAATCAATTGTTTTAATAAGACATCTTCTTTCAGAAAAATTCTCCACAAATTGAAATTTTCTTTACAATTATCACTGCTTGCATGTAAGTCTATTCAATGAAAGTAATCAAACTGCTTGCAGGTATGTCTTTACAATGAAAGTAATCAAATGGTATAATTCGAAGTCCTCTTTCAGAAAAATTCACAACAAATTGAAATTTTCTTTAAAATTATAACAGCGCAGGTAAGTCTATTCAATGAAAGTAGTCATATGATTTAATACGAAGTCGTCTTTCAGGAAAATTCTCTACAAATTGAAATTTTCTTTAAAATTATCACTGCTTGCAGGTAAGTCTTTACAATGAAAGTAATCAATTGATTTTAATAAGACGTCTTCTTTCAGAAAAATTCTCCACAAATTGAAATTTTCTTTACAATTATCACTGCTTGCATGTAAGTCTATTCAATGAAAGTAATCAAACTGCTTGCAGATAAGTCTTTACAATGAAAGTAATCAAATGATTTAATACGAAGTCCTCTTTCAGGAAAATTCACCACAAATCGAAATTTTCTTTAAAATTATTACTGCTTGCAGGTAAGTCTTTACAATGAAAGTAATCAACTGATTTTAATACTACCTCTGCTTTCAGAAAAATTCTCCACAAATTGAAATTTTCTTTAAAATTATCACTGGTTGCAGGTAAGTCTTTACAATGAAAGTAATCAAATGATTTAATTCGAAGTGCTCTTTCAGAAAAATTCACCACAAATTGAAATTTTCCTTAAAATTATCACTGCTTGCAGGTAAGTCTATATAATGAAAGTAATCAAATGATTTAATACAAAGTCCTCTTTCAGAAAAACTCACCAGAAATTGAAATTTTCTTACAAATTATCACTGCTTGCAAGTAAGGCTATACAATGGAAGTAACAAAATGGCTTAATACGAAATCCTCTTTCAGGAAAATTCACCACAAATTGAAGTTTTCTTTATAACTATCACTGCTTGCAGGTAAGTTCTTTTCAGAAAAATTCACCACAAATTGGAATTTTCTTTAAAATTATAACTGCTTGCAGGTAAGTCTATACAATGAAAGTAATCAAATGATTTAGTACGAAGTCCTCTTTCAGGAAAATTCACCACAAATCGAAATTTTCTTTAAAATTATTACTGCTTGCAGGTAAGTCTTTACCATGAAAGTAATCAATTGATTTTAATACGACGACTTCTTTCAGAAAAGTTCTCCACAAATTGAAATTTTCTTTAAAATTATCACTGGTTGCAGGTAAGTCTATTCAATGAAAGTAATCAAACTGGTTGCAGGTATGTCTTTACAATGAAGATAAACAAATTAATTAATACGAAGTCGTCTTTCAGAAAAATTCACCACAAATTGAAATTTTCTTACAAATTATCACTGCTTGCAAGTAAGTCTATACAATGGAAGTAATCAAATGGCGTAATACGAAATCCTCTTTCAGGAAAATTCACCACAAATTGAAATTTTCTTTAAAATTATCACTGCTTGCAGGTAAGTCTTTACAATGAAAGTAATCAAATGATTTAATACGAAGTCCTTTCAGAAAAATTCACCACAAATTGAAATTTTCTTTAAAATTATAACTGCTTGTAGGTAAGTCTATACAATGAAAGTAATCAAATGATTTAATACGAAGTCGTCTTTCAGAAAATTCACCAGAAACTGAAATTTTCTTTAAAATTATCACTGCTTGCAGGTAAGTTTTTACAACGAAATTATACAAATGACTTAATACGAAGTCGTCTTTCAGGAAAATTCTGCACAGATTGAAATTTTCTGTAAAATATTCACTGCTTGCAAGTAAGTCTATACAATGGAAGTAATCAAATGGCGTAATACGAAATCCTCTTTCAGGAAAATTCACCACAAATTGAAATTTTCTTTAAAATTATCACTGCTTGCAGGTAAGTCTTTACAATGAAAGTAATCAAATGATATAATACGAAGTCCTCTTTCAGAAAAATTCACAACAAATTGAAATTTTCTTTAAAATTATAACTGCGTGCAGGTAAGTCTATTCAATGAAAGTAATCAAATGATTCAATACGAAGTCGTCTTTCAGGAAAACTCACCACAAACTGAAATTTTCTTTAAAATTATCACTGCTTGCAGGTAAGTCTTTACAAAGAAAGTAATCAATTGTTTTAATACGACGTCTTCTTTCAGAAAATCTCTATAAATTAAAATTTTCTTTAAAACTATAACTGCTTGCATGTAAGTCTATTCAATGAAAGTAATCAAACTGCTTGCAGGTATGTCTTTACAATGAAGATAATCAAATTAATTAATACGAAGTCGTCTTTCAGAAAAATTCACCACCAATTGAAATTGTCTTTGAAATTATTCCTGCTAGTAGATAAGTCTGTACAATGAAAGTAATCAATTGATTTGGATACGAAGTCTTCTTTCAGAAAAATGCTGCACAAATTGAAATTTTTTTTAAAATTATAACTGCTTGCATGTATGTATATTCAATGAAAGTAATCATACTGCTTGCAGGTATGTCTTTACAATGAAAGTAATCAAATGATTTAATACGACGTCTTCTTTCAGAAAAATTCTCAACAAATTGGAAATTTCTTTACAATTATCACTGCTTGCATGTAAGTCTTTGCAATGAAAGTAATCAAATGATTTAATACGAAGTCCACTTTCAGGAAAATTCACCACAAATCGAAATTTTCCTTAAAATTATCACTGCTTGCAGGTAAGTCTATATAATGAAAGTAATCAAATGATTTAATACAAAGTCCTCTTTCAGAAAATTTCACCACAAATTGAAATTTTCTTACAAATTATCACTGCTTGCAAGTAAGGCTATACAATGGAAGTAATCAAATGTCTTAATACGAAATCCTCTTTCAGGAAAATTCACCACAAATTGAAATTTTCTTTAAAATTATCACTGCTTGCAGGTAAGTCTTTACAATGAAAGTAATCAAATGATTTAATTCGAAATCCTTTTCAGAAAAATTCACCACAAATTGAAATTTTCTTTAAAATTATAACTGCGTGCAGGTAAGTCTATACAATGAAAGTAGTCAAATGATTTAATACGAAGTCGTCTTTCCGGAAAATTCACTACAAATTGAAATTTTGCAGGTAAGTCTTTACAATGAAAGTAATCAATTGATTTTAATACGACGTCTTCTTTCAGAAAAATTCTCAACAAATTGAAAATTTCTTTACAATTATCACTGCTTGCATGTAAGTCTTTACAATGAAAGTAATCAAATGATTTAATACGAAGTCCACTTTCAGGAAAATTCACCACAAATCGAAATTTTCTTAAAATTATCACTGCTTGCAGGTAAGTCTATATAACGAAAGTAATCAAATGATTAATACAAAGTCCACTTTCAGAAAAATTCACCACAAATTGAAATTTTCTTACAAATTATCACTGCTTGCAAGTAAGTCTATACAATGGAAGTAATCAAATGGCTTAATACGAAATCGTCTTTCAGGAAAATTCACCACAAATTGAAATTTTCTTTAAAATTATCACTGCTTGCAGGTAAGTCTTTACAATGAAAGTAATCAAATAATTTAATTCGAAATCCTTTTCAGAAAAATTCACCACAAATTGAAATTTTCTTTAAAATTATAACTGCGTGCAGGTAAGTCTATACAATGAAAGTAGTCAAATGATTTAATACGAAGTCGTCTTTCTGGAAAATTCACTACAAATTGAAATTTTGCAGGTAAGTCTTTACAATGAAAGTAATCAATTGATTTTAATACGACGTCTTCTTTCAGAAAAATTCTCAACAAATTGAAAATTTCTTTACAATTATCACTGCTTGCATGTAAGTCTTTACAATGAAAGTAATCAAATGATTTAATACGAAGTCCACTTTCAGGAAAATTCACCACAAATCGAAATTTTCCTTAAAATTATCACTGCTTGCCGGTAAGTCTATATAATGAAAGTAATCAAATGATTTAATAGAAAGTCCTCTTTCAGAAAATTTCACCACAAATTGAAATTTTCTTACAAATTATCACTGCTTGCAAGTAAGGCTATACAATGGAAGTAATCAAATGGCTTAATACGAAATCCTCTTTCAGGAAAATTCACCACAAATTGAAGTTTTGTTTAAAACTATCACTGCTTGCAGGTAGGTCTTTACAATGAAAGTAATCAAATGATTTAATACGAAGTCCTTTTCAGAAAAATTCACCACAAATTGAAATTCTCTTTAAAATTATTACTGCTTGCAGGTAAGTCAATACAATGAAAGTAATCAAATGATTTAATACAAAGTCGTCTTTCAGGAAAATTCACAACAAACTGAAATTTTATTTAAAATTATCACTGCTTGCAGGTAAGTCTTTACAATGAAAGTAATCAATTGTTTTAATACGACGTCTTCTTTCAGAAAAATTCCCCACAAATTGAAATTTTCTTTAAAATTATAACTGCTTGCATGTAAGTCTATTCAATGAAAGTAATCAAACTGCTTGCAGGTATGTCTTTACAATGAAGATAATCAAATTAATTAATACGAAGTCGTATTTCAGAAAAATTCACCACAAATTGAAATTGTCTTTGAAATTATCCTTGCTAGTAGGTAAGTCTTTACAATGAAAGTAATCAATTGATTTTGATACGAAGTCTTCTTTCAGAAAAATTCTGCACAAATTGAATTTTTTTTTAAATTATAACTGCTTGCATGTATGTATTTTCAATGAAAGTAATCATAATACTTGCAGGTATGTCTTTACAATGAAAGTAATCACATGATTTAATGCGAAGTCGTCTTACAGGAAAATTCACAACAAATTTGAAATTTTCTTTAAAATTATCACTGCTTGCAGTTAAGTATTTACAATGAAAGTAATCGAATGATTTAATTCGAAGTGCTCTTTCAGAAAACTTCACCACAAATTGAAATTTTTCTTAAAATTATCACAGCTTGCAGGTAAGGCTATATAATGAAAGTAATCATATGATTTAATACAAAGTCCTCTTTCAGAAAAATTCACCACAAATTGAAATTTTCTTACAAATTATCACTGCTTGCAAGTAAGGCTATACATTGGAAGTAATCAAATGACTTAATACGAAATCCTCTATCAGGAAAATTCACCACAAATTGAAGTTTTCTTTAAAACTATCACTGCTTGCAGGTAAGTCTTTACAATGAAAGTAATCAAATGATTTAATACGAAGTCGTCTTTCAGGAAATTCACTACAAATTGAAATTTTCTTTAAAATTATCACTGCTTGCAGGTAAGTCTTTACAATGAAAGTAATCAATTGAATTAATACGAAGTCGTCTTTCAGGAAAATTCACTACAAATTGAAATTTTCTTTAAAATTATCACTGCTTGCAAGTAAGTCTTTACAATGAAAGTAATCAACTGATTTAATTCGAATTCCTTTTCAGGAAAATTCACCACAAATTGAAATTTTTCTTAAAATTATCACTGCTTGCAGGTAAGTCTATATAATAAAAGTAATCAAATGATTTAATACAAAGTCCTCTTTCAGAAAAGTTCACCACAAATTGAAATTTTCTTACAAATTATCACTGCTTGCAAGTAAGGCTATACATTGGAAGTAATCAAATGGCTTAATACGAAATCCTCTTTCAGGAAAATTCACCACAAATTGAAGTTTTCTTTAAAACTATCACTGCTTGCAGGTAAGCCTTTACAATGAAAGTAATCAAATGATTTAATACGAAGTCGTCTTTCAGGAAAATTCACTACAAATTGAAATTTTCTTTAAAATTATCACTGCTTGCAGGTAAGTCTTTACAATGAAAGTAATCAATTGATTTAATACGAAGTCGTCTTTCAGGAAAATTCACTACAAATTGAAATTTTCTTTAAAATTATCACTGCTTGCAGGTAAGTCTTTACAATGAAAGTAATCAACTGATTTAATTCGAAGTCCTTTTCAGGAAAATTCACCACAAATTGAAATTTTCTTTAAAATTATAACTGCGTGCAGGTAAGTCTATTCAATGAAAGTAATCAAATGATTTAATACAAAGTCCTCTTTCAGAAAAATTCACCAGAAATTGAAATTTTCTTACAAATTATCACTGCTTGCAAGTAAAGCTATACAATGGAAGTAACCAAATGGCTTAATACGAAATCCTCTTTCAGGAAAATTCACCACAAATTGAAGTTTTCTTTAAAACTATCACTGCTTGCAGGTAAGTCTTTACAATGAAAGTAATCAAATGATTTAATACGAAGTCGTCTTTCAGGAAATTCACTACAAATTGAAATTTTCTTTAAAATTATCACTGCTTGCAGGTAAGTCTTTACAATGAAAGTAATCAAATGATTTAATACGAAGTCGTCTTTCAGGAAATTCACTACAAATTGAAATTTTCTTTAAAATTATCACTGCTTGCAGGTAAGTCTTTACAATGAAAGTAATCAATTGATTTTAATAAGACGTCGTCTTTCAGGAAAATTGACTACAAATTGAAATTTTCTTTAAAATTATCACTGGTTGCAGGTAAGTCTTTACAATGAAAGTAATAAAAGGATTTAATTCGAAGTGCTCTTTCAGAAAAATTCACCACAAATTGAAATTTTCCTTAAAATTATCACTGCTTGCAGGTAAGTCTATATAATGAAAGTAATCAAATGATTTAATACAAAGTCCTCTTTCAGAAAAATTCACCAGAAATTGAAATTTTCTTACAAATTATCACTGCTTGCAAGTAAAGCTATACAATGGAAGTAACCAAATGGCTTAATACGAAATCCTCTTTCAGGAAAATTCACCACAAATTGAAGTTTTCCTTAAAACTATCACTGCTTGTAGGTAAGTCCTTTTCAGAAAAATTCACCACAAATTGAAATTTTCTTTAAAATTATTACTGCTTGCAGGTAAGTCTTTACAATGAAAGTAATCAATTGATTTTAATACGACGACTTCTTTCAGAAAAGTTCTCCACAAATTGAAATTTTCTTTAAAATTATCACTGGTTGCAGGTAAGTCTATTCAATGAAAGTAATCAAACTGCTAGCATGTAAGTCTTTACAATGAAAGTAATCAAATGATTTAATTCGAAGTGCCCTTTCAGAAAAATTCACCACATATTGAAATTTTCCTTAAAATTATCACTGCTTGCAGGTAAGTCTATACAATGAAAGTAATCAAATGATTTAGTACGAAGTCCTCTTTCAGGAAAATTCAGCACAAATCGAAATTTTCTTTAAAATTAATACTACTTACAGGTAAGTCTTTACAATGAAAGTAATCAATTGATTTTAATACGACGACTTCTTTCAGAAGAGTTCTCCACAAATTGAAATTTTCTTTAAAATTATCACTGGTTGCAGGTAAGTCTATTCAATGAAAGTAATCAAACTGCTTGCAGGTATGTCTTTCCAATGAAGATAACCAAATTAATTAATATCAAGTCGTCTTTCAGAAAAATTCACCAAAAATTGAAATTTTCTTACAAATTATCACTGCTTGCAAGTAAGTCTATACAATGGAAGTAATCAAATGGCGTAATACGAAATCCTCTTTCAGGAAAATTCACCACAAATTGAAATTTTCTTTAAAATTATCACTGCTTGCAGGTAAGTCTTTACAATGAAAGTAATCAAATTATTTAATACGAAGTCCTTTCAGAAAAATTCACCACAAATTGAAATTTTCTTTAAAATTATAACTGCTTGCAGGTAAGTCTATACAATGAAAGTAATCAAATGATTTAATACGAAGTCGTCTTTCAGAAAATTCACCAGAAACTGAAATTTTCTTTAAAATTATCACTGCTTGCAGGTAAGTTTTTACAACGAAAGTATACAAATGACTTAATACGAAGTCGTCTTTCAGGAAAATTCTGCACAGATTGAAATTTTCTGTAAAATATTCACTGCTTGCAGGTAAGTCTATACAATGAAAGTAATCAAATGATTTAATACGAAGTCGTCTTTCAGGAAAATTCACCACAAACTGAAATTTTCTTTAAAATTATCACTGCTTGCAGGTAAGTCTTTACAATGAAAGTAATCAATTGTTTTAATAAGACATCTTCTTTCAGAAAAATTCTCCACAAATTGAAATTTTCTTTACAATTATCACTGCTTGCATGTAAGTCTATTCAATGAAAGTAATCAAACTGCTTGCAGGTATGTCTTTACAATGAAAGTAATCAAATGGTATAATTCGAAGTCCTCTTTCAGAAAAATTCACAACAAATTGAAATTTTCTTTAAAATTATAACAGCGCAGGTAAGTCTATTCAATGAAAGTAATCATATGATTTAATACGAAGTCGTCTTTCAGGAAAATTCTCTACAAATTGAAATTTTCTTTAAAATTATCACTGCTTGCAGGTAAGTCTTTACAATGAAAGTAATCAATTGATTTTAATAAGACGTCTTCTTTCAGAAAAATTCTCCACAAATTGAAATTTTCTTTACAATTATCACTGCTTGCATTTAAGTCTATTCAATGAAAGTAATCAAACTGCTTGCAGATAAGTCTTTACAATGAAAGTAATCAAATGATTTAATACGAAGTCCTCTTTCAGGAAAATTCACCACAAATCGAAATTTTCTTTAAAATTATTACTGCTTGCAGGTAAGTCTTTACAATGAAAGTAATCAACTGATTTTAATACTACCTCTGCTTTCAGAAAAATTCTCCACAAATTGAAATTTTCTTTAAAATTATCACTGGTTGCAGGTAAGTCTTTACAATGAAAGTAATCAAATGATTTAATTCGAAGTGCTCTTTCAGAAAAATTCACCACAAATTGAAATTTTCCTTAAAATTATCACTGCTTGCAGGTAAGTCTATATAATGAAAGTAATCAAATGATTTAATACAAAGTCCTCTTTCAGAAAAATTCACCAGAAATTGAAATTTTCTTACAAATTATCACTGCTTGCAAGTAAGGCTATACAATGGAAGTAACAAAATGGCTTAATACGAAATCCTCTTTCAGGAAAATTCACCACAAATTGAAGTTTTCTTTATAACTATCACTGCTTGCAGGTAAGTTCTTTTCAGAAAAATTCACCACAAATTGAAATTTTCTTTAAAATTATTACTGCTTGCAGGTAAGTCTTTACCATGAAAGTAATCAATTGATTTTAATACGACGACTTCTTTCAGAAAAGTTCTCCACAAATTGAAATTTTCTTTAAAATTATCACTGGTTGCAGGTAAGTCTATTCAATGAAAGTAATCAAACTGGTTGCAGGTATGTCTTTACAATGAAGATAAACAAATTAATTAATACGAAGTCGTCTTTCAGAAAAATTCACCACAAATTGAAATTTTCTTACAAATTATCACTGCTTGCAAGTAAGTCTATACAATGGAAGTAATCAAATGGCGTAATACGAAATCCTCTTTCAGGAAAATTCACCACAAATTGAAATTTTCTTTAAAATTATCACTGCTTGCAGGTAAGTCTTTACAATGAAAGTAATCAAATGATATAATACGAAGTCCTCTTTCAGAAAAATTCACAACAAATTGAAATTTTCTTTAAAATTATAACTGCGTGCAGGTAAGTCTATTCAATGAAAGTAATCAAATGATTCAATACGAAGTCGTCTTTCAGGAAAACTCACCACAAACTGAAATTTTCTTTAAAATTATCACTGCTTGCAGGTAAGTCTTTACAAAGAAAGTAATCAATTGTTTTAATACGACGTCTTCTTTCAGAAAAATTCTCCATAAATTAAAATTTTCTTTAAAACTATAACTGCTTGCATGTAAGTCTATTCAATGAAAGTAATCAAACTGCTTGCAGGTATGTCTTTACAATGAAGATAATCAAATTAATTAATACGAAGTCGTCTTTCAGAAAAATTCACCACCAATTGAAATTGTCTTTGAAATTATTCCTGCTAGTAGATAAGTCTGTACAATGAAAGTAATCAATTGATTTGGATACGAAGTCTTCTTTCAGAAAAATGCTGCACAAATTGAAATTTTTTTTAAAATTATAACTGTTTGCCTGTATGTATATTCAATGAAAGTAATCATACTGCTTGCAGGTATGTCTTTACAATGAAAGTAATCAAATGATTTAATACGACGTCTTCTTTCAGAAAAATTCTCAACAAATTGAAAATTTCTTTACAATTATCACTGCTTGCATGTAAGTCTTTGCAATGAAAGTAATCAAATGATTTAATACGAAGTCCACTTTCAGGAAAATTCACCACAAATCGAAATTTTCCTTAAAATTATCACTGCTTGCAGGTAAGTCTATATAATGAAAGTAATCAAATGATTTAATACAAAGTCCTCTTTCAGAAAATTTCACCACAAATTGAAATTTTCTTACAAATTATCACTGCTTGCAAGTAAGGCTATACAATGGAAGTAATCAAATGGCTTAATACGAAATCCTCTTTCAGGAAAATTCACCACAAATTGAAATTTTCTTTAAAATTATCACTGCTTGCAGGTAAGTCTTTACAATGAAAGTAATCAAATGATTTAATTCGAAATCCTTTTCAGAAAAATTCACCACAAATTGAAATTTTCTTTAAAATTATAACTGCGTGCAGGTAAGTCTATACAATGAAAGTAGTCAAATGATTTAATACGAAGTCGTCTTTCAGGAAAATTCACTACAAATTGAAATTTTGCAGGTAAGTCTTTACAATGAAAGTAATCAATTGATTTTAATACGACGTCTTCTTTCAGAAAAATTCTCAACAAATTGAAAATTTCTTTACAATTATCACTGCTTGCATGTAAGTCTTTACAATGAAAGTAATCAAATGATTTAATACGAAGTCCACTTTCAGGAAAATTCACCACAAATCGAAATTTTCTTAAAATTATCACTGCTTGCAGGTAAGTCTATATAACGAAAGTAGTCAAATGATTAATACAAAGTCCACTTTCAGAAAAATTCACCACAAATTGAAATTTTCTTACAAATTATCACTGCTTGCAAGTAAGTCTATACAATGGAAGTAATCAAATGGCTTAATACGAAATCGTCTTTCAGGAAAATTCACCACAAATTGAAATTTTCTTTAAAATTATCACTGCTTGCAGGTAAGTCTTTACAATGAAAGTAATCAAATGATTTAATTCGAAATCCTTTTCAGAAAAATTCACCACAAATTGAAATTTTCTTTAAAATTATAACTGCGTGCAGGTAAGTCTATACAATGAAAGTAGTCAAATGATTTAATACGAAGTCGTCTTTCAGGAAAATTCACTACAAATTGAAATTTTGCAGGTAAGTCTTTACAATGAAAGTAATCAATTGATTTTAATACGACGTCTTCTTTCAGAAAAATTCTCAACAAATTGAAAATTTCTTTACAATTATCACTGCTTGCATGTAAGTCTTTACAATGAAAGTAATCAAATGATTTAATACGAAGTCCACTTTCAGGAAAATTCACCACAAATCGAAATTTTCCTTAAAATTATCACTGCTTGCCGGTAAGTCTATATAATGAAAGTAATCAAATGATTTAATACAAAGTCCTCTTTCAGAAAATTTCACCACAAATTGAAATTTTCTTACAAATTATCACTGCTTGCAAGTAAGCCTATACAATGGAAGTAATCAAATGGCTTAATACGAAATCCTCTTTCAGGAAAATTCACCACAAATTGAAGTTTTGTTTAAAACTATCACTGCTTGCAGGTAGGTCTTTACAATGAAAGTAATCAAATGATTTAATACGAAGTCCTTTTCAGAAAAATTCACCACAAATTGAAATTCTCTTTAAAATTATTACTGCTTGCAGGTAAGTCAATACAATGAAAGTAATCAAATGATTTAATACAAAGTCGTCTTTCAGGAAAATTCACAACAAACTGAAATTTTATTTAAAATTATCACTGCTTGCAGGTAAGTCTTTACAATGAAAGTAATCAATTGTTTTAATACGACGTCTTCTTTCAGAAAAATTCCCCACAAATTGAAATTTTCTTTAAAATTATAACTGCTTGCATGTAAGTCTATTCAATGAAAGTAATCAAACTGCTTGCAGGTATGTCTTTACAATGAAGATAATCAAATTAATTAATACGAAGTCGTATTTCAGAAAAATTCACCACAAATTGAAATTGTCTTTGAAATTATCCTTGCTAGTAGGTAAGTCTTTACAGTGAAAGTAATCAATTGATTTTGATACGAAGTCTTCTTTCAGAAAAATTCTGCACAAATTGAATTTTTTTTTAAATTATAACTGCTTGCATGTATGTATTTTCAATGAAATTAATCATAATACTTGCAGGTATGTCTTTACAATGAAAGTAATCACATGATTTAATACGAAGTCGTCTTACAGGAAAATTCACTACAAATTGAAATTTTCTTTAAAATTATCACTGCTTGCAGGTAAGTCTTTACAATGAAAGTAATCAATTGATTTAATACGAAGTCGTCTTTCAGGAAAATTCACTACAAATTGAAATTTTCTTTAAAATTATCACTGCTTGCAGGTAAGTCTTTACAATGAAAGTAATCAATTGATTTAATTCGAAGTCCTTTTCAGGAAAATTCACCACAAATTGAAATTTTCTTTAAAATTATAACTGCGTGCAGGTAAGTCTATTCAATGAAAGTAATCAAATGATTTAATACGAAGTCGTCTTTCAGGAAAATTCACTACAAATTGAAATTTTCTTTAAAATTATCACTGCTTACAGGTAAGTCTTTACAATGACAGTAATCAATTGTTTTAATACGACGTCTACTTTCAGAAAAATTCTCCACAAATTTAAATTTTCTTTAAAATTATAACTGCTTGCATGTAAGTCTATTCAATGAAAGTAATCAAACTGCTTGCAGGTATGTCTTTACAATGAAGATAATCAAATTAATTAATACGAAGTCGTATTTCAGAAAATTTCACCACAAATTGAAATTGTCTTTGAAATTATCCCTGTTAGTAGGTAAGTCTTTACAATGAAAGTAATCAACTGATTTAATTCGAAGTCATTTTCAGGAAAATTCACCACAAATTGAAATTTTTCTTAAAATTATCACTGCTTGCAGGTAAGTCTATATAATAAAAGTAATCAAATGGTTTAATACAAAGTCCTCTTTCAGAAAAGTTCACCACAAATTGAAATTTTCTTACAAATTATCACTGCTTGCAAGTAAGGCTATACATTGCAAGTAATCAAATGGCTTAATACGAAATCCTCTTTCAGGAAAATTCACCACAAATTGAAGATTTCTTTAAAACTATCAGTGCTTGCAGGTAAGTCTTTACAATGAAAGTAATCAAATGATTTAATACGAAGTCCTCTTTCAGGAAAATTCACCACAAATCGAAATTTTCTTTAAAATTATTACTGCTTGCAGGTAAGTCTTTACAATGAAAGTAATCAACTGATTTTAATACTACGTCTGCTTTCAGAAAAATTCTCCTCAAATTGAAATTTTCTTTAAAATTATCACTGGTTGCAGGTAAGTCTATTCAATAAAAGTAGTCAAACTGCTTGCAGGTATGTCTTTACAATGAAAGTAATCAAATGATATAATACGAAGTCCTCTTTCAGAAAAATTCACAACAAATTGAAATTTTCTTTAAAATTATAACTGCGTGCAGGTAGGTCTATTCAATGAAAGTAATCAAATGATTTAATACGAAGTCGTCTTTCAGGAAATTTCACTACAAATTGAAATTTTCTTTAAAATTATCACTGCTTGCAGGTAAGTCTTTACAATGAAAGTAATCAACTGATTTAATTCGAAGTCCTTTTCAGGAAAATTCACCACAAATTGAAATTTTCTTTAAAATTATGACTGCGTGCAGGTAAGTCTATTCAATGAAAGTAATCAAATGATTTAATACGAAGTCGTCTTTCAGGAAAATTCACTACAAATTGAAATTTCCTTTAAAATTATCACTGCTTGCAGGTAAGTCTTTACAATGAAAGTAATCAACTGATTTAATTCGAAGTCCTTTTCAGGAAAAGTTCACCACAAATTGAAATTTTCTTACAAATTATCACTGCTTGCAAGTAAGGCTATACATTGCAAGTAATCAAATGGCTTAATACGAAATCCTCTTTCAGGAAAATTCACCACAAATTGAAGTTTTCTTTAAAACTATCAGTGCTTGCAGGTAAGTCTTTACAATGAAAGTAATCAAATGATTTAATACGAAGTCCTCTTTCAGGAAAATTCACCACAAATCGAAATTTTCTTTAAAATTATTACTGCTTGCAGGTAAGTCTTTACAATGAAAGTAATCAACTGATTTTAATACTACGTCTGCTTTCAGAAAAATTCTCCTCAAATTGAAATTTTCTTTAAAATTATCACTGGTTGCAGGTAAGTCTATTCAATAAAAGTAGTCAAACTGCTTGCAGGTATATCTTTACAATGAAAGTAATCAAATGATATAATACGAAGTCCTCTTTCAGAAAAATTCACAACAAATTGAAATTTTCTTTAAAATTATAACTGCGTGCAGGTAAGTCTATTCAATGAAAGTAATCAAATGATTTAATACGAAGTCGTCTTTCAGGAAAATTCACTACAAATTGAAATTTTCTTTAAAATTATCACTGCTTGCAGGTAAGGCTATACATTGGAAGTAATCAAATGACTTAATACGAAATCCTCTATCAGGAAAATTCACCACAAATTGAAGTTTTCTTTAAAACTATCACTGCTTGCAGGTAAGTCTTTACAATGAAAGTAATCAAATGATTTAATACGAAGTCGTCTTTCAGGAAATTCACTACAAATTGAAATTTTCTTTAAAATTATCACTGCTTGCAGGTAAGTCTTTACAATGAAAGTAATCAATTGAATTAATACGAAGTCGTCTTTCAAGAAAATTCACTACAAATTGAAATTTTCTTTAAAATTATCACTGCTTGCAGGTAAGTCTTTACAATGAAAGTAATCAACTGATTTAATTCGAATTCCTTTTCAGGAAAATTCACCACAAATTGAAATTTTTCTTAAAATTATCACTGCTTGCAGGTAAGTCTATATAATAAAAGTAATCAAATGATTTAATACAAAGTCCTCTTTCAGAAAAGTTCACCACAAATTGAAATTTTCTTACAAATTATCACTGCTTGCAAGTAAGGCTATACATTGGAAGTAATCAAATGGCTTAATACGAAATCCTCTTTCAGGAAAATTCACCACAAATTGAAGTTTTCTTTAAAACTATCACTGCTTGCAGGTAAGTCTTTACAATGAAAGTAATCAAATGATTTAATACGAAGTCGTCTTTCAGGAAAATTCACTACAAATTGAAATTTTCTTTAAAATTATCACTGCTTGCAGGTAAGTCTTTACAATGAAAGTAATCAATTGATTTAATACGAAGTCGTCTTTCAGGAAAATTCACTACAAATTGAAATTTTCTTTAAAATTATCACTGCTTGCAGGTAAGTCTTTACAATGAAAGTAATCAACTGATTTAATTCGAAGTCCTTTTCAGGAAAATTCACCACAAATTGAAATTTTCTTTAAAATTATAACTGCGTGCAGGTAAGTCTATTCAATGAAAGTAATCAAATGATTTAATACGAAGTCGTCTTTCAGGAAAATTCACTACAAATTGAAATTTTCTTTAAAATTATCACTGCGTGCAGGTAAGTCTATACAATGAAAGTAGTCAAATGATTTAATACGAAGTCGTCTTTCAGGAAAATTCACTACAAATTGAAATTTTGCAGGTAAGTCTTTACAATGAAAGTAATCAATTGATTTGAATACGACGTCTTCTTTCAGAAAAAATCTCCACAAATTGAAATTTTCTTTAAAATTATCACTGCTTGCAGTTAAGTATTTACAATGAAAGTAATCAAATGATTTAATTCGAAGTGCTCTTTCAGAAAAATTCACCGCAAATTGAAATTTTCCTTAAAATTATCACTGCTTGCAGGTTAGTCTATATTATGAAAGTAATCAAATGATTTAATACAAAGTACTCTTTCAGAAAAATTCACCAGAAATTGAAATTTTCTTACAAATTATCACTGCTGGCAAGTAAGGCTATACAATGGAAGTAACCAAATGGCTTAATACGAAATCCTCTTTCAGGAAAATTCACCACAAATTGAAGTTTTCTTTAAAACTATCACTGCTTGCAGGTAAGTCTTTACAATGAAAGTAATCAAATGATTTAATACGAAGTCCTTTTCAGAAAAATTCACCACAAATTGAAATTTTATTTAAAATTATAACTGCTTGCAGGTAAGTCTATACAATGAAAGTAATCAAATGATTTAGTACGAAGTCCTCTTTCAGGAAAATTCACCACAAACCGAAATTTTCTTTAAAATTATTACTGCTTGCAGGTAAGTCTTTACAATGAAATTAATCAATTGATTTTAATACGACGACTTCTTTCAGAAAAATTCTCCACAAATTGAAATTTTCTTTAAAATTATCACTGGTTGCAGGTAAGTCTATTCAATGAAAGTAATCAAACTGCTTGCAGGTATGTCTTTACAATGAAGATAATCAAATTAATTAATACGAAGTCGTCTTTCAGAAAAATTCACCACAAATTGAAATTTTCTTACAAATTATCACTGCTTGCAAGTAAGTCTATACAATGGAAGTAATCAAATGGCGTAATACGAAATCCTCTTTCAGGAAAATTCACCACAAATTGAAATTTTCTTTAAAATTATCACTGCTTGCAGGTAAGTCTTTACAATGAAAGTAATCAAATGATTTAATACGAAGTCCTTTCAGAAAAATTCACCACAAATTGAAATTTTCTTTAAAATTATAACTGCTTGCAGGTAAGTCTATACAATGAAAGTAATCAAATGATTTAATACGAAGTCGTCTTTCAGAAAAATGCACACAAATTGAAATTTTCTTTAAAATTATCACTGCTGGCAGGTAAGTCTTTACAATAAAAGTAATCAATTGAATTTAACACGAAGTCCTCTTTCAGAAAAATTCACCACAACTTGAAATTTTCTTACAAATTATCATTGCTTGCAAGTAAATCTATACAATGAAAGTAATCAAATGAATTAATACGAAGTCGTCTTTCAGAAAATTCACCAGAAACTGAAATTTTCTTTAAAATTATCACTGCTTGCAGGTAAGTCTTTACAATGAATGTAATCAATTGTTTTAATACGACGTCTTCTTTCAGAAAAATTCTCCACAAATTAAAATTTTCTTTAAAATTATAACTGCTTGCATGTAAGTCTATTCAATGAAAGTAATCAAACTGATTGCAGGTATGTCTTTACAATGAAGAGAATCAAATTAATTAATACGAAGTCGACTTTCAGAAAAATTCACCACCAATTGAAATTGCCTTTGAAATTATCCCTGCTAGTAGGTAAGTCTGTACAATGAATGTAATCAATTGATTTGGATACGAAGTCTTCTTTCAGAAAAATTCTGCACAAATTGAAATTTTTTTTAAAATTATAACTGCTTGCTTGTATGCATATTCAATGAAAGTAATCATACTGCTTGCAGGTATGTCTTTACAATGAAAGTAATCAAATGATTTAATACGAAGTCGTCTCACAGGAAAATTCACAACAAATTGAAATTTTCTTTAAAATTATCACTGCTTGCAGTTAAGTATTTACAATGAAAGTAATCAAATGATTTAAATCGAGTACTCTTTCAGAAAAATTCACCACAAATTGAAATTTTCCTTAAAATTATCACTGCTTGCAGGTAAGTCTATATAATGAAAGTAATCAAATAATTTAATACAAAGTCCACTTTCAGAAAAATTCACCACAAATTGAAATTTTCTTACAAATTATCACTGCTTGCAAGTAAGTCTATACAATGGAAGTAATCAAATGGCTTAATACGAAATCGTCTTTAAGGAAAATTCACCACAAATTGAAATTTTCTTTAAAATTATCACTGCTTGCAGGTAAGTCTTTACAATGAAAGTAATCGAATGGTTTAATTCGAAAACCTTTTCAGAAAAATTCACCACAAATTGAAATTTTCTTTAAAATTATAACTGCGTGCAGGTAAGTCTATACAATGAAAGTAGTCAAATGATTTAATACGAAGTCGTCTTTCAGGAAAATTCACTACAAATTGAAATTTTCTTTAAAATTATCACTGCTTGCAGGTAAGTCTTTACAATGAACGTAATCAAATGATTTAATTCGAAATCCTTTTCAGAAAAATTCACCACAAATTGAAATTTTCTTTAAAATTATAACTGCGTGCAGGTAAGTCTATACAATGAAAGTAATCAAATGATTTAATACGAAATCGTCTTTCAGGAAAATTCACTACAAATTGAAATTTTCTTTACAATTATCACTGCTTGCATGTAAGTCTATTCAATGTAAGTATTCAAAGTGCTTGCAGGTATGTCTTTACAATGAAGTTAATAAAATTAATTAATACTTAGTCGTATTTCAAGAAAATTCACCACAAATTGAAATTGTCTTTGAAATTATCGCTGCTAGTATGTAACTCTTTACAATGAAAGTAATCAATTGATTTTAGTACGAAGCCTTCTTTCAGAAAAATTCTGCACAAACAATTTTTTTTAAAATACTGCTTGCAGGTATGTCTTTACAATGAAAGTAATCAAATGATTTAATACGAAGTCGTCTTACAGGAAAATTCACAAAAAATTGAAATTTTCTTTAAAATTATCACTGCTTGCAGTTAAGTATTTACAATGAAAGTAATCAAATGATTTAAATCGAAGTGCTCTTTCAGAAAAATTCACCACAAATTGAAATTTTCCTTAAAATTATCACTGCTTGCAGGTAAGTCTATATAACGAAAGTAATCAAATGATTTAATACAAAGTCCTCTCTCAAAAAAAATCACCACAAATTGAAATTTTCTTACAAATTATCACTGCTTGCAAGTAAGTCTATACAATGGAAGTAATCAAATGGCTTAATACGAAATCGTCTTTCAGGAAAATTCACCACAAATTGAAATTTTCTTTAAAATTATCACTGCTTGCAGGTAAGTATTTACAATGAAAGTAATCAAATGATTTAATTCGAAGTCCTTTTCAAGAAAATTCACCACAAATTGGAATTTTCTTTACAATTATAACTGCGTGCAGGTAAGTCTATTCAATGAAAGTAATCAAATGATTTAATACGAAGTCGTCTTTCAGGAAAATTCACTACAAATTGAAATTTTCTTTAAAATTATCACTGCTTGCAGGTAAGTCTTTACAATGAAAGTAATCAATTGATTTTAATAAGACGTCTCCTTTCAGAAAAATTCTCCACAAATTGAAATTTTCTTTACAATTATCACTGCTTGCATGTAAGTCTATTCAATGAAAGTAATCAAACTGCTTGCAGGTATGTCTTTACAATGAAAGTAATCAAATGATTTAATACGAAGTCGTCTTACAGGAAAATTCACAACAAATTGAAATTTTCTTTAAAATTATCACTGCTTGCAGTTAAGTATTTACAATGAAAGTAATCAAATGCTTTAAATCGAAGTGCTCTTTCAGAAAAATTCATCACAAATTGAAATTTTCCTTAAAATTATCACTGCTTGCAGGTAAGTCTATATAATGAAAGTAATCAAATGATTTAATACAAAGTCCTCTTTCAGAAAAATTCAACACAAATTGAAATTTTCTTACCAATTATCACTGCTTGCAAGTAAGTCTATACAATGGAAGTAATCAAATGGCTTAATACGAAATCGTCTTTCAGGAAAATTCACCACAAATTGAAATTTTCTTTAAAATTATCACTGCGTGCAGGTAAGTCTATTCAATGAAAGTAATCAAATGATTTAATACGAAGTCGTCTTTCAGGAAAATTCACTACAAATTGAAATTTCCTTAAAATTATCACTGCTTGCAGGTAAGTCTTTAAAATGAAAGTAATCAATTGATTTTAATAAGACATCTTCTTTCAGAAAAATTCTCCACAAATTGAAATTTTCTTTACAATTATCAATGCTTGCATGTAAGTCTATTCAATGATAGTAATCAAACTGCTTGCAGGTAAGTCTTTACAATGAAAGTAATCAATTGATTTTAATAAGACGTCTTCTTTCAGAAAAATTCTCCACAAATTGAAATTTTCTTTACAATTGTCACTGCTTGCATGTAAGTCTATTCAATGAAAGTAATCAAACTGCTTGCAGGTATGTCTTTACAATGAAAGTAATCAAATGATATAATACGAAGTCCTCTTTCAGAAAAATTCACAACAAATTGAAATTTTCTTTAAAATTATAACTGCGTGCAGGTAAGTCTATTCAAAGAAAGTAATCAAATGATTTAATACGAAGTCGTCTTTCAGGAAAATTCACTACAAATTGAAATTTTCTTTAAAATTATCACTGCTTGCAGGTAAGTCTTTACAATGAAAGTAATCAATTGATTTTAATAACACGTCTTCTTTCAGAAAAATTCTCCACAAATTGAAATTTTCTTTAAAATAATCATTGCTTGCATGTAGGTCTATTCAATGTAAGTAAACAAAGTGCTTGCAGTTATGTCTTTACAATGAAGTCAATCAAATTAATTAATACTTAGTCGTATTTCAAGAAAATTCACCACAAATTGAAATTGTCTTTGAAATTATCGCTGCTAGTATGTAACTCTTTACAATGAAAGTAATCAATTGATTTTAATACGAAGCCTTCTTTCAGAAAAATTCTGCACAAACAAATTTTTTTTAAATACTGCTTGCAGGTATGTCTTTACAATGAAAGTAATCAAATGATTTAATACGAAGTCGTCTTACAGGAAAATTCACAACAAATTGAAATTTTCTTTAAAATTATCACTGCATGCAGTTAAGTATTTACAATGAAAGTAATCAAATGATTTAAATCGAAGTGCTCTTTCACAAAAATTCACCACAAATTGAAATTTTCCTTAAAATTACCACTGCTTGCAGGTAAGTCTATACAATGAAAGTAATCAAACGATTTAATACAAAGTCCTCTTTCAAAAAAATTCTCCACAAATTGAAATTTTCTTACAAATTATCACTGCTTGCAAGTAAGTCTATACAATGGAAGTAATCAAATGGCTTAATACGAAATCGTCTTTCAGGAAAATTCACCACAAATTGAAATTTTCTTTAAAATTATCACTGCTTGCAGGTAAGTCTTTACAATGAAAGTAATCAAATGATTTAATTCGAAGTCCTTTTCAGGAAAATTCACCACAAATTGAAATTTTCTTTAAAATTATAACTGCGTGCAGGTAAGTCTATTCAATGAAAGTAATCAAATGATTTAATACGAAGTCGTCTTTCAGGAAAATTCACTACAAATTGAAATTTTCTTTAAAATTATCACTGCTTGCATGTAAGTCTTTACAATGAAAGTAATCAATTGATTTTAATAAGACATCTTCTTTCAGAAAAATTCTCCACAAATTGAAATTTTCTTTACAATTATCACTGCTTGCGTGTAAGTCTATTCAATGAAAGTAATCAAACTGCTTGCAGGTATGTCTTTGCAATGAAAGTAATCAAGTGGTATAATTCGAAGTCCTCTTTCAGAAAAATTCACAACAAATTGAAATTTTCTTTAAAATTATAACTGCGCAGGTAAGTCTATTCAATGAAAGTAATCATATGATTTAATACGAAGTCGTCTTTCAGGAAAATTCACTACAAATTGAAATTTTCTTTAAAATTATCACTGCTTGCAGGTAAGTCTTTACAATGAAAGTAATCAATTGATTTTAATAAGACGTCTTCTTTCAGAAAAATTCTCCACAAATTGAAATTTTCTTTACAATTATCACTGCTTGCATGTAAGTCTATTCAATGAAAGTAATCAAACTGCTTGCAGGTAAGTCTTTACAATGAAAGTAATCAAATGATTTAATACGAAGTCCTCTTTCAGGAAAATTCACCACAAATTGAAGTTTTCTTTAAAACTATCACTGCTTGTAGGTAAGTCCTTTTCAGAAAAATTCACCACAAATTGAAATTTTCTTTAAAATTATTACTGCTTGCAGGTAAGTCTTTACAATGAAAGTAATCAATTGATTTTAATACGACGACTTCTTTCAGAAAAGTTCTCCACAAATTGAAATTTTCTTTAAAATTATCACTGGTTGCAGGCAAGTCTATTCAATGAAAGTAATCAAACTGCTTGCATGTAAGTCTTTACAATGAAAGTAATCAAATGATTTAATTCGAAGTGCTCTTTCAGAAAAATTCACCACAAATTGAAATTTTCCTTAAAATTATCACTGCTTGCAGGTAAGTCTATACAATGAAAGTAATCAAATGATTTAGTACGAAGTCCTCTTTCAGGAAAATTCAGCACAAATCGAAATTTTCTTTAAAATTAATACTGCTTACAGGTAAGTCTTTACAATGAAAGTAATCAATTGATTTTAATACGTCGACTTCTTTCAGAAGAGTTCTCCACAAATTGAAATTTTCTTTAAAATTATCACTGGTTGCAGGTAAGTCTATTCAATGAAAGTAATCAAACTGCTTGCAGGTATGTCTTTACAATGAAGATAACCAAATTAATTAATACGAAGTCGTCTTTCAGAAAAATTCACCACAAATTGAAATTTTCTTACAAATTATCACTGCTTGCAAGTAAGTCTATACAATGGAAGTAATCAAATGGCGTAATACGAAATCCTCTTTCAGGAAAATTCACCACAAATTGAAATTTTCTTTAAAATTATCACTGCTTGCAGGTAAGTCTTTACAATGAAAGTAATCAAATTATTTAATACGAAGTCCTTTCAGAAAAATTCACCACAAATTGAAATTTTCTTTAAAATTATAACTGCTTGCAGGTAAGTCTATACAATGAAAGTAATCAAATGATTTAATACGAAGTCGTCTTTCAGGAAAATTCTGCACAGATTGAAATTTTCTGTAAAATATTCACTGCTTGCAGGTAAGTCTATACAATGAATGTAATCAAATGATTTAATACGAAGTCGTCTTTCAGGAAAATTCACCACAAATTGAAATTTTCTTTAAAATTATTACTGCTTGCAGGTAAGTCTTTACAATGAAAGTAATCAATTGATTTTAATAAGACGTCGTCTTTCAGGAAAATTGACTACAAATTGAAATTTTCTTTAAAATTATCACTGGTTGCAGGTAAGTCTTTACAATGAAAGTAATAAAATGATTTAATTCGAAGTGCTCTTTCAGAAAAATTCACCACAAATTGAAATTTTCCTTAAAATTATCACTGCTTGCAGGTAAGTCTATATAATGAAAGTAATCAAATGATTTAATACAAAGTCCTCTTTCAGAAAAATTCACCAGAAATTGAAATTTTCTTACAAATTATCACTGCTTGCAAGTAAGGCTATACAATGGAAGTAACCAAATGGCTTAATACGAAATCCTCTTTCAGGAAAATTCACCACAAATTGAAGTTTTCTTTAAAACTATCACTGCTTGTAGGTAAGCCCTTTCCAGAAAAATTCACCACAAATTGAAATTTTCTTTAAAATTATTACTGCTTGCAGGTAAGTCTTTACAATGAAAGTAATCAATTGATTTTAATACGACGACTTCTTTCAGAAAAGCTCTCCACAAATTGAAATTTTCTTTAAAATTATCACTGGTTGCAGGTAAGTCTATTCAATGAAAGTAATCAAACTGCTTGCATGTAAGTCTTTACAATGAAAGTAATCAAATGATTTAATTCGAAGTGCTCTTTCAGAAAAATTCACCACATATTGAAATTTTCCTTAAAATTATCACTGCTTGCAGGTAAGTCTATACAATGAAAGTAATCAAATGATTTAGTACGAAGTCCTCTTTCAGGAAAATTCAGCACAAATCGAAATTTTCTTTAAAATTAATACTACTTACAGGTAAGTCTTTACAATGAAAGTAATCAATTGATTTTAATACGACGACTTCTTTCAGAAGAGTTCTCCACAAATTGAAATTTTCTTTAAAATTATCACTGGTTGCAGGTAAGTCTATTCAATGAAAGTAATCAAACTGCTTGCAGGTATGTCTTTCCAATGAAGATAACCAAATTAATTAATATCAAGTCGTCTTTCAGAAAAATTCACCACAAATTGAAATTTTCTTACAAATTATCACTGCTTGCAAGTAAGTCTATACAATGGAAGTAATCAAATGGCGTAATACGAAATCCTCTTTCAGGAAAATTCACCACAAATTGAAATTTTCTTTAAAATTATCACTGCTTGCAGGTAAGTCTTTACAATGAAAGTAATCAAATTATTTAATACGAAGTCCTTTCAGAAAAATTCACCACAAATTGAAATTTTCTTTAAAATTATAACTGCTTGCAGGTAAGTCTATACAATGAAAGTAATCAAATGATTTAATACGAAGTCGTCTTTCAGAAAATTCACCAGAAACTGAAATTTTCTTTAAAATTATCACTGCTTGCAGGTAAGTTTTTACAACGAAAGTATACAAATGACTTAATACGAAGTCGTCTTTCAGGAAAATTCTGCACAGATTGAAATTTTCTGTAAAATATTCACTGCTTGCAGGTAAGTCTATACAATGAAAGTAATCAAATGATTTAATACGAAGTCGTCTTTCAGGAAAATTCACCACAAACTGAAATTTTCTTTAAAATTATCACTGCTTGCAGGTAAGTCTTTACAATGAAAGTAATCAATTGTTTTAATAAGACATCTTCTTTCAGAAAAATTCTCCACAAATTGAAATTTTCTTTACAATTATCACTGCTTGCATGTAAGTCTATTCAATGAAAGTAATCAAACTGCTTGCAGGTATGTCTTTACAATGAAAGTAATCAAATGGTATAATTCGAAGTCCTCTTTCAGAAAAATTCACAACAAATTGAAATTTTCTTTAAAATTATAACAGCGCAGGTAAGTCTATTCAATGAAAGTAGTCATATGATTTAATACGAAGTCGTCTTTCAGGAAAATTCTCTACAAATTGAAATTTTCTTTAAAATTATCACTGCTTGCAGGTAAGTCTTTACAATGAAAGTAATCAATTGATTTTAATAAGACGTCTTCTTTCAGAAAAATTCTCCACAAATTGAAATTTTCTTTACAATTATCACTGCTTGCATGTAAGTCTATTCAATGAAAGTAATCAAACTGCTTGCAGATAAGTCTTTACAATGAAAGTAATCAAATGATTTAATACGAAGTCCTCTTTCAGGAAAATTCACCACAAATCGAAATTTTCTTTAAAATTATTACTGCTTGCAGGTAAGTCTTTACAATGAAAGTAATCAACTGATTTTAATACTACCTCTGCTTTCAGAAAAATTCTCCACAAATTGAAATTTTCTTTAAAATTATCACTGGTTGCAGGTAAGTCTTTACAATGAAAGTAATCAAATGATTTAATTCGAAGTGCTCTTTCAGAAAAATTCACCACAAATTGAAATTTTCCTTAAAATTATCACTGCTTGCAGGAGAGTCTATATAATGAAAGTAATCAAATGATTTAATACAAAGTCCTCTTTCAGAAAAATTCACCAGAAATTGAAATTTTCTTACAAATTATCACTGCTTGCAAGTAAGGCTATACAATGGAAGTAACAAAATGGCTTAATACGAAATCCTCTTTCAGGAAAATTCACCACAAATTGAAGTTTTCTTTATAACTATCACTGCTTGCAGGTAAGTTCTTTTCAGAAAAATTCACCACAAATTGAAATTTTCTTTAAAATTATAACTGCTTGCAGGTAAGTCTATACAATGAAAGTAATCAAATGATTTAGTACGAAGTCCTCTTTCAGGAAAATTCACCACAAATCGAAATTTTCTTTAAAATTATTACTGCTTGCAGGTAAGTCTTTACCATGAAAGTAATCAATTGATTTTAATACGACGACTTCTTTCAGAAAAGTTCTCCACAAATTGAAATTTTCTTTAAAATTATCACTGGTTGCAGGTAAGTCTATTCAATGAAAGTAATCAAACTGGTTGCAGGTATGTCTTTACAATGAAGATAAACAAATTAATTAATACGAAGTCGTCTTTCAGAAAAATTCACCACAAATTGAAATTTTCTTACAAATTATCACTGCTTGCAAGTAAGTCTATACAATGGAAGTAATCAAATGGCGTAATACGAAATCCTCTTTCAGGAAAATTCACCACAAATTGAAATTTTCTTTAAAATTATCACTGCTTGCAGGTAAGTCTTTACAATGAAAGTAATCAAATGATTTAATACGAAGTCCTTTCAGAAAAATTCACCACAAATTGAAATTTTCTTTAAAATTATAACTGCTTGTAGGTAAGTCTATACAATGAAAGTAATCAAATGATTTAATACGAAGTCGTCTTTCAGAATATTCACCAGAAACTGAAATTTTCTTTAAAATTATCACTGCTTGCAGGTAAGTTTTTACAACGAAATTATACAAATGACTTAATACGAAGTCGTCTTTCAGGAAAATTCTGCACAGATTGAAATTTTCTGTAAAATATTCACTGCTTGCAAGTAAGTCTATACAATGGAAGTAATCAAATGGCGTAATACGAAATCCTCTTTCAGGAAAATTCACCACAAATTGAAATTTTCTTTAAAATGATCACTGCTTGCAGGTAAGTCTTTACAATGAAAGTAATCAAATGATATAATACGAAGTCCTCTTTCAGAAAAATTCACAACAAATTGAAATTTTCTTTAAAATTATAACTGCGTGCAGGTAAGTCTATTCAATGAAAGTAATCAAATGATTCAATACGAAGTCGTCTTTCAGGAAAACTCACCACAAACTGAAATTTTCTTTAAAATTATCACTGCTTGCAGGTAAGTCTTTACAAAGAAAGTAATCAATTGTTTTAATACGACGTCTTCTTTCAGAAAAATTCTCCATAAATTAAAATTTTCTTTAAAACTATAACTGCTTGCATGTAAGTCTATTCAATGAAAGTAATCAAACTGCTTGCAGGTATGTCTTTACAATGAAGATAATCAAATTACTTAATACGAAGTCGTCTTTCAGAAAAATTCACCACCAATTGAAATTGTCTTTGAAATTATTCCTGCTAGTAGATAAGTCTGTACAATGAAAGTAATCAATTGATTTGGATACGAAGTCTTCTTTCAGAAAAATGCTGCACAAATTGAAATTTTTTTTAAAATTATAACTGCTTGCATGTATGTATATTCAATGAAAGTAATCATACTGCTTGCAGGTATGTCTTTACAATGAAAGTAATCAAATGATTTAATACGACGTCTTCTTTCAGAAAAATTCTCAACAAATTGAAAATTTCTTTACAATTATCACTGCTTGCATGTAAGTCTTTGCAATGAAAGTAATCAAATGATTTAATACGAAGTCCACTTTCAGGAAAATTCACCACAAATCGAAATTTTCCTTAAAATTATCACTGCTTGCAGGTAAGTCTATATAATGAAAGTAATCAAATGATTTAATACAAAGTCCTCTTTCAGAAAATTTCACCACAAATTGAAATTTTCTTACAAATTATCACTGCTTGCAAGTAAGGCTATACAATGGAAGTAATCAAATGTCTTAATACGAAATCCTCTTTCAGGAAAATTCACCACAAATTGAAATTTTCTTTAAAATTATCACTGCTTGCAGGTAAGTCTTTACAATGAAAGTAATCAAATGATTTAATTTGAAATCCTTTTCAGAAAAATTCACCACAAATTGAAATTTTCTTTAAAATTATAACTGCGTGCAGGTAAGTCTATACAATGAAAGTAGTCAAATGATTTAATACGAAGTCGTCTTTCAGGAAAATTCACTACAAATTGAAATTTTGCAGGTAAGTCTTTACAATGAAAGTAATCAATTGATTTTAATACGACGTCTTCTTTCAGAAAAATTCTCAACAAATTGAAAATTTCTTTACAATTATCACTGCTTGCATGTAAGTCTTTACAATGAAAGTAATCAAATGATTTAATACGAAGTCCACTTTCAGGAAAATTCACCACAAATCGAAATTTTCTTAAAATTATCACTGCTTGCAGGTAAGTCTATATAACGAAAGTAATCAAATGATTAATACAAAGTCCACTTTCAGAAAAATTCACCACAAATTGAAATTTTCTTACAAATTATCACTGCTTGCAAGTAAGTCTATACAATGGAAGTAATCAAATGGCTTAATACGAAATCGTCTTTCAGGAAAATTCACCACAAATTGAAATTTTCTTTAAAATTATCACTGCTTGCAGGTAAGTCTTTACAATGAAAGTAATCAAATAATTTAATTCGAAATCCTTTTCAGAAAAATTCACCACAAATTGAAATTTTCTTTAAAATTATAACTGCGTGCAGGTAAGTCTATACAATGAAAGTAGTCAAATGATTTAATACGAAGTCGTCTTTCTGGAAAATTCACTACAAATTGAAATTTTGCAGGTAAGTCTTTACAATGAAAGTAATCAATTGATTTTAATACGACGTCTTCTTTCAGAAAAATTCTCAACAAATTGAAAATTTCTTTACAATTATCACTGCTTGCATGTAAGTCTTTACAATGAAAGTAATCAAATGATTTAATACGAAGTCCACTTTCAGGAAAATTCACCACAAATCGAAATTTTCCTTAAAATTATCACTGCTTGCCGGTAAGTCTATATAATGAAAGTAATCAAATGATTTAATAGAAAGTCCTCTTTCAGAAAATTTCACCACAAATTGAAATTTTCTTACAAATTATCACTGCTTGCAAGTAAGGCTATACAATGGAAGTAATCAAATGGCTTAATACGAAATCCTCTTTCAGGAAAATTCACCACAAATTGAAGTTTTGTTTAAAACTATCACTGCTTGCAGGTAGGTCTTTACAATGAAAGTAATCAAATGATTTAATACGAAGTCCTTTTCAGAAAAATTCACCACAAATTGAAATTCTCTTTAAAATTATTACTGCTTGCAGGTAAGTCAATACAATGAAAGTAATCAAATGATTTAATACAAAGTCGTCTTTCAGGAAAATTCACAACAAACTGAAATTTTATTTAAAATTATCACTGCTTGCAGGTAAGTCTTTACAATGAAAGTAATCAATTGTTTTAATACGACGTCTTCTTTCAGAAAAATTCCCCACAAATTGAAATTTTCTTTAAAATTATAACTGCTTGCATGTAAGTCTATTCAATGAAAGTAATCAAACTGCTTGCAGGTATGTCTTTACAATGAAGATAATCAAATTAATTAATACGAAGTCGTATTTCAGAAAAATTCACCACAAATTGAAATTGTCTTTGAAATTATCCTTGCTAGTAGGTAAGTCTTTACAATGAAAGTAATCAATTGATTTTGATACGAAGTCTTCTTTCAGAAAAATTCTGCACAAATTGAATTTTTTTTTAAATTATAACTGCTTGCATGTATGTATTTTCAATGAAAGTAATCATAATACTTGCAGGTATGTCTTTACAATGAAAGTAATCACATGATTTAATGCGAAGTCGTCTTACAGGAAAATTCACAACAAAATTTGAAATTTTCTTTAAAATTAACACTGCTTGCAGTTAAGTATTTACAATGAAAGTAATCGAATGACTTAATTCGAAGTGCTCTTTCAGAAAACTTCACCACAAATTGAAATTTTTTTTAAAATTATCACAGCTTGCAGGTAAGGCTATATAATGAAAGTAATCATATGATTTAATACAAAGTCCTCTTTCAGAAAAATTCACCACAAATTGAAATTTTCTTACAAATTATCACTGCTTGCAAGTAAGGCTATACATTGGAAGTAATCAAATGACTTAATACGAAATCCTCTATCAGGAAAATTCACCACAAATTGAAGTTTTCTTTAAAACTATCACTGCTTGCAGGTAAGTCTTTACAATGAAAGTAATCAAATGATTTAATACGAAGTCGTCTTTCAGGAAATTCACTACAAATTGAAATTTTCTTTAAAATTATCACTGCTTGCAGGTAAGTCTTTACAATGAAAGTAATCAATTGAATTAATACGAAGTCGTCTTTCAGGAAAATTCACTACAAATTGAAATTTTCTTTAAAATTATCACTGCTTGCAGGTAAGTCTTTACAATGAAAGTAATCAACTGATTTAATTCGAATTCCTTTTCAGGAAAATTCACCACAAATTGAAATTTTTCTTAAAATTATCACTGCTTGCAGGTAAGTCTATATAATAAAAGTAATCAAATGATTTAATACAAAGTCCTCTTTCAGAAAAGTTCACCACAAATTGAAATTTTCTTACAAATTATCACTGCTTGCAAGTAAGGCTATACATTGGAAGTAATCAAATGGCTTAATACGAAATCCTCTTTCAGGAAAATTCACCACAAATTGAAGTTTTCTTTAAAACTATCACTGCTTGCAGGTAAGCCTTTACAATGAAAGTAATCAAATGATTTAATACGAAGTCGTCTTTCAGGAAAATTCACTACAAATTGAAATTTTTCTTTAAAATTATCACTGCTTGCAGGTAAGTCTTTACAATGAAAGTAATCAATTGATTTAATACGAAGTCGTCTTTCAGGAAAATTCACTACAAATTGAAATTTTCTTTAAAATTATCACTGCTTGCAGGTAAGTCTTTACAATGAAAGTAATCAACTGATTTAATTCGAAGTCCTTTTCAGGAAAATTCACCACAAATTGAAATTTTCTTTAAAATTATAACTGCGTGCAGGTAAGTCTATTCAATGAAAGTAATCAAATGATTTAATACGAAGTCCTCTTTCAGGAAAATTCACCACAAATTGAATTTTCCTTAAAACTATCACTGCTCGCAGGTAAGTCCTTTTCAGAAAAATTCACCACAAATTGAAATTTTCTTTAAAATTATTACTGCTTGCAGGTAAGTCTTTACAATGAAAGTAATCAATTGATTTTAATAAGACGTCGTCTTTCAGGAAAATTGACTACAAATTGAAATTTTCTTTAAAATTATCACTGGTTGCAGGTAAGTCTTTACAATGAAAGTAATAAAATGATTTAATTCGAAGTGCTCTTTCAGAAAAATTCACCACAAATTGAAATTTTCCTTAAAATTATCACTGCTTGCAGGTAAGTCTATATAATGAAAGTAATCAAATGATTTAATACAAAGTCCTCTTTCAGAAAAATTCACCAGAAATTGAAATTTTCTTACAAATTATCACTGCTTGCAAGTAAGGCTATACAATGGAAGTAACCAAATGGCTTAATACGAAATCCTCTTTCAGGAAAATTCACCACAAATTGAAGTTTTCTTTAAAACTATCACTGCTTGTAGGTAAGTCCTTTTCAGAAAAATTCACCACAAATTGAAATTTTCTTTAAAATTATTACTGCTTGCAGGTAAGTCTTTACAATGAAAGTAATCAATTGATTTTAATACGACGACTTCTTTCAGAAAAGCTCTCCACAAATTGAAATTTTCTTTAAAATTATCACTGGTTGCAGGTAAGTCTATTCAATGAAAGTAATCAAACTGCTTGCATGTAAGTCTTTACAATGAAAGTAATCAAATGATTTAATTCGAAGTGCTCTTTCAGAAAAATTCACCACATATTGAAATTTTCCTTAAAATTATCACTGCTTGCAGGTAAGTCTATACAATGAAAGTAATCAAATGATTTAGTACGAAGTCCTCTTTCAGGAAAATTCAGCACAAATCGAAATTTTCTTTAAAATTAATACTACTTACAGGTAAGTCTTTACAATGAAAGTAATCAATTGATTTTAATACGACGACTTCTTTCAGAAGAGTTCTCCACAAATTGAAATTTTCTTTAAAATTATCACTGGTTGCAGGTAAGTCTATTCAATGAAAGTAATCAAACTGCTTGCAGGTATGTCTTTCCAATGAAGATAACCAAATTAATTAATATCAAGTCGTCTTTCAGAAAAATTCACCACAAATTGAAATTTTCTTACAAATTATCACTGCTTGCAAGTAAGTCTATACAATGGAAGTAATCAAATGGCGTAATACGAAATCCTCTTTCAGGAAAATTCACCACAAATTGAAATTTTCTTTAAAATTATCACTGCTTGCAGGTAAGTCTTTACAATGAAAGTAATCAAATTATTTAATACGAAGTCCTTTCAGAAAAATTCACCACAAATTGAAATTTTCTTTAAAATTATAACTGCTTGCAGGTAAGTCTATACAATGAAAGTAATCAAATGATTTAATACGAAGTCGTCTTTCAGAAAATTCACCAGAAACTGAAATTTTCTTTAAAATTATCACTGCTTGCAGGTAAGTTTTTACAACGAAAGTATACAAATGACTTAATACGAAGTCGTCTTTCAGGAAAATTCTGCACAGATTGAAATTTTCTGTAAAATATTCACTGCTTGCAGGTAAGTCTATACAATGAAAGTAATCAAATGATTTAATACGAAGTCGTCTTTCAGGAAAATTCACCACAAACTGAAATTTTCTTTAAAATTATCACTGCTTGCAGGTAAGTCTTTACAATGAAAGTAATCAATTGTTTTAATAAGACATCTTCTTTCAGAAAAATTCTCCACAAATTGAAATTTTCTTTACAATTATCACTGCTTGCATGTAAGTCTATTCAATGAAAGTAATCAAACTGCTTGCAGGTATGTCTTTACAATGAAAGTAATCAAATGGTATAATTCGAAGTCCTCTTTCAGAAAAATTCACAACAAATTGAAATTTTCTTTAAAATTATAACAGCGCAGGTAAGTCTATTCAATGGAAGTAATCATATGATTTAATACGAAGTCGTCTTTCAGGAAAATTCTCTACAAATTGAAATTTTCTTTAAAATTATCACTGCTTGCAGGTAAGTCTTTACAATGAAAGTAATCAATTGATTTTAATAAGACGTCTTCTTTCAGAAAAATTCTCCACAAATTGAAATTTTCTTTACAATTATCACTGCTTGCATTTAAGTCTATTCAATGAAAGTAATCAAACTGCTTGCAGATAAGTCTTTACAATGAAAGTAATCAAATGATTTAATACGAAGTCCTCTTTCAGGAAAATTCACCACAAATCGAAATTTTCTTTAAAATTATTACTGCTTGCAGGTAAGTCTTTACAATGATAGTAATCAACTGATTTTAATACTACCTCTGCTTTCAGAAAAATTCTCCACAAATTGAAATTTTCTTTAAAATTATCACTGGTTGCAGGTAAGTCTTTACAATGAAAGTAATCAAATGATTTAATTCGAAGTGCTCTTTCAGAAAAATTCACCACAAATTGAAATTTTCCTTAAAATTATCACTGCTTGCAGGTAAGTCTATATAATGAAAGTAATCAAATGATTTAATACAAAGTCCTCTTTCAGAAAAATTCACCATAAATTGAAATTTTCTTACAAATTATCACTGCTTGCAAGTAAGGCTATACAATGGAAGTAACAAAATGGCTTAATACGAAATCCTCTTTCAGGAAAATTCACCACAAATTGAAGTTTTCTTTATAACTATCACTGCTTGCAGGTAAGTTCTTTTCAGAAAATTCACCACAAATTGAAATTTTCTTTAAAATTATAACTGCTTGCAGGTAAGTCTATACAATGAAAGTAATCAAATGATTTAGTACGAAGTCCTCTTTCAGGAAAATTCACCACAAATCGAAATTTTCTTTAAAATTATTACTGCTTGCAGGTAAGTCTTTACCATGAAAGTAATCAATTGATTTTAATACGACGACTTCTTTCAGAAAAGTTCTCCACAAATTGAAATTTTCTTTAAAATTATCACTGGTTGCAGGTAAGTCTATTCAATGAAAGTAATCAAACTGGTTGCAGGTATGTCTTTACAATGAAGATAAACAAATTAATTAATACGAAGTCGTCTTTCAGAAAAATTCACCACAAATTGAAATTTTCTTACAAATTATCACTGCTTGCAAGTAAGTCTATACAATGGAAGTAATCAAATGGCGTAATACGAAATCCTCTTTCAGGAAAATTCACCACAAATTGAAATTTTCTTTAAAATTATCACTGCTTGCAGGTAAGTCTTTACAATGAAAGTAATCAAATGATTTAATACGAAGTCCTTTCAGAAAAATTCACCACAAATTGAAATTTTCTTTAAAATTATAACTGGTTGTAGGTAAGTCTATACAATGAAAGTAATCAAATGATTTAATACGAAGTCGTCTTTCAGAAAATTCACCAGAAACTGAAATTTTCTTTAAAATTATCATTGCTTGCAGGTAAGTTTTTACAACGAAATTATACAAATGACTTAATACGAAGTCGTCTTTCAGGAAAATTCTGCACAGATTGAAATTTTCTGTAAAATATTCACTGCTTGCAAGTAAGTCTATACAATGGAAGTAATCAAATGGCGTAATACGAAATCCTCTTTCAGGAAAATTCACCACAAATTGAAATTTTCTTTAAAATTATCACTGCTTGCAGGTAAGTCTTTACAATGAAAGTAATCAAATGATATAATACGAAGTCCTCTTTCAGAAAAATTCACAACAAATTGAAATTTTCTTTAAAATTATAACTGCGTGCAGGTAAGTCTATTCAATGAAAGTAATCAAATGATTCAATACGAAGTCGTCTTTCAGGAAAACTCACCACAAACTGAAATTTTCTTTAAAATTATCACTGCTTGCAGGTAAGTCTTTACAAAGAAAGTAATCAATTGTTTTAATACGACGTCTTCTTTCAGAAAAATTCTCCATAAATTAAAATTTTCTTTAAAACTATAACTGCTTGCATGTAAGTCTATTCAATGAAAGTAATCAAACTGCTTGCAGGTATGTCCTTACAATGAAGATAATCAAATTAATTAATACGAAGTCGTCTTTCAGAAAAATTCACCACCAATTGAAATTGTCTTTGAAATTATTCCTGCTAGTAGATAAGTCTGTACAATGAAAGTAATCAATTGATTTGGATACGAAGTCTTCTTTCAGAAAAATGCTGCACAAATTGAAATTTTTTTTAAAATTATAACTGTTTGCCTGTATGTATATTCAATGAAAGTAATCATACTGCTTGCAGGTATGTCTTTACAATGAAAGTAATCAAATGATTTAATACGACGTCTTCTTTTAGAAAAATTCTCAACAAATTGAAAATTTCTTTACAATTATCACTGCTTGCAGGTAAGTCTATATAATGAAAGTAATCAAATGATTTAATACAAAGTCCTCTTTCAGAAAATTTCACCACAAATTGAAATTTTCTTACAAATTATCACTGCTTGCAAGTAAGGCTATACAATGGAAGTAATCAAATGGCTTAATACGAAATCCTCTTTCAGGAAAATTCACCACAAATTGAAATTTTCTTTAAAATTATCACTGCTTGCAGGTAAGTCTTTACAATGAAAGTAATCAAATGATTTAATTCGAAATCCTTTTCAGAAAAATTCACCACAAATTGAAATTTTCTTTAAAATTATAACTGCGTGCAGGTAAGTCTATACAATGAAAGTAGTCAAATGATTTAATACGAAGTCGTCTTTCTGGAAAATTCACTACAAATTGAAATTTTGCAGGTAAGTCTTTACAATGAAAGTAATCAATTGATTTTAATACGACGTCTTCTTTCAGAAAAATTCTCAACAAATTGAAAATTTCTTTACAATTATCACTGCTTGCATGTAAGTCTTTACAATGAAAGTAATCAAATGATTTAATACGAAGTCCACTTTCAGGAAAATTCACCACAAATCGAAATTTTCTTAAAATTATCACTGCTTGCAGGTAAGTCTATATAACGAAAGTAATCAAATGATTAATACAAAGTCCACTTTCAGAAAAATTCACCACAAATTGAAATTTTCTTACAAATTATCACTGCTTGCAAGTAAGTCTATACAATGGAAGTAATCAAATGCCTTAATACAAAATCGTCTTTCAGGAAAATTCACCACAAATTGAAATTTTCTTTAAAATTATCACTGCTTGCAGGTAAGTCTTTACAATGAAAGTAATCAAATGATTTAATTCGAAATCCTTTTCAGAAAAATTCACCACAAATTGAAATTTTCTTTAAAATTATAACTGCGTGCAGGTAAGTCTATACAATGAAAGTAGTCAAATGATTTAATACGAAGTCGTCTTTCAGGAAAATTCACTACAAATTGAAATTTTGCAGGTAAGTCTTTACAATGAAAGTAATCAATTGATTTTAATACGACGTCTTCTTTCAGAAAAATTCTCAACAAATTGAAAATTTCTTTACAATTATCACTGCTTGCATGTAAGTCTTTACAATGAAAGTAATCAAATGATTTAATACGAAGTCCACTTTCAGGAAAATTCACCACAAATCGAAATTTTCCTTAAAATTATCACTGCTTGCCGGTAAGTCTATATAATGAAAGTAATCAAATGATTTAATACAAAGTCCTCTTTCAGAAAATTTCACCACAAATTGAAATTTTCTTACAAATTATCACTGCTTGCAAGTAAGCCTATACAATGGAAGTAATCAAATGGCTTAATACGAAATCCTCTTTCAGGAAAATTCACCACAAATTGAAGTTTTGTTTAAAACTATCACTGCTTGCAGGTAGGTCTTTACAATGAAAGTAATCAAATGATTTAATACGAAGTCCTTTTCAGAAAAATTCACCACAAATTGAAATTCTCTTTAAAATTATTACTGCTTGCAGGTAAGTCAATACAATGAAAGTAATCAAATGATTTAATACAAAGTCGTCTTTCAGGAAAATTCACAACAAACTGAAATTTTATTTAAAATTATCACTGCTTGCAGGTAAGTCTTTACAATGAAAGTAATCAATTGTTTTAATACGACGTCTTCTTTCAGAAAAATTCCCCACAAATTGAAATTTTCTTAAAAATTATAACTGCTTGCATGTAAGTCTATTCAATTAAAGTAATCAAACTGCTTGCAGGTATGTCTTTACAATGAAGATAATCAAATTAATTAATACGAAGTCGTATTTCAGAAAAATTCACCACAAATTGAAATTGTCTTTGAAATTATCCTTGCTAGTAGGTAAGTCTTTACAATGAAAGTAATCAATTGATTTTGATACGAAGTCTTCTTTCAGAAAAATTCTGCACAAATTGAATTTTTTTTTAAATTATAACTGCTTGCATGTATGTATTTTCAATGAAATTAATCATAATACTTGCAGGTATGTCTTTACAATGAAAGTAATCACATGATTTAATACGAAGTCGTCTTACAGGAAAATTCACTACAAATTGAAATTTTCTTTAAAATTATCACTGCTTGCAGGTAAGTCTTTACAATGAAAGTAATCAATTGATTTAATACGAAGTCGTCTTTCAGGAAAATTCACTACAAATTGAAATTTTCTTTAAAATTATCACTGCTTGCAGGTAAGTCTTTACAATGAAAGTAATCAACTGATTTAATTCGAAGTCCTTTTCAGGAAAATTCACCACAAATTGAAATTTTCTTTAAAATTATAACTGCGTGCAGGTAAGTCTATTCAATGAAAGTAATCAAATGATTTAATACGAAGTCGTCTTTCAGGAAAATTCACTACAAATTGAAATTTTCTTTAAAATTATCACTGCTTACAGGTAAGTCTTTACAATGACAGTAATCAATTGTTTTAATACGACGTCTACTTTCAGAAAAATTCTCCACAAATTTAAATTTTCTTTAAAATTATAACTGCTTGCATGTAAGTCTATTCAATGAAAGTAATCAAACTGCTTGCAGGTATGTCTTTACAATGAAGATAATCAAATTAATTAATACGAAGTCGTATTTCAGAAAATTTCACCACAAATTGAAATTGTCTTTGAAATTATCCCTGTTAGTAGGTAAGTCTTTACAATGAAAGTAATCAACTGATTTAATTCGAAGTCATTTTCAGGAAAATTCACCACAAATTGAAATTTTTCTTAAAATTATCACTGCTTGCAGGTAAGTCTATATAATAAAAGTAATCAAATGGTTTAATCCAAAGTCCTCTTTCAGAAAAGTTCACCACAAATTGAAATTTTCTTACAAATTATCACTGCTTGCAAGTAAGGCTATACATTGCAAGTAATCAAATGGCTTAATACGAAATCCTCTTTCAGGAAAATTCACCACAAATTGAAGTTTTCTTTAAAACTATCAGTGCTTGCAGGTAAGTCTTTACAATGAAAGTAATCAAATGATTTAATACGAAGTCCTCTTTCAGGAAAATTCACCACAAATCGAAATTTTCTTTAAAATTATTACTGCTTGCAGGTAAGTCTTTACAATGAAAGTAATCAACTGATTTTAATACTACGTCTGCTTTCAGAAAAATTCTCCTCAAATTGAAATTTTCTTTAAAATTATCACTGGTTGCAGGTAAGTCTATTCAATAAAAGTAGTCAAACTGCTTGCAGGTATGTCTTTACAATGAAAGTAATCAAATGATATAATACGAAGTCCTCTTTCAGAAAAATTCACAACAAATTGAAATTTTCTTTAAAATTATAACTGCGTGCAGGTAAGTCTATTCAATGAAAGTAATCAAATGATTTAATACGAAGTCGTCTTTCAGGAAAATTCACTACAAATTGAAATTTTCTTTAAAATTATCACTGCTTGCATGTAAGTCTTTACAATGAAAGTAATCAACTGATTTAATTCGAAGTCCTTTTCAGGAAAATTCACCACAAATTGAAATTTTCTTTAAAATTATGACTGCGTGCAGGTAAGTCTATTCAATGAAAGTAATCAAATGATTTAATACGAAGTCGTTTTTCAGGAAAATTCACTACAAATTGAAATTTTCTTTAAAATTATCACTGCTTGCAGGTAAGTCTTTACAATGAAAGTAATCAACTGATTTAATTCGAAGTCCTTTTCAGGAAAAGTTCACCACAAATTGAAATTTTCTTACAAATTATCACTGCTTGCAAGTAAGGCTATACATTGCAAGTAATCAAATGGCTTAATACGAAATCCTCTTTCAGGAAAATTCACCACAAATTGAAGTTTTCTTTAAAATTATCAGTGCTTGCAGGTAAGTCTTTACAATGAAAGTAATCAAATGATTTAATACGAAGTCCTCTTTCAGGAAAATTCACCACAAATCGAAATTTTCTTTAAAATTATTACTGCTTGCAGGTAAGTCTTTACAATGAAAGTAATCAACTGATTTTAATACTACGTCTGCTTTCAGAAAAATTCTCCTCAAATTGAAATTTTCTTTAAAATTATCACTGGTTGCAGGTAAGTCTATTCAATAAAAGTAGTCAAACTGCTTGCAGGTATGTCTTTACAATGAAAGTAATCAAATGATATAATACGAAGTCCTCTTTCAGAAAAATTCACAACAAATTGAAATTTTCTTTAAAATTATAACTGCGTGCAGGTAAGTCTATTCAATGAAAGTAATCAAATGATTTAATACGAAGTCGTCTTTCAGGAAAATTCACTACAAATTGAAATTTTCTTTAAAATTATCACTGCTTGCAGGTAAGGCTATACATTGGAAGTAATCAAATGACTTAATACGAAATCCTCTATCAGAAAAATTCACCACAAATTGAAGTTTTCTTTAAAACTATCACTGCTTGCAGGTAAGTCTTTACAATGAAAGTAATCAAATGATTTAATACGAAGTCGTCTTTCAGGAAATTCACTACAAATTGAAATTTTCTTTAAAATTATCACTGCTTGCAGGTAAGTCTTTACAATGAAAGTAATCAATTGAATTAATACAAAGTCGTCTTTCAAGAAAATTCACTACAAATTGAAATTTTCTTTAAAATTATCACTGCTTGCAGGTAAGTCTTTACAATGAAAGTAATCAACTGATTTAATTCGAATTCCTTTTCAGGAAAATTCACCACAAATTGAAATTTTTCTTAAAATTATCACTGCTTGCAGGTAAGTCTATATAATAAAAGTAATCAAATGATTTAATACAAAGTCCTCTTTCAGAAAAGTTCACCACAAATTGAAATTTTCTTACAAATTATCACTGCTTGCAAGTAAGGCTATACATTGGAAGTAATCAAATGGCTTAATACGAAATCCTCTTTCAGGAAAATTCACCACAAATTGAAGTTTTCTTTAAAACTATCACTGCTTGCAGGTAAGTCTTTACAATGAAAGTAATCAAATGATTTAATACGAAGTCGTCTTTCAGGAAAATTCACTACAAATTGAAATTTTCTTTAAAATTATCACTGCTTGCAGGTAAGTCTTTACAATGAAAGTAATCAATTGATTTAATACGAAGTCGTCTTTCAGGAAAATTCACTACAAATTGAAATTTTCTTTAAAATTATCACTGCTTGCAGGTAAGTCTTTACAATGAAAGTAATCAACTGATTTAATTCGAAGTCCTTTTCAGGAAAATTCACCACAAATTGAAATTTTCTTTAAAATTATAACTGCGTGCAGGTAAGTCTATTCAATGAAAGTAATCAAATGATTTAATACGAAGTCGTCTTTCAGGAAAATTCACTACAAATTGAAATTTTCTTTAAAATTATCACTGCTTACAGGTAAGTCTTTACAATGACAGTAATCAATTGATTTAATACGACGTCTACTTTCAGAAAAATTCTCCACAAATTTAAATTTTCTTTAAAATTATAACTGCTTGCATGTAAGTCTATTCAATGAAAGTAATCAAACTGCTTGCAGGTATGTCTTTACAATGAAGATAATCAAATTAATTAATACGAAGTCGTATTTCAGAAAATTTCACCACAAATTGAAATTGTCTTTGAAATTATCCCTGTTAGTAGGTAAGTCTTTACAATGAAAGTAATCAACTGATTTAATTCGAAGTCATTTTCAGGAAAATTCACCACAAATTGAAATTTTTCTTAAAATTATCACAGCTTGCAGGTAAGTCTATATAATAAAAGTAATCAAATGGTTTAATACAAAGTCCTCTTTCAGAAAAGTTCACCACAAATTGAAATTTTCTTACAAATTATCACTGCTTGCAATTAAGGCTATACATTGCAAGTAATCAAATGGCTTAATACGAAATCCTCTTTCAGGAAAATTCACCACAAATTGAAGTTTTCTTTAAAACTATCAGTGCTTGCAGGTAAGTCTTTACAATGAAAGTAATCAAATGATTTAATACGAAGTCCTCTTTCAGGAAAATTCACCACAAATCGAAATTTTATTTAAAATTATTACTGCTTGCAGGTAAGTCTTTACAATGAAAGTAATCAACTGATTTTAATACTACGTCTGCTTTCAGAAAAATTCTCCTCAAATTGAAATTTTCTTTAAAATTATCACTGGTTGCAGGTAAGTCTATTCAATAAAAGTAGTCAAACTGCTTGCAGGTATGTCTTTACAATGAAAGTAATCAAATGATATAATACGAAGTCCTCTTTCAGAAAAATTCACAACAAATTGAAATTTTCTTTAAAATTATAACTGCGTGCAGGTAAGTCTATTCAATGAAAGTAATCAAATGATTTAATACGAAGTCGTCTTTCAGGAAAATTCACTACAAATTGAAATTTTCTTTAAAATTATCACTGCTTGCAGGTAAGTCTTTACAATGAAAGTAATCAACTGATTTAATTCGAAGTCCTTTTCAGGAAAATTCACCACAAATTGAAATTTTCTTTAAAATTATGACTGCGTGCAGGTAAGTCTATTCAATGAAAGTAATCAAATGATTTAATACGAAGTCGTCTTTCAGGAAAATTCACTACAAATTGAGATTTTCTTTAAAATTATCACTGCTTGCAGGTAAGTCTTTACAATGAAAGTAATCAATTGATTTTAATAAGACGTCTTCTTTCAGAAAAATTCTCCACAAATTGAAATTTTCTTTACAATTATCACTGCTTGCAAATGATTTAATACGAAGTCGTCTTTCAGGAAAATTCACTACAAATTGAAATTTTCTTTAAAATTATCACTACTTGCAGGTAAGTCTTAACAATGAAAGTAATCCATTGATTTTAATAAGACGTCTTCTTTCAGAAAAATTCTCCACAAATTGAAATTTTCTTTACAATTATCACTGCTTGCATGTAAGTCTATTCAATGAAAGTAATCAAACTGCTTGCAGGTATGTCTTTACAATGAAAGTAATCAAATGATATAATACGAAGTCCTCTTTCAGAAAAATTTACAACAAATTGAAATTTTTCTTTAAAATTATAACTGCGTGCAGGTAAGTATATTCAATGAAAGTAATCAAATGATTTAATACGAAGTCCTCTTTCAGGAAAATTCACCAAAAATCGAAATTTTCTTTAAAATTATTACTGCTTGCAGGTAAGTCTTTACAATGAAAGTAATCAACTGATTTTAGTACTACGTCTGCTTTCAGAAAAATTCTCCACAAATTGAAATTTTCTTTAAAATTATCACTGGTTGCAGGTAAGTCTATTCAATGAAAGTAATCAAACTGCTTGCAGGTAGGTCTTTACAATGAAAGTAATCAATTGATTTTAATAAGACGTCTTCTTTCAGAAAAATTCTCCACAAATTGAAATTTTCTTTACAATTATCACTGCTTGCATGTAAGTCTATTCAATGAAAGTAATCAAACTGCTTGCAGGTATGTCTTTACAATGAAAGTAATCAAATGATATAATACGAAGTCCTCTTTCAGAAAAATTCACAACAAATTGAAATTTTTCTTTAAAATTATAACTGCGTGCAGGTAAGTCTATTCAATGAAAGTAATCAAATGATTTAATACGAAGTCGTCTTTCAGGAAAATTCACTACAAATTGATATTTTCTTTAAAATTATCACTGCTTGCAGGTAAGTCTTTACAATGAAAGTAATCAATTGATTTTAATAAGACGTCTTCTTTCAGAAAAATTCTCCACAAATTGAAATTTTCTTTACAATTATCACTGCTTGCATGTAAGTCTATTCAATGAAAGTAATCAAACTGCTTGCAGGTAAGTCTTTACAATGAATGTAATCAAATGATTTAATACGAAGTCCTCTTTCAGGAAAATTCACCACAATTCGAAATTTACTTTAAAATTATTACTGCTTGCAGGTAAGTCTTTACAATGAAAGTAATCAACTGATTTTAATACTACGTCTGCTTTCAGAAAAATTCTCCACAAATTGAAATTTTCTTTAAAATTATCACTGCTTGCAGGTAAGTCTATTCAATGAAAGTAATCAAACTGCTTGCAGGTAAGTCTTTACAATGAAAGTAATCAATTGATTTTAATAAGACGTCTTCTTTCAGAAAAATTCTCCACAAATTGAAATTTTCTTTACAATTATCACTGCTTGCATGTAAGTCTATTCAATGAAAGTAATCAAACTGCTTGCAGGTAAGTCTTTACAATGAAAGTAATCAAATGATTTAATACGAAGTCCTCTTTCAGGAAAATTCACCACAAATCGAATTTTTTCTTTAAAATTATTACTGCTTGCAGGTAAGTCTTTACAATGAAAGTAATCAATTGTTTTAATACGACGTCTTCTTTCAGAAAAATTCTCCACAAATTGAAATTTTCTTTAAAATTATCACTGGTTGCAGGTAAGTCTATTTAATGAAAGTAATCAAACTGCTTGCAGGTAAGTCTTTACAATGAAAGTAATCAATTGATTTTAATAAGACAAATTCTCCACAAATTGAAATTATCTTTACAATTATCACTGCTTGCATGTAAGTCTATTCAATGAAAGTAATCAAACTGCTTGCAGGTATGTCTTTACAATGAAAGTAATCAAATGATTTAATACGAAGTCCTCTTTCAGGAAAATTCAAAACAAATCGAAATTTTCTTTAAAATTATTACTGCTTGCAGGTAAGTCTTTACAATGAAAGTAATCAACTGATTTTAATACTACGTCTGCTTTCAGAAAAATTCTCCACAAATTGAAATTTTCTTTAAAATTATCACTGCTTGCAGGTAAGTCTATTCAATGAAAGTAATCAAACTGCTTGCAGGTAAGTCTTTACAATGAAAGTAATCAATTGATTTTAACAAGACGTCTTCTTTCAGAAAAATTCTCCACAAATTGAAATTTTCTTTACAATTATCACTGCTTGCATGTAAGTCTATTCAATGAAAGTAATCAAACTGCTTGCAGGTAAGTCTTTACAATGAAAGTAATCAAATGATTTAATACGAAGTCCTCTTTCAGGAAAATTCACCACAAATCGAATTTTTTCTTTAAAATTATTACTGCTTGCAGGTAAGTCTTTACAATGAAAGTAATCAATTGTTTTAATACGACGTCTTCTTTCAGAAAAATTCTCCACAAATTGAAATTTTCTTTAAAATTATAACTGCTTGCATGTAAGTCTATTCAATGAAAGTAATCAAACTGCTTGCAGGTATGTCTTTACAATGAAGATAATCAAATTAATTAATACGAAGTCGTATTTCAGAAAAATTCACCACAAATTGAAATTTTCTTTGAAATTATCCCTGCCTGTAGGTAAGTCTCTACAATGAAAGTAATCAATTGATTTTGATAAGAAGTCTTCTTTCAGAAAAATTCTGCACAAATTGATTTTTTTTTTTAAATTATAACTGCTTGCATGTATGTATATTCAATGAAAGTAATCATAATGCTTGCAGGTATGTCTTTACAATGAAAGTAATCGCATGATTTAATACGAAGTCGTCTTACAAGAAAATTCACAACAAATTGAAATTTTCTTTAATATTATCACTGCTTGCAGTTAAGTATTTACAATGAAAGTAATCAAATGATTTAATTCGAAGTGCTCTTTCAGAAAACTTCACCACAAATTGAAATTTTTCTTAAAATTATCACTGCTTGCAGGTAAGGCTATATAATGAAAGTAATCAAATGATTTAATACAAAGTCCTCTTTCAGAAAAATTCACCACAAATTGAAATTTTCTTACAAATTATCACTGCTTGTAAGTAAGGCTATACAATGGAAGTAATCAAATGGCTTAATACGAAATCCTCTTTCAGGAAAATTCACCACAAATTGAAGTTTTCTTTAAAACTATCACTGCTTGCTGGTAAGTCTTTACAATGAAAGTAATCAATTGATTTAATACGAAGTCGTCTTTCAGGAAAATTCACTACAAATTGAAATTTTCTTTAAAATTATCACTGCTTGCAGGTAAGTCTTTACAATGAAAGTAATCAATTGATTTTAATAAGACGTCTTCTTTCAGAAAAATTCTCCACAAATTGAAATTTTCTTTACAATTATCACTGCTTGCATGTAAGTCTATTCAATGAAAGTAATCAAACTGCTTGCAGGTAAGTCTTTACAATGAAAGTAATCAAATGATTTAATACGAAGTCCTCTTTCAGGAAAATTCACCACAAATCGAAATTTTCTTTAAAATAATTACTTCTTGCAGGTAAGTCTTTACAATGAAAGTAGTCAACTGATTTTAATACTACGTCTGCTTTCAGAAAAATTCTCCACAAATTGAAATTTTCTTTAAAATTATCACTGGTTGCAGGTAAGTCTATTCAATAAAAGTAGTCAAACTGCTTGCAGGTAAGTCTTTACAATGAAAGTAATCAATTGATTTTAATAAGACTTCTTCTTTCAGAAAAATGCTCCAAAAATTGAAATTTTCTTTACAATTATCACTGCTTGCAAATGATTTAATACGAAGTCGTCTTTCAGGAAAATTCACTACAAATTGAAATTTTCTTTAAAATTATCACTGCTTGCAGGTAAGTCTTTACAATGAAAGTAATCAATTGATTTTAATAAGACGTCTTCTTTCAGAAAAATTCTCCACAAATTGAAATTTTCTTTACAATTATCACTGCTTGCAAATGATTTAATACGAAGTCGTCTTTCAGGAAAATTCACTACAAATTGAAATTTTCTTTAAAATTATCACTACTTGCAGGTAAGTCTTAACAATGAAAGTAATCAATTGATTTTAATAAGACGTCTTCTTTCAGAAAAATTCTCCACAAATTGAAATTTTCTTTACAATTATCACTGCTTGCATGTAAGTCTATTCAATGAAAGTAATCAAACTGCTTGCAGGTATGTCTTTACAATAAAAGTAATCAAATGATATAATACGAAGTCCTCTTTGAGAAAAATTCACAACAAATTGAAATTTTTCTTTAAAATTATAACTGCGTGCAGGTAAGTCTATTCAATGAAAGTAATCAAATGATTTAATACGAAGTCCTCTTTCAGGAAAATTCACCACAAATCGAAATTTTCTTTAAAATTATTACTGCTTGCAGGTAAGTCTTTACAATGAAAGTAATCAACTGATTTTAGTACTACGTCTGCTTTCAGAAAAATTCTCCACAAATTGAAATTTTCTTTAAAATTATCACTGGTTGCAGGTAAGTCTATTCAATGAAAGTAATCAAACTGCTTGCAGGTAAGTCTTTACAATGAAAGTAATCAATTGATTTTAATAAGACGTCTTCTTTCAGAAAAATTCTCCACAAATTGAAATTTTCTTTACAATTATCACTGCTTGCATGTAAGTCTATTCAATGAAAGTAATCAAACTGCTTGCAGGTATGTCTTTACAATGAAAGTAATCAAATGATATAATACGAAGTCCTCTTTCAGAAAAATTCACAACAAATTGAAATTTTTCTTTAAAATTATAACTGCGTGCAGGTAAATCTATTCAATGAAAGTAATCAAATGATTTAATACGAAGTCGTCTTTCAGGAAAATTCACTACAAATTGATATTTTCTTTAAAATTATCACTGCTTGCAGGTAGGTCTTTACAATGAAAGTAATCAATTGATTTTAATAAGACGTCTTCTTTCAGAAAAATTCTCCACAAATTGAAATTTTCTTTACAATTATCACTGCTTGCATGTAAGTCTATTCAATGAAAGTAATCAAACTGCTTGCAGGTAAGTCTTTACAATGAATGTAATCAAATGATTTAATACGAAGTCCTCTTTCAGGAAAATTCACCACAATTCGAAATTTCCTTTAAAATTATTACTGCTTGCAGGTAAGTCTCTACAATGAAAGTAATCAACTGATTTTAATACTACGTCTGCTTTCAGAAAAATTCTCCACAAATTGAAATTTTCTTTAAAATTATCACTGGTTGCAGGTAAGTCTATTTAATGAAAGTAATCAAACTGCTTGCAGGTAAGTCTTTACAATGACAGTAATCAATTGATTTTAATAAGACGTCTTCTTTCAGAAAAATTCTCCACAAATTTAAATATTCTTTACAATTATCACTGCTTGCATGTAAGTCTATTCAATGAAAGTAATCAAACTGCTTGCAGGTATGTCTTTACAATGAAAGTAATCAAATGATATAATACGAAGTCCTCTTTCAGAAAAATTCACAACAAATTGAAATTTTCTTTAAAATTAGAACTGCGTGCAGGTAAGTCTATTCAATGAAAGTAATCAAATGATTTAATACGAAGTCGTCTTTCAGGAAAATTCACTACAAATTGAAATTGTCTTTAAAATTATCACTGCTTGCAGGTAAGTCTTTACAATGAAAGTAATCAATTGATTTTAATAAGACAAATTCTCCACAAATTGAAATTATCTTTACAATTATCACTGCTTGCATGTAAGTCTATTCAATGAAAGTAATCAAACTGCTTGCAGGTATGTCTTTACAATGAAAGTAATCAAATGATTTAATACGAAGTCCTCTTTCAGGAAAATTCAAAACAAATCGAAATTTTCTTTAAAATTATTACTGCTTGCAGGTAAGTCTTTACAATGAAAGTAATCAACTGATTTTAATACTACGTCTGCTTTCAGAAAAATTCTCCACAAATTGAAATTTTCTTTAAAATTATCACTGGTTGCAGGTAAGTCTATTCAATGAAAGTAATCAAACTGCTTGCAGGTAAGTCTTTACAATGAAAGTAATCAATTGATTTTAATAAGACGTCTTCTTTCAGAAAAATTCTCCACAAATTGAAATTTTCTTTACAATTATCACTGCTTGCATGTAAGTCTATTCAATGAAAGTAATCAAACTGCTTGCAGGTAAGGCTTTACAATGAAAGTAATCAAATGATTTAATACGAAGTCCTCTTTCAGGGAAATTCACCACATATCGAAATTTTTCTTTAAAATTATTACTGCTTGCAGGTAAGTCTTTACAATGAAAGTAATCAATTGTTTTAATACGACGTCTTCTTTCAGAAAAATTCTCCACAAATTGAAATTTTCTTTAAAATTATAACTGCTTGCATGTAAGTCTATTCAATGAAAGTAATCAAACTGCTTGCAGGTATGCCTTTACAATGAAGATAATCAAATTAATTAATACGAAGTCGTATTTCAGAAAAATTCACCACAAATTGAAATTGTCTTTGAAATTATCCCTGCCTGTAGTTAAGTCTTTACAATGAAAGTAATCAATTGATTTTGATAAGAAGTCTTCTTTCAGAAAATTTCTGCACAAATTGATTTTTTTTTTTTAATTTTAACTGCTTGCATGTATGTATATTCAATGAAAGTAATCATAATGCTTGCAGGTATGTCTTTACAATGAAAGTAATCGCATGATTTAATACGAAGTCGTCTTACAGGAAAATTCACAACAAATTGAAATTTTCTTTAAAATTATCACTGCTTGCAGTTAAGTATTTACAATGAAAGTAATCAAATGATTTAATTCGAAGTGCTCTTTCAGAAAACTTCACCACAAATTGAAATTTTTCTTAAAATTATCACTGCTTGCAGGTAAGTCTATATAATGAAAGTAATCAAATGATTTAATGCAAAGTCCTCTTTCAGAAAAATTCACAACAAATTGAAATTTTCTTACAAATTATCACTGCTTGCAAGTAAGGCTATACAATGGAAGTAATCAAATGGCTTAATACGAAATCCTCTTTCAGGAAAATTCACCACAAATTGAAGTTTTCTTTAAAACTATCACTGCTTGCAGGTAAGTCTTTACAATGAAAGTAATCAAATGATTTAATACGAAGTCGTCTTTCAGGAAAATTCACTACAAATTGAAATTTTCTTTAAAATTATCACTGCTTGCTGGTAAGTCTTTACAATGAAAGTAATCAATTGATTTAATACGAAGTCGTCTTTCAGGAAAATTCACTACAAATTGAAATTTTCTTTAAAATTATCACTGCTTGCAGGTAAGTCTTTACAATGAAAGTAATCAATTGATTTTAATAAGACGTCTTCTTTCAGAAAAATTCTCCACAAATTGAAATTTTCTTTACAATTATCACTGCTTGCATGTAAGTCTATTCAATGAAAGTAATCAAACTGCTTGCAGGTAAGTCTTTACAATGAAAGTAATCAAATGATTTAATACGAAGTCCTCTTTCAGGAAAATTCACCACAATTCGAAATTTTCTTTAAAATAATTACTTCTTGCAAGTAAGTCTTTACAATGAAAGTAATCAACTGATTTTAATACTACGTCTGCTTTCAGAAAAATTCTCCACAAATTGAAATTTTCTTTAAAATTATCACTGGTTGCAGGTAAGTCTATTCAATGAAAGTAGTCAAACTGCTTGCAGGTAAGTCTTCACAATGAAAGTAAGCAATTGATTTTAATAAGACTTCTTCTTTCAGAAAAATGCTCCAAAAATTGAAATTTTCTTTACAATTATCACTGCTTGCATGTAAGTCTATTCCATGAAAGTAATCAAACTGCTTGCAGGTATGTCTTTACAATGAAAGTAATCAAATGATATAAAACGAAGTCCTCTTTCATAAAAATTCACAACAAATTGAAATTTTCTTTAAAATTATAACTGCGTGCAAGTAAGTCTATTCAATGAAAGTAATCAAATGCTTTAATACGAAGTCGTCTTTCAGGAAAATTCACTACAAATTGAAATTTTCTTTAAAATTATCACTGCTTGCAGGTAAGTCTTTACAATGAAAGTAATCAATTGATTTTAATAAGACGTCTTCTTTCAGAAAAATTCTCCACAAATTGAAATTGTCTTTACAATTATCACTGCTTGCATGTAAGTCTATTCAATGAAAGTAATCAAACTGCTTGCAGGTAAGTCTTTACAATGAAAGTAATCAAATGATTTAATACGAAGTCCTCTTTCAGGAAAATTCACCACAAATCGAAATTTTCTTTAAAATTATTACTGCTTGCAGGTAAGTCTTTACAATGAAAGTAATCAACTGATTTAATTCGAAGTCCTTTTCAAGAAAATTCACCATAAATTGGAATTTTCTTTAAAATTATAACTGCGTGCAGGTAATCAATCAAAGAAAGTAATCAAATGATTTAATACGAAGTCGTCTTTCAGGAAAATTCACTACAAATTGAAATTTTCTTTAAAATTATCACTGCTTGCAGGTAAGTCTTTACAATGAAAGTAATCAATTGATTTTAATAAGACGTCTTCTTTCAGAAAAATTCTCCACAAATTGAAATTTTCTTTACAATTATCACTGCGTGCATGTAAGTCTATTCAATGAAAGTAATCAAACTGCTTGCAGGTAAGTCTTTACAACGAAAGTAATCAAATGATTTAATACGAAGTCCTCTTTCAGGAAAATTCACCACAAATTGAAATTTTCTTTAAAATTATAACTTCGTGCAGGTAAGTCTATTCAACGAAAGTAATCAAATGATTTAATACGAAGTCGTCTTTCAGGAAAATTCACTACAAATTGAAATTTTCTTTAAAATTATCACTGCTTGCAGGTAAGTCTTTACAATGAAAGTAATCAATTGATTTTAATAAGACGTCTTCTTTCAGAAAAATTCTCCACAAATTGAAATTTTCTTTACAATTATCACTGCTTGCATGTAAGTCTATTCAATGAATGTAATCAAACTGCTTGCAGGTATGTCTTTACAATGAAAGTAATCAAATGATATAATACGAAGTCCTCTTTCAGAAAAATTCACAACAAATTGAAATTTTCTTTAAAATTATAACTGCGTGCAGGTAAGTCTATTCAATGAAAGTAATCAAATGATTTAATACGAAGTCGTCTTTCAGGAAAATTCACTACAAATTGAAATTTTCTTTAAAATTATCACTGCTTGCAGGTAAGTCTTTACAATGAAAGTAATCAATTGATTTTAATAAGACGTCTTCTTTCAGAAAAATTCCCCACAAATTGAAATTTTCTTTACAATTATCACTGCTTGCATGTAAGTCTATTCAATGAAAGTAATCAAACTGCTTGCAGGTAAGTCTTTACAATGAAAGTAATCAAATGATTTAATACGAAGTCCTCTTTCAGGAAAATTCACCACAAATCGAAATTTTCTTTAAAATTATTACTGCTTGCAGGTAAGTCTTTACAATGAAAGTAATCAATTGATTTTAATACTACGTCTGCTTTCAGAAAAATTCTCCACAAATTGAAATTTTCTTTAAAATTAGCACTGGTTGCAGGTAAGTCTATTCAATGAAAGTAATCAAACTGCTTGCAGGTAAGTCTTTACAATGAAAGTTATCAATTGATTTTAATAAGACGTCTTCTTTCAGAAAAATTCTCCACAAATTGAAATTTTCTTTACAATTATCACTGCTTGCAGGTAAGTCTATTCAATGAAAGTAATCAAATGATTTAATACGAAGTCGTCTTTCAGGAAAATTCACTACAAATTGAAATTTTCTTTAAAATTATCACTGCTTGCAGGTAAGTCTTTACAATGAAAGTAATCAATTGATTTTAATAAGACGTCTTCTTTCAGAAAAATTCTCCACAAATTGAAATTTTCTTTACAATTATCACTGCTTGCATGTAAGTCTATTCAATGAAAGTAATCAAACTGCTTGCAGGTAAGTCTTTACAATGAAAGTAATCAAATGATTTATTACGAAGTCCTCTTTCAGGAAAATTCACCACAAATCGAAATTTTCTTTAAAATTATTACTGCTTGCAGGTAAGTCTTTACAATGAAAGTAATCAACTGATTTTAATACTACGTCTGCTTTCAGAAAAATTCTCCACAAATTGAAATTTTCTTTAAAATTATCACTGGTTGCAGGTAAGTCTATTCAATGAAAGTAATCAAACTGCTTGCAGGTAAGTCTTTACAATGAAAGTAATCAATTGATTTTAATAAGACGTCTTCTTTCAGAAAAATTCTCCACAAATTGAAATTTTCTTTACAATTATCACTGCTTGCATGTAAGTCTATTCAATGAAAGTAATCAAACTGCTTGCAGGTAAGTCTTTACAATGAAAGTAATCAAATGCTTTAATACGATGTCCTCTTTCAGGAAAATACACCACAAATCGAAATTTTCTTTAAAATTATTACTGCTTGCAGGTAAGTCTTTACAATGAAAGTAATCAACTGATTTTAATACTACGTCTGCTTTCAGAAAAATTCTCCACAAATTGAAATTTTCTTTAAAATTATCACTGGTTGCAGGTAAGTCTATTCAATGAAAGTAATCAAACTGCTTGCAGGTAAGTCTTTACAATGAAAGTAATCAATTGATTTTAATAAGACGTCTTCTTTCAGAAAAATTCTCCACAAATTGAAATTTTCTTTACAATTATCACTGCGTGCATGTAAGTCTATTCAATGAAAGTAATCAAACTGCTTGCAGGTAAGTCTTTACAACGAAAGTAATCAAATGATTTAATACGAAGTCCTCTTTCAGGAAAATTCACCACAAATTGAAATTTTCTTTAAAATTATAACTTCGTGCAGGTAAGTCTATTCAACGAAAGTAATCAAATGATTTAATACGAAGTCGTCTTTCAGGAAAATTCACTACAAATTGAAATTTTCTTTAAAATTATCACTGCTTGCAGGTAAGTCTTTACAATGAAAGTAATCAATTGATTTTAATAAGACGTCTTCTTTCAGAAAAATTCTCCACAAATTGAAATTTTCTTTACAATTATCACTGCTTGCATGTAAGTCTATTCAATGAATGTAATCAAACTGCTTGCAGGTATGTCTTTACAATGAAAGTAATCAAATGATATAATACGAAGTCCTCTTTCAGAAAAATTCACAACAAATTGAAATTTTCTTTAAAATTATAACTGCGTGCAGGTAAGTCTATTCTATGAAAGTAATCAAATGATTTAATACGAAGTCGTCTTTCAGGAAAATTCACTACAAATTGAAATTTTCTTTAAAATTATCACTGCTTGCAGGTAAGTCTTTACAATGAAAGTAATCAATTGATTTTAATAAGACGTCTTCTTTCAGAAAAATTCCCCACAAATTGAAATTTTCTTTACAATTATCACTGCTTGCATGTAAGTCTATTCAATGAAAGTAATCAAACTGCTTGCAGGTAAGTCTTTACAATGAAAGTAATCAAATGATTTAATACGAAGTCCTCTTTCAGGAAAATTCACCACAAATCGAAATTTTCTTTAAAATTATTACTGCTTGCAGGTAAGTCTTTACAATGAAAGTAATCAATTGATTTTAATACTACGTCTGCTTTCAGAAAAATTCTCCACAAATTGAAATTTTCTTTAAAATTAGCACTGGTTGCAGGTAAGTCTATTCAATGAAAGTAATCAAACTGCTTGCAGGTAAGTCTTTACAATGAAAGTTATCAATTGATTTTAATAAGACGTCTTCTTTCAGAAAAATTCTCCACAAATTGAAATTTTCTTTACAATTATCACTGCTTGCAGGTAAGTCTATTCAATGAAAGTAATCAAATGATTTAATACGAAGTCGTCTTTCAGGAAAATTCACTACAAATTGAAATTTTCTTTAAAATTATCACTGCTTGCAGGTAAGTCTTTACAATGAAAGTAATCAATTGATTTTAATAAGACGTCTTCTTTCAGAAAAATTCTCCACAAATTGAAATTTTCTTTACAATTATCACTGCTTGCATGTAAGTCTATTCAATGAAAGTAATCAAACTGCTTGCAGGTAAGTCTTTACAATGAAAGTAATCAAATGATTTATTACGAAGTCCTCTTTCAGGAAAATTCACCACAAATCGAAATTTTCTTTAAAATTATTACTGCTTGCAGGTAAGTCTTTACAATGAAAGTAATCAACTGATTTTAATACTACGTCTGCTTTCAGAAAAATTCTCCACAAATTGAAATTTTCTTTAAAATTATCACTGGTTGCAGGTAAGTCTATTCAATGAAAGTAATCAAACTGCTTGCAGGTAAGTCTTTACAATGAAAGTAATCAATTGATTTTAATAAGACGTCTTCTTTCAGAAAAATTCTCCACAAATTGAAATTTTCTTTACAATTATCACTGCTTGCATGTAAGTCTATTCAATGAAAGTAATCAAACTGCTTGCAGGTAAGTCTTTACAATGAAAGTAATCAAATGCTTTAATACGATGTCCTCTTTCAGGAAAATACACCACAAATCGAAATTTTCTTTAAAATTATTACTGCTTGCAGGTAAGTCTTTACAATGAAAGTAATCAACTGATTTTAATACTACGTCTGCTTTCAGAAAAATTCTCCACAAATTGAAATTTTCTTTAAAATTATCACTGGTTGCAGGTAAGTCTATTCAATGAAAGTAATCAAACTGCTTGCAGGTAAGTCTTTACAATGAAAGTAATCAATTGATTTTAATAAGACGTCTTCTTTCAGAAAAATTCTCCACAAATTGAAATTTTCTTTACAATTATCACTGCTTGCATGTAAGTCTATTCAATGAAAGTTATCAAACTGCTTGCAGGTATGTCTTTACAATGAAAGTAATCAAATGATATAATACGAAGTCCTCTTTCAGAAAAATTCACAACAAATTGAAATTTTCTTTAAAATTATAACTGCGTGCAGGTAAGTCTATTCAATGAAAGTAATCAAATGATTTAATACGAAGTCGTCTTTCAGGAAAATTCACTACAAATTGAAATTTTCTTTCAAATTATCACTGCTTGCAGGTAAGTCTTTACAATGAAAGTAATCAATTGATTTTAATAAGACGTCTTCTTTCAGAAAAATTCTCCACAAATTGAAATTTTCTTTACAATTATCACTGCTTGCATGTAAGTCTATTCAATGAAAGTAATCAAACTGCTTGCAGGTAAGTCTTTACAATGAAAGTAATCAAATGCTTTAATACGAAGTCCTCTTTCAGGAAAATTCAACACAAATCGAAATTTTCTTTAAAATTATTACTGCTTGCAGGTAAGTCTTTACAATGAAAGTAATCAACTGATTTTAATACTACGTCTGCTTTCAGAAAAATTCTCCACAAATTGAAATTTTCTTTAAAATTATCACTGGTTGCAGGTAAGTCTATCCAATGAAAGTAATCAAACTGCTTGCAGGTAAGTCTTTACAATGAAAGTAATCAATTGATTTTAATAAGACGTCTTCTTTCAGAAAAATTCTCCACAAATTGAAATTTTCTTTACAATTATCACTGCTTGCATGTAAGTCTATTCAATGAAAGTAATCAAACTGCTCGCAGGTATGTCATTACAATGAAAGTAATCAAATGATATAATACGAAGTCCTCTTTCAGAAAAATTCACAACAAATTGAAATTTTCTTTAAAATTATAACTGCGTGCAGGTAAGTCTATTCAATGAAAGTAATCAAATGATTTAATACGAAGTCGTCTTTCAGGAAAATTCAATACAAATTGAAATTTTCTTTAAAGTTATCACTGCTTGCAGGTAAGTCTTTACAATGAAAGTAATCAATTGATTTTAATAAGACGTCTTCTTTCTGAAAAATTCTCCACAAATTGAAATTTTCTTTACAATTATCACTGCTTGCATGTAAGTCTATTCAATGAAAGTAATCAAACTGCTTGCAGGTAAGTCTTTACAATGAAAGTAATCAAATGATTTAATACGAAGTCCTCTTTCAGGAAAATTCACCACAAATCGAAATTTTCTTTAAAATTATTACTGCTTGCAGGTAAGTCTTTACAACGAAAGTAATCAACTGATTTTAATACTACGTCTGCTTTCAGAAAAATTCTCCACAAATTGAAATTTTCTTTAAAATTATCACTGGTTGCAGGTAAGTCTATTCAATGAAAGTAATCAAACTGCTTGCAGGTAAGTCTTTACAATGAAAGTAATCAATTGATTTTAATAAGACGTCTTCTTTCAGAAAATTTCTCCACAAATTGAAATTTTCTTTACAATTATCACTGCTTGCATGTAAGTCTATTCAATGAAAGTAATCAAACTGCTTGCAGGTAAGTCTTTACAATGAAAGTAATCAAATGCTTTAATACGAAGTCCTCATTCAGGAAAATTCACCACAAATCGAAATTTTCTTTAAAATTATTACTGCTTGCAGGTAAGTCTTTACAATGAAAGTAATCAACTGATTTTAATACCACGTCTGCTTTCAGAAAAATTCTCCACAAATTGAAATTTTCTTTAAAATTATCACTGGTTGCAGGTAAGTCTATTCATTGAAAGTAATCAAACTGCTTGCAGGTAAGTCTTTACAATGAAAGTAATCAATTGATTTTAATAAGACGTCTTCTTTCAGAAAAATTCTCCACAAATGGAAATTTTCTTTACAATTATCACTGCTTGCATGTAAGTCTATTCAATGAAAGTAGTCAAACTGCTTGCAGGTATGTCTTTACAATGAAAGTAATCAAATGATATAATACGAAGTCCTCTTTCAGAAAAATTCACAACAAATTGAAATTTTCTTTAAAATTATAACTGCGTGCAGGTATGTCTATTCAATGAAAGTAATCAAATGATTTAATACGAAGTCGTCTTTCAGGAAAATTCACTACAAATTGAAATTTTCTTTTAAATTATCACTGCTTGCAGGTAAGTCTTTACAATGAAAGTAATCAATTGATTTTAATAAGACGTCTTCTTTCAGAAAAATTCTCCACAAATTGAAATTTTCTTTACAATTATCACTCCTTGCATGTAAGTCTATTCAATGAAAGTAATCAAACTGCTTGCAGGTAAGTCTTTACAATGAAAGTAATCAAATGATTTAATACGAAGTCCTCTTTCAGGAAAATTCACCACAAATCGAAATTTTCTTTAAAATTATTACTGCTTGCAGGTAAGTCTTTACAATGAAAGTAATCAACTGATTTTAATACTACGTCTGCTTTCAGAAAAATTCTCCACAAATTGAAATTTTCTTTAAAATTATCACTGGTTGCAGGTAAGTCTATTCAATGAAAGTAATCAAACTGCTTGCAGGTAAGTCTTTACAATGAAACTAATCAATTGATTTTAGTAAGACGTCTTCTTTCAGAAAAATTCTCCACAAATTGGAATTTTCTTTGCAATTATCACTGCTTGCATGTAAGTCTATTCAATGAAAGTAATCAAACTGCTTGCAGGTATGTCTTTACAATGAAAGTAATCAAATGATATAATACGAAGTCCTCTTTCAGAAAAATTCACAACAAATTGAAATTTTCTTTAAAATTATAACTGCGTGCAGGTAAGTCTATTCAATGAAAGTAATCAAATGATTTAATACGAAGTCGTCTTTCAGGAAAATTCACTACAAATTGAAATTTTCTTTAAAATTATCACTGCTTGCAGGTAAGTCTTTAGAATGAAAGTAATCAATTGATTTTAATAAGACGTCTTCTTTCAGAAAATTTCTCCACAAATTGAAATTTTCTTTACAATTATCACTGCTTGCATCTAAGTCTTTTCAATGAAAGTAATCAAACTGCTTGCAGGTAAGTCTTTACAATGAAAGTAATCAAATGATTTAATACGAAGTCCTCTTTCAGGAAAATTTACCACAAATCGAAATTTTTCTTTAAAATTATTACTGCTTGCAGTTAAGTCTTTACAATGAAAGTAATCAACTGATTTTAATACTACGTCTGCTTTCAGAAAAATTCTCCACAAATTGAAATTTTCTTTAAAATTATCACTGGTTGCAGGTAAGTCTATTCAATGAAAGTAATCAAACTGCTTGCAGGTAAGTATTTACAATGAAAGTACTCAAATGATTTAATTCGAAGTGCTCTTTCAGAAAAATTCACCACAAATTGAAATTTTCCTTAAAATTATCACTGCTTGCAGGTTAGTATATATTATGAAAGTAATCAAATGATTTAATACAAAGTACTCTTTCAGAAAAATTCACCAGAAATTGAAATTTTCTTACAAATTATCACTGCTGGCAAGTAAGGCTATACAATGGAAGTAACCAAATGGCTTAATACGAAATCCTCTTTCAGGAAAATTCACCACAAATTGAAGTTTTCTTTAAAACTATCACTGCTTGCAGGTAAGTCTTTACAATGAAAGTAATCAAATGATTTAATACGAAGTCCTTTTCAGAAAAATTCACCACAAATTGAAATTTTCTTTAAAATTATAACTGCTTGCAGGTAAGTCTATACAATGAAAGTAATCAAATGATTTAGTACGAAGTCCTCTTTCAGGAAAATTCACCACAAGCCGAAATTTTCTTTAAAATTATTACTGCTTGCAGGTAAGTCTTTACAATGAAACTAATCAATTGATTTTAATACGACCACTTCTTTCAGAAAAATTCTCCACAAATTGAAATGTTCTTTACAATTATCACTCCTTGCATGTAAGTCTATTCAATTAAAGTAATCAAACTGCTTGCAGGTAAGTCTTTACAATGAAAGTAATCAAATGATTTAATACGAAGTCCTCTTTCAGGAAAATTCACCACAAATCGAAATTTTCTTTAAAATTATTACTGCTTGCAGGTAAGTCTTTACAATGAAAGTAATCAACTGATTTTAATACTACGTCTGCTTTCAGAAAAATTCTCCACAAATTGAAATTTTCTTTAAAATTATCACTGGTTGCAGGTAAGTCTATTCAATGAAAGTAATCAAACTGCTTGCAGGTAAGTCTTTACAATGAAAGTAATCAATTGATTTTAATAAGACGTCTTCTTTCAGAAAAATTCTCCACAAATTGAAATTTTCTTTACAATTATCACTGCTTGCATGTAAGTCTATTCAATGAAAGTAATCAAACTGCTTGCAGGTATGTCTTTACAATGAAAGTAATCAAATGATATAATACGAAGTCCTCTTTAAGAAAAATTCAGAACAAATTGAAATTTTCTTTAAAATTATAACTGCGTGCAGGTAAGTCTATTCAATGAAAGTAATCAAATGATTTAATACGAAGTCGTCTTTCAGGAAAATTCACTACAAATTGAAATTTTCTTTAAAATTATCACTGCTTGCAGGTAAGTCTTTACAATGAAAGTAATCAATTGATTTTAATAAGACGTCTTCTTTCAGAAAAATTCTCCACAAATTGAAATTTTCTTTACAATTATCACTGCTTGCATGTAAGTCTATTCAATGAAAGTAATCAAACTGCTTGCAGGTATGTCTTTACAATGAAAGTAATCAAATGATATAATACGAAGTCCTCTTTCAGAAAAATTCACAACAAATTGAAATTTTCTTTAAAATTATAACTGCGTGCAGGTAAGTCTATTCAATGAAAGTAATCAAATGATTTAATACGAAGTCGCCTTTCAGGAAAATTCACTACAAATTGAAATTTTCTTTAAAATTATCACTGCTTGTAGGTAAGTCTTTACAATGAAAGTAATCAATTGATTTTAATAAGACGTCTGCTTTCAGAAAAATTCTCCACAAATTGAAATTTTCTTTACAATTATCACTGCTTGCATGTAAGTCTATTCAATGAAAGTAATCAAACTGCTTGCAGGTAAGTCTTTACAATGAAAGTAATCAATTGATTTTAATAAGACGTCTTCTTTCAGAAAAATTCTCCACAAATTGAAATTTTCTTTACAATTATCACTGCTTGCATGTAAGTCTATTCAATGAAAGTAATCAAACTGCTTGCAGGTATGTCTTTACAATAAAAGTAATCAAATGATATAATACGAAGTCCTCTTTCAGAAAAATTCACAACAAATTGAAATTTTCTTTAAAATTATAACTGCGTGCAGGTAAGTCTATTCAATGAAAGTAATCAAATGATTTAATAGGAAGTCGCCTTTCAGGAAAATTCACTACAAATTGAAATTTTCTTTAAAATTATCACTGCTTGCAGGTAAGTCTTTACAATGAAAGTAATCAATTGATTTTAATAAGACGTCTGCTTTCAGAAAAATTCTCCACAAATTGAAATTTTCTTTACAATTATCACTGCTTGCATGTAAGTCTATTCAATGAAAGTAATCAAACTGCTTGCAGGTAAGTCTTTACAATGAAAGTAATCAAATGATTTAATACGAAGTCCTCTTTCAGGAAAATTCACCACAAATCCAAATTTTCTTTAAAATTATTACTGCTTGCAGGTAAGTATTTACAATGAAAGTAATCAACTGATTTAATTCGAAGTCCCTTTCAAGAAAATTCACCACAAATTGAAATTTTCTTTAAAATTATAACTGCGTGCAGGTAAGTCTATTCAATGAAAGTAATCAAATGATTTAATACGAAGTCGTCTTTCAGGAAAATTCACTACAAATTGAAATTTTCTTTTAAATTATCACTGCTTGCAGGTAAGTCTTTACAATGAAAGTAATCAATTGATTTTAATAAGACGTCTTCTTTCAGAAAAATTCTCCACAAATTGAAATTTTCTTTACAATTATCACTGCTTGCATGTAAGTCTATTCAATGAAAGTAATCAAACTGCTTGCAGGTAAGTCTTTACAATGAAAGTAATCAAATGATTTAATACGAAGTCCTCTTTAAGGAAAATTCACCACAAATCGAAATTTTCTTTAAAATTATTACTGCTTGCAGGTAAGTCTTTACAATGAAAGTAATCAACTGATTTAATTCGAAGTCCTTTTCAGGAAAATTCACCACAAATCGAAATTTTCTTTAAAATTATAACTGCGTGCAGGTAAGTCTATTCAATGAAAGTAATCAAATGATTTAATACGAAGTCGTCTTTCAGGAAAACTCACTACAAATTGAAATTTTCTTTAAAATTATCACTGCTTGCAGGTAAGTCTTTACAATGAAAGTAATCAATTGATTTTAATAAGACGTCTTCTTTCAGAAAAATTCTCCACAAATTGAAATTTTCTTTACAATTATCACTGCTTGCATGTAAGTCTATTCAATGAAAGTAATCCAACTGCTTGCAGGTATGTCTTTACAATGAAAGTAATCAAATGATATAATACGAAGTCCTTTTTCAGAAAAATTCACAACAAATTGAAATTTTCTTTAAAATTATAACTGCGTGCAGGTAAGTCTATTCAATGAAAGTAATCAAATGATTTAATACGAAGTCGTCTTTCAGGAAAACTCACTACAAATTGAAATTTTCTTTAAAATTATCACTGCTTGCAGGTAAGTCTTTACAATGAAAGTAATCAATTGATTTTAATAAGACGTCTTCTTTCAGAAAATTCTCCACAAATTGAAATTTTCTTTACAATTATCACTGCTTGCATGTAAGTCTATTCAATGAAAGTAATCAAACTGCTTGCAGGTATGTCTTTACAATGAAAGTAATCAAATGATATAATACGAAGTACTATTTCAGAAAAATTCACAACAAATTGAAATTTTCTTTAAAATAATCACTGCTTGCAGGTAAGTCTATATAATGAAAGTAATCAAATGATTTAATACGAAGTCGTCTTTCAGGAAAATTCACTACAAATTGAAATTTTCTTTAAAATTATCACTGCTTGCAGGTAAGTCTTTACAATGAAAGTAATCAATTGATTTTAATAAGACGTCTGCTTTCAGAAAAATTCTCCACAAATTGAAATTTTCTTTACAATTATCACTGCTTGCATGTAAGTCTATTCAATGAAAGTAATCAAACTGCTTGCAGGTAAGTCTTTACAATGAAAGCAATCAAATGATTTAATACGAAGTCATCTTTCAGGAAAATTCACCACAAATCCAAATTTTCTTTAAAATTATTACTGCTTGCAGGTAAGTCTTTACAATGAAAGTAATCAACTGATTTAATTCGAAGTCCTTTTCAAGAAAATTCACCACAAATTGAAATTTTCTTTAAAATTATAACTGCGTGCAGGTAAGTCTATTCAATGAAAGTAATCTAATGATTTAATACGAAGTCGTCTTTCAGGAAAATTCACTACAAATTGAAATTTTCTTTTAAATTATCACTGCTTGCAGGTAAGTCTTTACAATGAAAGTAATCAATTGATTTTAATAAGACGTCTTCTTTCAGAAAAATTCTCCACAAATTGAAATTTTCTTTACAATTATCACTGCTTGCATGTAAGTCTATTCAATGAAAGTAATCAAACTGCTTGCAGGTAAGTCTTTACAATGAAAGTAATCAAATGATTTAATACGAAGTCCTCTTTAAGGAAAATTCACCACAAATCGAAATTTTCTTTCAAATTATTACTGCTTGCAGGTAAGTCTTTACAATGAAAGTAATCAACTGATTTAATTCGAAGTCCTTTTCAGGAAAATTCACCACAAATTGAAATTTTCTTTAAAATTATAACTGCGTGCAGGTAAGTCTATTCAATGAAAGTAATCAAATGATTTAATACGAAGTCGTCTTTCAGGAAAACTCACTACAAATTGAAATTTTCTTTAAAATAATCACTGCTTGCAGGTAAGTCTTTACAATGAAAGTAATCAATTGATTTTAATAAGACGTCTTCTTTCAGAAAAATTCTCCACAAATTGAAATTTTCTTTACAATTATCACTGCTTGCATGTAAGTCTATTCAATGAAAGTAATCAAACTGCTTGCAGGTATGTCTTTACAATGAAAGTAATCAAATGATATAATACGAAGTCCTCTTTCAGAAAAATTCACAACAAATTGAAATTTTCTTTAAAATTATAACTGCGTGCAGGTAAGTCTATTCAATGAAAGTAATCAAATGATTTAATACGAAGTCGCCTTTCAGGAAAATTCACTACAAATTGAAATTTTCTTTAAAATTATCACTGCTTGCAGGTAAGTCTTTACAATGAAAGTAATCAATTGATTTTAATAAGACGTCTGCTTTCAGAAAAATTCTCCACAAATTGAAATTTTCTTTACAATTATCACTGCTTGCATGTAAGTCTATTCAATGAAAGTAATCAAACTGCTTGCAGGTAAGTCTTTACAATGAAAGTAATCAATTGATTTTAATAAGACGTCTTCTTTCAGAAAAATTCTCCACAAATTGAAATTTTCTTTACAATTATCACTGCTTGCATGTAAGTCTATTCAATGAATGTAATCAAACTGCTTGCAGGTATGTCTTTACAATGAAAGTAATCAAATGATATAATACGAAGTCCTCTTTCAGAAAAATTCACAACAAATTGAAATTTTCTTTAAAATTATAACTGCGTGCAGGTAAGTCTATTCAATGAAAGTAATCAAATGATTTAATAGGAAGTCGCCTTTCAGGAAAATTCACTACAAATTGAAATTTTCTTTAAAATTATCACTGCTTGCAGGCAAGTCTTTACAATGAAAGTAATCAATTGATTTTAATAAGACGTCTGCTTTCAGAAAAATTCTCCACAAATTGAAATTTTCTTTACAATTATCACTGCTTGCATGTAAGTCTATTCAATGAAAGTAATCAAACTGCTTGCAGGTAAGTCTTTACAATGAAAGTAATCAAATGATTTAATACGAAGTCCTCTTTCAGGAAAATTCACCACAAATCCAAATTTTCTTTAAAATTATTACTGCTTGCAGGTAAGTCTTTACAATGAAAGTAATCAACTGATTTAATTCGAAGTCCTTTTCAAGAAAATTCACCACAAATTGAAATTTTCTTTAAAATTATAACTGCGTGCAGGTAAGTCTATTCAATGAAAGTAATCAAATGATTTAATACGAAGTCGTCTTTCAGGAAAATTCACTACAAATTGAAATTTTCTTTTAAATTATCACTGCTTGCAGGTAAGTCTTTACAATGAAAGTAATCAATTGATTTTAATAAGACGTCTTCTTTCAGAAAAATTCTCCACAAATTGAAATTTTCTTTACAATTATCACTGCTTGCATGTAAGTCTATTCAATGAAAGTAATCAAACTGCTTGCAGGTAAGTCTTTACAATGAAAGTAATCAAATGATTTAATACGAAGTCCTCTTTAAGGAAAATTCACCACAAATCGAAATTTTCTTTAAAATTATTACTGCTTGCAGGTAAGTCTTTACAATGAAAGTAATCAACTGATTTAATTCGAAGTCCTTTTCAGGAAAATTCACCACAAATTGAAATTTTCTTTAAAATTATAACTGCGTGCAGGTAAGTCTATTCAATGAAAGTAATCAAATGATTTAATACGAAGTCGTCTTTCAGGAAAACTCACTACAAATTGAAATTTTCTTTAAAATTATCACTGCTTGCAGGTAAGTCTTTACAATGAAAGTAATCAATTGATTTTAATAAGACATCTTCTTTCAGAAAAATTCTCCACAAATTGAAATTTTCTTTACAATTATCACTGCTTGCATGTAAGTCTATTCAATGAAAGTAATCAAACTGCTTGCAGGTATGTCTTTACAATGAAAGTAATCAAATGATATAATACGAAGTCCTATTTCTGAAAAATTCACAACAAATTGAAATTTTCTTTAAAATAATCACTGCTTGCAGGTAAGTCTATATAATGAAAGTAATCAAATGATTTAATACGAAGTCGTCTTTCAGGAAAATTCACTACAAATTGAAATTTTCTTTAAAATTATCACTGCTTGCAGGTAAGTCTTTACAATGAAAGTAATCAACTGATTTAATTGGAAGTCCTTTTCAGGAAAATTCACCACAAATTGAAATTTTCTTTAAAATTATAACTGCGTGCAGGTAAGTCTATTCAATGAAAGTAATCAAATGATTTAATACGAAGTCGTCTTTCAGCAAAATTCACTACAAATTGAAATTTTCTTTAAAATTATCACTGCTTGCAGGTAAGTCTTTACAATGAAAGTAATCAATTGATTTTAATAAGACGTCTTCTTTCAGAAAAATTCTCCACAAATTGAAATTTTCTTTACAATTATCACTGCTTTCATGTAAGTCTATTCAATGAAAGTAATCAAACTGCTTGCAGGTATGTCTTTACAATGAATGTAATCAAATGATATAATACGAAGTCCTCTTTCAGAAAAATTCACAACAAATTGAAATTTTCTTTAAAATTATAACTGCGTGCAGGTAAGTCTATTCAATGAAAGTAATCAAATGATTTAATACGAAGTCGCCTTTCAGGAAAATTCACTACAAATTGAAATTTTTTTTTTAAATTATCACTGCTTGCAGGTAAGTCTTTACAATGAAAGTAATCAATTGATTTTAATAAGACGTCTGCTTTCAGAAAAATTCTCCACAAATTGAAATTTTCTTTACAATTATCACTGCTTGCATGTAAGTCTATTCAATGAAAGTAATCAAACTGCTTGCAGGTAAGTCTTTACAATGAAAGTAATCAAATGATTTAATACGAAGTCCTCTTTCAGGAAAATTCACCACAAATCCAAATTTTCTTTAAAATTATTACTGCTTGCAGGTAAGTCTTTACAATGAAAGTAATCAACTGATTTAATTCGAAGTCCTTTTCAAGAAAATTCACCACAAATTGAAAGTTTCTTTAAAATTATAAGTGCGTGCAGGTAAGTCTATTCAATGAAAGTAATCAAATGATTTAATACGAAGTCGTCTTTCAGGAAAATTCACTACAAATTGAAATTTTCTTTTAAATTATCACTGCTTGCAGGTAAGTCTTTACAATGAAAGTAATCAATTGATTTTAATAAGACGTCTTCTTTCAGAAAAATTCTCCACAAATTGAAATTTTCTTTACAATTATCACTGCTTGCATGTAAGTCTATTCAATGAAAGTAATCAAACTGCTTGCAGGTATGTCTTTACAATGAAAGTAATCAAATGATTTAATACGAAATCCTCTTTAAGGAAAATTCACCACAAATCGAAATTTTCTTTAAAATTATTACTGCTTGCAGGTAAGTCTTTACAATGAAAGTAATCAACTGATTTAATTCGAAGTCCTTTTCAGGAAAATTCACCACAAATTGAAATTTTCTTTAAAATTATAACTGCGTGCAGGTAAGTCTATTCAATGAAAGTAATCAAATGATTTAATACGAAGTCGCCTTTCAGGAAAATTCACTACAAATTGAAATTTTTTTTAAAATTATCACTGCTTGCAGGTAAGTCTTTACAATGAAAGTAATCAATTGATTTTAATAAGACGTCTGCTTTCAGAAAAATTCTCCACAAATTGAAATTTTCTTTACAATTATCACTGCTTGCATGTAAGTCTATTCAATGAAAGTAATCAAACTGCTTGCAGGTAAGTCTTTACAATGAAAGTAATCAAATGATTTAATACGAAGTCCTCTTTCAGGAAAATTCACCACAAATCCAAATTTTCTTTAAAATTATTACTGCTTGCAGGTAAGTCTTTACAATGAAAGTAATCAACTGATTTAATTCGAAGTCCTTTTCAAGAAAATTCACCACAAATTGAAAGTTTCTTTAAAATTATAAGTGCGTGCAGGTAAGTCTATTCAATGAAAGTAATCAAATGATTTAATACGAAGTCGTCTTTCAGGAAAATTCACTACAAATTGAAATTTTCTTTTAAATTATCACTGCTTGCAGGTAAGTCTTTACAATGAAAGTAATCAATTGATTTTAATAAGACGTCTTCTTTCAGAAAAATTCTCCACAAATTGAAATTTTCTTTACAATTATCACCAATTATCACTGCTTGCATGTAAGTCTATTCAATGAAAGTAATCAAACTGCTTGCAGGTATGTCTTTACAATGAAAGTAATCAAATGATATAATACGAAGTCCTATTTCTGAAAAATTCACAACAAATTGAAATTTTCTTTAAAATAATCACTGCTTGCAGGTAAGTCTATATAATGAAAGTAATCAAATGATTTAATACGAAGTCGTCTTTCAGGAAAATTCACTACAAATTGAAATTTTCTTTAAAATTATCACTGCTTGCAGGTAAGTCTTTACAATGAAAGTAATCAACTGATTTAATTGGAAGTCCTTTTCAGGAAAATTCACCACAAATTGAAATTTTCTTTAAAATTATAACTGCGTGCAGGTAAGTCTATTCAATGAAAGTAATCAAATGATTTAATACGAAGTCGTCTTTCAGCAAAATTCACTACAAATTGAAATTTTTCTTTAAAATTATCACTGCTTGCAGGTAAGTCTTTACAATGAAAGTAATCAATTGATTTTAATAAGACGTCTTCTTTCAGAAAAATTCTCCACAAATTGAAATTTTCTTTACAATTATCACTGCTTGCATGTAAGTCTATTCAATGAAAGTAATCAAACTGCTTGCAGGTATGTCTTTACAATGAAAGTAATCAAATGATTTAATACGAAGTCCTCTTTAAGGAAAATTCACCACAAATCGAAATTTTCTTTAAAATTATTACTGCTTGCAGGTAAGTCTTTACAATGAAAGTAATCAACTGATTTAATTCGAAGTCCTTTTCAGGAAAATTCACCACAAATTGAAATTTTCTTTAAAATTATAACTGCGTGCAGGTAAGTCTATTCAATGAAAGTAATCAAATGATTTAATACGAAGTCGTCTTTCAGGAAAACTCACTACAAATTGAAATTTTCTTTAAAATTATCACTGCTTGCAGGTAAGTCTTTACAATGAAAGTAATCAATTGATTTTAATAAGACGTCTTCTTTCAGAAAAATTCTCCACAAATTGAAATTTTCTTTACAATTATCACTGCTTGCATGTAAGTCTATTCAATGAAAGTAATCAAACTGCTTGCAGGTATGTCTTTACAATGAAAGTAATCAAATGATATAATACGAAGTCCTTTTTCAGAAAAATTCACAACAAATTGAAATTTTCTTTAAAATTATAACTGCGTGCAGGTAAGTCTATTCAATGAAAGTAATCAAACTGCTTGCAGGTATGTCTTTACAATGAAAGTAATCAAATGATATAATACGAAGTCCTCGTTCAGAAAAATTCACAACAAATTGAAATTTTCTTTAAAATTATAACTGCGTGCAGGTAAGTCTATTCAATGAAAGTAATCAAATGATTTAATACGAAGTCGTCTTTCAGGAAAATTCACTACAAATTGAAATTTTCTTTCAAATTATCACTGCTTGCAGGTAAGTCTTTACAATGATAGTAATCAATTGATTTTAATAAGACGTCTTCTTTCAGAAAAATTCTCCACAAATTGAAATTTTCTTTACAATTATCACAGCTTGCATGTAAGTCTATTCAATGAAAGTAATCAAACTGCTTGCAGGTAAGTCTTTACAATGAAAGTAATCAAATGATTTAATACGAAGTCCTCTTTCAGGAAAATTCACCACAAATCGAAATTTTCTTTAAAATTATTACTGCTTGCAGGTAAGTCTTTACAATGAAAGTAATCAACTGATATTAATACTACGTCTGCTTTCAGAAAAATTCTCCACAAATTGAAATTTTGTTTACAATTATCAATGCTTGCATGTAAGTCTATTCAATGAAAGTAATCAAACTGCTTGCAGGTATGTCTTTATAATGAAAGTAATCAAATGATTTAGTACGAAGTCCTCTTTCAGAAAAATTCACCACAAATTGAAATTTTCTTTAAAATTATCACTGCTTGCAGGTAAGTCTTTACAATGAAAGTAATCAAATGATTTAATACGAAGTCCTCTTTCAGGAAAATTCTCCACAAATTGAAATTTTCTTTAAAATTATCACTGGTTGCAGGTAAGTCTATTCAATGAAAGTAATCAAACTGCTTGCAGGTAAGTATTTACAATGAAAGTACTCAAATGATTTAATTCGAAGTGCTCTTTCAGAAAAATTCACCACAAATTGAAATTTTCCTTAAAATTATCGCTGCTTGCAGGTAAGTCTATATAATGAAAGTAATCAAATGAATTAATACAAAGTCCTCTTTCAGAAAAATTCTCCACAAATTGAAATTTTCTTTAAAATTATAACTACTTGCAGATAAGTCTATACAATGAAAGCAATCAAATGATTTAATACGAAGTCGTCTTTCAGGAAAATTCACCACAAACTGAAATTTTCTTTAAAATTATCACTGCTTGCAGGTAAGTCTTTACAATGAAAGTAATCAATTGTTTTAATACGACGTCTTCTTTCAGAAAAATTCTCCACAAATTGAAATTTTCTTTAAAATTATAACTGCTTGCATGTAAGTCTATTCAATGAAAGTAATCAAACTGCTTGCAGGTATGTCTTTACAATGAAGATAATGAAATTAATTAATTCGAAGTCGTCTTTCAGAAAAATTCACCATAAATTGAAATTGTCTTTGAAATTATCGCTGCTAGTAGGTAAGTCTTTACAATGAAAGTAATCAATTGGTTTTAATACGAAGTCTTCTTTCAGAAAAATTCTGTACAAATTTAAATTTTACTTAAAATTATAACTGCTTGCAGGTAAGTCTGTACAATGAAAGTAATCAAATTAATTAATACGAAGTCGTCTTTCAGGAAAATTCACCACAAATTGAAATTTTCTTTAAAATAATCACTGCTTGCAGGTAAGTCTATATAATGAAAGTAATCAAATGATTTAATACGAAGTCGTCTTTCAGGAAAATTCACTACAAATTGAAATTTTCTTTAAAATTATCACTGCTTGCAGGTAAGTCTTTACAATGAAAGTAATCAACTGATTTAATTCGAAGTCCTTTTCAGGAAAATTCACCACAAATTGAAATTTTCTTTAAAATTATAACTGCGTGCACGTAAGTCTATTCAATCAAAGTAATCAAATGATTTAATACGAAGTCGTCTTTCAGGAAAATTCACTACAAATTGAAATTTTCTTTAAAATTATCACTGCTTGCAGGTAAGTCTTTACAATGAAAGTAATCAATTGAATTTAATAAGACGTCTTCTTTCAGAAAAATTCTCCACAAATTGAAATTTTCTTTACAATTATCACTGCTTGCATGTAAGTCTATTCAATGAAAGTAATCAAACTGCTTGCAGGTATGTCTTTACAATGAAAGTAATCAAATGATATAATACGAAGTCCTCTTTCAAAAAATTCACAACAAATTGAAATTTTCTTTAAAATTATAACTGCGTGCAGGTAAGTCTATTCAATGAAAGTAATCAAATGATTTAATACGAAGTCGCGTTTCAGGAAAATTCACTACAAATTGAAATTTTCTTTAAAATTATCACTGCTTGCAGGTAAGTCTTTACAATGAAAGTAATCAATTGATTTTAATAAGACGTCTTCTTTCAGAAAAATTCTCCACAAATTGAAATTTTCTTTACAATTATCACTGCTTGCATGTAAGTCTATTCAATGAAAGTAATCAAACTGCTTGCAGGTAAGTCTTTACAATGAAAGTAATCAAATGATTTAATACGAAGTCCTCTTTAAAGAAAATTCACCACAAATCGAAATTTTCTTTAAAATTATTACTGCTTGCAGGTAAGTCTTTACAATGAAAGTAATCAACTGATTTAATTCGAAGTCCTTTTCAGGAAAATTCACCACAAATTGAAATTTTCTTTAAAATTATAACTGCGTGCAGGTAAGTCTATTCAATGAAAGTAATCAAATGATTTAATACGAAGTCGTCTTTCAGGAAAACTCACTACAAATTGAAATTTTCTTTAAAATTATTACTGCTTGCAGGTAAGTCTTTACAATGAAAGTAATCAATTGATTTTAATAAGACGTCTTCTTTCAGAATAATTCTCCACAAATTGAAATTTTCTTTACAATTATCACTGCTTGCATGTAAGTCTATTCAATGAAAGTAATCAAACTGCTTGCAGGTATGTCTTTACAATGAAAGTAATCAAATGATATAATACGAAGTCCTTTTTCAGAAAAATTCACAACAAATTGAAATTTTCTTTAAAATTATAACTGCGTGCAGGTAAGTCTATTCAAAGAAAGTAATCAAATGATTTAATACGAAGTCGTCTTTCAGGAAAACTCACTACAAATTGAAATTTTCTTTAAAATTATCACTGCTTGCAGGTAAGTCTTTACAATGAAAGTAATCAATTGATTTTAATAAGACGTCTTCTTTCAGAAAAATTCTCCACAAATTGAAATTTTCTTTACAATTATCACTGCTTGCATGTAAGTCTATTCAATGAAAGTAATCAAACTGCTTGCAGGTATGTCTTCACAATGAAAGTAATCAAATGATATAATACGAAGCCCTATTTCTGAAAAATTCACAACAAATTGAAATTTTCTTTAAAATAATCACTGCTTGCAGGTAAGTCTATATAATGAAAGTAATCAAATGATTTAATACGAAGTCGTCTTTCAGGAAAATTCACTACAAATTGAAATTTTCTTTAAAATTATAACTGCTTGCATGTAAGTCTATTCAATGAAAGTAATCAAACTGCTTGCAGGTATGTCTTTACAATGAAGATAATGAAATTAATTAATACGAAGTCGTCTTTCAGAAAAATTCACCATAAATTGAAATTGTCTTTGAAATTATCGCTGCTAGTAGGTAAGTCTTTACAATGAAAGTAATCAATTGGTTTTAATACGAAGTCTTCTTTCAGAAAAATTCTGTACAAATTTAAATTTTATTTAAAATTATAACTGCTTGCAGGTAAGTCTGTACAATGAAAGTAATCAAATTAATTAATACGAAGTCGTCTTTCAGGAAAATTCACCACAAATTGAAATTTTCTTTAAAATAATCACTGCTTGCAGGTAAGTCTATATAATGAAAGTAATCAAATGATTTAATACGAAGTCGTCTTTCAGGAAAATTCACTACAAATTGAAATTTTCTTTAAAATTATCACTGCTTGCAGGTAAGTCTTTACAATGAAAGTAATCAACTGATTTAATTCGAAGTCCTTTTCAGGAAAATTCACCACAAATTGAAATTTTCTTTAAAATTATAACTGCGTGCACGTAAGTCTATTCAATCAAAGTAATCAAATGATTTAATACGAAGTCGTCTTTCAGGAAAATTCACTACAAATTGAAATTTTCTTTAAAATTATCACTGCTTGCAGGTAAGTCTTTACAATGAAAGTAATCAATTGAATTTAATAAGACGTCTTCTTTCAGAAAAATTCTCCACAAATTGAAATTTTCTTTACAATTATCACTGCTTGCATGTAAGTCTATTCAATGAAAGTAATCAAACTGCTTGCAGGTATGTCTTTACAATGAAAGTAATCAAATGATATAATACGAAGTCCTCTTTCAAAAAATTCACAACAAATTGAAATTTTCTTTAAAATTATAACTGCGTGCAGGTAAGTCTATTCAATGAAAGTAATCAAATGATTTAATACGAAGTCGCGTTTCAGGAAAATTCACTACAAATTGAAATTTTCTTTAAAATTATCACTGCTTGCAGGTAAGTCTTTACAATGAAAGTAATCAACTGATTTAATTCGAAGTCCTTTTCAGGAAAATTCACCACAAATTGAAATTTTCTTTAAAATTATAACTGCGTGCACGTAAGTCTATTCAATCAAAGTAATCAAATGATTTAATACGAAGTCGTCTTTCAGGAAAATTCACTACAAATTGAAATTTTCTTTAAAATTATCACTGCTTGCAGGTAAGTCTTTACAATGAAAGTAATCAATTGAATTTAATAAGACGTCTTCTTTCAGAAAAATTCTCCACAAATTGAAATTTTCTTTACAATTATCACTGCTTGCATGTAAGTCTATTCAATGAAAGTAATCAAACTGCTTGCAGGTATGTCTTCACAATGAAAGTAATCAAATGATATAATACGAAGCCCTATTTCAGAAAAATTCACAACAAATTGAAATTTTCTTTAAAATAATCACTGCTTGCAGGTAAGTCTATATAATGAAAGTAATCAAATGATTTAATACGAAGTCGTCTTTCAGGAAAATTCACTACAAATTGAAATTTTCTTTAAAATTATCACTGCGTGCAGGTAAGTCTTTACAATGAAAGTAATCAATTGATTTTAATAAGACGTCTGCTTTCAGAAAAATTCTCCACAAATTGAAATTTTCTTTAAAATTATCACTGCTTGCAGGTAAGTCTTTACAATGAAAGTAATCAATTGATTTTAATAAGACGTCTTCTTTCAGAAAAATTCTCCACAAATTGAAATTTTCTTTACAATTATCACTGCTTGCATGCAAGTCTATTCAATGAAAGTAATCAAACTGCCTGCAGGTAAGTCTTTACAATGAAAGTAATCAAATGATTTAATACGAAGTCCTCTTTCAGGAAAATTCACCACAAATCGAAATTTTCTTTAAAATTATTACTGCTTGCAGGTAAGTCTTTACAATGAAAGTAATCAACTGATTTAATTCGAAGTCCTTTTCAGGAAAATTCACCACAAATTGAAATTTTCTTTAAAATTATAACTGCGTGCAGGTAAGTCTATTCAATGAAAGTAATCAAATGATTAAATACGAAGTCGTCTTTCAGGAAAACTCACAACAAATTGAAATTTTCTTTAAAATTATCACTGTTTGCAGGTAAGTCTTTACAATGAAAGTAATCAATTGATTTTAATAAGACGTCTTCTTTCAGAAAAATTCTCCACAAGTTGAAATTTTCTTTACAATTATCACTGCTTGCATGTAAGTCTATTCAATGAAAGTAATCAAACTGCTTGCAGGTATGTCTTTACAATGAAAGTAATCAAATGATATAATACGAAGTCCTCGTTCAGAAAAATTCACTACAAATTGAAATTTTCTTTAAAATTATAACTGCGTGCAGGTAACTCTATTCAATGAAAGTAATCAAATGATTTAATACGAAGTCGTCTTTCAGGAAAATTCACTACAAATTGAAATTTTCTTTCAAATTATCACTGCTTGCAGGTAAGTCTTTACAATGATAGTAATCAATTGATTTTAATAAGACGTCTTCTTTCAGAAAAATTCTCCACAAATTGAAATTTTCTTTACAATTATCACTGCTTGCATGTAAGTCTATTCAATGAAAGTAATCAAACTGCTTGCAGGTAAGTCTTTACAATGAAAGTAATCAAATGATTTAATACGAAGTCCTCTTTCAGGAAAATTCACCACAAATCGAAATTTTCTTTAAAATTATTACTGCTTGCAGGTAAGTCTTTACAATGAAAGTAATCAACTGATATTAATACTACGTCTGCTTTCAGAAAAATTCTCCACAAATTGAAATTTTGTTTACAATTATCAATGCTTGCATGTAAGTCTATTCAATGAAAGTAATCAAATGATTTAATACGAAGTCGTCTTTCAGGAAAATTCACTACAAATTGAAATTTTCTTTCAAATTATCACTGCTTGCAGGTAAGTCTTTACAATGATAGTAATCAATTGATTTTAATAAGACGTCTTCTTTCAGAAAAATTCTCCACAAATTGAAATTTTCTTTACAATTATCACTGCTTGCATGTAAGTCTATTCAATGAAAGTAATCGAACTGCTTGCAGGTAAGTCTTTACAATGAAAGTAATCAAATGATTTAATACGAAGTCCTCTTTCAGGAAAATTCACCACAAATCGAAATTTTCTTTAAAATTATTACTGCTTGCAGGTAAGTCTTTACAATGAAAGTAATCAACTGATTTAATTCGAAGTCCTTTTCAGGAAAATTCACCACAAATTGATATTTTCTTTAAAATTATAACTGCGCGCAGGTAAGTCTATTCAATGAAAGTAATCAAATGATTTAATACGAAGTCGTCTTTCAGGAAAATTCACTACAAATTGAAATTTTCTTTCAAATTATCACTGCTTGCAGGTAAGTCTTTACAATGACAGTAATCAATTGATTTTAATAAGACGTCTTCTTTCAGGAAAATTCACCACAAACTAAAATTTTCTTTAAAATTATTACTGCTTGCAGGTAAGTCTTTACAATGAAAGTAATCAATTGTTTTAATACGACGTTTTCTTTCAGAAAAATTCTCCACAAATTGAAATTTTCTTTAAAATTATAACTGCTTGCATGTAAGTCTATTCAATGAAAGTAATCAAACTGCTTGCAGGTATGTCTTTACAATGAAGATAATCAAATTAAATAATACGAAGTCGTCTTTCAGAAAAATTCACCACAAATTGAAATTGTCTTTGAAATTATCGCTGCTAGTAGGTAAGTCTTTACAATGAAAGTATTCAATTGGTTTTAATACGAAGTCTTCTTTCAGAAAAATTCTGTACAAATTTAAATTTTCTTTAAAATTATAACTGCTTGCAGGTAAGTCTGTACAATGAAAGTAATCAAATGATTTAATACGAAGTCGTCTTTCAGGAAAATTCACCACAAATTGAAATTTTCTTTAAAATTATAACTGCGTGCAGGTAAGTCTATTCAAAGAAAGTAATCAAATGATTTAATACGAAGTCGTCTTTCAGGAAAACTCACTACAAATTTAAATTTTCTTTAAAATTATCACTGCTTGCAGGTAAGTCTTTACAATGAAAGTAATCAATTGATTTTAATAAGACGTCTTCTTTCAGAAAAATTCTCCACAAATTGAAATTTTCTTTACAATTATCACTGCTTGCATGTAAGTCTATTCAATGAAAGTAATCAATTGATTTTAATAAGACGTCTTCTTTCAGAAAAATTCTCCACAAATTGATATTTTCTTTACAATTATCACTGCTTGCATGTAAGTCTATTCAATGAAAGTAATCGAACTGCTTGCAGGTAAGTCTTTACAATGAAAGTAATCAAATGATTTAATACGAAGTCCTCTTTCAGGAAAATTCACCACAAATCGAAATTTTCTTTAAAATTATTACTGCTTGCAGGTAAGTCTTTACAATGAAAGTAATCAACTGATTTAATTCGAAGTCCTTTTCAGGAAAATTCATCACAAATTGAAATTTTCTTTAAAATTATAACTGCGTGCAGGTAAGTCTATTCAATGAAAGTAATCAAATGATTTAATACGAAGTCGTCTTTCAGGAAAACTCACTACAAATTGAAATTTTCTTTAAAATTATCACTGCTTGCAGGTAAGTCTTTACAATGAAAGTAATCAATTGATTTTAATAAGACGTCTTCTTTCAGAAAAATTCTCCACAAATTGATATTTTCTTTACAATTATCACTGCTTGCATGTAAGTCTATTCAATGAAAGTAATCGAACTGCTTGCAGGTAAGTATTTACAATGAAAGTAATCAAATGATTTAATACGAAGTCCTCTTTCAGGAAAATTCACCACAAATCGAAATTTTCTTTAAAATTATTACTGCTTGCAGGTAAGTCTTTACAATGAAAGTAATCAACTGATTTAATTCGAAGTCCTTTTCAGGAAAATTCACCACAAATTGAAATTTTCTTTAAAATTATAACTGCGTGCAGGTAAGTCTATTTAATGAAAGTAATCAAATGATTTAATACGAAGTCGTCTTTCAGGAAAACTCACTACAAATTTAAATTTTCTTTAAAATTATCACTGCTTGCAGGTAAGTCTTTACAATGAAAGTAATCAATTGATTTTAATAAGACGTCTTCTTTCAGAAAAATTCTCCACAAATTGAAATTTTCTTTACAATTATCACTGCTTGCTTGTATGTAAGTCTATTCAATGAAAGTAATCGAACTGCTTGCAGGTAAGTCTTTACAATGAAAGTAATCAAATGATTTAATACGAAGTCCTCTTTCAGGAAAATTCACCACAAATCGAAATTTTCTTTAAAATTATTACTGCTTGCAGGTAAGTCTTTACAATGAAAGTAAGCAACTGATTTAATTCGAAGTCCTTTTCAGGAAAATTCACCACAAATTGAAATTTTCTTTAAAATTATAACTGCGTGCAGGTAAGTCTATTCAATGAAAGTAATCAAATGATTTAATACGATGTCGTCTTTCAGGAAAATTCACTACAAATTGAAATTTTCTTTTAAATTATCACTGCTTGCAGGTAAGTCTTTACAATGACAGTAATCAATTGATTTTAATACGAAGTCGTCTTTCAGGAAAATTCACTACAAATTGAAATTTTCTTTAAAATTATCACTGATTTCAGGTAAGTCTTTACAATGAAAGTAATCAACTGATTTAATTCGAAGTCCTTTTCAGGAAAATTCACCACAAATTGAAATTTTCTTTAAAATTATAACTGCGTGCAGGTAAGTCTATTCAAAGAAAGTAATCAAATGATTTAATACGAAGTCGTCTTTCAGGAAAACTCACTACAAATTTAAATTTTCTTTAAAATTATCACTGCTTGCAGGTAAGTCTTTACAATGAAAGTAATCAATTGATTTTAATAAGACGTCTTCTTTCAGAAAAATTCTCCACAAATTGAAATTTTCTTTACAATTATCACTGCTTGCATGTAAGTCTATTCAATGAAAGTAATCGAACTGCTTGCAGGTAAGTCTTTACAATGAAAGTAATCAAATGATTTAATACGAAGTCCTCTTTCAGGAAAATTCACCACAAATCGAAATTTTCTTTAAAATTATTACTGCTTGCAGGTAAGTCTTTACAATGAAAGTAAGCATCTGATTTAATTCGAAGTCCTTTTCAGGAAAATTCACCACAAATTGAAATTTTCTTTAAAATTATAACTGCGTGCAGGTATGTCTTTACAATGAAGATAATCAAATTAATTAATACGAAGTCGTCTTTCAGAAAAATTCACCACAAATTGAAATTGAATTTGAAATTATCGCTGCTAGTAGGTACGTCTTTACAATGAAAGTATTCAATTGGTTTTAATACGAAGTCTTCTTTCAGAAAAATTTTGTACAAATTTAAATTTTCTTTAAAATTATTACTGCTTGCAGGTAAGTCTTTACAATGAAAGTAATCAACTGATTTACTTCGAAGTCCTATTCAGGAAAATTCACCACAAATTGAAATTTTCTTTAAAATTATAACTGCGTGCAGGTAAGTCTATTCAATGAAAGTAATCAAATGATTTAATACGAAGTCGTCTTTCAGGAAAACTCACTACAAATTGAAATTTTCTTTAAAATTATCACTGCTTGCAGGTAAGTCTTTACAATGAAAGTAATCAATTGATTTTAATAAGACGTCTTCTTTCAGAAAAATTCTCCACAAATTGATATTTTCCTTACAATTATCACTGCTTGCATGTAAGTCTATTCAATGAAAGTAATCGAACTGCTTGCAGGTAAGTCTTTACAATGAAAGTAATCAAATGATTTAATACGAAGTCCTCTTTCAGGAAAATTCACCACAAATCGAAATTTTCTTTAAAATTATTACTGCTTGCAGGTAAGTCTTTACAATGAAAGTAATCAACTGATTTAATTCGAAGTCCTTTTCAGGAAAATTCACCACAAATTGAAATTTTCTTTAAAATTATAACTGCGTGCAGGTAAGTCTATTCAATGAAAGTAATCAAATGATTTAATACGAAGTCGTCTTTCAGGAAAACTCACTACAAATTTAAATTTTCTTTAAAATTATCACTGCTTGCAGGTAAGTCTTTAGAATGAAAGTAATCAATTGATTTTAATAAGACGTCTTCTTTCAGAAAAATTCTCCACAAATTGAAATTTTCTTTACAATTATCACTGCTTGCTTGTATGTAAGTCTATTCAATGAAAGTAATCGAACTGCTTGCAGGTAAGTCTTTACAATGAAAGTAATCAAATGATTTAATACGAAGTCCTCTTTCAGGAAAATTCACCACAAATCGAAATTTTCTTTAAAATTATTACTGCTTGCAGGTAAGTCTTTACAATGAAAGTAAGCAACTGATTTAATTCGAAGTCCTTTTCAGGAAAATTCACCACAAATTGAAATTTTCTTTAAAATTATAACTGCGTGCAGGTAAGTCTATTCAATGAAAGTAATCAAATGATTTAATACGATGTCGTCTTTCAGGAAAATTCACTACAAATTGAAATTTTCTTTTAAATTATCACTGCTTGCAGGTAAGTCTTTACAATGACAGTAATCAATTGATTTTAATACGAAGTCGTCTTTCAGGAAAATTCACTACAAATTGAAATTTTCTTTAAAATTATCACTGCTTTCAGGTAAGTCTTTACAATGAAAGTAATCAACTGATTTAATTCGAAGTCCTTTTCAGGAAAATTCACCACAAATTGAAATTTTCTTTAAAATTATAACTGCGTGCAGGTAAGTCTATTCAAAGAAAGTAATCAAATGATTTAATACGAAGTCGTCTTTCAGGAAAACTCACTACAAATTTAAATTTTCTTTAAAATTATCACTGCTTGCAGGTAAGTCTTTACAATGAAAGTAATCAATTGATTTTAATAAGACGTCTTCTTTCAGAAAAATTCTCCACAAATTGAAATTTTCTTTACAATTATCACTGCTTGCATGTAAGTCTATTCAATGAAAGTAATCGAACTGCTTGCAGGTAAGTCTTTACAATGAAAGTAATCAAATGATTTAATACGAAGTCCTCTTTCAGGAAAATTCACCACAAATCGAAATTTTCTTTAAAATTATTACTGCTTGCAGGTAAGTCTTTACAATGAAAGTAAGCAACTGATTTAATTCGAAGTCCTTTTCAGGAAAATTCACCACAAATTGAAATTTTCCTTAAAATTATAACTGCGTGCAGGTAAGTCTATTCAATGAAGATAATCAAATTAATTAATACGAAGTCGTCTTTCAGAAAAATTCACCACAAATTGAAATTGTCTTTGAAATTATCGCTGCTAGTAGGTAAGTCTTTACAATGAAAATATTCAATTGGTTTTAATACGAAGTCTTCTTTCAGAAAAATTCTGTACAAATTTAAATTTTCTTTAAAATTATAACTGCTTGCAGGTAAGTCTGTACAATGAAAGTAATCAAATTAATTAATACGAAGTCGTCTTTCAGGAAAATTCACCACAAATTGAAATTTTCTTTAAAATTATAACTGCGTGCAGGTAAGTCTATTCAATGAAAGTAATCAAATGATTTAATACGAAGTCGTCTTTCAGGAAAATTCACTACAAATTGAAATTTTCTTTCAAATTATCACTGCTTGCAGGTAAGTCTTTACAATGACAGTAATCAATTGATTTTAATAAGACGTCTTCTTTCAGGAAAATTCACCACAAACTGAAATTTTCTTTAAAATTATCACTGCTTGCAGGTAAGTCTTTACAATGAAAGTAATCAATTGTTTTAATACGACGTCTTCTTTCAGAAAAATCCTCCACAAATTGAAATTTTCTTTAAAATTATAACTGCTTGCATGTAAGTCTATTCAATGAAAGTAATCAAACTGCTTGCAGGTATGTCTTTACAATGAAGATAATCAAATTAATTAATACGAAGTCGTCTTTCAGAAAAATTCACCACAAATTGAAATTGAATTTGAAATTATCGCTGCTAGTAGGTACGTCTTTACAATGAAAGTATTCAATTGGTTTTAATACGAAGTCTTCTTTCAGAAAAATTTTGTACAAATTTAAATTTTCTTTAAAATTATTACTGCTTGCAGGTAAGTCTTTACAATGAAAGTAATCAACTGATTTAATTCGAAGTCCTATTCAGGAAAATTCACCACAAATTGAAATTTTCTTTAAAATTATAACTGCGTGCAGGTAAGTCTATTCAATGAAAGTAATCAAATGATTTAATACGAAGTCGTCTTTCAGGAAAACTCACTACAAATTGAAATTTTCTTTAAAATTATCACTGCTTGCAGGTAAGTCTTTACAATGAAAGTAATCAATTGATTTTAATAAGACGTCTTCTTTCAGAAAAATTCTCCACAAATTGATATTTTCTTTACAATTATCACTGCTTGCATGTAAGTCTATTCAATGAAAGTAATCGAACTGCTTGCAGGTAAGTCTTTACAATGAAAGTAATCAAATGATTTAATACGAAGTCCTCTTTCAGGAAAATTCACCACAAATCGAAATTTTCTTTAAAATTATTACTGCTTGCAGGTAAGTCTTTACAATGAAAGTAATCAACTGATTTAATTCGAAGTCCTTTTCAGGAAAATTCACCACAAATTGAAATTTTCTTTAAAATTATAACTGCGTGCAGGTAAGTCTATTCAATGAAAGTAATCAAATGATTTAATACGAAGTCGTCTTTCAGGAAAACTCACTACAAATTTAAATTTTCTTTAAAATTATCACTGCTTGAAGGTAAGTCTTTACAATGAAAGTAATCAATTGATTTTAATAAGACGTCTTCTTTCAGAAAAATTCTCCACAAATTGAAATTTTCTTTACAATTATCACTGCTTGCTTGTATGTAAGTCTATTCAATGAAAGTAATCGAACTGCTTGCAGGTAAGTCTTTACAATGAAAGTAATCAAATGATTTAATACGAAGTGCTCTTTCAGGAAAATTCACCACAAATCGAAATTTTCTTTAAAATTATTACTGCTTGCAGGTAAGTCTTTACAATGAAAGTAAGCAACTGATTTAATTCGAAGTCCTTTTCAGGAAAATTCACCACAAATTGAAATTTTCTTTAAAATTATAACTGCGTGCAGGTAAGTCTATTCAATGAAAGTAATCAAATGATTTAATACGATGTCGTCTTTCAGGAAAATTCACTACAAATTGAAATTTTCTTTTAAATTATCACTGCTTGCAGGTAAGTCTTTACAATGACAGTAATCAATTGATTTTAATACGAAGTCGTCTTTCAGGAAAATTCACTACAAATTGAAATTTTCTTTAAAATTATCACTGCTTTCAGGTAAGTCTTTACAATGAAAGTAATCAACTGATTTAATTCGAAGTCCTTTTCAGGAAAATTCACCACAAATTGAAATTTTCTTTAAAATTATAACTGCGTGCAGGTAAGTCTATTCAATCAAAGTAATCAAATGATTTAATACGAAGTCGTCTTTCAGGAAAATTCACTACAAATTGAAATTTTCTTTACAATTATCACTGCTTGCAGGTAAGTCTTTACAATGAAAGTAATCAATTGAATTTAATAAGACGTCTTCTTTCAGAAAAATTCTCCACAAATTGAAATTTTCTTTACAATTATCACTGCTTGCATGTAAGTCTATTCGATGAAAGTAATCAAACTGCTTGCAGGTATGTCTTTGCAATGAAGGTAATCAAATGATATAATACGAAGTCCTCTTTCAGAAAAATTCACAACAAATTGAAATTTTCTTTAAAATTATAACTGCGTGCAGGTAAGTCTATTCAATGAAAGTAATCAAATGATTTAATACGAAGTCGCGTTTCAGGAAAATTCACTACAAATTGAAATTTTCTTTAAAATTATCACTGCTTGCAGGTAAGTCTTTACAATGAAAGTAATCAATTGTTTTAATACGAGGTCTTCTTTCAGAAAAATTCTCCACAAATTGAAATTTTCTTTAAAATTATAACTGCTTGCATGTAAGTCTATTCAATGAAAGAAATCAAACTGCTTGCAGGCATGTCTTTACAATGAAAATAATCAAATGATATAATACGAAGTCCTCTTTCAGAAAAATTCACAACAAATTGAAATTTTCTTAAAAATTATCACTGCTTGCAGGTAAGTCTTTACAATGACAGTAATCAATTGATTTTAATAAGACGTCTTCTTTCAGAAAAATTCTCCACAAATTGATATTTTCTTTACAATTATCACTGCTTGCATGTAAGTCTATTCAATGAAAGTAAGCAAATGATTTAATACGAAGTCGTCTTTCAGGAAAACTCACTACAAATAGAAATTTTCTTTAAAATTATCACTGCTTGCAGGTAAGTCTTTACAATGAAAGTAATCAATTGATTTTAATAAGACGTCTTCTTTCAGAAAAATTCTCCACAATTTGAAATTTTCTTTACAATTATCACTGCTTGCATGTAAGTCTATTCAATGAAAGTAATCAAACTGCTTGCAGGCATGTCTTTACAATGAAAGTAATCAAATGATATAATACGAAGTCCTCTTTCAGAAAAATTCACAACAAATTTAAATTTTCTTTAAAATTATATCTGCGTGCAGGTAAGTCTATTCAATTAAAGTAATCAAATGATTTAATACGAAGTCGTCTTTCAGGAAAATTCACTACAAATAGAAATTTTCTTTCAAATTATCACTGCTTGCAGGTAAGTCTTTACAATGACAGTAATCAATTGATTTTAATAAGACGTCTTCTTTCAGAAAAATTCTCCACAAATTGATATTTTCTTTACAATTATCACTGCTTGCATGTAAGTCTATTCAATGAAAGTAATCAAACTGCTTGCAGGCATGTCTTTACAATGAAAGTAATCAAATGATATAATACGAAGTCCTCTTTCAGAAAAATTCACAACAAATTTAAATTTTCTTTAAAATTATATCTGCGTGCAGGTAAGTCTATTCAATTAAAGTAATCAAATGATTTAATACGAAGTCGTCTTTCAGGAAAACTCACTACAAATTGAAATTTTCTTTCAAATTATCACTGCTTGCAGGTAAGTCTTTACAATGACAGTAATCAATTGATTTTAACAAGACGTCTTCTTTCAGGAAAATTCACCACAAACTGAAATTTTCTTTAAAATTATCACTGCTTGCTTGTATGTAAGTCTATTCAATGAAAGTAATCGAACTGCTTGCAGGTAAGTCTTTACAATGAAAGTAATCAAATGATTTAATACGAAGTGCTCTTTCAGGAAAATTCACCACAAATCGAAATTTTCTTTAAAATTATTACTGCTTGCAGGTAAGTCTTTACAATGAAAGTAAGCAACTGATTTAATTCGAAGTCCTTTTCAGGAAAATTCACCACAAATTGAAATTTTCTTTAAAATTATAACTGCGTGCAGGTAAGTCTATTCAATGAAAGTAATCAAATGATTTAATACGATGTCGTCTTTCAGGAAAATTCACTACAAATTGAAATTTTCTTTTAAATTATCACTGCTTGCAGGTAAGTCTTTACAATGACAGTAATCAATTGATTTTAATACGAAGTCGTCTTTCAGGAAAATTCACTACAAATTGAAATTTTCTTTAAAATTATCACTGCTTTCAGGTAAGTCTTTCCAATGAAAGTAATCAACTGATTTAATTCGAAGTCCTTTTCAGGAAAATTCACCACAAATTGAAATTTTCTTTAAAATTATAACTGCGTGCAGGTAAGTCTATTCAATCAAAGTAATCAAATGATTTAATACGAAGTCGTCTTTCAGGAAAATTCACTACAAATTGAAATTTTCTTTACAATTATCACTGCTTGCAGGTAAGTCTTTACAATGAAAGTAATCAATTGAATTTAATAAGACGTCTTCTTTCAGAAAAATTCTCCACAAATTGAAATTTTCTTTACAATTATCACTGCTTGCATGTAAGTCTATTCGATGAAAGTAATCAAACTGCTTGCAGGTATGTCTTTGCAATGAAGGTAATCAAATGATATAATACGAAGTCCTCTTTCAGAAAAATTCACAACAAATTGAAATTTTCTTTAAAATTATAACTGCGTGCAGGTAAGTCTATTCAATGAAAGTAATCAAATGATTTAATACGAAGTCGCGTTTCAGGAAAATTCGCTACAAATTGAAATTTTCTTTAAAATTATCACTGCTTGCAGGTAAGTCTTTACAATGAAAGTAATCAATTGTTTTAATACGAGGTCTTCTTTCAGAAAAATTCTCCACAAATTGAAATTTTCTTTAAAATTATAACTGCTTGCATGTAAGTCTATTCAATGAAAGAAATCAAACTGCTTGCAGGCATGTCTTTACAATGAAAATAATCAAATGATATAATACGAAGTCCTCTTTCAGAAAAATTCACAACAAATTGAAATTTTCTTAAAAATTATCACTGCTTGCAGGTAAGTCTTTACAATGACAGTAATCAATTGATTTTAATAAGACGTCTTCTTTCAGAAAAATTCTCCACAAATTGATATTTTCTTTACAATTATCACTGCTTGCATGTAAGTCTATTCAATGAAAGTAAGCAAATGATTTAATACGAAGTCGTCTTTCAGGAAAACTCACTACAAATAGAAATTTTCTTTAAAATTATCACTGCTTGCAGGTAAGTCTTTACAATGAAAGTAATCAATTGATTTTAATAAGACGTCTTCTTTCAGAAAAATTCTCCACAATTTGAAATTTTCTTTACAATTATCACTGCTTGCATGTAAGTCTATTCAATGAAAGTAATCAAACTGCTTGCAGGCATGTCTTTACAATGAAAGTAATCAAATGATATAATACGAAGTCCTCTTTCAGAAAAATTCACAACAAATTTAAATTTTCTTTAAAATTATATCTGCGTGCAGGTAAGTCTATTCAATTAAAGTAATCAAATGATTTAATACGAAGTCGTCTTTCAGGAAAATTCACTACAAATAGAAATTTTCTTTCAAATTATCACTGCTTGCAGGTAAGTCTTTACAATGACAGTAATCAATTGATTTTAATAAGACGTCTTCTTTCAGAAAAATTCTCCACAAATTGATATTTTCTTTACAATTATCACTGCTTGCATGTAAGTCTATTCAATGAAAGTAATCAAACTGCTTGCAGGCATGTCTTTACAATGAAAGTAATCAAATGATATAATACGAAGTCCTCTTTCAGAAAAATTCACAACAAATTTAAATTTTCTTTAAAATTATATCTGCGTGCAGGTAAGTCTATTCAATTAAAGTAATCAAATGATTTAATACGAAGTCGTCTTTCAGGAAAACTCACTACAAATTGAAATTTTCTTTCAAATTATCACTGCTTGCAGGTAAGTCTTTACAATGACAGTAATCAATTGATTTTAACAAGACGTCTTCTTTCAGGAAAATTCACCACAAACTGAAATTTTCTTTAAAATTATCACTGCTTGCAGGTAAGTCTTTACAATGAAAGTAATCAATTGTTTTAATACGACGTCTTCTTTCAGAAAAATTCTCCACAAATTGAAATTTTCTTTAAAATTATAACTGCTTGCATGTAAGTCCTTTCAATGAAAGTAATCAAACTGCTTGCAGGTATGTCTTTACAATGAAGATAATCAAATTAATTAATACGAAGTCGTCTTTCAGAAAAATTCACCACAAATTGAAATTGTCTTTGAAATTATCGCTGCTAGTAGGTAAGTCTTTACAATGAAAGTATTCAATTGGTTTTAATACGAAGTCTTCTTTCAGAAAAATTCTGTACAAATTTAAATTTTCTTTAAAATTATAACTGCTTGCAGGTAAGTCTGTACAATGAAAGTAATCAAATTAATTAATACGAAGTCGTCTTTCAGGAAAATTCACCACAAATTGAAATTTTCTTTAAAATAATCACTGCTTGCAGGTAAGTCTTTACAATGAAAGTAATCAACTGATTTAATTCGAAGTCCTTTTCAGGAAAATTCACCACAAATTGAAATTTTCTTTAAAATTATAACTGCGTGCAGGTAAGTCTATTCAATTAAAGTAATCAAATGATTTAATACGAAGTCGTCTTTCAGGAAAATTCACTACAAATTGAAATTTTCTTTAAAATTATCACTGCTTGCAGGTAAGTCTTTACAATGAAAGTAATCAATTGAATTTAATAAGACGTCTTCTTTCAGAAAAATTCTCCACAAATTGAAATTTTCTTTACAATTATCACTGCTTGCATGTAAGTCTATTCGATGAAAGTAATCAAACTGCTTGCAGGTATGTCTTTACAATGAAGGTAATCAAATGATATAATACGAAGTCCTCTTTCAGAAAAATTCACAACAAATTGAAATTTTCTTTAAAATTATAACTGCGTGCAGGTAAGTCTATTCAATGAAAGTAATCAAATGATTTAATACGAAGTCGCGTTTCAGGAAAATTCACTACAAATTGAAATTTTCTTTAAAATTATCACTGCTTGCAGGTAAGTCTTTACAATGAAAGTAATCAATTGATTTTAATAAGACGTCTGCTTTCAGAAAAATTCTCCACAAATTGAAATTTTCTTTACAATTATCACTGCTTGCATGTAAGTCTATTCAATGAAAGTAATCAAACTGCTTGCAGGTAAGTCTTTACAATGAAAGTAATCAATTGATTTTAATAGGACGCCTTCTTTCAGAAAAATTCTCCACAAATTGAAATTTTCTTTACAATTATCACTGCTTGCATGTAAGTCTATTCAATGAAAGTAATCAAACTGCTTGCAGGTATGTCTTTACAATGAAAGTAATCAAATGATATAATACGAAGTCCTCTTTCAGAAAAATTCACAACAAATTGAAATTTTCTTTAAAATTATAACTGCGTGCAGGTAAGTCTATTCAATGAAAGTAATCAAATGATTTAATACGAAGTCGCCTTTCAGGAAAATTCACTACAAATTGAAATTTTCTTTAAAATTATCACTGCTTGCAGGTAAGTCTTTACAATGAAAGTAATCAATTGATTTTAATAAGACGTCTGCTTTCAGAAAAATTCTCCACAAATTGAAATTTTCTTTACAATTATCACTGCTTGCATGTAAGTCTATTCAATGAAGGTAATCAAACTGCTTGCAGGTAAGTCTTTACAATGAAAGTAATCAAATGATTTAATACGAAGTCCTCTTTCAGGAAAATTCACCACAAATCGAAATTTTCTTTAAAATTATTACTGCTTGCAGGTAAGTCTTTACAATGAAAGTAATCAACTGATTTAATTCGAAGTCCTTTTCAAGAAAATTCACCACAAATTGAAATTTTCTTTAAAATTATAACTGCGTGCAGGTAAGTCTATTCAATGAAAGTAATCAAATGATTTAATACGAAGTCGTCTTTCAGGAGAATTCACTACAAATTGAAATTTTCTTTTAAATTATCACTGCTTGCAGGTAAGTCTTTACAATGAAAGTAATCAATTGATTTTAATAAGACGTCTGCTTTCAGAAAAATTCTCCACAAATTGAAATTTTCTTTACAATTATCACTGCTTGCATGTAAGTCTATTCAATGAAAGTAATCAAACTGCTTGCAGGTAAGTCTTTACAATGAAAGTAATCAAATGATTTAATACGAAGTCCTCTTTCAGGAAAATTCACCACAAATCGAAATTTTCTTTAAAATTATTACTGCTTGCAGGTAAGTCTTTACAATGAAAGTAACCAACTGATTTAATTCGAAGTCCTTTTCAAGAAAATTCACCACAAATTGAAATTTTCTTTAAAATTATAACTGCGTGCAGGTAAGTCTATTCAATGAAAGTAATCAAATGATTTAATACGAAGTCGTCTTTCAGGAAAATTCACTACAAATTGAAATTTTCTTTTAAATTGTCACTGCTTGCAGGTAAGTCTTTACAATGAAAGTAATCAATTGATTTTAATAAGACGTCTTCTTTCAGAAAAATTCTCCACAAATTGAAATTTTCTTTACAATTATCACTGCTTGCATGTAAGTCTATTCAATGAAAGCAATCAAACTGCTTGCAGGTAAGTCTTTACAATGAATGTAATCAAATGATTTAATACGAAGTCCTCTTTCAGGAAAATTCACCACAAATCGAAATTTTCTTTAAAATTATTACTGCTTGCAGGTAAGTCTTTACAATGAAAGTAATCAACTGATTTAATTCGAAGTCCTTTTCAAGAAAATTCACCACAAATTGAAATTTTCTTTAAAATTATAACTGCGTGCAGGTAAGTCTATTCAATGAAAGTAATCAAATGATTTAATACGAAGTCGTCTTTCAGGAAAACTCACTACAAATTGAAATTTTCTTTAAAATTATCACTGCTTGCAGGTAAGTCTTTACAATGAAAGTAATCAATTGATTTTAATAAGACGTCTTCTTTCAGAAAAATTCTCCACAAATTGAAATTTTCTTTACAATTATCACTGCTTGCATGTAAGTCTATTCAATGAAAGTAATCAAACTGCTTGCAGGTATGTCTTTACAATGAAAGTAATCAAATGATATAATACGAAGTCCTCTTTCAGAAAAATTCACAACAAATTGAAATTTTCTTTAAAATTATAACTGCGTGCAGGTAAGTCTATTCAATGAAAGTAATCAAATGATTTAATACGAAGTCGCCTTTCAGGAAAATTCACTACAAATTGAAATTTTCTTTAAAATTATCACTGCTTGCAGGTAAGTCTTTACAATGAAAGTAATCAATTGATTTTAATAAGACGTCTGCTTTCAGAAAAATTCTCCACAAATTGAAATTTTCTTTACAATTATCACTGCTTGCATGTAAGTCTATTCAATGAAGGTAATCAAACTGCTTGCAGGTAAGTCTTTACAATGAAAGTAATCAAATGATTTAATACGAAGTCCTCTTTCAGGAAAATTCACCACAAATCGAAATTTTCTTTAAAATTATTACTGCTTGCAGGTAAGTCTTTACAATGAAAGTAATCAACTGATTTAATTCGAAGTCCTTTTCAAGAAAATTCACCACAAATTGAAATTTTCTTTAAAATTATAACTGCGTGCAGGTAGGTCTATTCAATGAAAGTAATCAAATGATTTAATACGAAGTCGTCTTTCAGGAAAATTCACTACAAATTGAAATTTTCTTTTAAATTATCACTGCTTGCAGGTAAGTCTTTACAATGAAAGTAATCAATTGATTTTAATAAGACGTCTGCTTTCAGAAAAATTCTCCACAAATTGAAATTTTCTTTACAATTATCACTGCTTGCATGTAAGTCTATTCAATGAAAGTAATCAAACTGCTTGCAGGTAAGTCTTTACAATGAAAGTAATCAAATGATTTAATACGAAGTCCTCTTTCAGGAAAATTCACCACAAATCGAAATTTTCTTTAAAATTATTACTGCTTGCAGGTAAGTCTTTACAATGAAAGTAATCAACTGATTTAATTCGAAGTCCTTTTCAAGAAAATTCACCACAAATTGAAATTTTCTTTAAAATTATAACTGCGTGCAGGTAAGTCTATTCAATGAAAGTAATCAAATGATTTAATACGAAGTCGTCTTTCAGGAAAATTCACTACAAATTGAAATTTTCTTTTAAATTATCACTGCTTGCAGGTAAGTCTTTACAATGAAAGTAATCAATTGATTTTAATAAGACGTCTTCTTTCAGAAAAATTCTCCACAAATTGAAATTTTCTTTGCAATTATCACTGCTTGCATGTAAGTCTATTCAATGAAAGTAATCAAACTGCTTGCAGGTAAGTCTTTACAATGAAAGTAATCAAATGATTTAATACGAAGTCCTCTTTCAGGAAAATTCACCACAAATCGAAATTTTCTTTAAAATTATTACTGCTTGCAGGTAAGTCTTTACAATGAAAGTAATCAACTGATTTAATTCGAAGTCCTTTTCAGGAAAATTCACCACAAATTGAAATTTTCTTTAAAATTATAACTGCGTGCAGGTAAGTCTATTCAATGAAAGTAATCAAATGATTTAATACGAAGTCGTCTTTCAGGAAAACTCACTACAAATTGAAATTTTCTTTAAAATTATCACTGCTTGCAGGTAAGTCTTTACAATGAAAGTAATCAATTGATTTTAATAAGACGTCTTCTTTCAGAAAAATTCTCCACAAATTGAAATTTTCTTTACAATTATCACTGCTTGCATGTAAGTCTATTCAATGAAAGTAATCAAACTGCTTGCAGGTATGTCTTTACAATGAAAGTAATCAAATGATATAATACGAAGTCCTCTTTCAGAAAAATTCACAACAAATTGAAATTTTCTTTAAAATTATAACTGCGTGCAGGTAAGTCTATTCAATGAAAGTAATCAAATGATTTAATACGAAGTCGTCTTTCAGGAAAATTCACTACAAATTGAAATTTTCTTTCAAATTATCACTGCTTGCAGGTAAGTCTTTACAATGACAGTAATCAAATGATTTAATACGAAGTCCTCTTTCAGGAAAATTCACCACAAATCGAAATTTTCTTTAAAATTATTACTGCTTGCAGGTAAGTCTTTACAATGAAAGTAATCAACTGATTTAATTCGAAGTCCTTTTCAGGAAAATTCACCACAAATTGAAATTTTCTTTAAAATTATAACTGCGTGCAGGTAAGTCTATTCAATGAAAGTAATCAAATGATTTAATACGAAGTCGTCTTTCAGGAAAACTCACTACAATTTGAAATTTTCTTTAAAATTATCACTGCTTGCAGGTAAGTCTTTACAATGAAAGTAATCAATTGTTTTAATACGACGTCTTCTTTCAGAAAAATTCTCCACAAATTGAAATTTTCTTTAAAATTATAACTGCTTGCATGTAAGTCTATTCAATGAAAGTAATCAAACTGCTTGCAGGTAAGTCTTTACAATGAAAGTAATCAAATGATTTAATACGAAGTCCTCTTTCAGGAAAATTCACCACAAATCGAAATTTTCTTTAAAATTATTACTGCTTGCAGGTAAGTCTTTACAATGAAAGTAATCAACTGATTTAATTCGAAGTCCTTTTCAGGAAAATTCACCACAAATTGAAATTTTCTTTAAAATTATAACTGCGTGCAGGTAAGTCTATTCAATGAAAGTAATCAAATGATTTAATACGAAGTCGTCTTTCAGGAAAACTCACTACAAATTGAAATTTTCTTTAAAATTATCACTGCTTGCAGGTAAGTCTTTACAATGAAAGTAATCAATTGTTTTAATACGACGTCTTCTTTCAGAAAAATTCTCCACAAATTGAAATTTTCTTTAAAATTATAACTGCTTTCATGTAAGTCTATTCAATGAAAGAAATCAAACTGCTTGCAGGCATGTCTTTACAATGAAAATAATCAAATGATATAATACGAAGTCCTCTTTCAGAAAAATTCACAACAAATTGAAATTTTCTTAAAAATTATCACTGCTTGCAGGTAAGTCTTTACAATGACAGTAATCAATTGATTTTAATAAGTCGTCTTCTTTCAGAAAAATTCTCCACAAATTGATATTTTCTTTACAATTATCACTGCTTGCATGTAAGTCTATTCAATGAAAGTAAGCAAATGATTTAATACGAAGTCGTCTTTCAGGAAAACTCACTACAAATAGAAATTTTCTTTAAAATTATCACTGCTTGCAGGTAAGTCTTTACAATGAAAGTAATCAATTGATTTTAATAAGACGTCTTCTTTCAGAAAAATTCTCCACAATTTGAAATTTTCTTTACAATTATCACTGCTTGCATGTAAGTCTATTCAATGAAAGTAATCAAACTGCTTGCAGGCATGTCTTTACAATGAAAGTAATCAAATGATATAATACGAAGTCCTCTTTCAGAAAAATTCACAACAAATTTAAATTTTCTTTAAAATTATATCTGCGTGCAGGTAAGTCTATTCAATTAAAGTAATCAAATGATTTAATACGAAGTCGTCTTTCAGGAAAATTCACTACAAATTGAAATTTTCTTTCAAATTATCACTGCTTGCAGGTAAGTCTTTACAATGACAGTAATCAATTGATTTTAATAAGACGTCTTCTTTCAGAAAAATTCTCCACAAATTGATATTTTCTTTACAATTATCACTGCTTGCATGTAAGTCTATTCAATGAAAGTAATCGAACTGCTTGCAGGTAAGTCTTTACAATGAAAGTAATCAAATGATTTAATACGAAGTCCTCTTTCAGGAAAATTCACCACAAATCGAAATTTTCTTTAAAATTATTACTGCTTGCAGGTAAGTCTTTACAATGAAAGTAATCAACTGATTTAATTCGAAGTCCTTTTCAGGAAAATTCACCACAAATTGAAATTTTCTTTAAAATTATAACTGCGTGCAGGTAAGTCTATTCAATGAAAGTAATCAAATGATTTAATACGAAGTCGTCTTTCAGGAAAACTCACTACAAATTGAAATTTTCTTTAAAATTATCACTGCTTGCAGGTAAGTCTTTACAATGAAAGTAATCAATTGATTTTAATAAGACGTCTTCTTTCAGAAAAATTCTCCACAAATTGAAATTTTCTTTACAATTATCACTGCTTGCATGTAAGTCTATTCAATGAAAGTAATCGAACTGCTTGCAGGTAAGTCTTTACAATGAAAGTAATCAAATGATTTAATACGAAGTCCTCTTTCAGGAAAATTCACAACAAATCGAAATTTTCTTTAAAATTATTACTGCTTGCAGGTAAGTCTTTACAATGAAAGTAATCAACTGATTTAATTCGAAGTCCTTTTCAGGAAAATTCACCACAAATTGAAATTTTCTTTAAAATTATAACTGCGTGCAGGTAAGTCTATTCAATGAAAGTAATCAAATGATTTAATACGAAGTCGTCTTTCAGGAAAACTCACTACAAATTGAAATTTTCTTTCAAATTATCACTGCTTGCAGGTAAGTCTTTACAATGACAGTAATCAATTGATTTTAACAAGACGTCTTCTTTCAGGAAAATTCACCACAAACTGAAATTTTCTTTAAAATTATCACTGCTTGCAGGTAAGTCTTTACAATGAAAGTAATCAATTGTTTTAATACGACGTCTTCTTTCAGAAAAATTCTCCACAAATTGAAATTTTCTTTAAAATTATAACTGCTTGCATGTAAGTCTATTCAATGAAAGTAATCAAACTGCTTGCAGGTATGTCTTTACAATGAAGATAATCAAATTAATTAATACGAAGTCGTCTTTCAGAAAAATTCACCACAAATTGAAATTGTCTTTGAAATTATCGCTGCTAGTAGGTAAGTCTTTACAATGAAAGTATTCAATTGGTTTTAATACGAAGTCTTCTTTCAGAAAAATTCTGTACAAATTTAAATTTTCTTTAAAATTATAACTGCTTGCAGGTAAGTCTGTACAATGAAAGTAATCAAATTAATTAATACGAAGTCGTCTTTCAGGAAAATTCACCACAAATTGAAATTTTCTTTAAAATAATCACTGCTTGCAGGTAAGTCTTTACAATGAAAGTAATCAACTGATTTAATTCGAAGTCCTTTTCAGGAAAATTCACCACAAATTGAAATTTTCTTTAAAATTATAACTGCGTGCAGGTAAGTCTATTCAATTAAAGTAATCAAATGATTTAATACGAAGTCGTCTTTCAGGAAAATTCACTACAAATTGAAATTTTCTTTAAAATTATCACTGCTTGCAGGTAAGTCTTTACAATGAAAGTAATCAATTGAATTTAATAAGACGTCTTCTTTCAGAAAAATTCTCCACAAATTGAAATTTTCTTTACAATTATCACTGCTTGCATGTAAGTCTATTCGATGAAAGTAATCAAACTGCTTGCAGGTATGTCTTTACAATGAAGGTAATCAAATGATGTAATACGAAGTCCTCTTTCAGAAAAATTCACAACAAATTGAAATTTTCTTTAAAATTATAACTGCGTGCAGGTAAGTCTATTCAATGAAAGTAATCAAATGATTTAATACGAAGTCGCGTTTCAGGAAAATTCACTACAAATTGAAATTTTCTTTAAAATTATCACTGCTTGCAGGTAAGTCTTTACAATGAAAGTAATCAATTGATTTTAATAAGACGTCTGCTTTCAGAAAAATTCTCCACAAATTGAAATTTTCTTTACAATTATCACTGCTTGCATGTAAGTCTATTCAATGAAAGTAATCAAACTGCTTGCAGGTAAGTCTTTACAATGAAAGTAATCAATTGATTTTAATAGGACGCCTTCTTTCAGAAAAATTCTCCACAAATTGAAATTTTCTTTACAATTATCACTGCTTGCATGTAAGTCTATTCAATGAAAGTAATCAAACTGCTTGCAGGTATGTCTTTACAATGAAAGTAATCAAATGATATAATACGAAGTCCTCTTTCAGAAAAATTCACAACAAATTGAAATTTTCTTTAAAATTATAACTGCGTGCAGGTAAGTCTATTCAATGAAAGTAATCAAATGATTTAATACGAAGTCGTCTTTCAGGAAAACTCACTACAAATTGAAATTTTCTTTAAAATTATCACTGCTTGCAGGTAAGTCTTTACAATGAAAGTAATCAATTGATTTTAATAAGACGTCTTCTTTCAGAAAAATTCTCCACAAATTGAAATTTTCTTTACAATTATCACTGCTTGCATGTAAGTCTATTCAATGAAAGTAATCGAACTGCTTGCAGGTAAGTCTTTACAATGAAAGTAATCAAATGATTTAATACGAAGTCCTCTTTCAGGAAAATTCACAACAAATCGAAATTTTCTTTAAAATTATTACTGCTTGCAGGTAAGTCTTTACAATGAAAGTAATCAACTGATTTAATTCGAAGTCCTTTTCAGGAAAATTCACCACAAATTGAAATTTTCTTTAAAATTATAACTGCGTGCAGGTAAGTCTATTCAATGAAAGTAATCAAATGATTTAATACGAAGTCGTCTTTCAGGAAAACTCACTACAAATTGAAATTTTCTTTCAAATTATCACTGCTTGCAGGTAAGTCTTTACAATGACAGTAATCAATTGATTTTAACAAGACGTCTTCTTTCAGGAAAATTCACCACAAACTGAAATTTTCTTTAAAATTATCACTGCTTGCAGGTAGGTCTTTACAATGAAAGTAATCAATTGTTTTAATACGACGTCTTCTTTCAGAAAAATTCTCCACAAATTGAAATTTTCTTTAAAATTATAACTGCTTGCATGTAAGTCTATTCAATGAAAGTAATCAAATGGTTTAATACGAAGTCGTCTTTCAGGAAAACTCACTACAAATTGAAATTTTCTTTCAAATTATCACTGCTTGCAGGTAAGTCTTTACAATGACAGTAATCAATTGATTTTAACAAGACGTCTTCTTTCAGGAAAATTCACCACAAACTGAAATTTTCTTTAAAATTATCACTGCTTGCAGGTAAGTCTTTACAATGAAAGTAATCAATTGTTTTAATACGACGTCTTCTTTCAGAAAAATTCTCCACAAATTGAAATTTTCTTTAAAATTATAACTGCTTGCATGTAAGTCTATTCAATGAAAGTAATCAAACTGCTTGCAGGTAAGTCTTTACAATGAAAGTAATCAAATGATTTAATACGAAGTCCTCTTTCAGGAAAATTCACCACAAATCGAAATTTTCTTTAAAATTATTACTGCTTGCAGGTAAGTCTTTACAATGAAAGTAATCAACTGATTTAATTCGAAGTCCTTTTCAGGAAAATTCACCACAAATTGAAATTTTCTTTAAAATTATAACTGCGTGCAGGTAAGTCTATTCAATGAAAGTAATCAAATGATTTAATACGAAGTCGTCTTTCAGGAAAACTCACTACAAATTGAAATTTTCTTTAAAATTATCACTGCTTGCAGGTAAGTCTTTACAATGAAAGTAATCAATTGTTTTAATACGACGTCTTCTTTCAGAAAAATTCTCCACAAATTGAAATTTTCTTTAAAATTATAACTGCTTGCATGTAAGTCTATTCAATGAAAGAAATCAAACTGCTTGCAGGCATGTCTTTACAATGAAAATAATCAAATGATATAATACGAAGTCCTCTTTCAGAAAAATTCACAACAAATTGAAATTTTCTTAAAAATTATCACTGCTTGCAGGTAAGTCTTTACAATGACAGTAATCAATTGATTTTAATAAGACGTCTTCTTTCAGAAAAATTCTCCACAAATTGATATTTTCTTTACAATTATCACTGCTTGCATGTAAGTCTATTCAATGAAAGTAAGCAAATGATTTAATACGAAGTCGTCTTTCAGGAAAACTCACTACAAATAGAAATTTTCTTTAAAATTATCACTGCTTGCAGGTAAGTCTTTACAATGAAAGTAATCAATTGATTTTAATAAGACGTCTTCTTTCAGAAAAATTCTCCACAATTTGAAATTTTCTTTACAATTATCACTGCTTGCATGTAAGTCTATTCAATGAAAGTTATCAAACTGCTTGCAGGCATGTCTTTACAATGAAAGTAATCAAATGATATAATACGAAGTCCTCTTTCAGAAAAATTCACAACAAATTTAAATTTTCTTTAAAATTATATCTGCGTGCAGGTAAGTCTATTCAATTAAAGTAATCAAATGATTTAATACGAAGTCGTCTTTCAGGAAAATTCACTACAAATTGAAATTTTCTTTCAAATTATCACTGCTTGCAGGTAAGTCTTTACAATGACAGTAATCAATTGATTTTAATAAGACGTCTTCTTTCAGAAAAATTCTCCACAAATTGATATTTTCTTTACAATTATCACTGCTTGCATGTAAGTCTATTCAATGAAAGTAATCGAACTGCTTGCAGGTAAGTCTTTACAATGAAAGTAATCAAATGATTTAATACGAAGTCCTCTTTCAGGAAAATTCACCACAAATCGAAATTTTCTTTAAAATTATTACTGCTTGCAGGTAAGTCTTTACAATGAAAGTAATCAACTGATTTAATTCGAAGTCCTTTTCAGGAAAACTCACCACAAATTGAAATTTTCTTTAAAATTATAACTGCGTGCAGGTAAGTCTATTCAATGAAAGTAATCAAATGATTTAATACGAAGTCGTCTTTCAGGAAAACTCACTACAAATTGAAATTTTCTTTAAAATTATCACTGCTTGCAGGTAAGTCTTTACAATGAAAGTAATCAATTGATTTTAATAAGACGTCTTCTTTCAGAAAAATTCTCCACAAATTGAAATTTTCTTTACAATTATCACTGCTTGCATGTAAGTCTATTCAATGAAAGTAATCGAACTGCTTGCAGGTAAGTCTTTACAATGAAAGTAATCAAATGATTTAATACGAAGTCCTCTTTCAGGAAAATTCACAACAAATCGAAATTTTCTTTAAAATTATTACTGCTTGCAGGTAAGTCTTTACAATGAAAGTAATCAACTGATTTAATTCGAAGTCCTTTTCAGGAAAATTCACCACAAATTGAAATTTTCTTTAAAATTATAACTGCGTGCAGGTAAGTCTATTCAATGAAAGTAATCAAATGATTTAATACGAAGTCGTCTTTCAGGAAAACTCACTACAAATTGAAATTTTCTTTCAAATTATCACTGCTTGCAGGTAAGTCTTTACAATGACAGTAATCAATTGATTTTAACAAGACGTCTTCTTTCAGGAAAATTCACCACAAACTGAAATTTTCTTTAAAATTATCACTGCTTGCAGGTAAGTCTTTACAATGAAAGTAATCAATTGTTTTAATACGACGTCTTCTTTCAGAAAAATTCTCCACAAATTGAAATTTTCTTTAAAATTATAACTGCTTGCATGTAAGTCTATTCAATGAAAGTAATCAAACTGCTTGCAGGTATGTCTTTACAATGAAGATAATCAAATTAATTAATACGAAGTCGTCTTTCAGAAAAATTCACCACAAATTGAAATTGTCTTTGAAATTATCGCTGCTAGTAGGTAAGTCTTTACAATGAAAGTATTCAATTGGTTTTAATACGAAGTCTTCTTTCAGAAAAATTCTGTACAAATTTAAATTTTCTTTAAAATTATAACTGCTTGCAGGTAAGTCTGTACAATGAAAGTAATCAAATTAATTAATACGAAGTCGTCTTTCAGGAAAATTCACCACAAATTGAAATTTTCTTTAAAATAATCACTGCTTGCAGGTAAGTCTTTACAATGAAAGTAATCAACTGATTTAATTCGAAGTCCTTTTCAGGAAAATTCACCACAAATTGAAATTTTCTTTAAAATTATAACTGCCTGCAGGTAAGTCTATTCAATTAAAGTAATCAAATGATTTAATACGAAGTCGTCTTTCAGGAAAATTCACTACAAATTGAAATTTTCTTTAAAATTATCACTGCTTGCAGGTAAGTCTTTACAATGAAAGTAATCAATTGAATTTAATAAGACGTCTTCTTTCAGAAAAATTCTCCACAAATTGAAATTTTCTTTACTATTATCACTGCTTGCATGTAAGTCTATTCGATGAAAGTAATCAAACTGCTTGCAGGTATGTCTTTACAATGAAGGTAATCAAATGATGTAATACGAAGTCCTCTTTCAGAAAAATTCACAACAAATTGAAATTTTCTTTAAAATTATAACTGCGTGCAGGTAAGTCTATTCAATGAAAGTAATCAAATGATTTAATACGAAGTCGCGTTTCAGGAAAGTTCACTACAAATTGAAATTTTCTTTAAAATTATCACTGCTTGCAGGTAAGTCTTTACAATGAAAGTAATCAATTGATTTTAATAAGACGTCTGCTTTCAGAAAAATTCTCCACAAATTGAAATTTTCTTTACAATTATCACTGCTTGCATGTAAGTCTATTCAATGAAAGTAATCAAACTGCTTGCAGGTAAGTCTTTACAATGAAAGTAATCAATTGATTTTAATAGGACGCCTTCTTTCAGAAAAATTCTCCACAAATTGAAATTTTCTTTACAATTATCACTGCTTGCATGTAAGTCTATTCAATGAAAGTAATCAAACTGCTTGCAGGTATGTCTTTACAATGAAAGTAATCAAATGATTTAATTCGAAGTCCTTTTCAGGAAAATTCACCACAAATTGAAATTTTCTTTAAAATTATAACTGCGTGCAGGTAAGTCTATTCAATGAAAGTAATCAAATGATTTAATACGAAGTCGTCTTTCAGGAAAACTCACTACAAATTGAAATTTTCTTTAAAATTATCACTGCTTGCAGGTAAGTCTTTACAATGAAAGTAATCAATTGATTTTAATAAGACGTCTTCTTTCAGAAAAATTCTCCACAAATTGAAATTTTCTTTACAATTATCACTGCTTGCATGTAAGTCTATTCAATGAAAGTAATCGAACTGCTTGCAGGTAAGTCTTTACAATGAAAGTAATCAAATGATTTAATACGAAGTCCTCTTTCAGGAAAATTCACCACAAATCGAAATTTTCTTTAAAATTATTACTGCTTGCAGGTAAGTCTTTACAATGAAAGTAATCAACTGATTTAATTCGAAGTCCTTTTCAGGAAAATTCACCACAAATTGAAATTTTCTTTAAAATTATAACTGCGTGCAGGTAAGTCTATTCAATGAAAGTAATCAAATGATTTAATACGAAGTCGTCTTTCAGGAAAACTCACTACAAATTGAAATTTTCTTTAAAATTATCACTGCTTGCAGGTAAGTCTTTACAATGAAAGTAATCAATTGTTTTAATACGACGTCTTCTTTCAGAAAAATTCTCCACAAATTGAAATTTTCTTTAAAATTATAACTGCTTGCATGTAAGTCTATTCAATGAAAGAAATCAAACTGCTTGCAGGCATGTCTTTACAATGAAAATAATCAAATGATATAATACGAAGTCCTCTTTCAGAAAAATTCACAACAAATTGAAATTTTCTTAAAAATTATCACTGCTTGCAGGTAAGTCTTTACAATGACAGTAATCAATTGATTTTAATAAGACGTCTTCTTTCAGAAAAATTCTCCACAAATTGATATTTTCTTTACAATTATCACTGCTTGCATGTAAGTCTATTCAATGAAAGTAAGCAAATGATTTAATACGAAGTCGTCTTTCAGGAAAACTCACTACAAATAGAAATTTTCTTTAAAATTATCACTGCTTGCAGGTAAGTCTTTACAATGAAAGTAATCAATTGATTTTAATAAGACGTCTTCTTTCAGAAAAATTCTCCACAATTTGAAATTTTCTTTACAATTATCACTGCTTGCATGTAAGTCTATTCAATGAAAGTTATCAAACTGCTTGCAGGCATGTCTTTACAATGAAAGTAATCAAATGATATAATACGAAGTCCTCTTTCAGAAAAATTCACAACAAATTTAAATTTTCTTTAAAATTATATCTGCGTGCAGGTAAGTCTATTCAATTAAAGTAATCAAATGATTTAATACGAAGTCGTCTTTCAGGAAAATTCACTACAAATTGAAATTTTCTTTCAAATTATCACTGCTTGCAGGTAAGTCTTTACAATGACAGTAATCAATTGATTTTAATAAGACGTCTTCTTTCAGAAAAATTCTCCACAAATTGATATTTTCTTTACAATTATCACTGCTTGCATGTAAGTCTATTCAATGAAAGTAATCGAACTGCTTGCAGGTAAGTCTTTACAATGAAAGTAATCAAATGATTTAATACGAAGTCCTCTTTCAGGAAAATTCACCACAAATCGAAATTTTCTTTAAAATTATTACTGCTTGCAGGTAAGTCTTTACAATGAAAGTAATCAACTGATTTAATTCGAAGTCCTTTTCAGGAAAATTCACCACAAATTGAAATTTTCTTTAAAATTATAACTGCGTGCAGGTAAGTCTATTCAATGAAAGTAATCAAATGATTTAATACGAAGTCGTCTTTCAGGAAAACTCACTACAAATTGAAATTTTCTTTAAAATTATCACTGCTTGCAGGTAAGTCTTTACAATGAAAGTAATCAATTGATTTTAATAAGACGTCTTCTTTCAGAAAAATTCTCCACAAATTGAAATTTTCTTTACAATTATCACTGCTTGCATGTAAGTCTATTCAATGAAAGTAATCGAACTGCTTGCAGGTAAGTCTTTACAATGAAAGTAATCAAATGATTTAATACGAAGTCCTCTTTCAGGAAAATTCACAACAAATCGAAATTTTCTTTAAAATTATTACTGCTTGCAGGTAAGTCTTTACAATGAAAGTAATCAACTGATTTAATTCGAAGTCCTTTTCAGGAAAATTCACCACAAATTGAAATTTTCTTTAAAATTATAACTGCGTGCAGGTAAGTCTATTCAATGAAAGTAATCAAATGATTTAATACGAAGTCGTCTTTCAGGAAAACTCACTACAAATTGAAATTTTCTTTCAAATTATCACTGCTTGCAGGTAAGTCTTTACAATGACAGTAATCAATTGATTTTAACAAGACGTCTTCTTTCAGGAAAATTCACCACAAACTGAAATTTTCTTTAAAATTATCACTGCTTGCAGGTAAGTCTTTACAATGAAAGTAATCAATTGTTTTAATACGACGTCTTCTTTCAGAAAAATTCTCCACAAATTGAAATTTTCTTTAAAATTATAACTGCTTGCATGTAAGTCTATTCAATGAAAGTAATCAAACTGCTTGCAGGTATGTCTTTACAATGAAGATAATCAAATTAATTAATACGAAGTCGTCTTTCAGAAAAATTCACCACAAATTGAAATTGTCTTTGAAATTATCGCTGCTAGTAGGTAAGTCTTTACAATGAAAGTATTCAATTGGTTTTAATACGAAGTCTTCTTTCAGAAAAATTCTGTACAAATTTAAATTTTCTTTAAAATTATAACTGCTTGCAGGTAAGTCTGTACAATGAAAGTAATCAAATTAATTAATACGAAGTCGTCTTTCAGGAAAATTCACCACAAATTGAATTTTCTTTAAAATAATCACTGCTTGCAGGTAAGTCTTTACAATGAAAGTAATCAACTGATTTAATTCGAAGTCCTTTTCAGGAAAATTCACCACAAATTGAAATTTTCTTTAAAATTATAACTGCGTGCAGGTAAGTCTATTCAATTAAAGTAATCAAATGATTTAATACGAAGTCGTCTTTCAGGAAAATTCACTACAAATTGAAATTTTCTTTAAAATTATCACTGCTTGCAGGTAAGTCTTTACAATGAAAGTAATCAATTGAATTTAATAAGACGTCTTCTTTCAGAAAAATTCTCCACAAATTGAAATTTTCTTTACAATTATCACTGCTTGCATGTAAGTCTATTCGATGAAAGTAATCAAACTGCTTGCAGGTATGTCTTTACAATGAAGGTAATCAAATGATGTAATACGAAGTCCTCTTTCAGAAAAATTCACAACAAATTGAAATTTTCTTTAAAATTATAACTGCGTGCAGGTAAGTCTATTCAATGAAAGTAATCAAATGATTTAATACGAAGTCGCGTTTCAGGAAAATTCACTACAAATTGAAATTTTCTTTAAAATTATCACTGCTTGCAGGTAAGTCTTTACAATGAAAGTAATCAATTGATTTTAATAAGACGTCTGCTTTCAGAAAAATTCTCCACAAATTGAAATTTTCTTTACAATTATCACTGCTTGCATGTAAGTCTATTCAATGAAAGTAATCAAATGATTTAATACGAAGTCGCCTTTCAGGAAAATTCACTACAAATTGAAATTTTCTTTAAAATTATCACTGCTTGCAGGTAAGTCTTTACAATGAAAGTAATCAATTGATTTTAATAAGACGTCTGCTTTCAGAAAAATTCTCCACAAATTGAAATTTTCTTTACAATTATCACTGCTTGCATGTAAGTCTATTCAATGAAGGTAATCAAACTGCTTGCAGGTAAGTCTTTACAATGAAAGTAATCAAATGATTTAATACGAAGTCCTCTTTCAGGAAAATTCACCACAAATCGAAATTTTCTTTAAAATTATTACTGCTTGCAGGTAAGTCTTTACAATGAAAGTAATCAACTGATTTAATTCGAAGTCCTTTTCAGGAAAATTCACCACAAATTGAAATTTTCTTTAAAATTATAACTGCGTGCAGGTAAGTCTATTCAATGAAAGTAATCAAATGATTTAATACGAAGTCGTCTTTCAGGAAAACTCACTACAAATTGAAATTTTCTTTAAAATTATCACTGCTTGCAGGTAAGTCTTTACAATGAAAGTAATCAATTGATTTTAATAAGACGTCTTCTTTCAGAAAAATTCTCCACAAATTGAAATTTTCTTTACAATTATCACTGCTTGCATGTAAGTCTATTCAATGAAAGTAATCGAACTGCTTGCAGGTAAGTCTTTACAATGAAAGTAATCAAATGATTTAATACGAAGTCCTCTTTCAGGAAAATTCACAACAAATCGAAATTTTCTTTAAAATTATTACTGCTTGCAGGTAAGTCTTTACAATGAAAGTAATCAACTGATTTAATTCGAAGTCCTTTTCAGGAAAATTCACCACAAATTGAAATTTTCTTTAAAATTATAACTGCGTGCAGGTAAGTCTATTCAATGAAAGTAATCAAATGATTTAATACGAAGTCGTCTTTCAGGAAAACTCACTACAAATTGAAATTTTCTTTCAAATTATCACTGCTTGCAGGTAAGTCTTTACAATGACAGTAATCAATTGATTTTAACAAGACGTCTTCTTTCAGGAAAATTCACCACAAACTGAAATTTTCTTTAAAATTATCACTGCTTGCAGGTAAGTCTTTACAATGAAAGTAATCAATTGTTTTAATACGACGTCTTCTTTCAGAAAAATTCTCCACAAATTGAAATTTTCTTTAAAATTATAACTGCTTGCATGTAAGTCTATTCAATGAAAGTAATCAAACTGCTTGCAGGTATGTCTTTACAATGAAGATAATCAAATTAATTAATACGAAGTCGTCTTTCAGAAAAATTCACCACAAATTGAAATTGTCTTTGAAATTATCGCTGCTAGTAGGTAAGTCTTTACAATGAAAGTATTCAATTGGTTTTAATACGAAGTCTTCTTTCAGAAAAATTCTGTACAAATTTAAATTTTCTTTAAAATTATAACTGCTTGCAGGTAAGTCTGTACAATGAAAGTAATCAAATTAATTAATACGAAGTCGTCTTTCAGGAAAATTCACCACAAATTGAAATTTTCTTTAAAATAATCACTGCTTGCAGGTAAGTCTTTACAATGAAAGTAATCAACTGATTTAATTCGAAGTCCTTTTCAGGAAAATTCACCACAAATTGAAATTTTCTTTAAAATTATAACTGCGTGCAGGTAAGTCTATTCAATTAAAGTAATCAAATGATTTAATACGAAGTCGTCTTTCAGGAAAATTCACTACAAATTGAAATTTTCTTTAAAATTATCACTGCTTGCAGGTAAGTCTTTACAATGAAAGTAATCAATTGAATTTAATAAGACGTCTTCTTTCAGAAAAATTCTCCACAAATTGAAATTTTCTTTACAATTATCACTGCTTGCATGTAAGTCTATTCGATGAAAGTAATCAAACTGCTTGCAGGTATGTCTTTACAATGAAGGTAATCAAATGATGTAATACGAAGTCCTCTTTCAGAAAAATTCACAACAAATTGAAATTTTCTTTAAAATTATAACTGCGTGCAGGTAAGTCTATTCAATGAAAGTAATCAAATGATTTAATACGAAGTCGCGTTTCAGGAAAATTCACTACAAATTGAAATTTTCTTTAAAATTATCACTGCTTGCAGGTAAGTCTTTACAATGAAAGTAATCAATTGATTTTAATAAGACGTCTGCTTTCAGAAAAATTCTCCACAAATTGAAATTTTCTTTACAATTATCACTGCTTGCATGTAAGTCTATTCAATGAAAGTAATCAAACTGCTTGCAGGTAAGTCTTTACAATGAAAGTAATCAATTGATTTTAATAGGACGCCTTCTTTCAGAAAAATTCTCCACAAATTGAAATTTTCTTTACAATTATCACTGCTTGCATGTAAGTCTATTCAATGAAAGTAATCAAACTGCTTGCAGGTATGTCTTTACAATGAAAGTAATCAAATGATATAATACGAAGTCCTCTTTCAGAAAAATTCACAACAAATTGAAATTTTCATTAAAATTATAACTGCGTGCAGGTAAGTCTATTCAATGAAAGTAATCAAATGATTTAATACGAAGTCGCCTTTCAGGAAAATTCACTACAAATTGAAATTTTCTTTAAAATTATCACTGCTTGCAGGTAAGTCTTTACAATGAAAGTAATCAATTGATTTTAATAAGACGTCTGCTTTCAGAAAAATTCTCCACAAATTGAAATTTTCTTTACAATTATCACTGCTTGCATGTAAGTCTATTCAATGAAGGTAATCAAACTGCTTGCAGGTAAGTCTTTACAATGAAAGTAATCAAATGATTTAATACGAAGTCCTCTTTCAGGAAAATTCACCACAAATCGAAATTTTCTTTAAAATTATTACTGCTTGCAGGTAAGTCTTTACAATGAAAGTAATCAACTGATTTAATTCGAAGTCCTTTTCAAGAAAATTCACCACAAATTGAAATTTTCTTTAAAATTATAACTGCGTGCAGGTAAGTCTATTCAATGAAAGTAATCAAATGATTTAATACGAAGTCGTCTTTCAGGAAAATTCACTACAAATTGAAATTTTCTTTTAAATTATCACTGCTTGCAGGTAAGTCTTTACAATGAAAGTAATCAATTGATTTTAATAAGACGTCTGCTTTCAGAAAAATTCTCCACAAATTGAAATTTTCTTTACAATTATCACTGCTTGCATGTAAGTCTATTCAATGAAAGTAATCAAACTGCTTGCAGGTAAGTCTTTACAATGAAAGTAATCAAATGATTTAATACGAAGTCCTCTTTCAGGAAAATTCACCACAAATCGAAATTTTCTTTAAAATTATTACTGCTTGCAGGTAAGTCTTTACAATGAAAGTAATCAACTGATTTAATTCGAAGTCCTTTTCAAGAAAATTCACCACAAATTGAAATTTTCTTTAAAATTATAACTGCGTGCAGGTAAGTCTATTCAATGAAAGTAATCAAATGATTTAATACGAAGTCGTCTTTCAGGAAAATTCACTACAAATTGAAATTTTCTTTTAAATTGTCACTGCTTGCAGGTAAGTCTTTACAATGAAAGTAATCAATTGATTTTAATAAGACGTCTTCTTTCAGAAAAATTCTCCACAAATTGAAATTTTCTTTACAATTATCACTGCTTGCATGTAAGTCTATTCAATGAAAGCAATCAAACTGCTTGCAGGTAAGTCTTTACAATGAAAGTAATCAAATGATTTAATACGAAGTCCTCTTTCAGGAAAATTCACCACAAATCGAAATTTTCTTTAAAATTATTACTGCTTGCAGGTAAGTCTTTACAATGAAAGTAATCAACTGATTTAATTCGAAGTCCTTTTCAGGAAAATTCACCACAAATTGAAATTTTCTTTAAAATTATAACTGCGTGCAGGTAAGTCTATTCAATGAAAGTAATCAAATGATTTAATACGAAGTCGTCTTTCAGGAAAACTCACTACAAATTGAAATTTTCTTTAAAATTATCACTGCTTGCAGGTAAGTCTTTACAATGAAAGTAATCAATTGATTTTAATAAGACGTCTTCTTTCAGAAAAATTCTCCACAAATTGAAATTTTCTCTACAATTATCACTGCTTGCATGTAAGTCTATTCAATGAAAGTAATCAAACTGCTTGCAGGTATGTCTTTACAATGAAAGTAATCAAATGATATAATACGAAGTCCTCTTTCAGAAAAATTCACAACAAATTGAAATTTTCTTTAAAATTATAACTGCGTGCAGGTAAGTCTATTCAATGAAAGTAATCAAATGATTTAATACGAAGTCGCCTTTCAGGAAAATTCACTACAAATTGAAATTTTCTTTAAAATTATCACTGCTTGCAGGTAAGTCTTTACAATGAAAGTAATCAATTGATTTTAATAAGACGTCTGCTTTCAGAAAAATTCTCCACAAATTGAAATTTTCTTTACAATTATCACTGCTTGCATGTAAGTCTATTCAATGAAGATAATCAAACTGCTTGCAGGTAAGTCTTTACAATGAAAGTAATCAAATGATTTAATACGAAGTCCTCTTTCAGGAAAATTCACCACAAATCGAAATTTTCTTTAAAATTATTACTGCTTGCAGGTAAGTCTTTACAATGAAAGTAATCAACTGATTTAATTCGAAGTCCTTTTCAAGAAAATTCACCACAAATTGAAATTTTCTTTAAAATTATAACTGCGTGCAGGTAGGTCTATTCAATGAAAGTAATCAAATGATTTAATACGAAGTCGTCTTTCAGGAAAATTCACTACAAATTGAAATTTTCTTTTAAATTATCACTGCTTGCAGGTAAGTCTTTACAATGAAAGTAATCAATTGATTTTAATAAGACGTCTGCTTTCAGAAAAATTCTCCACAAATTGAAATTTTCTTTACAATTATCACTGCTTGCATGTAAGTCTATTCAATGAAAGTAATCAAACTGCTTGCAGGTAAGTCTTTACAATGAAAGTAATCAAATGATTTAATACGAAGTCCTCTTTCAGGAAAATTCACCACAAATCGAAATTTTCTTTAAAATTATTACTGCTTGCAGGTAAGTCTTTATAATGAAAGTAATCAACTGATTTAATTCGAAGTCCTTTTCAAGAAAATTCACCACAAATTGAAATTTTCTTTAAAATTATAACTGCGTGCAGGTAAGTCTATTCAATGAAAGTAATCAAATGATTTAATACGAAGTCGTCTTTCAGGAAAATTCACTACAAATTGAAATTTTCTTTTAAATTATCACTGCTTGCAGGTAAGTCTTTACAATGAAAGTAATCAATTGATTTTAATAAGACGTCTTCTTTCAGAAAAATTCTCCACAAATTGAAATTTTCTTTACAATTATCACTGCTTGCATGTAAGTCTATTCAATGAAAGTAATCAAACTGCTTGCAGGTAAGTCTTTACAATGAAAGTAATCAAATGATTTAATACGAAGTCCTCTTTCAGGAAAATTCACCACAAATCGAAATTTTCTTTAAAATTATTACTGCTTGCAGGTAAGTCTTTACAATGAAAGTAATCAACTGATTTAATTCGAAGTCCTTTTCAGGAAAATTCACCACAAATTGAAATTTTCTTTAAAATTATAACTGCGTGCAGGTAAGTCTATTCAATGAAAGTAATCAAATGATTTAATACGAAGTCGTCTTTCAGGAAAACTCACTACAAATTGAAATTTTCTTTAAAATTATCACTGCTTGCAGGTAAGTCTTTACAATGAAAGTAATCAATTGATTTTAATAAGACGTCTTCTTTCAGAAAAATTCTCCACAAATTGAAATTTTCTTTACAATTATCACTGCTTGCATGTAAGTCTATTCAATGAAAGTAATCAAACTGCTTGCAGGTATGTCTTTACAATGAAAGTAATCAAATGATATAATACGAAGTCCTCTTTCAGAAAAATTCACAACAAATTGAAATTTTCTTTAAAATTATAACTGCGTGCAGGTAAGTCTATTCAATGAAAGTAATCAAATGATTTAATACGAAGTCGTCTTTCAGGAAAATTCACTACAAATTGAAATTTTCTTTCAAATTATCACTGCTTGCAGGTAAGTCTTTACAATGACAGTAATCAATTGATTTTAATAAGACGTCTTCTTTCAGAAAAATTCTCCACAAATTGAAATTTTCTTTACAATTATCACTGCTTGCATGTAAGTCTATTCAATGAAATTAATCAAACTGCTTGCAGGTAAGTCTTTACAATGAAAGTAATCAAATGATTTAATACCAAGTCCTCTTTCAGGAAAATTCACCACAAATCGAAATTTTCTTTAAAATTATTACTGCTTGCAGGTAAGTCTTTACAATGAAAGTAATCAACTGATTTTAATACTACGTCTGCTTTCAGAAAAATTCTCCACAAATTGAAATTTTGTTTACAATTATCAATGCTTGCATGTAAGTCTATTCAATGAAAGTAATCAAACTGCTTGCAGGTATGTCTTTATAATGAAAGTAATCAAATGATTTAGTACGAAGTCCTCTTTCAGAAAAATTCACCACAAATTGAAATTTTCTTTAAAATTATCACTGCTTGCAGGTAAGTCTTTACAACGAAAGTAATCAAATGATTTAATACGAAGTCCTCTTTCAGGAAAATTCTCCACAAATTGAAATTTTCTTTAAAATTATCACTGGTTGCAGGTAAGTCTATTCAATGAAAGTAATCAAACTGCTTGCAGGTAAGTATTTACAATGAAAGTACTCAAATGATTTAATTCGAAGTGCTCTTTCAGAAAAATTCACCACAAATTGAAATTTTCCTTAAAATTATCGCTGCTTGCAGGTAAGTCTATATAATGAAAGTAATCAAATGATTTAATACAAAGTCCTCTTTCAGAAAAATTCTCCACAAATTGAAATTTTCTTTAAAATTATAACTACTTGTAGGTAAGTCTATACAATGAAAGTAATCAAATGATTTAATACGAAGTCGTCTTTCAGGAAAATTCACCACAAACTGAAATTTTCTTTAAAATTATCGCTGCTTGCAGGTAAGTCTTTACAATGAAAGTAATCAATTGTTTTAATACGACGTCTTCTTTCAGAAAAATTCTCCACAAATTGAAATTTTCTTTAAAATTATAACTGCTTGCATGTAAGTCTATTCAATGAAAGTAATCAAACTGCTTGCAGGTATGTCTTTACAATGAAGATAATCAAATTAATTAATACGAAGTCGTCTTTCAGAAAAATTCACCACAAATTGAAATTGTCTTTGAAATTATCGCTGCTAGTAGGTAAGTCTTTACAATGAAAGTAATCAATTGGTTTTAATACGAAGTCTTCTTTCAGAAAAATTCTGTACAAATTTAAATTTTCTTTAAAATTATAACTGCTTGCAGGTAAGTCTGTACAATGAAAGTAATCAAATTAATTAATACGATGTCGTCTTTCAGGAAAATTCACCACAAATTGAAATTTTCTTTAAAATAATCACTGCTTGCAGGTAAGTCTATATAATGAAAGTTATCAAATGATTTAATACGAAGTCGTCTTTCAGAAAAATTCACTACAAATTGAAATTTTCTTTAAAATTATCACTGCTTGCAGGTAAGTCTTTACAATGAAAGTAATCAACTGATTTAATTCGAAGTCCTTTTCAGGAAAATTCACCACAAATTGAAATTTTCTTTAAAATTATAACTGCGTGCAGGTAAGTCTATTCAATGAAAGTAATCAAATGATTTAATACGAAGTCGTCTTTCAGGAAAATTCACTACAAATTGAAATTTTCTTTTAAATTATCACTGCTTGCAGGTAAGTCTTTACAATGAAAGTAATCAATTGATTTTAATAAGACGTCTGCTTTCAGAAAAATTCTCCACAAATTGAAATTTTCTTTACAATTATCACTGCTTGCATGTAAGTCTATTCAATGAAAGTAATCAAACTGCTTGCAGGTAAGTCTTTACAATGAAAGTAATCAAATGATTTAATACGAAGTCCTCTTTCAGGAAAATTCACCACAAATCGAAATTTTCTTTAAAATTATTACTGCTTGCAGGTAAGTCTTTACAATGAAAGTAATAAACTGATTTAATTCGAAGTCCTTTTCAAGAAAATTCACCACAAATTGAAATTTTCTTTAAAATTATAACTGCGTGCAGGTAAGTCTATTCAATGAAAGTAATCAAATGATTTAATACGAAGTCGTCTTTCAGGAAAATTCACTACAAATTGAAATTTTCTTTTAAATTATCACTGCTTGCAGGTAAGTCTTTACAATGAAAGTAATCAATTGATTTTAATAAGACGTCTTCTTTCAGAAAAATTCTCCACAAATTGAAATTTTCTTTACAATTATCACTGCTTGCATGTAAGTCTATTCAATGAAAGTAATCAAACTGCTTGCAGGTAAGTCTTTACAATGAAAGTAATCAAATGATTTAATACGAAGTCCTCTTTCAGGAAAATTCACCACAAATCGAAATTTTCTTTAAAATTATTACTGCTTGCAGGTAAGTCTTTACAATGAAAGTAATCAACTGATTTAATTCGAAGTCCTTTTCAGGAAAATTCACCACAAATTGAAATTTTCTTTAAAATTATAACTGCGTGCAGGTAAGTCTATTCAATGAAAGTAATCAAATGATTTAATACGAAGTCGTCTTTCAGGAAAACTCACTACAAATTGAAATTTTCTTTAAAATTATCACTGCTTGCAGGTAAGTCTTTACAATGAAAGTAATCAATTGATTTTAATAAGACGTCTTCTTTCAGAAAAATTCTCCACAAATTGAAATTTTCTTTACAATTATCACTGCTTGCATGTAAGTCTATTCAATGAAAGTAATCAAACTGCTTGCAGGTATGTCTTTACAATGAAAGTAATCAAATGATATAATACGAAGTCCTCTTTCAGAAAAATTCACAACAAATTGAAATTTTCTTTAAAATTATAACTGCGTGCAGGTAAGTCTATTCAATGAAAGTAATCAAATGATTTAATACGAAGTCGTCTTTCAGGAAAATTCACTACAAATTGAAATTTTCTTTCAAATTATCACTGCTTGCAGGTAAGTCTTTACAATGACAGTAATCAATTGATTTTAATAAGACGTCTTCTTTCAGAAAAATTCTCCACAAATTGAAATTTTCTTTACAATTATCACTGCTTGCATGTAAGTCTATTCAATGAAATTAATCAAACTGCTTGCAGGTAAGTCTTTACAATGAAAGTAATCAAATGATTTAATACCAAGTCCTCTTTCAGGAAAATTCACCACAAATCGAAATTTTCTTTAAAATTATTACTGCTTGCAGGTAAGTCTTTACAATGAAAGTAATCAACTGATTTTAATACTACGTCTGCTTTCAGAAAAATTCTCCACAAATTGAAATTTTGTTTACAATTATCAATGCTTGCATGTAAGTCTATTCAATGAAAGTAATCAAACTGCTTGCAGGTATGTCTTTATAATGAAAGTAATCAAATGATTTAGTACGAAGTCCTCTTTCAGAAAAATTCACCACAAATTGAAATTTTCTTTAAAATTATCACTGCTTGCAGGTAAGTCTTTACAACGAAAGTAATCAAATGATTTAATACGAAGTCCTCTTTCAGGAAAATTCTCCACAAATTGAAATTTTCTTTAAAATTATCACTGGTTGCAGGTAAGTCTATTCAATGAAAGTAATCAAACTGCTTGCAGGTAAGTATTTACAATGAAAGTACTCAAATGATTTAATTCGAAGTGCTCTTTCAGAAAAATTCACCACAAATTGAAATTTTCCTTAAAATTATCGCTGCTTGCAGGTAAGTCTATATAATGAAAGTAATCAAATGATTTAATACAAAGTCCTCTTTCAGAAAAATTCTCCACAAATTGAAATTTTCTTTAAAATTATAACTACTTGCAGGTAAGTCTATACAATGAAAGTAATCAAATGATTTAATACGAAGTCGTCTTTCAGGAAAATTCACCACAAACTGAAATTTTCTTTAAAATTATCACTGCTTGCAGGTAAGTCTTTACAATGAAAGTAATCAATTGTTTTAATACGACGTCTTCTTTCAGAAAAATTCTCCACAAATTGAAATTTTCTTTAAAATTATAACTGCTTGCATGTAAGTCTATTCAATGAAAGTAATCAAACTGCTTGCAGGTATGTCTTTACAATGAAGATAATCAAATTAATTAATACGAAGTCGTCTTTCAGAAAAATTCACCACAAATTGAAATTGTCTTTGAAATTATCGCTGCTAGTAGGTAAGTCTTTACAATGAAAGTAATCAATTGGTTTTAATACGAAGTCTTCTTTCAGAAAAATTCTGTACAAATTTAAATTTTCTTTAAAATTATAACTGCTTGCAGGTAAGTCTGTACAATGAAAGTAATCAAATTAATTAATACGATGTCGTCTTTCAGGAAAATTCACCACAAATTGAAATTTTCTTTAAAATAATCACTGCTTGCAGGTAAGTCTATATAATGAAAGTTATCAAATGATTTAATACGAAGTCGTCTTTCAGAAAAATTCACTACAAATTGAAATTTTCTTTAAAATTATCACTGCTTGCAGGTAAGTCTTTACAATGAAAGTAATCAAATGATTTAATACGAAGTCCTCTTTCAGGAAAATTCACCACAAATCGAAATTTTCTTTAAAATTATTACTGCTTGCAGGTAAGTCTTTACAATGAAAGTAATCAACTGATTTAATTCGAAGTCCTTTTCAGGAAAATTCACCACAATTTGAAATTTTCTTTAAAATTATAACTGCGTGCAGGTAAGTCTTTACAATGAAAGTAATCAAATGATTTAATACGAAGTCCTCTTTCAGGAAAATTCACCACAAATCGAAATTTTCTTTAAAATTATTACTGCTTGCAGGTAAGTCTTTACAATGAAAGTAATCAACTGATTTAATTCGAAGTCCTTTTCAGGAAAATTCACCACAAATTGAAATTTTCTTTAAAATTATAACTGCGTGCAGGTAAATCTATTCAATGAAAGTAATCAAATGATTTAATACGAAGTCATCTTTCAGGAAAATTCACTACAAATTGAAATTTTCTTTAAAATTATCACTGCTTGCAGGTAAGTCTTTACAATGAAAGTAATCAATTGATTTTAATAAGACGTCTTCTTTCAGAAAAATTCTCCACAAATTGAAATTTTCTTTACAATTATCACTGCTTGCATGTACGTCTATTCAATGAAAGTAATCAAACTGCTTGCGGGTATGTCTTTACAATGAAAGTAATCAAATGATATAATACGAAGTCCTCTTTCAGAAAAATTCACAACAAATTGAAATTTTCTTTAAAATTATAACTGCGTGCAGGTAAGTCTATTCAATGAAAGTAATCAAATGATTTAATACGAAGTCGCGTTTCAGGAAAATTCACTACAAATTGAAATTTTCTTTAAAATTATCACTGCTTGCAGGTAAGTCTTTACAATGAAAGTAATCAATTGATTTTAATAAGACGTCTGCTTTCAGAAAAATTCTCCACAAATTGAAATTTTCTTTACAATTATCACTGCTTGCATGTAAGTCTATTCAATGAAAGTAATCAAACTGCTTGCAGGTAAGTCTTTACAATGAAAGTAATCAAATGATTTAATATGAAGTCCTCTTTCAGGAAAATTCACCACAAATCGAAATTTTCTTTAAAATTATTACTGCTTGCAGGTAAGTCTTTACAATGAAAGTAATCAACTGATTTAATTCGAAGTCCTTTTCAGGAAAATTCACCACAATTTGAAATTTTCTTTAAAATTATAACTGCGTGCAGGTAAGTCTATTCAATGAAAGTAATCAAATGATTTAATACGAAGTCGTCTTTCAGGAAAATTCACTACAAATTGAAATTTTCTTTTAAATTATCACTGCTTGCAGGTAAGTCTTTACAATGAAAGTAATCAATTGATTTTAATAAGACGTCTTCTTTCAGAAAAATTCTCCACAAATTGAAATTTTCTTTACAATTATCACTGCTTGCATGTAAGTCTATTCAATGAAAGTAATCAAACTGCTTGCAGGTAAGTCTTTACAATGAAAGTAATCAAATGATTTAATACGAAGTCCTCTTTCAGGAAAATTCACCACAAATCGAAATTTTCTTTAAAATTATTACTGCTTGCAGGTAAGTCTTTACAATGAAAGTAATCAACTGATTTAATTCGAAGTCCTTTTCAGGAAAATTCACCACAAATTGAAATTTTCTTTAAAATTATAACTGCGTGCAGGTAAATCTATTCAATGAAAGTAATCAAATGATTTAATACGAAGTCATCTTTCAGGAAAATTCACTACAAATTGAAATTTTCTTTAAAATTATCACTGCTTGCAGGTAAGTCTTTACAATGAAAGTAATCAATTGATTTTAATAAGACGTCTTCTATCAGAAAAATTCTCCACAAATTGAAATTTTCTTTACAATTATCACTGCTTGCATGTACGTCTATTCAATGAAAGTAATCAAACTGCTTGCGGGTATGTCTTTACAATGAAAGTAATCAAATGATATAATACGAAGTCCTCTTTCAGAAAAATTCACAACAAATTGAAATTTTCTTTAAAATTATAACTGCGTGCAGGTAAGTCTATTCAATGAAAGTAATCAAATGATTTAATACGAAGTCGTCTTTCAGGAAAATTCACTACAAATTGAAATTTTCTTTCAAATTATCACTGCTTGCAGGTAAGTCTTTACAATGAAAGTAATCAATTGATTTTAATAAGACGTCTTCTTTCAGAAAAATTCTCCACAAATTGAAATTTTCTTTACAATTATCACTGCTTGCATGTAAGTCTATTCAATGAAAGTAATCAAACTGCTTGCAAGTAAGTCTTTACAATGAAAGTAATCAAATGATTTAATACGAAGTCCTCTTTCAGGAAAATTCACCACAAATCGAAATTTTCTTTACAATTATTACTGCTTGCAGGTAAGTCTTTACAATGAAAGTAATCAACTGATTTTAATACTACGTCTGCTTTCAAAAAAATTCTCTACAAATTAAAATTTTCTTTAAAATTATCACTGGTTGCAGGTAAGTCTATTCTATGAAAGTAATCAAACTGCTTGCAGGTAAGTCTTTACAATGAAAGTAATCAATTGATTTTAATAAGACGTCTTCTTTCAGAAAAATTCTCCACAAATTGAAATTTTCTTTACAATTATCACTGCTTGCATGTAAGTCTATTCAATGAAAGTAATCAAACTGCTTGCAGGTATGTCTTTACAATGAAAGTAATCAAATGATATAATACGAAGTCCTCTTTCAGAAAAATTCACAACAAATTGAAATTTTCTTTAAAATTATAACTGCGTGCGGGTAAGTCTATTCAATGAAAGTAATCAAATGATTTAATACGAAGTCGTCTTTCAGGAAAATTCACTACAAATTGAAATTTTCTTTAAAATTATCACTGCTTGCAGGTAAGTCTTTACAATGAAAGTAATCAATTGATTTTAATAAGACGTCTTCTTTCAGAAAAATTCTCCACAAATTGAAATTTTCTTTACAATTATCACTGTTTGCATGTAAGTCTATTCAATGAAAGTAATCAAACTGCTTGCAGGAATGTCTTTACAATGAAAGTAATCAAATGATATAATACGAAGTCCTCTTTCAGAAAAATTCACAACAAATTGAAATTTTCTTTAAAATTATAACTGCGTGCAGGTAAGTCTATTCAATGAAAGTAATCAAATGATTTAATACGAAGTCGCGTTTCAGGAAAATTCACTACAAATTGAAATTTTCTTTAAAATTATCACTGCTTGCAGGTAAGTCTTTACAATGAAAGTAATCAATTGTTTTAATACGACGTCTTCTTTCAGAAAAATTCTCCACAAATTGAAATTTTCTTTAAAATTATAACTGCTTGCATGTAAGTCTATTCAATGAAAGTAATCAAACTGCTTGCAGGTATCTCTTTACAATGAAGATAATCAAATTAATTAATACGAAGTCGTCTTTCAGAAAAATTCACCACAAATTGAAATTGTCTTTGAAATTATCGCTGCTAGTAGGTAAGTCTTTACAATGAAAGTAATCAATTGGTTTTAATACGAAGTCTTCTTTCAGAAAAATTCTGTACAAATTTAAATTTTCTTTAAAATTATAACTGCTTGCAGGTAAGTCTGTACAATGAAAGTAATCAAATTAATTAATACGATGTCGTCTTTCAGGAAAATTCACCACAAATTGAAATTTTCTTTAAAATTATAACTGCGTTCAGGTAAGTCTATTCAATGAAAGTAATCAAATGATTTAATACGAAGTCGTCTTTCAGGAAAACTCACTACAAATTGAAATTTTCTTTAAAATTATCACTGCTTGCAGGTAAGTCTTTACAATGAAAGTAATCAATTGATTTTAATAAGACGTCTTCTCTCAGAAAAATTCTCCACAAATTGAAATTTTCTTTACAATTATCACTGCTTCCATGTAAGTCTATTCAATGAAAGTAATCAAACTGCTTGCAGGTATGTCTTTACAATGAAAGTAATCAAATGATATAATACGAAGTCCTCTTTCAGAAAAATTCACAACAAATTGAAATTTTCTTTAAAATTATAACTGCGTGCAGGTAAGTCTATTCAATGAAAGTAATCAAATGATTTAATACGAAGTCGTCTTTCAGGAAAATTCACTACAAATTGAAATTTTCTTTCAAATTATCACTGCTTGCAGGTAAGTCTTTACAATGACAGTAATCAATTGATTTTAATAAGACGTCTGCTTTCAGAAAAATTCTCCACAAATTGAAATTTTCTTTACAATTATCACTGCTTGCATGTAAGTCTATTCAATGAAGGTAATCAAACTGCTTGCAGGTAAGTCTTTACAATGAAAGTAATCAAATGATTTAATACGAAGTCCTCTTTCAGGAAAATTCACCACAAATCGAAATTTTCTTTAAAATTATTACTGCTTGCAGGTAAGTCTTTACAATGAAAGTAATCAACTGATTTAATTCGAAGTCCTTTTCAAGAAAATTCACCACAAATTGAAATTTTCTTTAAAATTATAACTGCGTGCAGGTAAGTCTATTCAATGAAAGTAATCAAATGATTTAATACGAAGTCGTCTTTCAGGAAAATTCACTACAAATTGAAATTTTCTTTTAAATTATCACTGCTTGCAGGTAAGTCTTTACAATGAAAGTAATCAATTGATTTTAATAAGACGTCTGCTTTCAGAAAAATTCTCCACAAATTGAAATTTTCTTTACAATTATCACTGCTTGCATGTAAGTCTATTCAATGAAAGTAATCAAACTGCTTGCAGGTAAGTCTTTACAATGAAAGTAATCAAATGATTTAATACGAAGTCCTCTTTCAGGAAAATTCACCACAAATCGAAATTTTCTTTAAAATTATTACTGCTTGCAGGTAAGTCTTTACAATGAAAGTAATCTCTGATTTAATTCGAAGTCCTTTTCAAGAAAATTCACCACAAATTGAAATTTTCTTTAAAATTATAACTGCGTGCAGGTAAGTCTATTCAATGAAAGTAATCAAATGATTTAATACGAAGTCCTCTTTCAGGAAAATTCACAACAAATTGAAATTTTCTTTAAAATTATAACTGCGTGCAGGTAAGTCTATTCAATGAAAGTAATCAAATGATTTAATACGAAGTCGTCTTTCAGGAAAATTCACTACAAATTGAAATTTTCTTTCAAATTATCACTGCTTGCAGGTAAGTCTTTACAATGAAAGTAATCAATTGATTTTAATAAGACGTCTTCTTTCAGAAAAATTCTCCACAAATTGAAATTTTCTTTACAATTATCACTGCTTGCATGTAAGTCTATTCAATGAAAGTAATCAAACTGCTTGCAAGTAAGTCTTTACAATGAAAGTAATCAAATGATTTAATACGAAGTCCTCTTTCAGGAAAATTCACCACAAATCGAAATTTTCTTTACAATTATTACTGCTTGCAGGTAAGTCTTTACAATGAAAGTAATCAACTGATTTTAATACTACGTCTGCTTTCAAAAAAATTCTCTACAAATTAAAATTTTCTTTAAAATTATCACTGGTTGCAGGTAAGTCTATTCTATGAAAGTAATCAAACTGCTTGCAGGTAAGTCTTTACAATGAAAGTAATCAATTGATTTTAATAAGACGTCTTCTTTCAGAAAAATTCTCCACAAATTGAAATTTTCTTTACAATTATCACTGCTTGCATGTAAGTCTATTCAATGAAAGTAATCAAACTGCTTGCAGGTATGTCTTTACAATGAAAGTAATCAAATGATATAATACGAAGTCCTCTTTCAGAAAAATTCACAACAAATTGAAATTTTCTTTAAAATTATAACTGCGTGCGGGTAAGTCTATTCAATGAAAGTAATCAAATGATTTAATACGAAGTCGTCTTTCAGGAAAATTCACTACAAATTGAAATTTTCTTTAAAATTATCACTGCTTGCAGGTAAGTCTTTACAATGAAAGTAATCAATTGATTTTAATAAGACGTCTTCTTTCAGAAAAATTCTCCACAAATTGAAATTTTCTTTACAATTATCACTGTTTGCATGTAAGTCTATTCAATGAAAGTAATCAAACTGCTTGCAGGAATGTCTTTACAATGAAAGTAATCAAATGATATAATACGAAGTCCTCTTTCAGAAAAATTCACAACAAATTGAAATTTTCTTTAAAATTATAACTGCGTGCAGGTAAGTCTATTCAATGAAAGTAATCAAATGATTTAATACGAAGTCGCGTTTCAGGAAAATTCACTACAAATTGAAATTTTCTTTAAAATTATCACTGCTTGCAGGTAAGTCTTTACAATGAAAGTAATCAATTGTTTTAATACGACGTCTTCTTTCAGAAAAATTCTCCACAAATTGAAATTTTCTTTAAAATTATAACTGCTTGCATGTAAGTCTATTCAATGAAAGTAATCAAACTGCTTGCAGGTATCTCTTTACAATGAAGATAATCAAATTAATTAATACGAAGTCGTCTTTCAGAAAAATTCACCACAAATTGAAATTGTCTTTGAAATTATCGCTGCTAGTAGGTAAGTCTTTACAATGAAAGTAATCAATTGGTTTTAATACGAAGTCTTCTTTCAGAAAAATTCTGTACAAATTTAAATTTTCTTTAAAATTATAACTGCTTGCAGGTAAGTCTGTACAATGAAAGTAATCAAATTAATTAATACGATGTCGTCTTTCAGGAAAATTCACCACAAATTGAAATTTTCTTTAAAATTATAACTGCGTTCAGGTAAGTCTATTCAATGAAAGTAATCAAATGATTTAATACGAAGTCGTCTTTCAGGAAAACTCACTACAAATTGAAATTTTCTTTAAAATTATCACTGCTTGCAGGTAAGTCTTTACAATGAAAGTAATCAATTGATTTTAATAAGACGTCTTCTCTCAGAAAAATTCTCCACAAATTGAAATTTTCTTTACAATTATCACTGCTTCCATGTAAGTCTATTCAATGAAAGTAATCAAACTGCTTGCAGGTATGTCTTTACAATGAAAGTAATCAAATGATATAATACGAAGTCCTCTTTCAGAAAAATTCACAACAAATTGAAATTTTCTTTAAAATTATAACTGCGTGCAGGTAAGTCTATTCAATGAAAGTAATCAAATGATTTAATACGAAGTCGTCTTTCAGGAAAATTCACTACAAATTGAAATTTTCTTTCAAATTATCACTGCTTGCAGGTAAGTCTTTACAATGACAGTAATCAATTGATTTTAATAAGACGTCTGCTTTCAGAAAAATTCTCCACAAATTGAAATTTTCTTTACAATTATCACTGCTTGCATGTAAGTCTATTCAATGAAGGTAATCAAACTGCTTGCAGGTAAGTCTTTACAATGAAAGTAATCAAATGATTTAATACGAAGTCCTCTTTCAGGAAAATTCACCACAAATCGAAATTTTCTTTAAAATTATTACTGCTTGCAGGTAAGTCTTTACAATGAAAGTAATCAACTGATTTAATTCGAAGTCCTTTTCAAGAAAATTCACCACAAATTGAAATTTTCTTTAAAATTATAACTGCGTGCAGGTAAGTCTATTCAATGAAAGTAATCAAATGATTTAATACGAAGTCGTCTTTCAGGAAAATTCACTACAAATTGAAATTTTCTTTTAAATTATCACTGCTTGCAGGTAAGTCTTTACAATGAAAGTAATCAATTGATTTTAATAAGACGTCTGCTTTCAGAAAAATTCTCCACAAATTGAAATTTTCTTTACAATTATCACTGCTTGCATGTAAGTCTATTCAATGAAAGTAATCAAACTGCTTGCAGGTAAGTCTTTACAATGAAAGTAATCAAATGATTTAATACGAAGTCCTCTTTCAGGAAAATTCACCACAAATCGAAATTTTCTTTAAAATTATTACTGCTTGCAGGTAAGTCTTTACAATAAAAGTAATCTCTGATTTAATTCGAAGTCCTTTTCAAGAAAATTCACCACAAATTGAAATTTTCTTTAAAATTATAACTGCGTGCAGGTAAGTCTATTCAATGAAAGTAATCAAATGATTTAATACGAAGTCCTCTTTCAGGAAAATTCACTACAAATTGAAATTTTCTTTTAAATTATCACTGCTTGCAGGTAAGTCTTTACAATGAAAGTAATCAATTGATTTTAATAAGACGTCTTCTTTCAGAAAAATTCTCCACAAATTGAAATTTTCTTTACAATTATCACTGCTTGCATGTAAGTCTATTCAATGAAAGCAATCAAACTGCTTGCAGGTAAGTCTTTACAATGAAAGTAATCAAATGATTTAATACGAAGTCCTCTTTCAGGAAAATTCACCACAAATCGAAATTTTCTTTAAAATTATTACTGCTTGCAGGTAAGTCTTTACAATGAAAGTAATCAACTGATTTAATTCGAAGTCCTTTTCAGGAAAATTCACCACAAATTGAAATTTTCTTTAAAATTATAACTGCGTGCAGGTAAGTCTATTCAATGAAAGTAATCAAATGATTTAATACGAAGTCGTCTTTCAGGAAAACTCACTACAAATTGAAATTTTCTTTAAAATTATCACTGCTTGCAGGTAAGTCTTTACAATGAAAGTAATCAATTGATTTTAATAAGACGTCTTCTTTCAGAAAAATTCTCCACAAATTGAAATTTTCTTTACAATTATCACTGCTTGCATGTAAGTCTATTCAATGAAAGTAATCAAACTGCTTGCAGGTATGTCTTTACAATGAAAGTAATCAAATGATATAATACGAAGTCCTCTTTCAGAAAAATTCACAACAAATTGAAATTTTCTTTAAAATTATAACTGCGTGCAGGTAAGTCTATTCAATGAAAGTAATCAAATGATTTAATACGAAGTCGCCTTTCAGGAAAATTCACTACAAATTGAAATTTTCTTTAAAATTATCACTGCTTGCAGGTAAGTCTTTACAATGAAAGTAATCAATTGATTTTAATAAGACGTCTGCTTTCAGAAAAATTCTCCACAAATTGAAATTTTCTTTACAATTATCACTGCTTGCATGTAAGTCTATTCAATGAAGGTAATCAAACTGCTTGCAGGTAAGTCTTTACAATGAAAGTAATCAAATGATTTAATACGAAGTCCTCTTTCAGGAAAATTCACCACAAATCGAAATTTTCTTTAAAATTATTACTGCTTGCAGGTAAGTCTTTACAATGAAAGTAATCAACTGATTTAATTCGAAGTCCTTTTCAAGAAAATTCACCACAAATTGAAATTTTCTTTAAAATTATAACTGCATGCAGGTAGGTCTATTCAATGAAAGTAATCAAATGATTTAATACGAAGTCGTCTTTCAGGAAAATTCACTACAAATTGAAATTTTCTTTTAAATTATCACTGCTTGCAGGTAAGTCTTTACAATGAAAGTAATCAATTGATTTTAATAAGACGTCTGCTTTCAGAAAAATTCTCCACAAATTGAAATTTTCTTTACAATTATCACTGCTTGCATGTAAGTCTATTCAATGAAAGTAATCAAACTGCTTGCAGGTAAGTCTTTACAATGAAAGTAATCAAATGATTTAATACGAAGTCCTCTTTCAGGAAAATTCACCACAAATCGAAATTTTCTTTAAAATTGTTACTGCTTGCAGGTAAGTCTTTACAATGAAAGTAATCAACTGATTTAATTCGAAGTCCTTTTCAAGAAAATTCACCACAAATTGAAATTTTCTTTAAAATTATAACTGCGTGCAGGTAAGTCTATTCAATGAAAGTAATCAAATGATTTAATACGAAGTCGTCTTTCAGGAAAATTCACTACAAATTGAAATTTTCTTTCAAATTATCACTGCTTGCAGGTAAGTCTTTACAATGACAGTAATCAAATGATTTAATACGAAGTCCTCTTTCAGGAAAATTCTCCACAAATTGAAATTTTCTTTAAAATTATCACTGGTTGCAGGTAAGTCTATTCAATGAAAGTAATCAAAATGCTTGCAGGTAAGTATTTACAATGAAAGTACTCAAATGATTTAATACGAAGTCCTCTTTCAGGAAAATTCACCACAAATCGAAATTTTCTTTAAAATTATTACTGCTTGCAGGTAAGTCTTTACAATGAAAGTAATCAACTGATTTAATTCGAAGTCCTTTTCAAGAAAATTCACCACAAATTGAAATTTTCTTTAAAATTATAACTGAGTGCAGGTAGGTCTATTCAATGAAAGTAATCAAATGATTTAATACGAAGTCGTCTTTCAGGAAAATTCACTACAAATTGAAATTTTCTTTTAAATTATCACTGCTTGCAGGTAAGTCTTTACAATGAAAGTAATCAATTGATTTTAATAAGACGTCTGCTTTCAGAAAAATTCTCCACAAATTGAAATTTTCTTTACAATTATCACTGCTTGCATGTAAGTCTATTCAATGAAAGTAATCAAACTGCTTGCAGGTAAGTCTTTACAATGAAAGTAATCAAATGATTTAATACGAAGTCCTCTTTCAGGAAAATTCACCACAAATCGAAATTTTCTTTAAAATTGTTACTGCTTGCAGGTAAGTCTTTACAATGAAAGTAATCAACTGATTTAATTCGAAGTCCTTTTCAAGAAAATTCACCACAAATTGAAATTTTCTTTAAAATTATAACTGCGTGCAGGTAAGTCTATTCAATGAAAGTAACCAAATGATTTAATACGAAGTCGTCTTTCAGGAAAATTCACTACAAATTGAAATTTTCTTTTAAATTATCACTGCTTGCAGGTAAGTCTTTACAATGAAAGTAATCAATTGATTTTAATAAGACGTCTTCTTTCAGAAAAATTCTTCACAAATTGAAATTTTCTTTACAATTATCACTGCTTGCATGTAAGTCTATTCAATGAAAGTAATCAAACTGCTTGCAGGTAAGTCTTTACAATGAAAGTAATCAAATGATTTAATACGAAGTCCTCTTTCAGGAAAATTCACCACAAATCGAAATTTTCTTTAAAATTATTACTGCTTGCAGGTAAGTCTTTACAATGAAAGTAATCAACTGATTTAATTCGAAGTCCTTTTCAGGAAAATTCACCACAAATTAAAATTTTCTTTAAAATTATAACTGCGTGCAGGTAAGTCTATTCAATGAAAGTAATCAAATGATTTAATACGAAGTCGTCTTTCAGGAAAACTCACTACAAATTGAAATTTTCTTTAAAATTATCACTGCTTGCAGGTAAGTCTTTACAATGAAAGTAATCAATTGATTTTAATAAGACGTCTTCTTTCAGAAAAATTCTCCACAAATTGAAATTTTCTTTACAATTATCACTGCTTGCATGTAAGTCTATTCAATGAAAGTAATCAAACTGCTTGCAGGTATGTCTTTACAATGAAAGTAATCAAATGATATAATACGAAGTCCTCTTTCAGAAAAATTCACAACAAATTGAAATTTTCTTTAAAATTATAACTGCGTGCAGGTAAGTCTATTCAATGAAAGTAATCAAATGATTTAATACGAAGTCGTCTTTCAGGAAAATTCACTACAAATTGAAATTTTCTTTCAAATTATCACTGCTTGCAGGTAAGTCTTTACAATGACAGTAATCAATTGATTTTAATAAGACGTCTTCTTTCTGAAAAATTCTCCACAAATTGAAATTTTCTTTACAATTATCACTGCTTGCATGTAAGTCTATTCAATGAAATTAATCAAACTGCTTGCAGGTAAGTCTTTACAATGAAAGTAATCAAATGATTTAATACCAAGTCCTCTTTCAGGAAAATTCACCACAAATCGAAATTTTCTTTAAAATTATTACTGCTTGCAGGTAAGTCTTTACAATGAAAGTAATCAACTGATTTTAATACTACGTCTGCTTTCAGAAAAATTCTCCACAAATTGAAATTTTGTTTACAATTATCAATGCTTGCATGTAAGTCTATTCAATGAAAGTAATCAAACTGCTTGCAGGTATGTCTTTATAATGAAAGTAATCAAATGATTTAGTACGAAGTACTCTTTCAGAAAAATTCACCACAAGTTGAAATTTTCTTTAAAATTATCACTGCTTGCAGGTAAGTCTTTACAACGAAAGTAATCAAATGATTTAATACGAAGTCCTCTTTCAGGAAAATTCTCCACAAATTGAAATTTTCTTTAAAATTATCACTGGTTGCAGGTAAGTCTATTCAATGAAAGTAATCAAACTGCTTGCAGGTAAGTACTTACAATGAAAGTACTCAAATGATTTAATTCGAAGTGCTCTTTCAGAAAAATTCACCACAAATTGAAATTTTCCTTAAAATTATCGCTGCTTGCAGGTAAGTCTATATAATGAAAGTAATCAAATGATTTAATACAAAGTCCTCTTTCAGAAAAATTCTCCACAAATTGAAATTTTCTTTAAAATTATAACTACTTGCAGGTAAGTCTATACAATGAAAGTAATCAAATGATTTAATACGAAGTCGTCTTTCAGGAAAATTCACCACAAACTGAAATTTTCTTTAAAATTATCACTGCTTGCAGGTAAGTCTTTACAATGAAAGTAATCAATTGTTTTAATACGACGTCTTCTTTCAGAAAAATTCTCCACAAATTGAAATTTTCTTTAAAATTATAACTGCTTGCATGTAAGTCTATTCAATGAAAGTAATCAAACTGCTTGCAGGTATGTCTTTACAATGAAGATAATCAAATTAATTAATACGAAGTCGTCTTTCAGAAAAATTCACCACAAATTGAAATTGTCTTTGAAATTATCGCTGCTAGTAGGTAAGTCTTTACAATGAAAGTAATCAATTGGTTTTAATACGAAGTCTTCTTTCAGAAAAATTCTGTACAAATTTAAATTTTCTTTAAAATTATTACTGCTTGCAGGTAAGTCTGTACAATGAAAGTAATCAAATTAATTAATACGATGTCGTCTTTCAGGAAAATTCACCACAAATTGAAATTTTCTTTAAAATAATCACTGCTTGCAGGTAAGTCTATATAATGAAAGTTATCAAATGATTTAATACGAAGTCGTCTTTCAGAAAAATTCACTACAAATTGAAATTTTCTTTAAAATTATCACTGCTTGCAGGTAAGTCTTTACAATGAAAGTAATCAACTGAATTAATTCGAAGTCCTTTTCAGGAAAATTCACCACAAATTGAAATTTTCTTTAAAATTATAACTGCGTGCAGGTAAGTCTATTCAGTCAAAGTAATCAAATGATTTAATACGAAGTCGTCTTTCAGGAAAATTCACTACAAATTGAAATTTTCTTTAAAATTATCAATGCTTGCAGGTAAGTCTTTACAATGAAAGTAATCAATTGAATTTAATAAGACATCTTCTTTCAGAAAAATTCTCCACAAATTGAAATTATCTTTACAATTATCACTGCTTCCATGTAAGTCTATTCAATGAAAGTAATCAAACTGCTTGCAGGTATGTCTTTACAACGAAAGTAATCAAATGATATAATACGAAGTCCTCTTTCAGAAAAATTCACAACAAATTGAAATTTTCTTTAAAATTATAACTGCGTGCAGGTAAGTCTATTCAATGAAAGTAATCAAATGATTTAATACGAAGTCGCGTTTCAGGAAAATTCACTACAAATTGAAATTTTCTTTAAAATTATCACTGCTTGCAGGTAAGTCTTTACAATGAAAGTAATCAATTGATTTTAATAAGACGTCTGCTTTCAGAAAAATTCTCCACAAATTGAAATTTTCTTTACAATTATCACTGCTTGCATGTAAGTCTATTCAATGAAAGTAATCAAACTGCTTGCAGGTAAGTCTTTACAATGAAAGTAATCAAATGATTTAATACGAAGTCCTCTTTCAGGAAAATTCACCACAAATCGAAATTTTCTTTAAAATTATTACTGCTTGCAGGTAAGTCTTTACAATGAAAGTAATCAACTGATTTAATTCGAAGTCCTTTTCAGGAAAATTCACCACAATTTGAAATTTTCTTTAAAATTATAACTGCGTGCAGGTAAGTCTATTCAATGAAAGTAATCAAATGATTTAATACGAAGTCGTCTTTCAGGAAAATTCACTACAAATTGAAATTTTCTTTTAAATTATCACTGCTTGCAGGTAAGTCTTTACAATGAAAGTAATCAATTGATTTTAATAAGACGTCTTCTTTCAGAAAAATTCTCCACAAATTGAAATTTTCTTTACAATTATCACTGCTTGCATGTAAGTCTATTCAATGAAAGTAATCAAACTGCTTGCAGGTAAGTCTTTACAATGAAAGTAATCAAATGATTTAATACGAAGTCCTCTTTCAGGAAAATTCACCACAAATCGAAATTTTCTTTAAAATTATTACTGCTTGCAGGTAAGTCTTTACAATGAAAGTAATCAACTGATTTAATTCGAAGTCCTTTTCAGGAAAATTCACCACAAATTAAAATTTTCTTTAAAATTATAACTGCGTGCAGGTAAATCTATTCAATGAAAGTAATCAAATGATTTAATACGAAGTCATCTTTCAGGAAAATTCACTACAAATTGAAATTTTCTTTAAAATTATCACTGCTTGCAGGTAAGTCTTTACAATGAAAGTAATCAATTGATTTTAATAAGACGTCTTCTTTCAGAAAAATTCTCCACAAATTGAAATTTTCTTTACAATTATCACTGCTTGCATGTACGTCTATTCAATGAAAGTAATCAAACTGCTTGCGGGTATGTCTTTACAATGAAAGTAATCAAATGATATAATACGAAGTCCTCTTTCAGAAAAATTCACAACAAATTGAAATTTTCTTTAAAATTATAACTGCGTGCAGGTAAGTCTATTCAATGAAAGTAATCAAATGATTTAATACGAAGTCGTCTTTCAGGAAAATTCACTACAAATTGAAATTTTCTTTCAAATTATCACTGCTTGCAGGTAAGTCTTTACAATGAAAGTAATCAATTGATTTTAATAAGACGTCTTCTTTCAGAAAAATTCTCCACAAATTGAAATTTTCTTTACAATTATCACTGCTTGCATGTAAGTCTATTCAATGAAAGTAATCAAACTGCTTGCAAGTAAGTCTTTACAATGAAAGTAATCAAATGATTTAATACGAAGTCCTCTTTCAGGAAAATTCACCACAAATCGAAGTTTTCTTTACAATTATTACTGCTTGCAGGTAAGTCTTTACAATGAAAGTAATCAACTGATTTTAATACTACGTCTGCTTTCAAAAAAATTCTCTACAAATTAAAATTTTCTTTAAAATTATCACTGGTTGCAGGTAAGTCTATTCTATGAAAGTAATCAAACTGCTTGCAGGTAAGTCTTTACAATGAAAGTAATCAATTGATTTTAATAAGACGTCTTCTTTCAGAAAAATTCTCCACAAATTGAAATTTTCTTTACAATTATCACTGTTTGCATGTAAGTCTATTCAATGAAAGTAATCAAACTGCTTGCAGGAATGTCTTTACAATGAAAGTAATCAAATGATATAATACGAAGTCCTCTTTCAGAAAAATTCACAACAAATTGAAATTTTCTTTAAAATTATAACTGCGTGCAGGTAAGTCTATTCAATGAAAGTAATCAAATGATTTAATACGAAGTCGCGTTTCAGGAAAATTCACTACAAATTGAAATTTTCTTTAAAATTATCACTGCTTGCAGGTAAGTCTTTACAATGAAAGTAATCAATTGTTTTAATACGACGTCTTCTTTCAGAAAAATTCTCCACAAATTGAAATTTTCTTTAAAATTATAACTGCTTGCATGTAAGTCTATTCAATGAAAGTAATCAAACTGCTTGCAGGTATCTCTTTACAATGAAGATAATCAAATTAATTAATACGAAGTCGTCTTTCAGAAAAATTCACCACAAATTGAAATTGTCTTTGAAATTATCGCTGCTAGTAGGTAAGTCTTTACAATGAAAGTAATCAATTGGTTTTAATACGAAGTCTTCTTTCAGAAAAATTCTGTACAAATTTAAATTTTCTTTAAAATTATAACTGCTTGCAGGTAAGTCTGTACAATGAAAGTAATCAAATTAATTAATACGATGTCGTCTTTCAGGAAAATTCACCACAAATTGAAATTTTCTTTAAAATTATAACTGCGTGCAGGTAAGTCTATTCAATGAAAGTAATCAAATGATTTAATACGAAGTCGTCTTTCAGGAAAACTCACTACAAATTGAAATTTTCTTTAAAATTATCACTGCTTGCAGGTAAGTCTTTACAATGAAAGTAATCAATTGATTTTAATAAGACGTCTTCTTTCAGAAAAATTCTCCACAAATTGAAATTTTCTTTACAATTATCACTGCTTGCATGTAAGTCTATTCAATGAAAGTAATCAAACTGCTTGCAGGTATGTCTTTACAATGAAAGTAATCAAATGATATAATACGAAGTCCTCTTTCAGAAAAATTCACAACAAATTGAAATTTTCTTTAAAATTATAACTGCGTGCAGGTAAGTCTATTCAATGAAAGTAATCAAATGATTTAATACGAAGTCGTCTTTCAGGAAAATTCACTACAAATTGAAGTTTTCTTTCAAATTATCACTGCTTGCAGGTAAGTCTTTACAATGACAGTAATCAATTGATTTTAATAAGACGTCTTCTTTCAGAAAAATTCTCCACAAATTGAAATTTTCTTTACAATTATCACTGCTTGCATGTAAGTCTATTCAATGAAATTAATCAAACTGCTTGCAGGTAAGTCTTTACAATGAAAGTAATCAAATGATTTAATACCAAGTCCTCTTTCAGGAAAATTCACCACAAATCGAAATTTTCTTTAAAATTATAACTGCTTGCAGGAAAGTCTTTACAATGAAAGTAATCAACTGATTTTAATACTACGTCTGCTTTCAGAAAAATTCTCCACAATTTGAAATTTTGTTTACAATTATCAATGCTTGCATGTAAGTCTATTCAATGAAGGTAATCAAACTGCTTGCAGGTATGTCTTTATAATGAAAGTAATCAAATGATTTAGTACGAAGTCCTCTTTCAGAAAAATTCACCACAAATTGAAATTTTCTTTAAAATTATCACTGCTTGCAGGTAAGTCTTTACAACGAAAGTAATCAAACGATTTAATACGAAGTCCTCTTTCAGGAAAATTCTCCACAAATTGAAATTTTCTTTAAAATTATCACTGGTTGCAGGTAAGTCTATTCAATGAAAGTAATCAAACTGCTTGCAGGTAAGTATTTACAATGAAAGTACTAAAATGATTTAATTCGAAGTGCTCTTTCAGAAAAATTCACCACAAATTGAAATTTTCCTTAAAATTATCGCTGCTTGCAGGTAAGTCTATATAATGAAAGTAATCAAATGATTTAATACAAAGTCCTCTTTCAGAAAAATTCTCCACAAATTGAAATTTTCTTTAAAATTATAACTACTTGCAGGTAAGTCTATACAATGAAAGTAATCAAATGATTTAATACGAAGTCGTCTTTCAGGAAAATTCACCACAAACTGAAATTTTCTTTAAAATTATCACTGCTTGCAGGTAAGTCTTTACAATGAAAGTAATCAATTGTTTTAATACGACGTCTTCTTTCAGAAAAATTCTCCACAAATTGAAATTTTCTTTAAAATTATAACTGCTTGCATGTAAGTCTATTCAATGAAAGTAATCAAACTGCTTGCAGGTATGTCTTTACAATGAAGATAATCACATTAATTAATACGAAGTCGTTTTCAGAAAAATTCACCACAAATTGAAATTGTCTTTGAAATTATCGCTGCTAGTAGGTAAGTCTTTACAATGAAAGTAATCAATTGGTTTTAATACGAAGTCTTCTTTCAGAAAAATTCTGTACAAATTTAAATTTTCTTTAAAATTATAACTGCTTGCAGGTAAGTCTGTACAATGAAAGTAATCAAATCAATTAATACGATGTCGTCTTTCAGGAAAATTCAACACAAATTGAAATTTTCTATAAAATAATCACTGCTTGCAGGTAAGTCTATATAATGAAAGTTATCAAATGATTTAATACGAAGTCGTCTTTCAGGAAAATTCACCACAAATTGAAATTTTCTTTAAAATTATAACTGCGTGCAGGTAAGTCTATTCAATCAAAGTAATCAAATGATTTAATACGAAGTCGTCTTTCAGGAAAATTCACTACAAATTGAAATTTACTTTAAAATTATCACTGCTTGCAGGTAAGTCTTTACAATGAAAGTAATCAATTGAATTTAATAAGACGTCTTCTTTCAGAAAAATTCTCCACAAATTGAAATTTTCTTTACAATTATCACTGCTTGCATGTAAGTCTATTCAATGAAAGTAATCAAACTGCGTGCAGGTATGTCTTTACAACGAAAGTAATCAAATGATATAATACGAAGTCCTCTTTCAGAAAAATTCACAACAAATTGAAATTTTCTTTAAAATTATAACTGCGTGCAGGTAAGTCTATTCAATGAAAGTAATCAAATGATTTAATACGAAGTCGCGTTTCAGGAAAATTCACTACAAATTGAAATTTTCTTTAAAATTATCACTGCTTGCAGGTAAGTCTTTACAATGAAAGTAATCAATTGATTTTAATAAGACGTCTGCTTTCAGAAAAATTCTCCACAAATTGAAATTTTCTTTACAATTATCACTGCTTGCATGTACGTCTATTCAATGAAAGTAATCAAACTGCTTGCGGGTATGTCTTTACAATGAATGTAATCAAATGATATAATACGAAGTCCTCTTTCAGAAAAATTCACAACAAATTGAAATTTTCTTTAAAATTATAACTGCGTGCAGGTAAGTCTATTCAATGAAAGTAATCAAATGATTTAATACGAAGTCGTCTTTCAGGAAAATTCACTACAAATTGAAATTTTCTTTACAATTATCACTGCTTGCATGTAAGTCTATTCAATGAAAGTAATCAAACTGCTTGCAGGTAAGTCTTTACAATGAAAGTAATCAAATGATTTAATACGAAGTCCTCTTTCAGGAAAATTCACCACAAATCGAAATTTTCTTTAAAATTATTACTGCTTGCAGGTAAGTCTTTACAATGAAAGTAATCAACTGATTTAATTCGAAGTCCTTTTCAGGAAAATTCACCACAAATTGAAATTTTCTTTAAAATTATAACTGCGTGCAGGTAAGTCTATTCAATGAAAGTAATCAAATGATGTAATACGAAGTCGTCTTTCAGGAAAATTCACTACAAATTGAAATTTTCTTTAAAATTATCACTGCTTGCAGGTAAGTCTTTACAATGAAAGTAATCAATTGATTTTAATAAGACGTCTTCTTTCAGAAAAATTCTCCACAAATTGAAATTTTCTTTACAATTATCACTGCTTGCATGTACGTCTATTCAATGAAAGTAATCAAACTGCTTGCGGGTATGTCTTTACAATGAAAGTAATCAAATGATATAATACGAAGTCCTCTTTCAGAAAAATTCACAACAAATTGAAATTTTCTTTAAAATTATAACTGCGTGCAGGTAAGTCTATTCAATGAAAGTAATCAAATGATTTAATACGAAGTCGTCTTTCAGGAAAATTCACTACAAATTGAAATTTTCTTTCAAATTATCACTGCTTGCAGGTAAGTCTTTACAATGAAAGTAATCAATTCATTTTAATAAGACGTCTTCTTTCAGAAAAATTCTCCACAAATTGAAATTTTCTTTACAATTATCACTGCTTGCATGTAAGTCTATTCAATGAAAGTAATCAAACTGCTTGCAGGTAAGTCTTTACAATGAAAGTAATCAAATGATTTAATACGAAGTCCTCTTTCAGGAAAATTCACCACAAATCGAAATTTTCTTTAAAATTATTACTGCTTGCAGGTAAGTCTTTACAATGAAAGTAATCAACTGATTTTAATACTACGTCTGCTTTCAAAAAAATTCTCCACAAATTGAAATTTTCTTTAAAATTATCACTGGTTGCAGGTAAGTCTATTCAATGAAAGTAATCAAACTGCTTGCAGGTATGTCTTTACAATGAAAGTAATCAAATGATATAATACGAAGTCCTCTTTCAGAAAAATTCACAACAAATTGAAATTTTCTTTAAAATTATAACTGCGTGCAGGTAAGTCTATTCAATGAAAGTAATCAAATGATTTAATACGAAGTCGTCTTTCAGGAAAATTCACTACAAATTGAAATTTTCTTTAAAATTATCACTGCTTGCAGGTAAGTCTTTACAATGAAAGTAATCAATTGATTTTAATAAGACGTCTTCTTTCAGAAAAATTCTCCACAAATTGAAATTGTCTTTACAATTATCACTGCTTGCATGTAAGTCTATTCAATGAAAGTAATCAAACTGCTTGCAGGTAAGTCTTTACAATGAAAGTAATCAAATGATATAATACGAAGTCCTCTTTCAGAAAAATTCACAACAAATTCAAATTTTCTTTAAAATTATAACTGCGTGCAGGTAAGTCTATTCAATGAAAGTAATCAAATGATTTAATACGAAGTCGTCTTTCAGGAAAATTCACTACAAATTGAAATTTTCTTTAAAATTATCACTGCTTGCAGGTAAGTCTTTACAATGAAAGTAATCAATTGATTTTAATAAGACGTCTTCTTTCAGAAAAATTCTCCACAAATTGAAATTGTCTTTACAATTATCACTGCTTGCATGTAAGTCTATTCAATGAAAGTAATCAAACTGCTTGCAGGTAAGTCTTTACAATGAAAGTAATCAAATGATATAATACGAAGTCCTCTTTCAAAAAAATTCTCCACAAATTGAAATTTTCTTTAAAATTATCACTGGTTGCAGGTAAGTCTATTCTATGAAAGTAATCAAACTGCTTGCAGGTAAGTCTTTACAATGAAAGTAATCAATTGATTTTAATAAGACGTCTTCTTTCAGAAAAATTCTCCACAAATTGAAATTTTCTTTACAATTATCACTGCTTGCATGTAAGTCTATTCAATGAAAGTAATCAAACTGCTTGCAGGTATGTCTTTACAATGAAAGTAATCAAATGATATAATACGAAGTCCTCTTTCAGAAAAATTCACAACAAATTGAAATTTTCTTTAAAATTATAACTGCGTGCAGGTAAGTCTATTCAATGAAAGTAATCAAATGATTTAATACGAAGTCGTCTTTCAGGAAAATTCACTACAAATTGAAATTTTCTTTAAAATTATCACTGCTTGCAGGTAAGTCTTTACAATGAAAGTAATCAATTGATTTTAATAAGACGTCTTCTTTCAGAAAAATTCTCCACAAATTGAAATTGTCTTTACAATTATCACTGCTTGCATGTAAGTCTATTCAATGAAAGTAATCAAACTGCTTGCAGGTAAGTCTTTACAATGAAAGTAATCAAATGATATAATACGAAGTCCTCTTTCAGAAAAATTCACAACAAATTCAAATTTTCTTTAAAATTATAACTGCGTGCAGGTAAGTCTATTCAATGAAAGTAATCAAATGATTTAATACGAAGTCGCGTTTCAGGAAAATTCACTACAAATTGAAATTTTCTTTAAAATTATCACTGCTTGCATGTAAGTCTTTACAATGAAAGTAATCAATTGTTTTAATACGACGTCTTCTTTCAGAAAAAATTCTCCACAAATTGAAATTTTCTTTAAAATTATAACTGCTTGCATGTAAGTCTATTCAATGAAAGTAATCAAACTGCTTGCAGGTATGTCTTTACAATGAAGATAATCAAATTAATTAATACGAAGTCGTCTTTCAGAAAAATTCACCACAAATTGAAATTGTCTTTGAAATTATCGCTGCTAGTAGGTAAGTCTTTACAATGAAAGTAATCAATTGGTTTTAATACGAAGTCTTCTTTCAGAAAAATTCTGTACAAATTTAAATTTTCTTTAAAATTATAACTGCTTGCAGTTAAGTCTGTACAATGAAAGTAATCAAATTAATTAATACGATGTCGTCTTTCAGGAAAATTCACCACAAATTGAAATTTTCTTTAAAATAATCACTGCTTGCAGGTAAGTCTATATAATGAAAGTTATCAAATGATTTAATACGAAGTCGTCTTTCAGAAAAATTCACTACAAATTGAAATTTTCTTTAAAATTATCACTGCTTGCAGGTAAGTCTTTACAATGAAAGTAATCAACTGATTTAATTCGAAGTCCTTTTCAGGAAAATTCACCACAAATTGAAATTTTCTTTAAAATTATAACTGCGTGCAGGTAGGTCTATTCAATCAAAGTAATCAAATGATTTAATACGAAGTCGTCCTTCAGGAAAATTCACTACAAATTGAAATTTTCTTTAAAATTATCACTGCTTGCAGGTAAGTCTTTACAATGAAAGTAATCAATTGAATTTAATAAGACGTCTTCTTTCAGAAAAATTCTCCACAAATTGAATTTTTCTTTACAATTATCACTGCTTGCATGTAAGTCTATTCAATGAAAGTAATCAAACTGCTTGCAGGTAAGTCTTTACAATGAAAGTAATCAAATGATTTAATACGAAGTCCTCTTTCAGGAAAATTCACCACAAATCGAAATTTTCTTTAAAATTATTACTGCTTGCAGGTAAGTCTTTACAATGAAAGTAATCAACTGATTTAATTCGAAGTCCTTTTCAGGAAAATTCACCACAATTTGAAATTTTCTTTCAAATTATAACTGCGTGCAGGTAAGTCTATTCAATGAAAGTAATCAAATGATTTAATACGAAGTCGTCTTTCAGGAAAATTCACTACAAATTGAAATTTTCTTTAAAATTATCACTGCTTGCAGGTAAGTCTTTACAATGAAAGTAATCAATTGATTTTAATAAGACGTCTTCTTTCAGAAAAATTCTCCACAAATTGAAAATTTCTTTACAATTATCACTGCTTGCATGTACGTCTATTCAATGAAAGTAATCAAACTGCTTGCGGGTATGTCTTTACAATGAAAGTAATCAAATGATATAATACGAAGTCCTCTTTCAGAATATAACTGCGTGCAGGTAAGTCTATTCAATGAAAGTAATCAAATGATTTAATACGAAGTCGTCTTTCAGGAAAATTCACTACAAATTGAAATTTTCTTTCAAATTATCACTGCTTGCAGGTAAGTCTTTACAATGAAAGTAATCAATTGATTTTAATAAGACGTCTTCTTTCAGAAAAATTCTCCACAAATTGAAATTTTCTTTACAATTATCACTGCTTGCATGTAAGTCTATTCAATGAAAGTAATCAAACTGCTTGCAGGTAAGTCTTTACAATGAAAGTAATCAAATGATTTAATACGAAGTCCTCTTTCAGGAAAATTCACCACAAATCGAAATTTTCTTTAAAATTATTACTGCTTGCAGGTAAGTCTTTACAATGAAAGTAATCAACTGATTTTAATACTACGTCTGCTTTCAAAAAAATTCTCCACAAATTGAAATTTTCTTTAAAATTATCACTGGTTGCAGGTAAGTCTATTCTATGAAAGTAATCAAACTGCTTGCAGGTAAGTCTTTACAATGAAAGTAATCAATTGATTTTAATAAGACGTCTTCTTTCAGAAAAATTCTCCACAAATCGAAATTTTCTTTACAATTATCACTGCTTGCATGTAAGTCTATTCAATGAAAGTAATCAAACTGCTTGCAGGTATGTCTTTACAATGAAAGTAATCAAATGATATAATACGAAGTCCTCTTTCAGAAAAATTCACAACAAATTGAAATTTTCTTTAAAATTATAACTGCGTGCAGGTAAGTCTATTCAATGAAAGTAATCAAATGATTTAATACGAAGTCGCGTTTCAGGAAAATTCACTACAAATTGAAATTTTCTTTAAAATTATCACTGCTTGCATGTACGTCTATTCAATGAAAGTAATCAAACTGCTTGCGGGTAAGTCTTTACAATGAAAGTAATCAAATGATATAATACGAAGTCCTCTTTCAGAAAAATTCACAACAAATTGAAATTTTCTTTAAAATTATAACTGCGTGCAGGTAAGTCTATTCAATGAAAGTAATCAAATGATTTAATACGAAGTCGTCTTTCAGGAAAATTCACTACAAATTGAAATTTTCTTTCAAATTATCACTGCTTGCAGGTAAGTCTTTACAATGAAAGTAATCAATTGATTTTAATAAGACGTCTTCTTTCAGAAAAATTCTCCACAAATTGAAATTTTCTTTACAATTATCACTGCTTGCATGTAAGTCTATTCAATGAAAGTAATCAAACTGCTTGCAGGAATGTCTTTACAATGAAAGTAATCAAATGATATAATACGAAGTCCTCTTTCAGAAAAATTCACAACAAATTGAAATTTTCTTTAAAATTATAACTGCGTGCAGGTAAGTCTATTCAATGAAAGTAATCAAATGATTTAATACGAAGTCGCGTTTCAGGAAAATTCACTACAAATTGAAATTTTCTTTAAAATTATCACTGCTTGCATGTAAGTCTTTACAATGAAAGTAATCAAATTAATTAATACGATGTCGTCTTTCAGGAAAATTCACCACAAATTGAAATTTTCTTTAAAATAATCACTGCTTGCAGGTAAGTCTATATAATGAAAGTTATCAAATGATTTAATACGAAGTCGTCTTTCAGGAAAATTCACTACAAATTGAAATTTTCTTTCAAATTATCACTGCTTGCAGGTAAGTCTTTACAATGAAAGTAATCAATTGATTTTAATAAGACGTCTTCTTTCAGAAAAATTCTCCACAAATTGAAAATTTCTTTACAATTCACTGCTTGCATGTATGTCTATTCAATGAAAGTAATCAAACTGCTTGCAGGTAAGTCTTTACAATGAAAGTAATCAAATGATTTAATACGAAGTCGTCTTTCAGGAAAATTCACTACAAATTGAAATTTTCTTTAAAATTATCACTGCTTGCAGGTAAGTCTTTACAATGAAAGTAATCAATTGATTTTAATAAGACGTCTTCTTTCAGAAAAATTCTCCACAAATTGAAATTTTCTTTACAATTATCACTGCTTGCATGTAAGTCTATTCAATGAAAGTAATCAAACTGCTTGCAGGAATGTCTTTACAATGAAAGTAATCAAATGATATAATACGAAGTCCTCTTTCAGAAAAATTCACAACAAATTGAAATTTTCTTTAAAATTATAACTGCGTGCAGGTAAGTCTATTCAATGAAAGTAATCAAATGATTTAATACGAAGTCGCGTTTCAGGAAAATTCACTACAAATTGAAATTTTCTTTAAAATTATCACTGCTTGCATGTAAGTCTTTACAATGAAAGTAATCAATTGTTTTAATACGACGTCTTCTTTCAGAAAAAATTCTCCACAAATTGAAATTTTCTTTAAAATTATAACTGCTTGCATGTAAGTCTATTCAATGAAAGTAATCAAACTGCTTGCAGGTATGTCTTTACAATGAAGATAATCAAATTAATTAATACGAAGTCGTCTTTCAGAAAAATTCACCACAAATTGAAATTGTCTTTGAAATTATCGCTGCTAGTAGGTAAGTCTTTACAATGAAAGTAATCAATTGGTTTTAATACGAAGTCTTCTTTCAGAAAAATTCTGTACAAATTTAAATTTTCTTTAAAATTATAACTGCTTGCAGGTAAGTCTGTACAATGAAAGTAATCAAATTAATTAATACGATGTCGTCTTTCAGGAAAATTCACCACAAATTGAAATTTTCTTTAAAATAATCACTGCTTGCAGGTAAGTCTATATAATGAAAGTTATCAAATGATTTAATACGAAGTCGTCTTTCAGAAAAATTCACTACAAATTGAAATTTTCTTTAAAATTATCACTGCTTGCAGGTAAGTCTTTACAATGAAAGTAATCAACTGATTTAATTCGAAGTCCTTTTTAGGAAAATTCACCACAAATTGAAATTTTCTTTAAAATTATAACTGCGTGCAGGTAAGTCTATTCAATCAAAGTAATCAAATGATTTAATACGAAGTCGCCTTTCAGGAAAATTCACTACAAATTGAAATTTTCTTTAAAATTATCAATGCTTGCAGGTAAGTCTTTACAATGAAAGTAATCAATTGAATTTAATAAGACATCTTCTTTCAGAAAAATTCTCCACAAATTGAAATTATCTTTACAATTATCACTGCTTGCATGTAAGTCTATTCAATGAAAGTAATCAAACTGCTTGCAGGTATGTCTTTACAACGAAAGTAATCAAATGATATAATACGAAGTCCTCTTTCAGAAAAATTCACAACAAATTGAAATTTTCTTTAAAATTATAACTGCGTGCAGGTAAGTCTATTCAATGAAAGTAATCAAATGATTTAATACGAAGTCGCGTTTCAGGAAAATTCACTACAAATTGAAATTTTCTTTAAAATTATCACTGCTTGCAGGTAAGTCTTTACAATGAAAGTAATCAATTGATTTTAATAAGACGTCTGCTTTCAGAAAAATTCTCCACAAATTGAAATTTTCTTTACAATTATCACTGCTTGCATGTAAGTCTATTCAATGAAAGTAATCAAACTGCTTGCAGGTAAGTCTTTACAATGAAAGTAATCAAATGATTTAATACGAAGTCTTCTTTCAGGAAAATTCACCACAAATCGAAATTTTCTTTAAAATTATTACTGCTTGCAGGTAAGTCTTTTCAATGAAAGTAATCAACTGATTTAATTCGAAGTCCTTTTCAGGAAAATTCACCACAATTTGAAATTTTCTTTAAAATTATAACTGCGTGCAGGTAAGTCTATTCAATGAAAGTAATCAAATGATTTAATACGAAGTCGTCTTTCAGGAAAATTCACTACAAATTGAAATTTTCTTTAAAATTATCACTGCTTGCAGGTAAGTCTTTACAATGAAAGTAATCAATTGATTTTAATAAGACGTCTGCTTTCAGAAAAATTCTCCACAAATTGAAATTTTCTTTACAATTATCACTGCTTGCATGTAAGTCTATTCAATGAAAGTAATCAAACTGCTTGCAGGTAAGTCTTTACAATGAAAGTAATCAAATGATTTAATACGAAGTCTTCTTTCAGGAAAATTCACCACAAATCGAAATTTTCTTTAAAATTATCACTGCTTGCATGTAAGTCTTTACAATGAAAGTAATCAATTGTTTTAATACGACGTCTTCTTTCAGAAAAAATTCTCCACAAATTGAAATTTTCTTTAAAATTATAACTGCTTGCATGTAAGTCTATTCAATGAAAGTAATCAAACTGCTTGCAGGTATGTCTTTACAATGAAGATAATCAAATTAATTAATACGATGTCGTCTTTCAGGAAAATTCACCACAAATTGAAATTTTCTTTAAAATAATCACTGCTTGCAGGTAAGTCTATATAATGAAAGTTATCAAATGATTTAATACGAAGTCGTCTTTCAGAAAAATTCACTACAAATTGAAATTTTCTTTAAAATTATCACTGCTTGCAGGTAAGTCTTTACAATGAAAGTAATCAACTGATTTAATTCGAAGTCCTTTTCAGGAAAATTCACCACAAATTGAAATTTTCTTTAAAATTATAACTGCGTGCAGGTAGGTCTATTCAATCAAAGTAATCAAATGATTTAATACGAAGTCGTCCTTCAGGAAAATTCACTACAAATTGAAATTTTCTTTAAAATTATCACTGCTTGCAGGTAAGTCTTTACAATGAAAGTAATCAATTGAATTTAATAAGACGTCTTCTTTCAGAAAAATTCTCCACAAATTGAATTTTTCTTTACAATTATCACTGCTTGCATGTAAGTCTATTCAATGAAAGTAATCAAACTGCTTGCAGGTAAGTCTTTATAATGAAAGTAATCAAATGATTTAATACGAAGTCCTCTTTCAGGAAAATTCACCACAAATCGAAATTTTCTTTAAAATTATTACTGCTTGCAGGTAAGTCTTTACAATGAAAGTAATCAACTGATTTAATTCGAAGTCCTTTTCAGGAAATTTCACCACAATTTGAAATTTTCTTTAAAATTATAACTGCGTGCAGGTAAGTCTATTCAATGAAAGTAATCAAATGATTTAATACGAAGTCGTCTTTCAGGAAAATTCACTACAAATTGAAATTTTCTTTAAAATTATCACTGCTTGCAGGTAAGTCTTTACAATGAAAGTAATCAATTGATTTTAATAAGACGTCTTCTTTCAGAAAAATTCTCCACAAATTGAAAATTTCTTTACAATTATCACTGCTTGCATGTACGTCTATTCAATGAAAGTAATCAAACTGCTTGCGGGTATGTCTTTACAATGAAAGTAATCAAATGATATAATACGAAGTCCTCTTTCAGAATATAACTGCGTGCAGGTAAGTCTATTCAATGAAAGTAATCAAATGATTTAATACGAAGTCGTCTTTCAGGAAAATTCACTACAAATTGAAATTTTCTTTCAAATTATCACTGCTTGCAGGTAAGTCTTTACAATGAAAGTAATCAATTGATTTTAATAAGACGTCTTCTTTCAGAAAAATTCTCCACAAATTGAAATTTTCTTTACAATTATCACTGCTTTGCATGTAAGTCTATTCAATGAAAGTAATCAAACTGCTTGCAGGTAAGTCTTTACAATGAAAGTAATCAAATGATTTAATACGAAGTCCTCTTTCAGGAAAATTCACCACAAATCGAAAATTTTCTTTAAAATTATTACTGCTTGCAGGTAAGTCTTTACAATGAAAGTAATCAACTGATTTTAATACTACGTCTGCTTTCAAAAAAATTCTCCACAAATTGAAATTTTCTTTAAAATTATCACTGTTGCAGGTAAGTCTATTCTATGAAAGTAATCAAACTGCTTGCAGGTAAGTCTTTACAATGAAAGTAATCAATTGATTTTAATAAGACGTCTTCTTTCAGAAAAATTCTCCACAAATCGAAATTTTCTTTACAATTATCACTGCTTGCATGTAAGTCTATTCAATGAAAGTAATCAAACTGCTTGCAGGTATGTCTTTACAATGAAAGTAATCAAATGATATAATACGAAGTCCTCTTTCAGAAAAATTCACAACAAATTGAAATTTTCTTTAAAATTATAACTGGGTGCAGGTAAGTCTATTCAATGAAAGTAATCAAATGATTTAATACGAAGTCGCGTTTCAGGAAAATTCACTACAAATTGAAATTTTCTTTAAAATTATCACTGCTTGCATGTACGTCTATTCAATGAAAGTAATCAAACTGCTTGCGGGTAAGTCTTTACAATGAAAGTGATCAAATGATATAATACGAAGTCTCTTTCAGAAAAATTCACAACAAATTGAAATTTTCTTTAAAATTATAACTGCGTGCAGGTAAGTCTATTCAATGAAAGTAATCAAATGATTTAATACGAAGTCGTCTTTCAGGAAAATTCACTACAAATTGAAATTTTCTTTCAAATTATCACTGCTTGCAGGTAAGTCTTTACAATGAAAGTAATCAATTGATTTTAATAAAACGTCTTCTTTCAGAAAAATTCTCCACAAATTGAAATTTTCTTTACAATTATCACTGCTTGCATGTATGTCTATTCAATGAAAGTAATCAAACTGCTTGCAGGTAAGTCTTTACAATGAAAGTAATCAAATGATTTAATACGAAGTCGTCTTTCAGGAAAATTCACTACAAATTGAAATTTTCTTTAAAATATCACTGCTTGCAGGTAAGTCTTTACAATGAAAGTAATCAATTGATTTTAATAAGACGTCTTCTTTCAGAAAAATTCTCCACAAATTGAAATTTTCTTTACAATTATCACTGCTTGCATGTAAGTCTATTCAATGAAAGTAATCAAACTGCTTGCAGAATGTCTTTACAATGAAAGTAATCAAATGATATAATACGAAGTCCTCTTTCAGAAAAATTCACAACAAATTGAAATTTTCTTTAAAATTATAACTGCGTGCAGGTAAGTCTATTCAATGAAAGTAATCAAATGATTTAATACGAAGTCGCGTTTCAGGAAAATTCCACTACAAATTGAAATTTTCTTTAAAATTATCACTGCTTGCATGTAAGTCTTTACAATGAAAGTAATCAATTGTTTTAATACGACGTCTTCTTTCAGAAAAAATTCTCCACAAATTGAAATTTTCTTTAAAATTATAACTGCTTGCATGTAAGTCTATTCAATGAAAGTAATCAAACTGCTTGCAGGTATGTCTTTACAATGAAGATAATCAAATTAATTAATACGAAGTCGTCTTTCAGAAAAATTCACCACAAATTGAAATTGTCTTTGAAATTATCGCTGCTAGTAGGTAAGTCTTTACAATGAAAGTAATCAATTGGTTTTAATACGAAGTCTTCTTTCAGAAAAATTCTGTACAATTTAAATTTTCTTTAAAATTATAACTGCTTGCAGGTAAGTCTGTACAATGAAAGTAATCAAATTAATTAATACGATGTCGTCTTTCAGGAAAATTCACCACAAATTGAAATTTTCTTTAAAATAATCACTGCTTGCAGGTAAGTCTATATAATGAAAGTTATCAAATGATTTAATACGAAGTCGTCTTTCAGAAAAATTCACTACAAATTGAAATTTTCTTTAAAATTATCACTGCTTGCAGGTAAGTCTTTACAATGAAAGTAATCAACTGATTTAATTCGAAGTCCTTTTCAGGAAAATTCACCACAAATTGAAATTTTCTTTAAAATTATAACTGCGTGCAGGTAAGTCTATTCAATCAAAGTAATCAAATGATTTAATACGAAGTCGTCTTTCAGGAAAATTCACTACAAATTGAAATTTTCTTTAAAATTATCAATGCTTGCAGGTAAGTCTTTACAATGAAAGTAATCAATTGAATTTAATAAGACATCTTCTTTCAGAAAAAATTCTCCACAAATTGAAATTATCTTTACAATTATCACTGCTTGCATGTAAGTCTATTCATGAAAGTAATCAAACTGCTTGCAGGTATGTCTTTACAACGAAAGTAATAAAATGATATAACACGAAGTCCTCTTTCAGAAAAATTCACAACAAATTGAAATTTTCTTTAAAATTATAACTGCGTGCAGGTAAGTCTATTCAATGAAAGTAATCAAATGATTTAATACGAAGTCGCGTTTCAGGAAAATTCACTACAAATTGAAATTTTCTTTAAAATTATCACTGCTTGCAGGTAAGTCTTTTACAATGAAAGTAATCAATTGATTTTAATAAGACGTCTGCTTTCAGAAAAATTCTCCACAAATTGAAATTTTCTTTACAATTATCACTGCTTGCATGTAAGTCTATTCAATGAAAGTAATCAAACTGCTTGCAGGTAAGTCTTTACAATGAAAGTAATCAAATGATTTAATACGAAGTCTTCTTTCAGGAAAATTCACCACAAATCGAAATTTTCTTTAAAATTATTACTGCTTGCAGGTAAGTCTTTTCAATGAAAGTAATCAACTGATTTAATTCGAAGTCCTTTTCAGGAAAATTCACCACAATTTGAAATTTTCTTTAAAATTATAACTGCGTGCAGGTAAGTCTATTCAATGAAAGTAATCAAATGATTTAATACGAAGTCGTCTTTCAGGAAAATTCACTACAAATTGAAATTTTCTTTTAAATTATCACTGCTTGCAGGTAAGTCTTTACAATGAAAGTAATCAATTGATTTTAATAAGACGTCTTCTTTCAGAAAAATTCTCCACAAATTGAAATTTTCTTTACAATTATCACTGCTTGCATGTAAGTCTATTCAATGAAAGTAATCAAACTGCTTGCAGGTAAGTCTTTACAATGAAAGTAATCAAATGATTTAATACGAAGTCCTCTTTCAGGAAAATTCACCACAAATCGAAATTTACTTTAAAATTATTACTCCTTGCAGGTAAGTCTTTACAAAGAAAGTAATCAACTGATTTAATTCGAAGTCCTTTTCAGGAAAATTCACCACAAATTGAAATTTTCTTTAAAATTATAACTGCGTGCAGGTAAATCTATTCAATGAAAGTAATCAAATGATTTAATACGAAGTCATATTTCAGGAAAATTCACTACAAATTGAAATTTTCTTTAAAATTATCACTGCTTGCAGGTAAGTCTTTACAATGAAAGTAATCAATTGATTTTAATAAGACGTCTTCTTTCAGAAAAATTCTCCACAAATTGAAATTTTCTTTACAATTATCACTGCTTGCATGTACGTCTATTCAATGAACGTAATCAAACTGCTTGCGGGTATGTCTTTACAATGAAAGTAATCAAATGATATAATACGAAGTCCTCTTTCAGAAAAATTCACAACAAATTGAAATTTTCTTTAAAATTATAACTGCGTGCAGGTAAGTCTTTACAATGAAAGTAATCAATTGATTTTAATAAGACGTCTTCTTTCAGAAAAATTCTCCACAAATTGAAAATTTCTTTACAATTATCACTGCTTGCATGTACGTCTATTCAATGAAAGTAATCAAACTGCTTGCGGGTATGTCTTTACAATGAAAGTAATCAAATGATATAATACGAAGTCCTCTTTCAGAATATAACTGCGTGCAGGTAAGTCTATTCAATGAAAGTAATCAACTGATTTAATTCGAAGTCCTTTTCAGGAAAATTCACCACAAATTGAAATTTTCTTTAAAATTATAACTGCGTGCAGGTAAGTCTATTCAATGAAAGTAATCAAATGATGTAATACGAAGTCGTCTTTCAGGAAAATTCACTACAAATTGAAATTTTCTTTAAAATTATCACTGCTTGCAGGTAAGTCTTTACAATGAAAGTAATCAATTGATTTTAATAAGACGTCTTCTTTCAGAAAAATTCTCCACAAATTGAAATTTTCTTTACAATTATCACTGCTTGCATGTACGTCTATTCAATGAAAGTAATCAAACTGCTTGCGGGTATGTCTTTACAATGAAAGTAATCAAATGATATAATACGAAGTCCTCTTTCAGAAAAATTCACAACAAATTGAAATTTTCTTTAAAATTATAACTGCGTGCAGGTAAGTCTATTCAATGAAAGTAATCAAATGATTTAATACGAAGTCGTCTTTCAGGAAAATTCACTACAAATTGAAATTTTCTTTCAAATTATCACTGCTTGCAGGTAAGTCTTTACAATGAAAGTAATCAATTGATTTTAATAAGACGTCTTCTTTCAGAAAAATTCTCCACAAATTGAAATTTTCTTTACAATTATCACTGCTTGCATGTAAGTCTATTCAATGAAAGTAATCAAACTGCTTGCAGGTAAGTCTTTACAATGAAAGTAATCAAATGATTTAATACGAAGTCCTCTTTCAGGAAAATTCACAACAAATTGAAATTTTCTTTAAAATTATAACTGCGTGCAGGTAAGTCTATTCAATGAAAGTAATCAAATGATTTAATACGAAGTCGTCTTTCAGGAAAATTCACTACAAATTGAAATTTTCTTTCAAATTATCACTGCTTGCAGGTAAGTCTTTACAATGAAAGTAATCAATTGATTTTAATAAGACGTCTTCTTTCAGAAAAATTCTCCACAAATTGAAATTTTCTTTACAATTATCACTGCTTGCATGTATGTCTATTCAATGAAAGTAATCAAACTGCTTGCAGGTAAGTCTTTACAATGAAAGTAATCAAATGATTTAATACGAAGTCGTCTTTCAGGAAAATTCACTACAAATTGAAATTTTCTTTAAAATTATCACTGCTTGCAGGTAAGTCTTTACAATGAAAGTAATCAACTGATTTTAATACTACGTCTGCTTTCAAAAAAATTCTCCACAAATTGAAATTTTCTTTAAAATTATCACTGGTTGCAGGTAAGTCTATTCTATGAAAGTAATCAAACTGCTTGCAGGTAAGTCTTTACAATGAAAGTAATCAATTGATTTTAATAAGACGTCTTCTTTCAGAAAAATTCTCCACAAATCGAAATTTTCTTTACAATTATCACTGCTTGCATGTAAGTCTATTCAATGAAAGTAATCAAACTGCTTGCAGGTATGTCTTTACAATGAAAGTAATCAAATGATATAATACGAAGTCCTCTTTCAGAAAAATTCACAACAAATTGAAATTTTCTTTAAAATTATAACTGCGTGCAGGTAAGTCTATTCAATGAAAGTAATCAAATGATTTAATACGAAGTCGCGTTTCAGGAAAATTCACTACAAATTGAAATTTTCTTTAAAATTATCACTGCTTGCATGTACGTCTATTCAATGAAAGTAATCAAACTGCTTGCGGGTAAGTCTTTACAATGAAAGTGATCAAATGATATAATACGAAGTCCTCTTTCAGAAAAATTCACAACAAATTGAAATTTTCTTTAAAATTATAACTGCGTGCAGGTAAGTCTATTCAATGAAAGTAATCAAATGATTTAATACGAAGTCGTCTTTCAGGAAAATTCACTACAAATTGAAATTTTCTTTCAAATTATCACTGCTTGCAGGTAAGTCTTTACAATGAAAGTAATCAATTGATTTTAATAAGACGTCTTCTTTCAGAAAAATTCTCCACAAATTGAAATTTTCTTTACAATTATCACTGCTTGCATGTATGTCTATTCAATGAAAGTAATCAAACTGCTTGCAGGTAAGTCTTTACAATGAAAGTAATCAAATGATTTAATACGAAGTCGTCTTTCAGGAAAATTCACTACAAATTGAAATTTTCTTTAAAATTATCACTGCTTGCAGGTAAGTCTTTACAATGAAAGTAATCAAATGATTTAATACGAAGTCCTCTTTCAGGAAAATTCACCACAAATCGAAATTTTCTTTAAAATTATTACTGCTTGCAGGTAAGTCTTTACAATGAAAGTAATCAACTGATTTTAATACTACGTCTGCTTTCAAAAAAATTCTCCACAAATTGAAATTTTCTTTAAAATTATCACTGGTTGCAGGTAAGTCTATTCTATGAAAGTAATCAAACTGCTTGCAGGTAAGTCTTTACAATGAAAGTAATCAATTGATTTTAATAAGACGTCTTCTTTTAGAAAAATTCTCCACAAATTGAAATTTTCTTTACAATTATCACTGCTTGCATGTAAGTCTATTCAATGAAAGTAATCAAACTGCTTGCAGGTATGTCTTTACAATGAAAGTAATCAAATGATATAATACGAAGTCCTCTTTCAGAAAAATTCACAACAAATTGAAATTTTCTTTAAAATTATAACTGCGTGCAGGTAAGTCTATTCAATGAAAGTAATCAAATGATTTAATACGAAGTCGTCTTTCAGGAAAATTCACTACAAATTGAAATTTTCTTTAAAATTATCACTGCTTGCAGGTAAGTCTTTACAATGAAAGTAATCAATTGATTTTAATAAGACGTCTTCTTTCAGAAAAATTCTCCACAAATTGAAATTGTCTTTACAATTATCACTGCTTGCATGTAAGTCTATTCAATGAAAGTAATCAAACTGCTTGCAGGTAAGTCTTTACAATGAAAGTAATCAAATGATATAATACGAAGTCCTCTTTCAGAAAAATTCACAACAAATTCAAATTTTCTTTAAAATTATAACTGCGTGCAGGTAAGTCTATTCAATGAAAGTAATCAAATGATTTAATACGAAGTCGCGTTTCAGGAAAATTCACTACAAATTGAAATTTTCTTTAAAATTATCACTGCTTGCATGTAAGTCTTTACAATGAAAGTAATCAATTGTTTTAATACGACGTCTTGTTTCAGAAAAAATTCTCCACAAATTGAAATTTTCTTTAAAATTATAACTGCTTGCATGTAAGTCTATTCAATGAAAGTAATCAAACTGCTTGCAGGTATGTCTTTACAATGAAGATAATCAAATTAATTAATACGAAGTCGTCTTTCAGAAAAATTCACCACAAATTGAAATTGTCTTTGAAATTATCGCTGCTAGTAGGTAAGTCTTTACAATGAAAGTAATCAATTGGTTTTAATACGAAGTCTTCTTTCAGAAAAATTCTGTACAAATTTAAATTTTCTTTAAAATTATAACTGCTTGCAGGTAAGTCTGTACAATGAAAGTAATCAAATTAATTAATACGATGTCGTCTTTCAGGAAAATTCACCACAAATTGAAATTTTCTTTAAAATAATCACTGCTTGCAGGTAAGTCTATATAATGAAAGTTATCAAATGATTTAATACGAAGTCGTCTTTCAGAAAAATTCACAACAAATTGAAATTTTCTTTAAAATTATCACTGCTTGCAGGTAAGTCTTTACAATGAAAGTAATCAACTGATTTAATTCGAAGTCCTTTTCAGGAAAATTCACCACAAATTGAAATTTTCTTTAAAATTATAACTGCGTGCAGGTAGGTCTATTCAATCAAAGTAATCAAATGATTTAATACGAAGTCGTCCTTCAGGAAAATTCACTACAAATTGAAATTTTCTTTAAAATTATCACTGCTTGCAGGTAAGTCTTTACAATGAAAGTAATCAATTGAATTTAATAAGACGTCTTCTTTCAGAAAAATTCTCCACAAATTGAATTTTTCTTTACAATTATCACTGCTTGCATGTAAGTCTATTCAATGAAAGTAATCAAACTGCTTGCAGGTAAGTCTTTACAATGAAAGTAATCAAATGATTTAATACGAAGTCCTCTTTCAGGAAAATTCACCACAAATCGAAATTTCCTTTAAAATTATTACTGCTTGCAGGTAAGTCTTTACAATGAAAGTAATCAACTGATTTAATTCGAAGTCCTTTTCAGGAAAATTCACCACAATTTGAAATTTTCTTTAAAATTATAACTGCGTGCAGGTAAGTCTATTCAATGAAAGTAATCAAATGATTTAATACGAAGTCGTCTTTCAGGAAAATTCACTACAAATTGAAATTTTCTTTAAAATTATCACTGCTTGCAGGTAAGTCTTTACAATGAAAGTAATCAATTGATTTTAATAAGACGTCTTCTTTCAGAAAAATTCTCCACAAATTGAAAATTTCTTTACAATTATCACTGCTTGCATGTACGTCTATTCAATGAAAGTAATCAAACTGCTTGCGGGTATGTCTTTACAATGAAAGTAATCAAATGATATAATACGAAGTCCTCTTTCAGAATATAACTGCGTGCAGGTAAGTCTATTCAATGAAAGTAATCAAATGATTTAATACGAAGTCGTCTTTCAGGAAAATTCACTACAAATTGAAATTTTCTTTCAAATTATCACTGCTTGCAGGTAAGTCTTTACAATGAAAGTAATCAATTGATTTTAATAAGACGTCTTCTTTCAGAAAAATTCTCCACAAATTGAAATTTTCTTTACAATTATCACTGCTTGCATGTAAGTCTATTCAATGAAAGTAATCAAACTGCTTGCAGGTAAGTCTTTACAATGAAAGTAATCAAATGATTTAATACGAAGTCCTCTTTCAGGAAAATTCACCACAAATCGAAATTTTCTTTAAAATTATTACTGCTTGCAGGTAAGTCTTTACAATGAAAGTAATCAACTGATTTTAATACTACGTCTGCTTTCAAAAAAATTCTCCACAAATTGAAATTTTCTTTAAAATTATCACTGGTTGCAGGTAAGTCTATTCTATGAAAGTAATCAAACTGCTTGCAGGTAAGTCTTTACAATGAAAGTAATCAATTGATTTTAATAAGACGTCTTCTTTCAGAAAAATTCTCCACAAATCGAAATTTTCTTTACAATTATCACTGCTTGCATGTAAGTCTATTCAATGAAAGTAATCAAACTGCTTGCAGGTATGTCTTTACAATGAAAGTAATCAAATGATATAATACGAAGTCCTCTTTCAGAAAAATTCACAACAAATTGAAATTTTCTTTAAAATTATAACTGCGTGCAGGTAATTCTATTCAATGAAAGTAATCAAATGATTTAATACGAAGTCGCGTTTCAGGAAAATTCACTACAAATTGAAATTTTCTTTAAAATTATCACTGCTTGCATGTACGTCTATTCAATGAAAGTAATCAAACTGCTTGCGGGTAAGTCTTTACAATGAAAGTAATCAAATGATATAATACGAAGTCCTCTTTCAGAAAAATTCTCAACAAATTGAAATTTTCTTTAAAATTATAACTGCGTGCAGGTAAGTCTATTCAATGAAAGTAATCAAATGATTTAATACGAAGTCGTCTTTCAGGAAAATTCACTACAAATTGAAATTTTCTTTCAAATTATCACTGCTTGCAGGTAAGTCTTTACAATGAAAGTAATCAATTGATTTTAATAAGACGTCTTCTTTCAGAAAAATTCTCCACAAATTGAAATTTTCTTTACAATTATCACTGCTTGCATGTAAGTCTATTCAATGAAAGTAATCAAACTGCTTGCAGGTAAGTCTTTACAATGAAAGTAATCAAATGATTTAATACGAAGTCGCGTTTCAGGAAAATTCACTAAAAATTGAAATTTTCTTTAAAATTATCACTGCTTGCATGTAAGTCTTTACAATGAAAGTAATCAATTGATTTTAATAAGACGTCTTCTTTCAGAAAAATTCTCCACAAATTGAAATTTTCTTTACAATTATCACTGCTTGCATGTAAGTCTATTCAATGAAAGTAATCAAACTGCTTGCAGGAATGTCTTTACAATGAAAGTAATCAAATGATATAATACGAAGTCCTCTTTCAGAAAAATTCACAACAAATTGAAATTTTCTTTGAAATTATCGCTGCTAGTAGGTAAGTCTTTACCATGAAAGTAATCAATTGGTTTTAATACGAAGTCTTCTTTCAGAAAAATTCTGTACAAATTTAAATTTTCTTTAAAATTATAACTGCTTGCAGGTAAGTCTGTACAATGAAAGTAATCAAATTAATTAATACGATGTCGTCTTTCAGGAAAATTCACCACAAATTGAAATTTTCTTTAAAATAATCACTGCTTGCAGGTAAGTCTATATAATGAAAGTTATCAAATGATTTAATACGAAGTCGTCTTTCAGAAAAATTCACTACAAATTGAAATTTTCTTTAAAATTATCACTGCTTGCAGGTAAGTCTTTACAATGAAAGTAATCAACTGATTTAATTCGAAGTCCTTTTCAGGAAAATTCACCACAAATTGAAATTTTCTTTAAAATTATAACTGCGTGCAGGTAAGTCTATTCAATCAAAGTAATCAAATGATTTAATACGAAGTCGTCTTTCAGGAAAATTCACTACAAATTGAAATTTTCTTTAAAATTATCAATGCTTGCAGGTAAGTCTTTACAATGAAAGTAATCAATTGAATTTAATAAGACATCTTCTTTCAGAAAAATTCACAACAAATTGAAATTTTCTTTAAAATTATAACTGCGTGCAGGTAAGTCTATTCAATGAAAGTAATCAAATGATTTAATGCGAAGTCGCGTTTCAGGAAAATTCACTACAAATTGAAATTTTCTTTATAATTATCACTGCTTGCAGGTAAGTCTTTACAATGAAAGTAATCAATTGATTTTAATAAGACGTCTGCTTTCAGAAAAATTCTCCACAAATTGAAATTTTCTTTACAATTATCACTGCTTGCATGTAAGTCTATTCAATGAAAGTAATCAAACTGCTTGCAGGTAAGTCTTTACAATGAAAGTAATCAAATGATTTAATACGAAGTCTTCTTTCAGGAAAATTCACCACAAATCGAAATTTTCTTTAAAATTATTACTGCTTGCAGGTAAGTCTTTTCAATGAAAGTAATCAACTGATTTAATTCGAAGTCCTTTTCAGGAAAATTCACCACAATTTGAAATTTTCTTTAAAATTATAACTGCGTGCAGGTAAGTCTATTCAATGAAAGTAATCAAATGATTTAATACGAAGTCGTCTTTCAGGAAAATTCACTACAAATTGAAATTTTCTTTTAAATTATCACTGCTTGCAGGTAAGTCTTTACAATGAAAGTAATCAATTGATTTTAATAAGACGTCTTCTTTCAGAAAAATTCTCCACAAATTGAAATTTTCTTTACAATTATCACTGCTTGCATGTAAGTCTATTCAATGAAAGTAATCAAACTGCTTGCAGGTAAGTCTTTACAATGAAAGTAATCAAATGATTTAATACGAAGTCCTCTTTCAGGAAAATTCACCACAAATCGAAATTTTCTTTAAAATTATTACTGCTTGCAGGTAAGTCTTTACAATGAAAGTAATCAACTGATTTAATTCGAAGTCCTTTTCAGGAAAATTCACCACAAATTGAAATTTTCTTTAAAATTATAACTGCGTGCAGGTAAATCTATTCAATGAAAGTAATCAAATGATTTAATACGAAGTCATCTTTCAGGAAAATTCACTACAAATTGAAATTTTCTTTAAAATTATCACTGCTTGCAGGTAAGTCTTTACAATGAAAGTAATCAATTGATTTTAATAAGACCTCTTCTTTCAGAAAAATTCTCCACAAATTGAAATTTTCTTTACAATTATCACTGCTTGCATGTACGTCTATTCAATGAACGTAATCAAACTGCTTGCGGGTATGTCTTTACAATGAAAGTAATCAAATGATATAATACGAAGTCCTCTTTCAGAAAAATTCACAACAAATTGAAATTTTCTTTAAAATTATAACTGCGTGCAGGTAAGTCTTTACAATGAAAGTAATCAATTGATTTTAAAAAGACGTCTTCTTTCAGAAAAATTCTCCACAAATTGAAAATTTCTTTACAATTATCACTGCTTGCATGTACGTCTATTCAATGAAAGTAATCAAACTGCTTGCGGGTATGTCTTTACAATGAAAGTAATCAAATGATATAATACGAAGTCCTCTTTCAGAATATAACTGCGTGCAGGTAAGTCTATTCAATGAAAGTAATCAAATGATTTAATACGAAGTCGTCTTTCAGGAAAATTCACCACAAATCGAAATTTTCTTTAAAATTATTACTGCTTGCAGGTAAGTCTTTACAATGAAAGTAATCAACTGATTTTAATACTACGTCTGCTTTCAAAAAAATTCTCCACAAATTGAAATTTTCTTTAAAATTATCACTGGTTGCAGGTAAGTCTATTCTATGAAAGTAATCAAACTGCTTGCAGGTAAGTCTTTACAATGAAAGTAATCAATTGATTTTAATAAGACGTCTTCTTTCAGAAAAATTCTCCACAAATCGAAATTTTCTTTACAATTATCACTGCTTGCATGTAAGTCTATTCAATGAAAGTAATCAAACTGCTTGCAGGTAAGTCTTTACAATGAAAGTAATCAAATGATTTAATACGAAGTCCTCTTTCAGGAAAATTCACCACAAATCGAAATTTTCTTTAAAATTATTACTGCTTGCAGGTAAGTCTTTACAATGAAAGTAATCAACTGATTTTAATACTACGTCTGCTTTCAAAAAAATTCTCCACAAATTGAAATTTTCTTTAAAATTATCACTGGTTGCAGGTAAGTCTATTCTATGAAAGTAATCAAACTGCTTGCAGGTAAGTCTTTACAATGAAAGTAATCAATTGATTTTAATAAGACGTCTTCTTTCAGAAAAATTCTCCACAAATCGAAATTTTCTTTACAATTATCACTGCTTGCATGTAAGTCTATTCAATGAAAGTAATCAAACTGCTTGCAGGTATGTCTTTACAATGAAAGTAATCAAATGATATAATACGAAGTCCTCTTTCAGAAAAATTCACAACAAATTGAAATTTTCTTTAAAATTATAACTGCGTGCAGGTAAGTCTATTCAATGAAAGTAATCAAATGATTTAATACGAAGTCGCGTTTCAGGAAAATTCACTACAAATTGAAATTTTCTTTAAAATTATCACTGCTTGCATGTACGTCTATTCAATGAAAGTAATCAAACTGCTTGCGGGTAAGTCTTTACAATGAAAGTAATCAAATGATATAATACGAAGTCCTCTTTCAGAAAAATTCACAACAAATTGAAATTTTCTTTAAAATTATAACTGCGTGCAGGTAAGTCTATTCAATGAAAGTAATCAAATGATTTAATACGAAGTCGTCTTTCAGGAAAATTCACTACAAATTGAAATTTTCTTTCAAATTATCACTGCTTGCAGGTAAGTCTTTACAATGAAAGTAATCAATTGATTTTAATAAGACGTCTGCTTTCAGAAAAATTCTCCACAAATTGAAATTTTCTTTACAATTATCACTGCTTGCATGTAAGTCTATTCAATGAAAGTAATCAAACTGCTTGCAGGTAAGTCTTTACAATGAAAGTAATCAAATTATTTAATACGAAGTCTTCTTTCAGGAAAATTCACCACAAATCGAAATTTTCTTTAAAATTATTACTGCTTGCAGGTAAGTCTTTTCAATGAAAGTAATCAACTGATTTAATTCGAAGTCCTTTTCAGGAAAATTCACCACAATTTGAAATTTTCTTTAAAATTATAACTGCGTGCAGGTAAGTCTATTCAATGAAAGTAATCAAATGATTTAATACGAAGTCGTCTTTCAGGAAAATTCACTACAAATTGAAATTTTCTTTTAAATTATCACTGCTTGCAGGTAAGTCTTTACAATGAAAGTAATCAATTGATTTTAATAAGACGTCTTCTTTCAGAAAAATTCTCCACAAATTGAAATTTTCTTTACAATTATCACTGCTTGCATGTAAGTCTATTCAATGAAAGTAATCAAACTGCTTGCAGGTAAGTCTTTACAATGAAAGTAATCAAATGATTTAATACGAAGTCCTCTTTCAGGAAAATTCACCACAAATCGAAATTTTCTTTAAAATTATTACTGCTTGCAGGTAAGTCTTTACAATGAAAGTAATCAACTGATTTAATTCGAAGTCCTTTTCAGGAAAATTCACCACAAATTGAAATTTTCTTTAAAATTATAACTGCGTGCAGGTAAATCTATTCAATGAAAGTAATCAAATGATTTAATACGAAGTCATCTTTCAGGAAAATTCACTACAAATTGAAATTTTCTTTAAAATTATCACTGCTTGCAGGTAAGTCTTTACAATGAAAGTAATCAATTGATTTTAATAAGACGTCTTCTTTCAGAAAAATTCTCCACAAATTGAAATTTTCTTTACAATTATCACTGCTTGCATGTACGTCTATTCAATGAACGTAATCAAACTGCTTGCGGGTATGTCTTTACAATGAAAGTAATCAAATGATATAATACGAAGTCCTCTTTCAGAAAAATTCACAACAAATTGAAATTTTCTTTAAAATTATAACTGCGTGCAGGTAAGTCTTTACAATGAAAGTAATCAATTGATTTTAATAAGACGTCTTCTTTCAGAAAAATTCTCCACAAATTGAAAATTTCTTTACAATTATCACTGCTTGCATGTACGTCTATTCAATGAAAGTAATCAAACTGCTTGCGGGTATGTCTTTACAATGAAAGTAATCAAATGATATAATACGAAGTCCTCTTTCAGAATATAACTGCGTGCAGGTAAGTCTATTCAATGAAAGTAATCAAATGATTTAATACGAAGTCGTCTTTCAGGAAAATTCACCACAAATCGAAATTTTCTTTAAAATTATTACTGCTTGCAGGTAAGTCTTTACAATGAAAGTAATCAACTGATTTTAATACTACGTCTGCTTTCAAAAAAATTCTCCACAAATTGAAATTTTCTTTAAAATTATCACTGGTTGCAGGTAAGTCTATTCTATGAAAGTAATCAAACTGCTTGCAGGTAAGTCTTTACAATGAAAGTAATCAATTGATTTTAATAAGACGTCTTCTTTCAGAAAAATTCTCCACAAATCGAAATTTTCTTTACAATTATCACTGCTTGCATGTAAGTCTATTCAATGAAAGTAATCAAACTGCTTGCAGGTAAGTCTTTACAATGAAAGTAATCAAATGATTTAATACGAAGTCCTCTTTCAGGAAAATTCACCACAAATCGAAATTTTCTTTAAAATTATTACTGCTTGCAGGTAAGTCTTTACAATGAAAGTAATCAACTGATTTTAATACTACGTCTGCTTTCAAAAAAATTCTCCACAAATTGAAATTTTCTTTAAAATTATCACTGGTTGCAGGTAAGTCTATTCTATGAAAGTAATCAAACTGCTTGCAGGTAAGTCTTTACAATGAAAGTAATCAATTGATTTTAATAAGACGTCTTCTTTCAGAAAAATTCTCCACAAATCGAAATTTTCTTTACAATTATCACTGCTTGCATGTAAGTCTATTCAATGAAAGTAATCAAACTGCTTGCAGGTATGTCTTTACAATGAAAGTAATCAAATGATATAATACGAAGTCCTCTTTCAGAAAAATTCACAACAAATTGAAATTTTCTTTAAAATTATAACTGCGTGCAGGTAAGTCTATTCAATGAAAGTAATCAAATGATTTAATACGAAGTCGCGTTTCAGGAAAATTCACTACAAATTGAAATTTTCTTTAAAATTATCACTGCTTGCATGTACGTCTATTCAATGAAAGTAATCAAACTGCTTGCGGGTAAGTCTTTACAATGAAAGTAATCAAATGATATAATACGAAGTCCTCTTTCAGAAAAATTCACAACAAATTGAAATTTTCTTTAAAATTATAACTGCGTGCAGGTAAGTCTATTCAATGAAAGTAATCAAATGATTTAATACGAAGTCGTCTTTCAGGAAAATTCACTACAAATTGAAATTTTCTTTCAAATTATCACTGCTTGCAGGTAAGTCTTTACAATGAAAGTAATCAATTGATTTTAATAAGACGTCTTCTTTCAGAAAAATTCTCCACAAATTGAAATTTTCTTTACAATTATCACTGCTTGCATGTAAGTCTATTCAATGAAAGTAATCAAACTGCTTGCTGGTAAGTCTTTACAATGAAAGTAATCAAATGATTTAATACGAAGTCGTCTTTCAGGAAAATTCACTACAAATTGAAATTTTCTTTAAAATTATCACTGCTTGCAGGTAAGTCTTTACAATGAAAGTATTCAATTGATTTTAATAAGACGTCTTCTTTCAGAAAAATTCTCCACAAATTGAAATTTTCTTTACAATTATCACTGCTTGCATGTAAGTCTATTCAATGAAAGTAATCAAACTGCTTGCAGGAATGTCTTTACAATGAAAGTAATCAAATGATATAATACGAAGTCCTCTTTCAGAAAAATTCACAACAAATTGAAATTTTCTTTAAAATTATAACTGCGTGCAGGTAAGTCTATTCAATGAAAGTAATCAAATGATTTAATACGAAGTCGCGTTTCAGGAAAATTCACTACAAATTGAAATTTTCTTTAAAATTATCACTGCTTGCATGTAAGTCTTTACAATGAAAGTAATCAATTGTTTTAATACGACGTCTTCTTTCAGAAAAAATTCTCCACAAATTGAAATTTTCTTTAAAATTATAACTGCTTGCATGTAAGTCTATTCAATGAAAGTAATCAAACTGCTTGCAGGTATGTCTTTACAATGAAGATAATCAAATTAATTAATACGAAGTTGTCTTTCAGAAAAATTCACCACAAATTGAAATTGTCTTTGAAATTATCGCTGCTAGTAGGTAAGTCTTTACAATGAAAGTAATCAATTGGTTTTAATACGAAGTCTTCTTTCAGAAAAATTCTGTACAAATTTAAATTTTCTTTAAAATTATAACTGCTTGCAGGTAAGTCTGTACAATGAAAGTAATCAAATTAATTAATACGATGTCGTCTTTCAGGAAAATTCACCACAAATTGAAATTTTCTTTAAAATAGTCAATGCTTGCAGGTAAGTCTATATAATGAAAGTTATCAAATGATTTAATACGAAGTAGTCTTTCAGAAAAATTCACTACAAATTGAAATTTTCTTTAAAATTATCACTGTTTGCAGGTAAGTCTTTACAATGAAAGTAATCAACTGATTTAATTCGAAGTCCTTTTCAGGAAAATTCACCACAAATTGAAATTTTCTTTAAAATTATAACTGCGTGCAGGTAAGTCTATTCAATCAAAGTAATCAAATGATTTAATACGAAGTCGTCTTTCAGGAAAATTCACTACAAATTGAAATTTTCTTTAAAATTATCAATGCTTGCAGGTAAGTCTTTACAATGAAAGTAATCAATTGAATTTAATAAGACATCTTCTTTCAGAAAAATTCTCCACAAATTGAAATTATCTTTACAATTATCACTGCTTGCATGTAAGTCTATTCAATGAAAGTAATCAAACTGCTTGCAGGTATGTCTTTACAACGAAAGTAATCAAATGATATAATACGAAGTCCTCTTTCAAAAAAATTCACAACAAATTGAAATTTTCTTTAAAATTATAACTGCGTGCAGGTAAGTCTATTCAATGAAAGTAATCAAATGATTTAATACGAAGTCGCGTTTCAGGAAAATTCACTACAAATTGAAATTTTCTTTAAAATTATCACTGCTTGCAGGTAAGTCTTTACAATGAAAGTAATCAATTGATTTTAATAAGACGTCTTCTTTCAGAAAAATTCTCCACAAATTGAAATTTTCTTTACAATTATCACTGCTTGCATGTAAGTCTATTCAATGAAAGTAATCAAACTGCTTGCAGGTAAGTCTTTACAATGAAAGTAATCAAATGATTTAATACGAAGTCCTCTTTCAGGAAAATTCACCACAAATCGAAATTTTCTTTAAAATTATTACTGCTTGCAGGTAAGTCTTTTCAATGAAAGTAATCAACTGATTTAATTCGAAGTCCTTTTCAGGAAAATTCACCACAATTTGAAATTTTCTTTAAAATTATAACTGCGTGCAGGTAAGTCTATTCAATGAAAGTAATCAAATGATTTAATACGAAGTCGCCTTTCAGGAAAATTCACTACAAATTGAAATTTTCTTTTAAATTATCACTGCTTGCAGGTAAGTCTTTACAATGAAAGTAATCAATTGATTTTAATAAGACGTCTTCTTTCAGAAAAATTCTCCACAAATTGAAATTTTCTTTACAATTATCACTGCTTGCATGTACGTCTATTCAATGAACGTAATCAAGCTGCTTGCGGGTATGTCTTTACAATGAAAGTAATCAAATGATATAATACGAAGTCCTCTTTCAGAAAAATTCACAACAAATTGAAATTTTCTTTAAAATTATAACTGCGTGCAGGTAAGTCTATTCAATGAAAGTAATCAAATGATTTAATACGAAGTCGTCTTTCAGGAAAATTCACTACAAATTGAAATTTTCTTTCAAATTATCACTGCTTGCAGGTAAGTCTTTACAATGAAAGTAATCAATTGATTTTAATAAGACGTCTTCTTTCAGAAAAATTCTCCACAAATTGAAATTTTCTTTACAATTATCACTGCTTGCATGTAAGTCTATTCAATGAAAGTAATCAAACTGCTTGCAAGTAAGTCTTTACAATGAAAGTAATCAAATGATTTAATACGAAGTCCTCTTTCAGGAAAATTCACCACAAATCGAAATTTTCTTTACAATTATTACTGCTTGCAGGTAAGTCTTTACAATGAAAGTAATCAACTGATTTTAATAATACGTCTGCTTTCAAAAAAATTCTCCACAAATTAAAATTTTCTTTAAAATTATCACTGGTTGCAGGTAAGTCTATTCTATGAAAGTAATCAAACTGCTTGCAGGTAAGTCTTTACAATGAAAGTAATCAATTGATTTTAATAAGACGTCTTCTTTCAGAAAAATTCTCCACAAATTGAAATTTTCTTTACAATTATCACTGCTTGCATGTAAGTCTATTCAATGAAAGTAATCAAACTGCTTGCAGGTATGTCTTTACAATGAAAGTAATCAAATGATATAATACGAAGTCCTCTTTCAGAAAAATTCAGAACAAATTGAAATTTTCTTTAAAATTATAACTGCGTGCAGGTAAGTCTATTCAATGAAAGTAATCAAATGATTTAATACAAAGTCGTCTTTCAGGAAAATTCACTACAAATTGAAATTTTCTTTAAAATTATCACTGCTTGCAGGTAAGTCTTTACAATGAAAGTAATCAATTGATTTTAATAAGACGTCTTCTTTCAGAAAAATTCTCCACAAATTGAAATTTTCTTTACAATTATCACTGTTTGCATGTAAGTCTATTCAATGAAAGTAATCAAACTGCTTGCAGGAATGTCTTTACAATGAAAGTAATCAAATGATATAATACGAAGTCCTCTTTCAGAAAAATTCACAACAAATTGAAATTTTCTTTAAAATTATAACTGCGTGCAGGTAAGTCTATTCAATGAAAGTAATCAAATGATTTAATACGAAGTCGTCTTTCAGGAAAACTCACTACAAATTGAAATTTTCTTTAAAATTATCACTGCTTGCAGGTAAGTCTTTACAATGAAAGTAATCAATTGATTTTAATAAGACGTCTTCTTTCAGAAAAATTCTCCACAAATTGAAATTTTCTTTACAATTATCACTGCTTGCATGTAAGTCTATTCAATGAAAGTAATCAAACTGCTTGCAGGTATGTCTTTACAATGAAAGTAATCAAATGATATAATACGAAGTCCTCTTTCAGAAAAATTCACAACAAATTGAAATTTTCTTTAAAATTATAACTGCTTGCAGGTAAGTCTATTCAATGAAAGTAATCAAATGATTTAATACGAAGTCGTCTTTCAGGAAAATTCACTACAAATTGAAATTTTCTTTCAAATTATCACTGCTTGCAGGTAAGTCTTTACAATGACAGTAATCAATTGATTTTAATAAGACGTCTTCTTTCAGAAAAATTCTCCACAAATTGAAATTTTCTTTACAATTATCACTGCTTGCATGTAAGTCTATTCAATGAAATTAATCAAACTGCTTGCAGGTAAGTCTTTACAATGAAAGTAATCAAATGATTTAATACCAAGTCCTCTTTCAGGAAAATTCACCACAAATCGAAATTTTCTTTAAAATTATAACTGCTTGCAGGAAAGTCTTTACAATGAAAGTAATCAACTGATTTTAATAATACGTCTGCTTTCAGAAAAATTCTCCACAATTTGAAATTTTGTTTACAATTATCAATGCTTGCATGTAAGTCTATTCAATGAAGGTAATCAAACTGCTTGCAGGTATGTCTTTATAATGAAAGTAATCAAATGATTTAGTACGAAGTCCTCTTTCAGAAAAATTCTCCACAAATTGAAATTTTCTTTAAAATTATCACTGCTTGCAGGTAAGTCTTTACAACGAAAGTAATCAAATGATTTAATACGAAGTCCTCTTTCAGGAAAATTCTCCACAAATTGAAATTTTCTTTAAAATTATCACTGGTTGCAGGTAAGTCTATTCAATGAAAGTAATCAAACTGCTTGCAGGTAAGTATTTACAATGAAAGTACTCAAATGATTTAATTCGAAGTGCTCTTTCAGAAAAATTCACCACAAATTGAAATTTTCCTTAAAATTATCGCTGCTTGCAGGTAAGTCTATATAATGAAAGTAATCAAATGATTTAATACAAAGTCTCCTTTCAGAAAAATTCTCCACAAATTGAAATTTTCTTTAAAATTATAACTACTTGCAGGTAAGTCTATACAATGAAAGTAATCAAATGATTTAATACGAAGTCGTCATTCAGGAAAATTCACCACAAACTGAAATTTTCTTTAAAATTATCACTGCTTGCAGGTAAGTCTTTACAATGAAAGTAATCAATTGTTTTAATACGACGTCTTCTTTCAGAAAAATTCTCCACAAATTGAAATTTTCTTTAAAATTATAACTGCTTGCATGTAAGTCTATTCAATGAAAGTAATCAAACTGCTTGCAGGTTTGTCTTTACAATGAAGATAATCAAATTAATTAATACGAAGTCGTCTTTCAGAAAAATTCACCACAAATTGAAATTGTCTTTGAAATTATCGCTGCTAGTAGGTAAGTCTTTACAATGAAAGTAATCAATTGTTTTTAATACGAAGTCTTCTTTCAGAAAAATTCTGTACAAATTTAAATTTTCTTTAAAATTATAACTGCTTGCAGTTAAGTCTGTACAATGAAAGTAATCAAATTAATTAATACGATGTCGTTTTTCAGGAAAATTCACCACAAATTGAAATTTTCTTTAAAATAATCACTGCTTGCAGGTAAGTCTATATAATGAAAGTTATCAAATGATTTAATACAAAGTCGTCTTTCAGGAAAATTCACCACAAATTGAAATTTTCTTTAAAATTATAACTGCGTGCAGGTAAGTCTATTCAATCAAAGTATTCAAATGATTTAATACGAAGTCGTCTTTCAGGAAAATTCACTACAAATTGAAATTTTCTTTAAAATTATCACTGCTTGCAGGTAAGTCTTTACAATGAAAGTAATCAATTGAATTTAATAAGACGTCTTCTTTCAGAAAAATTCTCCACAAATTGAAATTTTCTTTACAATTATCACTGCTTGCATGTAAGTCTATTCAATGAAAGTAATCAAACTGCTTGCAGGTATGTCTTTACAACGAAAGTAATCAAATGATATAATACGAAGTCCTCTTTCAGAAAATTTCACAACAAATTGAAATTTTCTTGAAAATTATAACTGCGTGCAGGTAAGTCTATTCAATGAAAGTAATCAAATGATTTAATACGAAGTCGCGTTTCAGGAAAATTCACTACAAATTGAAATTTTCTTTAAAATTATCACTGCTTGCAGGTAAGTCTTTACAATGAAAGTAATCAATTGATTTTAATAAGACGTCTGCTTTCAGAAAAATTCTCCACAAATTGAAATTTTCTTTACAATTATCACTGCTTGCATGTAAGTCTATTAAATGAAAGTAATCAAACTGCTTGCAGGTAAGTCTTTACAATGAAAGTAATCAAATGATTTAATACGAAGTCCTCTTTCAGGAAAATTCACCACAAATCGAAATTTTCTTTAAAATTATTACTGCTTGCAGGTAAGTCTTTACAATGAAAGTAATCAACTGATTTAATTCGAAGTCCTTTTCAGGAAAATTCACCACAAATTGAAATTTTCTTTAAAATTATAACTGCGTGCAGGTAAGTCTATTCAATGAAAGTAATCAAATGATGTAATACGAAGTCGTCTTTCAGGAAAATTCACTACAAATTGAAATTTTCTTTAAAATTATCACTGCTTGCAGGTAAGTCTTTACAATGAAAGTAATCAATTGATTTTAATAAGACGTCTTCTTTCAGAAAAATTCTCCACAAATTGAAATTTTGTTTACAATTGTCACTGCTTGCATGTACGTCTATTCAATGAAAGTAATCAAACTGCTTGCGGGTATGTCTTTACAATGAAAGTAATCAAATGATATAATACGAAGTCCTCTTTCAGAAAAATTCACAACAAATTGAAATTTTCTTTAAAATTATAACTGCGTGCAGGTAAGTCTATTCAATGAAAGTAATCAAATGATTTAATACGAAGTCGTCTTTCAGGAAAATTCACTACAAATTGAAATTTTCTTTCAAATTATCACTGCTTGCAGGTAAGTCTTTACAATGAAAGTAATCAATTGATTTTAATAAGACGTCTTCTTTCAGAAAAATTCTCCACAAATTGAAATTTTCTTTACAATTATCACTGCTTGCATGTAAGTCTATTCAATGAAAGTAATCAAACTGCTTGCAGGTAAGTCTTTACAATGAAAGTAATCAAATGATTTAATACGAAGTCCTCTTTCAGGAAAATTCACCACAAATCGAAATTTTCTTTAAAATTATTACTGCTTGCAGGTAAGTCTTTACAATGAAAGTAATCAACTGATTTTAATACTACGTCTGCTTTCAAAAAAATTCTCCACAAATTGAAATTTTCTTTAAAATTATCATTGGTTGCAGGTAAGTCTATTCTATGAAAGTAATCAAACTGCTTGCAGGTAAGTCTTTACAATGAAAGTAATCAATTGATTTTAATAAGAAGTCTTCTTTCAGAAAAATTCTCCTCAAATTGAAATTTTCTTTACAATTATCACTGCTTGCATGTAAGTCTATTCAATGAAAGTAATCAAACTGCTTGCAGGTATGTCTTTACAATGAAAGTAATCAAATGATATAATACGAAGTCCTCTTTCAGAAAAATTCACAACAAATTGAAATTTTCTTTAAAATTATAACTGCGTGCAGGTAAGTCTATTCAATGAAAGTAATCAAATGATTTAATACGAAGTCGTCTTTCAGGAAAATTCACTACAAATTGAAATTTTCTTTAAAATTATCACTGCTTGCATGTAAGTCTTTACAATGAAAGTAATCAATTGTTTTAATACGACGTCTTCTTTCAGAAAAAATTCTCCACAAATTGAAATTTTCTTTAAAATTATAACTGCTTGCATGTAAGTCTATTCAATGAAAGTAATCAAACTGCTTGCAGGTATGTCTTTACAATGAAGATAATCAAATTAATTAATACGAAGTCGTCTTTCAGAAAAATTCACCACAAATTGAAATTGTCTTTGAAATTATCGCTGCTAGTAGGTAAGTCTTTACAATGAAAGTAATCAATTGGTTTTAATACGAAGTCTTCTTTCATAAAAATTCTGTACAAATTTAAATTTTCTTTAAAATTATAACTGCTTGCAGGTAAGTCTGTACAATGAAAGTAATCAAATTAATTAATACGATGTCGTCTTTCAGGAAAATTCACCACAAATTGAAATTTTCTTTAAAATAATCACTGCTTGCAGTTAAGTCTATATAATGAAAGTTATCAAATGATTTAATACGAAGTCGTCTTTCAGAAAAATTCACTACAAATTGAAATTTTCTTTAAAATTATCACTGCTTGCAGGTAAGTCTTTACAATGAAAGTAATCAACTGATTTAATTCGAAGTCCTTTTCAGGAAAATTCACCACAAATTGAAATTTTCTTTAAAATTATAACTGCGTGCAGGTAAGTCTATTCAATCAAAGTAATCAAATGATTTAATACGAAGTCGTCTTTCAGGAAAATTCACTACAAATTGAAATTTTCTTTAAAATTATCACTGCTTGCAGGTAAGTCTTTACAATGAAAGTAATCAATTGAATTTAATAAGACGTCTTCTTTCAGAAAAATTCTCCACAAATTGAATTTTTCTTTACAATTATCACTGCTTGCATGTAAGTCTATTCAATGAAAGTAATCAAACTGCTTGCAGGTAAGTCTTTACAATGAAAGTAATCAAATGATTTAATACGAAGTCCTCTTTCAGGAAAATTCACCACAAATCGAAATTTTCTTTAAAATTATTACTGCTTGCAGGTAAGTCTTTACAATGAAAGTAATCAACTGATTTAATTCGAAGTCCTTTTCAGGAAAATTCACCACAATTTGAAATTTTCTTTAAAATTATAACTGCGTGCAGGTAAGTCTATTCAATGAAAGTAATCAAATGATTTAATACGAAGTCGTCTTTCAGGAAAATTCACTACAAATTGAAATTTTCTTTAAAATTATCACTGCTTGCAGGTAAGTCTTTACAATGAAAGTAATCAATTGATTTTAATAAGACGTCTTCTTTCAGAAAAATTCTCCACAAATTGAAAATTTCTTTAGAATTATCACTGCTTGCATGTACGTCTATTCAATGAAAGTAATCAAACTGCTTGCGGGTATGTCTTTACAATGAAAGTAATCAAATGATATAATACGAAGTCCTCTTTCAGAATATAACTGCGTGCAGGTAAGTCTATTCAATGAAAGTAATCAAATGATTTAATACGATGTCGTCTTTCAGGAAAATTCACTACAAATTGAAATTTTCTTTCACATTATCACTGCTTGCAGGTAAGTCTTTACAATGAAAGTAATCAATTGATTTTAATAAGACGTCTTCTTTCAGAAAAATTCTCCACAAATTGAAATTTTCTTTACAATCATCACTGCTTGCATGTAAGTCTATTCAATGAAAGTAATCAAACTGCTTGCAGGTAAGTCTTTACAATGAAAGTAATCAAATGATTTAATACGAAGTCCTCTTTCAGGAAAATTCACCACAAATCGAAATTTTCTTTAAAATTATTACTGCTTGCAGGTAAGTCTTTACAATGAAAGTAATCAACTGATTTTAATACTACGTCTGCTTTCAAAAAAATTCTCCACAAATTGAAATTTTCTTTAAAATTATCACTGGTTGCAGGTAAGTCTATTCTATGAAAGTAATCAAACTGCTTGCAGGTAAGTCTTTACAATGAAAGTAATCAATTGATTTTAATAAGACGTCTTCTTTCAGAAAAATTCTCCACAAATCGAAATTTTCTTTACAATTATCACTGCTTGCATGTAAGTCTATTCAATGAAAGTAATCAAACTGCTTGCAGGTATGTCTTTACAATGAAAGTAATCAAATGATATAATACGAAGTCCTCTTTCAGAAAAATTCACAACAAATTGAAATTTTCTTTAAAATTATAACTGCGTGCAGGTAAGTCTATTCAATGAAAGTAATCAAATGATTTAATACGAAGTCGCGTTTCAGGAAAATTCACTACAAATTGAAATTTTCTTTAAAATTATCACTGCTTGCATGTACGTCTATTCAATGAAAGTAATCAAACTGCTTGCGGGTAAGTCTTTACAATGAAAGTAATCAAATGATATAATACGAAGTCCTCTTTCAGAAAAATTCACAACAAATTGAAATTTTCTTTAAAATTATAACTGCGTGCAGGTAAGTCTATTCAATGAAAGTAATCAAATGATTTAATACGAAGTCGTCTTTCAGGAAAATTCACTACAAATTGAAATTTTCTTTAAAATTATCACTGCTTGCAGGTAAGTCTTTACAATGAAAGTAATCAATTGATTTTAATAAGACGTCTTCTTTCAGAAAAATTCTCCACAAATTGAAAATATCTTTACAATTATCACTGCTTGCATGTACGTCTATTCAATGAAAGTAATCAAACTGCTTGCAGGTATGTCTTTACAATGAAAGTAATCAAATGATATAATACGAAGACCTCTTTCAGAAAAATTCACAACAAATTGAAATTTTCTTTAAAATTATAACTGCGTGCAGGTAAGTCTATTCAATGAAAGTAATCAAATGATTTAATACGAAGTCGTCTTTCAGGAAAATTCACTACAAATTGAAATTTTCTTTAAAATTATCACTGCTTGCAGGTAAGTCTTTACAATGAAAGTAATCAATTGATTTTAATAAGACGTCTTCTTTCAGAAAAATTCTCCACAAATTGAAATTTTCTTTACAATTATCACTATTGCATGTAAGTCTATTCAATGAAAGTAATCAAACTGCTTGCAGGAATGTCTTTACAATGAAAGTAATCAAATTATATAATACGAAGTCCTCTTTCAGAAAAATTCACAACAAATTGAAATTTTCTTTAAAATTATAACTGCGTGCAGGTAAGTCTATTCCATGAAAGTAATCAAATGGTTTAATACGAAGTCGCGTTTCAGGAAAATTCACTGCAAATTGAAATTTTCTTTAAAATTATCACTGCTTGCATGTAAGTCTTTACAATGAAAGTAATCAATTGTTTTAATACGACGTCTTCTTTCAGAAAAAATTCTCCACAAATTGAAATTTTCTTTAAAATTATAACTGCTTGCATGTAAGTCTATTCAATGAAAGTAATCAAACTGCTTGCAGGTATGTCTTTACAATGAAGATAATCAAATTAATTAATACGAAGTCGTCTTTCAGAAAAATTCACCACAAATTGAAATTGTCTTTGAAATTATCGCTGCTAGTAGGTAAGTCTTTACAATGAAAGTAATCAATTGGTTTTAATACGAAGTCTTCTTTCAGAAAAATTCTGTACAAATTTAAATTTTCTTTAAAATTATAACTGCTTGCAGGTAAGTCTGTACAATGAAAGTAATCAAATTAATTAATACGATGTCGTCTTTCAGGAAAATTCACCACAAATTGAAATTTTCTTTAAAATAATCACTGCTTGCAGTTAAGTCTATATAATGAAAGTTATCAAATGATTTAATACGAAGTCGTCTTTCAGAAAAATTCAATACAAATTGAAATTTTCTTTAAAATTATCACTGCTTGCAGGTAAGTCTTTACAATGAAAGTAATCAACTGATTTAATTCGAAGTCCTTTTCAGGAAAATTCACCACAAATTGAAATTTTCTTTAAAATTATAACTGCGTGCAGGTAAGTCTATTCAATCAAAGTAATCAAATGATTTAGTACGAAGTCGTCCTTCAGGAAAATTCACTACAAATTGAAATTTTCTTTAAAATTATCACTGCTTGCAGGTAAGTCTTTACAATGAAAGTAATCAATTGAATTTAATAAGACGTCTTCTTTCAGAAAAATTCTCCACAAATTGAATTTTTCTTTACAATTATCACTGCTTGCATGTAAGTCTATTCAATGAAAGTAATCAAACTGCTTGCAGGTAAGTCTTTACAATGAAAGTAATCAAATGATTTAATACGAAGTCCTGTTTCAGGAAAATTCACCACAAATCGAAATTTTCTTTAAAATTATTACTGCTTGCAGGTAAGTCTTTACAATGAAAGTAATCAACTGATTTAATTCGAAGTCCTTTTCAGGAAAATTCACAACAATTTGAAATTTTCTTTAAAATTACAACTGCGTGCAGGTAAGTCTATTCAATGAAAGTAATCAATTGATTTTAATAGGACGTCTGCTTTCAGAAAAATTCTCCACAAATGGAAATTTTCTTTGCAATTATCACTGCTTGCATGTAAGTCTACTCAATGAAAGTAATCAAACTGCTTGCAGGTAAGTCTTTACAATGAAAGTAATCAAATGATTTAATACGAAGTCCTCTTTCAGGAAAATTCACCACAAATCGAAATTTTCTTTAAAATTATTACTGCTTGCAGGTAAGTCTTTACAATGAAAGTAATCAACTGATTTTAATACTACGTCTGCTTTCAGAAAAATTCTCCACAAATTGAAATTTTCTTTAAAATTATCACTGGTTGCAGCTAAGTCTATTCTATGAAAGTAATCAAACTGCTTGCAGGTAAGTCTTTACAATGAAAGTAATCAATTGATTTTAATAAGACGTCTTCTTTCAGAAAAATTCTCCACAAATTGAAATTTTCTTTACAATTATCACTGCTTGCATGTAAGTCTATTCAATGAAAGTAATCAAACTGCTTGCAGGTAAGTCTTTACAATGAAAGTAATCAAATGATTTAATACGAAGTCCTCTTTCAGGAAAATTCACCACAAATCGAAATTTTCTTTAAAATTATTACTGCTTGCAGGTAAGTCTTTACAATGAAAGTAATCAACTGATTTTAATACTACGTCTGCTTTCAAAAAAATTCTCCACAAATTGAAATTTTCTTTAAAATTATCACTGGTTGCAGGTAAGTCTATTCTATGAAAGTAATCAAACTGCTTGCAGGTAAGTCTTTACAATGAAAGTAATCAATTGATTTTAATAAGACGTCTTCTTTCAGAAAAATTCTCCACAAATTGAAATTTTGTTTACAATTATCACTGCTTGCATGTACGTCTATTCAATGAAAGTAATCAAACTGCTTGCGGGTATGTCTTTACAATGAAAGTAATCAAATGATATAATACGAAGTCCTCTTTCAGAAAAATTCACAACAAATTGAAATTTTCTTTAAAATTATAACTGCGTGCAGGTAAGTCTATTCAATGAAAGTAATCAAATGATTTAATACGAAGTCGTCTTTCAGGAAAATTCACTACAAATTGAAATTTTCTTTAAAATTATCACTGCTTGCAGGTAAGTCTTTACAATGAAAGTAATCAATTGATTTTAATAAGACGTCTTCTTTCAGAAAAATTCTCCACAAATTGAAATTTTCTTTACAATTATCACTGCTTGCATGTAAGTCTATTCAATGAAAGTAATCAAACTGCTTGCAGGTAAGTCTTTACAATGAAAGTAATCAAATGATTTAATACGAAGTCCTCTTTCAGGAAAATTCACCACAAATCGAAATTTTCTTTAAAATTATTACTGCTTGCAGGTAAGTCTTTACAATGAAGGTAATCAACTGATTTTAATACTACGTCTGCTTTCAAAAAAATTCTCCACAAATTGAAATTTTCTTTAAAATTATCACTGGTTGCAGGTAAGTCTATTCTATGAAAGTAATCAAACTGCTTGCAGGTAAGTCTTTACAATGAAAGTAATCAATTGATTTTAATAAGACGTCTTCTTTCAGAAAAATTCTCCACAAATTGAAATTTTCTTTACAATTATCACTGCTTGCATGTAAGTCTATTCAATGAAAGTAATCAAACTGCTTGCAGGTATGTCTTTACAATGAAAGTAATCAAATGATATAATACGAAGACCTCTTTCAGAAAAATTCACAACAAATTGAAATTTTCTTTAAAATTATAACTGCGTGCAGGTAAGTCTATTCAATGAAAGTAATCAAATGATTTAATACGAAGTCGTCTTTCAGGAAAATTCACTACAAATTGAAATTTTCTTTAAAATTATCACTGCTTGCAGGTAAGTCTTTACAATGAAAGTAATCAATTGATTTTAATAAGACGTCTTCTTTCAGAAAAATTCTCCACAAATTGAAATTTTCTTTACAATTATCACTGCTTGCATGTAAGTCTATTCAATGAAAGTAATCAAACTGCTTGCAGGAATGTCTTTACAATGAAAGTAATCAAATGATATAATACGAAGTCCTCTTTCAGAAAAATTCACAACAAATTGAAATTTTCTTTAAAATTATAACTGCGTGCAGGTAAGTCTATTCAATGAAAGTAATCAAATGATTTAATACGAAGTCGCGTTTCAGGAAAATTCACTGCAAATTGAAATTTTCTTTAAAATTATCACTGCTTGCATGTAAGTCTTTACAATGAAAGTAATCAATTGTTTTAATACGACGTCTTCTTTCAGAAAAAATTCTCCACAAATTGAAATTTTCTTTAAAATTATAACTGCTTGCATGTAAGTCTATTCAATGAAAGTAATCAAACTGCTTGCAGGTATGTCTTTACAATGAAGATAATCAAATTAATTAATACGAAGTCGTCTTTCAGAAAAATTCACCACAAATTGAAATTGTCTTTGAAATTATCGCTGCTAGTAGGTAAGTCTTTACAATGAAAGTAATCAATTGGTTTTAATACGAAGTCTTCTTTCAGAAAAATTCTGTACAAATTTAAATTTTCTTTAAAATTATAACTGCTTGCAGGTAAGTCTGTACAATGAAAGTAATCAAATTAATTAATACGATGTCGTCTTTCAGGAAAATTCACCACAAATTGAAATTTTCTTTAAAATAATCACTGCTTGCAGGTAAGTCTATATAATGAAAGTTATCAAATGATTTAATACGAAGTCGTCTTTCAGAAAAATTCACTACAAATTGAAATTTTCTTTAAAATTATCACTGCTTGCAGGTAAGTCTTTACAATGAAAGTAAACAACTGATTTAATTCGAAGTCCTTTTCAGGAAAATTCACCACAAATTGAAATTTTCTTTAAAATTATAACTGCGTGCAGGTAAGTCTATTCAATCAAAGTAATCAAATGATTTAATACGAAGTCGTCCTTCAGGAAAATTCACTACAAATTGAAATTTTCTTTAAAATTATCACTGCTTGCAGGTAAGTCTTTACAATGAAAGTAATCAATTGATTTTAATAAGACGTCTTCTTTCAGAAAAATTCTCCACAAATTGAAAATTTCTTTACAATTATCACTGCTTGCATGTACGTCTATTCAATGAAAGTAATCAAACTGCTTGCGGGTATGTCTTTACAATGAAAGTAATCAAATGATATAATACGAAGTCCTCTTTCAGAATATAACTGCGTGCAGGTAAGTCTATTCAATGAAAGTAATCAAATGATTTAATACGAAGTCGTCTTTCAGGAAAATTCACTACAAATTGAAATTTTCTTTCAAATTATCACTGCTTGCAGGTAAGTCTTTACAATGAAAGTAATCAATTGATTTTAATAAGACGTCTTCTTTCAGAAAAATTCTCCACAAATTGAAATTTTCTTTACAATTATCACTGCTTGCATGTAAGTCTATTCAATGAAAGTAATCAAACTGCTTGCAGGTAAGTCTTTACAATGAAAGTAATCAAATGATTTAATACGAAGTCCTCTTTCAGGAAAATTCACCACAAATCGAAATTTTCTTTAAAATTATTACTGCTTGCAGGTAAGTCTTTACAATGAAAGTAATCAACTGATTTTAATACTACGTCTGCTTTCAAAAAAATTCTCCACAAATTGAAATTTTCTTTAAAATTATCACTGGTTGCAGGTAAGTCTATTCTATGAAAGTAATCAAACTGCTTGCAGGTAAGTCTTTACAATAAAAGTAATCAATTGATTTTAATAAGACGTCTTCTTTCAGAAAAATTCTCCACAAATTGAAATTTTCTTTACAATTATCACTGCTTGCATGTAAGTCTATTCAATGAAAGTAATCAAACTGCTTGCAGGTATGTCTTTACAATGAAAGTAATCATATGATATAATACGAAGTCCTCTTTCAGAAAAATTCACAACAAATTGAAATTTTCTTTAAAATTATAACTGCGTGCAGGTAAGTCTATTCAATGAAAGTAATCAAATGATTTAATACGAAGTCGCGTTTCAGGAAAATTCACTACAAATTGAAATTTTCTTTAAAATTATCACTGCTTGCATGTACGTCTATTCAATGAAAGTAATCAAACTGCTTGCGGGTAAGTCTTTACAATGAAAGTAATCAAATGATATAATACGAAGTCCTCTTTCAGAAAAATTCACAACAAATTGAAATTTTCTTTAAAATTATAACTGCGTGCAGGTAAGTCTATTCAATGAAAGTAATCAAATGATCTAATACGAAGTCGTCTTTCAGGAAAATTCACTACAAATTGAAATTTTCTTTCAAATTATCACTGCTTGCAGGTAAGTCTTTACAATGAAAGTAATCAATTGATTTTAATAAGACGTCTTCTTTCAGAAAAATTCTCCACAAATTGAAATTTTCTTTACAATTATCACTGCTTGCATGTAAGTCTATTCAATGAAAGTAATCAAACTGCTTGCAGGTAAGTCTTTACAATGAAAGTAATCAAATGATTTAATACGAAGTCCTCTTTCAGGAAAATTCACCACAAATCGAAATTTTCTTTAAAATTATTACTGCTTGCAGGTAAGTCTTTACAATGAAAGTAATCAACTGATTTTAATACTACGTCTGCTTTCAAAAAAATTCTCCACAAATTGAAATTTTCTTTAAAATTATCACTGGTTGCAGGTAAGTCTATTCTATGAAAGTAATCAAACTGCTTGCAGGTATGTCTTTACAATGAAAGTAATCAATTGATTTTAATAAGATGTCTTCTTTCAGAAAAATTCTCCACAAATTGAAATTTTCTTTACAATTATCACTGCTTGCATGTAAGTCTATTCAATGAAAGTAATCAAACTGCTTGCAGGTATGTCTTTACAATGAAAGTAATCAAATGATATAATACGAAGTCCTCTTTCAGAAAAATTCACAACAAATTGAAATTTTCTTTAAAATTATAACTGCGTGCAGGTAAGTCTATTCAACGAAAGTAATCAAATGATTTAATACGAAGTCGTCTTTCAGGAAAATTCACTACAAATTGAAATTTTCTTTAAAATTATCACTGCTTGCAGGTAAGTCTTTACAATGAAAGTAATCAATTGATTTTAATAAGACGTCTTCTTTCAGAAAAATTCTCCACAAATTGAAATTTTCTTTACAATTATCACTGATTGCATGTAAGTCTATTCAATGAAAGTAATCAAACTGCTTGCAGGAATGTCTTTACAATGAAAGTAATCAAATGATATAATACGAAGTCCTCTTTCAGAAAAATTCACAACAAATTGAAATTTTCTTTAAAATTATAACTGCGTGCAGGTAAGTCTATTCAATGAAAGTAATCAAATGATTTAATACGAAGTCGCGTTTCAGGAAAATTCACTACAAATTGAAATTTTCTTTAAAATTATCACTGCTTGCATGTAAGTCTTTACAATGAAAGTAATCAATTGTTTTAATACGACGTCTTCTTTCAGAAAAAATTCTCCACAAATTGAAATTTTCTTTAAAATTATAACTGCTTGCATGTAAGTCTATTCAATGAAAGTAATCAAACTGCTTGCAGGTATGTCTTTACAATGAAGATAATCAAATTAATTAATACGAAGTCGTCTTTCAGAAAAATTCACCACAAATTGAAATTGTCTTTGAAATTATCGCTGCTAGTAGGTAAGTCTTTACAATGAAAGTAATCAATTGGTTTTAATACGAAGTCTTCTTTCAGAAAAATTCTGTACAAATTTAAATTTTCTTTAAAATTATAACTGCTTGCAGGTAAGTCTGTACAATGAAAGTAATCAAATTAATTAATACGATGTCGTCTTTCAGGAAAATTCACCACAAATTGAAATTTTCTTTAAAATAATCACTGCTTGCAGGTAAGTCTATATAATGAAAGTTATCAAATGATTTAATACGAAGTCGTCTTTCAGAAAAATTCACTACAAATTGAAATTTTCTTTAAAATTATCACTGCTTGCAGGTAAGTCTTTACAATGAAAGTAATCAACTGATTTAATTCGAAGTCCTTTTCAGGAAAATTCACCACAAATTGAAACTTTCTTTAAAATTATAACTGCGTGCAGGTAAGTCTATTCAATCAAAGTAATCAAATGATTTAATACGAAGTCGTCCTTCAGGAAAATTCACTACAAATTGAAATTTTCTTTAAAATTATCACTGCTTGCAGGTAAGTCTTTACAATGAAAGTAATCAATTGAATTTAATAAGACGTCTTCTTTCAGAAAAATTCTCCACAAATTGAATTTTTCTTTACAATTATCACTGCTTGCATGTAAGTCTATTCAATGAAAGTAATCAAACTGCTTGCAGGTAAGTCTTTACAATGAAAGTAATCAAATGATTTAATACGAAGTCCTGTTTCAGGAAAATTCACCACAAATCGAAATTTTCTTTAAAATTATTACTGCTTGCAGGTAAGTCTTTACAATGAAAGTAATCAACTGATTTAATTCGAAGACCTTTTCAGGAAAATTCACCACAATTTGAAATTTTCTTTAAAATTATAACTGCGTGCAGGTAAGTCTATTCAATGAAAGTAATCAAATGATTTAATACGAAGTCGTCTTTCAGGAAAATTCACTACAAATTGAAATTTTCTTTAAAATTATCACTGCTTGCAGGTAAGTCTTTACAATGAAAGTAATCAATTGATTTTAATAAGACGTCTTCTTTCAGAAAAATTCTCCACAAATTGAAAATTTCTTTACAATTATCACTGCTTGCATGTACGTCCATTCAATGAAAGTAATCAAACTGCGTGCGGGTATGTCTTTACAATGAAAGTAATCAAATGATATATACGAAGTCCTCTTTCAGAATATAACTGCGTGCAGGTAGTCTATTCAATGAAAGTAATCAAATGATTTAATACGAAGTCGTCTTTCAGGAAAATTCACTACTAATTGAAATTTTCTTTCAAATTATCACTGCTTGCAGGTAAGTCTTTACAATGAAAGTAATCAATTGATTTTAATAAGACGTCTTCTTTCAGAAAAATTCTCCACAAATTGAAATTTTCTTTACAATTATCACTGCTTGCATGTAAGTCTATTCAATGAAAGTAATCAAACTGCTTGCAGGTAAGTCTTTACAATGAAAGTAATCAAATGATTTAATACGAAGTCCTCTTTCAGGAAAATTCACCACAAATCGAAATTTTCTTTAAAATTATTACTGCTTGCAGGTAAGTCTTTACAATGAAAGTAATCAACTGATTTTAATACTACGTCTGCTTTCAAAAAAATTCTCCACAAATTGAAATTTTCTTTAAAATTATCACTGGTTGCAGGTAAGTCTATTCTATGAAAGTAATCAAACTGCTTGCAGGTAAGTCTTTACAATGAAAGTAATCAATTGATTTTAATAAGACGTCTTCTTTCAGAAAAATTCTCCACAAATTGAAATTTTCTTTACAATTATCACTGCTTGCATGTAAGTCTATTCAATGAAAGTAATCAAACTGCTTGCAGGTATGTCTTTACAATGAAAGTAATCAAATGATATAATACGAAGTCCTCTTTCAGAAAAATTCACAACAAATTGAAATTTTCTTTAAAGTTATAACTGCGTGCAGGTAAGTCTATTCAATGAAAGTAATCAAATGATTTAATACGAAGTCGCGTTTCAGGAAAATTCACTACAAATTGAAATTTTCTTTAAAATTATCACTGCTTGCAGGTAAGTCTTTACAATGAAAGTAATCAATTGATTTTAATAAGACGTCTGCTTTCAGAAAAATTCTCCACAAATGGAAATTTTCTTTGCAATTATCACTGCTTGCATGTAAGTCTACTCAATGAAAGTAATCAAACTGCTTGCAGGTAAGTCTTTACAATGAAAGTAATCAAATGATTTAATACGAAGTCCTCTTTCAGGAAAATTCACCACAAATCGAAATTTTCTTTAAAATTATTACTGCTTGCAGGTAAGTCTTTACAATGAAAGTAATCAACTGATTTTAATACTACGTCTGCTTTCAGAAAAATTCTCCACAAATTGAAATTTTCTTTAAAATTATCACTGGTTGCAGCTAAGTCTATTCTATGAAAGTAATCAAACTGCTTGCAGGTAAGTCTTTACAATGAAAGTAATCAATTGATTTTATTAAGACGTCTTCTTTCAAAAAAATTCTCCACAAATTGAAATTTTCTTTACAATTATCACTGCTTGCATGTAAGTCCATTCAATGAAAGTAATCAAACTGCTTGCAGGTAAGTCTTTACAATGAAAGTAATCAAATGATTTAATACGAAGTCCTCTTTCAGGAAAATTCACCACAAATCGAAATTTTTCTTTAAAATTATTACTGCTTGCAGGTAAGTCTTTACAATGAAAGTAATCAATTGTTTTAATACGACGTCTTCTTTCAGAAAAATTCTCCACAAATTGAAATTTTCTTTAAAATTATCACTGCTTGCATGTAAGTCTATTCAATGAAAGTAATCAAACTGCTTGCAGGTAAGTCTTTACAATGAATGTAATCAAATGATTTAATACGAAGTCCTCTTTCAGGAAAATTCACCACAAATCGAAATTTCCTTTAAAATTATTACTGCTTGCAGGTAAATCTCTACAATGAAAATAATCAACTGATTTTAATACTACGTCTGCTTTCAGAAAAATTCTCCACAAATTGAAATTTTCTTTAAAATTATCACTGGTTGCAGGTAAGTCTATTCAATGAAAGTAATCAAACTGCTTGCAGGTAAGTCTTTACAATGAAAGTAATCAATTGATTTTAATAAGACGTCTTCTTTCAGAAAAATTCTCCACAAATTTAAATTTTCTTTACAATTATAACTGCTTGCATGTAAGTCTATTCAATGAAAGTAATCAAACTGCTTGCAGGTATGTCTTTACAACGAAAGTAATCAAATGATATAATACGAAGTCCTCTTTCAGAAAAATTCACAACAAATTGAAATTTTCTTTAAAATTATAACTGCTTGCATGTAAGTCTATTCAATGAAAGTAATCAAACTGCTTGCAGGTAAGTCTTTACAATGAATGTAATCAAATGATTTAATACGAAGTCCTCTTTCAGGAAAATTCACCACAAATCGAAATTTTCTTTAAAATTATTACTGCTTGCAGGTAAGTCTTTACAATGAAAGTAATCAACTGATTTTAATACTACGTCTGCTTTCAGAAAAATTCTCCACAAATTGAAATTTTCTTTAAAATTATCACTGGTTGCAGCTAAGTCTATTCTATGAAAGTAATCAAACTGCTTGCAGGTAAGTCTTTACAATGAAAGTAATCAATTGATTTTAATAAGACGTCTTCTTTCAGAAAAATTCTCCACAAATTTAAATTTTCTTTACAATTATAACTGCTTGCATGTAAGTCTATTCAATGAAAGTAATCAAACTGCTTGCAGGTATGTCTTTACAACGAAAGTAATCAAATGATATAATACGAAGTCCTCTTTCAGAAAAATTCACAACAAATTGAAATTTTCTTTAAAATTATAACTGCGTGCAGGTAAGTCTATTCAATGAAAGTAATCAAATGATTTAATACGAAGTCGTCTTTCAGCAAAATTCACTACAAATTGAAATTTTCTTTAAAATTATCACTGCTTGCAGGTAAGTCTTTACAATGAAAGTAATCAATTGATTTTAATAAGACAAATTCTCCACAAATTGAAATTTTCTTTATAATTATCACTGCTTGCATGTAAGTCTGTTCAATGAAAGTAATCAAACTGCTTGCAGGTATGTCTTTACAATGAAAGTAATCAAATGATTTAATGCGAAGTCCTCTTTCAGGAAAATTCACCACAAATCGAAATTTTTCTTTAAAATTATTACTGCTTGCAGGTAAGTCTTTACAATGAAAGTAATCAACTGATTTTAATACTACGTCTGCTTTCAGAAAAATTCTCCACAAATAGAAATTTTCTTTAAAATTATCACTGGTTGCAGGTAAGTCTATTCAATGAAAGTAATCAAACTGCTTGCAGGTAAGTCTTTACAATGAAAGTAATCAATTGATTTTAATAAGACGTCTTCTTTCAGAAAAATTCTCCACAAATTGAAATTTTCTTTACAATTATCACTGCTTGCATGTAAGTCTATTCAATGAAAGTAATCAAACCTGCTTGCAGGTATGTCTTTACAATGAAAGTAATCAAATGATATAATACGAAGTCCTCTTTCAGAAAAATTCACAACAAATTGAAATTTTCTTTAAAGTTATAACTGCGTGCAGGTAAGTCTATTCAATGAAAGTAATCAAATGATTTAATACGAAGTCGCGTTTCAGGAAAATTCACTACAAATTGAAATTTTCTTTAAATATATCACTGCTTGCAGGTAAGTCTTTACAATGAAAGTAATCAATTGATTTTAATAAGACGTCTGCTTTCAGAAAAATTCTCCACAAATGGAAATTTTCTTTGCAATTATCACTGCTTGCATGTAAGTCTACTCAATGAAAGTAATCAAACTGCTTGCAGGTAAGTCTTTACAATGAAAGTAATCAAATGATTTAATACGAAGTCCTCTTTCAGGAAAATTCACCACAAATCGAAATTTTCTTTAAAATTATTACTGCTTGCAGGTAAGTCTTTACAATGAAAGTAATCAACTGATTTTAATACTACGTCTGCTTTCAGAAAAATTCTCCACAAATTGAAATTTTCTTTAAAATTATCACTGGTTGCAGCTAAGTCTATTCTATGAAAGTAATCAAACTGCTTGCAGGTAAGTCTTTACAATGAAAGTAATCAATTGATTTTATTAAGACGTCTTCTTTCAAAAAAATTCTCCACAAATTGAAATTTTCTTTACAATTATCACTGCTTGCATGTAAGTCCATTCAATGAAAGTAATCAAACTGCTTGCAGGTAAGTCTTTACAATGAAAGTAATCAAATGATTTAATACGAAGTCCTCTTTCAGGAAAATTCACCACAAATCGAAATTTTTCTTTAAAATTATTACTGCTTGCAGGTAAGTCTTTACAATGAAAGTAATCAATTGTTTTAATACGACGTCTTCTTTCAGAAAAATTCTCCACAAATTGAAATTTTCTTTAAAATTATCACTGCTTGCATGTAAGTCTATTCAATGAAAGTAATCAAACTGCTTGCAGGTAAGTCTTTACAATGAATGTAATCAAATGATTTAATACGAAGTCCTCTTTCAGGAAAATTCACCACAAATCGAAATTTCCTTTAAAATTATTACTGCTTGCAGGTAAATCTCTACAATGAAAATAATCAACTGATTTTAATACTACGTCTGCTTTCAGAAAAATTCTCCACAAATTGAAATTTTCTTTAAAATTATCACTGGTTGCAGGTAAGTCTATTCAATGAAAGTAATCAAACTGCTTGCAGGTAAGTCTTTACAATGAAAGTAATCAATTGATTTTAATAAGACGTCTTCTTTCAGAAAAATTCTCCACAAATTTAAATTTTCTTTACAATTATAACTGCTTGCATGTAAGTCTATTCAATGAAAGTAATCAAACTGCTTGCAGGTATGTCTTTACAACGAAAGTAATCAAATGATATAATACGAAGTCCTCTTTCAGAAAAATTCACAACAAATTGAAATTTTCTTTAAAATTATAACTGCTTGCATGTAAGTCTATTCAATGAAAGTAATCAAACTGCTTGCAGGTAAGTCTTTACAATGAATGTAATCAAATGATTTAATACGAAGTCCTCTTTCAGGAAAATTCACCACAAATCGAAATTTTCTTTAAAATTATTACTGCTTGCAGGTAAGTCTTTACAATGAAAGTAATCAACTGATTTTAATACTACGTCTGCTTTCAGAAAAATTCTCCACAAATTGAAATTTTCTTTAAAATTATCACTGGTTGCAGCTAAGTCTATTCTATGAAAGTAATCAAACTGCTTGCAGGTAAGTCTTTACAATGAAAGTAATCAATTGATTTTAATAAGACGTCTTCTTTCAGAAAAATTCTCCACAAATTTAAATTTTCTTTACAATTATAACTGCTTGCATGTAAGTCTATTCAATGAAAGTAATCAAACTGCTTGCAGGTATGTCTTTACAACGAAAGTAATCAAATGATATAATACGAAGTCCTCTTTCAGAAAAATTCACAACAAATTGAAATTTTCTTTAAAATTATAACTGCGTGCAGGTAAGTCTATTCAATGAAAGTAATCAAATGATTTAATACGAAGTCGTCTTTCAGCAAAATTCACTACAAATTGAAATTTTCTTTAAAATTATCACTGCTTGCAGGTAAGTCTTTACAATGAAAGTAATCAATTGATTTTAATAAGACAAATTCTCCACAAATTGAAATTTTCTTTACAATTATCACTGCTTGCATGTAAGTCTGTTCAATGAAAGTAATCAAACTGCTTGCAGGTATGTCTTTACAATGAAAGTAATCAAATGATTTAATGCGAAGTCCTCTTTCAGGAAAATTCACCACAAATCGAAATTTTCTTTAAAATTATTACTGCTTGCAGGTAAGTCTTTACAATGAAAGTAATCAACTGATTTTAATACTACGTCTGCTTTCAGAAAAATTCTCCACAAATAGAAATTTTCTTTAAAATTATCACTGGTTGCAGGTAAGTCTATTCAATGAAAGTAATCAAACTGCTTGCAGGTAAGTCTTTACAATGAAAGTAATCAATTGATTTTAATAAGACGTCATCTTTCAGAAAAATTCTCCACAAATTGAAATTTTCTTTACAATTATGACTGCTTGCATGTAAGTCTATTCAATGAAAGTAATCAAACTGCTTGCAGGTAAGTCTTTACAATGAAAGTAATCAAATGATTTAATACGAAGTCCTCTTTCAGGAAAATTCACCACAAATCGAAATTTTTCTTTAAAATTATTACTGCTTGCAGGTAAGTCTTTACAATGAAAGTAATCAATTGTTTTAATACGACGTCTTCTTTCAGAAAAATTCTCCACAAATTGAAATTTTCTTTAAAATTATCACTGCTTGCATGTAAGTCTATTCAATGAAAGTAATCAAACTGCTTGCAGGTAAGTCTTTACAACGAAAGTAATCAAATGATTTAATACGAAGTCCTCTTTCAGGAAAATTCTCCACAAATTGAAATTTTCTTTAAAATTATCACTGGTTGCAGGTAAGTCTATTCAATGAAAGTAATCAAACTGCTTGCAGGTAAGTATTTACAATGAAAGTACTCAAATGATTTAATTCGAAGTGCTCTTTCAGAAAAATTCACCACAAATTGAAATTTTCCTTAAAATTATCGCTGCTTGCAGGTAAGTCTGTATAATGAAAGTAATCAAATGATTTAATACAAAGTCCTCTTTCAGAAAAATTCTCCACAAATTGAAATTTTCTTTAAAATTATAACTACTTGCAGGTAAGTCTATACAATGAAAGTAATCAAATGATTTAATAACGAAGTCGTCTTTCAGGAAAATTCACCACAAACTGAAATTTTCTTTAAAATTATCACTGCTTGCAGGTAAGTCTTTACAATGAAAGTAATCAATTGTTTTAATACGACGTCTTCTTTCAGAAAAATTCTCCACAAATTGAAATTTTCTTTACAATTATGACTGCTTGCATGTAAGTCTATTCAATGAAAGTAATCAAACTGCTTGCAGGTAAGTCTTTACAATGAAAGTAATCAAATGATTTAATACGAAGTCCTCTTTCAGGAAAATTCACCACAAATCGAAATTTTTCTTTAAAATTATTACTGCTTGCAGGTAAGTCTTTACAATGAAAGTAATCAATTGTTTTAATACGACGTCTTCTTTCAGAAAAATTCTCCACAAATTGAAATTTTCTTTAAAATTATCACTGCTTGCATGTAAGTCTATTCAATGAAAGTAATCAAACTGCTTGCAGGTAAGTCTTTACAACGAAAGTAATCAAATGATTTAATACGAAGTCCTCTTTCAGGAAAATTCTCCACAAATTGAAATTTTCTTTAAAATTATCACTGGTTGCAGGTAAGTCTATTCAATGAAAGTAATCAAACTGCTTGCAGGTAAGTATTTACAATGAAAGTACTCAAATGATTTAATTCGAAGTGCTCTTTCAGAAAAATTCACCACAAATTGAAATTTTCCTTAAAATTATCGCTGCTTGCAGGTAAGTCTGTATAATGAAAGTAATCAAATGATTTAATACAAAGTCCTCTTTCAGAAAAATTCTCCACAAATTGAAATTTTCTTTAAAATTATAACTACTTGCAGGTAAGTCTATACAATGAAAGTAATCAAATGATTTAATAACGAAGTCGTCTTTCAGGAAAATTCACCACAAACTGAAATTTTCTTTAAAATTATCACTGCTTGCAGGTAAGTCTTTACAATGAAAGTAATCAATTGTTTTAATACGACGTCTTCTTTCAGAAAAATTCTCCACAAATGGAAATTTTCTTTAAAATTATAACTGCTTGCATGTACGTCTATTCAATGAAAGTAATCAAACTGCTTGCGGGTATGTCTTTACAATGAAAGTAATCAAATGATATAATACGAAGTCCTCTTTCAGAAAAATTCACAACAAATTGAAATTTTCTTTAAAATTATAACTGCGTGCAGGTAAGTCTATTCAATGAAAGTAATCAAATGATTTAATACGAAGTCGTCTTTCAGGAAAATTCACTACAAATTGAAATTTTCTTTAAAATTATCACTGCTTGCAGGTAAGTCTTTACAATGAAAGTAATCAATTGATTTTAATAAGACGTCTTCTTTCAGAAAAATTCTCCACAAATTGAAATTTTCTTTACAATTATCACTGCTTGCATGTAAGTCTATTCAATGAAAGTAATCAAACTGCTTGCAGGTAAGTCTTTACAATGAAAGTAATCAAATGATTTAATACGAAGTCCTCTTTCAGGAAAATTCACCACAAATCGAAATTTTTCTTTAAAATTATTACTGCTTGCAGGTAAGTCTTTACAATGAAAGTAATCAATTGTTTTAATACGACGTCTTCTTTCAGAAAAATTCTCCACAAATTGAAATTTTCTTTACAATTATGACTGCTTGCATGTAAGTCTATTCAATGAAAGTAATCAAACTGCTTGCAGGTAAGTCTTTACAATGAAAGTAATCAAATGATTTAATACGAAGTCCTCTTTCAGGAAAATTCACCACAAATCGAAATTTTTCTTTAAAATTATTACTGCTTGCAGGTAAGTCTTTACAATGAAAGTAATCAATTGTTTTAATACGACGTCTTCTTTCAGAAAAATTCTCCACAAATTGAAATTTTCTTTAAAATTATCACTGCTTGCATGTAAGTCTATTCAATGAAAGTAATCAAACTGCTTGCAGGTAAGTCTTTACAACGAAAGTAATCAAATGATTTAATACGAAGTCCTCTTTCAGGAAAATTCTCCACAAATTGAAATTTTCTTTAAAATTATCACTGGTTGCAGGTAAGTCTATTCAATGAAAGTAATCAAACTGCTTGCAGGTAAGTATTTACAATGAAAGTACTCAAATGATTTAATTCGAAGTGCTCTTTCAGAAAAATTCACCACAAATTGAAATTTTCCTTAAAATTATCGCTGCTTGCAGGTAAGTCTGTATAATGAAAGTAATCAAATGATTTAATACAAAGTCCTCTTTCAGAAAAATTCTCCACAAATTGAAATTTTCTTTAAAATTATAACTACTTGCAGGTAAGTCTATACAATGAAAGTAATCAAATGATTTAATAACGAAGTCGTCTTTCAGGAAAATTCACCACAAACTGAAATTTTCTTTAAAATTATCACTGCTTGCAGGTAAGTCTTTACAATGAAAGTAATCAATTGTTTTAATACGACGTCTTCTTTCAGAAAAATTCTCCACAAATTGAAATTTTCTTTAAAATTATAACTGCTTGCATGTACGTCTATTCAATGAAAGTAATCAAACTGCTTGCGGGTATGTCTTTACAATGAAAGTAATCAAATGATATAATACGAAGTCCTCTTTCAGAAAAATTCACAACAAATTGAAATTTTCTTTAAAATTATAACTGCGTGCAGGTAAGTCTATTCAATGAAAGTAATCAAATGATTTAATACGAAGTCGTCTTTCAGGAAAATTCACTACAAATTGAAATTTTCTTTAAAATTATCACTGCTTGCAGGTAAGTCTTTACAATGAAAGTAATCAATTGATTTTAATAAGACGTCTTCTTTCAGAAAAATTCTCCACAAATTGAAATTTTCTTTACAATTATCACTGCTTGCATGTAAGTCTATTCAATGAAAGTAATCAAACTGCTTGCAGGAATGTCTTTACAATGAAAGTAATCAAATGATATAATACGAAGTCCTCTTTCAGAAAAATTCACAACAAATTGAAATTTTCTTTAAAATTATAACTGCGTGCAAGTAAGTCTATTCAATGAAAGTAATCAAATGATTTAATACGAAGTCGCGTTTCAGGAAAATTCACTACAAATTGAAATTTTCTTTAAAATTATCACTACTTGCAGGTAAGTCTTTACAATGAAAGTAATCAATTGATTTTAATAAGACGTCTGCTTTCAGAAAAATTCTCCACAAATTGAAATTTTCTTTACAATTATCACTGCTTGCATGTAAGTCTATTCAATGAAAGTAATCAAACTGCTTGCAGGTATGTCTTTACAATGAAAGTAATCAAATGATATAATACGAAGTCCTCTTTCAGAAAAATTCACCACAAATTGAAATTTTCTTTAAAATTATAACTGCGTGCATGTAAGTCTATTCAATGAAAGTAATCAAATGATTTAATACGAAGTCGCGTTTCAGGAAAATTCACTACAAATTGAAATTTTCTTTAAAATTATCACTGCTTGCAGGTAAGTCTTTACAATGAAAGTAATCAATTGATTTTAATAAGACGTCTTCTTTCAGAAAAATTCTCCACAAATTGAAATTTTCTTTACAATTATCACTGCTTGCATGTACGTCTATTCAATGAAAGTAATCAAACTGCTTGCGGGTATGTCTTTACAATGAAAGTAATCAAATGATATAATACGAAGTCCTCTTTCAGAAAAATTCACAACAAATTGAAATTTTCTTTAAAATTATAACTTCGTGCAGGTAAGTCTATTCAATGAAAGTAATCAAATGATTTAATACGAAGTCATCTTTCAGGAAAATTCACTACAAATTGAAATTTTCTTTAAAATTATCACTGCTTGCAGGTAAGTCTTTACAATGAAAGTAATCAATTGATTTTAATAAGACGTCTGCTTTCAGAAAAATTCTCCACAAATTGAAATTTTCTTTGCAATTATCACTGCTTGCATGTAAGTCTACTCAATGAAAGTAATCAAACTGCTTGCAGGTAAGTCTTTACAATGAAAGTAATCAAATGATTTAATACGAAGTCCTCTTTCAGGAAAATTCACCACAAATCGAAATTTTCTTTAAAATTATTACTGCCTGCAGGTACGTCTTTACAATGAAAGTAATCAACTGATTTTAATACTACGTCTGCTTTCAGAAAAATTCTCCACAAATTGAAATTTTCTTTAAAATTATCACTGGCTGCAGGTAAGTCTATTCTATAAAAGTAATCAAACTGCTTGCAGGTAAGTCTTTACAATGAAAGTAATCAATTGATTTTAATAAGACGTCTTCTTTCAGAAAAATTCTCCAAAATTGAAATTTTCTTTACAATTATAACTGCTTGCATGTAAGTCTATTCAATGAAAGTAATCAAACTGCTTGCAGGTATGTCTTTACAATGAAAGTAATCAAATGATATAATACGAAGTCCTCTTTCAGAAAAATTAACAACAAATTGAAATTTTCTTTAAAATTATAACTGCGTGCAGGTAAGTCTATTCAATGAAAGTAATCAAATGATTTAATACGAAGTCGTCTTTCAGACAAATTCTCCACAAATTGAAAATTTCTTTACAATTATCACTGCTTGCATGTAAGTCTATTCAATGAAAGTAATCAAACTGCTTGCAGGTAAGTCTTTACAATGAATGTAATCAAATGATTTAATACGAAGTCCTCTTTCAGGAAAATTCACCACAAATCGAAATTTCCTTTAAAATTATACTGCTTGCAGGTAAGTCTCTACAATGAAAGTAATCAACTGATTTTAATACTACGTCTGCTTTCAGAAAAATTCTCCACAAATTGAAATTTTCTTTAAAATTATCACTGGTTGCAGGTAAGTCTATTCAATGAAAGTAATCAAACTGCTTTGAGGTAAGTCTTTACAATGAAAGTAATCAATTGATTTTAATAAGACGTCTTCTTTCAGAAAATTCTCCACAAATTTAAATTTTCTTTACAATTATCACTGCTTGCATGTAAGTCTATTCAATGAAAGTAATCAAACTGCATGCAGGTATGTCTTTACAACGAAAGTAATCAAATGATATAATACGAAGTCCTCTTTCAGAAAAATTCACAACAAATTGAAATTTTCTTTAAAATTATAACTGCGTGCAGGTAAGTCTATTCAATGAAAGTAATCAAATGATTTAATACGAAGTCGTCTTTCAGGAAAATTCACTACAAATTGAAATTTTCTTCAAAATTATCACTGCCTGCAGGTAAGTCTTTACAATGAAAGTAATCAATTGATTTTAATAAGACAAATTCTCCACAAATTGAAATTTTCTTTACAATTATCACTGCTTGCATCTAAGTCTATTCAATGAAAGTAATCAAACTGCTTGCAGGTATGTCTTTACAATGAAAGTAATCAAATGATTTAATGCGAAGTCCTCTTTCAGGAAAATTCACCACAAATCGAAATTTGCTTTAAAATTATTACTGCTTGCAGGTAAGTCTTTACAATGAAAGTAATCAACTGATTTTAATACTACGTCTGCTTTCAGAAAAATTCTCCACAAATTGAAATTTTCTTTAAAATTATCACTGGTTGCAGGTAAGTCTATTCAATGAAAGTAATCAAACTGCTTGCAGGTAAGTCTTTACAATGAAAGTAATCAAATGATTTAATACAAAGTCCTCTTTCAGGAAAATTCAACACAAATCGAAATTTTTCTTTAAAATTATTACTGCTTGCAGGTAAGTCTTTACAATGAAAGTAATCAATTGTTTTAATACGACGTCTTCTTTCAGAAAAATTCTCCACAAATTGAAATTTTCTTTAAAATTATAACTGCTTGCATGTAAGTCTATTCAATGAAAGTAATCAAACTGCTTGCAGGTATGTCTTTACAATGAAGATAATCAAATTAATTAATACGAAGTCGTATTTCAGAAAAATTCACCACAAATTGAAATTGTCTTTGAAATTATCCCTGCTAGTAGGTAAGTCTTTACAATGAAAGTAATCAATTGATTTTGATAAGAAGTCTTCTTTCAGAAAAATTCTGCACAAATTGAATTTTTTTTTTAAATTATAACTGCTTGCATGTATGTATATTCAATGAAAGTAATCATAATGCTTGCAGGTATGTCTTTACAATGAAAGTAATCACATGATTTAATACAAAGTCGTCTTACAGGAAAATTCACAACAAATTGAAATTTTCTTTAAAATTATCACTGCTTGCAGTTAAGTATTTACAATGAAAGTAATTCAAATGATTTAATACAAAGCCCTCTTTCAGAAAAATTCACCACAAATTGAAATTTTCTTACAAATTATCACTGCTTGCAAGTAAGGCTATACAATGGAAGTAATCAAATGGGTTAATACGAAATCCTCTTTCAGGAAAATTCACCACAAATTGAAGTTTTCTTTAAACCTATCACTGCTTGCAGGTAAGTCTTTACAATGAAAGTAATCAAATGATTTAATACGAAGTCGTCTTTCAGGAAAACTCACTACAAATTGAAATTTTCTTTAAAATTATCACTGCTTGCTGGTAAGTCTTTACAATGAAAGTAATCAATTGATTTAATACGAAGTCGTCTTTCAGGAAAATTCACTACAAATTGAAATTTTCTTTAAAATTATCACTGTTTGCAGGTAAGTCTTTACAATGAAAGTAATCAATTGATTTTAATAAGACGTCTTCTTTCAGAAAAATTCTCCACAAATTGAAATTTTCTTTACAATTATCACTGCTTGCAGTTAAGTATTTACAATGAAAGTAATCAAATGATTTAATTCGAAGTGCTCTTTTAGAAAACTTCACCACAAATTGATATTTTTCTTAAAATTATCACTGCTTCCAGGTAAGTCTATATAATGAAATTAATCAAATGATTTAATACAAAGTCCTCTTTCAGAAAAATTCACCACAAATTGAAATTTTCTTACAAATTATCACTGCTTGCAAGTAAAGCTATACAATGGAAGTAATCAAATGGCTTAATACGAAATCCTCTTTCAGGAAAATTCACCACAAATTGAAGTTTTCTTTAAAACTATCACTGCTTGCAGGTAAGCCTTTACAATAAAAGTAATCAAATGATTTAATACGAAGTCGTCTTTCAGGAAAATTCACTACAAATTGAAATTTTCTTTAAAATTATCACTGCTTGCAGGTAAGTCTTTACAATGAAAGTAATCAAATGATTTAATACGAAGTCGTCTTTCAGGAAAATTCACTACAAATTGAAATTTTCTTTAAAATTATCACTGCTTGCTGGTAAGCCTTTACAATGAAAGTAATCAATTGATTTAATATGAAGTCGTCTTTCAGGAAAATTCACCACAAATCGAAATTTTCTTTAAAATTATTACTGCTTGCAGGTAAGTCTTTACAATGAAAGTAATCAACTGATTTTAATACTACGTCTGCTTTCAGAAAAATTCTCCACAAATTGAAATTTTCTTTAAAATTATCACTGGTTGCAGGTAAGTCTATTCAATGAAAGTAGTCAAACTGCATGCAGCTAAGTCTTTACAATGAAAGTAATCAATTGATTTTAATAAGACTTCTTCTTTCAGAAAAATGCTCCAAAAATTGCAATTTTCTTTACAATTATCACTGCTTGCATGTAAGTCTATTCAATGAAAGTAATCAAACTGCTTGCAGGTATGTCTTTACAATGAAAGTAATCAAATGATATAAAACGAAGTCCTCTTTCAGAAAAATTCACAACAAATTGAAATTTTCTTTAAAATTATAACTGCGTGCAGGTAAGTCTATTCAATGAAAGTAATCAAATGATTTAATACGAAGTCGTCTTTCAGGAAAATTCAATACAAATTGAAATTTTCTTTAAAATTATCACTGCTTGCAGGTAAGTCTTTACAATGAAAGTAATCAAATGATTTAATACGAAGTCGTCTTTCAGGAAAATTCACTACAAATTGAAATTTTCTTTAAAATTATCACTGGTTGCTGGTAAGCCTTTACAATGAAAGTAATCAATTGATTTAATACGAAGTCGTCTTTCAGGAAAATTCACCACAAATCGAAATTTTCTTTAAAATTATTACTGCTTGCAGGTAAGTCTTTACAATGAAAGTAATCAACTGATTTTAATACTACGTCTGCTTTCAGAAAAATTCTCCACAAATTGAAATTTTCTTTAAAATTATCACTGGTTGCAGGTAAGTCTATTCAATGAAAGTAATCAAACTGCTTGCAGGTAAGTCTTTACAATGAAAGTAATCAATTGATTTTAATAAGACGTCTTCTTTCAGAAAAATTCTCCACAAATTTAAATTTTCTTTACAATTATCACTGCTTGCATGTAAGTCTATTCAATGAAAGTAATCAAACTGCTTGCAGGTATGTCTTTACAATGAAAGTAATCAAATGATTTAATACGAAGTCCTCTTTCAGGAAAATTCACCACAAATCGAAATTTTTCTTTAAAATTATTACTGCTTGCAGGTAAGTCTTTACAATGAAAGTAATCAATTGTTTTAATACGACGTCTTCTTTCAGAAAAATTCCCCACAAATTGAAATTTTCTTTAAAATTATAACTGCTTGCATGTAAGTCTATTCAATGAAAGTAATCAAACTGCTTGCAGGTAAGTCTTTACAATGAAAGTAATCAATTGATTTTAATAAGACGTCTTCTTTCAGAAAAATTCTCCACAAATTGAAATTTTCTTTACAATTATCACTGCTTGCATGTAAGTCTATTCAATGAAAGGAATCAAACTGCTTGCAGGTATGTCTTTACAATGAAAGTAATCAAATGATATAATACGAAGTCCTCTTTCAAAAAAATTCACAACAAATTGAAATTTTCTTTAAAATTATAACTGCGTGCAGGTAAGTCTATTCAATGAAAGTAATCAAATGATTTAATACGAAGTCGTCTTTCAGGAAAATTCACTACAAATTGAAATTTTCTTTAAAATTATCACTGCTTGCAGGTAAGTCTTTACAATGAAAGTAATCAATTGATTTTAATAAGACGTCTTCTTTCAGAAAAATTCTCCACAAATTGAAATTTTCTTTACAATTATCACTGCTTGCATGTAAGTCTATTCAATGAAAGTAATCAAACTGCTTGCAGGTATGTCTTTACAATGAAAGTAATCAAATGATATAATACGAAGTCCTCTTTCAGAAAAATTCACAACAAATTGAAATTTTCTTTAAAATTATAACTGCGTGCAGGTAAGTCTATTCAATGAAAGTAATCAAATGATTTAATACGAAGTCGCGTTTCAGGAAAATTCACTACAAATTGAAATTTTCTTTAAAATTATCACTGCTTGCAGGTAAGTCTTTACAATGAAAGTAATCAATTGATTTTAATAAGACGTCTGCTTTCAGAAAAATTCTCCACAAATTGAAATTTTCTTTACAATTATCACTGCTTGCATGTAAGTCTATTCAATGAAAGTAATCAAACTGCTTGCAGGTATGTCTTTACAATGAAAGTAATCAAATCATATAATACGAAGTCCTCTTTCAGAAAAATTCACAACAAATTGAAATTTTCTTTAAAATTATAACTGCGTGCATGTAAGTCTATTCAATGAAAGTAATCAAATGATTTAATACGAAGTCGCGTTTCAGGAAAATTCACTACAAATTGAAATTTTCTTTAAAATTATCACTGCTTGCAGGTAAGTCTTTACAATGAAAGTAATCAATTGATTTTAGTAAGACGTCTGCTTTCAGAAAAATTCTCCACAAATTGAAATTTTCTTTGCAATTATCACTGCTTGCATGTAAGTCTACTCAATGAAAGTAATCAAACTGCTTGCAGGTAAGTCTTTACAATGAAAGTAATCAAATGATTTAATACGAAGTCCTCTTTCAGGAAAATTCACCACAAATCGAAATTTTCTTTAAAATTATTACTGCTTGCAGGTAAGTCTTTACAATGAAAGTAATCAACTGATTTTAATACTACGTCTGCTTTCAGAAAAATTCTCCACAAATTGAAATTTTCTTTAAAATTATCACTGGCTGCAGGTAAGTCTATTCTATGAAAGTAATCAAACTGCTTGCAGGTAAGTCTTTACAATGAAAGTAATCAATTGATTTTAATAAGACGTCTTCTTTCAGAAAAATTCTGCACAAATTGAAATTTTCTTTACAATTATCACTGCTTGCATGTAAGTCTATTCAATGAAAGTAATCAAACTGCTTGCAGGTATGTCTTTACAATGAAAGTAATCAAATGATATAATACGAAGTCCTCTTTCAGAAAAATTCACAACAAATTGAAATTTTCTTTAAAATTATAACTGCGTGCAGGTAAGTCTATTCAATGAAAGTAATCAAATGATTTAATACGAAGTCGTCTTTCAGGAAAATTCACTACAAATTGAAATTTTCTTTAAAATTATCACTGCTTGCAGGTAAGTCTTTACAATGAAAGTAATCAATTGATTTTAATAAGACGTCTTCTTTCAGAAAAATTCTCCACAAATTGAAATTTTCTTTACAATTATCACTGCTTGCATGTAAGTCTATTCAATGAAAGTAATCAAACTGCTTGCAGGTATGTCTTTACAATGAAAGTAATCAAAAGATATAATACGAAGTCCTCTTTCAGAAAAATTCACAACAAATTGAAATTTTCTTTAAAATTATAACTGCGTGCAGGTAAGTCTATTCAATTAAAGTAATCAAATGATTTAATACGAAGTCGCGTTTCAGGAAAATTCACTACAAATTGAAATTTTCTTTAAAATTATCACTGCTTGCAGGTAAGTCTTTACAATGAAAGTAATCAATTGATTTTAATAAGACGTCTGCTTTCAGAAAAATTCTCCACAAATTGAAATTTTCTTTACAATTATCACTGCTTGCATGTAAGTCTATTCAATGAAAGTAATCAAACTGCTTGCAGGTATGTCTTTACAATGAAAGTAATCAAATGATATAATACGAAGTCCTCTTTCAGAAAAATTCACAACAAATTGAAATTTTCTTTAAAATTATAACTGCGTGCATGTAAGTCTATTCAATGAAAGTAATCAAATGATTTAATACGAAGTCGCGTTTTAGGAAAATTCACTACAAATTGAAATTTTCTTTAAAATTATCACTGCTTGCAGGTAAGTCTTTACAATGAAAGTAATCAATTGATTTTAATAAGACGTCTGCTTTCAGAAAAATTCTCCAGAAATTGAAATTTTCTTTGCAATTATCACTGCTTGCATGTAAGTCTACTCAATGAAAGTAATCAAACTGCTTGCAGGTAAGTCTTTACAATGAAAGTAATCAAATGATTTAATACGAAGTCCTCTTTCAGGAAAATTCACCACAAATCGAGATTTTCTTTAAAATTATTACTGCTTGCAGGTAAGTCTTTACAATGAAAGTAATCAACTGATTTTAATACTACGTCTGCTTTCAGAAAAATTCTCCACAAATTGAAATTTTCTTTAAAATTATCACTGGCTGCAGGTAAGTCTATTCTATGAAAGTAATCAAACTGCTTGCAGGTAAGTCTTTACAATGAAAGTAATCAATTGATTTTAATAAGACGTCTTCTTTCAGAAAAATTCTCCACAAATTGAAATTTTCTTTACAATTATCAATGCTTGCATGTAAGTCTATTCAATGAAAGTAATCAAACTGCTTGCAGGTATGTCTTTACAATGAAAGTAATCAAATGATATAATACGAAGTCCTCTTTCAGAAAAATTAACAACAAATTGAAATTTTCTTTAAAATGATAACTGCGTGCAGGTAAGTCTATTCAATGAAAGTAATCAAATGATTTAATACGAAGTCGTCTTTCAGAAAAATTCTCCACAAATTGAAATTTTCTTTACAATTATCACTGCTTGCATGTAAGTCTATTCAATGAAAGTAATCAAACTGCTTCCAGGTAAATCTTTACAATGAATGTAATCAAATGATTTAATACGAAGTCCTCTTTCAGGAAAATTCACCACAAATCGAAATTTCCTTTAAAATTATTACTGCTTGCAGGTAAGTCTCTACAATGAAAGTAATCAACTGATTTTAATACTACGTCTGCTTTCAGAAAAATTCTCCACAAATTGAAATTTTCTTTAAAATTATCACTGGTTGCAGGTAAGTCTATTCAATGAAAGTAATCAAACTGCTTGCAGGTAAGTCTTTACAATGAAAGTAATCAATTGATTTTAATAAGACGTCTTCTTTCAGAAAAATTCTCCACAAATTTAAATTTTCTTTACAATTATCACTGCTTGCATGTAAGTCTATTCAATGAAAGTAATCAAACTGCATGCAGGTATGTCTTTACAACGAAAGTAATCAAATGATATAATACGAAGTCCTCTTTCAGAAAAATTCACAACAAATTGAAATTTTCTTTAAAATTATAACTTCGTGCAGGTAAGTCTATTCAATGAAAGTAATCAAATGATTTAATACGAAGTCGTCTTTCAGGAAAATTCACTACAAATTGAAATTTTCTTTAAAATTATCACTGCTTGCAGGTAAGTCTTTACAATGAAAGTAATCAGTTGATTTTAATAAGACAAATTCTCCACAAATTGAAATTTTCTTTACAATTATCACTGCTTGCATGTAAGTCTATTCAATGAAAGTAATCAAACTGCTTGCAGGTATGTCTTTACAATGAAAGTAATCAAATGATTTAATGCGAAGTCCTCTTTCAGGAAAATTCACCACAAATCGAAATTTTCTTTAAAATTATTACTGCTTGCAGGTAAGTCTTTACAATGAAAGTAATCAACTGATTTTAATACTACGTCTGCTTTCAGAAAAATTCTCCACAAATTGAAATTTTCTTTAAAATTATCACTGGTTGCAGGTAAGTCTATTCAATGAAAGTAATCAAACTGCTTGCAGGTAAGTCTTTACAATGAAAGTAATCAATTGATTTTAATAAGACGTCTGCTTTCAGAAAAATTCTCCACAAATTGAAATTTTCTTTACAATTATCACTGCTTGCATGTAAGTCTATTCAAAGAAAGTAATCAAACTGCTTGCAGGTATGTCTTTACAATGAAAGTAATCAAATGATATAATACGAAGTCCTCTTTCAGAAAAATTCACAACAAATTGAAATTTTCTTTAAAATTGTAACTGCGTGCATGTAAGTCTATTCAATGAAAGTAATGAAATCATTTAATACGAAGTCGCGTTTCAGGAAAATTCACTACAAATTGAAATTTTCTTTAAAATTATCACTGCTTGCAGGTAAGTCTTTACAATGAAAGTAATCAATTGATTTTAATAAGACGTCTGCTTTCAGAAAAATTCTCCACAAATTGAAATTTTCTTTGCAATTATCACTGCTTGCATGTAAGTCTACTCAATGAAAGTAATCAAACTGCTTGCAGGTAAGTCTTTACAATGAAAGTAATCAAATGATTTAATACGAAGTCCTCTTTCAGGAAAATTCACCACAAATCGAAATTTTCTTTAAAATTATTACTGCTTGCAGGTAAGTCTTTACAATGAAAGTAATCAACTGATTTTAATACTACGTCTGCTTTCAGAAAAATTCTCCACAAATTGAAATTTTCTTTACAATTATCACTGCTTGCATGTAAGTCTATTCAATGAAAGTAATCAAACTGCTTGCAGGTATGTCTTTACAATGAAAGTAATCAAATCATATAATACGAAGTCCTCTTTCAGAAAAATTCACAACAAATTGAAATTTTCTTTAAAATTATAACTGCGTGCATGTAAGTCTATTCAATGAAAGTAATCAAATGATTTAATACGAAGTCGCGTTTCAGGAAAATTCACTACAAATTGAAATTTTCTTTAAAATTATCACTGCTTGCAGGTAAGTCTTTACAATGAAAGTAATCAATTGATTTTAGTAAGACGTCTGCTTTCAGAAAAATTCTCCACAAATTGAAATTTTCTTTGCAATTATCACTGCTTGCATGTAAGTCTACTCAATGAAAGTAATCAAACTGCTTGCAGGTAAGTCTTTACAATGAAAGTAATCAAATGATTTAATACGAAGTCCTCTTTCAGGAAAATTCACCACAAATCGAAATTTTCTTTAAAATTATTACTGCTTGCAGGTAAGTCTTTACAATGAAAGTAATCAACTGATTTTAATACTACGTCTGCTTTCAGAAAAATTCTCCACAAATTGAAATTTTCTTTAAAATTATCACTGGTTGCAGGTAAGTCTATTCAATGAAAGTAATCAAACTGCTTGCAGGTAAGTCTTTACAATGAAAGTAATCAATTGATTTTAATAAGACGTCTGCTTTCAGAAAAATTCTCCACAAATTGAAATTTTCTTTACAATTATCACTGCTTGCATGTAAGTCTATTCAATGAAAGTAATCAAACTGCTTGCAGGTATGTCTTTACAATGAAAGTAATCAAATCATATAATACGAAGTCCTCTTTCAGAAAAATTCACAACAAATTGAAATTTTCTTTAAAATTATAACTGCGTGCATGTAAGTCTATTCAATGAAAGTAATCAAATGATTTAATACGAAGTCGCGTTTCAGGAAAATTCACTACAAATTGAAATTTTCTTTAAAATTATCACTGCTTGCAGGTAAGTCTTTACAATGAAAGTAATCAATTGATTTTAGTAAGACGTCTGCTTTCAGAAAAATTCTCCACAAATTGAAATTTTCTTTGCAATTATCACTGCTTGCATGTAAGTCTACTCAATGAAAGTAATCAAACTGCTTGCAGGTAAGTCTTTACAATGAAAGTAATCAAATGATTTAATACGAAGTCCTCTTTCAGGAAAATTCACCACAAATCGAAATTTTCTTTAAAATTATTACTGCTTGCAGGTAAGTCTTTACAATGAAAGTAATCAACTGATTTTAATACTACGTCTGCTTTCAGAAAAATTCTCCACAAATTGAAATTTTCTTTAAAATTATCACTGGCTGCAGGTAAGTCTATTCTATGAAAGTAATCAAACTGCTTGCAGGTAAGTCTTTACAATGAAAGTAATCAATTGATTTTAATAAGACGTCTTCTTTCAGAAAAATTCTGCACAAATTGAAATTTTCTTTACAATTATCACTGCTTGCATGTAAGTCTATTCAATGAAAGTAATCAAACTGCTTGCAGGTATGTCTTTACAATGAAAGTAATCAAATGATATAATACGAAGTCCTCTTTCAGAAAAATTCACAACAAATTGAAATTTTCTTTAAAATTATAACTGCGTGCAGGTAAGTCTATTCAATGAAAGTAATCAAATGATTTAATACGAAGTCGTCTTTCAGGAAAATTCACTACAAATTGAAATTTTCTTTAAAATTATCACTGCTTGCAGGTAAGTCTTTACAATGAAAGTAATCAATTGATTTTAATAAGACGTCTTCTTTCAGAAAAATTCTCCACAAATTGAAATTTTCTTTACAATTATCACTGCTTGCATGTAAGTCTATTCAATGAAAGTAATCAAACTGCTTGCAGGTATGTCTTTACAATGAAAGTAATCAAAAGATATAATACGAAGTCCTCTTTCAGAAAAATTCACAACAAATTGAAATTTTCTTTAAAATTATAACTGCGTGCAGGTAAGTCTATTCAATTAAAGTAATCAAATGATTTAATACGAAGTCGCGTTTCAGGAAAATTCACTACAAATTGAAATTTTCTTTAAAATTATCACTGCTTGCAGGTAAGTCTTTACAATGAAAGTAATCAATTGATTTTAATAAGACGTCTGCTTTCAGAAAAATTCTCCACAAATTGAAATTTTCTTTACAATTATCACTGCTTGCATGTAAGTCTATTCAATGAAAGTAATCAAACTGCTTGCAGGTATGTCTTTACAATGAAAGTAATCAAATGATATAATACGAAGTCCTCTTTCAGAAAAATTCACAACAAATTGAAATTTTCTTTAAAATTATAACTGCGTGCATGTAAGTCTATTCAATGAAAGTAATCAAATGATTTAATACGAAGTCGCGTTTTAGGAAAATTCACTACAAATTGAAATTTTCTTTAAAATTATCACTGCTTGCAGGTAAGTCTTTACAATGAAAGTAATCAATTGATTTTAATAAGACGTCTGCTTTCAGAAAAATTCTCCAGAAATTGAAATTTTCTTTGCAATTATCACTGCTTGCATGTAAGTCTACTCAATGAAAGTAATCAAACTGCTTGCAGGTAAGTCTTTACAATGAAAGTAATCAAATGATTTAATACGAAGTCCTCTTTCAGGAAAATTCACCACAAATCGAGATTTTCTTTAAAATTATTACTGCTTGCAGGTAAGTCTTTACAATGAAAGTAATCAACTGATTTTAATACTACGTCTGCTTTCAGAAAAATTCTCCACAAATTGAAATTTTCTTTAAAATTATCACTGGCTGCAGGTAAGTCTATTCTATGAAAGTAATCAAACTGCTTGCAGGTAAGTCTTTACAATGAAAGTAATCAATTGATTTTAATAAGACGTCTTCTTTCAGAAAAATTCTCCACAAATTGAAATTTTCTTTACAATTATCAATGCTTGCATGTAAGTCTATTCAATGAAAGTAATCAAACTGCTTGCAGGTATGTCTTTACAATGAAAGTAATCAAATGATATAATACGAAGTCCTCTTTCAGAAAAATTAACAACAAATTGAAATTTTCTTTAAAATGATAACTGCGTGCAGGTAAGTCTATTCAATGAAAGTAATCAAATGATTTAATACGAAGTCGTCTTTCAGAAAAATTCTCCACAAATTGAAATTTTCTTTACAATTATCACTGCTTGCATGTAAGTCTATTCAATGAAAGTAATCAAACTGCTTCCAGGTAAATCTTTACAATGAATGTAATCAAATGATTTAATACGAAGTCCTCTTTCAGGAAAATTCACCACAAATCGAAATTTCCTTTAAAATTATTACTGCTTGCAGGTAAGTCTCTACAATGAAAGTAATCAACTGATTTTAATACTACGTCTGCTTTCAGAAAAATTCTCCACAAATTGAAATTTTCTTTAAAATTATCACTGGTTGCAGGTAAGTCTATTCAATGAAAGTAATCAAACTGCTTGCAGGTAAGTCTTTACAATGAAAGTAATCAATTGATTTTAATAAGACGTCTTCTTTCAGAAAAATTCTCCACAAATTTAAATTTTCTTTACAATTATCACTGCTTGCATGTAAGTCTATTCAATGAAAGTAATCAAACTGCATGCAGGTATGTCTTTACAACGAAAGTAATCAAATGATATAATACGAAGTCCTCTTTCAGAAAAATTCACAACAAATTGAAATTTTCTTTAAAATTATAACTTCGTGCAGGTAAGTCTATTCAATGAAAGTAATCAAATGATTTAATACGAAGTCGTCTTTCAGGAAAATTCACTACAAATTGAAATTTTCTTTAAAATTATCACTGCTTGCAGGTAAGTCTTTACAATGAAAGTAATCAGTTGATTTTAATAAGACAAATTCTCCACAAATTGAAATTTTCTTTACAATTATCACTGCTTGCATGTAAGTCTATTCAATGAAAGTAATCAAACTGCTTGCAGGTATGTCTTTAAAATGAAAGTAATCAAATGATTTAATGCGAAGTCCTCTTTCAGGAAAATTCACCACAAATCGAAATTTTCTTTAAAATTATTACTGCTTGCAGGTAAGTCTTTACAATGAAAGTAATCAACTGATTTTAATACTACGTCTGCTTTCAGAAAAATTCTCCACAAATTGAAATTTTCTTTAAAATTATCACTGGTTGCAGGTAAGTCTATTCAATGAAAGTAATCAAACTGCTTGCAGGTAAGTCTTTACAATGAAAGTAATCAATTGATTTTAATAAGACGTCTGCTTTCAGAAAAATTCTCCACAAATTGAAATTTTCTTTACAATTATCACTGCTTGCATGTAAGTCTATTCAATGAAAGTAATCAAACTGCTTGCAGGTATGTCTTTACAATGAAAGTAATCAAATGATATAATACGAAGTCCTCTTTCAGAAAAATTCACAACAAATTGAAATTTTCTTTAAAATTGTAACTGCGTGCATGTAAGTCTATTCAATGAAAGTAATGAAATGATTTAATACGAAGTCGCGTTTCAGGAAAATTCACTACAAATTGAAATTTTCTTTAAAATTATCACTGCTTGCAGGTAAGTCTTTACAATGAAAGTAATCAATTGATTTTAATAAGACGTCTGCTTTCAGAAAAATTCTCCACAAATTGAAATTTTCTTTGCAATTATCACTGCTTGCATGTAAGTCTACTCAATGAAAGTAATCAAACTGCTTGCAGGTAAGTCTTTACAATGAAAGTAATCAAATGATTTAATACGAAGTCCTCTTTCAGGAAAATTCACCACAAATCGAAATTTTCTTTAAAATTATTACTGCTTGCAGGTAAGTCTTTACAATGAAAGTAATCAACTGATTTTAATACTACGTCTGCTTTCAGAAAAATTCTCCACAAATTGAAATTTTCTTTAAAATTATCACTGGCTGCAGGTAAGTCTATTCTATGAAAGTAATCAAACTGCTTGCAGGTAAGTCTTTACAATGAAAGTAATCAATTGATTTTAATAAGACGTCTTCTTTCAGAAAAATTCTCCACAAATTGAAATTTTCTTTACAATTATCACTGCTTGCATGTAAGTCTATTCAATGAAAGTAATCAAACTGCTTGCAGGTATGTCTTTACAATGAAAGTAATCAAATGATATAATACGAAGTCCTCTTTCAGAAAAATTAACAACAAATTGAAATTTTCTTTAAAATTATAACTGCGTGCAGGTAAGTCTATTCAATGAAAGTAATCAAATGATTTAATACGAAGTCGTCTTTCAGAAAAATTCTCCACAAATTGAAATTTTCTTTACAATTATCACTGCTTGCATGTAAGTCTATTCAATGAAAGTAATCAAACTGCTTGCAGGTAAGTCTTTACAATGAAAGTAATCAGTTGATTTTAATAAGACAAATTCTCCACAAATTGAAATTTTCTTTACAATTATCACTGCTTGCATGTAAGTCTATTCAATGAAAGTAATCAAACTGCTTGCAGGTATGTCTTTACAATGAAAGTAATCAAATGATTTAATGCGAAGTCCTCTTTCAGGAAAATTCACCACAAATCGAAATTTTCTTTAAAATTATTACTGCTTGCAGGTAAGTCTTTACAATGAAATTAATCAACTGATTTTAATACTACGTCTGCTTTCAGAAAAATTCTCCACAAATTGAAATTTTCTTTAAAATGATCACTGGTTGCAGGTAAGTCTATTCAATGAAAGTAATCAAACTGCTTGCAGGTAAGTCTTTACAATGAAAGTAATCAATTGATTTTAATAAGACGTCTTCTTTCAGAAAAATTCTCCACAAATTGAAATTTTCTTTACAATTATCACTGCTTGCATGTAAGTCTATTCAATGAAAGTAATCAAACTGCTTGCAGGTAAGTCTTTACAATGAAAGTAATCAAATGATTTAATACGAAGTCCTCTTCCAGGAAAATTCACCACAAATCGAAATTTTTCTTTAAAATTATTACTGCTTGCAGGTAAGTCTTTACAATGAAAGTAATCAATTGTTTTAATACGACGTCTTCTTTCAGAAAAATTCTCCACAAATTGAAATTTTCTTTAAAATTATAACTGCTTGCATGTAAGTCTATTCAATGAAAGTAATCAAACTGCTTGCAGGTATGTCTTTACAATGAAGATAATCAAATTAATTAATACGAAGTCGTATTTCAGAAAAATTCACCACAAATTGAAATTGTCTTTGAAATTATCCCTGCTAGTAGGTAAGTCTTTACAATGAAAGTAATCAATTGATTTTGATAAGAAGTCTTCTTTCAGAAAAATTCTGCACAAATTGAAATTTTCTTTACAATTATCACTGCTTGCATGTAAGTCTATTCAATGAAAGTAATCAAACTGCTTGCAGGTATGTCTTTACAATGAAAGTAATCAAAAGATATAATACGAAGTCCTCTTTCAGAAAAATTCACAACAAATTGAAATTTTCTTTAAAATTATAACTGCGTGCAGGTAAGTCTATTCAATGAAAGTAATCAAATGATTTAATACGAAGTCGCGTTTCAGGAAAATTCACTACAAATTGAAATTTTCTTTAAAATTATCACTGCTTGCAGGTAAGTCTTTACAATGAAAGTAATCAATTGATTTTAATAAGACGTCTGCTTTCAGAAAAATTCTCCACAAATTGAAATTTTCTTTACAATTATCACTGCTTGCATGTAAGTCTATTCAATGAAAGTAATCAAACTGCTTGCAGGTATGTCTTTACAATGAAAGTAATCAAATGATATAATACGAAGTCCTCTTTCAGAAAAATTCACAACAAATTGAAATTTTCTTTAAAATTATAACTGCGTGCATGTAAGTCTATTCAATGAAAGTAATCAAATGATTTAATACGAAGTCGCGTTTTAGGAAAATTCACTACAAATTGAAATTTTCTTTAAAATTATCACTGCTTGCAGGTAAGTCTTTACAATGAAAGTAATCAATTGATTTTGATAAGACGTCTGCTTTCAGAAAAATTCTCCAGAAATTGAAATTTTCTTTGCAATTATCACTGCTTGCATGTAAGTCTACTCAATGAAAGTAATCAAACTGCTTGCAGGTAAGTCTTTACAATGAAAGTAATCAAATGATTTAATACGAAGTCCTCTTTCAGGAAAATTCACCACAAATCGAGATTTTCTTTAAAATTATTACTGCTTGCAGGTAAGTCTTTACAATGAAAGTAATCAACTGATTTTAATACTACGTCTGCTTTCAGAAAAATTCTCCACAAATTGAAATTTTCTTTAAAATTATCACTGGCTGCAGGTAAGTCTATTCTATGAAAGTAATCAAACTGCTTGCAGGTAAGTCTTTACAATGAAAGTAATCAATTGATTTTAATAAGACGTCTTCTTTCAGAAAAATTCTCCACAAATTGAAATTTTCTTTGCAATTATCACTGCTTGCATGTAAGTCTACTCAATGAAAGTAATCAAACTGCTTGCAGGTAAGTCTTTACAATGAAAGTAATCAAATGATTTAATACGAAGTCCTCTTTCAGGAAAATTCACCACAAATCGAAATTTTCTTTAAAATTATTACTGCTTGCAGGTAAGTCTTTACAATGAAAGTAATCAACTGATTTTAATACTACGTCTGCTTTCAGAAAAATTCTCCACAAATTGAAATTTTCTTTAAAATTATCACTGGCTGCAGGTAAGTCTATTCTATGAAAGTAATCAAACTGCTTGCAGGTAAGTCTTTACAATGAAAGTAATCAATTGATTTTAATAAGACGTCTTCTTTCAGAAAAATTCTCCACAAATTGAAATTTTCTTTACAATTATCAATGCTTGCATGTAAGTCTATTCAATGAAAGTAATCAAACTGCTTGCAGGTATGTCTTTACAATGAAAGTAATCAAATGATATAATACGAAGTCCTCTTTCAGAAAAATTAACAACAAATTGAAATTTTCTTTAAAATGATAACTGCGTGCAGGTAAGTCTATTCAATGAAAGTAATCAAATGATTTAATACGAAGTCGTCTTTCAGAAAAATTCTCCACAAATTGAAATTTTCTTTACAATTATCACTGCTTGCATGTAAGTCTATTCAATGAAAGTAATCAAACTGCTTCCAGGTAAATCTTTACAATGAATGTAATCAAATGATTTAATACGAAGTCCTCTTTCAGGAAAATTCACCACAAATCGAAATTTCCTTTAAAATTATTACTGCTTGCAGGTAAGTCTCTACAATGAAAGTAATCAACTGATTTTAATACTACGTCTGCTTTCAGAAAAATTCTCCACAAATTGAAATTTTCTTTAAAATTATCACTGGTTGCAGGTAAGTCTATTCAATGAAAGTAATCAAACTGCTTGCAGGTAAGTCTTTACAATGAAAGTAATCAATTGATTTTAATAAGACGTCTTCTTTCAGAAAAATTCTCCACAAATTTAAATTTTCTTTACAATTATCACTGCTTGCATGTAAGTCTATTCAATGAAAGTAATCAAACTGCATGCAGGTATGTCTTTACAACGAAAGTAATCAAATGATATAATACGAAGTCCTCTTTCAGAAAAATTCACAACAAATTGAAATTTTCTTTAAAATTATAACTGCGTGCAGGTAAGTCTATTCAATGAAAGTAATCAAATGATTTAATACGAAGTCGTCTTTCAGGAAAATTCACTACAAATTGAAATTTTCTTTAAAATTATCACTGCTTGCAGGTAAGTCTTTACAATGAAAGTAATCAGTTGATTTTAATAAGACAAATTCTCCACAAATTGAAATTTTCTTTACAATTATCACTGCTTGCATGTAAGTCTATTCAATGAAAGTAATCAAACTGCTTGCAGGTATGTCTTTACAATGAAAGTAATCAAATGATTTAATGCGAAGTCCTCTTTCAGGAAAATTCACCACAAATCGAAATTTTCTTTAAAATTATTACTGCTTGCAGGTAAGTCTTTACAATGAAAGTAATCAACTGATTTTAATACTACGTCTGCTTTCAGAAAAATTCTCCACAAATTGAAATTTTCTTTAAAATTATCACTGGTTGCAGGTAAGTCTATTCAATGAAAGTAATCAAACTGCTTGCAGGTAAGTCTTTACAATGAAAGTAATCAATTGATTTTAATAAGACGTCTGCTTTCAGAAAAATTCTCCACAAATTGAAATTTTCTTTACAATTATCACTGCTTGCATGTAAGTCTATTCAATGAAAGTAATCAAACTGCTTGCAGGTATGTCTTTACAATGAAAGTAATCAAATGATATAATACGAAGTCCTCTTTCAGAAAAATTCACAACAAATTGAAATTTTCTTTAAAATTGTAACTGCGTGCATGTAAGTCTATTCAATGAAAGTAATCAAATGATTTAATACGAAGTCGCGTTTCAGGAAAATTCACTACAAATTGAAATTTTCTTTAAAATTATCACTGCTTGCAGGTAAGTCTTTACAATGAAAGTAATCAATTGATTTTAATAAGACGTCTGCTTTCAGAAAAATTCTCCACAAATTGAAATTTTCTTTGCAATTATCACTGCTTGCATGTAAGTCTACTCAATGAAAGTAATCAAACTGCTTGCAGGTAAGTCTTTACAATGAAAGTAATCAAATGATTTAATACGAAGTCCTCTTTCAGGAAAATTCACCACAAATCGAAATTTTCTTTAAAATTATTACTGCTTGCAGGTAAGTCTTTACAATGAAAGTAATCAACTGATTTTAATACTACGTCTGCTTTCAGAAAAATTCTCCACAAATTGAAATTTTCTTTAAAATTATCACTGGCTGCAGGTAAGTCTATTCTATGAAAGTAATCAAACTGCTTGCAGGTAAGTCTTTACAATGAAAGTAATCAATTGATTTTAATAAGACGTCTTCTTTCAGAAAAATTCTCCACAAATTGAAATTTTCTTTACAATTATCACTGCTTGCATGTAAGTCTATTCAATGAAAGTAATCAAACTGCTTGCAGGTATGTCTTTACAATGAAAGTAATCAAATGATATAATACGAAGTCCTCTTTCAGAAAAATTAACAACAAATTGAAATTTTCTTTAAAATTATAACTGCGTGCAGGTAAGTCTATTCAATGAAAGTAATCAAATGATTTAATACGAAGTCGTCTTTCAGAAAAATTCTCCACAAATTGAAATTTTCTTTACAATTATCACTGCTTGCATGTAAGTCTATTCAATGAAAGTAATCAAACTGCTTGCAGGTAAGTCTTTACAATGAAAGTAATCAGTTGATTTTAATAAGACAAATTCTCCACAAATTGAAATTTTCTTTACAATTATCACTGCTTGCATGTAAGTCTATTCAATGAAAGTAATCAAACTGCTTGCAGGTATGTCTTTACAATGAAAGTAATCAAATGATTTAATGCGAAGTCCTCTTTCAGGAAAATTCACCACAAATCGAAATTTTCTTTAAAATTATTACTGCTTGCAGGTAAGTCTTTACAATGAAATTAATCAACTGATTTTAATACTACGTCTGCTTTCAGAAAAATTCTCCACAAATTGAAATTTTCTTTAAAATTATCACTGGTTGCAGGTAAGTCTATTCAATGAAAGTAATCAAACTGCTTGCAGGTAAGTCTTTACAATGAAAGTAATCAATTGATTTTAATAAGACGTCTTCTTTCAGAAAAATTCTCCACAAATTGAAATTTTCTTTACAATTATCACTGCTTGCATGTAAGTCTATTCAATGAAAGTAATCAAACTGCTTGCAGGTAAGTCTTTACAATGAAAGTAATCAAATGATTTAATACGAAGTCCTCTTCCAGGAAAATTCACCACAAATCGAAATTTTTCTTTAAAATTATTACTGCTTGCAGGTAAGTCTTTACAATGAAAGTAATCAATTGTTTTAATACGACGTCTTCTTTCAGAAAAATTCTCCACAAATTGAAATTTTCTTTAAAATTATAACTGCTTGCATGTAAGTCTATTCAATGAAAGTAATCAAACTGCTTGCAGGTATGTCTTTACAATGAAGATAATCAAATTAATTAATACGAAGTCGTATTTCAGAAAAATTCACCACAAATTGAAATTGTCTTTGAAATTATCCCTGCTAGTAGGTAAGTCTTTACAATGAAAGTAATCAATTGATTTTGATAAGAAGTCTTCTTTCAGAAAAATTCTGCACAAATTGAAATTTTCTTTACAATTATCACTGCTTGCATGTAAGTCTATTCAATGAAAGTAATCAAACTGCTTGCAGGTATGTCTTTACAATGAAAGTAATCAAATGATATAATACGAAGTCCTCTTTCAGAAAAATTCACAACAAATTGAAATTTTCTTTAAAATTATAACTGCGTGCAGGTAAGTCTATTCAATGAAAGTAATCAAATGATTTAATACGAAGTCGCGTTTCAGGAAAATTCACTACAAATTGAAATTTTCTTTAAAATTATCACTGCTTGCAGGTAAGTCTTTACAATGAAAGTAATCAATTGATTTTAATAAGACGTCTGCTTTCAGAAAAATTCTCCACAAATTGAAATTTTCTTTACAATTATCACTGCTTGCATGTAAGTCTATTCAATGAAAGTAATCAAACTGCTTGCAGGTATGTCTTTACAATGAAAGTAATCAAATGATATAATACGAAGTCCTCTTTCAGAAAAATTCACAACAAATTGAAATTTTCTTTAAAATTATAACTGCGTGCATGTAAGTCTATTCAATGAAAGTAATCAAATGATTTAATACGAAGTCGCGTTTCAGGAAAATTCACTACAAATTGAAATTTTCTTTAAAATTATCACTGCTTGCAGGTAAGTCTTTACAATGAAAGTAATCAATTGATTTTAATAAGACGTCTGCTTTCAGAAAAATTCTCCACAAATTGAAATTTTCTTTGCAATTATCACTGCTTGCATGTAAGTCTACTCAATGAAAGTAATCAAACTGCTTGCAGGTAAGTCTTTACAATGAAAGTAATCAAATGATTTAATACGAAGTCCTCTTTCAGGAAAATTCACCACAAATCGAAATTTTCTTTAAAATTATTACTGCTTGCAGGTAAGTCTTTACAATGAAAGTAATCAACTGATTTTAATACTACGTCTGCTTTCAGAAAAATTCTCCACAAATTGAAATTTTCTTTAAAATTATCACTGGCTGCAGGTAAGTCTATTCTATGAAAGTAATCAAACTACTTGCAGGTAAGTCTTTACAATGAAAGTAATCAATTGATTTTAATAAGACGTCTTCTTTCAGAAAAATTCTCCACAAATTGAAATTTTCTTTACAATTATCACTGCTTGCATGTAAGTCTATTCAATGAAAGTAATCAAACTGCTTGCAGGTATGTCTTTACAATGAAAGTAATCAAATGATATAATACGAAGTCCTCTTTCAGAAAAATTAACAACAAATTGAAATTTTCTTTAAAATTATAACTGCGTGCAGGTAAGTCTATTCAATGAAAGTAATCAAATGATTTAATACGAAGTCGCGTTTCAGGAAAATTCACTACAAATTGAAATTTTCTTTAAAATTATCACTGCTTGCAGGTAAGTCTTTACAATGAAAGTAATCAATTGATTTTAATAAGACGTCTGCTTTCAGAAAAATTCTCCACAAATTGAAATTTTCTTTGCAATTATCACTGCTTGCATGTAAGTCTACTCAATGAAAGTAATCAAACTGCTTGCAGGTAAGTCTTTACAATGAAGGTAATCAAATGATTTAATACGAAGTCCTCTTTCAGGAAAATTCACCACAAATCGAAATTTTCTTTAAAATTATTACTGCTTGCAGGTAAGTCTTTACAATGAAAGTAATCAACTGATTTTAATACTACGTCTGCTTTCAGAAAAATTCTCCACAAATTGAAATTTTCTTTAATATTATCACTGGTTGCAGGTAAGTCTATTCAATGAAAGTAGTCAAACTGCTTGCAGCTAAGTCTTTACAATGAAAGTAATCAATTGATTTTAATAAGACTTCTTCTTTCAGAAAAATGCTCCAAAAATTGCAATTTTCTTTACAATTATCACTGCTTGCATGTAAGTCTATTCAATGAAAGTAATCAAACTGCTTGCAGGTATGTCTTTACAACGAAAGTAATCAAATGATATAAAACGAAGTCCTCTTTCAGAAAAATTCACAACAAATTGAAATTTTCTTTAAAATGATAACTGCGTGCAGGTAAGTCTATTCAATGAAAGTAATCAAATGATTTAATACGAAGTCGTCTTTCAGGAAAATTCAATACAAATTGAAATTTTCTTTAAAATTATCACTGCTTGCAGGTAAGTCTTTACAATGAAAGTAATCAAATGATTTAATACGAAGTCGTCTTTCAGGAAAATTCACTACAAATTGAAATTTTCTTTAAAATTATCACTGGTTGCTGGTAAGCCTTTACAATGAAAGTAATCAATTGATTTAATACGAAGTCGTCTTTCAGGAAAATTCACCACAAATCGAAATTTTCTTTAAAATTATTACTGCTTGCAGGTAAGTCTTTACAATGAAAGTAATCAACTGATTTTAATACTACGTCTGCTTTCAGAAAAATTCTCCACAAATTGAAATTTTCTTTAAAATTATCACTGGTTGCAGGTAAGTCTATTCAATGAAAGTAATCAAACTGCTTGCAGGTAAGTCTTTACAATGAAAGTAATCAATTGATTTTAATAAGACGTCTTCTTTCAGAAAAATTCTCCACAAATTTAAATTTTCTTTACAATTATCACTGCTTGCATGTAAGTCTATTCAATGAAAGTAATCAAACTGCTTGCAGGTATGTCTTTACAATGAAAGTAATCAAATGATTTAATACGAAGTCGTCTTTCAGGAAAATTCACTACAAATTGAAATTTTCTTTAAAATTATCACTGGTTGCTGGTAAGCCTTTACAATGAAAGTAATCAATTGATTTAATACGAAGTCGTCTTTCAGGAAAATTCACCACAAATCGAAATTTTCTTTAAAATTATTACTGCTTGCAGGTAAGTCTTTACAATGAAAGTAATCAACTGATTTTAATACTACGTCTGCTTTCAGAAAAATTCTCCACAAATTTAAATTTTCTTTAAAATTATCACTGCTTGCATGTAAGTCTATTCAATGAAAGTAATCAAACTGCTTGCAGGTAAGTCTTTACAATGAAAGTAATCAATTGTTTTAATACGACGTCTTCTTTCAGAAAAATTCTCCACAAATTGAAATTTTCTTTACAATTATCACTGCTTGCATGTACGTCTATTCAATGAAAGTAATCAAACTGCTTGCAGGTAAGTCTTTACAATGAAAGTAATCAAATGATTTAATGCGAAGTCCTCTTTCAGGAAAATTCACCACAAATCGAAATTTTCTTTAAAATTATTACTGCTTGCAGGTAAGTCTTTACAATGAAAGTAATCAACTGATTTTAATACTACGTCTGCTTTCAGAAAAATTCTCCACAAATTGAAATTTTCTTTAAAATTATCACTGGTTGCAGGTAAGTCTATTCAATCAAAGTAATCAAACTGCTTGCAGGTAAGTCTTCACAATGAAAGTAATCAATTGATTTTAATAAGACGTCTTCTTTCAGAAAAATTCTCCACAAATTGAAATTTTCTTTACAATTATCACTGCTTGCATGTAAGTCTATTCAATGAAAGTAATCAAACTGCTTGCAGGTAAGTCTTTACAATGAAAGTAATCAAATGATTTAATACGTAGTCCTCTTTCAGGAAAATTCACCACAAATCGAAATTTTTCTTTAAAATTATTACTGCTTGCAGGTAAGTCTTTACAATGAAAGTAATCAATTGTTTTAATACGACGTCTTCTTTCAGAAAAATTCTCCACAAATTGAAATTTTCTTTAAAATTATAACTGCTTGCATGTAAGTCTATTCAATGAAAGTAATCAAACTGCTTGCAGGTATGTGTTTACAATGAAGATAATCAAATTAATTAATACGAAGTCGTATTTCAGAAAAATTCACCACAAATTGAAATTGTCTTTGAAATTATCCCTGCTAGTAGGTAAGTCTTTACAATGAAAGTAATCAATTGATTTTGATAAGAACTCTTCTTTCAGAAAAATTCTGCACAAATTGAATTTTTTTTTTAAATTATAACTGCTTGCATGTATGTATATTCAATGAAAGTAATCATAATGCTTGCAGGTATGTCTTTACAATGAAAGTAATCACATGGTTTAATACGAAGTCGTCTTACAGGAAAATTCACAACAAATTGAAATTTTCTTTAAAATTATCACTGCTTGCAGTTAAGTATTTACAATGAAAGTAATCAAAAGATTTAATTCGAAGTGCTCTTTCAGAAAAATTCACCACAAATTGAAATTTTTTTACAAATTATCACTGCTTGCAAGTAAGGCTATACAATGGAAGTAATCAAATGGCTTAATACGAAATCCTCTTTCAGGAAAATTCACCACAAATTGAAGTTTTCTTTAAAACTATCACTGCTTGCAGGTAAGTCTTTACAATGAAAGTAATCAAATGATTTAATACGAAGTCGTCTTTCAGGAAAATTCACTACAAATTGAAATTTGCTTTAAAATTATCACTGCTTGCTGGTAAGTCTTTACAATGAAAGTAATCAATTGATTTAATACGAAGTCGTCTTTCAGGAAAATTCACTACAAATTGAAATTTTGTTTAAAATTATCACTGTTTGCAGGTAAGTCTTTACAATGAAAGTAATCAATTGATTTTAATAAGACGTCTTCTTTCAGAAAAATTCTCCACAAATTGAAATTTTCTTTACAATTATCACTGCTTGCAGTTAAGTATTTACAATGAAAGTAATCAAATGATTTAATTCGAAGAGCTCTTTCAGAAAACTTCACCACAAATTGAAATTTTTCTTAAAATTATCACTGCTTGCAGGTAAGTCTATATAATGAAAATAATCAAATGATTTAATACAAAGTCCTCTTTCAGAAAAATTCACCACAAATTGAAGTTTTCTTTAAAACTATCACTGCTTGCAGGTAAGACTTTACAATGAAAGTAATCAAATGATTTAATACGAAGTCGTCTTTCAGGAAAATTCACTACAAATTGAAATTTTCTTTAAAATTATCACTGCTTGCAGGTAAGTCTTTACAATGAAAGTAATCAAATGATTTAATACGAAGTCGTCTTTCACGAAAATTCGCTACAAATTGAAATTTTCTTTAAAATTATCACTGCTTGCTGGTAAGCCTTTACAATGAAAGTAATCAATTGATTTAATACGAAGTCGTCTTTCAGGAAAATTCACCACAAATCGAAATTTTCTTTAAAATTATTACTGCTTGCAGGTAAGTCTTTACAATGAAGGTAATCAACTGATTTTAATACTACGTCTGCTTTCAGAAAAATTCTCCACAAATTAAAATTTTCTTTAAAATTATCACTGGTTGCAGGTAAGTCTATTCAATGAAAGTAGTCAAACTGCTTGCAGCTAAGTCTTTACAATGAAAGTAATCAACTGATTTTAATAAGACTTCTTCTTTCAGAAAAATGCTCCAAAAATTGAAATTTTCTTTACAATTATCACTGCTTGCATGTAAGTCTATTCAATGAAAGTAATCAAACTGCTTGCAGGTATGTCTTTACAATGAAAGTAATCAAATGATATAAAACGAAGTCCTCTTTCAGAAAAATTCACAACAAATTGAAATTTTCTTTAAAATTATAACTGCGTGCAGGTAAGTCTATTCAATGAAAGTAATCAAATGATTTAATACGAAGTCGTCTTTCAGGAAAATTCAATACAAATTGAAATTTTCTTTAAAATTATCACTGCTTGCAGCTAAGTCTTTACAATGAAAGTAATCAACTGATTTAATTTGAAGTCCTTTTCAGGAAAATTTACCACAAATTGAAATTTTCTTTAAAATTATAACTGCGTGCATGTAAGTCTATTCAATGAAAGTAATCAAATGATTTAATACGAAGTCGTCTTTCAGGAAAATTCACTACAAATTGAAATTTTCTTTAAAATTATCACTGCTTGCAGGTAAGTCTTTACAATGAAAGTAATCAATTGATTTTAATAAGACGTCTTCTTTCAGAAAAATTCTCCACAAATTGAAATTTTCTTTACAATTATCACTGCTTGCATGTAAGTCTATTCAATGAAAGTAATCAAACTGCTTGCAGGTAAGTCTTTACAATGAAAGTAATCAAATGATTTAATACGAAGTCCTCTCTCAGGAAAATTCACCACAAATCGAAATTTTCTTTAAAATTATTACTGCTTGCAGGTAAGTCTTTACAATGAAAGTAATCAACTGATTTAATTCGAAGTCCTTTTCAAGAAAATTCACCACAAATTGAAATTTTCTTTAAAATTATAACTGCGTGCAGGTAATCAATCAATGAAAGTAATCAAATGATTTAATACGAAGTCGTCTTTCAGGAAAATTCATTACAAATTGAAATTTTCTTTAAAATTATCACTGCTTGCAGGTAAGTCTTTACAATGAAAGTAATCAATTGATTTTAATAAGACGTCTTCTTTCAGAAAAATTCTCCACAAAATGGAATTGTCTTTACAATTATCACTGCTTGCATGTAAGTCTATTCAATGAAAGTAATCAAACTGCTTGCAGGTAAGTCTTTACAATGAAAGTAATCAAATGATTTAATACGAAGTCCTCTTTCAGGAAAATCCACGACAAATCGAAATTTTCTTTAAAATTATTACTGCTTGCAGGTAAGTCTTTACAATGAAAGTAATCAACTGATTTAATTCGAAGTCCTTTTCAAGAAAATTCACGACAAATTGAAATTTTCTCTAAAATTATAACTGCGTGCAGGTAATCAATCAATGAAAGTAATCAAATGATTTAATACGAAGTCGTCTTTCAGGAAAATTCACTACAAATTGAAATTTTCTTTCAAATTATCACTGCTTGCAGGTAAGTCTTTACAATGAAAGTAATCAATTGATTTTAATAAGACGTCTTCTTTCAGAAAAATTCTCCACAAATTGAAATTTTCTTTACAATTATCACTGCGTGCATGTAAGTCTATTCAATGAAAGTAATCAAACTGCTTGCAGGTAAGTCTTTACAATGAAAGTAATCAAATGATTTAATACGAAGTCCTCTTTCATTAAAATTCACCACGAATTGAAATTTTCTTTAAAATTATAACTGCGTGCAGGTAAGTCTATTCAATGAAAGTAATCAAATGATTTAATACGAAGTCGTCTTTCAGGAAAATTCACTACAAATTGAAATTTTCTTTAAAATTATCACTGCTTGCAGGTAAGTCTTTACAATGAAAGTAATCAATTGATTTTAATAAGACGTCTTCTTTCAGAAAAATTCTCCACAAATTGAAATTTTCTTTACAATTATCACTGCTTGCATGTAAGTCTATTCAATGAAAGTAATCAAACTGCTTGCAGGTATGTCTTTACAATGAAAGTAATCAAATGATATAATACGAAGTCCTCTTTCAGAAAAATTCACAACAAATTGAAATTTTCTTTAAAATTATAACTGCGTGCAGGTAAGTCTATTCAATGAAAGTAATCAAATGATTTAATACGAAGTCGTCTTTCAGGAAAATTCACTACAAATTGAAGTTTTCTTTCAAATTATCACTGCTTGCAGGTAAGCCTTTACAATGAAAGTAATCAATTGATTTTAATAAGACGTCTTCTTTCAGAAAAATTCTCCACAAATTGAAATTTTTTTACAATTATCACTGCTTGCATGTAAGTCTATTCAATGAAAGTAATCAAACTGCTTGCAGGTAAGTCTTTACAATGAAAGTAATCAAATGCTTTAATACGAAGTCCTCTTTCAGGAAAATTCACCACAAATCGAAATTTTCTTTAAAATTATTACTGCTTGCAGGTAAGTCTTTACAATGAAAGTAATCAACTGATTTTAATACTACGTCTGCTTTCAGAAAAATTCTCCACAAATTGAAATTTTCTTTAATATTATCACTGGTTGCAGGTAAGTCTATTCAATGAAAGTAATCAAACTGCTTGCAGGTAAGTCTTTACAATGAAAGTAATCAATTGATTTTAATAAGACGTCTTCTTTCAGAAAAATTCTCCACAAATTGAAATTTTCTTTACAATTATCACTGCTTGCATATAAGTCTATTCAATGAAAGTAATCAAACTGCTTGCAGGTATGTCTTTACAATGAAAGTAATCAAATGATATAATAGGAAGTCCTCTTTCAGAAAAATTCACAACAAATTGAAATTTTCTTTAAAATTATAACTGCGTGCAGGTAAGTCTATTCAATGAAAGTAATCAAATGATTTAATACGAAGTCGTCTTTCAGGAAAATTCACTACAAATTGAAATTTTCTTTAAAATTATCACTGCTTGCAGGTAAGTCTTTACAATGAAAGTAATCAATTGATTTTAATAAGACGCCTTCTTTCAGAAAAATTCTCCACAAATTGAAATTTTCTTTACAATTATCACTGCTTGCATGTAAGTCTATTCAATGAAAGTAATCAAACTGCTTGCAGGTAAGTCTTTACAATGAAAGTAATCAAATGCTTTAATACGAAGTCCTCTTTCAGGAAAATTCACCACAAATCGAAATTTTCTTTAAAATTATTACTGCTTGCAGGTAAGTCTTTACAATGAAAGTAATCAACTGATTTTAATACTACGTCTGCTTTCAGAAAAATTCTCCACAAATTGAAATTTTCTTTAAAATTATCACTGGTTGCAGGTAAGTCTATTCAATGAAAGTAATCAAACTGCTTGCAGGTAAGTCTTTACAATGAAAGTAATCAATTGATTTTAATAAGACGTCTTCTTTCAGAAAAATTCTCCACAAATTGAAATTTTCTTTACAATTATCACTGCTTGGATGTAAGTCTATCCAATGAAAGTAATCAAACTGCTTGCAGGTATGTCTTTACAATGAAAGTAATCAAATGATATAATACGAAGTCCTCTTTCAGAAAAATTCACAACAAATTGAAATTTTCTTTAAAATTATAACTGCGTGCAGGTAAGTCTATTCAATGAAAGTAATCAAATGATTTAATACGAAGTCGTCTTTCAGGAAAATTCACTACAAATTGAAATTTTCTTTAAAATTATCACTGCTTGCAGGTAAGTCTTTACAATGAAAGTAATCAATTGATTTTAATAAGACGTCTTCTTTCAGAAAAATTCTCCACAAATTGAAATTGTCTTTACAATTATCACTGCTTGCATGTAAGTCTATTCAATGAAAGTAATCAAACTGCTTGCAGGTAAGTCTTTACAATGAAAGTAATCAAATGATTTAATACGAAGTCCTCTTTCAGGAAAATTCACCACAAATCGAAATTTTCTTTAAAATTATTACTGCTTGCAGGTAAGTCTTTACAATGAAAGTAATCAACTGATTTAATTCGAAGTCCTTTTCAAGAAAATTCACCACAAATTGAAATTTTCTTTAAAATTATAACTGCGTGCAGGTAATCAATCAATGAAAGTAATCAAATGATTTAATACGAAGTCGTCTTTCAGGAAAATTCACTACAAATTGAAATTTTCTTTAAAATTATCACTGCTTGCAGGTAAGCCTTTACAATGAAAGTAATCAATTGATTTTAATAAGACGTCTTCTTTCAGAATAATTCTCCACATATTGAAATTTTCTTTACAATTATCACTGCGTGCATGTAAGTCTATTCAATGAAAGTAATCAAACTGCTTGCAGGTAAGTCTTTACAATGAAAGTAATCAAATGATTTAATACGAAGTCCTCTTTCATTAAAATTCACCACAAAGTGAAATTTTCTTTAAAATTATAACTGCGTGCAGGTAAGTCTATTCAATGAAAGTAATCAAATGATTTAATACGAAGTCGTCTTTCAGGAAAATTCACTACAAATTGAAATTTTCTTTAAAATTATCACTGCTTGCAGGTAAGTCTTTACAATGAAAGTAATCAATTGATTTTAATAAGACATCTTCTTTCAGAAAAATTCTCCACAAATTGAAATTTTCTTTACAATTATCACTGCTTGCATGTAAGTCTATTCAATGAAAGTAATCAAACTGCTTGCAGGTATGTCTTTACAATGAAAGTAATCAAATGATATAATACGAAGTCCTCTTTCAGAAAAATTCACAACAAATTGAAATTTTCTAACTGCGTGCAGGTAAGTATATTCAATGAAAGTAATCAAATGATTTAATACGAAGTCGTCTTTCAGGAAAATTCACTACAAATTGAAATTTTCTTTAAAATTATCACTGCTTGCAATTAAGTCTATTCAATGAAAGTAATCAAACTGCTTGCAGGTAAGTCTTTACAATGAAAGTAATCAATTGATTTTAATAAGACGTATTCTTTCAGAAAAATTCTGCACAAATTGAAATTGTCTTTACAATTATCACTGCTTGCATGTAAGTCTATTCAATGAAAGTAATCAAACTGCTTGCAGGTAAGTCTTTACAATGAAAGTAATCAAATGCTTTAATACGAAGTCCTCTTTCAGGAAAATTCACCACAAATCGAAATTTTCTTTAAAATTATTACTGCTTGCATGTAAGTCTTTACAATGAAAGTAATCAACTGATTTTAATACTACGTCTGCTTTCAGAAAAATTCTCCACAAATTGAAATTTTCTTTAAAATTATCACTGCTTGCAGGTAAGTCTATTCAATGAAAGTAATCAAACTGCTTGCAGGTAAGTCTTTACAATGAAAGTAATCAATTGATTTTAATAAGACGGCTTCTTTCAGAAAAATTCTCCACAAATTGAAATTTTCTTTACAATTGTCACTGCTTGCATGTAAGTCTATTCAATGAAAGTAATCAAACTGCTTGCAGGTATGTCTTTACAATGAAAGTAATCAAATGATATAATACGAAGTCCTCTTTCAGAAAAATTCACAACAAATTGAAATTTTCTTTAAAATTATAACTGCGTGCAGGTAAGTATTTCAATGAAAGTAATCAAATGATTTAATACGAAGTCGTCTTTCAGGAAAATTCACTACAAATTGAAATTTTCTTTAAAATTATCACTGCTTGCAGGTAAGTCTTTACAATGAAAGTAATCAATTGATTTTAATAAGACGTCTTCTTTCAGAAAAATTCTCCACAAATTGAAATTTTCTTTACAATTATCACTGCTTGCATGTAAGTCTATTCAATGAAAGTAATCAAACTGCTTGCAGGTAAGTCTTTACAATGAAAGTAATCAAATAATTTAATACGAAGTCCTCTTTCAGGAAAATTCACCACAAATCGAAATTTTTCTTTAAAATTATTACTGCTTGCAGGTAAGTCTTTACAATGAAAGTAATCAACTGATTTTAATACTACGTCTGCTTTCAGAAAAATTCTCCACAAATTGAAATTTTCTTTAAAATTATCACTGGTTGCAGGTAAGTCTATTCAATGAAAGTAATCAAACTGCTTGCAGGTAAGTATTTACAATGATAGTACTCAATTGATTTAATTCGAAGTGCTCTTTCAGAAAAATTCTCCACAAATTGAAATTTTCCTTAAAATTATCACTGCTTGCAGGTAAGTCTATATAATGAAAGTAATCAAATGTTTTAATACAAAGTACTCTTTCAGCAAAATTCACCAGAAATTGAAATTTTCTTACAAATTATCACTGCTTGCAAGTAAGGCTATACAATGGAAGTAACCAAATGGCTTAATACGAAATCCTCTTTCAGGAAAATTCACCACAAATTGAAGTTTTCTTTAAAACTATCACTGCTTGCAGGTAAGTCTTTACAATGAAAGTAATCAAATGATTTAATACGAAGTCCTTTTCAGAAAAATTCACCACAAATTGAAATTTTCTTTAAAATTATAACTGCTTGCAGGTAAGTCTAAACAATGAAAGTAATCAAATGATTTAGTACGAAGTCCTCTTTCAGGAAAATTCACCACAAACCGAAATTTTCTTTAAAATTATTACTGCTTGCAGGTAAGTCTTTACAATGAAAGTAATCAATTGATTTTAATACGACGACTTCTTTCAGAAAAATTCTCCACAAATTGAAATTTTCTTTAAAATTATCACTGGTTGCAGGTAAGTCTATTCACTGAAAGTAATCAAACTGCTTGCAGGTATGTCTTTACAATGAAGATAATCAAATTAATTAATACGAAGTCGTCTTTCAGAAAAATTCACCACAAATTGAAATTTTCTTACAAATTATCACTGCTTGCAAGTAAGTCTAAACAATGGAAGTAATCAAATGGCGTAATACGAAATCCTCTTTCAGGAAAATTCACCACAAATTGAAATTTTCTTTAAAATTATTACTGCTTGCAGGTAAGTCTTTACAATGAAAGTAATCAAATGATTTAATACGAAGTCCTTTCAGAAAAATTCACCACAAATTGAAATTTTCTTTAAAATTATAACTGCTTGCATGTAAGTCTATACAATGAAAGTAACCAAATGATTTAATACGAAGTCGTCTTTCAGAAAAATTCACACAAATTGAAATTTTCTTTAAAACTATCACTGCTGGCAGGTAAGTCTTTACAATAAAAGTAATCAATTGAATTTAACACGAAGTCCTCTTTCAGAAAAATTCACCACAACTTGAAATTTTCTTACAAATTATCATTGCTTGCAAGTAAATCTATACAATGAAAGTAATCAAATGAATTAATACGAAGTCGTCTTTCAGAAAATTCACCAGAAACTGAAATTTTCTTTAAAACTATCACTGCTTGCAAGTCAGTCTGTACAATGAATGTAATCAATTGATTTGGATACGAAGTCTTCTTTCAGAAAAATTCTGCACAAATTGAAATTTTTTTTAAAATTATAACTGCTTGCATGTATGTATATTCAATGAAAGTAATCATACTGCTTGCAGGTATGTCTTTACAATGAAAGTAATCAAATGATTTAATACGAAGTCGTCTCACAGGAAAATTCACAACAAATTGAAATTTTCTTTAAAATTATCACTGCTTGCAGTTAAGTATTTACAATGAAAGTAATCAAATGATTTAAATCGAAGTACTCTTTCAGAAAAATTCACCACAAATTGAAATTTTCCTTAAAATTATCACTGCTTGCAGGTAAGTCTATATAATGAAAGTAATCAAATAATTTAATACAAAGTCCACTTTCAGAAAAATTCACCACAAATTGAAATTTTCTTACAAATTATCACTGCTTGCAAGTAAGTCTATACAATGGAAGTAATCAAATGGCTTAATACGAAATCGTCTTTCAGGAAAATTCACCACAAATTGAAATTTTCTTTAAAATTATCACTGCTTGCAGGTAAGTCTTTACAATGAAAGTAATCAAATGGTTTAATTCGAAAACCTTTTCAGAAAAATTCACCACAAATTGAAATTTTCTTTAAAATTATAACTGCGTGCAGGTAAGTCTATACAATGAAAGTAGTCAAATGATTTTATACGAAGTCGTCTTTCAGGAAAATTCACTACAAATTGAAATTTTGCAGGTAAGTCTTTACAATGAAAGTAATCAATTGATTTTAATACGACGTCTTCTTTCAGAAAAAATCTCCACAAATTGAAATTTTCTTTACAATTATCACTGCTTGCATGTAAGTCTTTACAAAGAAAGTAATCAAATGATTTAATACGAAGTCCTCTTTCAGGAAAATTCACCACAAATCGAAATTTTCCTTAAAATTATCAGTGCTTGCAGGTAAGTCTATATAATGAAAGTAATCAAATGATTTAATACAAAGTCCTCTTTCAGAAAAATTCACCACAAATTGAAATTTTCTTACAAATTATCACTGCTTGCAAGTAAGGCTATACAATGGAAGTAATCAAATGGCTTAATACGAAATCCTCTTTCAGGAAAATTCACCACAAATTGAAGTTTTCTTTAAAACTATCACTGCTTGCAGCTAAGTCTTTACAATGAAAGTAATCAAACTGCTTGCAGGTAAGTATTTACAATGAAAGTACTCAAATGATTTAATTCGAAGTGCTCTTTCAGAAAAATTCACCACAAATTGAAATTTTCTTTAAAATTATCACTGCTTGCAGGTAAGTCTTTACAATGAAAGTAATCAAATGATTTAATACGAAGTCCTCTTTCAGGAAAATTCTCCACAAATTGAAATTTTCTTTGAAATTATCACTGCTTGCAGGTAAGTCTATTCAATGAAAGTAATCAAACTGCTTGCAGGTAAGTATTTACAATGAAAGTACTCAAATGATTTAATTCGAAGTGCTCTTTCAGAAAAATTCACCACAAATTGAAATTTTCCTTAAAATTATCGCTGCTTGCAGGTAAGTCTATATAATGAAAGTAATCAAATGATTTAATACAAAGTCCTCTTTCAGAAAAATTCTCCACAAATTGAAATTTTCTTTAAAATTATAACTACTTGCAGGTAAGTCTATACAATGAAAGTAATCAAATGATTTAATACGAAGTCATCTTTCAGGAAAATCTTACAAATTATCACTGCTTGCAAGTAAGTCTATACAATGGAAGTAATCAAATGGCTTAATACGAAATCGTCTTTCAGGAAAATTCACCACAAATTGAAATTTTCTTTAAAATTATCACTGCTTGCAGGTAAGTCTTTACAATTAAAGTAATCAAATGGTTTAATTCGAAAACCTTTTCAGAAAAATTCACCACAAATTGAAATTTTCTTTAAAATTATAACTGCGTGCAGGTAAGTCTATACAATGAAAGTAGTCAAATGATTTTGTACGAAGTCGTCTTTCAGGAAAATTCACTACAATTTGAAATTTTGCAGGTAAGTCTTTACAATGAAAGTAATCAATTGATTTTAATACGACGTCTTCTTTCAGAAAAAATCTCCACAAATTGAAATTTTCTTTACAATTATCACTGCTTGCATGTAAGTCTTTACAAAGAAAGTAATCAAATGATTTAATACGAAGTCCTCTTTCAGGAAAATTCACCACAAATCGAAATTTTCCTTAAAATTATCACTGCTTGCAGGTAAGTCTATATAATGAAAGTAATCAAATGATTTAATACAAAGTCCTCTTTCAGAAAAATTCACCACAAATTGAAATTTTCTTACAAATTATCACTGCTTGCAAGTAAGGCTATACAATGGAAGTAATCAAATGGCTTAATACGAAATCCTCTTTCAGGAAAATTCACCACAAATTGAAGTTTTGTTTAAAACTATCACTGCTTGCAGGTAGGTCTTTACAATGAAAGTAATCAAATGATTTAATACGAAGTCCTTTTCAGAAAATTCACCACAAATTGAAATTTTCTTTAAAATTATCACTGCTTGCAGGTAAGTCTTTACAATGAAAGTAATCAATTGTTTTAATACGACGTCTTCTTTCAGAAAAATTCTCCACAAATTGAAATTTTCTTTAAAATTATAACTGCTTGCATGTAAGTCTATTCAATGAAAGTAATCAAACTGCTTGCAGGTATGTCTTTACAATGAAGATAATCAAATTAATTAATACGAAGTCGTATTTCAGAAAAATTCACCACAAATTGAAATTGTCTTTGAAATTATCCCTGCTAGTAGGTAAGTCTTTACAATGAAAGTAATCACATGATTTAATACGAAGTCGTCTTACAGGAAAATTCACAACAAATTGAAATTTTCTTTAAAATTATCACTGCTTCCAGTTAAGTATTTACAATGAAAGTAATCAAATGATTTAATTCGAAGTGCTTTTTCAGAAAAATTCACCACAAATTGAAATTTTTCTTAAAATTATCACTGCTTGCAGGTAAGTCTATATAATGAAAGTAATCAAATGATTTAATACAAAGTCCTCTTTCAGAAAAATTCACCACAAATTGAAATTTTCTTACAAATTATCACTGCTTGCAAGTAAGGCTATACAATGGAAGTAATCAAATGGCTTAATACGAAATCCTCTTTCAGGAAAATTCACCACAAATTGAAGTTTTCTTTAAAACTATCACTGCTTGCAGCTAAGTCTTTACAATGAAAGTAATCAAACTGCTTGCAGGTAAGTATTTACAATGAAAGTACTCAAATGATTTAATTCGAAGTGCTCTTTCAGAAAAATTCACCACAAATTGAAATTTTCTTTAAAATTATCACTGCTTGCAGGTAAGTCTTTACAATGAAAGTAATCAAATGATTTAATACGAAGTCCTCTTTCAGGAAAATTCTCCACAAATTGAAATTTTCTTTAAAATTATCACTGCTTGCAGGTAAGTCTATTCAATGAAAGTAATCAAACTGCTTGCAGGTAAGTATTTACAATGAAAGTACTCAAATGATTTAATTCGAAGTGCTCTTTCAGAAAAATTCACCACAAATTGAAATTTTCCTTAAAATTATCGCTGCTTGCAGGTAAGTCTATATAATGAAAGTAATCAAATGATTTAATACAAAGTCCTCTTTCAGAAAAATTCTCCACAAATTGAAATTTTCTTTAAAATTATAACTACTTGCAGGTAAGTCTATACAATGAAAGTAATCAAATGATTTAATACGAAGTCGTCTTTCAGGAAAATTCACCACAAACTGAAATGTTCTTTAAAATTATCACTGCTTGCAGGTAAGTATTTACAATTAAATTAATCAATTGATTTTAATACGACGTCTGCTTTCAGAAAATTCACCACAAATTGAAATTTTCTTTAAAATTTTCACTGCTTGCAGGTATGTATTTACAATTAAAGTAATCAATTGATTTTAATACGAAGTCTGCTTTCAGAATAATTCACCACAAATTGCCAATTTCTTTAAAATTATCACTGCTTGCAGGTAAAACTTTACAATGAAACTAATCAAATGATTTAATACGAATTCCTCTTTCAAGAAAATTCAGCACAAATTGAAATTTTCTTTTAAATTATCACTGCTTGCATGTAAGCGTATCTGATGAAAGTAATCAATTTATTTAGTACGAAGTCCTCTTTCAGAAAAACTCACCACGAATTGAAGTTTTCTTTAAAATCATCACTGCTTGCAGATAAGTCTATACAATGAAAGTAATCAAATGATTTAATACGAAGTCCACTTTCAGGGAAACTTATCCCAAATTGAAATTTCCTTTAAAATTATCACTGGTTGCAGGTAAAACTTTACAATGAAAGTAATCAAATGATTTAATACGAATTCCTCTTTCAAGAAAATTCAGCACAAATTGAAATTTTTTTTTAAATTATCACTGCTTGCATGTAAGCGTATCTGATGAAAGTAATCAATTGATTTAATACGAAGTCCTCTTTCAGAAAAACTCACCACGAATTGAAATTTTCTTTAAAATTATCACTGCTTGCAGGTAAAACTTTACAATGAAATTAATCAAATGATTTAATACGAATTCCTCTTTCAAGAAAATTCAGCACAAATTGAAATTTTCTTTTAAATTATCACTGCTTGCATGTAAGCGTATCTGATGAAAGTAATCAATTGATTTAATACGAAGTCCTCTTTCAGAAACACTCACCACGAATTGAAATTTTCTTTAAAATTATCACTGCTTGCAGGTAAGTCTTTACAATGAAAGTAATCAAATGATTTAATACGAAGTCCTCTTTCAGGAAAATTCTCCACAAATTGAAATTTTCTTTAAAATTATCACTGCTTGCAGGTAAGTCTATTCAATGAAAGTAATCAAACTGCTTGCAGGTAAGTATTTACAATGAAAGTACTCAAATGATTTAATTCGAAGTGCTCTTTCAGAAAAATTCACCACAAATTGAAATTTTCCTTAAAATTATCGCTGCTTGCAGGTAAGTCTATATAATGAAAGTAATCAAATGATTTAATACAAAGTCCTCTTTCAGAAAAATTCTCCACAAATTGAAATTTTCTTTAAAATTATAACTACTTGCAGGTAAGTCTATACAATGAAAGAAATCAAATGATTTAATACGAAGTCGTCTTTCAGGAAAATTCACCACAAACTGAAATGTTCTTTAAAATTATCACTGCTTGCAGGTAAGTATTTACAATTAAATTAATCAATTGATTTTAATACGACGTCTGCTTTCAGAAAATTCACCACAAATTGAAATTTTCTTTAAAATTTTCACTGCTTGCAGGTATGTATTTACAATTAAAGTAATCAATTGATTTTAATACGAAGTCTGCTTTCAGAAAAATTCACCACAAATTGCCAATTTCTTTAAAATTATCACTGCTTGCAGGTAAAACTTTACAATGAAACTAATCAAATGATTTAATACGAATTCCTCTTTCAAGAAAATTCAGCACAAATTGAAATTTTCTTTTAAATTTTCACTGCTTGTATGTAAACGTATCTGATGAAAGTAATGAAATGATTTATTATGAAGTCGTTTCTCAGGAAAATTCACCACAAATCAAATTTTTCTTTAAGACTATCACTGCTTCAAGTTAAGTCTATATATTGAAAGTAATCAAATGTTTTAATACGAAGTCCTCTTTCAGGCAAAGTTACCACAAATTGAAATTTTCTTTAAAATTATCACTGCTTGCAGGTAAGTCTCTACAATGAAAGTATTCGAATACGAAGTTCTTTTTCAGAAATTTCACCACAAATTGAAATTTTCTTTAAAATTATCACTGCTTGCAGGTAAGTATTTACAATTAAATTAATCATTTGATTTTAATACGACGTCTGCTTTCAGAAAATTCACCACAAATTGAAATTTTCTTTAAAATTATCACTCCTTGCAGGTATGTATTTACAATTAAAGTAACCAATTGATTTTAATACGAAGCCAGCTTTCAGAAAAATTCACCACAAATTGCCAATTTCTTTAAAATTATCACTGCTTCCAGGTAAAACGTTACAATGAAAGTAATCAAATGATTTAATATGAAGTCGTTTCTCAGTAAAATTCACCACAAATTAAATTTTCTTTAAGGCTATCACTACTTCCAGTTAAGTCTATATATTGAAAGTAATCAAATGTTTTAATACGACGTCCTCTTCCAGGAAAAGTTACCACAAATTGAAGTTTTCTTTAAAATTATCACTGCTTGCAGGTAAATCTCTACAACGAAAGTAATCGTTGAGTATTTACAATTAAAGTAATCAATTGATTTTAATACGAAGCCTGCTTTTAGGAAAATTCACCACAAATTGCAAATTTCTTTAAAATTATCACTGCTTGCAGGTAAATCTTTACAATGAAAGCAATCAAATGATTTAATACGAATTCCTCTTTCAAGAAAACTCACCGCAAATTGAAATTTTCTTTTAATTTATCACTGCTTGCATGTAAGCGTATCTGATGAAAGTAATCAATTGTTTTAAAATGGCTTCCTCTTTCAGAAAAATTCACCGCAAATTGAAATTTTTTTTAAAATTGGCACTGCTTGCAGGTAAGTCTATACAGTGAAAGTAATCAAGTGATATCAATACGAAGTCTTCTTTCAGGAAAATTCACCACAAATTGAAATTATCTTTAAAATTATCACTGCTTGCAGGTAAGTATTTACAACTAAAGTAATCAATTGATTTTAGTACGAAGTCTGCTTTCAGAAAAATTCACCAAAATTTCAAATTTCTTTAAAATTATCACTGCTTGCAGGTAAGTATTTACAATTAAAGTAATCAATTGATTTTAATACGAAGCCTGCTTTCAGAAAAATTCACCACAAATTGCAAATTTCTTTAAAATTATCACTGCTTGCAGGTAATACTTTTAAATGAAAGTAATCAAATGATTTAATACGAATTCGTCTTTCAAGAAAATTCAGCACAAATTGAAATTTTCTTTTAAATTATCACTTCTTGCATTTAAGCGTATCTGATGAAAGTAATCAATTGATTTAATACGGATTCCTCTTTCAGAAAAACTCACCACGAATTGAAATATTCTTTAAAATTATCACTGCTTGCAGATAAGTCTATACAATGAAAGTAATCAAATGATTTAATACGAAGTCCACTTTCAGGAAAATTTATCCCAAATTGAAATTTTCTTTAAAATTATCACTGCTTGCAGGTAAGTATTTACAATTAAATTAATCAATTGATTTTAATACGACGTCTGCTTTCAGAAAATTCACCACAAATTGAAATTTTCTTTAAAATTATCACTGCTTGCAGGTATGTATTTACAATTAAAGTAATCAATTGATTTTAATACGAAGTCTGCTTTCAGAAAAATTCACCACAAATTGCAAATTTCTTTAAAATTATCACTGCTTGCAGGTAAATCTTTACAATGAAAGCAATCAAATGATTTAATACGAATTCCTCTTTCAAGAAAACTCACCGCAAATTGAAATTTTCTTTTAATTTATCACTGCTTGCATGTAAGCGTATCTGATGAAAGTAATCAATTGTTTTAAAACGACTTCCTCTTTCAGAAAAATTCACCGCAAATTGAAATTTTTTTTAAAATTGGCACTGCTTGCAGGTAAGTCTATACAGTGAAAGTAATCAAATGATTTAATACGAAGTCCACTTTCAGGAAAATTTATCCCAAATTGAAATTTCCTTTAAAATTATCACTGCTTGGAGGTAAGTATTTACAATTAAATAAATCAGTTGATTTTAATACGACGTCTGCTTTCAGAAAATTCACCACAAATTAATATTTTCTTTAAAATTATCACTGCTTGCAGGTATGTATTTACAATTAAAGTAATCAATTGATTTTAATACGAAGTTTGCTTTCAGAAAAATTCACAACAAATTGCCAATTTCTTTAAAATTACCACTGCTTGCAGGTAAAACTTTATAATGAAATTAATCAAATGATTTAATACGAATTCCTCTTTCAAGAAAATTTAACACAAATTGAAATTTTCTTTTAAATTATCACTGCTTGCATGTAAGCGTATCTGATGAAAGTAACCAATTGATTTAATACGAAGTTCTCTTTCAGAAAAACTCACCACGAATTGAGATATTCTTTAAAATTATCACTACTTGCAGGTAAGTCTATACAATGAAAGTAATCAAATGGATTAATACGAAATGCTCTTGCAAAAAAATTCACCACAAAATGAAATTTTCTTTAAAATTATCACTGCTTGCAGGTATGTATTTACAATTAAAGTAATCAATTGATTTTAATTCGAAGTCTGCTTTCAGAAAAATTCACCACAAATTGCCAATTTCTTTAAAATTATCACTGCTTGCAGGTAAAACTTTACAATGAAAGTAATCAAATGATTTAATACGAATTCCTCTTTCAAGAAAATTCAGCACAAATTGAAATTTTCTTTTAAATTATCACTGCTTGCATGTAAGCGTATCTGATGAAAGTAATCAATTGACTTAATACGAAGTCCTCTTTCAGCAAAACTCACCACGAATTGAAATTTTCTTTAAAATTATCACTGCTTGCAGATAAGTCTATACAATGAAAGTAATCAAATGATTTAATACAAAGTCCACTTTCAGGAAAATTTATCCCAAATTGAAATTTCCTTTAAAATTATCACTGCTTGCAGGTAAAACTTTACAATGAAAGTAATCGAATGATTTAATACGAATTCCTCTTCCAAGAAAATTCAGCACAAATTGTAATTTTCTTTTAAATTATCACTGCTTGCATGTAGTAAGCGTATCTGATGAAAGTAATCAATTGATTTAATACGAAGCCCTCTTTCAGAAAAACTCACCACGAATTGACACTTTCTTTAAAATTATCACTGCTTGCAGGTAAAACTTTACAATGAAAGTAATCAAATGATTTAATACGAATTCCTCTTTCAAGAAAATTCAGCACAAATTGAAACTTTCTTTTAATTTATCACTGCTTGCATGTAAGCGTATCTGATGAAAGTAATCAATTGTTTTAAAACGACTTCCTCTTTCAGAAAAATTCACCGCAAATTGAAATTTTTTTTAAAATTGGCACTGCTTGCAGGTAAGTCTATACAGTGAAAGTAATCAAATGATTTAATACGAAGTCCACTTTCAGGAAAATTTATCCCAAATTGCAATTTTCTTTAAAATTATCACTGCTTGCAGGTAAGTATTTACAATTAAATTAATCAATTGATTTTAATACGACGTCTGCTTTCAGAAAATTCACCACAAATTGAAATTTTCTTTAAAATTATCACTGCTTGCAGGTATGTATTTACAATTAAAGTAATCAATTGATTTTAATACGAAGTCTGCTTTCAGAAAAATTCCCCACAAATTGCCAATTTCTTTAAAATTATCACTGCTTGCAGGTAAAACGTTACAATGAAGGTAATCAAATGATTTAATATGAAGTCGTTTCTCAGTAAAATTCACCACAAATTAAATTTTCTTTAAGGCTATCACTGTTTCCAGGTAAGTCTATATAATGAAAGTAATCAAATGTTTTAATACGATGTCCTCTTCCAGGAAAAGCTACCATAAATTGAAATTTTCTTTAAAATAATCACTGCTTGCAAGTATGTCTCTACAATGAAAGTAAGTAAGTAAGTTCTCTTTCAGAAATTTCACCACAAATTGAAATTTTCTTTAAAATTATCACTGCTTGCAGGTAAGTATTTACAATTAAAGTAATCAATTGATTTTAATGCGAAGTCTGCTTTCAGAAAAATTCACCACAAATTGCAAATTTCTTTAACATTATCACTGCTTGCAGGTAAAACTTTACAATGAAAGTAATCAAATGATTTAATATGAATTCCTCTTTCTGGAAAATTCAGCACAAATTGAAATTTTCTTTTAAATTATCACTGTTTTCAGGTAAGTCTATTCAATGAAAGTAATCAAACTGCATGCAGGTAAGTATTTACAATTAAATTAATCAATTGATTTTAATACGACGTCTGCTTTCAGAAAATTCACCACAAATTGAAATTTTCTTTAAAATTATCACTGCTTGCAGGTAAGTATTTACAATTAAAGTAATCAATTGATTTTAATACGAAGCCTGCTTTCTGAAAAATTCACCATAAATTGCCAGTTTCTTTAAAATTATCACTGCTTGCAGGTAAAACTTTACAATGAAAGTAATCAAATGATTTAATACGAATTCCTCTTTCAAGAAAATTCAGCACAAACGTATCTGATGAAAGTAATCAAATGATTTAATATGAAGTCGTTTCTCAAGAAAATTCACCACAAATCAAATTTTTCTTTAAGACTATCACTGCTTCCAGTTAAGTCTATATATTGAAAGTAACCAAATGTTTTAATACGAAGTCCTCTTCCAGAAAAACTCACCACAAATTAAAATTTTCTCTAAAATTAGCACTGCTTGCAGGTATGTATTTACAATTAAAGTAATCAATTGATTTAATACGAAGTCCTCTTTCGGAAAAACTCACCACGAATTGAAATGTTCTTTAAAATTATCACTGCTTGCAGGTAAGTATTTACAATTAAATTAATCAATTGATTTTAATACGACGTCTGCTTTGAGAAAATTCACCACAAATTGAAATTTTCTTTAAAATTATCACTGCTAGCAGGTATGTATTTACAATTAAAGTAATCAATTGATTTTAATACGAAGTCTGCTTTCAGAAAAATTCACCACAAATTGCCAATTTCTTTAAAATTATCACTGCTTGCAGGTAAAACTTTACAATGAAAGTAATCAAATGATTTAATACGAATTCCTCTTTCACGAAAATTCAGCACAAATTGAAATTTTCTTTTAAATTTTCACTGCCTGCATGTAAACGTATCTGATGAAAGTAATCAAATGATTTAATATGAAGTCGTTTCTCAGGAAAATTCACCACAAATCGAATTTTTCTTTAAGACTATCAATGCTTCCAGTTAAGTCTATATATTGAAAGTAATCAAATGTTTTAATACGAAGTCCTCTTCCAGAAAAACTCACCACAAATTAAAATTTTCTTTAAAATCATCACTACTTGCAGGTATGTATTTACAATTAAAGTAATCAATTGATTTAATACGAAGTCCTCTTTCAGAAAAACTCACCACGAATTGAAATGTTCTTTAAAATTATCACTGCTTACAGGTAAGTATTTACAATTAAATTAATCAATTGATTTTAATACGACGTCTGCTTTCAGAAAATTCACCACAAATTTAAATTTTCTTTAAAATTATCACTGCTTGCAGATATGAATTTACAATTAAAGTAATCAATTGATTTTAATACGAAGTCTGCTTTCAGAAAAATTCACCACAAATTGCCAATTTCTTTAAAATTATCACTGCTTGCAGGTAAAACTTTACAATGAAAGTAATCAAATGATTTAATACGAATTCCTCTTTCACGAAAATTCAGCACAAATTGAAATTTTCTTTTAAATTTTCAATGCCTGCATGTAAACGTATCTGATGAAAGTAATCAAATGATTTAATATGAAGTCGTTTCTCAGGAAAATTCACCACAAATCAAATTTTTCTTTAAGACTATCACTGCTTCCAGTTAAGTCTATATATTGAAAGTAATCAAATGTTTTAATACTAAGTCCTCTTTCAGGCAAAGTTACCACAAATTGAAATTTTCTTTAAAATTATCACTGCTTGCAGGTAAGTATTTACAATTAAATTATTCAATTGATTTTAATACTAAGTCTGCTTTCAGAAAAATTCACCATAAATTGTCAATTTCTTTAAAATTATCACTGCTTGCAGGTAAAACTTTACAATGAAAGTAATCAAATGATTTAATACGAATTCCTCTTTCAAGAAAATTCAGCAAAAATTGAAATTTTCTTTTAAATTTTCAGTGCTTGCATGTAAACGTATCTGATGAAAGTAATCAAATGATTTAATATGAAGTCGTTTCTCAAGAAAATTCACCACAAATCGAATTTTTCTTTAAGACTATCACTGCTTCCAGTTAAGTCTATATATTGAAAGTAATCAAATGTTTTAATACGAAGTCCTGTTCCAGAAAAACTCACCACAAATTAAAATTTTCTTTAAAATTATCACTGCTTGCAGGTATGTATTTACAATTAAAGTAATCAATTGATTTAACACGAAGTCCTCTTTCAGAAAAACTCACCACAAATTGCCAATTTCTTTAAAATAATCACTGCTTGCAGATAAGTCTATACAATGAAAGTAATCAAATGATTTAATACGAATTCCTCTTTCAAGAAAATTCAGCACAAATTGAAATTTTCTTTTAAATTTTCACTGCTTGACTGTAAACGTATCTGATGAAAGTAATCAAATGATTTAATATGAAGTCGTTTCTCAGGAAAATTCAACACAAATCAAATTTTTCTTTAAGACTATCACTGCTTCCAGTTAAGTCTATATACTGAAAGTAATCAAATGTTTTAATACGAAGTCCTCTTCCACGAAAAGTTACCACAAATTGAAATTTTCTTTAAAATTATCACTGCTTGCAGGTAAATCTCTACAATGAAAGTAATCGAATAATTTAATACGAAGTTCTCTTTCAGAAATTTCACCACAAATTGAAATTTTCTTTAAAATTATCACTGCTTGCCGATAAGTATTTACAAGTAAAGTAATCAATTGATTTTAATACGAAGTCTGCTTTCAGAACAATTCACCATAAATTGTCAATTTCTTTAAAATTATAACTGCTTGCAGGTAAAACTTTACAATGAAAGTAATCAAATGATTTAATACGAATTCCTCTTTCAAGAAAATTCAGCACAAATTGAAATTTTCTTTTAAATTTTCACTGCTTGCATGGAAACGTATCTGATGAAAGTAATCAAATGATTTAATATGAAGTCGTTTCTCAAGAAAATTCACCACAAATCGAATTTTTCTTTAAGACTATCACTGCTTCCAGTTAAGTCTATATATTGAAAGTAATCAAATGTTTTAATACGAAGTCCTGTTCCAGAAAAACTCACCACAAATTAAAATTTTCTTTAAAATTATCACTGCTTGCAGGTATGTATTTACAATTAAAGTAATCAATTGATTTAACGCGAAGTCCTCTTTCAGAAAAACTCACCACAAATTGCCAATTTCTTTAAAATAATCACTGCTTGCAGATAAGTCTATACAATGAAAGTAATCAAATGATTTAATACGAATTCCTCTTTCAAGAAAATTCAGCACAAATTGAAATTTTCTTTTAAATTTTCACTGCTTGACTGTAAACGTATCTGATGAAAGTAATCAAATGATTTAATATGAAGTCGTTTCTCAGGAAAATTCAACACAAATCAAATTTTTCTTTAAGACTATCACTGCTTCCAGTTAAGTATATATATTGAAAGTAATCAAATGTTTTAATACGAAGTGTTCTTCCAGGAAAAGTTACCACACATTGAAATTTTCTTTAAAATTATCACTGCTTGCAGGTAAGTATTTACAATTAAATTAATCAATTGATTTTAATACGAAGTCTGCTTTCAGAAAAATTCACCATAATTTGTCAATTTCTTTAAAATTATCACTGCTTGCAGGTAAAACTTTACAATGAAAGTAATCAAATGATTTAATACGAATTCCTCTTTCAAGAAAATTCAGCACAAATTGAAATTTTCTTTTAAAATTTCACTGCTTGCATGTAAACGTATCTGATGAAAGTAATCAAATGATTTAATATGAAGTCGTTTCTCAAGAAAATTCACCACAAATCAAATTTTTCTTTAAGACTATCACTGCTTCCAATTAAGTCTATATATTGAAAGTAATCAAATGTTTTAATACGAAGTCCTCTTCCAGAAAAACTCACCACAAAATAAAATTTTCTTTAAAATTATCACTGCTTGCAGGTATGTATTTACAATTAAAGTAATCAATTGATTTAGTACGAAGTCCTCTTTCAGAAAAACTCACCACGAATTGAAATGTTCTTTAAAATTATCACTGCTTGCAGGTAAGTATTTACAATTAAATTAATCAATTGATTTTAATACGACGTCTGCTTTCAGAAAATTCACCACAAATTGAAATTTTCTTTAAAATTATCACTGCTTGCAGGTATGTATTTACAATTAAAGTAATCAATTGATTTTAATACGAAGTCTGCTTTCAGAAAAATTCACCACAAATTGCCAATTTCTTTAATATTATCACTGCTTGCAGGTAAAACTTTACAATGAAAGTAATCAAATGATTTAATACGAATTCCTCTTTCAAGAAAATTCAGCACAAATTGAAATTTTCTTTTAAATTTTCACTGCTTGCATGTAAACGTATCAGATGAAAGTAATCAAATGATTTAATATGAAGTCGTTTCTCAGGAAAATTCACCACAAATCAAATTTTTCTTTAAGACTATCACTGCTTCCATTTAAGTCTATATATTGAAAGTAATCAAATGTTTTAATACGAAGTCCTCTTCCAGAAAAACTCACCACAAATTAAAATTTTCTTTAAAATTATCACTGCTTGCAGATAAGTATTTACAATTAAATTAATCAATTGATTTTAATACGACGTCTGCTTTCAGAAAATTCACCACTAATTGAAATTTTCTTTAAAATTATCACTGCTTGCAGGTATGTATTTACAATTAAATTAATCAATTGATTTTAATACGAAGTCTGCTTTCAGAAAAATTCACCACAAATTGCCAATTTCTTTAAAATTATCACTGCTTGCAGGTAAAACTTTACAATGAAAGTAATCAAATGATTTAATACGAATTCCTCTTTCAAGAAAATTCAGCACAAATTGAAATTATCTTTTAAATTTTCACTGCTTGCATGTAAACGTATCAGATAAAAGTAATCAAATGATTTAATATGAAGTCGTTTCTCAGGAAAATTCACCACAAATCAAATTTTTCTTTAAGACTATCACTGCTTCCAGTTAAGTCTATATACTGAAAGTAATCAAATGTTTTAATACGAAGTCCTCTTCCACGAAAAGTTACCACAAATTGAAATTTTCTTTAAAATTATCACTGCTTGCAGGTAAATCTCTACAATGAAAGTAATCGAATAATTTAATAAGAAGTTCTCTTTCAGAAATTTCACCACAAATTGAAATTTTCTTTAAAATTATCACTGCTTGCAGATAAGTATTTACAAGTAAAGTAATCAATTGATTTTAATACGAAGTCTGCTTTCAGAAAAATTCACCACAAATTGCCAATTTCTTTCAAATTATCACTGCTTGCAGGTAAAACTTTACAATGAAAGTAATCAAATGATTTAATTCGAATTCCTCTTTCAAGAAAATTCAGCACAAATTGAAATTTTCTTTTAAATTTTCACTGCTTGCATGTAAACGTATCTGATGAATGTAATCAAATGATTTAATATGAAGTCGTTTCTCAAGAAAATTCACCACAAATCAAATTTTTCTTTAAGACTATCACTGCTTCCAGTTAAGTCTATATATTGAAAGTAATCAAATGTTTTAATACGAAGTCCTCTTCCAGAAAAACTCACCACAAATTAAAATTTTCTTTAAAATTATCACTGCTTGCAGGTATGTATTTACAATTAAAGTAATCAATTGATTTAACACGAAGTCCTCTTTCAGAAAAACTCACCACGAATTGAAATGTTCTTTAAAATTATCACTGCTTGCAGGTAAGTATTTACAATTAAATTAATCAATTGATCTTAATACGACGTCTGCTTTCAGAAAATTCACCACAAATTGAAATTTTCTTTAAAATTATCACTGCTTGCAGGTATGTATTTACAATTAAAGTAATCAGTTGATTTTAATACGAAGTCTGCTTTCAGAAAAATTCAACACAAATTAAAAATTTCTTTACAATTGAAAGTAATCAAATGATTTAATACGAATTCCTCTTTCAAGAAAATTCAGAACAAATTGAAATTTTCTTTTAAATTATCACTGCTTGCATGTAAGCGTATCTGATGAAAGTAATCAATTGATTTTATACGAAGTCCTCTTCCAGAAAAACTCACCACAAATTAAAATTTTCTTTAAAATTATCACTGCTTGCAGGTATGTATTTACAATTAAAGTAATCAATTGATTTAACACGAAGTCCTCTTTCAGAAAAACTCACCACGAATTGAAATGTTCTTTAAAATTATCACTGCTTACAGGTAAGTATTTACAATTAAGTTAATCAATTGATTTTAATACGACGTCTGCTTTCAGAAAATTCACCACAAATTGAAATTTTCTTTAAAACTATCACTGCTTGCAGATATGAATTTACAATTAAAGTAATCAATTGATTTTAATACGAAGTCTGCTTTCAGAAAAATTCACCACAAATTGCCAATTTCTTTAAAATTATCACTGCTTGCAGGTAAAACTTTACAATGAAAGTAATCAAATGATTTAATACGAATTCCTCTTTCACGAAAATTCAGCACAAATTGAAATTTTCTTTTAAATTTTCACTGCCTGCATGTAAACGTATCTGATGAAAGTAATCAAATGATTTAATATGAAGTCGTTTCTCAGGAAAATTCACCACAAATCAAATTTTTCTTTAAGACTATCACTGCTTCCAGTTAAGTCTATATATTGAAAGTAATCAAATGTTTTAATACTAAGTCCTCTTTCAGGCAAAGTTACCACAAATTGAAATTTTCTTTAAAATTATCACTGCTTGCAGGTAAGTATTTACAATTAAATTATTCAATTGATTTTAATACGAAGTCTGCTTTCAGAAAAATTCACCATAAATTGTCAATTTCTTTAAAATTATCACTGCTTGCAGGTAAAACTTTACAATGAAAGTAATCAAATGATTTAATACGAATTCCTCTTTCAAGAAAATTCAGCACAAACGTATCTGATGAAAGTAATCAAATGATTTAATATGAAGTCGTTTCTCAAGAAAATTCACCACAAATCAAATTTTTCTTTAAGACTATCACTGCTTCCAGTTAAGTCTATATATTGAAAGTAACCAAATGTTTTAATACGAAGTCCTCTTCCAGAAAAACTCACCACAAATTAAAATTTTCTTTAAAATTAGCACTGCTTGCAGGTATGTATTTACAATTAAAGTAATCAATTGATTTAATACGAAGTCCTCTTTCGGAAAAACTCACCACGAATTGAAATGTTTTTTAAAATTATCACTGCTTGTAGGTAAGTATTTACAATTAAATTAATCAATTGATTTTAATACGACGTCTGCTTTGAGAAAATTCACCACAAATTGAAATTTTCTTTAAAATTATCACTGCTAGCAGGTATGTATTTACAATTAAAGTAATCAATTGATTTTAATACGAAGTCTGCTTTCAGAAAAATTCACCACAAATTGCCAATTTCTTTAAAATTATCACTGCTTGCAGGTAAAACTTTACAATGAAAGTAATCAAATGATTTAATACGAATTCCTCTTTCACGAAAATTCAGCACAAATTGAAATTTTCTTTTAAATTTTCACTGCCTGCATGTAAACGTATCTGATGAAAGTAATCAAATGATTTAATATGAAGTCGTTTCTCAGGAAAATTCACCACAAATCGAATTTTTCTTTAAGACTATCAATGCTTCCAGTTAAGTCTATATATTGAAAGTAATCAAATGTTTTAATACGAAGTCCTCTTCCAGAAAAACTCACCACAAATTAAAATTTTCTTTAAAATTATCACTACTTGCAGGTATGTATTTACAATTAAAGTAATCAATTGATTTAATACGAAGTCCTCTTTCAGAAAAACTCACCACGAATTGAAATGTTCTTTAAAATTATCACTGCTTACAGGTAAGTATTTACAATTAAATTAATCAATTGATTTTAATACGACGTCTGCTTTCAGAAAATTCACCACAAATTGAAATTTTCTTTAAAATTATCACTGCTAGCAGGTATGTATTTACAATTAAAGTAATCAATTGATTTTAATACGAAGTCTGCTTTCAGAAAAATTCACCACAAATTGCCAATTTCTTTAAAATTATCACTGCTTGCAGGTAAAACTTTACAATGAAAGTAATCAAATGATTTAATACGAATTCCTCTTTCACGAAAATTCAGCACAAATTGAAATTTTCTTTTAAATTTTCACTGCCTGCATGTAAACGTATCTGATGAAAGTAATCAAATGATTTAATATGAAGTCGTTTCTCAGGAAAATTCACCACAAATCGAATTTTTCTTTAAGACTATCAATGCTTCCAGTTAAGTCTATATATTGAAAGTAATCAAATGTTTTAATACGAAGTCCTCTTCCAGAAAAACTCACCACAAATTAAAATTTTCTTTAAAATTATCACTACTTGCAGGTATGTATTTACAATTAAAGTAATCAAATGATTTAATACGAATTCCTCTTTCACGAAAATTCAGCACAAATTGAAATTTTCTTTTAAATTTTCAATGCCTGCATGTAAACGTATCTGATGAAAGTAATCAAATGATTTAATATGAAGTCGTTTCTCAGGAAAATTCACCACAAATCAAATTTTTCTTTAAGACTATCACTGCTTCCAGTTAAGTCTATATATTGAAAGTAATCAAATGTTTTAATACTAAGTCCTCTTTCAGGCAAAGTTACCACAAATTGAAATTTTCTTTAAAATTATCACTGCTTGCAGGTAAGTATTTACAATTAAATTATTCAATTGATTTTAATACTAAGTCTGCTTTCAGAAAAATTCACCATAAATTGTCAATTTCTTTAAAATTATCACTGCTTGCAGGTAAAACTTTACAATGAAAGTAATCAAATGATTTAATACGAATTCCTCTTTCAAGAAAATTCAGCAAAAATTGAAATTTTCTTTTAAATTTTCAGTGCTTGCATGTAAACGTATCTGATGAAAGTAATCAAATGATTTAATATGAAGTCGTTTCTCAAGAAAATTCACCACAAATCGAATTTTTCTTTAAGACTATCACTGCTTCCAGTTAAGTCTATATATTGAAAGTAATCAAATGTTTTAATACGAAGTCCTGTTCCAGAAAAACTCACCACAAATTAAAATTTTCTTTAAAATTATCACTGCTTGCAGGTATGTATTTACAATTAAAGTAATCAATTGATTTAACACGAAGTCCTCTTTCAGAAAAACTCACCACAAATTGCCAATTTCTTTAAAATAATCACTGCTTGCAGATAAGTCTATACAATGAAAGTAATCAAATGATTTAATACGAATTCCTCTTTCAAGAAAATTTAGCACAAATTGAAATTTTCTTTTAAATTTTCACTGCTTGACTGTAAACGTATCTGATGAAAGTAATCAAATGATTTAATATGAAGTCGTTTCTCAGGAAAATTCAACACAAATCAAATTTTTCTTTAAGACTATCACTGCTTCCAGTTAAGTCTATATACTGAAAGTAATCAAATGTTTTAATACGAAGTCCTCTTCCACGAAAAGTTACCACAAATTGAAATTTTCTTTAAAATTATCACTGCTTGCAGGTAAATCTCTACAATGAAAGTAATCGAATAATTTAATACGAAGTTCTCTTTCAGAAATTTCACCACAAATTGAAATTTCCTTTAAAATTATCACTGCTTGCCGATAAGTATTTACAAGTAAAGTAATCAATTGATTTTAATACGAAGTCTGCTTTCAGAAAAATTCACCACAAATTGCCAATTTCTTTCAAATTATCACTGCTTGCAGGTAAAACTTTACAATGAAAGTAATCAAATGATTTAATTCGAATTCCTCTTTCAAGAAAATTCAGCACAAATTGAAATTTTCTTTTAAATTTTCACTGCCTGCATGTAAACGTATCTGATGAATGTAATCAAATGATTTAATATGAAGTCGTTTCTCAGGAAAATTCACCACAAATCAAATTTTTCTTTAAGACTATCACTGCTTCCAGTTAAGTCTATATATTGAAAGTAATCAAATGTTTTAATACGAAGTCCTCTTTCAGGCAAAGTTACCACAAATTGAAATTTTCTTTAAAATTATCACTGCTTGCAGGTAAGTATTTACAATTAAATTAATCAATTGATTTTAATACGAAGTCTGCTTTCAGAACAATTCACCATAAATTGTCAATTTCTTTAAAATTATAACTGCTTGCAGGTAAAACTTTACAATGAAAGTAATCAAATGATTTTATACGAATTCCTCTTTCAAGAAAATTCAGCACAAATTGAAATTTTCTTTTAAATTTTCACTGCTTGCATGGAAACGTATCTGATGAAAGTAATCAAATGATTTAATATGAAGTCGTTTCTCAAGAAAATTCACCACAAATCGAATTTTTCTTTAAGACTATCACTGCTTCCAGTTAAGTCTACATATTGAAAGTAATCAAATGTTTTAATACGAAGTCCTGTTCCAGAAAAACTCACCACAAATTAAAATTTTCTTTAAAATTATCACTGCTTGCAGGTATGTATTTACAATTAAAGTAATCAATTGATTTAACGCGAAGTCCTCTTTCAGAAAAACTCACCACAAATTGCCAATTTCTTTAAAATAATCACTGCTTGCAGATAAGTCTATACAATGAAAGTAATCAAATGATTTAATACGAATTCCTCTTTCAAGAAAATTCAGCACAAATTGAAATTTTCTTTTAAATTTTCACTGCTTGACTGTAAACGTATCTGATGAAAGTAATCAAATGATTTAATATGAAGTCGTTTCTCAGGAAAATTCAACACAAATCAAATTTTTCTTTAAGACTATCACTGCTTCCAGTTAAGTATATATATTGAAAGTAATCAAATGTTTTAATACGAAGTGTTCTTCCAGGAAAAGTTACCACACATTGAAATTTTCTTTAAAATTATCACTGCTTGCAGGTAAGTATTTACAATTAAATTAATCAATTGATTTTAATACGAAGTCTGCTTTCAGAAAAATTCACCATAATTTGTCAATTTCTTTAAAATTATCACTGCTTGCAGGTAAAACTTTACAATGAAAGTAATCAAATGATTTAATACGAATTCCTCTTTCAAGAAAATTCAGCACAAATTGAAATTTTCTTTTAAAATTTCACTGCTTGCATGTAAACGTATCTGATGAAAGTAATCAAATGATTTAATATGAAGTCGTTTCTCAAGAAAATTCACCACAAATCAAATTTTTCTTTAAGACTATCACTGCTTCCAGTTAAGTCTATATATTGAAAGTAATCAAATGTTTTAATACGAAGTCCTCTTCCAGAAAAACTCACCACAAAATAAAATTTTCTTTAAAATTATCACTGCTTGCAGGTATGTATTTACAATTAAAGTAATCAATTGATTTAGTACGAAGTCCTCTTTCAGAAAAACTCACCACGAATTGAAATGTTCTTTAAAATTATCACTGCTTGCAGGTAAGTATTTACAATTAAATTAATCAATTGATTTTAATACGACGTCTGCTTTCAGAAAATTCACCACAAATTGAAATTTTCTTTAAAATTATCACTGCTTGCAGGTATGTATTTACAATTAAAGTAATCAATTGATTTTAATACGAAGTCTGCTTTCAGAAAAATTCACCACAAATTGCCAATTTCTTTAATATTATCACTGCTTGCAGGTAAAACTTTACAATGAAAGTAATCAAATGATTTAATACGAATTCCTCTTTCAAGAAAATTCAGCACAAATTGAAATTTTCTTTTAAATTTTCACTGCTTGCATGTAAACGTATCAGATGAAAGTAATCAAATGATTTAATATGAAGTCGTTTCTCAGGAAAATTCACCACAAATCAAATTTTTCTTTAAGACTATCACTGCTTCCATTTAAGTCTATATATTGAAAGTAATCAAATGTTTTAATACGAAGTCCTCTTCCAGAAAAACTCACCACAAATTAAAATTTTCTTTAAAATTATCACTGCTTGCAGATAAGTATTTACAATTAAATTAATCAATTGATTTTAATACGACGTCTGCTTTCAGAAAATTCACCACTAATTGAAATTTTCTTTAAAATTATCACTGCTTGCAGGTATGTATTTACAATTAAATTAATCAATTGATTTTAATACGAAGTCTGCTTTCAGAAAAATTCACCACAAATTGCCAATTTCTTTAAAATTATCACTGCTTGCAGGTAAAACTTTACAATGAAAGTAATCAAATGATTTAATACGAATTCCTCTTTCAAGAAAATTCAGCACAAATTGAAATTATCTTTTACATTTTCACTGCTTGCATGTAAACGTATCAGATAAAAGTAATCAAATGATTTAATATGAAGTCGTTTCTCAGGAAAATTCACCACAAATCAAATTTTTCTTTAAGACTATCACTGCTTCCAGTTAAGTCTATATACTGAAAGTAATCAAATGTTTTAATACGAAGTCCTCTTCCACGAAAAGTTACCACAAATTGAAATTTTCTTTAAAATTATCACTGCTTGCAGGTAAATCTCTACAATGAAAGTAATCGAATAATTTAATAAGAAGTTCTCTTTCAGAAATTTCACCACAAATTGAAATTTTCTTTAAAATTATCACTGCTTGCAGATAAGTATTTACAAGTAAAGTAATCAATTGATTTTAATACGAAGTCTGCTTTCAGAAAAATTCACCACAAATTGCCAATTTCTTTCAAATTATCACTGCTTGCAGGTAAAACTTTACAATGAAAGTAATCAAATGATTTAATTCGAATTCCTCTTTCAAGAAAATTCAGCACAAATTGAAATTTTCTTTTAAATTTTCACTGCTTGCATGTAAACGTATCTGATGAATGTAATCAAATGATTTAATATGAAGTCGTTTCTCAAGAAAATTCACCACAAATCAAATTTTTCTTTAAGACTATCACTGCTTCCAGTTAAGTCTATATATTGAAAGTAATCAAATGTTTTAATACGAAGTCCTCTTCCAGAAAAACTCACCACAAATTAAAATTTTCTTTAAAATTATCACTGCTTGCAGGTATGTATTTACAATTAAAGTAATCAATTGATTTAACACGAAGTCCTCTTTCAGAAAAACTCACCACGAATTGAAATGTTCTTTAAAATTATCACTGCTTGCAGGTAAGTATTTACAATTAAATTAATCAATTGATCTTAATACGACGTCTGCTTTCAGAAAATTCACCACAAATTGAAATTTTCTTTAAAATTATCACTGCTTGCAGGTATGTATTTACAATTAAAGTAATCAGTTGATTTTAATACGAAGTCTGCTTTCAGAAAAAATCAACACAAATTAAAAATTTCTTTACAATTGAAAGTAATCAAATGATTTAATACGAATTCCTCTTTCAAGAAAATTCAGAACAAATTGAAATTTTCTTTTAAAATATCACTGCTTGCATGTAAGCGTATCTGATGAAAGTAATCAATTGATTTAATACGAAGTCCTCTTCCAGAAAAACTCACCACAAATTAAAATTTTCTTTAAAATTATCACTGCTTGCAGGTATGTATTTACAATTAAAGTAATCAATTGATTTAACACGAAGTCCTCTTTCAGAAAAACTCACCACGAATTGAAATGTTCTTTAAAATTATCACTGCTTACAGGTAAGTATTTACAATTAAATTAATCAATTGATTTTAATACGACGTCTGCTTTCAGAAAATTCACCACAAATTGAAATTTTCTTTAAAATTATCACTGCTTGCAGATATGAATTTACAATTAAAGTAATCAATTGATTTTAATACGAAGTCTGCTTTCAGAAAAATTCACCACAAATTGCCAATTTCTTTAAAATTATCACTGCTTGCAGGTGAAACTTTACAATGAAAGTAATCAAATGATTTAATACGAATTCCTCTTTCACGAAAATTCAGCACAAATTGAAATTTTCTTTTAAATTTTCACTGCCTGCATGTAAACGTATCTGATGAAAGTAATCAAATGATTTAATATGAAGTCGTTTCTCAGGAAAATTCACCACAAATCAAATTTTTCTTTAAGACTATCACTGCTTCCAGTTAAGTCTATATATTGAAAGTAATCAAATGTTTTAATACTAAGTCCTCTTTCAGGCAAAGTTACCACAAATTGAAATTTTCTTTAAAATTATCACTGCTTGCAGGTAAGTATTTACAATTAAATTATTCAATTGATTTTAATACGAAGTCTGCTTTCAGAAAAATTCACCATAAATTGTCAATTTCTTTAAAATTATCACTGCTTGCAGGTAAAACTTTACAATGAAAGTAATCAAATGATTTAATACGAATTCCTCTTTCAAGAAAATTCAGCACAAATTGAAATTTTCTTTTAAATTTTCACTGCCTGCATGTAAACGTATCTGATGAAAGTAATCAAATGATTTAATATGAAGTCGTTTCTCAAGAAAATTCACCACAAATCGAATTTTTCTTTAAGACTATCACTGCTTCCAGTTAAGTCTATATATTGAAAGTAATCAAATGTTTTAATACGAAGTCGTGTTCCAGAAAAACTCACCACAAATTAAAATTTTCTTTAAAATTATCACTGCTTGCAGGTATGTATTTACAATTAAAGTAATCAATTGATTTAACACGAAGTCCTCTTTCAGAAAAACTCACCACAAATTGCCAATTTCTTTAAAATAATCACTGCTTGCAGATAAGTCTATACAATGAAAGTAATCAAATGATTTAATACCAATTCCTCTTTCAAGAAAATTCAGCACAAATTGAAATTTTCTTTTAAATTTTCACTGCTTGACTGTAAACGTATCTGATGAATGTAATCAAATGATTTAATATGAAGTCGTTTCTCAGGAAAATTCAACACAAATCAAATGTTTCTTTAAGACTATCACTGCTTCCAGTTAAGTCTATATATTGAAAGTAATCAAATGTTTTAATACGAAGTGTTCTTCCAGGAAAAGTTACCACACATTGAAATTTTCTTTAAAATTATCACTGCTTGCAGGTAAGTATTTACAATTAAATTAATCAATTGATTTTAATACGAAGTCTGCTTTCAGAAAAATTCACCATAGTTTGTCAATTTCTTTAAAATTATCACTGCTTGCAGGTAAAACTTTACAATGAAAGTAATCAAATGATTTAATACGAATTCCTCTTTCAAGAAAATTCAGCACAAATTGAAATTTTCTTTTAAAATTTCACTGCTTGCATGTAAACGTATCTGATGAAAGTAATCATATGATTTAATATGAAGTCGTTTCTCAAGAAAATTCACCACAAATCAAATTTTTCTTTAAGACTATCACTGCTTCCAGTTAAGTATATATATTGAAAGTAATCAAATGTTTTAATACGAAGTGTTCTTCCAGGAAAAGTTACCACACATTGAAATTTTCTTTAAAATTATCACTGCTTGCAGGTAAGTATTTACAATTAAATTAATCAATTGATTTTAATACGAAGTCTGCTTTCAGAAAAATTCACCATAATTTGTCAATTTCTTTAAAATTATCACTGCTTGCAGGTAAAACTTTACAATGAAAGTAATCAAATGATTTAATACGAATTCCTCTTTCAAGAAAATTCAGCACAAATTGAAATTTTCTTTTAAAATTTCACTGCTTGCATGTAAACGTATCTGATGAAAGTAATCAAATGATTTAATATGAAGTCGTTTCTCAAGAAAATTCACCACAAATCGAATTTTTCTTTAAGACTATCACTGCTTCCAGTTAAGTCTATATATTGAAAGTAATCAAATGTTTTAATACGAAGTCCTGTTCCAGAAAAACTCACCAGAAATTAAAATTTTCTTTAAAATTATCACTGCTTGCAGGTATGTATTTACAATTAAAGTAATCAATTGATTTAACACGAAGTCCTCTTTCAGAAAAACTCACCACAAATTGCCAATTTCTTTAAAATAATCACTGCTTGCAGATAAGTCTATACAATGAAAGTAATCAAATGATTTAATACGAATTCCTCTTTCAAGAAAATTCAGCACAAATTGAAATTTTCTTTTAAATTTTCACTGCTTGACTGTAAACGTATCTGATGAAAGTAATCAAATGATTTAATATGAAGTCGTTTCTCAGGAAAATTCAACACAAATCAAATTTTTCTTTAAGACTATCACTGCTTCCAGTTAAGTATATATATTGAAAGTAATCAAATGTTTTAATACGAAGTGTTCTTCCAGGAAAAGTTACCACACATTGAAATTTTCTTTAAAATTATCACTGCTTGCAGGTAAGTATTTACAATTAAATTAATCAATTGATTTTAATACGAAGTCTGCTTTCAGAAAAATTCACCATAATTTGTCAATTTCTTTAAAATTATCACTGCTTGCAGGTAAAACTTTACAATGAAAGTAATCAAATGATTTAATACGAATTCCTCTTTCAAGAAAATTCAGCACAAATTGAAATTTTCTTTTAAAATTTCACTGCTTGCATGTAAACGTATCTGATGAAAGTAATCAAATGATTTAATATGAAGTCGTTTCTCAAGAAAATTCACCACAAATCAAATTTTTCTTTAAGACTATCACTGCTTACAGTTAAGTCTATATATTGAAAGTAATCAAATGTTTTAATACGAAGTCCTCTTCCAGAAAAACTCACCACAAATTAAAATTTTCTTTAAAATTATCACTGCTTGCAGGTATGTATTTACAATTAAAGTAATCAATTGATTTAGTACGAAGTCCTCTTTCAGAAAAACTCACCACGAATTGAAATGTTCTTTAAAATTATCACTGCTTGCAGGTAAGTATTTACAATTAAATTAATCAATTGATTTTAATACGACGTCTGCTTTCAGAAAATTCACCACAAATTGAAATTTTCTTTAAAATTATCACTGCTTGCAGGTATGTATTTACAATTAAAGTAATCAATTGATTTTAATACGAAGTCTGCTTTCAGAAAAATTCACCACAAATTGCCAATTTCTTTAATATTATCACTGCTTGCAGGTAAAACTTTACAATGAAAGTAATCAAATGATTTAATACGAATTCCTCTTTCAAGAAAATTCAGCACAAATTGAAATTTTCTTTTAAATTTTCACTGCTTGCATACGTATCTGATGAAAGTAATCAAATGATTTAATATGAAGTCGTTTCTCAGGAAAATTCACCACAAATCAAATTTTTCTTTAAGACTATCACTGCTTCCATTTAAGTCTATATATTGAAAGTAATCAAATGTTTTAATACGAAGTCCTCTTCCAGAAAAACTCACCACAAATTAAAATTTTCTTTAAAATTATCACTGCTTGCAGATAAGTATTTACAATTAAATTAATCAATTGATTTTAATACGACGTCTGCTTTCAGAAAATTCACCACTAATTGAAATTTTCTTTAAAATTATCACTGCTTGCAGGTATGTATTTACAATTAAATTAATCAATTGATTTTAATACGAAGTCTGCTTTCAGAAAAATTCAACACAAATTGCCAATTTCTTTAAAATTATCACTGCTTGCAGGTAAAACTTTACAATGAAAGTAATCAAATGATTTAATACGAATTCCTCTTTCAAGAAAATTCAGCACAAATTGAAATTATCTTTTACATTTTCACTGCTTGCATGTAAACGTATCAGATAAAAGTAATCAAATGATTTAATATGAAGTCGGTTCTCAGGAAAATTCACCACAAATCAAATTTTTCTTTAAGACTATCACTGCTTCCAGTTAAGTCTATATACTGAAAGTCATCAAATGTTTTAATACGAAGTCCTCTTCCACGAAAAGTTACCACAAATTGAAATTTTCTTTAAAATTATCACTGCTTGCAGGTAAATCTCTACAATGAAAGTAATCGAATAATTTAATAAGAAGTTCTCTTTCAGAAATTTCACCACAAATTGAAATTTTCATTAAAATTATCACTGCTTGCAGATAAGTATTTACAAGTAAAGTAATCAATTGATTTTAATACGAAGTCTGCTTTCAGAAAAATTCACCACAAATTGCCAATTTCTTTCAAATTATCACTGCTTGCAGGTAAAACTTTACAATGAAAGTAATCAAATGATTTAATTCGAATTCCTCTTTCAAGAAAATTCAGCACAAATTGAAATTTTCTTTTAAATTTTCACTGCTTGCATGTAAACGTATCTGATGAATGTAATCAAATGATTTAATATGAAGTCGTTTCTCAAGAAAATTCACCACAAATCAAATTTTTCTTTAAGACTATCACTGCTTCCAGTTAAGTCTATATATTGAAAGTAATCAAATGTTTTAATACGAAGTCCTCTTCCAGAAAAACTCACCACAAATTAAAATTTTCTTTAAAATTATCACTGCTTGCAGGTATGTATTTACAATTAAAGTAATCAATTGATTTAACACGAAGTCCTCTTTCAGAAAAACTCACCACGAATTGAAATGTTCTTTAAAATTATCACTGCTTGCAGGTAAGTATTTACAATTAAATTAATCAATTGATTTTAATACGACGTCTGCCTTCAGAATGTTCACGACAAATTGAAATTTTCTTTAAAATTATCACTGCTTGCAGGTATGTATTTACAATTAAGGTAATCAATTGATTTTAATACGAAGTCTGCTTTCAGAAAAATTCACCACAAATTGCCAATTTCTTTAAAATTATCACTGCTTGCAGGTAAAACTTTACAATGAAAGTAATCAAATGATTTAATACAAATTCCTCTTTCAAGAAAATTCAGCACAAATTGAAATTTTCTTTTAAATTATCACTACTTGCATGTAAGCGTATCTGATGAAAGTAATCAATTGATTTAATACGAAGTCCTCTTTCAGAAAAACTCACCACGAATTGAAATATTCTTTAAAATTATCACTGCTTGCAGATATGTCTATACAATGAAAGTAATCAAATGATTTAATAAGAAGTCCACTTTCAGGAAAATTTATCCCAAATTGAAATTTCCTTTAAAATTATCACTGCTTGCAGGTAAGTATTTACAATTAAATTAATCAAATGATTTTAATACGACGTCTGCTTTCAGAAAATTCACCACAAATTGAAATTTTCTTTAAAATTATCACTGCTTGCAGGTATGTATTTACAATTAAAGTAATCAATTGATTTTAATACGTAGCCTGCTTTCAGAAAAATTCACCACAAATTGCCAATTTCTTTAAAATTATCACTGCTTGCAGGTAAAACTTTACAATGAAAGTAATCAAATGATTTAATACGAATTCCTATTTCACGAAAATTCAGCACAAATTGAAATTTTCTTTTAAATTTTCACTGCCTGCATGTAAACGTATCTGATGAAAGTAATCAAATGATTTAATATGAAGTCGTTTCTCAGGAAAACTCACCACAAATCAAATTTTTCTTTAAGAATATCACTGCTTCCAGTTAAGTCTATATATTGAAAGTAATCAAATGTTTTAATACGAAGTCCTCTTTCAGGCAAAGTTACCACAAATTGAAATTTTCTTTAAAATTATCACTGCTTGCAGGTAAGTATTTACAATTAAATTAATCAATTGATTTTAATACGAAGTCTGCTTTCAGAAAAATTCACCATAAATTGTCAATTTCTTTAAAATTATCACTGCTTGCAGGTAAAACTTTACAATGAAAGTAATCAAATGATTTAATACGAATTCCTCTTTCAAGAAAATTCAGCACAAATTGAAATTTTCTTTTAAATTTTCACTGCTTGCATGTAAACTTATCTGATGAAAGTAATCAAATGATTTAATATGAAGTCGTTTCTCAAGAAAATTCACCACAAATCGAATTTTTCTTTAAGACTATCATTGCTACCAGTTACGTCTATATATTGAAAGTAATCAAATGTTTTAATACGAAGTCCTGTTCCAGAAAAACTCACCACAAATTAAAATTTTCTTTAAAATTATCACTGCTTGCAGGTATGTATTTACAATTAAAGTAATCAATTGATTTAATACGAAGTCCTCTTTCAGATAAACTCACCACAAATTGCCAATTTCTTTAAAATAATCACTGCTTGCAGATAAGTCTATACAATGAAAGTAATCAAATGATTTAATACGAATTCCTATTTCACGAAAATTCAGCACAAATTGCAATTTTCTTTTAAATTTTCACTGCTTGACTGTAAACCAATCTGATAAAAGTAATCAAATGATTTAATATGAAGTCGTTTCTCAGAAAAAATTCAACACAAATCAAATTTTTCTTTAAGGATATCACTGCATCCAGTTAAGTATATATATTGAAAGTAATCAAATGTTTTAATACGAAGTGTTGTTCCACGAAAAGTTACCACAAATTGAAATTTTCTTTAAAATTATCACTGCTTGCAGGTAAGTATTTACAATTAAATTAATCAATTGATTTTAATACGAAGTCTGCTTTCAGAAAAATTCACCATAATTTGTCAATTTCTTTAAAATTATCACTGCTTGCAGGTAAAACTTTACAATGAAAGTAATCAAATGATTTAATACGAATTCCTCTTTCAAGAAAATTCAGCACAAATTGAAATTTTCTTTTAAAATTTCACTGCTTGCATGTAAACGTATCTGATGAAAGTAATCAAATGATTTAATATGAAGTCGTTTCTCAAGAAAATTCACCACAAGTCAAATTTTTCTTTAAGACTATCACTGCTTCCAGTTAAGTCTATATATTGAAAGTAATCAAATGTTCTAATACGAAGTCCTCTTCCAGAAAAACTCACCACAAATTAAAATTTTCTTTAAAATTATCACTGCTTGCAGGTATGTATTTACAATTAAAGAAATCAATTGATTTAATACGAAGTCCTCTTTCAGAAAAACTCACCACGAATTGAAATGTTCTTTAAAATTATTACTGCTTGCAGGTAAGTATTTACAATTAAATTAATCAATTGATTTTAATACGACGTCTGCTTTCAGAAAATTCACCACAAATTGAAATTTTCTTTAAAATTATCACTGCTTGCAGGTATGTATTTACAATTAAAGTAATCAATTGATTTTAATACGAAGTCTGCTTTCAGAAAAATTCACCACAAATTGCCAATTTCTTTAAAATTATCACTGCTTGCAGGTAAAACTTTACAATGAAAGTAATCAAATGATTTAATACGAATTCCTCTTTCAAGAAAACTCACCGCAAATTGAAATTTTCTTTTAAATTATCACTGCTTGCATGTAAGCGTATCTGATGAAAGTAATCAAATGATTTAATATGAAGTCGTTTCTCAGGAAAATTCACCACAAATCAAATTTTTCTTTAAGATTATCACTGCTTCCAGTTAAGTCTATATGTTGAAAGTAATCAAATGTTTTAATACGAAGTCCTCTTTCAGGCAAAGTTACCACAAATTGAAATTTTCTTTAAAATTATCACTGCTTGCAGGTAAGTATTTACAATTAAATTAATCAATTGATTTTAATACGAAGTCTGCTTTCAGAAAAATTCACCACAAATTGCCAATTTCTTTAAAATTATCACTGCTTGCAGGTAAAACTTTACAATGAAAGTAATCAAATGATTTAATACGAATTCCGCTTTCAAGAAAATTCAGCACAAATTGAAATTTTCTTTTAAATTATCACTACTTGCATGTAAGCGTATCTGATGAAAGTAATCAATTGATTTAATACGAAGTCCTCTTTCAGAAAAACTCACCACGGATTGAAATATTCTTTAAAATTATCACTGCTTGCAGATATGTCTATACAATGAAAGTAATCAAATGATTTAATACGAATTCCTCTTTCAAGAAAATTCAGCACAAATTGAAATTTTCTTTTAAAATTTCACTGCTTGCATGTAAACTTATCTGATGAAAGTAATCAAATGATTTAATATGAAGTCGTTTCTCAAGAAAATTCACCACAAATCAAATTTTTCTTTAAGACTATCACTGCTTCCAGTTAAGTCTATATATTGAAAGTAATCAAATGTTTTAATACGAAGTCCTCTTCCAGAAAAACTCACCACAAATTAAAATTTTCTTTAAAATTATCACTGCTTGCAGGTATGTATTTACAATTAAAGTAATCAATTGATTTATTACGAAGTCCTCTTTCAGAAAAACTCACCACGAATTGAAATGTTCTTTAAAATTATCACTGCTTGCAGGTAAGTATTTACAATTAAGTTAATCAATTGATTTTAATACGACGTCTGCTTTCAGAAAATTCACCACAAATTGAAATTTTCTTTAAAATTATCACTGCTTGCAGGTATGTATTTACAATTAAAGTAATCAATTGATTTTAATACGAAGTCTGCTTTCAGAAAAATTCACCACAAATTGCCAATTGCTTTAATATTATCACTGCTTGCAGGTAAAACTTTACAATGAAAGTAATCAAATGATTTAATACGAATTCCTATTTCAAGAAAATTCAGCACAAATTGAAATTTTCTTTTAAATTTTCACTGCTTGCATGTAAACGTATCTGATGAAAGTAATCAAATGATTTAATATGAAGTCGTTTCTCAGGAAAATTCACCACAAATCACATTTTTCTTTAAGACTATCACTGCTTCCATTTAAGTCTATATATTGAAAGTAATCAAATGTTTTAATACGAAGTCCTCTTCCAGAAAAACTCACCACAAATTAAAATTTTCTTTAAAATTATCACTGCTTGCAGATAAGTATTTACAATTAAATTAATCAATTGATTTTAATACGACGTCTGCTTTCAGAAAATTCACCACTAATTGAAATTTTCTTTAAAATTATCACTGCTTGCAGGTAAGTATTTACAATTAAAGTAATCAATTGATTTTAATACGAAGTCTGCTTTCAGAAAAATTCACCACAAATTGCCAATTTCTTTAAAATTATCACTGCTTGCAGGTAAAACTTTACAATGAAAGTAATCAAATGATTTAATACGAATTCCTCTTTCAAGAAAATTCAGCACAAATTGAAATTATCTTTTACATTTTCACTGCTTGCATGTAAACGTATCAGATAAAAGTAATCAAATGATTTAATATGAAGTCGTTTCTCAGGAAAATTCACCACAAATCAAATTTTTCTTTAAGACTATCACTGCTTCCAGTTAAGTCTATATACTGAAAGTAATCAAATGTTTTAATACGAAGTCCTCTTCTACGAAAAGTTACCACAAATTGAAATTTTCTTTAAAATTATCACTGCTTGCAGGTAAATCTCTACAATGAAAGTAATCGAATAATTTAATACGAAGTTCTCTTTCAGAAATTTCACCACAAATTGAAATTTTCTTTAAAATTATCACTGCTTGCAGATAAGTATTTACAAGTAAAGTAATCAATTGATTTTAATACGAAGTCTGCTTTCAGAAAAATTCACCACAAATTGCCAAAATCTTTCAAATTATCACTGCTTGCAGGTAAAACTTTACAATGAAAGTAATCAAATGATTTAATTCGAATTCCTCTTTCAAGAAAATTTAGCACAAATTGAAATTTTCTTTTAAATTTTCACTGCTTGCATGTAAACGTATCTGATGAATGTAATCAAATGATTTAATATGAAGTCGTTTCTCAAGAAAATTCGCCACAAATCAAATTTTTCTTTAAGACTATCACTGCTTCCAGTTAAGTCTATATATTGAAAGTAATCAAATGTTTTAATACGTAGTCCTCTTCCAGAAAAACTCACCACAAATTAAAATTTTCTTTAAAATTATCACTGCTTGCAGGTATGTATTTACAATTAAAGTAATCAATTGATTTAACACGAAGTCCTCTTTCAGAAAAACTCACCACGAATTGAAATGTTCTTTAAAATTATCACTGCTTGCAGGTAAGTATTTACAATTAAATTAATCAATTGATCTTAATACGACGTCTGCTTTCAGAAAATTCACCACAAATTGAAATTTTCTTTAAAATTATCACTGCTTGCAGGTATGTATTTACAATTAAAGTAATCAGTTGATTTTAATACGAAGTCTGCTTTCAGAAAAATTCAACACAAATTAAAAATTTCTTTACAATTGAAAGTAATCAAATGATTTAATACGAATTCCTCTTTCAAGAAAATTCAGAACAAATTGAAATTTTCTTTTAAATTATCACTGCTTGCATGTAATTGTATCTGATGAAAGTAATCAATTGATTTAATACGAAGTCCTCTTTCAGAAAAACTCACCACGAATTGAAATTTTCTTTAAAATTATCACTGCTTGCAGATAAGTCTATACAATGAAAGTAATCAAATGATATAATACGAAGTCCACTTTCAGGAAAATTTATCCCAAATTGAAATTTTCTTTAAAATTATCACTGCTTGCAGGTAAGTATTTACAATTAAATTAATCAATTGATTTTAATACGACGTCTGCCTTCAGAATGTTCACGACAAATTGAAATTTTCTTTAAAATTATCACTGCTTGCAGGTATGTATTTACAATTAAGGTAATCAATTGATTTTAATACGAAGTCTGCTTTCAGAAAAATTCACCACAAATTGCCAATTTCTTTAAGATTATCACTGCTTGCAGGTAAAACTTTACAATGAAAGTAATCAAATGATTTAATACGAATTCCTCTTTCAAGAAAACTCACCGCAAATTGAAATTTTCTTTTAAATTATCACTGCTTGCATGTAAGCGTATCTGATGAAATTAATCAATTGTTTTAAAACGACTTCCTCTGTCAGAACAATTCACCGCAAATTGAAATTTTCTTTAAAATTAGCACTGCTTGCAGGTAAGTCTATACAATGAAGTAATCAAGTGATTTCAATACGAAGTCTTCTTTCAGGAAAATTCACCACAAATTGAAATTTTCTTTTAAATTTTCACTGCTTGCATGTAAACGTATCTGATGAAAGTAATCAAATGATTTAATATGAAGTCGTTTCTCAGGAAAATTCACCACAAATCAAATTTTTCTTTAAGACTATCACTGCTTCCAGTTAAGTCTATATGTTGAAAGTAATCAAATGTTTTATTACGAAGTCCTCTTTCAGGCAAATTTACCACAAATTGAAATTTTCTTTAAAATTATCACTGCTTGCAGGTAAGTATTTACAATTAAATTAATCAATTGATTTTAATACGAAGTCTGCTTTCAGAAAAATTCACCACAAATTGCCAATTTCTTTAAAATTATCACTGCTTGCAGGTAAAACTTTACAATGAAAGTAATCAAATGATTTAATACGAATTCCTCTTTCAAGAAAACTCACCGCAAATTGAAATTTTCTTTTAAATTATCACTGCTTGCATGTAAGCGTATCTGATGAAAGTAATCAATTGTTTTAAAACGACTTCCTCTGTCAGAACAATTCACCGCAAATTGAAATTTTCTTGAAAATTAGCACTGCTTGCAGGTAAGTCTATACAATGAAGTAATCAAGTGATTTCAATACGAAGTCTTCTTTCAGGAAAATTCACCACAAATTGAAATTTTCTTTTAAATTTTCACTGCTTGCAGGTAAGCATTTACAATTAAAGTAAACAATTGATTTTAATACGAAGTCTGCTTTCAGAAAAATTCACCAAAAATTGCAAATTTCTTTAAAACTGAAAGTAATCAAATGATTTAATACGAATACCTCTTTCAATAAAATTCAGAACAAATTGAAATTTTCTTTTAAATTATCACTGCTTGCATGTAAGCGTATCTGATGAAAGTAATCAATTGATTTAATACGAAGTGCTCTTTCAGAAAAACTCACCACGAATTGAAATATTCTTTAAAATTATCACTGCTTGCAGATAAGTCTATACAATGAAAGTAATCAAATGATTTAATACGAAGTCCACTTTCAGGAAAATTTATCCCAAATTGAAATTTTCTTTAAAATTATCGCTGCTTGCAGGTAAGTATTTACAATTAAATTAATCAATTGATTTTAATACGACGTCTGCTTTCAGAAAATTCACGACAAATTCAAATTTTCTTTAAAATTATCACTGCTTGCAGGTAAAACTTTACAATTAAAGTAATCAAATGATTTAATACGAATTCCTCTTTCAAGAAAATTCAGCACAAATTGAAATTTTCTTTTAAATTTTCACTGCTTGCAGATAAGTCTATACAATGAAAGTAATCAAATGATTTAATACGAAGTCCACTTTCAGGAAAATCTATCCCAAATTGAAATTTTCTTTAAAATTATCACTGCTTGCAGGTAAGTATTTACAATTAAATTAATCAATTGTTTTAACACGACGTCTGCTTTCAGAAAATTCACGACAAATTGAAATTTTCTTTAAAATTATTACTGCTTGCAGGTATGTATTTACAATAAAAGTAATTAATTGATTTTAATACGAAGTCCACTTTCAGGAAAATTTATCCCAAATTGAAATTTCCTTTAAAATTATCACTGCTTGCAGGAAAGTATTTACAATTAAATTAATCAATTGCTTTTAATACGACATCTGCTTTCAGAAAATTCACCACAAATTGAAATTTTCTTTAAAATTATCACTGCTTGCAGGTATGTATTTACAATTAAAGTAATCAATTGATTTTAATACGAACCCTGCTTTTAGAAAAATTCACCACAAATTGCAAATTTCTTTAAAATTATCACTGCTTGCAGGTAAAACTTTACAATGAAAGTAATCAAATGATTTAATATGAAATCGTTTCTCAGTAAAATTCACCACAAATTAAAATTTTCTTTAAGGCTATCACTGCTTCCAGGTAAGTCTACATAATGAAAGTAATCAAATATTTTAATACGAAGTCCTCTTCCAGGAAAAGTTACAATAAATTGAAATTTTCTTTAAAATTATCACTGCTTGCAGGTAAGTCTCTACAATGAAAGTAATCTCTTTCAGAAATTTCACCACAAATTGAAATTTTCTTTAAAATTATCACTGCTTGCAGGTAAGTATTTACAATTAAAGTAAAACAATTGATTTTAATGCGAAGTCTGCTTTCAGAAAAATTCACCACAAATTGCAAATTTCTTTAAAATTATCACTACTTGCAGGTAAAACTTTACAATGAAAGTAATCAAATGATTTAATACGAATTCCTCTTTCAAGAAAATTCAGCACAAATTGAAATTTTCTTTTAAATTTTCACTGCTTGCATGTAAACGTATCTAACGAAAGTAATCAAATGCTTTAATATGAAGTCGTTTCTCAGGAAAATTCACCACAAATCAAATTTTTCCTTAAGACTATCACTGCTTCAAGTTAAGTCTATATATTGAAAGTAATCAAATGTTTTAATACGAAGTCCTCTTCCAGAAAAACTCACCACAAATTAAAATTTTCTTTAAAATTATCACTGCTTGCAGGTATGTATTTACAATTAAAGTAATCAGTTGATTTAATACGAAGTCCTCTTTCAGAAAAACTCACCACGAATTGAAATGTTCTTTAAAATTATCACAGCTTGCAGGTAAGTATTTACAATTAAATTAATCAATTGATTTTAATACGACCTCTGCTTTCAGAAAATTCACCACAAATTGAAATTTTCTTTAAAATTATCACTGCTTGCAGGTATGTATTTACAATTAAAGTAATCAATTGATTTTAATACGAAGCCTGCTTTCAGAAAAATTCACCACAAATTGCCAATTTCTTTAAAATTATCACTGCTTGCTGGTAAAACTTTACAATGAAAGTAATCAAATGATTTAATACGAATTCTTCTTTCAAGAAAATTCAGCACAAATAGAAATTTTCTTTTAAATTTTCACTGCTTGCATGTAAACGTATCTGATGAAAGTAATCAAATGATTTAATATGAAGTCGTTTCTCAGGAAAATTCACCACAAATCAAACTTTTCTTTAAGGCTATCACTGCTTCCAGTTAACTCTATATATTGAAAGTATTCAAATGTTTTAATACGAAGTGCTCTTTCAGGCAAAGTTACCACAAATTGAAATTTTCTTTAAAATTATCACTGCTTGCAGGTACGTCTCTACAATGAAAGTAATCGAATAACTTAATACGAAGTTCTCTTTCAGAAATTTCACCACAAATTGAAATTTTCTTTAAAATTATCACTGCTTGCAGGTAAGTATTTACAATTAAATTAATCAATTGATTTTAATATGACGTCTGCTTTCAGAAAATTCACCGCAAATTGAAATTTTCTTTAAAATTATCACTGCTTCCAGGTATGTATTTACAATTAAAGTAATCAATTGGTTTTAATACGAAGTATGCTTTCAAAAAATTCCCCAGAAATTGCCAATTTCTTTAAAATTATCACTGCTTGCAGGTAAAACTTTACAATGAAAGTAATCAAATGATTTAATACGAATTCCTCTTTCAGGAAAATTCAGCACAATTTGAAATTATCTTTTAAATTATCACTGCTTGCATGTAAGCGTATCTGATGAAAGTAATCAATTGATTTAATACGAAGTCCTATTTCAGAAAAACTCACCACGAATTGAAATATTCTTTAAAATTATCACTGCTTGCAGATAAGTCTACAGAATGAAAGTAATCAAATGATTTAATACGAAGTGCTCTTGCAAAAAAATTCACCACAAAATGAAATTTTCTTTAAAATTATCACTGCATGCAGGTAATTCTTGACAATGATGGTAATCAAATGATCTAATACGAAGTCCTCTTCCAGGAAAATTTACCATAAATTGAAATTTTCTTTCAAATTATCACTGCTTACAAGTAAGTCTATATAAAGAAAGTAATCAATTGATTTAATACGAAGTCCTCTTCCAGAAAAACTTACCACAAATTGAAATATTCTTTAAAATTATCACTGCTTGCATGTAAGCGTATTTGATGAAAGTATTCAGTTGATTTAATACGAAGTCCTGTTTCAGAAAAACTCACCACGAATTGAAATATTCTTTAAAATTATCAGTGCTTGCAGATAAGTCTATACAATGAAAGTAATCACATGATTTAATACGAAGTCCACTTTCAGGAAAATTTATCCCAAATTGAAATTTCCTTTAAAATTATCACTGCTTGCAGGAAAGTATTTACAATTAAATTAATCAATTGATTTTAATACGACGTCTGCTCTCAGAGAATTCACCACAAATTGAAATTTTCTTTAAAATTATCACTGCTTGCAGGTATGTATTTACAATTAAAGTAATCAATTGATTTTAATACGAACCCTGCTTTCAGAAAAATTCACCACAAATTGCCAATTTCTTTAAAATTGTCACTGTTTGCAGGTAAAACTTTACAATGAAAGTAATCAAATGATTTAATTTGAAGTCGATTCTCAGTAAAATTCACCACAAATTAAAATTTTCTTTAAGGCTATCACTGCTTCCCGGTAAGTCTATATAATGAAAGTAATCAAATGTTTTAATACGAAGTCCTCTTCCAGGAAAAGTTACCATAAATTGAAATTTCCTTTAAAATTATCACTGCTTGCAGGTAAGTCTCTACAATGAAAGTAATCGAATAATTTAGTACGAAGTTCTCTTTCAGAAATTTCACCACAAATTGAAATTTTCTTTAAAATTATCACTGCTTGCAGGTAAGTATTTGCAATTAAAGTAATCAATTGATTTTAATGTGAAATCTGCTTTCAGAAAAATTCACCACAAATTGCAAATTTCTTTAAAATTATCACTGCTTGCAGGTAAAACTTTACAATGAAAGTAATCAAATGATTTAATACGAATTCCTCTTTCAAGAAAATTCAGCACAAATTGAAATTTTCTTTTAAATTTTCACTGCATGCATGTAAACGTATCTGATGATTTAATATGAAGTCGTTCCTCAAGAAAATTCACCACAAATCAAATTTTTCTTTAAGACTATCACTGCTTCCAGCTAAGTCTATATATTGAAAGTGATCAAATGTTTTAATACGAAGTCCTCTTTCAGGCAAAGTTTCCACAAATTGAAATTTTCTTTAAAATTATCACTGCTTGCAGGTAAGTCTCTACAATGAAAGTTCTCTTTCAGAAATTTCACCACGAATTGAAATGTTCTTTAAAATTATCACTGCTTGCAGGTAAGTATTTACAATTAAATTAATCAATTGATTTTAATACGACGTCTGCTTTCAGAAAATTCACCACAAATTGAAATTTTCTTTAAAATTATCACTGCTTGCAGGTATGTATTTACAATTAAAGTAATCAATTGATTTTAATACGAAGTCTGCTTTCAGAAAAATTCACCACAAATTGCCAATTTCTTTAAAATAATCACTGCTTGCAGGTAAAACTTTACAATGAAAGTAATCAAATGATTTAATACGAATTCCTCTTTCAAGAAAATTCAGCACAAATTGAAATTTTCTTTTAAATTTTCACTGCTTGCATGTAAACGTATCTAACGAAAGTAATCAAATGCTTTAATATGAAGTCGTTTCGCAAGAAAATTCACCACAAATCAAATTTTTCCTTAAGACTATCACTGCTTCAAGTTAAGTCTATATACTGAAAGTAATCAAATGTTTAATACGAAGTCCTCTTTCAGGCAAAGTTACCACAAATTGAAATTTTCTTTAAAATTATCACTGCTTGCAGGTAAGTCTCTACAATGAAAGTAATCGAATAATTTAATACGAAGTTCTCTTTCAGAAATTTCACCACAAATTGAAATTTTCTTTAAAATTATCACTGCTTGCAGGTAAGTCTCTACAATGAAAGTAATCGAATAATTTAGTACGAAGCTCTCTTTCAGAAATTTCACCACAAATTGAAATTTTCTTTAAAATTATCACTGCTTGCAGGTAAGTATTTACAATTAAAGTAATCAATTGATTTTAATGTGAAATCTGCTTTCAGAAAAATTCACCACAAATTGCAAATTTCTTTAAAATTATCACTGCTTGCAGGTAAAACTTTACAATGAAAGTAATCAAATGATTTAATACGAATTCCTCTTTCAAGAAAATTCAGCACAAATTGAAATTTTCTTTTAAATTTTCACTGCTTGCATGTAAACGTATCTGATGAAAGTAATCAAATGATTTAATATGAAGTCGTTTCTCAAGAAAATTCACCACAAATCAAATTTTTCTTTAAGGCTATCACTGCTTCCAGTTAAGTCTATATATTGAAAGTAATCAAATGTTTTAATACGAAGTCCTCTTGCAGGAAAACTCACCACAAATTAAAATTTTCTTTAAAATTATCACAGCTTGCAGGTATGTATTTACAATTAAAGTAATCAATTGATTTAATACGAAGTCCTCTTTCAGAAAAACTCACCACGAATTGAAATGTTCTTTAAAATTATCACTGCTTGCAGGTAAGTATTTACAATTAAATTAATCAATTGATTTTAATACGACGTCTGCTTTCAGAAAATTCACCACAAATTGAAATTTTCTTTAAAATTTTGACTGCTTGCAGGTATGTACTTACAATTAAAGTAATCAATTGATTTTAATACGAAGTCTGCTTTCAGAAAAATTCACCACAAATTGCCAATTTCTTTAAAATTATCACTGCTTGCAAGTAAAACTTTACAATGAAAGTAATCAAATGATTTAATACGAATTCCTCTTTCAAGAAAATTCAGCACAAATTGAAATTTTCTTTTAAATTTTCACTGCTTGCATGTAAACGTATCTCATGAAAGTAATCAAATGATTTAATATGAAGTCGTTCCTCAGGAAAATTCACCACAAATCAAATTTTTCTTTAAGACTATCACTGCTTCATGTTAAGTCTATATATTGAAAGTAATCAAATGTTTTAATACGAAGTCCTCTTTCAGGCAAACTTACCACAATTTGAAATTTTCTTTAAAATTATCACTGCTTGCAGGTAAGTATTTACAATTAAATTAATCAATTGATTTTAATACGACGTCTGCTTTCAGAAAATTCACCACAAATTGAAATTTTCTTTAAAATTGTCACTGCTTGCAGGTATGTATTTACAATTAAAGTAATCAATTGATTTTAATACGAGGTATGCTTTCAGAAAAATTCACCACAAATTGCCAATTTCTTTAAAATTATCACTGCTTGCAGGTAAAACTTTTCAGTGAAAGTAATCAAATGATTTAATGCGAATTCCTCTTTCAGGAAAATTCAGCACAATTTGAAATTTTCTTTTAAATTATCACTGCTTGCATTTAAGCGTATCTGATGAAAGTAATCAATTGATTTAATACGAAGTCCTCTTCCAGAAAAACTTACCACAAATTGAAATATTCTTTAGAATTATCTCTGCTTGCATGTAAGCGTATCTGATGAAAGTAATCAATTGATTTAATACGAAGTCCTCTTTCAGAAAAACTCACCACGGATTGAAATATTCTTTAAAATTATCACTGCCTGCAGATAAGTCGATACATTGAAAGTAATCAAATGATTTAATACGAAGTCCACTTTCAGGAAAATTTATCCCAAATTGAAATTTTCTTTAAAATTATCACTGCTTTCAGGTAAGTCTATACAATGAAAGTAATCAAGTGATTTCAATACGAAGTCTTCTTTCAGGAATATTCACCACAAATTGAAATTTTCTTTACAATTATCACTGCTTGCAGGTAAGTATTTACAATTAAAGTAATCAATTGATTTTAGAACGAAGTCTGCTTTTAGAAAAATTCACCAAAATTGCAAATTTCTTTAAAATTATCACTGCTTGCAGGTAAGTATTTACAATTAAAGTAATCAATTGATTTTAATACGAAGCCTGCTTTCAGAAAAATTCACCACAAATTGCAAATTTCTTTAAAATTATCACTGCATGCAGGTAGTTCTTGACAATGAAGGTAATCAAATGATCTAATACCAAGTCCTTTTTCAGGAAAATTTACCATAAATTGAAATTTTCTTTCAAATTATCAGTGCTTACAAGTAAGTCTATATAATGAAAGTAATCAATTGATTTAATACGAAGTCCTCTTCCAGAAAAACTTACCACAAATTGAAATATTCTTTAGAATTATCTCTGCTTGCATGTAAGCGTATCTGATGAAAGTAATCAATTGATTTAATACGAAGTCCTCTTTCAGAAAAACTCACCACGGATTGAAATATTCTTTAAAATTATCACTGCCTGCAGATAAGTCTATATATTGAAAGTAATCAAATGATTTAATACGAAGTCCACTTTCAGGAAAATTTATTCCAAATTGAAATTTTCTTTAAAATTATCACTGCTTGCAGGTAAGTATTTACAATTAAATTAATCAATTGATTTTAATACGACGTCTGCTTTCAGAAAATTCACCACAAATTGAAATTTTCTTTAAAATTATCACTGCTTGCAGGTATGTATTTACAATTAAAGTAATTAATTGATTTTAATACGAAGTCTGCTTTCAGAAAAATTCACCACAAATTGCCAATTTCTTTAAAATTATCACTGCTTGCAGGTAAAACTTTACAATGAAAGTAATCAAATGGTTTAATACGAATTCCTCTTTCAAGAAAATTCAGCACAAATTGAAATTTTCTTTTAAATTATCACTGCTTGCATGTAAGCGTATCTGATGAAAGTAATCAATTGATTTAATACGAAGTCCTCTTTCAGAAAAACTCACCACGAATTGAAATTTTCTTTAAGATTATCACTGCTTGCATATAAGTCTATAGAATGAAAGTAATCAAATTATTTAATACGAAGTCCTCTTTCAGGAAAATTTATCCCAAATTGAAATTTCCTTTAAAATTATCACTGCTTGCAGGAAAGTATTTACAATTAAATTAATCAATTGATTTTAATACGACGTCTGCTTTCAGAAAATTCACCACAAATTGAAATTTTCTTTAAAATTATCACTGCTTGCAGGTATGTATTTACAATTAAAGTAATCAATTGATTTTAATACGAACCCTGCTTTCAGAAAAATTCACCACAAATTTCCAATTTCTTTCAAACTATCACTACTTGCAGGTAAAACTTTACAATGAAAGTAATCAAATGATTTAATATGAAGTCGTTTCTCAGTAAAATTCACCACAAATTAAAATTTTCTTTAAGGCTATCACTGCTTCCAGGTAAGTCTATATAATGAAAGTAATCAAATGTTTTAATACGAAGTCCTCTTCCAGGAAAAGTTACCATAAATTGAAATTTCCTTTTAAATTATCACTGCTTGCATGTAAGCGTATCTGATGAAAGTAATCAATTGATTTAATACGAAGTCCTCTTTCAGAAAAACTCACCACGAATTGAAATTTCCTTTAAGATTATCACTGCTTGCATATAAGTCTATAGAATGAAAGTAATCAAATGATTTAATACGAAGTCCACTTTCAGGAAAATTTATCCCAAATTGAAATTTCCTTTAAAATTATCACTGCTTGCAGGAAAGTATTTACAATTAAATTAATCAATTGATTTTAATACGACGTCTGCTTTCAGAAAATTCACCACAAATTGAAATTTCCTTTAAAATTATCACTGCTTGCAGGTATGTATTTACAATTAAAGTAATCAATTGATTTTAATACGAACCCTGCTTTCAGAAAAATTCACCACAAATTTCCAATTTCTTTCAAACTATCACTGCTTGCAGGTAAAACTTTACAATGAAAGTAATCAAATGATTTAATATGAAGTCGTTTCTCAGGAAAATTCACCACAAATCAAATTTTTCTTTAAGACTATCACTGCTTCCAGTTAAGTATATATATTGAAAGTAATCAAATGTTTTAATACGAAGTCCTCTTCCAGAAAAACTCACCACAAATTAAAATTTTCTTTAAAATTATCACTGCTTGCAGGTAAGCGTATCTGATGAAAGTAATCAATTGATTTAATACGAAGTCCTCTTTCAGAAAAACTCACCACGAATTCAAATGTTCTTTAAAATTATCACTGCTTGCAGGTAAGTATTTACAATTAAATTAATCAATTGATTTTAATACGACGTCTGCTTTCCGAAAATTCACCAAAAATTGAAATTTTCTTTAAAATTATCACTGCTTGCAGGTAGGTAAGTATTTTAAAGTAATCAATTGATTTTAATGCGAATTCTGCTTTCAGAAAAACTCACCACAAATTGCAAATTTCTTTAAAATTATCACTGCTTGCAGGTAGAACTTTACAATGAAAGTAATCAAATGATTTAATATGAATTCCTCTTTCAAGAAAATTCAGCACAAATTGAAATTTTCTTTTAAATTTTCACTGCTTGCATGTAAACGTATCTGATGAAAGTAATCAAATGATTTAATATGAAGTCGTTTCTCAAGAAAATTCACCACAAATCAAATTTTTCTTTAAGACTATCACTGCTTCCAGTTATGTCTATATATTGAAAGTAATCAAATGTTTTAATACGAAGTCCTCTTCCAGAAAACTCACCACAAATTAAAATTTTCTTTATAATTATCACTGCTTGCAGGTAAGCGTATCTGATGAAAGTAATCAATTGATTTAATACGAAGTCCTCTTTCAGAAAAACTCACCACGAATTGAAATATTCTTTACAATTATCACTGCTTGCAGATAAGTCTATACAATGAAAGTAATCTTTCAGTAATTTCACCACAAATTGAAATTTTCTTTAAAATTATCACTGCTTGCAGGTAAGTATTTACAATTGAATTAATCAATTGATTTTAATACGACGTCTGCTTTCAGAAAATTCACCGCAAATTGAAATTTTCTTTAAATTTATCACTGCTTGCAGGTATGTATTTACAATTAAAGTAATCAATTGATTTTAATACGAAGTATGCTTTCAGAAAAATTCACCACAAATTGCCAATTTCTTTAAAATTATCACTGCATGCAGGTAATTCTTGACAATGAAGGTAATCAAATGATCTAATACGAAGTCCCCTTTCAGGAAAATTTACCATAAATTGAAATTTTCTTTCAAATTATCACTGCTTACAAGTAAGTCTATATAATGAAAGTAATCAATTGATTTAATACGAAGTCCTCTTTCAGAAAAACTCACCACGGATTGAAATATTCTTTAAAATTATACCCGCCTGCAGATAAGTCTATACATTGAAAGTAATCAAATGATTTAATACGAAGTCCACTTTCAGGAAAATTTATCCCAAATTGAAATTTTCTTTAAAATTATCACTGCTTGCAGGTAAGTATTTACAATTAAATTAATCAATTGATTTTAGTACGACGTCTGCTTTCAGAAAATGCACGACAAATTGAAATTTTCTTTAAAATTATCACTGCTCGCAGGTAGGTAAATATTTTAAAGTAATCAATTGATTTTAATGCGTATTCTGCTTTCAGAAAAACTCACCACAAATTGCAAATTTCTTTAAAATTATCACTGCTTGCAGGTAGAACTTTACAATGAAAGTAATCAAATGATTTAATATGAATTCCTCTTTCAAGAAAACTTAGGACAAATTGAAATTTTCTTTTAAATTTTCACTGCTTGCATGTAAACGTATCTGATGAAAGTAATCAAATGATTTAATATGAAGTCGTTTCTCAAGAAAATTCACCACAAATCAAATTTTTCTTTAAGACTATCACTGCTTCCAGTTATGTCTATATATTGAAAGTAATCAAATGTTTTAATACGAAGTCCTCTTCCAGAAAACTCACCACAAATTAAAATTTTCTTTAAAATTATCACTGCTTGCAGGTAAGCGTATCTGATGAAAGTAATCAATTGATTTAATACGAAGTAATCTTTCAGAAAAACTCACCACGAATTGAAATATTCTTTACAATTATCACTGCTTGCAGATAAGTCTATACAATGAAAGTAATCTTTCAGTAATTTCACCACAAATTGAAATTTTCTTTAAAATTATCACTGCTTGCAGGTAAGTATTTACAATTGAATTAATCAATTGATTTTAATACGACGTCTGCTTTCAGAAAATTCACAGCAAATTGAAATTTTCTTTAAAATTATCACTGCTTGCAGGTATGTATTTACAATTAAAGTAATCAATTGATTTTAATACGAAGTATGCTTTCAGAAAAATTCACCACAAATTGCCAATTTCTTTAAAATCATCACTGCATGCAGGTAATTCTTGACAATGAAGGTAGTCAAATGATCTAATACGAAGTCCCCTTTCAGGAAAATTTACCATAAATTGAAATTTTCTTTCAAATTATCACTGCTTACAAGTAAGTCTATATAATGAAAGTAATCAATTGATTTAATACGAAGTCCTCTTTCAGAAAAACTCACCACGGATTGAAATATTCTTTAAAATTATCACTGCCTGCAGATAAGTCTATTCATTGAAAGTAATCAAATGATTTAATACGAAGTCCACTTTCAGGAAAATTTATCCCAAATTGAAATTTTCTTTAAAATTATCACTGCTTGCAGGTAAGTATTTACAATTAAATTAATCAATTGATTTTAATACGACGTCTGCTTTCAGAAAATTCACGACAAATTGAAATTTTCTTTAAAATTATCACTGCTTGCAGGTATGTATTTACAATTAAAGTAATCAATTGATTTTAATACGAACCCTGCTTTCAGAAAAATTCACCACAAATTGCCAATTTCTTTCAAACTATCACTGCTTGCAGGTAAAACTTTACAATGAAAGTAATCAAATGATTTAATATGAAGTCGTTTCTCAGTAAAATTCACCACAAATTAAAATTTTCTTTAAGGCTATCACTGCTTCCAGGTAAGTCTATATAATGAAAGTAATCAAATGTTTTAATACGAAGTACTCTTCCAGGAAAAGTTACCATAAATTGAAATATTCTTTAAAATTATCACTGTTTGCATGTAAGCGTATCTGATGAAAGTAATCAATTGATGTAATACGAAGTGCTCTTTCAGAAAAACTCACCACGAGTTGAAGTTTTCTTTAAAATTATCACTGCTTGCAGATAAGTCTATAGAATGAAAGTAATCAAATGATTTAATACGAAGTCCACTTTCAGGAAAATTTATCCCAAATTGAAATTTGCTTTAAAATTATCACTGCTTGCAGGTAAATATTTACAATTAAATTAATCAATTGATTTTAATACGACGTCTGCTTTCAGAAAATTCACGACAAATTGAAATTTTCTTTAAAATTATCACTGCTTGCAGGTATGTATTTACAATTAAAGTAATTAATTGATTTTAATACGAAGTCTGCTTTCAGAAAAATTCACCACAAATTGCCAATTTCTTTAAAATTATCACTGCTTGCAGGTAAAACTTTACAATGAAAGTAATCAAATGATTTAATACGAATTCCTCTTTCAAGAAAATTCAGCACAAATTGAAATTTCCTTTTAAATTATCACTGCTTGCATGTAAGCGTATCTGATGAAAGTAATCAATTGATTTAATACGAAGTCCTCTTTCAGAAAAACTCAACACGAATTGAAATTTTCTTTAAAATTATCACTGCTTGCATATAAGTCTATAGAATGAAAGTAATCAAATGATTTAATACGAAGTCCACTTTCAGGAAAATTTATCACAAATTGAAATTTTCTTTAAAATTATCACTGCTTGCAGGTAAGTATTTACAATTAAAGTAATCAATTGATTTTAATGCGACGTCTGCTTTCAGAACATTCACGACAAATTGAAATTTTCTTTAAAATTATCACTGCTTGCAGGTATGTATTTACAATTAAAGTAATTAATTGATTTTAATACGAAGTCTGCTTTCAGAAAAATTCACCACAAATTGCCAATTTATTTAAAATTATCACAGCTTGCAGGTAAAACTTTACAATGAAAGTAATCAAATGATTTAATACGAATTCCTCTTTCAAGAAAATTCAGCACAAATTGAAATTTCCTTTTAAATTATCACTGCTTGCATGTAAGCGTATCTGATGAAAGTAATCAATTGATTTAATACGAAGTCCTCTTTCAGAAAAACTCACCACGAATTGAAATTTTCTTTAAAATTATCACTGCTTGCATATAAGTCTATAGAATGAAAGTAAGCAAATGATTTAATACGAAGTCCACTTTCAGGAAAATTTATCCCAAATTGAAATTTTCTTTAAAATTAACACTGCTTGCAGGTTAGTATTTACAATTAAAGTAATCAATTGATTTTAATACGAAGTCTGCTTTCAGAAAAATTCACCACAAATTGCAAATTTCTTTAAAATTATAACTGCTTGCAGGTAGAACTTTACAATGAAAGTAATCAAATGATTTAATACGAATTCCTCTTTCAAGAAAGCTCAGCACAAATTGAAATTTTCTTTTAAATTTTCACTGCTTGCATGTAAACGTATCTGATGAAAGTAATCAAATGATTTAATATGAAGTCGTTTCTCTGGAAAATTCACCACAAATCAAATTTTTCTTTAAGACTATCACTGCTTCCAGTTAAGTCTATATATTGAAAGTAATCAAATGTTTTAATACGAAGTCCTCTTCCAGAAAAACTCACCACAAATTAAAATTTTCTTTAAAATTATCACTGCTTGCAAGTATGTATTTACAATTACAGTAATCAATTGATTTTAATACGACGTCTGCTTTCAGAAAATTCACCACAAATTGAAATTTTCTTTAAAATTATCACTGCTTGCAGGTATGTATTTACAATTAAAGTAATCAATTGATTTTAATACGAACCCTGCTTTCAGAAGAATTCACCGCAAATTGCCAATTTCTTTCAAACTATCACTGCTTGCAGGTAAAACTTTACAATGAAAGTAATCAAATGATTTAATATGAAGTCGTTTCTCAGTAAAATTCACCACAAATTAAAATTTTCTTTGAGGCTATCACTGCTTCCAGGTAAGTCTATATAATGAAAATCAAATGTTTTAATACGAAGTCCTATTCCAGGAAAAGTTACCATAAATTGAAATATTCTTTAAAATTATCACTACTTGCATGTAAGCGTATCTGATGAAAGTAATCAATTGATGTAATACGAAGTGCTCTTTCAGAAAAACTCACCACGAATTGGAATTTTCTTTAAAATTATCACTGCTTGCAGATAAGTCTATAGAATGAAAGTAATCAAATGATTTAATACGAAGTCCACTTTCAGGAAAATTTATCCCAAATTGAAATTTTCTTTAAAATTATCACTGCTTGCAGGTAAGTATTTACAATTAAATTAATCAATTGATTTTAATACGACGTCTGCTTTCAGAACATTCACGACAAATTGAAATTTTCTTTAAAATTATCACTGCTTGCAGGTATGTATTTACAATTAAAGTAATTAATTGATTTTAATACGAAGTCTGCTTTCAGAAAAACTCACCACGAATTGAAATTTTCTTTAAAATTATCACTGCTTGCATATAAGTCTATAGAATGAAAGTAATCAAATGATTTAATACGAAGTCCACTTTCAGGAAAATTTATCCCAAATTGAAATTTTCTTTGAAATTATCACTGCTTGCAGGTAAGTATTTACAATTAAAGTAATCAATTGATTTTAATACGAAGTCTGCTTTCAGAAAAATTCACCACAAATTGCATATTTCTTTAAAATTATCACTGCTTGCAGGTAGAACTTTACAATGAAAGTAATCAAATGATTTAATACGAATTCCTCTTTCAAGAAAGCTCAGCACAAATTGAAATTTTCTTTTAAATTTTCACTGCTTGCATGTAAACGTATCTGATGAAAGTAATCAAATGATTTAATATGAAGTCGTTTCTCAGGAAAATTCCCCACAAATCAAATTTTTCTTTAAGACTATCACTGCTTCCAGTTAAGTCTATATATTGAAAGTAGTCAAATGTTTTAATACGAAGTCCTCTTCCAGAAAAACTCACCACAAATTAAAATTTTCTTTAAAATTATCACTGCTTGCAGGTATGTATTTACAATTAAAGTAATCAATTGATTTAATACGAAGTCCTCTTTCAGAAAAACTCACCACGAATTGAAATGTTCTTAAAAATTATCACTGCTTGCAGGTAAGTATTTACAATTAAATTAATCAATTGATTTTAATACGACGTCTGCTTTCAGAAAATTCACCACAAATTGAAATTTTCTTTAAAATTATCACTGCTTGCAGGTAGGTAAGTATTTACAATTAAAGTAATCAATTGATTTTAATGCGAAGTCTGCTTTCAGAAAAATTCACCACAAATTGCAAATTTCTTTAAAATTATCACTGCTTGCAGGTAAAACTTTACAATGAAAGTAATCAAATGATTTAATACGAATTCCTCTTTCAAGAAAATTCAGCACAAATTGAAATTTTCTTTTAAATTTTCACTGCTTGCATGTAAACGTATCTGATGAAAGTAATCAAATGATTTAATATGAAGTCGTTTCTCAAGAAAATTCACCACAAATCAAATTTTTCTTTAAGACTATCACTGCTTCCAGTTATGTCTATATATTGAAAGTAATCAAATGTTTTAATACGAAGTCCTCTTCCAGAAAAACTCACCACAAATTAAAATTTTCTTTACAATTATCACTGCTTGCAGGTATGTATTTACAATTAAAGTAATCAAATGTTTTAATACGAAGTCCTCTTCCAGGCAAAGTTACCACAAATTGAAATTTTCTTTAAAATTATCACTGCTTGCAGGTAAGTCTCTACAATGAAAGTAATCGAATAATTTAATACGAAGTTCTATTTGAGAAATTTCACCACAAATTGAAATTTTCCTTAAAATTATCACTGCTTGCAGGTAAGTATTTACAATTAAAGTAATCAATTGATTTTAATACGAAGTCTGCTTTCAGGAAAATTCACCACAAATTGAAATTTTCTTTAAAATTGTCACTGCTTGCAGGTATGTATTTACAATTAAAGTAGTCAAATGTTTTAATACGAAGTCCTCTTCCAGAAAAACTCACCACAAATTAAAATTTTCTTTAAAATTATCACTGCTTGCAGGTATGTATTTACAATTAAAGTAATCAATTGATTTAATACGAAGTCCTCTTTCAGAAAAACTCACCATGAATTGAAATGTTCTTAAAAATTATCACTGCTTGCAGGTAAGTATTTACAATTAAAGTAATCTATTGATTTTAATACGAAGTCTGCTTTCAGAAAAATTCACCACAAATTGCAAATTTCTTTAAAATTATCACTGCTTGCAGGTAAGTCTATACAATGAAAGTAATCAAATGATTTAATACGAAGTGCTCTTGCAAAAAAATTCACCACAAAATGAAATTATCTTTAAAATTATCACTGCATGCAGGTAATTCTTGACAATGAAGGTAATCAAATGATCTAATACGAAGTTCTCTTCCAAGAAAATTCAGCACAAATTGAAATTTTCTTTTAAATTTTCACTGCTTGCATGTAAACGTATCTGATGAAAGTAATCAAATGATTTAATATGAAGTCGTTTCTCAAGAAAATTCACCACAAATCAAATTTTTCTTTAAGACTATCACTGCTTCCTGTTATGTCTATATATTGAAAGTAATCAAATGTTTTAATACGAAGTCCTCTTCCAGAAAAACTCACCACAAATTAAAATTTTATTTAAAATTATCACTGCTTGCAGGTCAGCGTATCTGATGAAAGTAATCAATTGATTTAATACGAAGTCTTCTTTCAGAAAAACTCACCACGAATTGAAATATTCTTTAAAATTATCACTGCTTGCAGATAAGTCTATACAATGAAAGTAATCGAATAATTTAATACGAAGTCTCTTTCAGTAATTTCACCACAAATTGAAATTTTCTTTAAAATTATCACTGCTTGCAGGTAAGTATTTACAATTGAATTAATCAATTGATTTTAATACGACGTCTGCTTTCAGAAAATTCACCGCAAATTGAAATTTTCTTTAAAATTATCACTGCTTGCAGGTATGTATTTACAATTAAAGTAATCAATTGATTTTAATACGAAGTATGCTTGCAGAAAAATTCACCACAAATTGCCAATTTCTTTAAAATTATCACTGCATGCAGGTAATTCTTGACAATGAAGGTAATCAAATGATCTAATACGAAGTCCTCTTTCAGGAAAATTTACCATAAATTGAAATTTTCTTTCAAATTATCACTGCTTACAAGTAAGTCTATATAATGAAAGTAATCAATTGATTTAATACGAAGTCCTCTTCCAGAAAAACTTACCACAAATTGAAATATTCTTTAAAATTATCTCTGCTTGCATGTAAGCGTATCTGATGAAAGTAATCAATTGATTTAATACGAAGTCCTCTTTCAGAAAAGCTCACCACGAATTCAAATTTTCTTTAAGATTATCACTGCTTGCAAATAAGTCTATAGAATGAAAGTAATCAAATGATTTAATGCGAAGTCCACTTTCAGGAAAATTTATCCCAAATTGAAATTTCCTTTAAAATTATCACTGCTTGCAGGAAAGTATTTACAATTAAATTAATCAATTGATTTTAATACGACGTCTGCTTTCAGAAAATTCACCACAAATTGAAATTTTCTTTGAAATTATCACTGCTTGCAGGTATGTATTTACAATTAAAGTAATCAATTGATTTTAATACGAACCCTGCATTCAGAAGAATTCACCGCAAATTGCCAATTTGTTTCAAACTATCCCTGCTTGCAGGTAAAACTTTACAATGAAAGTAATCAAATGATTTAATATGACGTCGTTTCTCAGTAAAATTCACCACAAAATAAAATTTTCTTTAAGGCTATCACTGCTTCCAGGTAAGTCTATATAATGAAAGTTATCAAATGTTTTAATACGAAGTCCTCTTCCAGGAAAAGTTACCATAAATTAAAATATTCTTTAAAATTAGCACAGCTTGCATGTATGTATTTACAATTAAAGTAATCAAATGTTTTAATACGAAGTCCTCTTCCAGGCAAAGTTACCACAAATTGAAATTTTCTTTAAAATTATCACTGCTTGCAGGTAAGTCTCTACAATGAAAGTAATCGAATAATTTAATACGAAGTTCTATTTGAGAAATTTCACCACAAATTGAAATTTTCCTTAAAATTATCACTGCTTGCAGGTAAGTATTTACAATTAAAGTAATCAATTGATTTTAATACGAAGTCTGCTTTCAGAAAAATTCACCACAAATTGCAAATTTCTTTAAAATTATCACTGCTTGCAGGTAAATCTTTACAATGAAAGCAATCAAATGATTTAATACGAATTCCTCTTTCAAGAAAACTCACCGCAAATTGAAATTTTCTTTAAAATTAGCACTGCTTGCAGGTAAGTCTATACAATGAAAGTTATCAAGTGATTTCAATACGAAGTCTTCTTTCAGGAAAATTCACCACAAATTGAAATTTTCTTTAAAATTGTCACTGCTTGCAGGTAAGTATTTACAATTAAAGTAATCTATTGATTTTAATACGAAGTCTGCTTTCAGAAAAATTCACCACAAATTGCAAATTTCTTTAAAATTATCACTGCTTGCAGGTAAGTCTATACAATGAAAGTAATCAAATGATTTAATACGAAGTGCTCTTGCAAAAAAATTCACCACAAAATGAAATTTTCTTTAAAATTATCACTGCATGCAGGTAATTCTTGACAATGAAGGTAATCAAATGATCTAATACGAAGTCCTCTTTCAAGAAAATTCAGCACAAATTGAAATTTTCTTTTAAATTTTCACTGCTTGCATGTAAACGTATCTGATGAAAGTAATCAAATGATTTAATATGAAGTCGTTTCTCAAGAAAATTCACCACAAATCAAATTTTTCTTTAAGACTATCACTGCTTCCTGTTATTTCTATATATTGAAAGTAATCAAATGTTTTAATACGAAGTCCTCTTCCAGAAAAACTCACCACAAATTAAAATTTTATTTAAAATTATCACTGCTTGCAGGTCAGCGTATCTGATGAAAGTAATCAATTGATTTAATACGAAGTCTTCTTTCAGAAAAACTCACCACGAATTGAAATATTCTTTAAAATTATCACTGCTTGCAGATAAGTCTATTCAATGAAAGTAATCGAATAATTTAATACGAAGTCTCTTTCAGTAATTTCACCACAAATTGAAATTTTCTTTAAAATTATCACTGCTTGCAGGTATGTATTTACAATTAAAGTAATCAATTGATTTTAATACGAAGTATGCTTTCAGAAAAATTCACCACAAATTGCCAATTTCTTTCAAACTATCACTGCTTGCAGGTAAAACTTTACAATGAAAGTAATCAAATGATTTAATATGAAGTCGTTTCTCAGTAAAATTCACCACAAATTAAAATTTTCTTTAAGGCTATCACTGCTTCCAGGTAAGTCTATATAATGAAAGTTATCAAATGTTTTAATACGAAGTCCTATTCCAGGAAAAGTTACCATAAATTGAAATATTCTTTAAAATTAGCACAGCTTGCATGTAAGCGTATCTGATGAAAGTAATCAATTGATGTAATACGAAGTGCTCTTTAAGGAAAACTCACCACGAATTGAAATTTTCTTTAAAATTATCACTGCTTGCAGATAAGTCTATAGAATGAAAGTAATCAAATGATTTAATACGAAGTCCACTTTCAGGAAAATTTATCCCAAATTGAAATTTTCTTTAAAATTATCACTGCTTGCAGGTAAGTATTTACAATTAAATTAATCAATTGATTTTAATACGACGTCTGCTTTCAGAAAATTCACGACAAATTGAAATTTTCTTTAAAATTATCACTGCTTGCAGGTATGTATTTACAATTAAAGTAATCAATTGATTTTAATACGAAGTCTGCTTTCAGAAAAATTCACCACAAATTGCCAATTTCTTTAAAATTATCACTGCTTGCAGGTAAAACTTTACAATGAAAGTAATCAAATGATTTAATACGAATTCCTCTTTCAAGAAAATTCAGCACAAATTGAAATTTCCTTTTAAATTATCACTGCTTGCATGTAAGCGTATCTGATGAAAGTAATCAATTGATTTAATACGAAGTCCTCTTTCAGAAAAACTCACCACGAATTGAAATTTTCTTTAAAATTATCACTGCTTACATATAAGTCTATAGAATGAAAGTAATCAAATGATTTAATACGAAGTCCACTTTCAGGAAAATTTATCCCAAATTGAAATTTTCTTTAAAATTATCACTGCTTGCAGGCAAGTATTTACAATTAAAGTAATCAATTGATTTTAATGCGAAGTCTGCTTTCAGAAAAATTCAACACAAATTGCAAGTTTCTTTAAAATTATCACTGCTTGCAGGTAGAACTTTACAATGAAAGTAATCAAATGATTTAATACGAATTCCTCTTTCAAGAAAGCTCAGCACAAATTGAAATTTTCTTTTAAATTTTCACTGCTTGCATGTAAACGTATCTGACGAAAGTAATCAAATGATTTAATATGAAGTCGTTTCTCAGGAAAATTCACCACAAATCAAGTTTTTCTTTAAGACTATCACTGCTTCCAGTTAAGTCTATATATTGAAAGTAATCAAACGTTTTAATACGAAGTCCTCTTCCAGAAAAACTCACCACAAATTAAAATTTTCTTTAAAATTATCACAGCTTGCAGGTATGTATTTACAATTAAAGTAATCAATTGATTTAATACGAAGTCCTCTTTCAGAAAAACTCACCACGAATTGAAATGTTCTTTAAAATTATCACTGCTTGCAGGTAAGTATTTACAATTAAATTAATCAATTGATTTTAATACGACGTCTGCTTTCAGAAAATTCACCACAAATTGAAATTTTCTTTAAAATTATCACTGCTTGCAGGTAGGTAAGTATTTACAATTAAAGTAATCAATTGATTTTAATGCGAAGTCTGCTTTCAGAAAAATTCACCACAAATTGCAAGTTTCTTTAAAATTATCACTGCTTGCAGGTAAAACTTTACAATGAAAGTAATCAAATGATTTAATACGAATTCCTCTTTCAAGAAAATTCAGCACAAATTGAAATTTTCTTTTAAATTTTCACTGCTTGCATGTATACGTAACTGATGAAAGTAATCAAATGATTTAATATGAAGTCATTTCTCAAGAAAATTCACCACAAATCAAATTTTTCTTTAAGACTATCACTGCTTCCAGTTATGTCTGTATATTGAAAGTAAGCAAATGTTTTAATACGAAGTCCTCTTCCAGAAAAACTCACCACAAATTAAAATTTTCTTTAAAATTATCACTGCTTGCAGGTATGTATTTACAATTAAGGTAATCAAATGTTTTAATACGAAGTCCTCTTCCAGGCAAAGTTACCACAAATTGAAATTTTCTTTAAAATTATCACTGCTTGCAGGTAAGTCTCTACAATGAAAGTAATCGAATAATTTAATACGAAGTTCTCTTTCAGAAATTTCACCACAAATTGAAATTTTCCTTAAAATTATCACTGCTTGCAGGTAAGTATTTACAATTAAAGTAATCAATTGATTTTAATACTTAGTCTGCTTTCAAAAAAATTCACCACAAAATTGCAAATTTCTTTAAAATTATCACTGCTTGCAGGTAAATCTTTACAATGAAAGCAATCAAATGATTTAATACGAATTCCTCTTTCAAGAAAACTCACCGCAAATTGAAATTTTCTTTAAAATTAGCACTGCTTGCAGGTAAGTCTATACAATGAAAGTAATCATGTGATTTCAATACGAAGTCTTCTTTCAGGAAAATTCACCACAAATTGAAATTTTCTTTCAAATTATCACTGCTTGCAGATAAGTCTATAGAATGAAAGTAATCAAATTATTTAATACGAAGTCCACTTTCAGGAAAATTTATCCCAAATTGAAATTCGCTTTAAAATTATCACTGCTTGCAGGTAAGTATTTACAATTAAATTAATCAATTGATTTTAATACGACGTCTGCTTTCAGAAAATTCACGACAAATTGAAATTTTCTTTAAAATTATCACTGCTTGCAGGTAGAACTTTACAATGAAAGTAATCAAATGATTTAATACGAATTCCTCTTTCAAGAAAACTCAGCACAAATTGAAATTTTCTTTTAAATTTTCACTGCTTGCATGTAAACGTATCTGATGAAAGTAATCAAATGATTTAATATGAAGTCGTTTCTCAGGAAAATTCACCACAAATTAAATTTTTCTTTAAGACTATCACTGCTTCCAGTTAAGTCTATATATTGAAAGTAATCAAATGTTTTAATACGAAGTCCTCTTCCAGAAAAACTCACCACAAATTAAAATTTTCTTTAAAATTATCACTGCTTGCAGGTAAGCGTATCTGATGAAAGTAATCAATTGATTTAATACGAAGTCCTCTTTCAGAAAAACTCACCACGAATTGAAATGTTCTTTAAAATTATCACTGCTTGCAGGTAAGTATTTATAATTAAATTAATCAATTGATTTTAATACGACGTCTGCTTTCAGAAAATTCACCACAAATTGAAAATTTCTTTAAAATTATCACTGCTTGCAGGTAAAACTTTACAATGAAAGTAATCAAATGATTTAATACGAATTCCTCTTTCAAGAAAATTCAGCACAAATTGAAATTTTCTTTTAAATTTTCACTGCTTGCATGTAAACGTATCTGATGAAAGTAATCAAATGATTTAATATGAAGTCGTTTCTCAAGAAAATTCACCACAAATCAAATTTTTCTTTAAGACTATCACTGCTTCCAGTTATGTCTATATATAGAAAGCAATCAAATGATTTAATACGAATTCCTCTTTCAAGAAAACTCACCGCAAATTGAAATTTTCTTTAAAATTAGCACTGCTTGCAGGTAAGTCTATACAATGAAATTAATCAAGTGATTTCAATATGAAGTCTTCTTTCAGGAAAATTCAGCACAAATTGAAATTTTCTTTAAAATTGTCACTGCTTGCAGGTAAGTATTTACAATTAAAGTAATCAATTGATTTTAATACGAAGTCTGCTTTCAGAAAAATTCACCACAAATTGCAAATTTCTTTAAAATTATCACTGCTTGCAGGTAAGTCTATACAATGAAAGTAATCAAATTATTTAAAACGAAGTGCTCTTGCAAAAAAATTAAGCACAAAATGAAATTTTCTTTAAAATTATCACTGCATCCAGGTAATTCTTGACAATGAAGGTAATAAAATGATCTAATACGAAGTCCTCTTTCAGGAAAATTTACCACAAATTGAAATTTTCTTTCAAATTATCACTGCTTACAAGTACGTCTATATAATGAAAGTAATCAATTGATTTAATACGAAGTCCTCTTCCAGAAAAACTTACCACAAATTGAAATATTCTTTAAAATTATCACTGCTTATATGTAAGCGTATCTGATGAAAGTAATCAATTGATTTAATACGAAGTCCTCTTTTAGAAAAACTCACCACGAATTGAAATATTCTTTAAAATTATCACTGCCTGCAGATAAGTCTATACAATGAAAGTAATCAAATGATTTAATACGAAGTCCACTTTCAGGAAAATTTATCCCAAATTGAAATTTGCTTTAAAATTATCACTGCTTGCAGGTAAGTCTATACAATGAAAGTAATCAAATTATTTAAAACGAAGTGCTCTTGCAAAAAAATTAAGCACAAAATGAAATTTTCTTTAAAATTATCACTGCATCCAGGTAATTCTTGACAATGAAGGTAATAAAATGATCTAATACGAAGTCCTCTTTCAGGAAAATTTACCACAAATTGAAATTTTCTTTCAAATTATCACTGCTTACAAGTACGTCTATATAATGAAAGTAATCAATTGATTTAATACGAAGTCCTCTTCCAGAAAAACTTACCACAAATTGAAATATTCTTTAAAATTATCACTGCTTATATGTAAGCGTATCTGATGAAAGTAATCAATTGATTTAATACGAAGTCCTCTTTTAGAAAAACTCACCACGAATTGAAATATTCTTTAAAATTATCACTGCCTGCAGATAAGTCTATACAATGAAAGTAATCAAATGATTTAATACGAAGTCCACTTTCAGGAAAATTTATCCCAAATTGAAATTTGCTTTAAAATTATCACTGCTTGCAGGTAAGTATTTACAATTAAATTAATCAATTGATTTTAATACGACGTCTGCTTTCAGAAAATTCACGACAAATTGAAATTTTCTTTAAAATTATCACTGCATGCAGGTAATTCTTGACAATGAAGGTAATCAAATGATCTAATACGAAGTCCTCTTTCAAGAAAATTCAGCACAAATTGAAATTTTCTTTTAAATTTTCACTGGTTGCATGTAAACGTATCTGATGAAAGTAATCAAATGATTTAATATGAAGTCGTTTCTCAAGAAAATTCACCACAAATCAAATTTTTCTTTAAGACTATCACTGCTTCCTGTTATTTCTATATATTGAAAGTAATCAAATGTTTTAATACGAAGTCCTCTTCCAGAAAAACTCACCACAAATTAAAATTTTATTTAAAATTATCACTGCTTGCAGGTCAGCGTATCTGATGAAAGTAATCAATTGATTTAATACGAAGTCTTCTTTCAGAAAAACTCACCACGAATTGAAATATTCTTTAAAATTATCACTGCTTGCAGATAAGTCTATTCAATGAAAGTAATCGAATAATTTAATACGAAGTCTCTTTCAGTAATTTCACCACAAATTGAAATTTTCTTTAAAATTATCACTGCTTGCAGGTATGTATTTACAATTAAAGTAATCAATTGATTTTAATACGAAGTATGCTTTCAGAAAAATTCACCACAAATTGCCAATTTCTTTCAAACTATCACTGCTTGCAGGTAAAACTTTACAATGAAAGTAATCAAATGATTTAATATGAAGTCGTTTCTCAGTAAAATTCACCACAAATTAAAATTTTCTTTAAGGCTATCACTGCTTCCAGGTAAGTCTATATAATGAAAGTTATCAAATGTTTTAATACGAAGTCCTATTCCAGGAAAAGTTACCATAAATTGAAATATTCTTTAAAATTAGCACAGCTTGCATGTAAGCGTATCTGATGAAAGTAATCAATTGATGTAATACGAAGTGCTCTTTAAGGAAAACTCACCACGAATTGAAATTTTCTTTAAAATTATCACTGCTTGCAGATAAGTCTATAGAATGAAAGTAATCAAATGATTTAATACGAAGTCCACTTTCAGGAAAATTTATCCCAAATTGAAATTTTCTTTAAAATTATCACTGCTTGCAGGTAAGTATTTACAATTAAATTAATCAATTGATTTTAATACGACGTCTGCTTTCAGAAAATTCACGACAAATTGAAATTTTCTTTAAAATTATCACTGCTTGCAGGTATGTATTTACAATTAAAGTAATCAATTGATTTTAATACGAAGTCTGCTTTCAGAAAAATTCACCACAAATTGCCAATTTCTTTAAAATTATCACTGCTTGCAGGTAAAACTTTACAATGAAAGTAATCAAATGATTTAATACGAATTCCTCTTTCAAGAAAATTCAGCACAAATTGGAATTTCCTTTTAAATTATCACTGCTTGCATGTAAGCGTATCTGATGAAAGTAATCAATTGATTTAATACGAAGTCCTCTTTCAGAAAAACTCACCACGAATTGAAATTTTCTTTAAAATTATCACTGCTTACATATAAGTCTATAGAATGAAAGTAATCAAATGATTTAATACGAAGTCCACTTTCAGGAAAATTTATCCCAAATTGAAATTTTCTTTAAAATTATCACTGCTTGCAGGCAAGTATTTACAATTAAAGTAATCAATTGATTTTAATGCGAAGTCTGCTTTCAGAAAAATTCAACACAAATTGCAAGTTTCTTTAAAATTATCACTGCTTGCAGGTAGAACTTTACAATGAAAGTAATCAAATGATTTAATACGAATTCCTCTTTCAAGAAAGCTCAGCACAAATTGAAATTTTCTTTTAAATTTTCACTGCTTGCATGTAAACGTATCTGACGAAAGTAATCAAATGATTTAATATGAAGTCGTTTCTCAGGAAAATTCACCACAAATCAAGTTTTTCTTTAAGACTATCACTGCTTCCAGTTAAGTCTATATATTGAAAGTAATCAAACGTTTTAATACGAAGTCCTCTTCCAGAAAAACTCACCACAAATTAAAATTTTCTTTAAAATTATCACAGCTTGCAGGTATGTATTTACAATTAAAGTAATCAATTGATTTAATACGAAGTCCTCTTTCAGAAAAACTCACCACGAATTGAAATGTTCTTTAAAATTATCACTGCTTGCAGGTAAGTATTTACAATTAAATTAATCAATTGATTTTAATACGACGTCTGCTTTCAGAAAATTCACCACAAATTGAAATTTTCTTTAAAATTATCACTGCTTGCAGGTAGGTAAGTATTTACAATTAAAGTAATCAATTGATTTTAATGCGAAGTCTGCTTTCAGAAAAATTCACCACAAATTGCAAGTTTCTTTAAAATTATCACTGCTTGCAGGTAAAACTTTACAATGAAAGTAATCAAATGATTTAATACGAATTCCTCTTTCAAGAAAATTCAGCACAAATTGAAATTTTCTTTTAAATTTTCACTGCTTGCATGTATACGTAACTGATGAAAGTAATCAAATGATTTAATATGAAGTCATTTCTCAAGAAAATTCACCACAAATCAAATTTTTCTTTAAGACTATCACTGCTTCCAGTTATGTCTGTATATTGAAAGTAAGCAAATGTTTTAATACGAAGTCCTCTTCCAGAAAAACTCACCACAAATTAAAATTTTCTTTAAAATTATCACTGCTTGCAGGTATGTATTTACAATTAAGGTAATCAAATGTTTTAATACGAAGTCCTCTTCCAGGCAAAGTTACCACAAATTGAAATTTTCTTTAAAATTATCACTGCTTGCAGGTAAGTCTCTACAATGAAAGTAATCGAATAATTTAATACGAAGTTCTCTTTCAGAAATTTCACCACAAATTGAAATTTTCCTTAAAATTATCACTGCTTGCAGGTAAGTATTTACAATTAAAGTAATCAATTGATTTTAATACTTAGTCTGCTTTCAAAAAAATTCACCACAAAATTGCAAATTTCTTTAAAATTATCACTGCTTGCAGGTAAATCTTTACAATGAAAGCAATCAAATGATTTAATACGAATTCCTCTTTCAAGAAAACTCACCGCAAATTGAAATTTTCTTTAAAATTAGCACTGCTTGCAGGTAAGTCTATACAATGAAAGTAATCATGTGATTTCAATACGAAGTCTTCTTTCAGGAAAATTCACCACAAATTGAAATTTTCTTTCAAATTATCACTGCTTGCAGATAAGTCTATAGAATGAAAGTAATCAAATTATTTAATACGAAGTCCACTTTCAGGAAAATTTATCCCAAATTGAAATTCGCTTTAAAATTATCACTGCTTGCAGGTAAGTATTTACAATTAAATTAATCAATTGATTTTAATACGACGTCTGCTTTCAGAAAATTCACGACAAATTGAAATTTTCTTTAAAATTATCACTGCTTGCAGGTAGAACTTTACAATGAAAGTAATCAAATGATTTAATACGAATTCCTCTTTCAAGAAAACTCAGCACAAATTGAAATTTTCTTTTAAATTTTCACTGCTTGCATGTAAACGTATCTGATGAAAGTAATCAAATGATTTAATATGAAGTCGTTTCTCAGGAAAATTCACCACAAATTAAATTTTTCTTTAAGACTATCACTGCTTCCAGTTAAGTCTATATATTGAAAGTAATCAAATGTTTTAATACGAAGTCCTCTTCCAGAAAAACTCACCACAAATTAAAATTTTCTTTAAAATTATCACTGCTTGCAGGTAAGCGTATCTGATGAAAGTAATCAATTGATTTAATACGAAGTCCTCTTTCAGAAAAACTCACCACGAATTGAAATGTTCTTTAAAATTATCACTGCTTGCAGGTAAGTATTTATAATTAAATTAATCAATTGATTTTAATACGACGTCTGCTTTCAGAAAATTCACCACAAATTGAAAATTTCTTTAAAATTATCACTGCTTGCAGGTAAAACTTTACAATGAAAGTAATCAAATGATTTAATACGAATTCCTCTTTCAAGAAAATTCAGCACAAATTGAAATTTTCTTTTAAATTTTCACTGCTTGCATGTAAACGTATCTGATGAAAGTAATCAAATGATTTAATATGAAGTCGTTTCTCAAGAAAATTCACCACAAATCAAATTTTTCTTTAAGACTATCACTGCTTCCAGTTATGTCTATATATAGAAAGCAATCAAATGATTTAATACGAATTCCTCTTTCAAGAAAACTCACCGCAAATTGAAATTTTCTTTAAAATTAGCACTGCTTGCAGGTAAGTCTATACAATGAAATTAATCAAGTGATTTCAATACGAAGTCTTCTTTCAGGAAAATTCAGCACAAATTGAAATTTTCTTTAAAATTGTCACTGCTTGCAGGTAAGTATTTACAATTAAAGTAATCAATTGATTTTAATACGAAGTCTGCTTTCAGAAAAATTCACCACAAATTGCAAATTTCTTTAAAATTATCACTGCTTGCAGGTAAGTCTATACAATGAAAGTAATCAAATTATTTAAAACGAAGTGCTCTTGCAAAAAAATTAAGCACAAAATGAAATTTTCTTTAAAATTATCACTGCATCCAGGTAATTCTTGACAATGAAGGTAATAAAATGATCTAATACGAAGTCCTCTTTCAGGAAAATTTACCACAAATTGAAATTTTCTTTCAAATTATCACTGCTTACAAGTACGTCTATATAATGAAAGTAATCAATTGATTTAATACGAAGTCCTCTTCCAGAAAAACTTACCACAAATTGAAATATTCTTTAAAATTATCACTGCTTATATGTAAGCGTATCTGATGAAAGTAATCAATTGATTTAATACGAAGTCCTCTTTTAGAAAAACTCACCACGAATTGAAATATTCTTTAAAATTATCACTGCCTGCAGATAAGTCTATACAATGAAAGTAATCAAATGATTTAATACGAAGTCCACTTTCAGGAAAATTTATCCCAAATTGAAATTTGCTTTAAAATTATCACTGCTTGCAGGTAAGTATTTACAATTAAATTAATCAATTGATTTTAATACGACGTCTGCTTTCAGAAAATTCACGACAAATTGAAATTTTCTTTAAAATTATCACTGCATGCAGGTAATTCTTGACAATGAAGGTAATAAAATGATCTAATACGAAGTCCTCTTTCAGGAAAATTTACCACAAATTGAAATTTTCTTTCAAATTGTCACTGCTTACAAGTAAGTCTATATAATGAAAGTAATCAATTGATTTAATACGAAGTCCTCTTCCAGAAAAACTTACCACAAATTGAAATATTCTTTAAAATTATCACTGCTTATATGTAAGCGTATCTGATGAAAGTAATCAATTGATTTAATACGAAGTCCTCTTTCAGAAAAACTCACCACGAATTGAAATGTTCTTTAAAATTATCACTGCTTGCAGGTAAGTATTTATAATTAAATTAATCAATTGATTTTAATACGACGTCTGCTTTCAGAAAATTCACCACAAATTGAAAATTTCTTTAAAATTATCACTGCTTGCAGGTAAAACTTTACAATGAAAGTAATCAAATGATTTAATACGAATTCCTCTTTCAAGAAAATTCAGCACAAATTGAAATTTTCTTTTAAATTTTCACTGCTTGCATGTAAACGTATCTGATGAAAGTAATCAAATGATTTAATATGAAGTCGTTTCTCAAGAAAATTCACCACAAATCAAATTTTTCTTTAAGACTATCACTGCTTCCTGTTATGTCTATATATTGAAAGTAATCAAATGTTTTAATACGAAGTCCTCTTCCAGAAAAACTCACCACAAATTAAAATTTTATTTAAAATTATCACCGCTTGCAGGTCAGCGTATCTGATGAAAGTAATCAATTGATTTAATACGAAGTCTTCTTTCAGAAAAACTCACCACGAATTGAAATATTCTTTAAAATTATCACTGCTTGCAGATAAGTCTATACAATGAAAGTAATCGAATAATTTAATACGCAGTCTCTTTCAGTAATTTCACCACAAATTGAAATTTTCTTTAAAATTATCACTGCTTGCAGGTAAGTATTTACAATTGAATTAATCAATTGATTTTAATACGACGTCTGCTTTCAGAAAATTCACCGCAAATTGAAATTTTCTTTAAAATTATCACTGCTTGCAGGTATGTATTTACAATTAAAGTAATCAATTGATTTTAATACGAAGTATGCTTGCAGAAAAATTCACCACAAATTGCCAATTTCTTTAAAATTATCACTGCATGCAGGTAATTCTTGACAATGAAGGTAATCAAATGATCTAATACGAAGTCCTCTTTCAGGAAAATTTACCATAAATTGAAATTTTCTTTCAAATTATCACTGCTTACAAGTAAGTCTATATAATGAAAGTAATCAATTGATTTAATACGAAGTCCTCTTCCAGAAAAACTTACCACAAATTGAAATATTCTTTAAAATTATCTCTGCTTGCATGTAAGCGTATCTGATGAAAGTAATCAATTGATTTAATACGAAGTCCTCTTTCAGAAAAACTCACCACGGATTGAAATATTCTTTAAAATTATCACTGCCTGCAGATAAGTCTATACAATGAATGTAATCAAATGATTTAATACGAAGTCCACTTTCAGGAAAATTTATCCCAAATTGAAATTTTCTTTAAAATTATCACTGCTTGCAGGTAAGTATTTACAATTAAATTAATCAATTGATTTTAATACGACGTCTGCTTTCAGAAAATTCACGACAGATTGAAATTTTCTTTAAAATTATCACTGCTTGCAGGTATGTATGTACAATTAAAGTAATTAATTGATTTTAATACGAAGTCTGCTTTCAGAAAAATTCACCACAAATTGCCAATTTGTTTAAAATTATCACTGCTTGCAGGTAAAACTTTACAATGAAAGTAATCAAATGATTTAATACGAATTCCTCTTTCAAGAAAATTCAGCACAAATTGAAATTTTCTTTTAAATTATCACTGCTTGCATGTAAGCGTATCTGATGAAAGTAATCAATTGATTTAATACGAAGTCCTCTTTCAGAAAAGCTCACCACGAATTCAAATTTTCTTTAAGATTATCACTGCTTGCATATAAGTCTATAGAATGAAAGTAATCAAATGATTTAATACGAAGTCCACTTTCAGGAAAATTTATCCCAAATTGAAATTTCCTTTAAAATTATCACTGCTTGCAGGAAAGTATTTACAATTAAATTAATCAATTGATTTTAATACGACGTCTGCTTTCAGAAAATTCACCACAAATTGAAATTTTCTTTGAAATTATCACTGCTTGCAGGTATGTATTTACAATTAAAGTAATCAATTGATTTTAATACGAACCCTGCATTCAGAAGAATTCACCGCAAATTGCCAATTTCTTTCAAACTATCACTGCTTGCAGGTAAAACTTTACAATGAAAGTAATCAAATGATTTAATATGACGTCGTTTCTCAGTAAAACTCACCACAAAATAAAATTTTCTTTAAGGCTATCACTACTTCCAGGTAAGTCTATATAATGAAAGTTATCAAATGTTTTAATACGAAGTCCTCTTCCAGGAAAAGTTACCATAAATTAAAATATTCTTTAAAATTAGCACAGCTTGCATGTATGTATTTACAATTAAAGTAATCAAATGTTTTAATACGAAGTCCTCTTCCAGGCAAAGTTACCACAAATTGAAATTTTCTTTAAAATTATCACTGCTTGCAGGTAAGTCTCTACAATGAAAGTAATCGAATAATTTAATACGAAGTTCTATTTGAGAAATTTCACCACAAATTGAAATTTTCCTTAAAATTATCACTGCTTGCAGGTAAGTATTTACAATTAAAGTAATCAATTGATTTTAATACGAAGTCTGCTTTCAGAAAAATTCACCACAAATTGCAAATTTCTTTAAAATTATCACTGCTTGCAGGTAAATCTTTACAATGAAAGCAATCAAATGATTTAATACGAATTCCTCTTTCAAGAAAACTCACCGCAAATTGAAATTTTCTTTAAAATTAGCACTGCTTGCAGGTAAGTCTATACAATGAAAGTTATCAAGTGATTTCAATACGAAGTCTTCTTTCAGGAAAATTCACCACAAATTGAAATTTTCTTTAAAATTGTCACTGCTTGCAGGTAAGTATTTACAATTAAAGTAATCTATTGATTTTAATACGAAGTCTGCTTTCAGAAAAATTCACCACAAATTGCAAATTTCTTTAAAATTATCACTGCTTGCAGGTAAGTCTATACAATGAAAGTAATCAAATGATTTAATACGAAGTGCTCTTGCAAAAAAATTCACCACAAAATGAAATTTTCTTTAAAATTATCACTGCATGTAGGTAATTCTTGACAATGAAGGTAATCAAATGATCTAATACGAAGTCCTCTTTCAAGAAAATTCAGCACAAATTGAAATTTTCTTTTAAATTTTCACTGCTTGCATGTAAACGTATCTGATGAAAGTAATCAAATGATTTAATATGAAGTCGTTTCTCAAGAAAATTCACCACAAATCAAATTTTTCTTTAAGACTATCACTGCTTCCTGTTATTTCTATATATTGAAAGTAATCAAATGTTTTAATACGAAGTCCTCTTCCAGAAAAACTCACCACAAATTAAAATTTTATTTAAAATTATCACTGCTTGCAGGTCAGCGTATCTGATGAAAGTAATCAATTGATTTAATACGAAGCCTTCTTTCAGAAAAACTCACCACGAATTGAAATATTCTTTAAAATTATCACTGCTTGCAGATAAGTCTATTCAATGAAAGTAATCGAATAATTTAATACGAAGTCTCTTTCAGTAATTTCACCACAAATTGAAATTTTCTTTAAAATTATGACTGCTTGCAGGTATGTATTTACAATTAAAGTAATCAATTGATTTTAATACGAAGTATGCTTTCAGAAAAATGCACCACAAATTGCCAATTTCTTTCAAACTATCACTGCTTGCAGGTAAAACTTTACAATGAAAGTAATCAAATGATTTAATATGAAGTCGTGTCTCAGTAAAATTCACCACAAATTAAAATTTTCTTTAAGGCTATCACTGCTTCCAGGTAAGTCTATATAATGAAAGTTATCAAATGTTTTTATACGAAGTCCTATTCCAGGAAAAGTTACCATAAATTGAAATATTCTTTAAAATTAGCACAGCTTGCATGTAAGCGTATCTGATGAAAGTAATCAATTGATGTAATACGAAGTGCTCTTTAAGAAAAACTCACCACGAATTGAAATTTTCTTTAAAATTATCACTGCTTGCAGATAAGTCTATAGAATGAAAGTAATCAAATGATTTAATACGAAGTCCACTTTCAGGAAAATTTATCCCAAATTGAAATTTTCTTTAAAATTATCACTGCTTGCAGGTAAGTATTTACAATTAAATTAATCAATTGATTTTAATACGACGTCTGCTTTCAGAAAATTCACGACAAATTGAAATTTTCTTTAAAATTATCACTGCTTGCAGGTATGTATTTACAATTAAAGTAATCAATTGATTTTAATACGAAGTCTGCTTTCAGAAAAATTCACCACAAATTGCCAATTTCTTTAAAATTATCACTGCTTGCAGGTAAAACTTTACAATGAAAGTAATCAAATGATTTAATACGAATTCCTCTTTCAAGAAAATTCAGCACAAATTGAAATTTCCTTTTAAATTATCACTGCTTGCATGTAAGCGTATCTGATGAAAGTAATCAATTGATTTAATACGAAGTCCTCTTTCAGAAAAACTCACCACGAATTGAAATTTTCTTTAAAATTATCACTGCTTACATATAAGTCTATAGAATGAAAGTAATCAAATGATTTAATACGAAGTCCACTTTCAGGAAAATTTATCCCAAATTGAAATTTTCTTTAAAATTATCACTGCTTGCAGGCAAGTATTTACAATTAAAGTAATCAATTGATTTTAATGCGAAGTCTGCTTTCAGAAAAATTCACCACAAATTGCAAGTTTCTTTAAAATTATCTCTGCTTGCAGGTAGAACTTTACAATGAAAGTAATCAAATGATTTAATACGAATTCCTCTTTCAAGAAAGCTCAGCACAAATTGAAATTTTCTTTTAAATTTTAACTGCTTGCATGTAAACGTATCTGACGAAAGTAATCAAATGATTTAATATGAAGTCGTTTCTCAGGAAAATTCACCACAAATCAAGTTTTTCTTTAAGACTATCACTGCTTCCAGTTAAGTCTATATATTGAAAGTAATCAAACGTTTTAATACGAAGTCCTCTTCCAGAAAAACTCACCACAAATTAAAATTTTCTTTAAAATTATCACAGCTTGCAGGTATGTATTTACAATTAAAGTAATCAATTGATTTAATACGAAGTCCTCTTTCAGAAAAACTCACCACGAATTGAAATGTTCTTTAAAATTATCACTGCTTGCAGGTAAGTATTTACAATTAAATTAATCAATTGATTTTAATACGACGTCTGCTTTCAGAAAATTCACCACAAATTGAAATTTTCTTTAAAATTATCACTGCTTGCAGGTAGGTAAGTATTTACAATTAAAGTAATCAATTGATTTTAATGCGAAGTCTGCTTTCAGAAAAAATCACCACAAATTGCAAGTTTCTTTAAAATTATCACTGCTTGCAGGTAAAACTTTACAATGAAAGTAATCAAACGATTTAATACGAATTCCTCTTTCAAGAAAATTCAGCACAAATTGAAATTTTCTTTTAAATTTTCACTGCTTGCATGTATACGTAACTGATGAAAGTAATCAAATGATTTAATATGAAGTCATTTCTCAAGAAAATTCACCACAAATCAAATTTTTCTTTAAGACTATCACTGCTTCCAGTTATGTCTGTATATTGAAAGTAAGCAAATGTTTTAATACGAAGTCCTCTTCCAGAAAAACTCACCACAAATTAAAATTTTCTTTAAAATTATCACTGCTTGCAGGTATGTATTTACAATTAAGGTAATCAAATATTTTACTACGAAGTCCTCTTCCAGGCAAAGTTACCACAAATTGAAATTTTCTTTAAAATTATCACTGCTTGCAGGTAAGTCTCTACAATGAAAGTAATCGAATAATTTAATACGAAGTTCTCTTTCAGAAATTTCACCACAAATTGAAATTTTCCTTAAAATTATCACTGCTTGCAGGTAAGTATTTACAATTAAAGTAATCAATTGATTTTAATACGAAGTCTGCTTTCAAAAAAATTCACCACAAAATTGCAAATTTCTTTAAAATTATCACTGCTTGCAGGTAAATCTTTACAATGAAAGCAATCAAATGATTTAATACGAATTCCTCTTTCAAGAAAACTCACCGCAAATTGAAATTTTCTTTAAAATTAGCACTGCTTGCAGGTAAGTCTATACAATGAAAGTAATCATGTGATTTCAATACGAAGTCTTCTTTCAGGAAAATTCACCACAAATTGAAATTTTCTTTCAAATTATCACTGCTTGCAGATAAGTCTATAGAATGAAAGTAATCAAATTATTTAATACGAAGTCCACTTTCAGGAAAATTTATCCCAAATTGAAATTCGCTTTAAAATTATAACTGCTTGCAGGTAAGTATTTACAATTAAATTAATCAATTGATTTTAATACGACGTCTGCTTTCAGAAAATTCACGACAAATTGAAATTTTCTTTAAAATTATCACTGCTTGCAGGTAGAACTTTACAAATAAAGTAATCAAATGATTTAATACGAATTCCTCTTTCAAGAAAACTCAGCACAAATTGAAATTTTCTTTTAAATTTTCACTGCTTGCATGTAAACGTATCTGATGAAAGTAATCAAATGATTTAATATGAAGTCGTTTCTCAGGAAAATTCACCACAAATTAAATTTTTCTTTAAGACTATCACTGCTTCCAGTTAAGTCTATATATTGAAAGTAATCAAATGTTTTAATACGAAGTCCTCTTCCAGAAAAACTCACCACAAATTAAAATTTTCTTTAAAATTATCACTGCTTGCAGGTAAGCGTATCTGATGAAAGTAATCAATTGATTTAATACGAAGTCCTCTTTCAGAAAAACTCACCACGAATTGAAATGTTCTTTAAAATTATCACTGCTTGCAGGTAAGTATTTATAATTAAATTAATCAATTGATTTTAATACGACGTCTGCTTTCAGAAAATTCACCACAAATTGAAAATTTCTTTATAATTATCACTGCTTGCAGGTAAAACTTTACAATGAAAGTAATCAAATGATTTAATACGAATTCCTCTTTCAAGAAAATTCAGCACAATTTGAAATTTTCTTTTAAATTTTCACTGCTTGCATGTAAACGTATCTGATGAAAGTAATCAAATGATTTAATATGAAGTCGTTTCTCAAGAAAATTCACCACAAATCAAATTTTTCTTTAAGACTATCACTGCTTCCAGTTATGTCTATATATAGAAAGCAATCAAATGATTTAATACGAATTCCTCTTTCAAGAAAACTCACCGCAAATTGAAATTTTCTTTAAAACTAGCACTGCTTGCAGGTAAGTCTATACAATGAAATTAATCAAGTGATTTCAATACGAAGTCTTCTTTCAGGAAAATTCAGCACAAATTGAAATTTTCTTTAAAATTGTCACTGCTTGCAGGTAAGTATTTACAATTAAAGTAATCAATTGATTTTAATACGAAGTCTGCTTTCAGAAAAATTCACCACAAATTGAAAATTTCTTTAAAATTATCACTGCTTGCAGGTAAGTCTATACAATGAAAGTAATCAAATTATTTAAAACGAAGTGCTCTTGCAAAAAAATTAAGCACAAAATGAAATTTTCTTTAAAATTATCACTGCATGCAGGTAATTCTTGACAATGAAGGTAATCAAATGATCTAATACGAAGTCCTCTTTCAGGAAAATTTACCACAAATTGAAATTTTCTTTCAAATTATCACTGCTTACAAGAAAGTCTATATAATGAAACTAATCAATTGATTTAATACGAAGTCCTCTTCCAGAAAAACTTACCACGAATTGAAATATTCTTTAAAATTATCACTGCTTGCATGTAAGCGTATCTGATGAAAGTAATCAATTGATTTAATACGAAGTCCTCTTTCAGAAAAACTCACCACGATTTGAAATATTCTTTAAAATTATCGCTGCTTGTAGATAAGTCTATACAATGAAAGTAATGAAATGATTTAATACGAAGTCCACTTTCAGGAAAATGTATCCCAAATTGAAATTTTCTTTAAAATTATCACTGCTTGCAGGTAAGTATTTACAATTAAAGTAATCAATTGATTTTAATGCGAAGTCTGCTTTCAGAAAATTCACCACAAATTGCCAATTTCTTTAAAATTATCACTGCTTGCAGGAAAAACATTACAATGAAAGTAATCAAATGATTTAATACGAATTCCTCTTTCAGGAAAATTCAGCACAAATTGAAATTTTCTTTAAAATTATCACTGCTTGCAGGTAAGTATTTACAATTAAAGTAATCAATTGATTTTAATACGAAGTCTGCTTTCAGAAAAATTCATCACAAATTGCCAATTTCTTTAAAATTATCACTGCTTGCAGGTAAAACTTTACAATGAAAGTAATCAAATGATTTAATATGAAATCTTTTCTCAGCAAAATTCACCACAAATTAAAATTTTCTTTAAGGCTATCACTGCTTCCAGGTAAGTCTATATAATGAAAGTAATCAAATGTTTTAATACTAAGTCCTCTTCCAGGAAAAGTTACCATAAATTGAAATTTTCTTTAAAATTATCACTGCTTGCAGGTAAGTCTCTACAATGAAAGTAATCGAATAATTTAGTACGAAGTTCGCTTTCAGAAATTTCACCACAAATTGAAATTTTCTTTAAAATTATCACTGCTTGCAGGTAAGTATTTACAATTAAATTAATCAATTGATTTTAGTGCGAAGTCTGCTTTCAGAAAAATTCACCACAAATTGCAAATTTCTTTAAAATTATCACTGCTTGCAGGTAAAACTTTACAATGAAAGTAATCAAATGATTTTATACGAATTCCTCTTTCAAGAAAATTCAGCACAAATTGAAATTTTCTTTTAAATTTTCACTGCTTGCATTTAAACGTATCTGATGAAAGTAATCGAAAGATTTAATGTGAAGTCGTTTCTCAGGAAAATTCACCACAAATCGAATTTTTCTTTAAGACTATCACTGCTTCCAGGTAAGTCTATATATTGAAAGTAATCAAATGTTTTAATACGAAGTCCTCTTCCAGAAAAACTCACCACAAATTAAAATTTTCTTTAAAATTATCACTGTTTGCAGGTATGTATTTACAATTAAAGTAATCAATTGATTTAATGCGAAGTCCTCTTTCAGAAAAACTCACCACGAATTGAAATGTTCTTTAAAATTATCACTGCTTGCAGGTAAGTATTTACAATTAAATTAATCAATTGATTTTAATACGACGTCTGCTTTCAGAAAATTCACCACAAATTGAAATTTTCTTTAAAATTATCACTGCTTGCAGGTATGTATTTACAATTAAAGTAATCAATTGATTTTAATACGAAGTCTGCTTTCAGAAAAATTCACCACAAATTGCCAATTTCTTTAAAATTATCACTGCTTGCAGGTAAAACTTTACAATGAAAGTAATCAAATGATGTAATACGAATTCCTCTTTCAAGAAAATTCAGCACAAATTGACATTTTCTTTTAAATTTTCCCTGCTTGCATGTAAACGTATCTGATGAAAGTAATCAAATGATTTAATATGAAGTCGATTCTCAAGAAAATTCACCACAAATCAAATTTTTCTTTAAGACTATCACTGCTTCCAGTTAAGTCTATATATTGAAAGTAATCAAATGTTTTAATACGAAGTCCTCTTCCAGGCAAAGTTACCACAAATTGAAATTTTCTTTAAAATTATCACTGCTTGCAGGTAAGTCTCTACAATGAAAGTAATCGAATAATTTAATACGAAGTTCTCTTTCAGAAAATTCACCACAAATTGAAATTTTCTTTAAAATTATCATTGCTTGCAGGTAAGTATTTACAATTAAAGTAATCAATTGATTTTAATACGAAGTCTGCTTTCAGAAAAATTCACCACAAATTGCAAATTTCTTTAACATTATCACTGCTTGCAGGTAAAACTTTACAATGAAAGCAATCAAATGATTTAATACGAATTCCTCTTTCAAGAAAACTCACCGCAAATTGAAATTTCCTTTAAAATTAGAACTGCTTGCAGGTAAGTCTATACAATGAAAGTAATCAAGTGATTTCAATACGAAGTCTTCTTTCAGGATAATTCACCACAAATTGAAATTTTCTTTAAAATTGTCACTGCTTGCAGGTAAGTATTTACAATTAAAGTAATCAATTGATTTTAATACGAAGTCTGCTTTCAGAAAAATTCACCACAAATTGCCAATTTCTTTAAAATTATCACTGCTTGCAGGTAAAACTTTACAATGAAAGTAATCAAATGATGTAATACGAATTCCTCTTTCAAGAAAATTCAGCACAAATTGAAATTTTCTTTTAAATTTTCACTGCTTGCATGTAAACGTATCTGATGAAAGTAATCAAAGGATTTAATATGAAGCCGTTTCTCAGGAAAATTCACCACAAATCATATTTTTCTTTAAGACTATCACTGCTTCCAGTTAAGTCTATATATTGAAAGTAATCAAATGTTTTAATACGAAGTCCTCTTGCAGGCAAAGTTACCACAAATTGAAATCTTCTTTAAAATTATCACTGCTTGCAGGTAAGTCTCTACAATGAAAGTAATCGAATAATTTAATACGAAGTCCTCTTCCAGGCAAAGTTACCACAAATTGAAATTTTCTTTAAAATTATCACTGCTTGAAGGTAAGTCTCTACAATGAAAGTAATCGAATAATTTAATACGAATTCCTTTTCAAGATAATTCAGCACAAATTGAAATTTTCTTTTAAATTTTCACTGCTTGCATGTAAACGTATCTGATGAAAGTAATCAAATGATTTAATATGAAGCCGTTTCTCAGGAAAATTCACCACAAATCAAATTTTTCTTTAAGACTATCACTGCTTCCAGTTACGTCTATATATTGAAAGTAATCAAATGTTTTAATACGAAGTCCTCTTCCAGAAAAACTCAACACAAATTAAAATTTTCTTTAAAATTATCACTGTTTGCAGGTATGAATTTACAATTAAAGTAATCAATTGATTTTAATACGACGTCTGCTTTCAGAAAATTCACCACAAATTGAAATTTTCTTTAAAATTATCACTGCTTGCAGGTATGTATTTACAATTAAAGTAATCAATTGATTTTAATACGAAGTCTGCTTTCAGAAAAATTCACCACAAATTGCAAATTTCTTTAAAATTATCACTGCTTGCAGGTAAAACTTTACAAAGAAAGTAATCAAATGATGTAATACGAATTCCTCTTTCAAGAAAATTCAGCACAAATTGAAATTTTCTTTTAAATTTTCACTGCTTGCATGTAAACGTATCTGATGAAAGTAATCAAATGATTTAATATGAAGCCGTTTCTCAGGAAAATTCACCACAAATCAAATTTTTCTTTAAGACTATCACTGCTTCCAGTTAAGTCTATATATTGAAAGTAATCAAATGTTTTAATACGAAGTCCTCTTCCAGGCAAAGTTACCACAAATTGAAATTTTCTTTAAAATTATCACTGCTTGCAGGTAAGTCTCTACAATGAAAGTAATCGAATAATTTAATACGAAGTCCTCTTTCAAGAAAATTCAGCACAAATTGAAATTTTCTTTAAAATTATCACTGCTTGCATATAAGTCTATAGAATGAAAGTAATCAAATGATTTAATACGAAGTCCACTTTCAGGAAAATTTATCCCAAATTTAAATTTCCTTTAAAATTATCACTGCTTGCAGGAAAGTATTTACAATTAAATTAATCAATTGATTTTAATACGAAGTCTGCTTTCAGAAAAATTCACCACAAATTGCCAATTTCTTTAAAATGATCACTGCTTGCAGGTAAAACTTTACAATGAAAGTAATCACATGATTTAATACGAATTCCTCTTTCAAGAAAATTCAGCACAAATTGAAATTTTCTTTAAAATTATCACTGCTTGCAGGTAAAACTTTACAATGAAAGTAATCAAATGATTTAATACGAATTCCTCTTTCAAGAAAATTCAGCACAAATTGAAATTTTCTTTTAAATTTTCACTGCTTGCATGTAAACGTATCTGATCAAAGTAATCAAATGATTTAATATGAAGTCGTTTCTCAAGAAAATTCACCACAAATCCAATTTTTCTTTAAGACTATCACTGCTTCCAGTTAAGTCTATATATTGAAAGTAATCAAATGTTTTAATACGAAGTCCTCTTCCAGAAAAACTCACCACAAATTAAAATTTTCTTTAAAATTATCACTGCTTGCAGGGATGTGTTTACAATTAAAGTAATCAATTGATTTAATACGAAGTCCTCTTTCAGAAAAACTCACCACGAATTGAAATGTTCTTTAAAATTATCACTGCTTGCAGGTAAGTATTTACAATTAAATTAATCAATTGATTTTAATACGACGTCTGCTTTCAGAAAATTCACCACAAATTGAAATTTTCTTTAAAATTATCACTGCTTGCAGGTATGTATTTACAATTAAAGTAATCAATTGATTTTAATACGAAGTCCGCTTTCAGAAAAATTCACCACAAATTGCCAATTTCTTTAAAATTATCACTGCTTGCAGGTAAAACTTTACAATGAAAGTAATCAAATGATTTAATGTGAAGTCGTTTCTCAATAAAATTCACCGCAAATTGAAATTTTCTTTAAGACTATCACTGCTTCCGGTTAAGTCTATATAATGAAAGTAATCAAATGTTCTAATACGAAGTCCTCTTTCAGGAAAGGTTATCACAAATTGAAATTTTCTTTAAAATTTTCACTGCTTGCAGGTAAGTCTCTACAATGAAGGCAATCGAATAATTTAGTACGAAGTTTACTTTCAGAAATTGCACCACAAATTGAAATTTTCTTTAAAATTATCACTGCTTGCAGGTAAGTATTTACAATTAAAGTAATCAATTGATTTTAATGCGAAGTCTGCTTTCAGAAAATTCACCACAAATTGCCAATTTCTTTAAAATTATCACTGCTCTTTTTCAGGAAAATTCAGCACAAATTGGAATTTCTTTAAAATTATCACTGCTTGCAGGTAAGTATTTACAATTAAAGTAATCAATTGATTTTAATACGAAGTCTGCTTTCAGAAAAATTCACCACAAATTGCCAATTTCTTTAAAATAATCACTGCTTGCAGGTAAAACTTTACAATGAAAGTAATCAAATGATTTAATATGAAATCGTTTCTCAGTAAAATTCACCACAAATTAAAATTTTCTTTAAGGCTACCACTGCTTCCAGGTAAGTCTATATAATGAAAGTAATCAAATGTTTTAATACGAAGTCCTCTTCCAGGAAAAGTTACCATAAATTGAAATTTTCTTTAAAATTATCACTGCTTGCAGGTAAGTCTCTACAATGAAAATAATCGAATAATTTATTACGAAGTTCTCTTTCAGAAATTTCACCACAAATTGAAATTTTCTTTAAAATTATCACTGCTTGCAGGTAAGTATTTAAAATTAATGTAATCAATTGATTTTAATGCGAAGTCTGCTTTCAGAAAAATTCACCACAAATTGCATATTTCTTTAAAATTATCACTGCTTGCAGGTAAAACTTTACAATGAAAGTAATCAAATCATTTAATACGAATTCCTATTTCAAGAAAATTCAGCACAAATTGAAATTTTCTTTTAAATTGTCACTGCTTGCATGTAAACGTATCTGATGAAAGTAATCAAATGATTTAATATGAAGCCGTTTCTCAGGAAAACTCACCACAAATCAAATTTTTCTTTAAGACTATCACTGCTTCCAGTTAAGTCTATATATTGAAAGTAATCAAATGTTTTAATACGAAGTCCTCTTCCAGGCAAAGTTACCACAAATTGAAATTATCTTTAAAATTATAACTGCTTGCAGGTAAGTCTCTACAATGAAAGTAATCGAATAATTTAATACGAAGTTCTCTTTTAGAAAATTCACCGCAAATTGAAATTTTCTTTAAAATTATCACTGCTTGCAAGTATGTATTTACAATTAAAGTAATCAATTGATTTTAATACGAAGTATGCTTTCAGAAAAATTCACCATAAATTGCCAATTTCTTTAAAATTATCACTGCTTTCAGGTAAAACTTTACAATGAAAGTAATCAAATGATGTAATACGAATTCCTCTTTCAGGAAAATTCAGCGCAATTTGAAAATTTCTTTTAAATTATCACTGCTTGCATGTAAGCGTATATGATGAAAGTAATCAATTGATTTAATACGAAGTCCTCTTTCAGAAAAACTCACCACGAATTGAAATATTCAATAAAATTGTCACTGCTTGCAGATAAGTCTATACTATGAAAGTAATCAAATGATTTAATCCGAAGTGCTCTTGCAAAAATATTCACCACAAAATGAAATTTTCTTTAAAATTATCACTGCATGCAGGTAATTCTTGACAATGAAGGTAATCAAATGATCTAATACGAAGTCCTCTTTCAGGAAAATTTACCATAAATTGAAATTTTCTTTCAAATTATCACTGCTTACAAGTAAGTCTATATAATGAAAGTAATCAATTGATTTAATACGAAGTCCTCTTCCAGAAAAACTTACCACAAATTGAAATATTCTTTAAAATTATCACTGCTTGCAGGTATGCATTTACAATTAAAGTAATCAATTGATTTTAATACGAAGTCTGCTTTCAGAAAAATTCACCACAAATTGCCAATTTCTTTAAAATTATCACTGCTTGCAGGTAAAACTTTACAATGAAAGTAATCAAATGATTTAATACGAATTCCTATTTCAAGAAAATTCAGCACAAATTGAAATTTTCTTTTAAATTTTCACTGCTTGCATGTAAACGTATCTGATGAAAGCAATCAAATGATTTAATATGAAGCCGTTTCTCAGGAAAATTCACCACGAATGAAATTTTTCTTTAAGACTATCACTGCTTCCAGTTAAGTCTATATATTGAAAGTAATCAAATGTTTTAATACGAAGTCCTCTTACAGGCAAAGTTACCACAAATTGAAATTTTCTTTAAAATTATCACTGCTTGCAGGTAAGTATTTAAAATTAAAGTAACCAAATGATTTTAATGCGAAGTCTGCTTTCAGAAAAATTCACCACAAATTTCATATTTCTTTAAAATTATCACTGCTTGCAGGTAAAACTTTACAATGAAAGTAATCAAATGATTTAATACGAATTCCTATTTCAAGAAAATTCAGCACAAATTGAAATTTTCTTTTAAATTTTCACTGCTTGCATGTAAACGTATCTGATGAAAGTAATCAAACGATTTAATATGAAGCCGTTTCTCTGGAAAATTCACCACAAATCAAATTTTTCTTTAAGACTATCACTGCTTCCAGTTAAGTCTATATATTGAAAGTAATCAAATGTTTTAATACGAAGTCCTCTTCCAGGCAAAGTTACCACAAATTGAAATTTTCTTTAAAATTATAACTGCTTGCAGGTAAGTCTCTACAATGAAAGTAATCGAATAATTTAATACGAAGTTCTCTTTTAGAAAATTCACCGCAAATTGATATTTTTTTTTAATTATCACTGCTTGCAGGTATGTATTTACAATTAAAGTAATCAATTGATTTTAATACGAAGTATGCTTTCAGAAAAATTCACCACAAATTGCCAATTTCTTTAAAATTATCACTGCTTGCAGGTATGTATTTACAATGAAAGTAATCAAATGATTTAATACGAATTCCTCTTTCAGGAAAATTCAGCACAATTTGAAATTTTCTTTTAAATTATCACTGCTTGCATGTAAGCGTATCTGATGAAAGTAATCAATTGATTTAATGCGAGGTCCTCTTTCACAAAAATTCACCGCAAATTGAAATTTTCTTTAAAATTAGCACTGCTTGCAGGTAAGTCTATACAATGAAAGTAATCAAGTGATTTCAATACGAAGTCTTCTTTCAGCAAAATTCACCACAAATTGAATTTTTCTTTACAATTATCACTGCTTGCAGGTAAGTATTTACAATTAAAGTAATCAATTGATTTTAGTATGAAGTCTGCTTTCAGAAAAATTCACCAAAATTGCAAATTTCTTTAAAATTATCACTGCTTGCAGGTAAGTATTTACAATTAAAGTAATCAAATGATTTTAATACGAAGCCTGCTTTCAGAAAAATTCACCACAAATTGCAAATTTCTTTAAAATAATCACTGCATGCAGGTAATTCTTGACAATGAAGGTAATCAAATGATCTAATACCAAGTCCTCTTTCAGGAAAATTTTCCATAAATTGAAATCTTCTTTCAAATTATCACTGCTTACAAGTATGTTTATATAATGAAAGTAATCAATTGATTTAATACGAAGTCCTCTACCAGAAAAACTTACCACAAATTGAAATATTCTTTAAAATTATCACTGCTTGCATGTAAGCGTATCTGATGAAAGTAATCAATTGATTTAATACGAAGTCCTCTTTCAGAAAAACTCACCACGAATTGAAATATTCTTTAAAATTATCACTGCTTGCAGATAAGTCTATACAATGAAAGTAATCGAATAACTTAATACTCTTTCAGAAATTTCACCACAAATTGAAATTTTCTTTAAAATTATCACTGCTTGCAGGTAAGTATTTACAATTAAATTAATCAATTGATTTTAATACGACGTCTGCTTTCAGAAAATTCACCGCAAATTGAAATTTTCTTTAAAATTATCACTGCTTGCCGGTAAGTCTATACAATGAAGTAATCAAGTGATTTCAATACGAAGTCTTCTTTCAGGAAAATTCACCACAAATTGAAATTTTCTTTAAAATTGTCACTGCTTGCAGGTAAGCATTTACAATTAAAGTAATCAATTGATTTTAATACGAAGTCTGCTTTCAGAAAAATTCACCACAAATTGCCAATTTCTTTAAAATTATCAGTGCTTGCAGGAAAATCTTTACAATGAAAGCAATCAAATGATTTAATACGAATTCCTCTTTCAAGAAAACTCACCGCAAATTGAAATTTTCTTTTAAATTATCACTGCTTGCATGTAAGCGTATCTGATGAAAGTAATCACTTGTTTTAAAACGACTTCCTCTGTCAGCAAAATTCACCGCAAATTGAAATTTTCTTTAAAATTAGCACTGCTTGCAGGTAAGTCTATACAATGAAAGTAATCAAGTGATTTCAATACGAAGTCTTCTTTCAGGAAAATTCACCACAAATTGAATTTTTCTTTACAATTATCACTGCTTGCAGGTATGTATTTACAATTAAGGTAATCAATTGATTTTAATACGAAGTCTGCTTTCAGAGAAATTCACCACAAATTGCCAATTTCTTTAAAATTATCACTGCTTGCAGGTAAAACTTTACAATGAAAGTAATCAAATGATTTAATATGAAGCCGTTTCTCAGGAAAATTCACCACAAATCAAATTTTTCTTTAAGACTATCACTGCTTCCAGTTAAGTCTATATATTGAAAGTAATCAAATGTTTTAATACGAAGTCCTCTTCCAGAAAAACTCAACACAAATTAAAATTTTCTTTAAAATTATCACTGTTTGCAGGTATGAATTTACAATTAAAGTAATCAATTGATTTTAATACGACGTCTGCTTTCAGAAAATTCACCACAAATTGAAATTTTCTTTAAAATTATCACTGCTTGCAGGTATGTATTTACAATTAAAGTAATCAATTGATTTTAATACGAAGTCTGCTTTCAGAAAAATTCACCACAAATTGCAAATTTCTTTAAAATTATCACTGCTTGCAGGTAAAACTTTACAATGAAAGTAATCAAATGATGTAATACGAATTCCTCTTTCAAGAAAATTCAGCACAAATTGAAATTTTCTTTTAAATTTTCACTGCTTGCATGTAAACGTATCTGATGAAAGTAATCAAATGATTTAATATGAAGCCGTTTCTCAGGAAAATTCACCACAAATCAAATTTTTCTTTAAGACTATCACTGCTTCCAGTTAAGTCTATATATTGAAAGTAATCAAATGTTTTAATACGAAGTCCTCTTCCAGGCAAAGTTACCACAAATTGAAATTTTCTTTAAAATTATCACTGCTTGCAGGTAAGTCTCTACAATGAAAGTAATCGAATAATTTAATACGAAGTCCTCTTTCAAGAAAATTCAGCACAAATTGAAATTTTCTTTAAAATTATCACTGCTTGCATATAAGTCTATAGAATGAAAGTAATCAAATGATTTAATACGAAGTCAACTTTCAGGAAAATTTATCCCAAATTTAAATTTCCTTTAAAATTATCACTGCTTGCAGGAAAGTATTTACAATTAAATTAATCAATTGATTTTAATACGAAGTCTGCTTTCAGAAAAATTCACCACAAATTGCCAATTTCTTTAAAATGATCACTGCTTGCAGGTAAAACTTTACAATGAAAGTAATCACATGATTTAATACGAATTCCTCTTTCAAGAAAATTCAGCACAAATTGAAATTTTCTTTAAAATTATCACTGCTTGCAGGTAAAACTTTACAATGAAAGTAATCAAATGATTTAATACGAATTCCTCTTTCAAGAAAATTCAGCACAAATTGAAATTTTCTTTTAAATTTTCACTGCTTGCATGTAAACGTATCTGATCAAAGTAATCAAATGATTTAATATGAAGTCGTTTCTCAAGAAAATTCACCACAAATCCAATTTTTCTTTAAGGCTATCACTGCTTCCAGTTAAGTCTATATATTGAAAGTAATCAAATGTTTTAATACGAAGTCCTCTTCCAGAAAAACTCACCACAAATTAAAATTTTCTTTAAAATTATCACTGCTTGCAGGGATGTGTTTACAATTAAAGTAATCAATTGATTTAATACGAAGTCCTCTTTCAGAAAAACTCACCACGAATTGAAATGTTCTTTAAAATTATCACTGCTTGCAGGTAAGTATTTACAATTAAATTAATCAATTGATTTTAATACGATGTCTGCTTTCAGAAAATTCACCACAAATTGAAATTTTCTTTAAAATTATCACTGCTTGCAGGTATGTATTTACAATTAAAGTAATCAATTGATTTTAATACGAAGTCCGCTTTCAGAAAAATTCACCACAAATTGCCAATTTCTTTAAAATTATCACTGCTTGCAGGTAAAACTTTACAATGAAAGTAATCAAATGATTTAATATGAAGTCGTTTCTCAATAAAATTCACCGCAAATTGAAATTTTCTTTAAGGCTATCACTGCTTCCGGTTAAGTCTATATAATGAAAGTAATCAAATGTTCTAATACGAAGTCCTCTTTCAGGAAAGGTTATCACAAATTGAAATTTTCTTTAAAATTTTCACTGCTTGCAGGTAAGTCTCTACAATGAAGGCAATCGAATAATTTAGTACGAAGTTTACTTTCAGAAATTGCACCACAAATTGAAATTTTCTTTAAAATTATCACTGCTTGCAGGTAAGTATTTACAATTAAAGTAATCAATTGATTTTAATGCGAAGTCTGCTTTCAGAAAATTCACCACAAATTGCCAATTTCTTTAAAATTATCACTGCTCTTTTTCAGGAAAATTCAGCACAAATTGGAATTTCTTTAAAATTATCACTGCTTGCAGATAAGTATTTACAATTAAAGTAATCAATTGATTTTAATACGAAGTCTGCTTTCAGAAAAATTCACCACAAATTGCCAATTTCTTTAAAATAATCACTGCTTGCAGGTAAAACTTTACAATGAAAGTAATCAAATGATTTAATATGAAATCGTTTCTCAGTAAAATTCACCACAAATTAAAATTTTCTTTAAGGCTACCACTGCTTCCAGGTAAGTCTATATAATGAAAGTAATCAAATGTTTTAATACGAAGTCCTCTTCCAGGAAAAGTTACCATAAATTGAAATTTTCTTTAAAATTATCACTGCTTGCAGGTAAGTCTCTACAATGAAAATAATCGAATAATTTATTACGAAGTTCTCTTTCAGAAATTTCACCACAAATTGAAATTTTCTTTAAAATTATCACTGCTTGCAAGTAAGTATTTAAAATTAATGTAATCAATTGATTTTAATGCGAAGTCTGCTTTCAGAAAAATTCACCACAAATTGCATATTTCTTTAAAATTATCACTGCTTGCAGGTAAAACTTTACAATGAAAGTAATCAAATCATTTAATACGAATTCCTATTTCAAGAAAATTCAGCACAAATTGAAATTTTCTTTTAAATTGTCACTGCTTGCATGTAAACGTATCTGATGAAAGTAATCAAATGATTTAATATGAAGCCGTTTCTCAGGAAAACTCACCACAAATCAAATTTTTCTTTAAGACTATCACTGCTTCCAGTTAAGTCTATATATTGAAAGTAATCAAATGTTTTAATACGAAGTCCTCTTCCAGGCAAAGTTACCACAAATTGAAATTATCTTTAAAATTATAACTGCTTGCAGGTAAGTCTCTACAATGAAAGTAATCGAATAATTTAATACGAAGTTCTCTTTTAGAAAATTCACCGCAAATTGAAATTTTCTTTAAAATTATCACTGCTTGCAAGTATGTATTTACAATTAAAGTAATCAATTGATTTTAATACGAAGTATGCTTTCAGAAAAATTCACCATAAATTGCCAATTTCTTTAAAATTATCACTGCTTTCAGGTAAAACTTTACAATGAAAGTAATCAAATGATGTAATACGAATTCCTCTTTCAGGAAAATTCAGCGCAATTTGAAAATTTCTTTTAAATTATCACTGCTTGCATGTAAGCGTATATGATGAAAGTAATCAATTGATTTAATACGAAGTCCTCTTTCAGAAAAACTCACCACGAATTGAAATATTCAATAAAATTGTCACTGCTTGCAGATAAGTCTATACTATGAAAGTAATCACATGATTTAATCCGAAGTGCTCTTGCAAAAATATTCACCACAAAATGAAATTTTCTTTAAAATTATCACTGCATGCAGGTAATTCTTGACAATGAAGGTAATCAAATGATCTAATACGAAGTCCTCTTTCAGGAAAATTTACCATAAATTGAAATTTTCTTTCAAATTATCACTGCTTACAAGTAAGTCTATATAATGAAAGTAATCAATTGATTTAATACGAAGTCCTCTTCCAGAAAAACTTACCACAAATTGAAATATTCTTTAAAATTATCACTGCTTGCAGGTATGCATTTACAATTAAAGTAATCAATTGATTTTAATACGAAGTCTGCTTTCAGAAAAATTCACCACAAATTGCCAATTTCTTTAAAATTATCACTGCTTGCAGGTAAAACTTTACAATGAAAGTAATCAAATGATTTAATACGAATTCCTATTTCAAGAAAATTCAGCACAAATTGAAATTTTCTTTTAAATTTTCACTGCTTGCATGTAAACGTATCTGATGAAAGCAATCAAATGATTTAATATGAAGCCGTTTCTCAGGAAAATTCACCACGAATGAAATTTTTCTTTAAGACTATCACTGCTTCCAGTTAAGTCTATATATTGAAAGTAATCAAATGTTTTAATACGAAGTCCTCTTTCAGGCAAAGTTACCACAAATTGAAATTTTCTTTAAAATTATCACTGCTTGCAGGTAAGTATTTAAAATTAAAGTAACCAAATGATTTTAATGCGAAGTCTGCTTTCAGAAAAATTCACCACAAATTTCATATTTCTTTAAAATTATCACTGCTTGCAGGTAAAACTTTACAATGAAAGTAATCAAATGATTTAATACGAATTCCTATTTCAAGAAAATTCAGCACAAATTGAAATTTTCTTTTAAATTTTCACTGCTTGCATGTAAACGTATCTGATGAAAGTAATCAAACGATTTAATATGAAGCCGTTTCTCTGGAAAATTCACCACAAATCAAATTTTTCTTTAAGACTATCACTGCTTCCAGTTAAGTCTATATATTGAAAGTAATCAAATGTTTTAATACGAAGTCCTCTTCCAGGCAAAGTTACCACAAATTGAAATTTTCTTTAAAATTATAACTGCTTGCAGGTAAGTCTCTACAATGAAAGTAATCGAATAATTTAATACGAAGTTCTCTTTTAGAAAATTCACCGCAAATTGATATTTTTTTTTAATTATCACTGCTTGCAGGTATGTATTTACAATTAAAGTAATCAATTGATTTTAATACGAAGTATGCTTTCAGAAAAATTCACCACAAATTGCCAATTTCTTTAAAATTATCACTGCTTGCAGGTATGTATTTACAATGAAAGTAATCAAATGATTTAATACGAATTCCTCTTTCAGGAAAATTCAGCACAATTTGAAATTTTCTTTTAAATTATCACTGCTTGCATGTAAGCGTATCTGATGAAAGTAATCAATTGATTTAATGCGAGGTCCTCTTTCACAAAAATTCACCGCAAATTGAAATTTTCTTTAAAATTAGCACTGCTTGCAGGTAAGTCTATACAATGAAAGTAATCAAGTGATTTCAATACGAAGTCTTCTTTCAGCAAAATTCACCACAAATTGAATTTTTCTTTACAATTATCACTGCTTGCAGGTAAGTATTTACAATTAAAGTAATCAATTGATTTTAGTATGAAGTCTGCTTTCAGAAAAATTCACCAAAATTGCAAATTTCTTTAAAATTATCACTGCTTGCAGGTAAGTATTTACAATTAAAGTAATCAAATGATTTTAATACGAAGCCTGCTTTCAGAAAAATTCACCACAAATTGCAAATTTCTTTAAAATAATCACTGCATGCAGGTAATTCTTGACAATGAAGGTAATCAAATGATCTAATACCAAGTCCTCTTTCAGGAAAATTTTCCATAAATTGAAATCTTCTTTCAAATTATCACTGCTTACAAGTATGTTTATATAATGAAAGTAATCAATTGATTTAATACGAAGTCCTCTACCAGAAAAACTTACCACAAATTGAAATATTCTTTAAAATTATCACTGCTTGCATGTAAGCGTATCTGATGAAAGTAATCAATTGATTTAATACGAAGTCCTCTTTCAGAAAAACTCACCACGAATTGAAATATTCTTTAAAATTATCACTGCTTGCAGATAAGTCTATACAATGAAAGTAATCGAATAACTTAATACTCTTTCAGAAATTTCACCACAAATTGAAATTTTCTTTAAAATTATCACTGCTTGCAGGTAAGTATTCACTCAATTGATTTTAATACGACGTCTGCTTTCAGAAAATTCACCGCAAATTGAAATTTTCTTTAAAATTATCACTGCTTGCCGGTAAGTCTATACAATGAAGTAATCAAGTGATTTCAATACGAAGTCTTCTTTCAGGAAAATTCACCACAAATTGAAATTTTCTTTAAAATTATCACTGCTTGCAGGTAAGCATTTACAATTAAAGTAATCAATTGATTTTAATACGAAGTCTGCTTTCAGAAAAATTCACCACAAATTGCCAATTTCTTTAAAATTATCAGTGCTTGCAGGAAAATCTTTACAATGAAAGCAATCAAATGATTTAATACGAATTCCTCTTTCAAGAAAACTCACCGCAAATTGAAATTTTCTTTTAAATTATCACTGCTTGCATGTAAGCGTATCTGATGAAAGTAATCACTTGTTTTAAAACGACTTCCTCTGTCAGCAAAATTCACCGCAAATTGAAATTTTCTTTAAAATTAGCACTGCTTGCAGGTAAGTCTATACAATGAAAGTAATCAAGTGATTTCAATACGAAGTCTTCTTTCAGGAAAATTCACCACAAATTGAATTTTTCTTTACAATTATCACTGCTTGCAGGTATGTATTTACAATTAAGGTAATCAATTGATTTTAATACGAAGTCTGCTTTCAGAGAAATTCACCACAAATTGCCAATTTCTTTAAAATTATCACTGCTTGCAGGTAAAACTTTACAATGAAAGTAATCAAATGATTTAATACGAAATCCTCTTTCAAGAAAATTCAGCACAAATTGATATTTTCTTTTAAATTATCACTGCTTGCAGGTATGTATTTACAATTAAAGTAATCAATTGATTTTAATACGAACCCTGCTTTCAGAAAAATTCACCACAAATTGCCAATTTCTTTAAATTTATCACTGCTTGCAGGTAAAACTTTACAATGAAAGTAATCAAACGATTTAATATGAAGCCGTTTCTCTGGAAAATTCACCACAAATCAAATTTTTCTTTAAGACTATCACTGCTTCCAGTTAAGTCTATATATTGAAAGTAATCAAATGTTTTAATACGAAGTCCTCTTCCAGGCAAAGTTACCACAAATTGAAATTTTCTTTAAAATTATAACTGCTTGCAGGTAAGTCTCTACAATGAAAGTAATCGAATAATTTAATACGAAGTTCTCTTTTAGAAAATTCACCCCAAATTGATATTTTTTTAAAATTATCACTGCTTGCAGGTATGTATTTACAATTAAAGTAATCAATTGATTTTAATACGAAGTATGCTTTCAGAAAAATTCACCACAAATTGCCAATTTCTTTATAATTATCACTGCTTTCAGGTAAAACTTTACAATGAAAGTAATCAAATGATTTAATACGAATTCCTCTTTCAGGAAAATTCAGCACAATTTGAAATTTTCTTTTAAATTATCACTGCTTTCATGTAAGCGTATCTGATGAAAGTAATCAATTGATTTAATGCGAGGTCCTCTTTCACAAAAATTCACCGCAAATTGAAATTTTCTTTAAAATTAGCACTGCTTGCAGGTAAGTCTATACAATGAAAGTAATCAAGTGATTTCAATACGAAGTCTTCTTTCAGCAAAATTCACCACAAATTGAATTTTTCTTTACAATTATCACTGCTTGCAGGTAAGTATTTACAATTAAAGTAATCAATTGATTTTAGTATGAAGTCTGCTTTCAGAAAAATTCACCAAAATTGCAAATTTCTTTAAAATTATCACTGCTTGCAGGTAAGTATTTACAATTAAAGTAATCAAATGATTTTAATACGAAGCCTGCTTTCAGAAAAATTCACCACAAATTGCAAATTTCTTTAAAATAATCACTGCATGCAGATAATTCTTGACAATGAAGGTAATCAAATGATCTAATACCAAGTCCTCTTTCAGGAAAATTTTCCATAAATTGAAATCTTCTTTCAAATTATCACTGCTTACAAGTATGTTTATATAATGAAAGTAATCAATTGATTTAATACGAAGTCCTCTACCAGAAAAACTTACCACAAATTGAAATATTCTTTAAAATTATCACTGCTTGCATGTAAGCGTATCTGATGAAAGTAATCAATTGATTTAATACGAGGTCCTCTTTCAGAAAAACTCACCACGAATTGAAATATTCTTTAAAATTATCACTGCTTGCAGATAAGTCTATACAATGAAAGTAATCGAATAACTTAATACTCTTTCAGAAATTTCACCACAAATTGAAATTTTCTTTAAAATTATCACTGCTTGCAGGTAAGTATTTACAATTAAATTAATCAATTGATTTTAATACGACGTCTGCTTTCAGAAAATTCACCACAAATTGAAATTTTCTTTAAAATTATCACTGCTTGCAGGTATGTATTTACAATTAAAATAATCAATTGATTTAAATACGAACTCTGCTTTCAGAAAAATTCACCACAAATTGCCAATTTCTTTAAAATGATCACTGCTTGCAGGTAAAACTTTACAATGAAAGAAATCAAATGATTTAATATGAAGTCGTTTCTCAATAAAATTCACCGCAAATTGAAATTTTCTTTAAGACTATCACTGCTTCCGGTTAAGTCTATATAATGAAAGTAATCAAATGTTCTAATACGAAGTCCTCTTTCAGGAAAGGTTACCACAAATTGAAATTTTCTTTAAAATTTTCACTGCTTGCAGGTAAGTCTCTACAATGAAGGTAATCGAATAACTTAGTACGAAGTTTACTTTCAGAAATTGCACCACAAATTGAAATTTTCTTTAAAATTATCACTGCTTGCAGGTAAGTATTTACAATTAAAGTAATCAATTGATTTTAATGCGAAGTCTGCTTTCAGAAAATTCACCACAAATTGCCAATTTCTTTAAAATTATCACTGCTCTTTTTCAGGAAAATTCAGCACAAATTGAAATTTCTTTAAAATTATCACTGCTTGCAGGTAAGTATTTACAATTAAAGTAATCAATTGATTTTAATACGAAGTCTGCTTTCAGAAAAATTCACCACAAATTGCCAATTTCTTTAAAATAATCACTGCTTGCAGGTAAAACTTTACAATGAAAGTAATCAAATGATTTAATATGAAATCGTTTCTCAGTAAAATTCACCACAAATTAAAATTTTCTTTAAGGCTACCACTGCTTCCAGGTAAGTCTATATAATGAAAGTAATCAAATGTTTTAATACGAAATCCTCTTCCAGGAAAAGTTACCATAAATTGAAATTTTCTTTAAAATTATCACTGCTTGTAGGTAAGTCTCTACAATGAAAGTAATCGAATAATTTATTACGAAGTTCTCTTTCAGAAATTTCACCACAAATTGAAATTTTCTTTAAAATTATCACTGCTTGCAGGTAAGTATTTAAAATTAAAGTAATCAATTGATTTTAATGCGAAGTCTGCTTTCAGAAAAATTCACCACAAATTGCATATTTCTTTAAAATTATCACTGCTTGCAGGTAAAACTTTACAATGAAAGTAATCAAATCATTTAATACGAATTCCTATTTCAAGAAAATTCAGCACAAATTGAAATTTTCTTTTAAATTTTCAATGCTTGCATGTAAACGTATCTGATGAAAGTAATCAAATGATTTAATATGAAGCCGTTTCTCAGCAAAATTCACCACAAATCAAATTTTTCTTTAAGACTATCACTGCTTCCAGTTAAGTCTAAATATTGAAAGTAATCAAATGTTTTAATACGAAGTCCTCTTCCAGGCAAAGTTACCACAAATTGAAATTTTCTTTAAAATTGTAACTGCTTGCAGGTAAGTCTCTACAATGAAAGTAATCGAATAATTTAATACGAAGTTCTCTTTTAGAAAATTCACCGCAAATTGAAATTTTCTTTAAAATTATCACTGCTTGCAGGTATGTATTTACAATTAAAGTAATCAATTGATTTTAATACGAAGTATGCTTTCAGAAAAATTCACCATAAATTGCCAATTTCTTTAAAATTATCACTGCTTTCAGGTAAAACTTTATAATGAAAGTAATCAAATGATGAAATACGAATTCCTCTTTCAGGAAAATTCAGCGCAATTTGAAATTTTCTTTTAAATTATCACTGCTTGCATGTAAGCGTATCTGATGAAAGTAATCAATTGATTTAATACGAAGTCCTCTTTCAGAAAAACTCACCACGAATTGAAATATTCAATAAAATTGTCACTGCTTGCAGATAAGTCTATACTATGAAAGTAATCAAATGATTTAATCCGAAGTGCTCTTGCAAAAATATTCACCACAAAATGAAATTTTCTTTAAAATTATCACTGCATGCAGGTAATTCTTGACAATGAAGGTAATCAAGTGATCTAATACGAAGTCCTCTTTCAGGAAAATTTACCATAAATTGAAATTTTCTTTCAAATTATCACTGCTTACAAGTAAGTCTATATAATGAAAGTAATCAATTGATTTAATACGAAGTCCTCTTCCAGAGAAACTTACCACAAATTGAAATATTCTTTAAAATTATCACTGCTTGCAGGTATGCATTTACAATTAATGTAATCAATTGATTTTAATACGAAGTCTGCTTTCAGAAAAATTCACCACAAATTGCCAATTTCTTTAAAATTATCACTGCTTGCAGGTAAAACTTTACAATGAAAGAAATCAAATGATTTAATACGAATTCCTATTTCAAGAAAATTCAGCACAAATTGAAATTTTCTTTTAAATTTTCACTGCTTGCATGTAAACGTATCTGATGAAAGTAATCAAATGATTTAATATGAAGCCGTTTCTCAGGAAAATTCACCACGAATGAAATTTTTCTTTAAGGCTATCACTGCTTCCAGTTAAGTCTATATATTGAAAGTAATCAAATGTTTTAATACGAAGTCCTCTTTCAGGCAAAGTTACCACAAATTGAAATTTTCTTTAAAATTATCACTGCTTGCAGGTAAGTATTTAAAATTAAAGTAACCAAATGATTTTAATGCGAAGTCTGCTTTCAGAAAAATTCACCACAATTTTCATATTTCTTTAAAATTATCACTGCTTGCAGGTAAAACTTTACAATGAAAGTAATCAAATGATTTAATACGAATTCCTATTTCAAGAAAATTCAGCACAAATTGAAATTTTCTTTTAAATTTTCACTGCTTGCATGTAAACGTATCTGATGAAAGTAATCAAATGATTTAATATGAAGCCGTTTCTCTGGAAAATTCACCACAAATCAAATTTTTCTTTAAGACTATCACTGCTTCCAGTTAAGTCTATATATTGAAAGTAATCAAATGTTTTAATACGAAGTCCTCTTCCAGGCAAAGTTACCACAAATTGAAATTTTCTTTAAAATTATAACTGCTTGCAGGTAAGTCTCTACAATGAAAGTAATCGAATAATTTAACACGAAGTTCTCTTTTAGAAAATTCACCGCAAATTGATATTTTCTTTAAAATTATCACTGCTTGCAGGTATGTATTTACAATTAAAGTAATCAATTGATTTTAATACGAAGTATGCTTTCAGAAAAATTCACCACAAATTGCCAATTTCTTTAAAATTATCACTGCTTTCAGGTAAAACTTTACAATGAAAGTAATCAAATGATTTAATACGAATTCCTCTTTCAGGAAAATTCAGCACAATTTGAAATTTTCTTTTAAATTATCACTGCTTGCATGTAAGCGAATCTGATGAAAGTAATCAATTGATTTAATGCGAGGTCCTCTTTCACAAAAATTCACCGCAAATTGAAATTTTCTTTAAAATTAGCACTGCTTGCAGGTAAGTCTATACAATGAAAGTAATCAAGTGATTTCAATACGAAGTCTTCTTTCAGCAAAATTCACCACAAATTGAATTTTTCTTTACAATTATCACTGCTTGCAGGTAAGTATTTACAATTAAAGTAATCAATTGATTTTAGTATGAAGCTGCTTTCAGAAAAATTCACCAAAATTGCAAATTTCTTTAAAATTATCACTGCTTGCAGGTAAGTATTTACAATTAAAGTAATCAAATGATTTTAATACGAAGCCTGCTTTCAGAAAAATTCACCACAAATTGCAAATTTCTTTAAAATAATCACTGCATGCAGGTAAAACTTTACAATGAAAGTAATCAAATGATTTAATACGAATTCCTCTTTCAAGAAAATTCAGCACAAATTGAAATTTTCTTTTAAATTATCACTGCTTGCAGGTATGTATTTACAATTAAAGTAATCAATTGATTTTAATACGAACCCTGCTTTCAGAAAAATTCACCACAAATTGCCAATTTCTTTAAATTTATCACTGCTTGCAGGTAAAACTTTACAATGAAAGTAATCAAATGATTTAATATGAAGTCGTTTCTCAGTAAAATTCACCACAAATTAAAATTTTCTTTAAAATTATCACTGCTTCGAGGTAAGTCTATATAATGAAAGTAATCAAATGTTTTAATACGAAGTCCTCTTCCAGGAAAAGTTACCTTAAATTGAAATTTTCTTTAAAATTATCACTGCTTGCAGGTAAGTCTCTACAATGAAAGTAATCGAATAATTTAGTACGAAGTTCTCTTTCAGAAATTTCACCACAAATTGAAATTTTCTTTAAAATTATCACTGCTTGCAGGTAAGTATTTACAATTAAAGTAATCAATTGATTTTAATGCGAAGTCTGCTTTCAGAAAAATTCACCACAAATTGCAAATTTCTTTAAAATTATCACTGCTTGCAGGTAAAACTTTACAATGAAAGTAATCAAATGATTTAATACGAATTCCTCTTTCAAGAAAATTCAGCACAAATTGAAATTTTCTTTTAAATTTTCACTGCTTGCATGTAAACGTATCTGATGAAAGTAATCAAATGATTTAATATGAAGTCGTTTCTCAAGAAAATTCACCACAAATCCAATTTTTCTTTAGGACTATCACTGCTTCCAGTTAAGTCTATATATTGAAAGTAATCAAATGTTTTAATACGAAGTCCTCTTCCAGAAAAACTCACCACAAATTAAAATTTTCTTTAAAATTATCACTGCTTGCAGGTATGTATTTACAATTAAAGTAATTAATTGATTTAATACGAAGTCCCCTTTCAGAAAACTCACCACGAATTGAAATGTTCTTTAAAATTATCACTGCTTGCAGGTAAGTATTTACAATTAAATTAATCAATTGATTTTAATACGACGTCTGCTTTCAGAAATTTCACCACAAATTGAAATTTTCTTTAAAATTATCACTGCTTGCAGGTAAGTATTTACAATTAAAGTAATCAATTGATTTTAATACGAAGTCTGCTTTCAGAAAAATTCATCACAAATTGCAAATTTCTTTAAAATTATCACTGCTTGCAGGTATGTATTTACAATTAAAGTAATCAATTGATTTTAATACGAAGTCTGCTTTCAGAAAAATTCACCACAAATTGCCAATTTCTTTAAAATTATCACTGCTTGCAGATAAGTCTATACAATGAAAGTAATCAAATGATTTAATACGAATTCCTCTTTCAAGAAAATTCAGCACAAATTGAAATTTTCTTTTAAATTTTCACTGCTTGCCTGTAAACGTATCTGATGAAAGTAATCAAATGATTTAATATGAAGTCGTTTCTCAGGAAAATTCCCCACAAATCAAATTTTTCTTTAAGACTGTTGAAGTGCAATAGTTCTTGCACTTATAAAAAAAATCAATTAAAAAAGAACTAGCTTACTTGCACTCAATGATGTTTATTGGCGTAAGGTTATGAGAGGACAGAGCGATTACAAATTTTTTAGGTTCTTTCAGTGAACTCGAATTATAGCAAATTGACAACTTTACAAATATAGCAAGTTTAGTTTTATAGTATCTATACTTCTGGCGGTAATTTGAAATTGAAAATTTAATTGAACTAGAACCAAATGACTGTTAGAAGGCATTATAATTAATATAGGACATTGAATGGAAATATATCGTAAGTTATAATTATTAGCTATGACGAAACATCCCGCCGCCATTGAAAGGATACGAATGCTTTCAGTTATTCATCTGCAGGAAGTGGGGCCACCTTCTGTACAGCTCTGAGAAAGGTGCCGGAAGAGGTATTGATCTCCACCACATGTATACGACCAATAGCTTTGTTTTGTTACGGCTGATACGTATTGGACGTCATCCGCAACAGGACTTGGGAGTGCTTTCAACTAAATGAGAAGATCACCAGCCCCTTATTGTTTTCAATGGTTTCAATGGCACATTCACTTCAAAATTTAACTCAAAAAACAATTTGCTTCTCGCACTTATTTCGATGTTTATTTTAAAAAAACCAAAGGCACAATCATTTAATATATATATAAATTCAAATTATATTATGGTAGTCAAGAATCACAAAATTTTTACTAAGTTCGATAATTTATCTTTTTTTTCTGCCCGACTTCAAGACTTGACAAAAACTGCCTGACTGCCCCGCCAATGCTGTCCATCACTTTCTTTATTTCGCATCAATCGATGTCTCAGCGATAACACCCCCTAATTACCTATCATTGCTGAATATCGCTTAAAGTGATTGGCGCATCATTCATACATAGTAATGTAGGGGAAACGCTTATGTACAAGCGAAGTGCATTCGCCTCAAGTGCAAAAGACCCGGCTGCTGATTAAGCTTTTTGGCTATTTCATATATGTAATTTGATGGGGTCAATGAATAATGTGACAGCAATTATTGATTGCAAAATTAATGTAAGTCGCCGCAAAAGCTGGCAATTTGCTTTTGCAATTTTCAATAATGAAAAAAAAACAATTTATTGCGTTCATAGGGAATTAGTGAGGTCTTTGCCCCAAAGTAATGAGTGCATCCAGCGACTCATTGCACCATCCCCCTTTGGAAAGAAAATCCACATGTGGATTTTCGCTAAAAACAAGTGAAGCACATAATTTAGTTTTTGTCAAGTCAAAAGTTACGCAGGTTATATGTTTGATATACGTACACTATCGTTACCATCTTACATTTGTATATAAGTTCAGAATTCCTCTAAAATTATAAATTTACTATTTTTCTTTTTGTTTTAGAGCAATCTACCCCGCTATTACATTCTACTTGTCCTATTTAATTAAGTATAATATTACATCTGCTAAAATTGATTGGTAATTACATTGCTTAATTTCAAGCTTACCATTTTACTTCTTTTTACTTGATATATACTTATATACATATGTATATGTTATAATGTAAAATATTATGATAGATTATTTATACTAATATACTAAAAACTAAAATATTTGGAGGTATAAAATAAAACTCTCTTATTTTTTCCTAAGATAAGTTATAAAATTATAAAATGTTGTACTATATTAAATTAGAGTTAGAGTTGAGGGAAAATAGCAAAAAAGGCAATATTCCCTGACTTCCTTGGTTTTCTTCTCTTTTTTTTTTATACTTACCTACTTAATTATTATATTACAACATGTGTTATATATGTATATATAAACTTCTTCCGTAAATCGTACATTCTCTTTGCTTCAAATAGCTATTACTTTTTTTTTAGAAAAAAACTGCACAAGACTTAATTGAAAGAGAAGAGAAATTGGATGGTGATTGTGAAAATTTAACATTCCAAAAATACAAATTTTTTTTTTTTTAGAATTTGTTTTGAGTACTTGTTTTTTTATTGTTTTGTTGTTTTTTTTTTTTAAGTTTGCACGGTTAACCGGAGTCGGTCGTTGCATCTCGTATTTCATCTGCATTGTTTACGTTTACTTGTTTCTTCGAGGTTCTTTTGAGCTTTTTAAAACAAATGACCGTGACCGTGATTAGTAGTGCTGCGATCAGCAGGTAGAGCAAGGAATAATGGTGAATAATGTGTGGGGATAGGTCAGTGTTTTTTAGCTTTTCTTCTAGTTTTTGTGATTGAATCGCGATATTGAGGTTTTGTAGCTCTTGTTGGTCATGAAACTTTATGACGTGGACTTTAGGGTTGACTAAGTTTTGCTGCTGTGGGTATGCGGGAATGGTATACGTGAGGTTGATTGTGGGTAGATAATGATTATTCAATTTGATATCTTTTACATTGTGGGCCTGGATGATAAGATCTTTTGTTCTTAGATAACAGCCTACCGAGAGCTCCAATATTCCAGTAGCGTTAAGTTCATGTGGAATTATTTTGTCCTTGCACACAGTATCAATTATCACAGGCTCTTTCATAGAAAACAACCACTTGTTCGGTTGTGCCAATTGAATCCAGAAATCTAGTTTTGGTACTATTTGGATTTCGCACTGAGGAGGAACGGTGTTAGAGTGTTTTAATAGGTCTATTTCGCACAGGTTATTTACTGAGTGTACATTGAATATAGGGTGTACTACTCGGCATAAGTAATTAATGAGATCAGTAGTTCCACAGTTTTGCAGTTCGAAATTATTCAGTGAGTAATAGTGTTCTCGATTGTAGTCTATTACTAGATACTCTAGGGATGGTTTGATGTAAGCTATTCTGTCTTGGTGTGGTGTAGGGAATGGATATACTTTCATTAACTGATAATTTTCTTTAAACGGTAAGGGAATCTTTAGGAGGAAAATTATTTTATTATCTATTACTGCTGTGCGAACATTGCTGATTTGGTAAATTTGCAAGAGGTTGTTCTTGTGCTTATTGATTGGTAAGGTTAGGGAGTTGGGAATTTCTTTCTGGATGGTTTCTAGTACGTTCTTCATTTGTTGGGGTGTTATAATGGTGACGTACATCTGTTATCAAGTCAATGAGAAGGTTTTGAGTAGTCTGGTATCTTATCATCATCAGAGTGGTCAGGGATACCATAGTCTCTAATTCTATGGTAATATTTTGTTTAAGGTTCTCTAAAGAGAGTCGATTACTCACAATGATTAGAGATTCTAACTTTTTGTCTAAATGAATAAACTGTTCTTTTATGGCGTACCGAGTTTTGTTAAAGATGTTAACGGTGGTGTCAACTATTAGTGTTTGATTTTTTATTAAATTCAACAAATGGTCTTGGTTAGTTTTAAAGCTGTCTATGTGGTTATTGAGCTGCAATGCATCATCCTCATCTAAAGTTCCAAAAAGTGTCTTACTAACCGTACCCACAGCATTGAATAGTCCCCTTTTATACCTATTTCCTTTCTCTTTCAGTATTTCTGAGTTTTGTTTCAGTATACGTATGAGGATATATAATTGGTACGTAATATCGTCACAGAGCGGGAGTTTATTATGGTGGTATTTTATTGAATCACAAAGTTTTTGTGCAGTTTCGGTACAATTTGTAAGCTTATCTAGTTCAAAATTAAATTCTGTGAGATCATAGTATACTATTACCTGCCATTCGTTGCTATACAACCCAACACGGCCCACCTCCTCAAAATAGATTCCCGGGTTAGAGGTTAATGGGGTAATCTTCAGGTTGCAGGTGACTTCCAATGTATTGGCCCACAATATCAAGGCAGCAACCAGGAACAACTTCCTACGGTTACGGAATTTAGAATTAGGGTTAGTCTCGAAAGAGTTTTAGATTGTTGTTGTGTACAGTCTTAAGCTTGTTGCCTATTCTAATTGTTGAATTTTCTGTTGAGTTTATTTTTTCTATTTCATATGGTCCTGTCCACAGCGGTGACAACTTGTTTCTCCGCGTGTGGTTCTTTAACAGGACCTTATCTCTGAGACAGAAATTTTTTTCTTTTGTAGCTCTATCATATAAGGCTTTCGATTCATGCTTATTTTTTAACAAGTTTTCCTTTCCAATTATATAACTGTGTTGCATTCGGGCTCTCAACTCGTTACTATAATTGTCATAATTGTAACTAACATTTGGGCTTCTTTTCATTAATGAAGGCATCCTTGGCGGGTAACCATACAATAATTCATACGGCGGATAGTTAGTACTACTATGGATATTGGTGTTGTATACATACATTGCATACGGGATCCATGAATCCCATGTTAGTGGATCTCGATTTACATAATGACGCAAGTACTCAGCCAGTGTGCGATGACTCCTTTCTAAAGCGCCATTCGTTTGAGGATGGTACGGCGTCGTCTGTAATTTCTTAATATGTAGTAACTTGCACATTTGTAAAAACATCTCGCTCAAAAAGTTCGAGCCTTGGTCCGTTAATATGGATTCTGGGATACCGTGCCTACAAACTATATTGGTTACAAAAGCTTCAGCTACAGTTCGAGATTCGGCATTTTGTAAAGGAATAGCTTCCGTGTACTTAGTGAGGTCGTCTTGGAAAGTAAGAAGATATCTGTTACCTTCGTGACTCACTGGCAAAGGGCCGACTATGTCTAGTGAAACCCTCTCGAAGGGTCTCGAATTGGTTGTCGTGATTTTCATAGGTATTTTGGGATTTTTACTAAGCTTATTGGTTTGACAGGAGCTGCAGGTGTTGATGTATTGCTCCACATCTTGAGTTAAACCTGGCCAGTTATACATAGTTTGAATTTTTTTTATAGTTCGTGTGATACCCTGGTGCCCACCTAATGGCGTATTGTGGCACAATTCCATTATATCTTTCTGGGCCTTTTTGTCGGTTACGTTAATTATTTCTGAAAGAAACAGCGTGACTTTGATTTTTCCAAAGATAAGTGAGATAAGGGCCTTCAATTCGAAATGGGTTGCATTTTCTGTTTTTGACATATATATATTGATTTCATTTTGACTATATTCTAAACATTTATTTTTGAAATTGTACAACATTTCTATTATCCGTTTGTAATCCTCTTTTGTGCGCATTGGATACGCTGTTTTCGATATTATAAACGTTTGCTTGTTTCTCTCCTGAACTGTTAGTTGCGGGTTTGAGGTATCCAGCTCTGGAAATATTTCCTTCAAATATACTTCGATTTCGTTTTCCGTACTTGGTAATAGGAAATACTTATGGGTAATACCCTTTTGGTCTATTAAACTTTCCGTTTTTTCGTGGATGAGGTTAATATTAGCATGAGAGGAGGATATAAATTTGTTGTAAATACTCTCTGAATCTATTTGGTTGCTGTCGTTTTGAAGTAGTTTTGCCTGATTACGGGTTACTATATTTATCTGTTTTTGCACCTCTAGGGCAGAGTCGCTTGGTACTAAACGACTTAAAGCGTCGGCATTTGAATTGAGTGATCCGGGTTTATGCATAATCTTATAATCGTATTCCTCCAATTTTATCCTCCAACGCATGAGCCGAGAAGAGGAATCTTTTAAGTTCATTAGCCAGACCAAGGGTTTATGATCTGTGATGATGTTAAATTGTCTACCGTAGAGGTAGGGTCGGAATTGTTCCACCGCATAAACTATGCCTAGGAGCTCTTTCTCTATGGTAGAGTACCTAGTTTCCGCAGGATTTAACGTTCGACTGGCATAACATATTGGTCGATCTTTTCCTATGTCACCTTGGGATAAAATAGCACCTATGGCTAGATCACTTGCGTCTGTGGTGACGTTAAATTCTCTGTCGAACTCAGGATAGGCGAGAATAGGTGCCGTAATCAGTTTTTCTTTTAGGGTCCTAAAAGATTCGTCGCAGAATGAATCCCATTTGAATGGAGCATCCTTTTTTAGTAGGGCTGTGAGAGGCTTTGCCAGCCTCGAGAAATTAGGGATAAAGCGTCTATAATAGCCAACAAAACCCAAGAATGCCTTGATATCTTTGGCTTTCTTAGGAGTTGGATATGTTTTGACGGCTTTTATCTTATTCGGGTCTGGCATGACTCCATTTTCACCTACCACGTGTCCCAGATAGGCTATTTCTTTTTGTAAGAAATGACATTTATCCGGCTGTAGTTTGAGACGGTGGTCCCTTAGTCTTTGTAGTACTTGTATGAGTTTCGAATTATGGTCTTTTAAGTTATAACCATAAATGACTATATCATCCAAGTATACGAAACAGTGCAGACCTTGAAGACCAGTCAGAGCTGTATTCATTAGCCTCTGGAACGTGGCAGGAGCGCCTTTCAAACCAAATGGCATTCGGTTGAAATGAAAGTGGCCAAATGGTGTACTGAATACTGTTTTGTCTCTATCTCCTGCATCCATAGGAATCTGATGAAACCCGTTTGCTAAGTCGAGAGTAGAGAAGTACTTCGATTTCCCTAGTTGGTCCAATATCTCTGTAATATTTGGAAGAGGATAGGCATCTCCTACTGTGACTTCGTTCAGTCGTCTGAAGTCAACGACAACTCGCCAACGTTTATTACCTGTTTCATCAGGTTTTTTAGGAACAAGCAATAAGGGAGAATTCCAGAGACTTCGACTTGGACTGACAATGTCCTGGTTCAACATTTCCTTTATTTGTCTGTTTATTTCATCCTTTTGCATTTCGGGGAGACGATATGGTTTTACGTGTATCGGACCTGCATTACTAAGGATTGGTATTTTGTGGCTAGCACCATCAGTGTAGGTAAGATAGTCACCTTCTAAAAAGAAGAGATCGTTGAAATCACGGCAGATATTGAGAATGGACTGCCGCTCTTCAGAATTGCAATGATCTAAAACCAAATGGTTTTCTAAGTGTTTTAATCGATTCAAGACAGGGTCTCGGTCATATTGGGCGTAAAGGATGTCATAACTACTTAATTTTTCCCAAGTAGGAATAATTTTTTGGCGATTTATTTTGACAATATCAGAAGTGGAATTCAACATCGAGATTTTTGCTGATTTACCATGTGGATTTACTAAGGTATCTCCTATGAAAACACCCGGTTGTATTTCCTTTTTTATGCATAATGCTTCTTCGTTAAAGTCTACAGGAATATTTACTATTATTTCCGAACGTGGGGGAAGTTTGATTTGTTCAAGTGAGTGACTGTTTTCTTGTTTTAAATTAGTGCCGGAATGATCACCTCCGTCATCAGCAAATTGTGCTGATGTCATATAGTTTCGATGATATTGGCTTAGGTTTTCATTATTATTTGTAATATGAGCTTTGTTAACTCTTGAAATATTATTATTCATACAAGAGGAAGAGTTTTCCGAATGAATCTCGTAGGCAGTGGGGCTCGCTGGCAATGGCTTAATTGAACTCTCACATACCGATTCATTCACAGTTTCTCTTCTGCTATTTGTTTCTTTATAATCATTTTCCTTTTTATAGGTTTTTTTATTTTCACCTTCTCGGCTAATTCTGCCGTCATTATTTTTTAAATTTCTGTCGTTTTCATTGTCTTTATCACTCTTTAAATAACTTGGGTTGCTTTCCTGCATATTAGAAATTTTACTTTTTATATTTGTTTCACTTGAACTCGAGTACTGGATACTTGCTTCTAAGTTGAGTTCTAGAAATAGCTTTGAATAATTTATTGTACATTTATATTTTTTGAGGAAATCATTTCCTATTATGCCGTCGCAGGGCAATTTACTTTTTTCTGGAACTATATGGAATGGGTGTTCCATGTGTAATAACTCACTTTGAGTGGTTAATAGAATTAAGCCACAGGTTACACCATATGATGGAAAACTATCGCCTGCTAGAGTAGTTATGAAGCAGCGTTTATCCTCGTTCACTAGTGCATCATCGCGGGTGGATTCAGCTTTTATCAGGCTTATTTCCGCACCTGTATCAAGAATAAAAGTCGCTGGGGCTGATTTGGATATACTTGTTTGGAAGGAAACGGTTAGTGAATGCAGGAAATTTTTTATTGGTACCCTTACAATTTTGGTACTCTTTATTGGGATTGATGGTGAATGACAGCTTGGGTAGTTACTTGGCGGGAAGGTTCGCCGTCCGATACCTCCCGCATAAAATCGTTTTTCTGGGTCTGGTCTCTTTTATCAGACCACCTAACTTGTCCGAAATTTCGTAGTTGCCCATTATTTGAATTTTGTTTTTGGAAAACCTGCGATTGTAGAAATTGTGGTTGGTGTCTTTGAACTTGAGAACGCTTTAATTGCTCATGGTATATGCGAGTACGGCATTCATTTAGGTTGTGATTGGGTTTGTTACAATATCCACAGATTAACCTATTTACTTCTTTTTTGACGTTTGGATAAGAAGGGAATGTAGGAAACTGTCTTCTTTTAAAACAGGTTTCCTTAGTGTGGCCTTTTTTTCCACAATGATCGCAAGTGGGAGAATGGCTTAAGCGGGGTGTAGTTTGCTGGGCCTCTTCTATTCTATATGAATGCTCTGCTGCAAAGGTGATTAGCTTTTGTAAATTTTTTTCACCTCGAGCTTTCACGATAGTCTTAAGCTGTTCGTTTTTAAGTCCGTCCTCAAATACACGTATAGCATTTTGGTCATTCTCACTGAGCAAGTACGTTCGGGAAGACGATTCGACAGCTTCACTAGTCGCTGAGTTTAAATCGGACAACTTTTTTGTGAGTCTGTTCGCAAACTCGTTCAAATCTTCGCGAGGACCTTGTTTGAGACGCGTCATTTCACCTTGAATAGCTAATCGCGGTCTCTTATCTTGAAATTGAGCGTTCAGCTCGGTTTTCAATTCATCCCAATCTTGGAAATCTGTGTATTTCAAGATATCATAAGCCGCGCTGATTAGCTTTGTTTTTACTACCATAAGGAAAATTTTTCGATCCGCGGCACCTTTCGCTTGCGAGAACAATAACTCGCAGCATGCAATAAAACGATGCAGATCTCCAGATTTTCCGTCGAATTCTGGGACCATATTTCGTTCATCGGATAGCGATATTTGAAGGCTTACAGCTTTATCGGCTGGATTAGGAGGGGGGTCTGTTGGCGGCATACTTGAAGAATTGTTTAAATGCACAAACCGAGTAGCGCGAATGAAACGAATAGCTGCAAATCGACGACTACCTGGAGCCGGAGCTGCTCGCTTTCCTGACCGAGTTACAACTATTTTGATAGATTCACCTTTTCCTAATTGTAGCACTTGTCACTTGTCAATTATACATTGGTCAATATTAATATATGTAAAAAATAAGTAAATTAGTGCTCAGGATTTGTATCCTCGAGTCAAGAAAACAACAAAAAACCAAGTTTTCACGAAAGCATAAAAAAAAAAGGAATAACTTCCACATAAAAACAAAATTTTAAATTTATCGAGGTATGTACATTAAATATATATATTATAATGTATTATATTCTGTATATATTATTGTAAAGAAATTATTTAATAGATAATAAACCAAATATCTTAGTAAAAAACAAATTTTTACGAGAGCTCACTTACATTGAATTTCCTTTATTCTCTTTTAACAAAAGAAGTCGTCGCTTGTAGCCTATATATTCTTGAAAATCGGATGTCTCCTCGTCAGAATCGGTGGATTTTCCTTCGATAACTGCAATTGCCTGCTCCACCTCCTTTATTTCATTAGTTTTACTGTCCTTACTGTCCATGAGTTGTTGGGTGAGGTCTTCTGGTTAAAGTTTTTTAAGCTGTTTAGCGTTTTTCACTGTTTTACACAATCCCTGAGCACCTGGCTGGGATTGGGCTGTTTTTTTTTTTAACAACGTTGGGTACTCCTAAGCGCCTGGCTTAGGTTACCTTTTATAGTTAGCTGATTTAGTTGCACAGGTAGCTGGGAATAAAATCCGCTCCGCTGCCACCAAAATTTTGTTACGGCTGATACGTATTGGACGTCATCCGCAACAGGACTTGGGAGTGCTTTCAACTAAATGAGAAGATCACCAGCCCCTTATTGTTTTCAATGGTTTCAATGGCACATTCACTTCAAAATTTAACTCAAAAAACAATTTGCTTCTCGCACTTATTTCGATGTTTATTTAAAAAAAAACCAAAGGCACAATCATTTAATATATATATAAATTCAAATTATATTATGGTAGTCAAGAATCACGAATTTTTTACTAAGTTCGATAATTTATCTTTTTTTTCTGCCCGACTTCAAGACTTGACAAAAACTGCCTGACTGCCCCGCCAATGCTGTAAATCACTTTCTTTATTTCGCATCAATCGATGTCTCAGCGATAACACCCCCTAATTACCTATCATTGCTGAATATCGCTTAAAGTGATTGGCGCATCATTCATATATAGTAATGTAGGGGAAACGCTTATGTACAAGCGAAGTGCATTGGCTATTTCATATATGTAATTTGATGGGGTCAATGAATAATGCGACAGCAATTATTGATTGCAAAATTAATGTAAGTCGCCGCAAAAGCTGGCAATTTGCTTTTGCAATTTTCAATAATGAAAAAAAAAACAATTTATTGCGTTCATAGGGAATTAGTGAGGTCTTTGCCCCAAAGTAATGAGTGCATCCAGCGACTCATTACAGTTTACTCGACCCAGCTTCCATTTGTAAGGGGGAAGATCCTCGTGATGTATCAGTACCATGGCTCCTTGTCGTATATTGGAAGCCTCGGATTGCCATTTGCCCCTTTCTTGCAATTGACACAGGTATTCCTTGCACCAACGCTGCCAGAAATGCTGTACTAGAGCGGAGATTCTCTGCCACCTACGAAGATAGCTTAACTTGTTAAATGGAAAATGGGGTTCAGGGATCGCATCTAAAGTGGCTTGATTAAGGAAGTGTGCGGGAGTTAGGGCTTGAAAATCGTTAGGATCTGTTGATAGAGGGGTAATGGGTCTAGAATTATGGATACCTTCTATTTGAACTATTACTGTAGTGAGTTCCTCAAACGTCAATAAGGCGCCTTGCAAGGTGCGGTAAAGATGCGATTTCGCAGACTTCACAGCCGCTTCCCAAATGCCCCCAAAATGGGGCGACCTTGGTGGTATATGGTGAAATTCGATAGAATTATTGGTGCACCAGTCTACGATATCTCCTTGAGTTTGCTCTCGAAGGAAAGCTCTTCTGAATTCGGCTAGCTGATTTCGAGCCCCAACAAAGTTCGTTGCGTTGTCACAATAAAGGTGTCGGCATAAATTTCTTCGGGCGATGAATCTTTTCAGCGCAGCGATAAACGCCTCTGAAGTTAAGTCTGAGACAACTTTGATGTGCAACGCTCGTGTGACGAAACAAACGAATATAGCGACGTAAGATTTGTATGGAGCCTTTCCTCGGATCTTGTGAGTTGTTTTTATTGGACCAAAGAAATCCACTCCGCTGTGAGAAAATGGCAATGATGCATTTACTCTGCTTTTAGGTAGATCACCCATAATTTGTTGTGCGAGCCGTGGACGATACCGAAAACAATGAATGCAGTTTCGCACTAATTTTCTGGCCTGATTGCGTGCATTGACTATCCAAAATCTTTGCTGTATGATGGCAACTAGGGCGAGTGGTCCTGCATGGAAATTTTTTATGTGTATATGTCTTATATACGATTTCACGAAAGCGTCATTGCCAGGTAATAAAATTGGAAACCGTCGATCTGGAGATAAGTCATCATGTTTCAATCGACCACCCACTCGTAAGAGCTCCGTATCACTTGACTCATCAAGGAAGGGTGCCAGCCGTTTAATGGAACTTTTGTCAGAGACTTCATTTCCACGCTTCAACGCCTCTATTTCCGAAGCAAATTCGTGCTGCTGAACGAGCCAAACAATTCTCATAAACGCATCTTCTACCTCAGATGCCAATAATTCCTTAGTTTCCAGTTTGGACTGCAACTCGCAATTATTGAGTTTAGCCTTGACAATTTTGATGAATCGTAGTACGTAGGCAAATCGACGACAATTTTTCGAGAAGTCACTGACGGAATAAACGGTGTCTAGCAGTGTGTTTGGAATCGTACAGGTTAAGATTGACTTCACCTTTCTTCGTTCAGGCAAACTATCGACATTCGAATGGCGTTCTTTCTGCGCAGACCAACACCTTTTTGACTGCCACAAAAATTCTGGACCGGACAACCATATAGTTCTGGATAATTTTTCAACTCCACTACCTCTCGAAACGATATCCGCAGGATTGGCTTTGGAGGGAACATGTCTCCAGATGGCGTTCTGTGTTAACGTCTGAATTTCCGAGACTCGATTTGAAACATAAGTTTTCCAACTAGATGCATGACAAGCAAGCCAATCTAGCACAATTTCTGAATCCGTCCAAAGATATTCTTCATTTATTGGCTTCGGAAAATTGTCTCGCACATTGATGAACAATCTCGAAAGAAGTTGAGCAGCACAAAGCTCTAAGCACGGCAATGATCTTGTAGTCCTGATTGGTGCAACCTTTGTTTTGACTGCTAATAATGTGACTAGTATGTTACCATCCTCATCTGTTGACTGAACATAGATACGACATCCATACGCTCGTGTAGATGCGTCTGCGAATCCATGAAGTGCAATATTGGTCTGCCTTCCTACACAAAGTACCAACCGAGGAATTTTCACCGAACGAAGTTTTACTAATTGCTCTTTGTACTGGTCCCAACGAAATTCTAGCTCCTGGGGTAGCGATTCGTCCCAATCTAACTTTAGGAGCCATAGTTCTTGCAAAAATATCTTCGCGCGAACAACGATTGGATTGATAAGTCCCAATGGATCAAGTAACCGGGCGGTATCAGATAAGACACTTCTTTTAGTAACTCTCGCCGAATTAGGAACTGGACACTTGTATTGAAACCGGAATTCATCTGCTCCTGGATCCCAGATTATGCCAAGAGTTTTGACGACGTCTGAGTCATTTATTCTTAAAGTTTTCTCTCGATCTGATTCAGGAATCTCCGATAAGAGAATCTTATCATTGGAGTACCACTTGCGCAGTTGAAATTGAGCTGATGCCAAAATGCTGCTGACATCCCGACGAATATCCTCAAGCTCCTCCCGTGTGTCCGCGCCTGTAAGGAGGTCATCCATATAGAAGTCCTTCTGAACTATTCTGGAGGCTTTCGGGAATTCTGTTGCATAAGCTTGGGCTAAGTCAAGTAGGCATCTTGTTGCCAAAAATGGAGCAGGAGCTGTGCCATAAGTGACGGTTTTTAGACGATAAATGTTTATCTCTCCTTTAGGATTGTCACGCCATAGGATCAGCTGAAAGTTTTGATCGTCCGGATATACTAGTATCTGTCTAAGAATAGCCGATATATCGGCAGTTAACAGAATACAGATCATCCTGTGTTGTCGGCCCGATCATGAGTAAATCATTAAGCGATTTGTTCGATGCGGTACGACAAGATGCATCAAAAACAACCCTCAGCTTGGTTGTAGAGCTTTTCGGCCGCAGCACACAACGGTGAGGCATGAAATAATGGGCTTGTGGTACATCTTCCTGATAGATCCTTTCCATATGACCAGCTGTAACATAGTCTTGCAAAAATTGAGAATATTGTGCTTTCAGCTCAGGATCCTTAGCTAGCTTTTTCTCCAAATAATGCAACCGACGACGAGCTGTTTCCAAAGAATTGGTTAACTGCTGAATTGGTGAATCTTTAAACGGCAATTTCACCATGAACTTCCCATCTGGTAAGCGACGAGTTGTATTTTGGAATATAACTCCACATTGTATGTGTTCTGCACTTAACTTAATTAATTCTTCGATATTATCTTCTCTCCAAAATCTCTCGACTAATTCATTCAATGAAATTTCCTCCGAATGCGCTTCCCCAGACTCTTCTCTATCACACGTGATGTTACAAGATAGAGTTGATGGCAACAAGGATGGACTTAGATATTTCCCTGAGACAACCCAACCAAATACGGTTTTTTGCAGTGTAGGTAAATTATCGCTAAGCTTTATTTGACCTACACATAACAACTTGAAGAAAGTATCGGCTCCAATAAGAAGATCTACTCTTTGAGGTTTGAAGAATTGTGGATCCGCTAACTGTATATTATCAGGAATATCCCAATCATCAATTGCTACTCTGGATTCTGGTTGAAGGCCGGTGATATGTGGAAGAATATGAAATGATAAGTCTGTGCTAAATCCATTAAGTCTAGACCTAACTACAGCTTCTGTAGACCAACGAACCTTCGAAACCACATCTCCTATTCCACTAATATTAGTTTTAGCTTGTGACCTTCTCAACCTTAAAGCTTGTGCTAGATTTTCAGTAATAAAATTGAGTTGAGATGCTGAGTCTAACAATGCCCTTGCGAGATGGTACTGGCCCGACTTGTCCTTAACCTCTACGACAGCAGCAGCAAGAAAAACGTGATTACTAACTTTATCCTTAGATAACAGCGACGAAGCAGAGTAAGCGTGATTGGCGTTAGCTGAGGTGCTGACTTCCGCAGTAGGTTTCTGGTGATTATTAAAATTAAAGGAGGTATTACTTCTAGGCCTTGTAGTTTCAGCATATCTATGCAAAATAGTATTGTGAGGCATGGAACATACTCGACATCGATGAATGGATGGACATCTATTAACTCCATGACCTTTCGATAAACAATTTATACACAGTGCTAGTTTTTTAACTTGCTCAAATCTACTTAACACAGGAAGCTCTAAGAGTTTTGTACATTTGTAGATATGATGACCATTTATTTTACAAAAAGAGCAAGGAGGATTTGAAGTAGTTAACGAGGTTGCGTTCGGCTTGTACTCTTCGAAATGAGTGAGATTTTGAAGACAATGAAGCCAATTCACTCTTTGAATCGGACTTGGAATCCTTGGCTTCGAGGAATTGACAACGCTTATTTAGGCTATCTGCACACTGAGTCCAAGTAGGTAGTGTCGAAAGCTCCATCGACTCTTCCCATTTACCTTGAGAGTCAGGATCTAATTTCGCGTTGACCAAATAGATAATAAATGCATGTGTAATCTCTTCGTGGGAGCCTAATGACTGCAAAGCATTCAAATGTGCATTAGCACTATCCACTAAATAGCGCAATTGGCTCGCTGATCCTTTATGTACCTTTGGTAAATTGAACAAATCGACAATGTGCTCTTGGAATATCAAATACTTGTTATCATATCTTGCCTTCAGCTGACCTAAAGCTTTATCATAATTGTTATCAGTTACTTCGAAGGCCTTTACTGTTAGTAATGCCGCACCACTTAAACATGAAAGTAGATGATTGAACTTTTCAATCACGGATAATGATTCGTTTTTGTCTACGAGCTTTTAACAGGTTCCGAAGAAATTAGGAAATTCTGAGTACTTGCCGGAGAAATGTGGTAACTTAAGCTTTGGAAGGTTACAGGCTGGAGCAGCGGGATTTACCAATACCGTATTTTCGTGAAAACTGGTAGACTTCCGTTGCCCATTCGTTAATGTTAAAATTTTCGACTTTACTGTACAATAGAGATCTTCTAATTCGGCTCTGAACTTTGCCTCATTGGAGTCCTCTGGGGCTAACCTTTCAATTGACGATTGGTAGGATAATGCCTGTTTGAAATATGACTCGAGAATTCCTAATCGACACTCAAGCTCTGTATAAGATAACGAATCTGCTTTGCTTTCGATTATATTCTTTATCCGCGTAATACACCCCTTAGTGGATGCTCTTTGAGCTTTAAGTTCTGCAATTTCGCTCATATTTATAAAATTTTAAAATATTCTAATAACAACCGCACTTGCCGTATTGAAGTATAATGCAAAGTTCAATAAAGTTCGAGGATTAAAATAAAATATCAAAATTATTAGAATCAAATCACGTAAGATTTCAATCACACCAATGGTCTTTATTAGTCAATTATTCAAATGCAACAACAATATCACTACCACACATAGCAATGTCCAATGTCAATTAAATTCCTAAAGAATATTTTTTATTTTTTATTTTCCGATAAACTGTTATGGAATGATCAATTAAGAATTTCTTGGCAGATTTGCGCAAATCAAAAATGCCATTAACTGTGAATAAAAGTTACCGCAATCCACATAACATAATCACGTTATCTGATATCTCACCGAAATCATAAAATTTCACAAAAATATCTGCTATTTAGATTGTATAAATGCGAGCTCGATATATTTAAAGTCCTATTCACCGTATATTATGCAATTGTGGGCTAATTTTTCATAACAGCAATAAATATGTACATACCATATAATTGGATAATGTAAAAAATATACTTAGCGATTTGATGCAATCCTGATACTTTGTGCAAGTGGCTATTTCTGGAACAATTCCTCGATGGATATTAATTTTTATCATATGATGATGATTTGTCCCGACAAAGAAATAAGTGCATTTGCATTTGCTGCACAATGAACAATGAAAAATTGGGTTATACACGTACGTATATAGGTAGGTACACCGCAATGAAGTGATGCGCTGATCAATTTATTAATTATTGATTGATCCAACGACGATAGGCTGATAAATTTATTAATTACTCATTGATCCAACGACGATAGGTAAAAATTGATCCAACGACGATAAGCTGATACAGCTGCAGTAATTATTATCTCCACGAGAAACGGTCCCTGCTCGGGCGCCAAATGTTGAAGTGCAATAGTTTTTGCACTTATAAAAAAAATCAATTAAAAAAGAACTAGCTTGCTTGCACTCAATGATGTAAGGTTATGAGAGGACAGAGCGATTACAAATTTTTTAGGTTCTTTCACTGAACTCGAATTATAGCAAATTGACAACTTTACAAATATAGCAAGTTTAGTTTTATAGAACTTCTGGCGGTAATTTGAAATTGAAAATTTAATTGAACTAGAACCAAATGACTGTTAGAAGGCATTATAATTAATATAGGACATTGAATGGAAATATATCGTAAGTTATAACTATTAGCTATGACGAAACAAAGACTATAACTGCTTCCAGTTAAGTCTATATATTGAAAGTAATCAAATGTTTTAATACGAAGTGTTCTTCCAGGAAAAGTTACCACAAATTGAAATTTTCTTTAAAATTATCACTGCTTGCAGGTAAGTATTTACAATTAAATTAATCAATTGATTTTAATACGAAGTCTGCTTTCAGAAAAATTCACCACAAATTGCCAATTTCTTTAAAATTATCACTGCTTGCATGTAAACGTATCTGATGAAAGTAATCAAATGATTTAATATGAAGTCGTTTCTCAAGAAAATTCACCACAAATCCAATTTTTCTTTAAGACTATCACTGCTTCCAGTTAAGTCTGTATATTGAAAGTAATCAAATGTTTTAATACGAAGTCCTCTTCCAGAAAAACTCACCACAAATTAAAATTTTCTTTAAAATTATCACTGCTTGCAGGTATGTATTCTTGACAATGAAGGTAATCAAATGTCCTAATACGAAGTCCTCTTCAGGAAAATTTACCATAAATTGAAATTTTCTTACAAATTATCACTGCTTGCAAGTAAGTCTATATGATGAAAGTAATCAATTGATTTAATACGAAGTCCTCTTCCAGAAAAACTCACCAAAAATTGAATATTCTTTAAAATTATCACTGCTTGCAGGTTAGTCTCTACAATGGAAGTAATCAAATGACTTAATACGAAATCCTCTTTCAGAAAAATTCACCACAAATTGAAATTTTCTTAAATATTATCACTAATTGCAAAGTATTTACAATTAAAGTAATCAATTGATTTTAAAACGAAGTCTGTTTTCAGAAAAACTCACCACAAATTGCAAATTTCTTTAAAATTATCACTGCTTGCAGGTAAAACTTTACAATGAAAATAATCAAATGATTTAATACAAATTCCTCTTTCAGGAAAATTCAGCACAATTTGAAATTTACTTTTAAATTTTCACTGCTTGCTTGTAAGCGTATCTGATGAAATTAATCAAATGATTTAATATGAAGTCGTTTCTCAGGAAAATACACCACAAATTAAAATTTTCTTTAAGACTATCACTGCTTCCAGGTTAGTCTATATAATGAAAGTAAACAAATGTTTTAATACGAAGTCCTCTTCCAGGAAAAGTTATCACAAATTGAAATTTTCTTTAAAATTATCACTGCTTGCAGGTAAGTCTCTACAATGAAAGTAATCGAATAATTTAATACGACGTCTGATTTCCGAAAATTCACCACAAATTGAAATTTTCTTTAAAATTATCACTGCTTGCAGGTATGTATTTACAATTAAAGTAATCAATTGATAATAATACGAAGTCGGCTTTCAGAAAAATTCACCACAAATTTCCCATTTCTTTATAATTATCACTGCTTGCAGGTAAAACTTTACAATGAAAGTAATCAAATGATTTAATACGAATTCTTCTTTCAAGAAAATTCAGCACAAATTGAAATTTTCTTTTAAATTATAACTGCTTGCATGTAAGCGTATCTGATGAAAGTAATCAATTGATTTAATACAAAGTCCTCTTTCAGAAAAACTCATCACGAATTGTGATATTGTTTAAAATTATCACTGCTTGCAGGTAAGTCTATACAATGAAAGAATTCAAATGATTTAATACGAAGTCCTCTTGCAAAAAAATTCACCAAAAAATGAAATTTTCTTTAAAATTATCACTGCATGCAGGTATGTATTTACAATTAAAGTAATCAATTGATTTAATACGAAGTCCTCTTTCAGAAAAACTCACCACGAATTGAAATATTCTTTAAAATTATCATTGCTTGCAGATAAGTCTATACAATGAAAGTAATAAAATGATTTAATACGAAGTCCACTTTCAGGAAACTTTATCCCAAATTGAAATTTTCTTTAAAATTATCGCTGTTAGCAGGTAAGTATTTACAATTAAATTAATCAATAGATTTTAATACGACGTCTGCTTTCAGAAAATTCACCACAAATTGAAATTTTCTTTAAAATTATCACTGCTTGCAGGTATGTATTTACAATTAAAGTAGTCAATTGATTTTAATACGAAGTCTGCTTTCAGAAAAATTCACCACAAATTGCCAATTTCTTTAAAATTATCACTGCTTGCAGGTAAAACTTTACAATGAAAGTAATCAAATGATTTAATACGAATTCCTCTTTCAAGAAACTTCAGCACAAATTGAAATTTTCTTTTAAATTTTCACTACTTGCATGTAAGCGTATCTGATGAAAGTAATCAAATGATTTAATACGAAGTTGTTTCTCAGGAAAATAAACCGCAAATTAAAATTTTCTTTAAGACTAACACGGCTTCCAGGTAAGTCTATATAATTAAAGTAATCATATGTTTTAATACGAAGTCCTCTTCCAGGAAAAGTTACCACAAATTGAAATTTTCTTTAAAATTATCACTGCTTGCAGGTAAGTCTCTACAATGAAAGTAATCGAATAATTTAATACGACGTCTGCTTTCCGAAAATTCACCACAAATTGAAATTTTCTTTAAAATTATCACTGCTTGCAGGTATGTATTTACAATTAAAGTAATCAATTGATAATAATACGAAGTCTGCTTTCAGAAAAATTCACAACAAATTGCCCATTTCTTTATAATTATCACTGCTTGCAGGTAAAACTTTACAATGAAAGTAATCAAATGATTTAATACGAATTCTTCTTTCAAGAAAATTCAGCACAAATTGAAATTTTCTTTTAAATTATAACTGCTTGCATGTAAGCGTATCTGATGAAAGTAATCAATTGATTTAATACAAAGTCCTCTTTCAGAAAAACTCATCACGAATTGTGATATTGTTTAAAATTATCACTGCTTGCAGGTAAGTCTATACAATGAAAGAATTCAAATGATTTAATACGAAGTCCTCTTGCAAAAAAATTCACCAAAAAATGAAATTTTCTTTAAAATTATCACTGCATGCAGGTAATTCTTGTGAATGAAGGTAATCAAATGATCTAATACGAAGTCCTCTTTCAGGAAATTTTACCATAAATTGAAATTTTTTTCAAATTATCACTGCTTACAATTAAGTCTATATAATGAAAGTAATCAATTGATTTAAGACGAAGTCCTCATCCAGAAAAACTCACCACAATTTGAAATTTTCTTTAAAATTTTCACTGCTTGCAGGTATGTATTTACAATTAAAGTAATCAATTGATTTAATACGAAGTCCTCTTTCAGCAAAACTCACCACGAATTGAAATATTCTTTAAAATTATCACTGCTTCAGATAAGTCTATACAATGAAAGTAATAAAATGATTTAATACGAAGTCCACTTTCAGGAAACTTTATCCCAAATTGAAATTTTCTTTAAAATTATCCCTGTTAGCAGGTAAGTATTTACAATTAAATTAATCAATAGATTTTAATACGACGTCTGCTTTCAGAAAATTCACTACAAATTGAAATTTTCTTTAAAATTATCACTGCTTGCAGGTATGTATTTACAATTAAAGTAATCAATTGATAATAATACGAAGTCGGCTTTCAGAAAAATTCACCACAAATTTCCCATTTCTTTATAATTATCACTGCTTGCAGGTAAAACTTTACAATGAAAGTAATCAAATGATTTAATACGAATTCTTCTTTCAAGAAAATTCAACACAAATTGAAATTTTCTTTTAAATTATAACTGCTTGCATGTAAGCGTATCTGATGAAAGTAATCAATTGATTTAATACAAAGTCCTCTTTCAGAAAAACTCATCACGAATTGTGATATTCTTTAAAATTATCACTGCTTGCAGGTAAGTCTATACAATGAAAGAATTCAAATGATTTAATACGAAGTCCTCTTGCAAAAAAAATCACCAAAAAATGAAATATTCTTTAAAATTATCACTGCATGCAGGTAATTCTTGTGAATGAAGGTAATCAAATGATTTAATACGAAATCCTCTTTCAGGAAATTTTACCATAAATTGAAATTTTTTTCAAATTATCACTGCTTACAAGTAAGTCTATATAATGAAAGTAATCAATTGATTTAAGACGAAGTCCTCATCCAGAAAAACTCACCACAATTTGAAATTTTCTTTAAAATTTTCACTGCTTGCAGGTATGTATTTACAATTAAAGTAATCAATTGATTTAATACGAAGTCCTCTTTCAGAAAAACTCACCACGTATTGAAATATTCTTTAAAATTATCACTGCTTGCAGATAAGTCTATACAATGAAAGTAATAAAATGATTTAATACGAAGTCCACTTTCAGGAAACTTTATCCCAAATTGAAATTTTCTTTAAAATTATCCCTGTTAGCAGGTAAGTATTTACAATTAAATTTATCAATAGCTTTTAATACGACGTCTGCTTTCAGAAAATTTACTACAAATTGAAATTTTCTTTAAAATTATCACTGCTTGCAGGTATATGTTTACAATTAAAGTAATCAATTGATAATAATACGAAGTTGGCTTTCAGAAAAATTCACCACAAATTTCCCATTTCTTTATAATTATCACTGCTTGCAGGTAAAACTTTACAATGAAAGTAATCAAATGATTTAATACGAATTCTTCTTTCAAGAAAATTCAGCACAAATTGAAATTTTCTTTTAAATTATAACTGCTTGCATGTAAGCGTATCTGATGAAAGTAATCAATTGATTTAATACAAAGTCCTCTTTCAGAAAAACTCATCACGAAATGTGATATTCTTTAAAATTATCACTGCTATACAATGAAAGAAATCAAATGATTTAATACGAAGTCCTCTTGCAAAAAAATTCACCAAAAAATGAAATTTTCTTTAAAATTATCACTGTATGCAGGTAATTCTTGAGAATGAAGGTAATCAAATGATCTAATACGAAGTCCTCTTTCAGGAAATTTTACCATAAATTGAAATTTTTTTCAAATTATAACTGCTTACAAGTAAGTCTATATAATGCAAGTAATCAATTGATTTAAGACGAAGTCCTCATCCAGAAAAACTCACCACAATTTGAAATTTTCTTTAAAATTATCACTGCTTGCAGGTATGTATTTACAATTAAAGTAATCAATTGATTTAATACGAAGTCCTCTTTCAGAAAAACTCACCACGAATTGAAATATTCTTTAAAATTATCACTGCTTGCAGATAAGTCTATACAATGAAAGTAATAAAATGATTTAATACGAAGTCCACTTTCAGGAAACTTTATCCCAAATTGAAATTTTCTTTATAATTATCCCTGTTAGCAGGTAAGTATTTACAATTAAATTAATCAATAGATTTTAATACGACGTCTGCTTTCAGAAAATTCACCACAAATTGAAATTTTCTTTAAAATTATCACTGCTTGCAGGTATGTATTTACAATTAAAGTAATCAATTGATTTTAATACGAAGTCTGCTTTCAGAAAAATTCACCACAAATTGCCAATTTCTTTAAAATTATCACTGCTTGCAGGTAAAACTTTACAATGAAAGTAATCAAATGATTTAATACGAATTCCTCTTTCAAGAAACTTCAGCACAAATTGAAATTCTCTAATAAATTTTCACTGCTTGCATGTAAGCGTATCTGATGAAAGTAATCAAATGATTTAATACGAAGTTGTTTCTCAGGAAAATAAACCACAAATTAAAATTTTCTTTAAGACTAACACGGCTTCCAGGTAAGTCTATATAATGAAAATAATCATATGTTTTAATACGAAGTCCTCTTCCAGGAAAAGTTACCACAAATTGAAATTTTCTTTAAAATTATCACTGCTTGCAGATAAGTCTATACAATGAAAGTAATAAAATGATTTAATACGAAGTCCACTTTCAGGAAACTTTATCCCAAATTGAAATTTTCTTTAAAATTATCGCTGTTAGCAGGTAAGTATTTACAATTAAATTAATCAATAGATTTTAATACGACGTCTGCTTTCAGAAAATTCACCACAAATTGAAATTTTCTTTAAAATTATCACTGCTTGCAGGTATGTATTTACAATTAAAGTAATCAATTGATTTTAATACGAAGTCTGCTTTCAGAAAAATTCACCACAAATTGCCAATTTCTTTAAAATTATCACTGCTTGCAAGTAAAACTTTACAATGAAAGTAATCAAATGATTTAATACGAATTCCTCTTTCAAGAAACTTCAGCACAAATTGAAATTTTCTTTTAAATTTTCACTGCTTGCATGTAAGCGTATCTGATGAAAGTAATCAAATAATTTAATACGAAGTTGTTTCTCAGGAAAATAAACCACAAATTAAAATTTTCTTTAAGACTAACACGGCTTCCAGGTAAGTCTATATAATGAAAGTAATCATATGTTTTAATACGAAGTCCTCTTCCAGGAAAAGTTACCACAAATTGAAATTTTCTTTAAAATTATCACTGCTTGCAGGTAAGTCTCTACAATGAAAGTAATCGAATAATTTAATACGACGTCTGCTTTCCGAAAATTCACCACAAATTGAAATTTTCTTTAAAATTATCACTGCTTGCAGGTATGTATTTACAATTAAAGTAATCAATTGATAATAATACGAAGTCTGCTTTCAGAAAAATTCACAACAAATTTCTTTATAATTATCACTGCTTGCAGGTAAAACTTTACAATGAAAGTAATCAAATGATTTAATACGAATTCTTCTTTCAAGAAAATTCAGCACAAATTGAAATTTTCTTTTAAATTATAACTGCTTGCATGTAAGCGTATCTGATGAAAGTAATCAATTGATTTAATACAAAGTCCTCTTTCAGAAAAACTCATCACGAATTGTGATATTGTTTAAAATTATCACTGCTTGCAGGTAAGTCTATACAATGAAAGAATTCAAATGATTTAATACGAAGTCCTCTTGCAAAAAGATTCACCAAAAAATGTAATTTTCTTTAAAATTATCACTGCATGCAGGTAATTCTTGTGAATGAAGGTAATCAAATGATCTAATACGAAGTCCTCTTTCAGGAAATTTTATCATAAATTGAAATTTTTTTCAAATTATCACTGCTTACAAGTAAGTCTATATAATGAAAGTAATCAATTGATTTAAGACGAAGTCCTCATCCAGAAAAACTCACCACAATTTGAAATTTTCTTTAAAATTTTCACTGCTTGCAGGTATGTATTTACAATTAAAGTAATCAATTGATTTAATACGAAGTCCTCTTTCAGAAAAACTCACCACGAATTGAAATATTCTTTAAAATTATCACTGCTTGCAGATAAGTCTATACAATGAAAGTAATAAAATGATTTAATACGAAGTCCACTTTCAGGAAACTTTATCCCAAATTCAAATTTTCTTTAAAATTATCCCTGTTAGCAGGTAAGTATTTACAATTAAATTAATCAATAGATTTTAATACGACGTCTGCTTTCAGAAAATTCACTACAAATTGAAATTTTCTTTAAAATTATCACTGCTTGCAGGTATGTATTTACAATTAAAGTAATCAATTGATAATAATACGAAGTCGGCTTTCAGAAAAATTCACCACAAATTTCCCATTTCTTTATAATTATCACTGCTTGCAGGTAAAACTTTACAATGAAAGTAATCAAATGATTTAATACGAATTCTTCTTTCAAGACAATTCAGCACAAATTGAAATTTTCTTTTAAATTATAACTGCTTGCATGTAAGCGTATCTGGTGAAAGTAATCAATTGATTTAATACAAAGTCCTCTTTCAGAAAAACTCATCACGAATTGTGATATTCTTTAAAATTATCACTGCTTGCAGGTAAGTCTATACAATGAAAGAATTCAAATGATTTAATACGAAGTCCTCTTGCAAAAAAATTCACCAAAAAATGAAATTTTCTTTAAAATTATCACTGCATGCAGGTAATTCTTGTGAATGAAGGTAATCAAATGATTTAATACGAAGTCCTCCTTCAGGAAATTTTACCACAAATTGAAATTTTTTTCAAATTATCACTGCTTACAAGTAAGTCTATATAATGAAAGTAATCAATTGATTTAAGACGAAGTCCTCATCCAGAAGAACTCACCACAATTTGAAATTTTCTTTAAAATTTTCACTGCTTGCAGGTATGTATTTACAATTAAAGTAATCAATTGATTTAATACGAAGTCCTCTTTCAGAAAAACTCACCACGTATTGAAATATTCTTTAAAATTATCACTGCTTGCAGATAAGTCTATACAATGAAAGTAATAAAATGATTTAATACGAAGTCCCACTTTCAGGAAACTTTATCCCAAATTGAAATTTTCTTTAAAATTATCCCTGTTAGCAGGTAAGTATTTACAATTAAATTTATCAATAGATTTTAATACGACGTCTGCTTTCAGAAAATTCACTACAAATTGAAATTTTCTTTAAAATTATCACTGCTTTCAGGTAATATATTTACAATTAAAGTAATCAATTGATAATAATACGAAGTCGGCTTTCAGAAAAAATTCACCACAAATTTCCCCATTTCTTTATAATTATCACTGCTTGCAGGTAAAACTTTACAATGAAAGTAATCAAATGATTTAATACGAATTCTTCTTTCAAGAAAATTCAGCACAAATTGAAATTTTCTTTTAAATTATAACTGCTTGCATGTAAGCGTATCTGATGAAAGTAATGAATTGATTAATACAAAGTCCTCTTTCAGAAAAACTCATCACGAAATGTGATATTCTTTAAAATTATCACTGCTTGCAGGTACGTCTATACAATGAAAGAAATCAAATGATTTAATACGAAGTCCTCTTGCAAAAAAATTCACCAAAAAATGAAATTTTATTTAAAATTATCACTGTATGCAGGTAATTCTTGATAATGAAGGTAATCAAATGATCTATATACGAAGTCCTCTTTCAGGAAATTTTACCATAAATTGAAATTTTTTTCAAATTATAACTGCTTACAAGTAAGTCTATATAATGAAAGTAATCAATTGATTTAAGACGAAGTCCTCATCCAGAAAAAACTCACCACAATTTGAAATTTTCTTTAAAATTATCACTGCTTGCAGGTATGTATTTACAATTAAAGTAATCAGTTGATTTAATACGAAGTCCTCTTTCAGAAAAACTCACCACGAATTGAAATATTCTTTAAATTATCACTGCTTGCAGATAAGTCTATACAATGAAAGTAATAAAATGATTTAATACGAAGTCCACTTTCAGGAAACTTTATCCCAAATTGAAATTTTCTTATAATTATCCCTGTTAACAGGTAATTATTTACAATTAATTAAATCAATAGATTTTAATACGACGTCTGCTTTCAGAAAATTCACCACAAATTGAAATTTTCTTTAAAATTATCACTGCTTGCAGGTATTGTATTTACAATTAAAGTAATCAATTGATTTTAATACGAAGTCTGCTTTCAGAAAAATTCACCACAAATTGCCAATTTCTTAAAATTATCACTGCTTGCAGGTAAAACTTTACAATGAAAGTAATCAACTGATTTAATACGAATTCCTCTTTCAATAAACTTCAGCACAAATTGAAATTTTCTTTTAAATTTTCACTGCTTGCATGTAAGCGTATCTGATGAAAGTAATCAAAGGATTTAATACGAAGTTGTTTCTCAGGAAAATAAACCACAAATAAAATTTTCTTTAAGACTAACACGGCTTCCAGGTAAGTCTATATAATGAAAGTAATCATATGTTTTAATACGAAGTCCTCTTCCAGGAAAAGTTACCACAAATTGAAATTTTCTTTTAAAATTATCACTGCTTGCAGTAAGTCTCTACAATGAAAGTAATCGAAATAATTTAATACGACGTCTGCTTTCCGAAAATTCACCACAAATTGAAATTTTCTTTAAAATTATCACTGCTTGCAGGTATGTATTTACAATTAAAGTAATCAATTGATAATAATACGAGGTCCTGCTTTCAGAAAAATTCACAACAAATTGCCCATTTCTTTATAATTATCACTGCTTGCAGGTAAAACATTACAATGAAAGTAATCAAATGATTTAATACGAATTCTTCTTTCAAGAAAATTCAGCACAAATTGAAATTTTCTTTTAAATTATAACTGCTTGCATGTAAGCGTATCTGATGAAAGTAATCAATTGATTTAAAACAAAGTCCTCTTTCAGAAAACTCATCACGAATTGTGATATTCTTTAAAAATTATCACTGCTTGCAGGTAAGTCTATACAATGAAAGAATTCAAATGATTTAATACGAAGTCCTCTTGCAAAAAAATTCACCAAAAAATGAAAATTTCTTTAAAATTATCACTGCATGCAGGTAATTCTTGTGAATGAAGGTAATCAAATGATCTAATACGAAGTCCTCTTTCAGGAAATTTTACCATAAATTGAAATTTTTTTCAAATTATCACTGCTTACAAGTAAGTCTATATAATGAAAGTAATCAATTGATTAAGACGAAGTCCTCATCCAGAAAAACTCACCACAATTTGAAATTTTCTTTAAAATTTTCACTGCTTGCAGGTATGTATTTACAATTAAAGTAATCAATTGATTTAATACGAAGTCCTCTTTCAGAAAAAACTCACCACGAATTGAAATATTCTTTAAAATATCACTGCTTGCAGATAAGTCTATACAATGAAAGTAATAAAATGATTTAATACGACGTCCACTTCAGAAACTTTATCCAAATGAAATCTTTTCTTTAAAATTATCCCTGTTAGCAGGTAAGTATTTACAATTAAATTAATCAATAGATTTTAATACGACGTCTGCTTTCAGAAAATTCACTACAAATTGAAATTTTCTTTAAAATTATCACTGCTTGCAGGTATGTATTTACAATTAAAGTAATCAATTGATAATAATACGAAGTCGGCTTTCAGAAAAATTCACCACAAATTTCCCATTTCTTTATAATTATCACTGCTTGCAGGTAAAACTTTACAATGAAAGTAATCAAATGATTTAATACGAATTCTTCTTTCAAGAAAATTCAGCACAAATTGAAATTTTCTTTTAAATTAACACTTAAATTAACACTGCTTGCATGTAAGTGTATATGATGAAAGTAATCAATTGATTTAATACGAAGTCCTCTTTCAGAAAAACTCACCACGAATTGAATAATTCTTTAAAATTATCACTGCTTGCAGGTAAGTCTATAGAATGAAAGTAATCAAATGATTTAATACGAAGTCCACTTTCAGGAAAATTTATACCACACTGAAATTTTCTTTAAAATTATCACTGCTTGCAGGTAAGCTTAACTGATAAAAGTAATCAAATAACTTAATACGAAGTCCTCTTGCAGAAAAATTCACCGCAAAATGAAATTTTCTTTAAAATTATCACTGCTTGCAGGTAAGTCTATACAATGAAAGTAATCAAATAATCTAACACGTAGTCCTCTTTCAGAAAAATTTACCACAAATTGAAATTTTCTTTAAAATTATCACTGCTTGCAGGTAAGTCTATACAATGAAAGTAATCAAATGACTTAATACGAAGTCCACTTTCAGGAAAATTCACCACAAATTGAAATTTTCTTTAAAATTATCACTGCTTGAAGGTGAGTCTATACAATGAAAGTAATCAAATGATTTAATACGAAGTCCACCTTCAGAAAATTCACCACAAATTGAAATTTTCTTTAATATTATCACTGCTTGCAGGTAAGTCTATACAATGAAAGTAATCAAATGACTTAATACGAACTCCTCTTTCGCAAAAACTCACCACAAATTGAAATATTCTTTAAAATTATCACTGCTTGCAGGTTAGTGTCTACATTGGAAGTAATCAAATGACTTAATACGAATCCTCTATCAGGAAAATTCACCACAATTTAAAATTTACTTTAAAATTATCACTGCTTGCAGGTAAGTCTATACAATGAAAGTAATCAAATGACTTAATACGAACTCTCTTTCGGAAAAACTCACCACAATTGAAATATTCTTTAAAATTATCACTGCTTCCAGGTTAGTCTCTACATTGGAAGTAATCAAATGAATTAATACGAAGTCGTCTTTCAGGAAAATTCTCCACAAATTCCAAATTTCTTAAAATTATCACTGCTTTCAGGTAAAACTTTACAATGAAAGTAATCAAATGATTTAATACGAATTCCTCTTTCAGGAAAATTCAGCAAAATTTGAAATTTTCTTTGAAATTTTCACTGCTTGCATGTAAGCGTATCTGATGAAAGTAATCAAATGACTTAATATGAAGTCGTTTCTCAGGAAAATTCACCACAAATTAAATTTTCTTTAAGACTATCACTGCTGCCAGGTAAGTCTATATAATGAAAGTAATCAAGTGTTTTAATACGAAGTCCTCTTCCAGGAAAAGTTGCCACAAATTGAAATTTTCTTTAAAATTATCACTGCATGCAGTTAAGTCTCTACAAAGAAAGTAATCGAATTTTTCAGAAAATTCACCACAAATTGCAAATTTCTTTAAAATTATCACTGCTTGCAGGTAAAACTTTACAATGAAAGTAATCAAATGATTTAATACGAATTGCTCTTTCAGGAAAATTCAGCACAATTTGAAATTTTCTTTTAAATTTTCACTGCTTGCATGTAAGCGTATCTGATGAAAGTAATCAAATGATTTAATATGAAGTCGTTTCTCAGGAAAATTCACCACAAATTAAAATTTTCTTTAAGACTATCACTGCTTCCAGGTAAGTCTATATAATGAAAGTAATCAAGTGTTTTAATACGAAGTGTTCTTCCAGGAAAAGTTACCACAAATTGAAATTTTCTTTATAATTATCACTGCTTGCAGGTAAGTCTCTACAATGAAAGTATTCGAATAATTTAATACGAAGTTCTCTTTCAGAAATTTCACCACAAATTGAAATTTTCTTTAAAATTATCACTGCTTGCAGGTAACTATTTACAATTAAAATAATCAATTGATTTTAATACGAAGTCTGCTTTCAGAAAAACTCACCACAAATTGCAAATTTCTTTAAGATTATCACTGCTGCAGGTAAAACTTTACAATGAAAGTAATCAAATGATTTAATACGAATTCCTCTTTCAAGAAAGCTCAGCACAAATTGAAATTTTCTTTTAAATTTTCACTGCTTGCATGTAAACGTATCTGATGAAAGTAATCAAATGATTTAATATGAAGTCGTTTCTCAGGAAAATTCACCACAAATTAAAATTTTCTTTAAGACTATTACTGCTTCCAGGTAAGTCTATATAATGAAAGTAATCAAATGTTTTAATACGAAGTCCTCTTCCAGGAAAAGTTATCACAAATTGAAATTTTCTTTAAAATTATCACTGCTTGCAGGTAAGTCTCTACAATGAAAGTAATCGAATAATTTAATACGAATTTCTCTTTCAGAAATTTCACCAGAAATTGAAATTTTCTTTATCGCTGTTTGCAGGTAAGTATTTACAATTAAATTAATCAATTGATTTTAATACGAAAATACACCACAAATTGAAATTTTCTTTAAAATTATCACTGCTTGCAGGTATGTATTTACAATTAAAGTAACCAATTGATAATAATACGAAGTCTGCTTTCAGAAAAATTCACCACAAATTGCCCATTTCTTTAAAAGTATCATTTTCTTTAAAATTATCACTGCTTGCAGGTAACTCTACAATGAAAGTAATCGAATAATTGTTCTCTTTCAGAAATTTCACCACAAATTGAAATTTTCTTTAAAGTTATCACTGCTTGCAGGTAAGTATTTACAAGTAAAGTAATCAATTGATTTTAGTACCAAGTCTGCTTTCAGAAAAATTCACCAAAATTGCAAATTTCTTTAAAATTATAACTGCTTGCAGGTAAGTATTTACAATTAAAGTAATCAATTGATTTTAATACGAAGCCTGCTTTCAGAAAAATTCACCACAAATTGCCCATTTCTTTATAATTATCACTGCTTGCAGGTAAAACTTTACAATGAAAGTATTCAAATGATTTAATACGAATTCTTCTTTCAAGAATATTCAGCACAAATTGAAATTTTCTTTTAAATTATAACTGCTTGCATGTAAGCGTATCTGATGAAAGTAATCAATTGATTTAATACAAAGTCCTCTTTCAGAAAAACTCATCACGAATTGTGATATTCTTTAAAATTATCACTGCTTGCAGGTAAGTCTCTACAATTAAAGTAATCGAATAACTTAATACGAAGTTCTCTTTCAGAAAATTCACCACAAATTGAAATTTTCTTTAAAGTTATCATTGCTTGCAGGTAAGTATTTACAATTAAAGTAATCAATTGATAATAATACGAAGTCTGCTTTCAAAAAAATTCACCACAAATTGCCCATTTCTTTATAGTTATCACTGCTTGCAGGTAAAACTTTACAATGAAAGTAATCAAATGATTTAATACGAATTCTTCTTTCAAGAAAATTCAGCACAAATTGAAATTTTCTTTTAAATTATTACTGCTTGCATGTAAGCGTATCTGATGAAAGTAATCAATTGATTTAATACAAATTCCTCTTTCAGAAAAACTAATCACGAATTGTGACATTCTTTAAAATTATCACTGCTTGCAGGTAAGTCTCCAAAATGAAAGTAATCGAATAATTTAATACGAAGTTCTCTTTCAGAAATTTCACTAGAAATTGAAATTTTCTTTAAAATTATCACTGTTTGCAGGTAAGTTTTTACAATTAAATTAATCAATTGATTTTAATACGACGTCTGCTTTCCGAAAATTCATCAAAAATTGAAATTTTCTTTAAAATTGTCACTGCTTGTAGGTATGTATTTACAATTAAAGTAATCAATTGATAATAATACGAAGTCTGCTTTCAGAAAAATTCACCACAAATTGCCCATTTCGTTATAATTATCACTGCTTGCAGGTAAAACTTTACAATGAAAGTATTCAAATGATTTAATACGAATTCTTCTTTCAAGAAAATTCAGCACAAATTGAAATTTTCTTTTATATTATAACTGCTTGCATGTAAGCGTATCTGATGAAAGTAATCAATTGATTTAATACAAAGTCCTCTTTCAGTAAAACTCATCACGAATTGTGATATTCTTTAAAATTATAACTGCTTGCAGGTAAGTCTCTACAATGAAAGTAATCAATTGATTTTAATACGAAGTCTGCTTTCAGAAAAACTCACCACAAATTGCAAATTTCTTTAAGATTATCACTGCTTGCAGGTAAAACTTTACAATGAAAGTAATCAAATGATTTAATACGAATTCCTCTTTCAAGAAAGCTCAGCACAAATTGAAATTTTCTTTTAAATTTTCACTGCTTGCATGTAAACGTATCTGATGAAAGTAATCAAATGATTTAATATGAAGTCGTTTCTCAGGAAAATTCACCACAAATTAAAATTTTCTTTAAGACTATTACTGCTTCCAGGTAAGTCTATATAATGAAAGTAATCAAATGTTTTAATACGAAGTCCTCTTCCAGGAAAAGTTATCACAAATTGAAATTTTCTTTAAAATTAACACTGCTTGCAGGTAAGTCTCTACAATGAAAGTAATCGAATAATTTAATACGAATTTCTCTTTCAGAAATTTCACCAGAAATTGAAATTTTCTTTATCGCTGTTTGCAGGTAAGTATTTACAATTAAATTAATCAATTGATTTTAATACGAAAATACACCACAAATTGAAATTTTCTTTAAAATTATCACTGCTTGCAGGTATGTATTTACAATTAAAGTAACCAATTGATAATAATACGAAGTCTGCTTTCAGAAAAATTCACCACAAATTGCCCATTTCTTTAAAAGTATCATTTTCTTTAAAATTATCACTGCTTGCAGGTAACTCTACAATGAAAGTAATGGAATAATTGTTCTCTTTCAGAAATTTCACCACAAATTGAAATTTTCTTTAAAGTTATCACTGCTTGCAGGTAAGTATTTACAAGTAAAGTAATCAATTGATTTTAGTACCAAGTCTGCTTTCAGAAAAATTCACCAAAATTGCAAATTTCTTTAAAATTATAACTGCTTGCAGGTAAGTATTTACAATTAAAGTAATCAATTGATTTTAATACGAAGCCTGCTTTCAGAAAAATTCACCACAAATTGCCCATTTCTTTATAATTATCACTGCTTGCAGGTAAAACTTTACAATGAAAGTATTCAAATGATTTAATACGAATTCTTCTTTCAAGAAAATTCAGCACAAATTGAAATTTTCTTTTAAATTATAACTGCTTGCATGTAAGCGTATCTGATGAAAGTAATCAATTGATTTAATACAAAGTCCTCTTTCAGAAAAACTCATCACGAATTGTGATATTCTTTAAAATTATCACTGCTTGCAGGTAAGTCTCTACAATTAAAGTAATCGAATAATTTAATACGAAGTTCTCTTTCAGAAATTTCACTAGAAATTGAAATTTTCTTTAAAATTATCACTGTTTGCAGGTAAGTTTTTACAATTAAATTAATCAATTGATTTTAATACGACGTCTGCTTTCCGAAAAATCACCAAAAATTGAAATTTTCTTTAAAACTATCACTGCTTGTAGGTATGTATTTACAATTAAAGTAATCAATTGATAATAATACGAAGTCTGCTTTCAGAAAAATTCACCACAAATTGCCCATTTCTTTATAATTATCACTGCTTGCAGGTAAAACTTTACAATGAAAGTATTCAAATGATTTAATACGAATTCTTCTTTCAAGAAAATTCAGCACAAATTGAAATTTTCTTTTATATTATAACTGCTTGCATGTAAGCGTATCTGATGAAAGTAATCAATTGATTTAATACAAAGTCCTCTTTCAGAAAAACTCATCACGAATTGTGATATTCTTTAAAATTATCACTGCTTGCAGGTAAGTCTCTACAATGAAAGTAATCAATTGATTTTAATACGAAGTCTGCTTTCAGAAAAACTCACCACAAATTGCAAATTTCTTTAAGATTATCACTGTTTGCAGGTAAAACTTTACAATGAAAGTAATCAAATGATTTAATACGAATTCCTCTTTCGGGAAAATTCAGCACAATTTGAAATTTTCTTTTAAATTTTCACTGCCTGCTTGTAAGCGTATCTGATGAAAGTAATCAAATGATTTAATATGAAGTCGTTTCTCAGGAAAATTCACCACAAATTAAAATTTTCTTTAAGACTATTACTGCTTCCAGGTAAGTCTATATAATGAAAGTAATCAAATGTTTTAATACGAAGCCCTCTTCCAGGAAAAATTATCACAAATTGAAATTTTCTTTAAAATTATCACTGCTTGCAGGTAAGTCTCTACAATGAAAGTAATCGAATTATTTAATACGAATTTCTCTTTCAGAAATTTCACCAGAAATTGAAATTTTCTTTAAAATTATCGCTGTTTGCAGGTAAGTATTTACAATTAAATTAATCAATTGATTTTAATACTACGTCTGCTTTCCGAAAATACACCACAAATTGAAATTTTCTTTAAAATTATCACTGCTTGCAGGTATGTATTTACAATTAAAGTAACCAATTGATAATAATACGAAGTCTGCTTTCAGAAAAATTCACCACAAATTGCCCATTTCTTTAAAAGTATCACTGCTTGCAGGTAAAACTTTACAATGAAAGTAATCAAATGATTTAATACGAATTCCTCTTTCAGGAAAATTCAGCACAATTTGAAATTTTCTTTTAAATTTTCACTGCTTGCTTGTAAGCGTATCTGATGAAAGTAATCAAATGATTTAATATGAAGTCGTTTCTCAGGAAAATTCACCACAAATTAACATTTGCTTTAAGACTATCACTGCTTCCAGGCAAGTCTATATAATGAAAGTAAAAAAGTGTTTTAATACGAAGTCCTCTTCCAGGAAAAGTTATCACAAATTGAAATTTTCTTTAAAATTATCACTGCTTGCAGGTAACTCTACAATGAAAGTAATCGAATAATTGTTCTCTTTCAGAAATTTCACCACAAATTGAAATTTTCTTTAAAGTTATCACTGCTTGCAGGTAAGTATTTACAAGTAAAGTAATCAATTGATTTTAGTACCAAGTCTGCTTTCAGAAAAATTCACCAAAATTGCAAATTTCTTTAAAATTATAACTGCTTGCAGGTAAGTATTTACAATTAAAGTAATCAATTGATTTTAATACGAAGCCTGCTTTCAGAAAAATTCACCACAAATTGCCCATTTCTTTATAATTATCACTGCTTGCAGGTAAAACTTTACAATGAAAGTATTCAAATTATTTAATACGAATTCTTCTTTCAAGAAAATTCAGCACAAATTGAAATTTTCTTTTAAATTATAACTGCTTGCATGTAAGCGTATCTGATGAAAGTAATCAATTGATTTAATACAAAGTCCTCTTTCAGAAAAACTCATCACGAATTGTGATATTCTTTAAAATTATCACTGCTTGCAGGTAAGTCTCTACAATTAAAGTAATCGAATAATTTAATACGAAGTTCTCTTTCAGAAAATTCACCACAAATTGAAATTTTCTTTAAAGTTATCATTGCTTGCAGGAAAGTATTTACAAGTAAAGTAATCAATTGATTTTAGTACCAAGTCTGCTTTCAGAAAAATTCACCAAAATTGCAAATTTCTTTAAAATTATAACTGCTTGCAGGTAAGTATTTACAATTAAAGTAATCAATTGATAATAATACGAAGTCTGCTTTCAAAAAAATTCACCACAAATTGCCCATTTCTTTATAGTTATCACTGCTTGCAGGTAAAACTTTACAATGAAAGTAATCAAATGATTTAATACGAATTCTTCTTTCAAGAAAATTCAGCACAAATTGAAATTTTCTTTTAAATTATTACTGCTTGCATGTAAGCGTATCTGATGAAAGTAATCAATTGATTTAATACAAAGTCCTCTTTCAGAAAAACTAATCACGAATTGTGACATTCTTTAAAATTATCACTGCTTGCAGGTAAGTCTCCAAAATGAAAGTAATCGAATAATTTAATACGAAGTTCTCTTTCAGAAATTTCACTAGAAATTGAAATTTTCTTTAAAATTATCACTGTTTGCAGGTAAGTTTTTACAATTAAATTAATCAATTGATTTTAATACGACGTCTGCTTTCCGAAAATTCATCAAAAATTGAAATTTTCTTTAAAATTGTCACTGCTTGTAGGTATGTATTTACAATTAAAGTAATCAATTGATAATAATACGAAGTCTGCTTTCAGAAAAATTCACCACAAATTGCCCATTTCTTTATAATTATCACTGCTTGCAGGTAAAACTTTACAATGAAAGTATTCAAATGATTTAATACGAATTCTTCTTTCAAGAAAATTCAGCACAAATTGAAATTTTCTTTTATATTATAACTGCTTGCATGTAAGCGTATCTGATGAAAGTAATCAATTGATTTAATACAAAGTCCTCTTTCAGAAAAACTCATCACGAATTGTGATATTCTTTAAAATTACAATGAAAGTAATCAATTGATTTTAATACGAAGTCTGCTTTCAGAAAAACTCACCACAAATTGCAAATTTCTTTAAGATTATCACTGCTTGCAGGTAAAACTTTACAATGAAAGTAATCAAATGATTTAATACGAATTCCTCTTTCGGGAAAATTCAGCACAATTTGAAATTTTCTTTTAAATTTTCACTGCCTGCTTGTAAGCATATCTGATGAAAGTAATCAAATGATTTAATATGAAGTCGTTTCTCAGGAAAATTCACCACAAATCAACATTTTCTTTAAGACTATCACTGCTTCCAGGTAAGTCTATATAATGAAAGTAATCAAATGTTTTAATACGAAGTCCTCTTCCAGGAAAAGTTATCACAAATTGAAATTTTCTTTAAAATTATCACTGCTTGCAGGTAAGTCTCTACAATGAAAGTAATCGAATAATTTAATACGAATTTCTCTTTCAGAAATTTCACCAGAAATTGAAATTTTCTTTAAAATTATCGCTGTTTGCAGGTAAGTATTTACAATTTAATTAATCAATTGATTTTAATACGACGTCTGCTTTCCGAAAATACACCACAAATTGAAATTTTCTTTAAAATTATCACTGCTTGCAGGTATGTATTTACAATTAAAGTAACCAATTGATAATAATACGAAGTCTGCTTTCAGAAAAATTCAACACAAATTGCCCATTTCTTTAAAAGTATCACTGCTTGCAGGTAAAACTTTACAATGAAAGTAATCAAATGATTTAATACGAATTCCTCTTTCAGGAAAATTCAGCACAATTTGAAATTTTCTTTTAAATTTTCACTGCTTGCTTGTAAGCGTATCTGATGAAAGTAATCAAATGATTTAATATGAAGTCGTTTCTCAGGAAAATTCAACACAAATTAACATTTTCTTTAAGACTATCACTGCTTCCAGGTAAGTCTATATAATGAAAGTAAAAAAGTGTTTTATTACGAAGTCCTCTTCCAGGAAAAGTTATCACAAATTGAAATTTTCTTAAAAATTATCTCTGCTTGCAGGTAACTCTACAATGAAAGTAATCGAATAATTGTTCTCTTTCAGAAATTTCACCACAAATTGAAATTTTCTTTAAAGTTATCACTGCTTGCAGGTAAGTATTTACAAGTAAAGTAATCAATTGATTTTAGTACCAAGTCTGCTTTCAGAAAAATTCACCAAAATTGCAAATTTCTTTAAAATTATAACTGCTTGCAGGTAAGTATTTACAATTAAAGTAATCAATTGATTTTAATACGAAGCCTGCTTTCAGAAAAATTCACCACAAATTGCCCATTTCTTTATAATTATCACTGCTTGCAGGTAAAACTGTACAATGAAAGTATTCAAATGATTTAATACGAATTCTTCTTTCAAGAAAATTCAGCACAAATTGAAATTTTCTTTTAAATTATAACTGCTTGCATGTAAGCGTATCTGATGAAAGTAATCAATTGATTTAATACAAAGTCCTCTTTCAGAAAAACTCATCACGAATTGTGATATTCTTTAAAATTATCACTGCTTGCAGGTAAGTCTCTACAATGAAAGTAATCGAATAATTTAATACGAAGTTCTCTTTCAGAAAATTCACCACAAATTGAAATTTTCTTTAAAGTTATCATTGCTTGCAGGTAAGTATTTACAATTAAAGTAATCAATTGATAATAATACGAAGTCTGCTTTCAAAAAAATTCACCACAAATTGCCCTTTCCTTTATAGTTATCACTGCTTGCAGGTAAAACTTTACAATGAAAGTAATCAAATGATTTAATACGAATTCTTCTTTCAAGAAAATTCAGCACAAATTGAAATTTTCTTTTAAATTATTACTGCTTGCATGTAAGCGTATCTGATGAAAGTAATCAATTGATTTAATACAAAGTCCTCTTTCAGAAAAACTAATCACGAATTGTGACATTCTTTAAAATTATCACTGCTTGCAGGTAAGTCTCCAAAATGAAAGTAATCGAATAATTTAATACGAAGTTCTCTTTCAGAAATTTCACTAGAAATTGAAATTTTCTTTAAAATTATCACTGTTTGCAGGTAAGTTTTTACAATTAAATTAATCAATTGATTTTAATACGACGTCTGCTTTCCGAAAATTCATCAAAAATTGAAATTTTCTTTAAAATTGTCACTGCTTGTAGGTATGTATTTACAATTAAAGTAATCAATTGATAATAATACGAAGTCTGCTTTCAGAAAAATTCACCACAAATTGCCCATTTCTTTATAATTATCACTGCTTGCAGGTAAAACTTTACAATGAAAGTATTCAAATGATTTAATACGAATTCTTCTTTCAAGAAAATTCAGCACAAATTGAAATTTTCTTTTATATTATAACTGCTTGCATGTAAGCGTATCTGATGAAAGTAATCAATTGATTTAATACAAAGTCCTCTTTCAGAAAAACTCATCACGAATTGTGATATTCTTTAAAATTATCACTGCTTGCAGGTAAGTCTCTACAATGAAAGTAATCAATTGATTTTAATACGAAGTCTGCTTTCAGAAAAACTCACCACAAATTGCAAATTTCTTTAAGATTATCACTGCTTGCAGGTAAAACTTTACAATGAAAGTAATCAAATGATTTAATACGAATTCCTCTTTCGGGAAAATTCAGCACAATTTGAAATTTTCTTTTAAATTTTCACTGCCTGCTTGTAAGCATATCTGATGAAAGTAATCAAATGATTTAATATGAAGTCGTTTCTCAGGAAAATTCACCACAAATCAACATTTTCTTTAAGACTATCCCTGCTTCCAGGTAAGTCTATATAATGAAAGTAATCAAATGTTTTAATACGAAGTCCTCTTCCAGGAAAAGTCATCACAAATTGAAATTTTCTTTAAAATTATCACTGCTTGCAGGTAAGTCTCTACAATGAAAGTAATCGAATAATTTAATACGAATTTCTCTTTCAGAAATTTCACCAGAAATTGAAATTTTCTTTAAAATTATCGCTGTTTGCAGGTAAGTATTTACAATTTAATTAATCAATTGATTTTAATACGACGTCTGCTTTCCGAAAATACACCACAAATTGAAATTTTCTTTAAAATTATCACTGCTTGCAGGTATGTATTTACAATTAAAGTAACCAATTGATAATAATACGAAGTCTGCTTTCAGAAAAATTCAACACAAATTGCCCATTTCTTTAAAAGTATCACTGCTTGCAGGTAAAACTTTACAATGAAAGTAATCAAATGATTTAATACGAATTCCTCTTTCAGGAAAATTCAGCACAATTTGAAATTTTCTTTTAAATTTTCACTGCTTGCTTGTAAGCGTATCTGATGAAAGTAATCAAATGATCTAATATGAAGTCGTTTCTCAGGAAAATTCACCACAAATTAACATTTTCTTTAAGACTATCACTGCTTCCAGGTAAGTCTATATAATGAAAGTAAAAAAGTGTTTTATTACGAAGTCCTCTTCCAGGAAAAGTTATCACAAATTGAAATTTTCTTAAAAATTATCACTGCTTGCAGGTAACTCTACAATGAAAGTAATCGAATAATTGTTCTCTTTCAGAAATTTCACCACAAATTGAAATTTTCTTTAAAGTTATCACTGCTTGCAGGTAAGTATTTACAAGTAAAGTAATCAATTGATTTTAGTACCAAGTCTGCTTTCAGAAAAATTCACCAAAATTGCAAATTTCTTTAAAATTATAACTGCTTGCAGGTAAGTATTTACAATTAAAGTAATCAATTGATTTTAATACGAAGCCTGCTTTCAGAAAAATTCACCACAAATTGCCCATTTCTTTATAATTATCACTGCTTGCAGGTAAAACTGTACAATGAAAGTATTCAAATGATTTAATACGAATTCTTCTTTCAAGAAAATTCAGCACAAATTGAAATTTTCTTTTAAATTATAACTGCTTGCATGTAAGCGTATCTGATGAAAGTAATCAATTGATTTAATACAAAGTCCTCTTTCAGAAAAACTCATCACGAATTGTGATATTCTTTAAAATTATCACTGCTTGCAGGTAAGTCTCTACAATGAAAGTAATCGAATAATTTAATACGAAGTTCTCTTTCAGAAAATTCACCACAAATTGAAATTTTCTTTAAAGTTATCATTGCTTGCAGGTAAGTATTTACAATTAAAGTAATCAATTGATAATAATACGAAGTCTGCTTTCAAAAAAATTCACCACAAATTGCCCTTTCCTTTATAGTTATCACTGCTTGCAGGTAAAACTTTACAATTAAAGTAATCAAATGATTTAATACGAATTCTTCTTTCAAGAAAATTCAGCACAAATTGAAATTTTCTTTTAAATTATTACTGCTTGCATGTAAGCGTATCTGATGAAAGTAATCAATTGATTTAATACAAAGTCCTCTTTCAGAAAAACTAATCACGAATTGTGACATTCTTTAAAATTATCACTGCTTGCAGGTAAGTCTCCAAAATGAAAGTAATCGAATAATTTAATACGAAGTTCTCTTTCAGAAATTTCACTAGAAATTGAAATTTTCTTTAAAATTATCACTGTTTGCAGGTAAGTTTTTACAATTAAATTAATCAATTGATTTTAATACGACGTCTGCTTTCCGAAAATTCATCAAAAATTGAAATTTTCTTTAAAATTGTCACTGCTTGTAGGTATGTATTTACAATTAAAGTAATCAATTGATAATAATACGAAGTCTGCTTTCAGAAAAATTCACCACAAATTGCCCATTTCTTTATAATTATCACTGCTTGCAGGTAAAACTTTACAATGAAAGTATTCAAATGATTTAATACGAATTCTTCTTTCAAGAAAATTCAGCACAAATTGAAATTTTCTTTTATATTATAACTGCTTGCATGTAAGCGTATCTGATGAAAGTAATCAATTGATTTAATACAAAGTCCTCTTTCAGAAAAACTCATCACGAATTGTGATATTCTTTAAAATTATCACTGCTTGCAGGTAAGTCTCTACAATGAAAGTAATCAATTGATTTTAATACGAAGTCTGCTTTCAGAAAAACTCACCACAAATTGCAAATTTCTTTAAGATTATCACTGCTTGCAGGTAAAACTTTACAATGAAAGTAATCAAATGATTTAATACGAATTCCTCTTTCGGGAAAATTCAGCACAATTTGAAATTTTCTTTTAAATTTTCACTGCCTGCTTGTAAGCATATCTGATGAAAGTAATCAAATGATTTAATATGAAGTCGTTTCTCAGGAAAATTCACCACAAATCAACATTTTCTTTAAGACTATCCCTGCTTCCAGGTAAGTCTATATAATGAAAGTAATCAAATGTTTTAATACGAAGTCCTCTTCCAGGAAAAGTCATCACAAATTGAAATTTTCTTTAAAATTATCACTGCTTGCAGGTAAGTCTCTACAATGAAAGTAATCGAATAATTTAATACGAATTTCTCTTTCAGAAATTTCACCAGAAATTGAAATTTTCTTTAAAATTATCGCTGTTTGCAGGTAAGTATTTACAATTTAATTAATCAATTGATTTTAATACGACGTCTGCTTTCCGAAAATACACCACAAATTGAAATTTTCTTTAAAATTATCACTGCTTGCAGGTATGTATTTACAATTAAAGTAACCAATTGATAATAATACGAAGTCTGCTTTCAGAAAAATTCAACACAAATTGCCCATTTCTTTAAAAGTATCACTGCTTGCAGGTAAAACTTTACAATGAAAGTAATCAAATGATTTAATACGAATTCCTCTTTCAGGAAAATTCAGCACAATTTGAAATTTTCTTTTAAATTTTCACTGCTTGCTTGTAAGCGTATCTGATGAAAGTAATCAAATGATCTAATATGAAGTCGTTTCTCAGGAAAATTCACCACAAATTAACATTTTCTTTAAGACTATCACTGCTTCCAGGTAAGTCTATATAATGAAAGTAAAAAAGTGTTTTATTACGAAGTCCTCTTCCAGGAAAAGTTATCACAAATTGAAATTTTCTTAAAAATTATCACTGCTTGCAGGTAACTCTACAATGAAAGTAATCGAATAATTGTTCTCTTTCAGAAATTTCACCACAAATTGAAATTTTCTTTAAAGTTATCACTGCTTGCAGGTAAGTATTTACAAGTAAAGTAATCAATTGATTTTAGTACCAAGTCTGCTTTCAGAAAAATTCACCAAAATTGCAAATTTCTTTAAAATTATAACTGCTTGCAGGTAAGTATTTACAATTAAAGTAATCAATTGATTTTAATACGAAGCCTGCTTTCAGAAAAATTCACCACAAATTGCCCATTTCTTTATAATTATCACTGCTTGCAGGTAAAACTGTACAATGAAAGTATTCAAATGATTTAATACGAATTCTTCTTTCAAGAAAATTCAGCACAAATTGAAATTTTCTTTTAAATTATAACTGCTTGCATGTAAGCGTATCTGATGAAAGTAATCAATTGATTTAATACAAAGTCCTCTTTCAGAAAAACTCATCACGAATTGTGATATTCTTTAAAATTATCACTGCTTGCAGGTAAGTCTCTACAATGAAAGTAATCGAATAATTTAATACGAAGTTCTCTTTCAGAAAATTCACCACAAATTGAAATTTTCTTTAAAGTTATCATTGCTTGCAGGTAAGTATTTACAATTAAAGTAATCAATTGATAATAATACGAAGTCTGCTTTCAAAAAAATTCACCACAAATTGCCCTTTCCTTTATAGTTATCACTGCTTGCAGGTAAAACTTTACAATTAAAGTAATCAAATGATTTAATACGAATTCTTCTTTCAAGAAAATTCAGCACAAATTGAAATTTTCTTTTAAATTATTACTGCTTGCATGTAAGCGTATCTGATGAAAGTAATCAATTGATTTAATACAAAGTCCTCTTTCAGAAAAACTAATCACGAATTGTGACATTCTTTAAAATTATCACTGCTTGCAGGTAAGTCTCCAAAATGAAAGTAATCGAATAATTTAATACGAAGTTCTCTTTCAGAAATTTCACTAGAAATTGAAATTTTCTTTAAAATTATCACTGTTTGCAGGTAAGTTTTTACAATTAAATTAATCAATTGATTTTAATACGACGTCTGCTTTCCGAAAATTCATCAAAAATTGAAATTTTCTTTAAAATTGTCACTGCTTGTAGGTATGTATTTACAATTAAAGTAATCAATTGATAATAATACGAAGTCTGCTTTCAGAAAAATTCACCACAAATTGCCCATTTCTTTATAATTATCACTGCTTGCAGGTAAAACTTTACAATGAAAGTATTCAAATGATTTAATACGAATTCTTCTTTCAAGAAAATTCAGCACAAATTGAAATTTTCTTTTATATTATAACTGCTTGCATGTAAGCGTATCTGATGAAAGTAATCAATTGATTTAATACAAAGTCCTCTTTCAGAAAAACTCATCACGAATTGTGATATTCTTTAAAATTATCACTGCTTGCAGGTAAGTCTCTACAATGAAAGTAATCAATTGATTTTAATACGAAGTCTGCTTTCAGAAAAACTCACCACAAATTGCAAATTTCTTTAAGATTATCACTGCTTGCAGGTAAAACTTTACAATGAAAGTAATCAAATGATTTAATACGAATTCCTCTTTCGGGAAAATTCAGCACAATTTGAAATTTTCTTTTAAATTTTCACTGCCTGCTTGTAAGCATATCTGATGAAAGTAATCAAATGATTTAATATGAAGTCGTTTCTCAGGAAAATTCACCACAAATCAACATTTTCTTTAAGACTATCCCTGCTTCCAGGTAAGTCTATATAATGAAAGTAATCAAATGTTTTAATACGAAGTCCTCTTCCAGGAAAAGTCATCACAAATTGAAATTTTCTTTAAAATTATCACTGCTTGCAGGTAAGTCTCTACAATGAAAGTAATCGAATAATTTAATACGAATTTCTCTTTCAGAAATTTCACCAGAAATTGAAATTTTCTTTAAAATTATCGCTGTTTGCAGGTAAGTATTTACAATTTAATTAATCAATTGATTTTAATACGACGTCTGCTTTCCGAAAATACACCACAAATTGAAATTTTCTTTAAAATTATCACTGCTTGCAGGTATGTATTTACAATTAAAGTAACCAATTGATAATAATACGAAGTCTGCTTTCAGAAAAATTCAACACAAATTGCCCATTTCTTTAAAAGTATCACTGCTTGCAGGTAAAACTTTACAATGAAAGTAATCAAATGATTTAATACGAATTCCTCTTTCAGGAAAATTCAGCACAATTTGAAATTTTCTTTTAAATTTTCACTGCTTGCTTGTAAGCGTATCTGATGAAAGTAATCAAATGATCTAATATGAAGTCGTTTCTCAGGAAAATTCACCACAAATTAACATTTTCTTTAAGACTATCACTGCTTCCAGGTAAGTCTATATAATGAAAGTAAAAAAGTGTTTTATTACGAAGTCCTCTTCCAGGAAAAGTTATCACAAATTGAAATTTTCTTAAAAATTATCACTGCTTGCAGGTAACTCTACAATGAAAGTAATCGAATAATTGTTCTCTTTCAGAAATTTCACCACAAATTGAAATTTTCTTTAAAGTTATCACTGCTTGCAGGTAAGTATTTACAAGTAAAGTAATCAATTGATTTTAGTACCAAGTCTGCTTTCAGAAAAATTCACCAAAATTGCAAATTTCTTTAAAATTATAACTGCTTGCAGGTAAGTATTTACAATTAAAGTAATCAATTGATTTTAATACGAAGCCTGCTTTCAGAAAAATTCACCACAAATTGCCCATTTCTTTATAATTATCACTGCTTGCAGGTAAAACTGTACAATGAAAGTATTCAAATGATTTAATACGAATTCTTCTTTCAAGAAAATTCAGCACAAATTGAAATTTTCTTTTAAATTATAACTGCTTGCATGTAAGCGTATCTGATGAAAGTAATCAATTGATTTAATACAAAGTCCTCTTTCAGAAAAACTCATCACGAATTGTGATATTCTTTAAAATTATCACTGCTTGCAGGTAAGTCTCTACAATGAAAGTAATCGAATAATTTAATACGAAGTTCTCTTTCAGAAAATTCACCACAAATTGAAATTTTCTTTAAAGTTATCATTGCTTGCAGGTAAGTATTTACAATTAAAGTAATCAATTGATAATAATACGAAGTCTGCTTTCAAAAAAATTCACCACAAATTGCCCTTTCCTTTATAGTTATCACTGCTTGCAGGTAAAACTTTACAATTAAAGTAATCAAATGATTTAATACGAATTCTTCTTTCAAGAAAATTCAGCACAAATTGAAATTTTCTTTTAAATTATTACTGCTTGCATGTAAGCGTATCTGATGAAAGTAATCAATTGATTTAATACAAAGTCCTCTTTCAGAAAAACTAATCACGAATTGTGACATTCTTCAAAATTATCACTGCTTGCAGGTAAGTCTCCAAAATGAAAGTAATCGAATAATTTAATACGAAGTTCTCTTTCAGAAATTTCACTAGAAATTGAAATTTTCTTTAAAATTATCACTGTTTGCAGGTAAGTTTTTACAATTAAATTAATCAATTGATTTTAATACGACGTCTGCTTTCCGAAAAATTCACCAAAAATTGAAATTTTCTTTAAAATTATCACTGCTTGTAGGTATGTATTTACAATTAAAGTAATCAATTGATAATAATACGAAGTCTGCTTTCAGAAAAATTCACCACAAATTGCCCATTTCTTTGTAATTATCACTGCTTGCAGGTAAAACTTTACAATGAAAGTATTCAAATTATTTAATACGAATTCTTCTTTCAAGAAAATTCATCACAAATTGAAATTTTCTTTTAAATTATAACTGCTTGCATGTAAGCGTATCTGATGAAAGTAATCAATTGATTTAATACAAAGTCCTCTTTCAGAAAAACTCATCACGAATTGTGATATTCTTTAAAATTATCACTGCTTGCAGGTAAGTCTCTACAATTAAAGTAATCGAATAATTTAATACGAAGTTCTCTTTCAGAAAATTCACCACAAATTGAAATTTTCTTTAAAGTTATCACTGCTTGCAGGTATGTATTTACAATTAAAGTAACCAATTGATAATAATACGATGTCTGCTTTCAGAAAAATTCACCACAAATTGCCCATTTCTTTAAAAGTATCACTGCTTGCAGGTAAAACTTTACAATGATAGTAATCAAATGATTTAATACGAATTCCTCTTTCAGGAAAATTCAGCACAATTTGAAATTTTCTTTTAAATTTTCACTGCTTGCTTGTAAGCGTATCTGATGAAAGTAATCAAATGATTTAATATGAAGTCGTTTCTCAGGAAAATTCACCACAAATTAACATTTTCTTTAAGACTATCACTGCTTCCAGGTAAGTCTATATAATGAAAGTAAAAAAGTGTTTTAATACGAAGTCCTCTTCCAGGAAAAGTTATCACAAATTGAAATTTTCTTTAAAATTATCACTGCTTGCAGGTAACTCTACAATGAAAGTAATCGAATAATTGTTCTCTTTCAAAAATTTCACCACAAATTGAAATTTTCTTTAAAGTTATCACTGCTTGCAGGTAAGTATTTACAAGTAAAGTAATCAATTGATTTTAGTACCAAGTCTGCTTTCAGAAAAATTCACCAAAATTGCAAATTTCTTTAAAATTATAACTGCTTGCAGGTAAGTATTTACAATTAAAGTAATCAATTGATTTTAATACGAAGCCTGCTTTCAGAAAAATTCACCACAAATTGCCCATTTCTTTATAATTATCACTGCTTGCAGGTAAAACTTTACAATGAAAGTATTCAAATGATTTAATACGAATTCTTCTTTCAAGAAAATTCAGCACAAATTGAAATTTTCTTTTAAATTATAACTGCTTGCATGTAAGCGTATCTGATGAAAGTAATCAATTGATTTAATACAAAGTCCTCTTTCAGAAAAACTCATCACGAATTGTGATATTCTTTAAAATTATAACTGCTTGCAGGTAAGTCTCTACAATTAAAGTAATCGAATAATTTAATACGAAGTTCTCTTTCAGAAAATTCACCACAAATTGAAATTTTCTTTAAAGTTATCATTGCTTGCAGGTAAGTATTTACAATTAAAGTAATCAATTGATAATAATACGAAGTCTGCTTTCAAAAAAATTCACCACAAATTGCCCATTCCTTTATAGTTATCACTGCTTGCAGGTAAAACTTTACAATGAAAGTAATCAAATGATTTAATACGAATTCTTCTTTCAAGAAAATTCAGCACAAATTGAAATTTTCTTTTAAATTATTACTGCTTGCATGTAAGCGTATCTGATGAAAGTAATCAATTGATTTAATACAAAGTCCTCTTTCAGAAAAACTAATCAAGAATTGTGACATTGTTTAAAATTATCACTGCTTGCAGGTAAGTCTCCAAAATGAAAGTAATCGAATAATTTAATACGAAGTTCTCTTTCAGAAATTTCACTAGAAATTGAAATTTTCTTTAAAATTATCACTGTTTGCAGGTAAGTTTTTACAATTAAATTAATCAATTGATTTTAATACGACGTCTGCTTTCCGAAAATTCACCAAAAATTGAAATTTTCTTTAAAATTATCACTGCTTGTAGGTATGTATTTACAATTAAAGTAATCAATTGATAATAATACGAAGTCTGCTTTCAGAAAAATTCACCACAAATTGCCCATTTCTTTATAATTATCACTGCTTGCAGGTAAAACTTTACAATGAAAGTAATCAAATGATTTAATACGAATTCTTCTTTCAAGAAAATTCAGCACAAATTGAAATTTTCTTTTAAATTATTACTGCTTGCATGTAAGCGTATCTGATGAAAGTAATCAATTGATTTAATACAAAGTCCTCTTTCAGAAAAACTAATCACGAATTGTGACATTCTTTAAAATTATCACTGCTTGCAGGTAAGTCTCCAAAATGAAAGTAATCGAATAATTTAATACGAAGTTCTCTTTCAGAAATTTCACTAGAAATTGAAATTTTCTTTAAAATTATTACTGTTTGCAGGTAAGTTTTTACAATTAAATTAATCAATTGATTTTAATACGACGTCTGCTTTCCGAAAATTCACCAAAAATTGAAATTTTCTTTAAAATTATCACTGCTTGTAGGTATGTATTTACAATTAAAATAATCAATTGATAATAATACGAAGTCTGCTTTCAGAAAAATTCACCACAAATTGCCCATTTCTTTATAATTATCACTGCTTGCAGGTAAAACTTTACAATGAAAGTATTCAAATGATTTAATACGAATTCTTCTTTCAAGAAAATTCAGCACAAATTGAAATTTTCTTTTAAATTATAACTGCTTGCATGTAAGCGTATCTGATGAAAGTAATCAATTGATTTAATACAAAGTCCTCTTTCAGAAAAACTCATCACGAATTGTGATATTCTTTAAAATTATCACTGCTTGCAGGTAAGTCTCTACAATGAAAGTAATCGAATAATTTAATACGAAGTTCTCTTTCAGAAAATTCACCACAAATTGAAATTTTCTTTAAAGTTATCACTGCTTGCAGGTAAGTATTTACAAGTAAAGTAATCAATTGATTTTAGTACCAAGTCTGCTTTCAGAAAAATTCACCAAAATTGCAAATTTCTTTAAAATTATAACTGCTTGCAGGTAAGTATTTACAATTAAAGTAATCAATTGATTTTAATACGAAGCCTGCTTTCAGAAAAATTCACCACAAATTGCCCATTTCTTTATAATTATCACTGCTTGCAGGTAAAACTTTACAATGAAAGTATTCAAATGATTTAATACGAATTCTTCTTTCAAGAAAATTCAGCACAAATTGAAATTTTCTTTTAAATTATAACTGCTTGCATGTAAGCGTATCTGATGAAAGTAATCAATTGATTTAATACAAAGTCCTCTTTCAGAAAAACTCATCACGAATTGTGATATTCTTTAAAATTATCACTGCTTGCAGGTAAGTCTCTACAATGAAAGTAATCGAATAATTTAATACGAAGTTCTCTTTCAGAAAATTCACCACAAATTGAAATTTTCTTTAAAGTTATCATTGCTTGCAGGTAAGTATTTACAATTAAAGTAATCAATTGATAATAATACGAAGTCTGCTTTCAAAAAAATTCACCACAAATTGCCCATTTCTTTATAGTTAATCACTGCTTGCAGGTAAAACTTTACAATGAAAGTAATCAAATGATTTAATACGAATTCTTCTTTCCAGAAAATTCAGCACAAATTGAAATTTTCTTTTAAATTATTACTGCTTGCATGTAAGCGTATCTGATGAAAGTAATCAATTGATTTAATACAAAGTCCTCTTTCAGAAAAACTAATCACGAATTGTGACATTCTTTAAAATTATCACTGCTTGCAGGTAAGTCTCCAAAATGAAAGTAATCGAATAATTTAATACGAAGTTCTCTTTCAGAAATTTCACTAGAAATTGAAATTTTCTTTAAAATTATCACTGTTTGCAGGTAAGTTTTTACAATTAAATTAATCAATTGATTTTAATACGACCGACGTCTGCTTTCCGAAAATTCACCAAAAATTGAAATTTTCTTTAAAATTATCACTGCTTGTAGGTATGTATTTACAATTAAAGTAATCAATTGATAATAATACGAAGTCTGCTTTCAGAAAAATTCACCACAAATTGCCCATTTCTTTATAATTATCACTGCTTGCAGGTAAAACTTTACAATGAAAGTATTCAAATGATTTAATACGAATTCTTCTTTCAAGAAAATTCAGCACAAATTGAAATTTTCTTTTAAATTATAACTGCTTGCATGTAAGCGTATCTGATGAAAGTAATCAATTGATTTAATACAAAGTCCTCTTTCAGAAAAACTCATCACGAATTGTGATATTCTTTAAAATTATCGCTGCTTGCAGGTAAGTCTCTACAATGAAAGTAATCGAATAATTTAATACGAAGTTCTCTTTCAGAAAATTCACCACAAATTGAAATTTTCTTTAAAGTTATCATTGCTTGCAGGTAAGTATTTACAATTAAAGTAATCAATTGATAATAATACGAAGTCTGCTTTCAAAAAAATTCACCACAAATTGCCCATTTCTTTATAGTTATCACTGCTTGCAGGTAAAACTTTACAATGAAAGTAATCAAATGATTTAATACGAATTCTTCTTTCCAGAAAATTCAGCACAAATTGAAATTTTCTTTTAAATTATTACTGCTTGCATGTAAGCGTATCTGATGAAAGTAATCAATTGATTTAATACAAAGTCCTCTTTCAGAAAAACTAATCACGAATTGTGACATTCTTTAAAATTATCACTGCTTGCAGGTAAGTCTCCAAAATGAAAGTAATCGAATAATTTAATACGAAGTTCTCTTTCAGAAATTTCACTAGAAATTGAAATTTTCTTTAAAATTATCACTGTTTGCAGGTAAGTTTTTACAATTAAATTAATCAATTGATTTTAATACGACGTCTGCTTTCCGAAAATTCACCAAAAATTGAAATTTTCTTTAAAATTATCACTGCTTGTAGGTATGTATTTACAATTAAAGTAATCAATTGATAATAATACGAAGTCTGCTTTCAGAAAAATTCACCACAAATTGCCCATTTCTTTATAATTATCACTGCTTGCAGGTAAAACTTTACAATGAAAGTAATCAAATGATTTAATACGAATTCTTCTTTCAAGAAAATTCAGCACAAATTGAAATTTTCTTTTAAATTATTACTGCTTGCATGTAAGCGTATCTGATGAAAGTAATCAATTGATTTAATACAAAGTCCTCTTTCAGAAAAACTAATCACGAATTGTGACATTCTTTAAAATTATCACTGCTTGCAGGTAAGTCTCCAAAATGAAAGTAATCGAATAATTTAATACGAAGTTCTCTTTCAGAAATTTCACTAGAAATTGAAATTTTCTTTAAAATTATCACTGTTTGCAGGTAAGTTTTTACAATTAAATTAATCAATTGATTTTAATACGACGTCTGCTTTCCGAAAATTCACCAAAAATTGAAATTTTCTTTAAAATTATCACTGCTTGTAGGTATGTATTTACAATTAAAGTAATCAATTGATAATAATACGAAGTCTGCTTTCAGAAAAATTCACCACAAATTGCCCATTTCTTTATAATTATCACTGCTTGCAGGTAAAACTTTACAATGAAAGTATTCAAATGATTTAATACGAATTCTTCTTTCAAGAAAATTCAGCACAAATTGAAATTTTCTTTTAAATTATAACTGCTTGCATGTAAGCGTATCTGATGAAAGTAATCAATTGATTTAATACAAAGTCCTCTTTCAGAAAAACTCATCACGAATTGTGATATTCTTTAAAATTATCACTGCTTGCAGGTAAGTCTCTACAATGAAAGTAATCGAATAATTTAATACGAAGTTCTCTTTCAGAAAATTCACCACAAATTGAAATTTTCTTTAAAGTTATCACTGCTTGCAGGTAAGTATTTACAAGTAAAGTAATCAATTGATTTTAGTACCAAGTCTGCTTTCAGAAAAATTCACCAAAATTGCAAATTTCTTTAAAATTATAACTGCTTGCAGGTAAGTATTTACAATTAAAGTAATCAATTGATTTTAATACGAAGCCTGCTTTCAGAAAAATTCACCACAAATTGCCCATTTCTTTATAATTATCACTGCTTGCAGGTAAAACTTTACAATGAAAGTATTCAAATGATTTAATACGAATTCTTCTTTCAAGAAAATTCAGCACAAATTGAAATTTTCTTTTAAATTATAACTGCTTGCATGAAAGCGTATCTGATGAAAGTAATCAATTGATTTAATACAAAGTCCTCTTTCAGAAAAACTCATCACGAATTGTGATATTCTTTAAAATTATCACTGCTTGCAGGTAAGTCTCTACAATGAAAGTAATCGAATAATTTAATACGAAGTTCTCTTTCAGAAAATTCACCACAAATTGAAATTTTCTTTAAAGTTATCATTGCTTGCAGGTACGTATTTACAATTAAAGTAATCAATTGATAATAATACGAAGTCTGCTTTCAAAAAAATTCACCACAAATTGCCCATTTCTTTATAGTTATCACTGCTTGCAGGTAAAACTTTACAATGAAAGTAATCAAATGATTTAATACGAATTCTTCTTTCCAGAAAATTCAGCACAAATTGAAATTTTCTTTTAAATTATTACTGCTTGCATGTAAGCGTATCTGATGAAAGTAATCAATTGATTTAATACAAAGTCCTCTTTCAGAAAAACTAATCACGAATTGTGACATTCTTTAAAATTATCACTGCTTGCAGGTAAGTCTCCAAAATGAAAGTAATCGAATAATTTAATACGAAGTTCTCTTTCAGAAATTTCACTAGAAATTGAAATTTTCTTTAAAATTATCACTGTTTGCAGGTAAGTTTTTACAATAAAATTAATCAATTGATTTTAATACGACCGACGTCTGCTTTCCGAAAATTCACCAAAAATTGAAATTTTCTTTAAAATTATCACTGCTTGTAGGTATGTATTTACAATTAAAGTAATCAATTGATAATAATACGAAGTCTGCTTTCAGAAAAATTCACCACAAATTGCCCATTTCTTTATAATTATCACTGCTTGCAGGTAAAACTTTACAATGAAAGTATTCAAATGATTTAATACGAATTCTTCTTTCAAGAAAATTCAGCACAAATTGAAATTTTCTTTTATATTATAACTGCTTGCATGTAAGCGTATCTGATGAAAGTAATTAATTGATTTAATACAAAGTCCTCTTTCAGAAAAACTCATCACGAATTGTGATATTCTTTAAAATTATCACTGCTTGCAGGTAAGTCTCTACAATGAAAGTAATCAATTGATTTTAATACGAAGTCTGCTTTCAGAAAAACTCAGCACAAATTGCAAATTTCTTTAAGATTATCACTGCTTGCAGGTAAAACTTTTCAATGAAAGTAATCAAATGAGTTAATACGAATTCCTCTTTCTGGAAAATTCAGCACAATTTGAAATTTTCTTTTAAATTTTCACTGCCTGCTTGTAAGCGTATCTGATGAAAGTAATCAAATGATTTAATATGAAGTCGTTTCTCAGGAAAATTCACCACAAATTAAAATTTTCTTTAAGACTATTACTGCTTCCAGGTAAGTCTATATAATGAAAGTAATCAAATGTTTTAATACGAAGTCCTCTTCCAGGAAAAGTTATCACAAATTGAAATTTTCTTTAAAATTATCACTGCTTGCAGGTAATTCTCTACAATGAAAGTAATCGAATAATTTAATACGAATTTCTCTTTCAGAAATTTCACCAGAAATTGAAATTTTCTTTAAAATTATCGCTGTTTGCAGGTAAGTATTTACAATTAAATTAATCAATTGATTTTAATACGACGTCTGCTTTCCGAAAATACACCACAAATTGAAATTTTCTTTAAAATTATCACTGCTTGCAGGTATGTATTTACAATTAAAGTAATCAATTGATAATAATACGAAGTCTGCTTTCAGAAAAATTCACCACAAATTGCCCATTTCTTTAAAAGTATCACTGCTTGCAGGTAAAACTTTACAATGAAAGTATTCAAATGATATAATACGAATTCTTCTTTCAAGAAAATTCAGCACAAATTGAAATTTTCTTTTAAATTATAACTGCTTGCATGTAAGCGTATCTGATGAAAGTAATCAATTGATTTAATACAAAGTCCTCTTTCAGAAAAACTCATCACGAATTGTGATATTCTTTAAAATTATCACTGCTTGCAGGTAAGTCTCTACAATGAAAGTAATCGAATAATTTAATACGAAGTTCTCTTTCAGAAAATTCACCACAAATTGAAATTTTCTTTAAAGTTATCATTGCTTGCAGGTAAGTATTTACAATTAAAGTAATCAATTGATAATAATGCGAAGTCTGCTTTCAAAAAAATTCACCACAAATTGCCCATTTCTTTATAGTTATCACTGCTTGCAGGTAAAACTTTACAATGAAAGTAATCAAATGATTTAATACAAATTCTTCTTTCAAGAAAATTCAGCACAAATTGAAATTTTCTTTTAAATTATTACTGCTTGCTTGTAAGCGTATCTAATGAAAGTAATCAAATGATTTAATATGAAGTCGTTTCTCAGGAAAATTCACCACAAATTAACATTTTCTTTAAGACTATCACTGCTTCCAGGTAAGTCTATATAATGAGAGTAATCAAATGTTTTAATACGAAGTCCTCTTCCAGGAAAAGTTATCACAAATTGAAATTTTCTTTAAAATTATCACTGCTTGCAGGAAAGTCTCTACAATGAAAGTAATCGAATAATTTAATACGAATTTCTCTTTCAGAAATTTCACCAGAAATTGAAATTTTCTTTAAAATTATCGCTGTTTGCAGGTAAGTATTTACAATTAAATTACTCAATTGATTTTAATACGACGTCTGCTTTCCGAAAATACACCACAAATTGAAATTTTCTTTAAAATTATCACTGCTTGCAGGTAAGTCTCTGCAATGAAAGTAATCGAATAATTTAATACGAATTTCTCTTTCAGAAATTTCACCACAAATTGAAATTTTCTTTTAAATTATCACTGCTTGCATGTAAGCGTATCTGATGAAAGTAATCAATTGATTTAATACAAAGGCCTCTTTCAGAAAAACTCATCACGAATTGTGATATTCTTTAAAATTATCACTGCTTGCAGGTAAGTCTCTACAATGAAAGTAATCGAATAATTTAATACGAAGTTCTCTTTCAGAAATTTCACCACAAATTGAAATTTTCTTTAAAGTTATCACTGCTCGCAGGTAAGTATTTACAATTAAAGTAATCAATTGATTTTAATACGAAGCCTGTTTTCAGAAAAATTCACCACAAAATGCCTATTTCTTTAAAATAATCACTGCTTGCAGGTAAATCTTTACAATGAAAGTAATCAAATGATTTAATACGAATTCCTCTTTCAAGAAAATTCACCACAAATTGAAATTTTCTTTTAAATTATCACTGCTTGCATGTAAGCGTATCTGATGAAAGTAATCAATTGATTTAATACAAAGTCCTCTTTCAGAAAAACTAATCACGAATTGTGACATTCTTTAAAATTATCACTGCTTGCAGGTAAGTCTCCAAAATGAAAGTAATCGAATAATTTATTACGAAGTTCTCTTTCAGAAATTTCACTAGAAATTGAAATTTTCTTTAAAATTATCACTGTTTGCAGGTAAGTTTTTACAATTAAATTAATCAATTGATTTTAATACGACGTCTGCTTTCCGAAAATTCACCAAAAATTGAAATTTTCTTTAAAATTATCACTGCTTGTAGGTATGTATTTACAATTAAAGTAATCAATTGATAATAATACGAAGTCTGCTTTCAGAAAAATTCACCACAAATTGCCCATTTCTTTATAATTATCACTGCTTGCAGGTAAAACTTTACAATGAAAGTATTCAAATGATTTAATACAAATTCTTCTTTCAAGAAAATTCAGCACAAATTGAAATTTTCTTTTATATTATAACTGCTTGCATGTAAGCGTATCTGATGAAAGTAATCAATTGATATAATACAAAGGCCTCTTTCAGAAAAACTCATCACGAATTGTGATATTCTTTAAAATTATCACTGCTTGCAGGTAAGTCTCTACAATGAAAGTAATCGAATAATTTAATACGAAGTTCTCTTTCAGAAATTTCACCACAAATTGAAATTTTCTTTAAAGTTATCACTGCTCGCAGGTAAGTATTTACAATTAAAGTAATCAATTGATTTTAATACGAAGCCTGTTTTCAGAAAAATTCACCACAAAATGCCTATTTCTTTAAAATAATCACTGCTTGCAGGTAAATCTTTACAATGAAAGTAATCAAATGATTTAATACGAATTCCTCTTTCAAGAAAATTCACCACAAATTGAAATTTTCTTTTAAATTATCACTGCTTGCATGTAAGCGTATCTGATGAAAGTAATCAATTGATTTAAAACGACTTCCTCTTTCAGAAAAATTCACCAAAAATTGAAATTTTCTTTAAAATTATCACTGCTTGCAGGTAAGTCTATACAATGAAAGTAATCAAGTGATTTCAATACGAAGTCTTCATTCAGGAAAATTTACCACAAATTGAAATTTTCTTTAAAATTATCACTGCTTGTAGGTAAGTATTTACAATTAAAGTAATCAATTGATTTTAGTACCAAGTCTGCTTTCAGAAAAATTCACCAAAATTGCAAATTTCTTTAAAATTATAACTGCTTGCAGGTAAGTATTTACAATTAAAGTAATCAATTGATTTTAATACGAAGCCTGCTTTCAGAAAAATTCACCACAAATTGCCCATTTCTTTATAATTATCACTGCTTGCAGGTAAAACTTTACAATGGAAGTATTCAAATGATTTAATACGAATTCTTCTTTCAAGAAAATTCAGCACAAATTGAAATTTTCTTTTAAATTATAACTGCTTGCATGTAAGCGTATCTGATGAAAGTAATCAATTGATTTAATACAAAGTCCTCTTTCAGAAAAACTCATCACGAATTGTGATATTCTTTAAAATTATCACTGCTTGCAGGTAAGTCTCTACAATTAAAGTAATCGAATAATTTAATACGAAGTTCTCTTTCAGAAAATTCACCACAAATTGAAATTTTCTTTAAAGTTATCACTGCTTGCAGGTATGTATTTACAATTAAAGTAACCAATTGATAATAATACGAAGTCTGCTTTCAGAAAAATTCACCACAAATTGCCCATTTCTTTATAATTATCACTGCTTGCAGGTAAAACTTTACAATGGAAGTATTCAAATGATTTAATACGAATTCTTCTTTCAAGAAAATTCATCACAAATTGAAATTTTCTTTTAAATTATAACTGCTTGCATGTAAGCGTATCTGATGAAAGTAATCAATTGATTTAATACAAAGTCCTCTTTCAGAAAAACTCATCACGAATTGTGATATTCTTTAAAATTATCACTGCTTGCAGGTAAGTCTCTACAATTAAAGTAATCGAATAATTTAATACGAAGTTCTCTTTCAGAAAATTCACCACAAATTGAAATTTTCTTTAAAGTTATCACTGCTTGCAGGTATGTATTTACAATTAAAGTAACCAATTGATAATAATACGAAGTCTGCTTTCAGAAAAATTCACCACAAATTGCCCATTTCTTTAAAAGTATCACTGCTTGCAGGTAAAACTTTACAATGAAAGTAATCAAATGATTTAATACGAATTCCTCTTTCAGGAAAATTCAGCACAATTTGAAATTTTCTTTTAAATTTTCACTGCTTGCTTGTAAGCGTATCTGATGAAAGTAATCAAATGATTTAATATGAAGTCGTTTCTCAGGAAAATTCACCACAAATTAACATTTTCTTTAAGACTATCACTGCTTCCAGGTAAGTCTATACAATGAAAGTAATCAAGTGATTTCAATACGAAGTCTTCATTCAGGAAAATTTACCACAAATTGAAATTTTCTTTAAAGTTATCACTGCTTGCAGGTAAGTATTTACAAGTAAAGTAATCAATTGATTTTAGTACCAAGTCTGCTTTCAGAAAAATTCACCAAAATTGCAAATTTCTTTAAAATTATAACTGCTTGCAGGTAAGTATTTACAATTAAAGTAATCAATTGATTTTAATACGAAGCCTGCTTTCAGAAAAATTCACCACAAATTGCCCATTTCTTTATAATTATCACTGCTTGCAGGTAAAACTTTACAATGAAAGTATTCAAATGATTTAATACGAATTCTTCTTTCAAGAAAATTCAGCACAAATTGAAATTTTCTTTTAAATTATAACTGCTTGCATGTAAGCGTATCTGATGAAAGTAATCAATTGATTTAATACAAAGTCCTCTTTCAGAAAAACTCATCACGAATTGTGATATTCTTTAAAATTATCACTGCTTGCAGGTAAGTCTCTACAATTAAAGTAATCGAATAATTTAATATGAAGTTCTCTTTCAGAAAATTCACCACAAATTGAAATTTTCTTTAAAGTTATCATTGCTTGCAGGTAAGTATCTACAATTAAAGTAATCAATTGATAATAATACGAAGTCTGCTTTCAAAAAAATTCACCACAAATTGCCCTTTTCTTTATAGTTATCACTGCTTGCAGGTAAAACTTTACAATGAAAGTAATCAAATGATTTAATACGAATTCTTCTTTCAAGAAAATTCAGCACAAATTGAAATTTTCTTTTAAATTATTACTGCTTGCATGTAAGCGTATCTGATGAAAGTAATCAATTGATTTAATACAAAGTCCTCTTTCAGAAAAACTAATCACGAATTGTGACATTCTTTGAAATTATCACTGCTTGCAGGTAAGTCTCCAAAATGAAAGTAATCGAATAATTTAATACGAAGTTCTCTTTCAGAAATTTCACTAGAAATTGAAATTTTCTTTAAAATTATCACTGTTTGCAGGTAAGTTTTTACAATTAAATTAATCAATTGATTTTAATACGACGTCTGCTTTCCGAAAATTCACCAAAAATTGAAATTTTCTTTAAAATTATCACTGCTTGTAGGTATGTATTTACAATTAAAGTAATCAATTGATAATAATACGAAGTCTGCTTTCAGAAAAATTCACCACAAATTGCCCATTTCTTTATAATTATCACTGCTTGCAGGTAAAACTTTACAATGAAAGTATTCAAATGATTTAATACGAATTCTTCTTTCAAGAAAATTCAGCACAAATTGAAATTTTCTTTTATATTATAACTGCTTGCATGTAAGCGTATCTGATGAAAGTAATCAATTGATTTAATACAAAGGCCTCTTTCAGAAAAACTCATCACGAATTGTGATATTCTTTAAAATTATCACTGCTTGCAGGTAAGTCTCTACAATGAAAGTAATCGAATAATTTAATACGAAGTTCTCTTTCAGAAATTTCACCACAAACGGAAATTTTCTTTAAAGTTATCACTGCTCGCAGGTAAGTATTTACAATTAAAGTAATCAATTGAATTTAATACGAAGCCTGCTTTCAGAAAAATTCACCACAAAATGCCAATTTCTTTAAAATAATCACTGCTTGCAGGTAAATCTTTACAATGAAAGTAATCAAATGATTTAATACGAATTCCTCTTTCAAGAAAATTCACCACAAATTGAAATTTTCTTTTAAATTATCACTGCTTGCATGTAAGCGTATCTGATGAAGGTAATCAATTGATTTAAAACGACTTCCTCTTTCAGAAAAATTCACCAAAAATTGAAATTTTCTTTAAAATTATCACTGCTTGCAGGTAAGTCTATACAATGAAAGTAATCAAGTGATTTCAATACGAAGTCTTCATTCAGGAAAATTTACCACAAATTGAAATTTTCTTTAAAATTATCACTGCTTGTAGGTAAGTATTTACAATTAAAGTAATCAATTGATTTTAGTACCAAGTCTGCTTTCAGAAAAATTCACCAAAATTGCAAATTTCTTTAAAATTATAACTGCTTGCAGGTAAGTATTTACAATTAAAGTAATCAATTGATTTTAATACGAAGCCTGCTTTCAGAAAAATTCACCACAAATTGCCCATTTCTTTATAATTATCACTGCTTGCAGGTAAAACTTTACAATGAAAGTATTCAAATGATTTAATACGAATTCTTCTTTCAAGAAAATTCATCACAAATTGAAATTTTCTTTTAAATTATAACTGCTTGCATGTAAGCGTATCTGATGAAAGTAATCAATTGATTTAATACAAAGTCCTCTTTCAGAAAAACTCATCACGAATTGTGATATTCTTTAAAATTATCACTGCTTGCAGGTAAGTCTCTACAATTAAAGTAATCGAATAATTTAATACGAAGTTCTCTTTCAGAAAATTCACCACAAATTGAAATTTTCTTTAAAGTTATCACTGCTTGCAGGTATGTATTTACAATTAAAGTAACCAATTGATAATAATACGAAGTCTGCTTTCAGAAAAATTCACCACAAATTGCCCATTTCTTTATAGTTATCACTGCTTGCAGGTATAACTTTACAATGAAAGTAATCAAATGATTTAATACGAATTCTTCTTTCAAGAAAATTCAGCACAAATTGAAATTTTCTTTTAAATTATTACTGCTTGCTTGTAAGCGTATCTGATAAAAGTAATCAAATGATTTAATATGAAGTCGTTTCTCAGGAAAATTCACCACAAATTAACAATTTCTTTAAGATTATCACTGCTTCCAGGTAAGTCTATATAATGAAAGTAAAAAAGTGTTTTAATACGAAGTCCTCTTCCAGGAAAAGTTATCACAAATTGAAATTTTCTTTAAAATTATCACTGCTTGCAGGTAACTCTACAATGAAAGTAATCGAATAATTGTTCTCTTTCAGAAATTTCACCACAAATTGAAATTTTCTTTAAAGTTATCACTGCTTGCAGGTAAGTATTTACAAGTAAAGTAATCAATTGATTTTAGTACCAAGTCTGCTTTCAGAAAAATTCACCAAAATTGCAAATTTCTTTAAAATTATAACTGCTTGCAGGTAAGTATTTACAATTAAAGTAATCAATTGATTTTAATACGAAGCCTGCTTTCAGAAAAATTCACCACAAATTGCCCATTTCTTTATAATTATCACTGCTTGCAGGTAAAACTTTACAATGAAAGTATTCAAATGATTTAATACGAATTCTTCTTTCAAGAAAATTCAGCACAAATTGAAATTTTCTTTTAAATTATAACTGCTTGCATGTAAGCGTATCTGATGAAAGTAATCAATTGATTTAATACAAAGTCCTCTTTCAGAAAAACTCATCACGAATTGTGATATTCTTTAAAATTATCACTGCTTGCAGGTAAGTCTCTACAATTAAAGTAATCGAATAATTTAATACGAAGTTCTCTTTCAGAAAATTCACCACAAATTGAAATTTTCTTTAAAGTTATCATTGCTTGCAGGTAAGTATTTACAATTAAAGTAATCAATTGATAATAATACGAAGTCTGCTTTCAAAAAAATTCACCACAAATTGCCCATTTCTTTATAGTTATCACTGCTTGCAGGTAAAACTTTACAATGAAAGTAATCAAATGATTTAATACGAATTCTTCTTTCAAGAAAATTCAGCACAAATTGAAATTTTCTTTTAAATTATTACTGCTTGCATGTAAGCGTATCTGATGAAAGTAATCAATTGATTTAATACAAAGTCCTCTTTCAGAAAAACTAATCACGAATTGTGACATTGTTTAAAATTATCACTGCTTGCAGGTAAGTCTCCAAAATGAAAGTAATCGAATAATTTAATACGAAGTTCTCTTTCAGAAATTTCACTAGAAATTGAAATTTTCTTTAAAATTATCACTGTTTGCAGGTAAGTTTTTACAATTAAATTAATCAATTGATTTTAATACGACGTCTGCTTTCCGAAAATTCACCAAAAATTGAAATTTTCTTTAAAATTATCACTGCTTGTAGGTATGTATTTACAATTAAAGTAATCAATTGATAATAATACGAAGTCTGCTTTCAGAAAAATTCACCACAAATTGCCCATTTCTTTATAATTATCACTGCTTGCAGGTAAAACTTTACAATGAAAGTAATCAAATGATTTAATACGAATTCTTCTTTCAAGAAAATTCAGCACAAATTGAAATTTTCTTTTAAATTATAACTGCTTGCATGTAAGCGTATCTGATGAAAGTAATCAATTGATTTAATACAAAGTCCTCTTTCAGAAAAACTCATCACGAATTGTGATATTCTTTAAAATTATCACTGCTTGCAGGTAAGTCTCTACAATGAAAGTAATCAATTGATTTTAATACGAAGTCTGCTTTCAGAAAAACTCACCACAAATTGCAAATTTCTTTAAGATTATCACTGCTTGCAGGTAAAACTTTACAATGAAAGTAATCAAATGATTTAATACGAATTCCTCTTTCAGGAAAATTCAGCACAATTTGAAATTTTCTTTTAAATTTTCACTGCTTGCTTGTAAGCGTATCTGATGAAAGTAATCAAATGATTTAATATGAAGTCGTTTCTCAGGAAAATTCACCACAAATTAACATTTTCTTTAAGACTATCACTGCTTCCAGGTAAGTCTATATAATGAAAGTAAAAAAGTGTTTTAATACGAAGTCCTCTTCCAGGAAAAGTTATCACAAATTGAAATTTTCTTTAAAATTATCACTGCTTGCAGGTAACTCTACAATGAAAGTAATCGAATAATTGTTCTCTTTCAGAAATTTCACCACAAATTGAAATTTTCTTTAAAGTTATCACTGCTTGCAGGTAAGTATTTACAAGTAAAGTAATCAATTGATTTTAGTACCAAGTCTGCTTTCAGAAAAATTCACCAAAATTGCAAATTTCTTTAAAATTATAACTGCTTGCAGGTAAGTATTTACAATTAAAGTAATCAATTGATTTTAATACGAAGCCTGCTTTCAGAAAAATTCACCACAAATTGCCCATTTCTTTATAATTATCACTGCTTGCAGGTAAAACTTTACAATGAAAGTATTCAAATGATTTAATACGAATTCTTCTTTCAAGAAAATTCAGCACAAATTGAAATTTTCTTTTAAATTATAACTGCTTGCATGTAAGCGTATCTGATGAAAGTAATCAATTGATTTAATACAAAGTCCTCTTTCAGAAAAACTCATCACGAATTGTGATATTCTTTAAAATTATCACTGCTTGCAGGTAAGTCTCTACAATGAAAGTAATCGAATAATTTAATACGAAGTTCTCTTTCAGAAAATTCACCACAAATTGAAATTTTCTTTAAAGTTATCATTGCTTGCAGGTAAGTATTTACAATTAAAGTAATCAATTGATAATAATACGAAGTCTGCTTTCAAAAAAATTCACCACAAATTGCCCATTCCTTTATAGTTATCACTGCTTGCAGGTAAAACTTTACAATGAAAGTAATCAAATGATTTAATACGAATTCTTCTTTCAAGAAAATTCAGCACAAATTGAAATTTTCTTTTAAATTATTACTGCTTGCATGTAAGCCTATCTGATGAAAGTAATCAATTGATTTAATACAAAGTCCTCTTTCAGAAAAACTAATCACGAATTGTGACATTCTTTAAAATTATCACTGCTTGCAGGTAAGTCTCCAAAATGAAAGTAATCGAATAATTTAATACGAAGTTCTCTTTCAGAAATTTCACTAGAAATTGAAATTTTCTTTAAAATTATCACTGTTTGCAGGTAAGTTTTTACAATTAAATTAATCAATTGATTTTAATACGACGTCTGCTTTCCGAAAATTCACCAAAAATTGAAATTTTCTTTAAAATTATCACTGCTTGTAGGAATGTATTTACAATTAAAGTAATCAATTGATAATAATACGAAGTCTGCTTTCAGAAAAATTCACCACAAATTGCCCATTTCTTTATAATTATCACTGCTTGCAGGTAAAACTTTACAATGAAAGTATTCAAATGATTTAATACGAATTCTTCTTTCAAGAAATTTCAGCACAAATTGAAATTTTCTTTTATATTATAACTGCTTGCATGTAAGCGTATCTGATGAAAGTAATCAATTGATTTAATACAAAGTCCTCTTTCAGAAAAACTCATCACGAATTGTGATATTCTTTAAAATTATCACTGCTTGCAGGTAAGTCTCTACAATGAAAGTAATCAATTGATTTTAATACGAAGTCTGCTTTCAGAAAAACTCACCACAAATTGCAAATTTCTTTAAGATTATCACTGCTTGCAGGTAAAACTTTTCAATGAAAGTAATCAAATGATTTAATACGAATTCCTCTTTCTGGAAAATTCAGCACAATTTGAAATTTTCTTTTAAATTTTCACTGCCTGCTTGTAAGCGTATCTGATGAAAGTAATCAAATGATTTAATATGAAGTCGTTTCTCAGGAAAATTCACCACAAATTAAAATTTTCTTTAAGACTATTACTGCTTCCAGGTAAGTCTATATAATGAAAGTAATCAAATGTTTTAATACGAAGTCCTCTTCCAGGAAAAGTTATCACAAATTGAAATTTTCTTTAAAATTATCACTGCTTGCAGGTAATTCTCTACAATGAAAGTAATCGAATAATTTAATACGAATTTCTCTTTCAGAAATTTCACCAGAAATTGAAATTTTCTTTAAAATTATCGCTGTTTGCAGGTAAGTATTTACAATTAAATTAATCAATTGATTTTAATACGACGTCTGCTTTCCGAAAATACACCACAAATTGAAATTTTCTTTAAAATTATCACTGCTTGCAGGTATGTATTTACAATTAAAGTAACCAATTGATAATAATACGAAGTCTGCTTTCAGAAAAATTCACCACAAATTGCCCATTTCTTTAAAAGTATCACTGCTTGCAGGTAAAACTTTACAATGAAAGTATTCAAATGATTTAATACGAATTCTTCTTTCAAGAAAATTCAGCACAAATTGAAATTTTCTTTTAAATTATAACTGCTTGCATGTAAGCGTATCTGATGAAAGTAATCAATTGATTTAATACAAAGTCCTCTTTCAGAAAAACTCATCACGAATTGTGATATTCTTTAAAATTATCACTGCTTGCAGGTAAGTCTCTACAATGAAAGTAATCGAATAATTTAATACGAAGTTGTCTTTCAGAAAATTCACCACAAATTGAAATTTTCTTTAAAGTTATCATTGCTTGCAGGTAAGTATTTACAATTAAAGTAATCAATTGATAATAATACGAAGTCTGCTTTCAAAAAAATTCACCACAAATTGCCCATTTCTTTATAGTTATTACTGCTTGCAGGTAAAACTTTACAATGAAAGTAATCAAATGATTTAATACGAATTCTTCTTTCAAGAAAATTCAGCACAAATTGAAATTTTCTTTTAAATTATTACTGCTTGCTTGTAAGCGTATCTGATGAAAGTAATCAAATGATTTAATATGAAGTCGTTTCTCAGGAAAATTCACCACAAATTAACATTTTCTTTAAGACTATCACTGCTTCCAGGTAAGTCTATATAATGAAAGTAATCAAATGTTTTAATACGAAGTCCTCTTCCAGGAAAAGTTATCACAAATTGAAATTTTCTTTAAAATTATCACTGCTTGCAGGAAAGTCTCTACAATGAAAGTAATCTAATAATTTAATACGAATTTCTCTTTCAGAAATTTCACCAGAAATTGAAATTTTCTTTAAAATTATCGCTGTTTGCAGGTAAGTATTTACCATTAAATTAATCAATTGATTTTAATACGACGTCTGCTTTCCGAAAATACACCACAAATTGAAATTTTCTTTAAAATTATCACTGCTTGCAGGTATGTATTTTCAATTAAAGTAACCAATTGATAATAATACAAAGTCTGCTTTCAGAAAAATTCAACACAAATTGCCCATTTCTTTAAAAGTATCACTGCTTGCAGGTAAAACTTTACAATGAAAGTAATCAAATGATTTAATACGAATTCCTCTTTCAGGAAAATTCAGCACAATTTGAAATTTTCTTTTAAATTTTCACTGCTTGCTTGTAAGCGTATCTGATGAAAGTAATCAAATGATTTAATATGAAGTCGTTTCTCAGGAAAATTCACCACACATTAACATTTTCTTTAAGACTATCACTGCTTCCAGGTAAGTCTATATAATGAAAGTAAAAAAGTGTTTTAATACGAAGTCCTCTTCCAGGAAAAGTTATCACAAATTGAAATTTTCTTTAAAATTATCACTGCTTGCAGGTAACTCTACAATGAAAGTAATCGAATAATTGTTCTCTTTCAGAAATTTCACCACAAATTGAAATTTTCTTTAAAGTTATCACTGCTTGCAGGTAAGTATTTACAAGTAAAGTAATCAATTGATTTTAGTACCAAGTCTGCTTTCAGAAAAATTCACCAAAATTGCAAATTTCTTTAAAATTATAACTGCTTGCAGGTAAGTATTTACAATTAAAGTAATCAATTGATTTTAATACGAAGCCTGCTTTCAGAAAAATTCACCACAAATTGCCCATTTCTTTATAATTATCACTGCTTGCAGGTAAAACTTTACAATGAAAGTATTCAAATGATTTAATACGAATTCTTCTTTCAAGAAAATTCAGCACAAATTGAAATTTTCTTTTAAATTATAACTGCTTGCATGTAAGCGTATCTGATGAAAGTAATCAATTGATTTAATACAAAGTCCTCTTTCAGAAAAACTCATCACGAATTGTGATATTCCTTAAAATTATCACTGCTTGCAGGTAAGTCTCTACAATTAAAGTAATCGAATAATTTAATACGAAGTTCTCTTTCAGAAAATTCACCACAAATTGAAATTTTCTTTAAAGTTATCATTGCTTGCAGGTAAGTATTTACAATTAAAGTAATCAATTGATAATAATACGAAGCCTGCTTTCAAAAAAATTCACCACAAATTGCCCATTTCTTTATAGTTATCACTGCTTGCAGGTAAAACTTTACAATGAAAGTAATCAAATGATTTAATACGAATTCTTCTTTCAAGAAAATTCAGCACAAATTGAAATTTTCTTTTAAATTATTACTGCTTGCATCTAAGCGTATCTGATGAAAGTAATCAATTGATTTAATACAAAGTCCTCTTTCAGAAAAACTAATCACGAATTGTGACATTCTTTAAAATTATCACTGCTTGCAGGTAAGTCTCCAAAATGAAAGTAATCGAATAATTTAATACGAAGTTCTCTTTCAGAAATTTCACTAGAAATTGAAATTTTCTTTAAAATTATCACTGTTTGCAGGTAAGTTTTTACAATTAAATTAATCAATTGATTTTAATACGACGTCTGCTTTCCGAAAATTCACCAAAAATTGAAATTTTCTTTAAAATTATCACTGCTTGTAGGTATGTATTTACAATTAAAGTAATCAATTGATAATAATACGAAGTCTGCTTTCAGAAAAATTCACCACAAATTGCCCATTTCTTTATAATTATCACTGCTTGCAGGTAAAACTTTACAATGAAAGTATTCAAATGATTTAATACGAATTCTTCTTTCAAGAAAATTCAGCACAAATTGAAATTTTCTTTTATATTATAACTGCTTGCATGTAAGCGTATCTGATGAAAGTAATCAATTGATTTAATACAAAGTCCTCTTTCAGAAAAACTCATCACGAATTGTGATATTCTTTAAAATTATCACTGCTTGCAGGTAAGTCTCTACAATGAAAGTAATCAATTGATTTTAATACGAAGTCTGCTTTCAGAAAAACTCACCACAAATTGCAAATTTCTTAAAGATTATCACTGCTTGCAGGTAAAACTTTTCAATGAAAGTAATCAAATGATTTAATACGAATTCCTCTTTCAGGAAAATTCAGCACAATTTGAAATTTTCTTTTAAATTTGCACTGCTTGCTTGTAAGCGTATCTGATGAAAGTAATCAAATGATTTAATATGAAGTCGTTTCTCAGGAAAATTCACCACAAATTAACATTTTCTTTAAGACTATCACTGCTTCCAGGTAAGTCTATATAATGAAAGTAAAAAAGTGTTTTAATACGAAGTCCTCTTCCAGGAAAAGTTATCACAAATTGAAATTTTCTTTAAAATTATCACTGCTTGCAGGTAACTCTACAATGAAAGTAATAGAATAAATGTTCTCTTTCAGAAATTTCACCACAAATTGAAATTTTCTTTAAAGTTATCACTGCTTGCAGGTAAGTATTTACAAGTAAAGTAATCAATTGATTTTAGTACCAAGTCTGCTTTCAGAAAAGTTCACCAAAATTGCAAATTTCTTTAAAATTATAACTGCTTGCAGGTAAGTATTTACAATTAAAGTAATCAATTGATAATAATACGAAGTCTGCTTTCAAAAAAATTCACCACAAATTGCCCATTTCTTTATAGTTATCACTGCTTGCAGGTAAAACTTTACAATGAAAGTAATCAAATGATTTAATACGAATTCTTCTTTCAAGAAAATTCAACACAAATTGAAATTTTCTTTTAAATTATTACTGCTTGCATGTAAACGTATCTGATGAAAGTAATCAATTGATTTAATACAAAGTCCTCTTTCAGAAAAACTAATCACGAATTGTGACATTCTTTAAAATTATCACTGCTTGCAGATAAGTCTCCAAAATGAAAGTAATCGAATAATTAAATACGAAGTTCTCTTTCAGAAATTTCACTAGAAATTGAAATTTTCTTTAAAATTATCACTGTTTGCAGGTAAGTTTTTACAAGTAAATTAATCAATTGATTTTAATACGACGTCTGCTTTCCGAAAATTCACCAAAAATTGAAATTTTCTTTAAAATTATCACTGCTTGTAGGTTTGTATTTACAATTAAAGTAATCAATTGATAATAATACGAAGTCTGCTTTCAGAAAAATTCACCACAAATTGCCCATTTCTTTATAATTATCACTGCTTGCAGGTAAAACTTTACAATGAAAGTATTCAAATGATTTAATACGAATTCTTCTTTCAAGAAAATTCAGCACAAATTGAAATTTTCTTTTATATTATAACTGCTTGCATGTAAGCGTATCTGATGAAAGTAATCAATTGATTTAATACAAAGTCCTCTTTCAGAAAAACTCATCACGATTTGTGATATTCTTTAAAATTATCACTGCTTGCAGGTAAGTCTCTACAATGAAAGTAATCAATTGATTTTAATACGAAGTCTGCTTTCAGAAAAACTCACCACAAATTGCAAATTTCTTTAAGATTATCACTGCTTGCAGGTAAAACTTTTCAATGAAAGTAATCAAATGATTTAATACGAATTCCTCTTTCTGGAAAATTCAGCACAATTTGAAATTTTCTTTTAAATTATCACTGCCTGCTTGTAAGCGTATCTGATGAAAGTAATCAAATGATTTAATATGAAGTCGTTTCTCAGGAAAATTCACCACAAATTAAAATTTTCTTTAAGACTATTACTGCTTCCAGGTAAGTCTATATAATGAAAGTAATCAAATGTTTTAATACGAAGTCCTCTTCCAGGAAAAGTTATCACAAATTGAAATTTTCTTTAAAATTATCACTGCTTGCAGGTAATTCTCTACAATGAAAGTAATCGAATAATTTAATACGAATTTCTCTTTCAGAAATTTCACCAGAAATTGAAATTTTCTTTAAAATTATCGCTGTTTGCAGGTAAGTATTTACAATTAAATTAATCAATTGATTTTAATACGACGTCTGCTTTCCGAAAATACACCACAAATTGAAATTTTCTTTAAAATTATCACTGCTTGCAGGTATGTATTTACAATTAAAGTAACCAGTTGATAATAATACGAAGTCTGCTTTCAGAAAAATTCACCACAAATTGCCCATTTCTTTAAAAGTATCACTGCTTGCAGGTAAAACTTTACAATGAAAGTATTCAAATGATTCAATACGAATTCTTCTTTCAAGAAAATTCAGCACAAATTGAAATTTTCTTTTAAATTATAACTGCTTGCATGTAAGCGTATCTGATGAAAGTAATCAATTGATTTAATACAAAGTCCTCTTTCAGAAAAACTCATCACGAATTGTGATATTCTTTAAAATTATCACTGCTTGCAGGTAAGTCTCTACAATGAAAGTAATCGAATAATTTAATACGAAGTTCTCTTTCAGAAAATTCACCACAAATTGAAATTTTCTTTAAAGTTATCATTGCTTGCAGGTAAGTATTTACAATTAAAGTAATCAATTGATAATAATACGAAGTCTGCTTTCAAAAAAATTCACCACAAATTGCCCATTTCTTTATAGTTATCACTGCTTGCAGGTAAAACTTTACAATGAAAGTAATCAAATGATTTAATACGAATTCTTCTTTCAAGAAAATTCAGCAAAAATTGAAATTTTCTTATAAATTATTACTGCTTGCTTGTAAGCGTATCTGATGAAAGTAATCAAATGATTTAATATGAAGTCGTTTCTCAGGAAAATTCACCACAAATTAACATTTTCTTTAAGACTATCACTGCTTCCAGGTAAGTCTATATAATGAAAGTAATCAAATGTTTTAATACGAAGTCCTCTTCCAGGAAAAGTTATCACAAATTGAAATTTTCTTTAAAATTATCACTGCTTGCAGGAAAGTCTCTACAATGAAAGTAATCGAATAATTTAATACGAATTTCTCTTTCAGAAATTTCACCAGAAATTGAAATTTTCTTTAAAATTATCGCTGTTTGCAGGTAAGTATTTACAATTAAATTAATCAATTGATTTTAATACGACGTCTGCTTTCCGAAAATACACCACAAATTGAAATTTTCTTTAAAATTATCACTGCTTGCAGGTAAGTCTCTACAATGAAAGTAATCTAATAATTTAATACGAATTTCTCTTTCAGAAATTTCACCAGAAATTGAAATTTTCTTTAAAATTATCGCTGTTTGCAGGTAAGTATTTACCATTAAATTAATCAATTGATTTTAATACGACGTCTGCTTTCCGAAAATACACCACAAATTGAAATTTTCTTTAAAATTATCACTGCTTGCAGGTATGTATTTACAATTAAAGTAACCAATTGATAATAATACGAAGTCTGCTTTCAGAAAAATTCAACACAAATTGCCCATTTCTTTAAAAGTATCACTGCTTGCAGGTAAAACTTTACAATGAAAGTAATCAAATGATTTAATACGAATTCCTCTTTCAGGAAAATTCAGCACAATTTGAAATTTTCTTTTAAATTTTCACTGCTTGCTTGTAAGCGTATCTGATGAAAGTAATCAAATGATTTAATATGAAGTCGTTTCTCAGGAAAATTCACCACAAATTAACATTTTCTTTAAGACTATCACTGCTTCCAGGTAAGTCTATATAATGAAAGTAAAAAAGTGTTTTAATACGAAGTCCTCTTCCAGGAAAAGTTATCACAAATTGAAATTTTCTTTAAAATTATCACTGCTTGCAGGTAACTCTACAATGAAAGTAATCGAATAATTTAATACGAAGTTCTCTTTCAGAAAATTCACCACAAATTGAAATTTTCTTTAAAGTTATCATTGCTTGCAGGTAAGTATTTACAACTAAAGTAATCAATTGATAATAATACGAAGTCTGCTTTCAAAAAAATTCACCACAAATTGCCCATTTCTTTATAGTTATCACTGCTTGCAGGTAAAACTTTACAATGAAAGTAATCAAATGATTTAATACGAATTCTTCTTTCAAGAAAATTCAGCACAAATTGAAATTTTCTTTTAAATTATTACTGCTTGCATGTAAGCGTATCTGATGAAAGTAATCAATTGATTTAATACAAAGTCCTCTTTCAGAAAAACTAATCACGAATTGAGACATTCTTTAAAATTATCACTGCTTGCAGGTAAGTCTCTACAATGAAAGTAATCGAATAATTTAATACGAAGTTCTCTTTCAGAAAATTCACCACAAATTGAAATTTTCTTTAAAGTTATCATTGCTTGCAGGTAAGTATTTACAACTAAAGTAATCAATTGATAATAATACGAAGTCTGCTTTCAAAAAAATTCACCACAAATTGCCCATTTCTTTATAGTTATCACTGCTTGCAGGTAAAACTTTACAATGAAAGTAATCAAATGATTTAATACGAATTCTTCTTTCAAGAAAATTCAGCACAAATTGAAATTTTCTTTTAAATTATTACTGCTTGCATGTAAGCGTATCTGATGAAAGTAATCAATTGATTTAATACAAAGTCCTCTTTCAGAAAAACTCATCACGAATTGTGATATTCTTTAAAATTATCACTGCTTGCAGGTAAGTCTCTACAATGAAAGTAATCGAATAATTTAATACGAAGTTCTCTTTCAGAAAATTCACCACAAATTGAAATTTTCTTTAAAGTTATCATTGCTTGCAGGTAAGTATTTACAACTAAAGTAATCAATTGATAATAATACGAAGTCTGCTTTCAAAAAAATTCACCACAAATTGCCCATTTCTTTATAGTTATCACTGCTTGCAGGTAAAACTTTACAATGAAAGTAATCAAATGATTTAATACGAATTCTTCTTTCAAGAAAATTCAGCACAAATTGAAATTTTCTTTTAAATTATTACTGCTTGCATGTAAGCGTATCTGATGAAAGTAATCAATTGATTTAATACAAAGTCCTCTTTCAGAAAAACTCATCACGAATTGTGATATTCTTTAAAATTATCACTGCTTGCAGGTAAGTCTCTACAATGAAAGTAATCGAATAATTTAATACGAAGTTCTCTTTCAGAAATTTCACCACAAATTGAAATTTTCTTTAAAGTTATCACTGCTTGCAGGTAAGTATTTACAAGTAAAGTAATCAATTGATTTTAGTACCAAGTCTGCTTTCAGAAAAATTCACCAAAATTGCAAATTTCTTTAAAATTATAACTGCTTGCAGGTAAGTATTTACAATTAAAGTAATCAATTGATTTTAATACAAAGCCTGCTTTCAGAAAAATTCACCACAAATTGCCCATTTCTTTATAATTATCACTGCTTGCAGGTAAAACTTTACAATTAAAGTATTCAAATGATTTAATACGAATTCTTCTTTCAAGAAAATTCAGCACAAATTGAAATTTTCTTTTAAATTATAACTGCTTGCATGTAAGCGTATCTGATGAAAGTAATCAATTGATTTAATACAAAGTCCTCTTTCAGAAAAACTCATCACGAATTGTGATATTCTTTAAAATTATCACTGCTTGCAGGTAAGTCTCTACAATGAAAGTAATCGAAAAATTTAATACGAAGTTCTCTTTCAGAAAATTCACCACAAATTGAAATTTTCTTTAAAGTTATCATTGCTTGCAGGTAAGTATTTACAACTAAAGTAATCAATTGATAATAATACGAAGTCTGCTTTCAAAAAAATTCACCACAAATTGCCCATTTCTTTATAGTTATCACTGCTTGCAGGTAAAACTTTACAATGAAAGTAATCAAATGATTTAATACGAATTCTTCTTTCAAGAAAATTCAGCACAAATTGAAATTTTCTTTTAAATTATTACTGCTTGCATGTAAGCGTATCTGATGAAAGTAATCAATTGATTTAATACAAAGTCCTCTTTCAGAAAAACTAATCACGAATTGAGACATTCTTTAAAATTATCACTGCTTGCAGGTAAGTCTCCAAAATGAAAGTAATCGAATAATTTAATACGAAGTTCTCTTTCAGAAATTTCACTAGAAATTGAAATTTTCTTTAAAATTATCACTGTTTGCAGGTAAGTTTTTACAATTAAATTAATCAATTGATTTTAATACGACGTCTGCTTTCCGAAAATTCACCAAAAATTGAAATTTTCTTTAAAATTATCACTGCTTGTAGGTATGTATTTACAATTAAAGTAATCAATTGATAATAATACGAAGTCTGCTTTCAGAAAAATTCACCACAAATTGCCCATTTCTTTATAATTATCACTGCTTGCAGGTAAAACTTTACAATGAAAGTATTCAAATGATTTAATACGAAATCTTCTTTCAAGAAAATTCAGCACAAATTGAAATTTTCTTTTATATTATAACTGCTTGCATGTAAGCGTATCTGATGAAAGTAATCAATTGATTTAATACAAAGGCCTCTTTCAGAAAAACTCATCACGAATTGTGATATTCTTTAAAATTATCACTGCTTGCAGGTAAGTCTCTACAATGAAAGTAATCGAATAATTTAATACGAAGTTCTCTTTCAGAAATTTCACCACAAATTGAAATTTTCTTTAAAGTTATCACTGTTCGCAGGTAAGTATTTACAATTAAAGTAATCAATTGATTTTAATACGAAGCCTGTTTTCAGAAAAATTCACCACAAAATGCCAATTTCTTTAAAATAATCACTGCTTGCAGGTAAATCTTTACAATGAAAGTAATCAAATGATTTAATACGAATTCCTCTTTCAAGAAAATTCACCACAAATTGAAATTTTCTTTTAAATTATCTCTGCTTGCATGTAAGCGTATCTGATGAAAGTAATCAATTGATTTAATACAAAGTCCTCTTTCAGAAAAACTAATCACGAATTGAGACATTCTTTAAAATTATCACTGCTTGCAGGTAAGTCTCCAAAATGAAAGTAATCGAATAATTTAATACGAAGTTCTCTTTCAGAAATTTCACTAGAAATTGAAATTTTCTTTAAAATTATCACTGTTTGCAGGTAAGTTTTTACAATTAAATTAATCAATTGATTTTAATACGACGTCTGCTTTCCGAAAATTCACCAAAAATTGAAATTTTCTTTAAAATTATCACTGCGTGTAGGTATGTATTTACAATTAAAGTAATCAATTGATAATAATACGAAGTCTGCTTTCAGAAAAATTCACCACAAATTGCCCATTTCTTTATAATTATCACTGCTTGCAGGTAAAACTTTACAATGAAAGTATTCAAACGATTTAATACGAATTCTTCTTTCAAGAAAATTCAGCACAAATTGAAATTTTCTTTTATATTATAACTGCTTGCATGTAAGCGTATCTGATGAAAGTAATCAATTGATTTAATACAAAGGCCTCTTTCAGAAAAACTCACACGAATTGTGATATTCTTTAAAATTATCACTGCTTGCAGGTAAGTCTCTACAATGAAAGTAATCGAATAATTTAATACGAAGTTCTCTTTCAGAAATTTCACCACAAATTGAAATTTTCTTTAAAGTTATCACTGTTCGCAGGTAAGTATTTACAATTAAAGTAATCAATTGATTTTAATACGAAGCCTGTTTTCAGAAAAATTCACCACAAAATGCCAATTTCTTTAAAATAATCACTGCTTGCAGGTAAATCTTTACAATGAAAGTAATCAAATGATTTAATACGAATTCCTCTTTCAAGAAAATTCACCACAAATCGAAATTTTCTTTTAAATTATCACTGCTTGCATGTAAGCGTATCTGATGAAAGTAATCAATTGATTTAAAACGACTTCCTCTTTCAGAAAAATTCACCAAAAATTGAAATTTTCTTTAAAATTATCACTGCTTGCAGGTAAGTCTATACAATGAAAGTAATCAAGTGATTTCAATACGAAGTCTTCATTCAGGAAAATTTACCACAAATTGAAATTTTCTTTAAAATTATCACTGCTTGTAGGTAAGTATTTACAATTAAAGTAATCAATTGATTTTAGTACCAAGTCTGCTTTCAGAAAAATTCACCAAAATTGCAAATTTCTTTAAAATTATAACTGCTTGCAGGTAAGTATTTACAATTAAAGTAATCAATTGATTTTAATACGAAGCCTGCTTTCAGAAAAATTCACCACAAATTGCCCATTTCTTTATAATTATCACTGCTTGCAGGTAAAGCTTTACAATGGAAGTATTCAAATGATTTAATACGAATTCTTCTTTCAAGAAAATTCATCACAAATTGAAATTTTCTTTTAAATTATAACTCTTGCATGTAAGCGTATCTGATGAAAGTAATCAATTGATTTAATACAAAGTCCTCTTTCAGAAAAACTCATCACGAATTGTGATATACTTTAAAATTATCACTGCTTGCAGGTAAGTCTCTACAATTAAAGTAATCGAATAATTTAATACGAAGTTCTCTTTCAGAAAATTCACCACAAATTGAAATTTTCTTTAAAGTTATCACTGCTTGCAGGTATGTATTTACAATTAAAGTAACCAATTGATAATAATACGAAGTCTGCTTTCAGAAAAATTCACCACAAATTGCCCATTTCTTTAAAAGTATCACTGCTTGCAGGTAAAACTTTACAATGAAAGTAATCAAATGATTTAATACGAATTCCTCTTTCAGGAAAATTCAGCACAATTTGAAATTTTCTATTAAATTTTCACTGCTTGCTTGTAAGCGTATCTGATGAAAGTAATCAAATGATTTAATATGAAGTCGTTTCTCAGGAAAATTCACCACAAATTAACATTTTCTTTAAGACTATCACTGCTTCCAGGTAAGTCTATATAATGAAAGTAAAAAAGTGTTTTAATACGAAGTCCTCTTCCAGGAAAAGTTATCACAAATTGAAATTTTCTTTAAAATTATCACTGCTTGCAGGTAACTCTACAATGAAAGTAATCGAATAATTGTTCTCTTTCAGAAATTTCACCACAAATTGAAATTTTCTTTAAAGTTATCACTGCTTGCAGGTAAGTATTTACAAGTAAAGTAATCAATTGATTTTAGTACCAAGTCTGCTTTCAGAAAAATTCACCAAAATTGCAAATTTCTTTAAAATTATAACTGCTTGCAGGTAAGTATTTACAATTAAAGTAATCAATTGATTTTAATACGAAGCCTGCTTTCAGAAAAATTCACCACAAATTGCCCATTTCTTTATAATTATCACTGCTTGCAGGTAAAACTTTACAATGAAAGTATTCAAATGATTTAATACGAATTCTTCTTTCAAGAAAATTCAGCACAAATTGAAATTTTCTTTTAAATTATAACTGCTTGCATGTAAGCGTATCTGATGAAAGTAATCAATTGATTTAATACAAAGTCCTCTTTCAGAAAAACTCATCACGAATTGTGATATTCTTTAAAATTATCACTGCTTGCAGGTAAGTCTCTACAATTAAAGTAATCGAATAATTTAATACGAAGTTCTCTTTCAGAAAATTCACCACAAATTGAAATTTTCTTTAAAGTTATCATTGCTTGCAGGTAAGTATTTACAATTAAAGTAATCAATTGATAATAATACGAAGTCTGCTTTCAAAAAAATTCACCACAAATTGCCCATTTCTTTATAGTTATCACTGCTTGCAGGTAAAACTTTACAATGAAAGTAATCAAATGATTTAATACGAATTCTTCTTTCAAGAAAATTCAGCATAAATTGAAATTTTCTTTTAAATTATTACTGCTTGCATGTAAGCGTATCTGATGAAAGTAATCAATTGATTTAATACAAAGTCCTCTTTCAGAAAAACTAATAACGAATTGTGACATTCTTTAAAATTATCACTGCTTGCAGGTAAGTCTCCAAAATGAAAGTAATCGAATAATTTAATACGAAGTTCTCTTTCAGAAATTTCACTAGAAATTGAAATTTTCTTTAAAATTATCACTGTTTGCAGGTAAGTTTTTACAATTAAATTAATCAATTGATTTTAATACGACGTCTGCTTTCCGAAAATTCACCAAAAATTGAAATTTTCTTTAAAATTATCACTGCTTGTAGGTATGTATTTACAATTAAAGTAATCAATTGATAATAATACGAAGTCTGCTTTCAGAAAAATTCACCACAAATTGCCCATTTCTTTATAATTATCACTGCTTGCAGGTAAAACTTTACAATGAAAGTATTCAAATGATTTAATACGAATTCTTCTTTCAAGAAAATTCAGCACAAATTGAAATTTTCTTTTATATTATAACTGCTTGCATGTAAGCGTATCTGATGAAAGTAATCAATTGATTTAATACAAAGTCCTCTTTCAGAAAAACTCATCACGAATTGTGATATTCTTTAAAATTATCACTGCTTGCAGGTAAGTCTCTACAATGAAAGTAATCAATTGATTTTAATACGAAGTCTGCTTTCAGAAAAACTCACCACAAATTGCAAATTTCTTTAAGATTATCACTGCTTGCAGGTAAAACTTTACAATGAAAGTAATCAAATGATTTAATACGAATTCCTCTTTCAGGAAAATTCAGCACAATTTGAAATTTTCTTTTAAATTTTCACTGCTTGCTTGTAAGCGTATCTGATGAAAGTAATCAAATGAGTTAATATGAAGTCGTTTCTCAGGAAAATTCACCACAAATTAACATTTTCTTTAAGACTATCACTGCTTCCAGGTAAGTCTATATAATGAAAGTAAAAAAGTGTTTTAATACGAAGTCCTCTTCCAGGAAAAGTTATCACAAATTGAAATTTTCTTTAAAATTATCACTGCTTGCAGGTAACTCTACAATGAAAGTAATCGAATAATTGTTCTCTTTCAGAAATTTCACCACAAATTGAAATTTTCTTTAAAGTTATCACTGCTTGCAGGTAAGTATTTACAAGTAAAGTAATCAATTGATTTTAGTACCAAGTCTGCTTTCAGAAAAATTCACCAAAATTGCAAATTTCTTTAAAATTATAACTGCTTGCAGGTAAGTATTTACAATTAAAGTAATCAATTGATTTTAATACGAAGCCTGCTTTCAGAAAAATTCACCACAAATTGCCCATTTCTTTATAATTATCACTGCTTGCAGGTAAAACTTTACAATGAAAGTATTCAAATGATTTAATACGAATTCTTCTTTCAAGAAAATTCAGCACAAATTGAAATTTTCTTTTAAATTATAACTGCTTGCATGTAAGCGTATCTGATGAAAGTAATCAATTGATTTAATACAAAGTCCTCTTTCAGAAAAACTCATCACGAATTGTGATATTCTTTAAAATTATCACTGCTTGCAGGTAAGTCTCTACAATTAAAGTAATCGAATAATTTAATACGAAGTTCTCTTTCAGAAAATTCACCACAAATTGAAATTTTCTTTAAAGTTATCATTGCTTGCAGGTAAGTATTTACAATTAAAGTAATCAATTGATAATAATACGAAGTCTGCTTTCAAAAAAATTCACCACAAATTGCCCATTTCTTTATAGTTATCACTGCTTGCAGGTAAAACTTTACAATGAAAGTAATCAAATGATTTAATACGAATTCTTCTTTCAAGAAAATTCAGCAAAAATTGAAATTTTCTTTTAAATTATTACTGCTTGCATGTAAGCGTATCTGATGAAAGTAATCAATTGATTTAATACAAAGTCCTCTTTCAGAAAAACTAATCACGAATTGTGACATTCTTTAAAATTATCACTGCTTGCAGGTAAGTCTCCAAAATGAAAGTAATCGAATAATTTAATACGAAGTTCTCTTTCAGAAATTTCACTAGAAATTGAAATTTTCTTTAAAATTATCACTGTTTGCAGGTAAGTTTTTACAATTAAATTAATCAATTGATTTTAATACGACGTCTGCTTTCCGAAAATTCACCAAAAATTGAAATTTTCTTTAAAATTATCACTGCTTGTAGGTATGTATTTACAATTAAAGTAATCAATTGATAATAATACGAAGTCTGCTTTCAGAAAAATTCACCACAAATTGCCCATTTCTTTATAATTATCACTGCTTGCAGGTAAAACTTTACAATGAAAGTATTCAAATGATTTAATACGAATTCTTCTTTCAAGAAAATTCAGCACAAATTGAAATTTTCTTTTATATTATAACTGCTTGCATGTAAGCGTATCTGATGAAAGTAATCAATTGATTTAATACAAAGTCCTCTTTCAGAAAAACTCATCACGAATTGTGATATTCTTTAAAATTATCACTCCTTGCAGGTAAGTCTCTACAATGAAAGTAATCAATTGATTTTAATACGAAGTCTGCTTTCAGAAAAACTCACCACAAATTGCAAATTTCTTTAAGATTATCACTGCTTGCAGGTAAAACTTTACAATGAAAGTAATCAAATGATTTAATACGAATTCCTCTTTCAGGAAAATTCAGCACAATTTGAAATTTTCTTTTAAATTTTCACTGCTTGCTTGTAAGCGTATCTGATGAAAGTAATCAAATGATTTAATATGAAGTCGTTTCTCAGGAAAATTCACCACAAATTAACATTTTCTTTAAGACTATCACTGCTTCCAGGTAAGTCTATATAATGAAAGTAAAAAAGTGTTTTAATACGAAGTCCTCTTCCAGGAAAAGTTATCACAAATTGAAATTTTCTTTAAAATTATCACTGCTTGCAGGTAACTCTACAATGAAAGTAATCGAATAAATGTTCTCTTTCAGAAATTTCACCACAAATTGAAATTTTCTTTAAAGTTATCACTGCTTGCAGGTAAGTATTTACAAGTAAAGTAATCAATTGATTTTACTACCAAGTCTGCTTTCAGAAAAATTCACCAAAATTGCAAATTTCTTTAAAATTATAACTGCTTGCAGGTAAGTATTTACAATTAAAGTAATCAATTGATAATAATACGAAGTCTGCTTTCAAAAAAATTCACCACAAATTGCCCATTTCTTTATAGTTATCACTGCTTGCAGGTAAAACTTTACAATGAAAGTAATCAAATGATTTAATACGAATTCTTCTTTCAAGAAAATTCAGCACAAATTGAAATTTTCTTTTAAATTATTACTGCTTGCATGTAAACGTATCTGATGAAAGTAATCAATTGATTTAATACAAAGTCCTCTTTCAGAAAAACTAATCACGAATTGTGACATTCTTTAAAATTATCACTGCTTGCAGGTAAGTCTCCAAAATGAAAGTAATCGAATAATTTAATACGAAGTTCTCTTTCAGAAATTTCACTAGAAATTGAAATTTTCTTTAAAATTATCACTGTTTGCAGGTAAGTTTTTACAAGTAAATTAATCAATTGATTTTAATACGACGTCTGCTTTCCGAAAATTCACCAAAAATTGAAATTTTCTTTAAAATTATCACTGCTTGTAGGTATGTATTTACAATTAAAGTAATCAATTGATAATAATACGAAGTCTGCTTTCAGAAAAATTCACCACAAATTGCCCATTTCTTTATAATTATCACTGCTTGCAGGTAAAACTTTACAATGAAAGTATTCAAATGATTTAATACGAATTCTTCTTTCAAGAAAATTCAGCACAAATTGAAATTTTCTTTTATATTATAACTGCTTGCATGTAAGCGTATCTGATGAAAGTAATCAATTGATTTAATACAAAGTCCTCTTTCAGAAAAACTCATCACGAATTGTGATATTCTTTAAAATTATCACTGCTTGCAGGTAAGTCTCTACAATGAAAGTAATCAATTGATTTTAATACGAAGTCTGCTTTCAGAAAAACTCACCACAAATTGCAAATTTCTTTAAGATTATCACTGCTTGCAGGTAAAACTTTACAATGAAAGTAATCAAATGATTTAATACGAATTCCTCTTTCAGGAAAATTCAGCACAATTTGAAATTTTCTTTTAAATTTTCACTGCTTGCTTGTAAGCGTATCTGATGAAAGTAATCAAATGATTTAATATGAAGTCGTTTCTCAGGAAAATTCACCACAAATTAACATTTTCTTTAAGACTATCACTGCTTCCAGGTAAGTCTATATAATGAAAGTAAAAAAGTGTTTTAATACGAAGTCCTCTTCCAGGAAAAGTTATCACAAATTGAAATTTTCTTTAAAATTATCACTGCTTGCAGGTAACTCTACAATGAAAGTAATCGAATAATTGTTCTCTTTCAGAAATTTCACCACAAATTGAAATTTTCTTTAAAGTTATCACTGCTTGCAGGTAAGTATTTACAAGTAAAGTAATCAATTGATTTTAGTACCAAGTCTGCTTTCAGAAAAATTCACCAAAATTGCAAATTTCTTTAAAATTATAACTGCTTGTAGGTAAGTATTTACAATTAAAGTAATCAATTGATTTTAATACGAAGCCTACTTTCAGAAAAATTCACCACAAATTGCCCATTTCTTTATAATTATCACTGCTTGCAGGTAAAGCTTTAAAATGAAAGTATTCAAATGATTTAATACGAATTCTTCTTTCAAGAAAATTCAGCACAAATTGAAATTTTCTTTTAAATTATAACTGCTTGCATGTAAGCGTATCTGATGAAAGCAATCAATTGATTTAATACAAAGTCCTCTTTCAGAAAAACTCATCACGAATTGTGATATTCTTTAACATTATCACTGCTTGCAGGTAAGTCTCTACAATGAAAGTAATCGAATAATTTAATACGAAGTTCTCTTTCAGAAAATTCACCACAAATTGAAATTTTCGTTAAAGTTATCATTGCTTGCAGGTAAGTATTTACAATTAAAGTAATCAATTGATAATAATACGAAGTCTGCTTTCAAAAAAATTCACCACAAATTGCCCATTTCTTTATAGTTATCACTGCTTGCAGGTAAAAGTTTACAATGAAAGTAATCAAATGATTTAATACGAACTCTTCTTTCAAGAAAATTCAGCACAAATTGTAATTTTCTTTTAAATTATTACCGCTTGCATGTAAGCGTATCTGATGAAAGTAATCAATTGATTTAATACAAAGTCCTCTTTCAGAAAAACTAATCACGAATTGTGACATTCTTTAAAATTATCACTGCTTGCAGGTAAGTCTCCAAAATGAAAGTAATCGAATAATTTAATACGAAGTTCTCTTTCAGAAATTTCACTAGAAATTGAAATTTTCTTTAAAATTATCACTGTTTGCAGGTAAGTTTTTACAATTAAATTAATCAATTGATTTTAATACGACGTCTGCTTTCCGAAAATTCACCAAAAATTGAAATTTTCTTTAAAATTATCACTGCTTGTAGGTATGTATTTACAATTAAAGTAATCAATTGATAATAATACGAAGTCTGCTTTCGGAAAAATTCACCACAAATTGCCCATTTCTTTATAATTATCACTGCTTGCAGGTAAAACTTTACAATGAAAGTATTCAAATGATTTAATACGAATTCTTCTTTCAAGAAAATTCAGCACAAATTGAAATTTTCTTTTAAATTTTCACTGCTTGCTTGTAAACGTATCTGATGAAAGTAATCAAATGATTTAATATGAAGTCGTTTCTCAGGAAAATTCACCACAAATTAACATTTTCTTTAAGACTATCACTGCTTCCAGGTAAGTCTATATAATGAAAGTAAAAAAGTGTTTTAATACGAAGTCCTCTTCCAGGAAAAGTTATCACAAATTGAAATTTTCTTTAAAATTATCACTGCTTGCAGCTAACTCTACAATGAAAGTAATCGAATAATTGTTCTCTTTCAGAAATTTCACCACAACTTGAAATTTTCTTTAAAGTTATCACTGCTTGCAGGTAAGTATTTACAAGTAAAGTAATCAATTGATTTTAGTACCAAGTCTGCTTTCAGAAAAATTCACCAAAATTGCAAATTTCTTTAAAATTATAACTGCTTGCAGGTAAGTATTTACAATTAAAGTAATCAATTGATTTTAATACGAAGCCTGCTTTCAGAAAAATTCACCACAAATTGCCCATTTCTTTATAATTATCACTGCTTGCAGGTAAAACTTTACAATGAAAGTATTCAAATGATTTAATACGAATTCTTCTTTCAAGAAAATTCAGCACAAATTGAAATTTTCTTTTAAATTATAACTGCTTGCATGTAAGCGTATCTGATGAAAGTAATCAATTGATTTAATACAAAGTCCTCTTTCAGAAAAACTCATCACGAATTGTGATATTCTTTAAAATTATCACTGCTTGCAGGTAAGTCTCTACAATGAAAGTAATCGAATAATTTAATACGAAGTTCTCTTTCAGAAATTTCACCACAAATTGAAATTTTGTTTAAAGTTATCACTGCTCGCAGGTAAGTATTTACAATAAAAGTAATCAATTGATTTTAATACGAAGCCTGCTTTCAGAAAAATTCACCACAAAATGCCAATTTCTTTAAAATAATCACTGCTTGCAGGTAAAACTTTACAATGAAAGTATTCAAATGATTTAATACGAATTCCTCTTTCAAGAAAATTCACCAAAAATTGAAATTTTCTTTAAAATTATCACTGCTTGCAGGTAAGTCTATACAATGAAAGTAATCAAGTGATTTCAATACGAAGTCTTCATTCAGGAAAATTTACCACAAATTGAAATTTTCTTTAAAATTATCACTGCTTGTAGGTAAGTATTTACAATTAAAGTAATCAATTGATTTTAGTACCAAGTCTGCTTTCAGAAAAATTCACCAAAATTGCAAATTTCTTTAAAATTATAACTGCTTGCAGGTAAGTATTTACAATTAAAGTAATCAGTTGATTTTAATACGAAGCCTGCTTTCAGAAAAATTCACCACAAATTTCAAATTTCTTTTAAATTATCAATGCTTGCAGGTAAAACTTTTCAATGAAAGTAATCAAATGATTGAATACGAACTCCACTTCCAGGAAATTTTATACCAAACTGAAATTTTCTTTAAAATTATCACTGCTTTCAGGTAAGCTTAACTGATAAAAGAAATCAAATAACTTAATACGAAGTCCTCTTCCAGAAAAACTCACCACAAATTGAATATTCTTTAAAATTATCACTGCTTGCAGGTTAGTCTATACAATGGAAGTAATCAAATGACTTAATACGAAATCCCCTTTCAGGATAATTCACCACAATTTGAAATTTTCTTTAAAATTATCACTGCTTGCAGGTAAGTCTATACAATGAAAGTAATCAAATGACTTAATAAGAAGTCCACTTTCAGGAAAATTCACCACAAATTGAAATTTTCTTTAAAATTATCACTGCTTGTAGGTAAGTATTTACAATTAAAGTAATCAATTGATTTTAGTACCAAGTCTGCTTTCAGAAAAATTCACCAAAATTGCAAATTTCTTTAAAATTATAACTGCTTGCAGGTAAGTATTTACAATTAAAGTAATCAATTGATTTTAATACGAAGCCTGCTTTCAGAAAAATTCACCACAAATTTCAAATTTCTTTAAAATTATCACTGCATGCAGGTAAAACTTTTCAATGAAAGTAATCAAATGATTTTATACGAAGTCCTCTTTCAGGAAAATTTACCATAAATTGAAATTTTCATTCAAATTATCACTGCTTACAAGTAAGTCTATATAATGAAAGTAATCAATTGATTTAATACGAAGTCCTCTTCCAGAAAAGCTCACCACAATTTGAAATTTTCTTTAAAATTATCAGTGCTTGCAGGTATGTATTTACAATTAAAGTAATTCAATTTCAATTTCAATTTCAATTTATTAAAAATACTTTGGTATGTTACACAAGACTTACAGTCTTTTAAAGTACAATTTGGATACAGTAAATTGATTAAGAGGTCAGAATAGATAAACTATTATTAAATTACAGTTAAGACTAGTGTGCAAATTACCTAACTACATATGAATCCTTTAAGTAGTACGTATATCGTATAATTCGGTGTAGAAATTAAGTTGGATTGTACAATTTAACTAACATAACGGTATAATAAATAATATTGAAATTAAATGTATTATACAGTTAAAAATATACAAGCGCAAGTAATTAAATTCTAACTTACATACTATACAAAGTAGTAGATCTAATTGTATAAAATAAAGTTACAAATATTAATTGTTTACAAACACAAAAAACCTAAAAGAAATAACCGAAATAGTAGCAGTCCCATTGATAGCAGCACATTATATTGTTAATAATTTTTTCTTGAATGCACCCACATCTCTCACACTCTGGATAGAGTACGGTAAAGAATTCAGGTTCTTGCAGCTTGAACAAAGTAAGAGCCCTCTTGAACCATCCTACGATAACGAGGAATTAGAACATTACGATGGCGTGACGAATTCAGGAGTTGGATGTTATTCGCAAGGTAATCAGGTTGTCCCGTATTAATGAGCTTATGGAGGAAGCGAAGTGACCTGCGCTTTAAGTATGTATCTAGAGTATATCCGACTAACCTAGTCTGAAAGCCAGAAACGTGGTCAAATCTTCGAAGACCGAAGGCGAACCTCACACAATCATTGAAAGCAAAGTTGATTCTACGTAGGCAGGTAGAGTCTAATTTTGGGAAAATCAGGCTCCCAAAGGTAAAATGTGGCAAAATCAGAGCTTTGATGAGCTTCAGTTTGGTGGTCGAACTTAAAATTTGTGCGGACAACCAGAGCCTGCGTAGCCCACAATAGACCTTTCCCAGAACTGATCTGACATAACCACAACATTTCATATCTGCATTGAGCCTTATTTAAAGATTTGTGACTTCATCGACATATGTTAAAGCTTGTTCCCCGAGAAATATGGAGGGGATAGGTCTAGTCAAGGTACCACTACCCAAAATGAGACATTGAGACTTGTCAGGATTAAGGATAAGGTCATTCGCTAGAGACTAGTCATAGATTCTGGCAAGATCCTCATTGACTCGCTGCAAGCAATCCTCGAATAACCCAATTGGTCCACTACTGTATAACTGGACATCGTCGGCGTATAAGTGGATGTTGACTTGTTGGATAACGCCAGGTAAGTCGTTGATGTATAAGCTGAACAACAATGGTCCTAACACAGACCCCTGAGGAACGCCAAGAGGTACAGGTAAGAATTCTGAATCACACTCGTTATAGCGAACTTGTTGGCATCTTCCCGTGAGGAAGCTTTTGATCAAGTTAAAAGCCGATTGGGAGAAACCAAAATTATTGAATAATTTCAAAAGTAGCCTTGAGTGGTTGACTCTGTCAAAAGCCTTGGAAAAGTCAAGTAGCACAAGAACGCCGCCCTCACCCTTATCAAGGCCTTTCCGCAGGTCCGTAGTAACCTTTAATATGGCTGTTTCGCAATTGCGATTTGCACGGAAACCTGACTGCCAGCGTGTCAACATGTTATTTCTTTCCACATATGCTAGGATTTGCCCATACATTATCTTTTCTAGTACTTTGGATAAGAAGCACAAAATGTTAATAGGGCGAAGATCAGATGCTGTAACTACTGAAGACTTTTTAGGAATAGGCAAGATCGTTGCCAATTTCCAGTTAGTAGGGAAAGTAGATGACGTAAGGCAATGATTTAGTAAGTGCAGGATATATTGACCTATATAGGGGAGCAATATTTTTATTAACTTAGGTGAGATTTTATCAGGGCCTACAGATTCAGATTTGACAGAGAATAGTACTATTACGAGCTCCTGGTAATCAATTCCGTGAAAGGAGAAGCAATCCTCATGGTATTGAATGTGGTCCACAGGAAGAGGCAATGGAGTGCTATTATGTAAATTAGACAAAGCCACAGGAGAGGATAGAAAGAACTCGTTTAAGTCGTTAGAACTAAAGTTGCTATTGTTCAAATTGCCTTGTCTACCACATACACCGGCTTTCTTTAGATTCCTCCACAACGTTTTTGGAGAAAGATTTGCATCGAATTTATTGCCATAATAGCGACGTTTTGCCCCACGGACAGCAGTGGTTACTCTATTACGGGCAGCTTTATATAGAGAGCGACTGTACTGTGTTTTGAGTCGCCTAAATTGTTTATAGAAATATTCACGCTCTGCGATAAGAGTCCCGATTTCTGCAGTGTGCCAAGGACACCTACTTGAAGTAATCCTCTTGGTGCGCAAAGGTACGTATTCATCGAACAGATAGCTGCAGAGGCTTTCAAAAATAGCAACTTGATCATCGACAGAGCTAAGAACTATTATTCTATCCCAAGGCAGGTCAGAGCACTCTTGAATTAAGCTGTCCATGTCCAAATTATTAAAGTCTCTATATGAGAAGTAACTTGACCGCTCCGGACACTGGGTAGTAAAGTCGTAACAGATGAAGAGTATGTCATGATCGAGGAAACTAGGGGAGTCGATTTGGTTATAAAAAAGGACTCGACGTTTATCAGTTGTAAAAAATAAATCAAGGAGTGATGGCCTAGAAGTATTAAAATATGTTGGTAGAGAGTTAACGGCATTAAGATATAGAGACTGCATGAAGTGACTAAATTCCGTGGATCTGTAATTAGAACACAAGATGTCGATATTAAAATCATCGGCAACAATAATATTGTTATATTGACGAGACAAATTACTAAGCACAGATTCAAGTTCCGAAGCTCGGTCAGCAGAAAAACATTCAGGAGGACAATATACAGCTGACAGAATACATTTCTCGATCCCATTATTCAACTCCACACATAAAAACTCCGTGTCGCTGCTAATCGAGGAGTAAATAATTCTGGCCTTCAGGTGATCTTTCACGTAGATGCCAACTCCACCGCCAATTCGCAGCTGTCTATCATTACGAAACAGCTGGAACCCTGGTATGGAGACCAATGAAGATGGTATGTCTTCATTTAACCAGGTTTCACTGATGCAGATGACATGAATATCGGTGTTAGCATATATAAAGCTGAGCTCATCAACCTTATTGCGGAGACTACGAGCATTCATCAGGCACACATTCAACCCAGGGCGCTGACAACAAAAAATTTTCAGTAAGGCTCTCACATTGTCCAGCGGCAAGGAATTACTAAATACGTTCATAATAACTGACCTCTAAAGAGCATGAACAGGTGTAGGGGCAATGGGAAATTAATTTAGTTTGGTAAACGATCATGAAAATGGGACGACTATTTAACGACATTACAATCTAAAAGTATGCTAACAATAAGAAGAATTAAAAGAGTACGCTAACATTCACTAATAATTACAATAATTAAAAGAGATATTCCGATAGACTAAAACTAAAATCAATGAGAATGAACAAAAATACAAATTAAAAACCAAACATCGTTCGCGTTCAGCATTAGCATCCCACGTCAGTTGCAGTTTCGGCTCCAGACTGTAAATCCTGCGAGGAGAATAATGACATCATTTCATCACGATTTGAAACTATGAGCGCACGGCTATGTTGTGTTAATTTGACATACACACTACAATCCCTAGTGAATGCAGAGTGTAACCTCTTCTCTGATCTTAAACGAAGAGCTTCCCGTAGAAGAGCTCCTACAGTTGGAGAAACACTTTCATTTATAAATATTTTGGACTGTGCGGAATACCCCTGCAGTTCATTTAATCTGATGCCACGGTGTTCAGCAAAGGCAGAAAAAAAAGCTTTTCTTTCAGCTGGACAAGAAAATTTAGCTATAATTGCTGAACTAGACTGACGACGCCCTGATTGCGATGCATTGGGTTTGAAACGAAAAGCCGAACTATATGGGGAAAGTGTGTGCTTTATGACGGAGCAGATGTTCAGCAATATTTTGTGGGGATTTTCACCAGCAACAGCAGGCACTCCTCTAATCAAAACATCAGACGATCGTCGCAAGCAGTTGATATCCTCAGCAAGAGCATATCTTTGAATTTTAATTTGAGCGAAATTACCTTTGATGTCGCCTACCAAATTTTCCAGTGCAATAATACGGTCATTGAACTTTTCGATGGAGTTGTTAATATTTGTGAGAAGGCGAGCCTCCATCTCCACTAGCATTAAGTTAAGCCTCTTCACCAATCTTACCTCTAAAGCCGCAAGCGCATCATCAGCAACTATGAATGGAGAAGCGTTGTGAGAACTTTTAGCCTCTTGCGCTCTCGTAGTGCGGGGAAGTACGGATGCACCCAAAGAGGGATTTTCGACATTTGGTCGACCTCTGCTCTCAGCTTGTAATTTACCGTCTTTCCCAGGCATTTTTATATCGATAATTATACAATATTGCACAAAAAATCACCAGAGTCAAGGTCCATACACTAAATCAGAGCACGTATAAAAATATATTACAGATTTTTGCCGAGAGATTCACGTGGAATTAAATTAAAAACACAACTACTCGCTTGCTAGCTTCATACTTGCTAGCTTCATACTTGCTAGCTTCATACTGTGTCAATTGATTTAATACGAAGTCCTCTTTCAGAAAAACTCACCACGAATTGAAATATTCTTTAAAATTATCACTGCTTGCAGGTAAGTCTCTACAATGAAAGTATTCGAATAATTTAATAGGAAGTTCTCTTTCAGAAATTTCACCACAAATTGAAATTTTCTTTAAAACTATCACTAATTGCAGATAAGTATTTACAATTAAAGTAATCAATTGATTTTAAAACGAAGTCTGCTTTCAGAAAAACTCACCACAAATTGCAAATTGCTTTAAAATTATCACTGCTTGCAGGTAACACTTTACAATGAAAGTAATCAAATGATTTAATACGAATTCCTCTTTCAGGAAAATTCAGCACAATTTGAAATTTTCTTTTAAATTATCACTGCTTGCTTGTAAGCGTATCTGATGAAAGTAATCAAATGATTTAATATGAAGTCGTTTCTCAGGAAAATTCACCACAAATTAAAATTTTCTTTAAGACTATCACTGCTTCCAGATAAGTCTATATAATGAAAATAAAAAAATGTTTTAATACGAAGTCCTCTTCCAGGAAAAGTTATCACAAATTGAAATTTTCTTTAAAATTATCACTGCTTGCAGGTAAGTCTCTACAATGCAAGTAATCGAATAATTTAATACGAAGTTCTCTTTCAGAAATTTCACCAGAAATTGAAATTTTCTTTAAAATTATCACTGTTTGCAGGTAAGTTTTTACAATTAAATTAATCAATTGATTTTAATACGACGTCTGCTTTCCGAAAATTCACGAAAAATTGAAGTTTTCTTTAAAATTATCACTGCTTGCAGGTCTGTATTTACAATTAAAGTAATCAATTGATAATAACACGAAGTCTGCTTTCAGAAAAATTCACCACAAATTGCCCATTTCTTTAAAATTATCACTGCTTGCAGGTAAAACTTTACAATGAAAGTAATCAAATGATTTAATACGAATTCCTCTTTCAGGAAAATTCAGAACAATTTGAAATTTTCTCTTAAATTTTCACTGCTTGCTTGTAAGCGTATCTGATGAAAGTAATCAAATGATTTAATATGAAGTCGTTTCTCAGGCAAATTCACCACAAATTAAAATTTTCTTTAAGACTATCACTGCTTGCAGGTAAGTCTATATAATGAAAGTAAAAAAATGTTTTAATACGAAGTCCTCTTCCAGGAAAAGTTATCACGAATTGAAATTTTCTTTAAAATTATCACTGCTTGCAGGTAAGTCTCTACAATGAAAGTAATCGATTCTCTTTCAGAAATTTCAATAGAAATTGCAATTTTCTTTAAAATTATCACTGTTTGCAGGTAAGTTTTTACAACTAAATTAATCAATTGATTTTAATACGACGTCTACTTTCCGAAAATTCACCAAAAATTGAAATTTCCTTTAAAATTATCACTGCTTGCAGGTAAGTCTATACAATGAAAGTAATCAAGTGATTACAATACGAAGTCTTCATTCAGGAAAATTTACCACAAATTGAAATTTTCTATAAAATTATCACTGCTTGTAGGTAAGTATTTACAATTAAAGTAATCAATTGGTTTTAATACGAAGTCTGCTTTCAGAAAAATTCACCACAAATTCAAATTTTCTTTAAAATTATCACTGCTTGCAGGTAAGCGTAACTGATGAAAGTAATAAAATAACTTAATACGAAGTCCTCTTGCAGAAAAATTCAGCGCAAAATGAAATTTTCTTTAAAATTATCATTGCTTGCAGGTAAGCCTAAACAATGAAAGTAATCAAATAATCTAATACGTAGTCCTCTTTCAGAAAAATTTACCACAAATTGAAATTTTCTTTAAAATTATCACTGCTTTGCAAGAAAGTCTATATAATGAAAGTAATCAATTGATTTAATACGAAGTCCTCTTTCGAAAAAACTCACAACAAATTGAAATATTCTTTAAAATTATCACTGCATGCAGGTTAGTCTCTACATTGGAAGTAATCAAATGACTTAATACGAAATCCTCTATCAGGAAAATTCACCACAATTTGAAATTTTCTTTAAAATTATCACTGCTTGTAGGTAAGTATTTACAATTAAAGTAATCAATTGATTTTAGTACCAAGTCTGCTTTCAGAAAAATTGACCAAAATTGCAAATTTCTTTAAAATTATAACTGCTTGCAGGTAAGTATTTACAATTAAAGTAATCAATTGATTTTAATACGAAGCCTGCTTTCAGAAAAATTCACCACAAATTTCAAATTTCTTTAAAATTATCACTGCTTGCAGGTAAAACTTTTCAATGAAAGTAATCAAATGATTTAATACGAATCCCTCTTTCAAGAAAATTCAGTACAAATTTAAATTTCTTTTAAATTTTCACTGCTTGCATGTAAGCGTATCTGATGAAAGTAAACAAATGATTTAATATGAAGTCGTTTCTCAGGAAAATTCACCACAAATTAAAATTTTCTTTAAGACTATCACTGCTGCCAGGTAAGTCTATATAATGAGAGTAATCAAGTGTTTTAATACGAAGTGCTCTTCCAGGAAAAGTTACCACAAATAGAAATTTTCTTTAAAATTATCACTGCTTGCAGGTACGTCTCTACAATGAAAGTATTCGAATAATTTAATACGAAGTTCTCTTTCAGAAATTTCACCACAAATTGAAATTTTCTCTAAAATTATCACTGCTTGCAGGTAACTATTTACAATTAAAGTAATCAATTGATTTTAATGCGAAGCCTGCTTTCAGAAAAACTCACCACAAATCGCAAATTTCTTTAAAGTTATCACTGCTTGCAGGTAAAACTTTACAATGAAAGTAATCAAATGATTTAATACGAATTCCTCTTTTAGGAAAATTCAGCACAATTTGAAATTTTCTTTTAAATTTTCACTGCTTGCTTGTAAGCGTATCTAATGAAAGTAATCAAATGATTTAATATGAAGTCGTTTCTCAGGAAAATTCACCACAAATTAAAATTTTCTTTAAGACTATTACTGCTTCCAGGTAAGTCTATATAATGAAAGTAATCAAATGTTTTAATACGAAGTCCTCTTCCAGGAAAAGTTATCACAAATTGAAATTTTCTTTAAAACTATCACTGCTTGCAAGTAAATCTTTACAATGAAAGTAATCGAATAATTTAATACGAAGTTCTCTTTCAGAAATTTCACCAGAAATTGAAATTTTCTTTAAAATTATCACTGCTTGCAGGTAAATATTTACAATTAAATTAATCAATTGATTTTAATACGACGTCTGCTTTCCGTAAATTCACCGCAAATTGAAATTTTCTTTTAAATTATCACTGCATGCAGGCAATTCTTGACAATGAAGGTAATCAAATGATCTAATACGAAGTCCTCTTTCAGGAAAATTTACCATAAATTGAAATTTTCTTTCAAATTATCACTGCTTACAAGTAAGTCTATATAATGAATGTAATCAATTGATTTAATACGAAGTCCTCTTCCAGAAAAGCACACCACAATTTGAAATTTTCTTTAAAATTATCAGTGCTTGCAGGTATGTATTTACAATTAAAGTAATCAATTGATTTAATACGAAGTCCTCTTTCAGAAAAACTCACCACGAATTGAAATATTCTTTAAAATTATCACTGCTTGCAGGTAAGTCTCTACAATGAAAGTAATCGAACAATTTAATACGAAGTCCTCTTGCAAAAAAATTCACCACAAAATGAAATTTTCTTTAAAATTATCACTGCATGCAGGTAATTCTTGACAATGAAGGTAATCAAATGATCTACTACGAAGTCATCTTTCAGGAAAATTTACCATAAATTGAAATTTTCTTTCAAATTATCACTGCTTACAAGTAAGTCTATATAATGAAAGTAATCAATTGATTTAATACGAAGTCCTCTTCCAGAAAAACTCACCACAATTTGAAATTTTCTTTACAATTATCACTGCTTGCAGCTATGTATTTACAATTAAAGTAATCAATTGATTTAATACGAAGTCCTCTTTCAGAAAAACTCACCACGATTTGAAATATTCTTTAAAATTATCACTGCTTGCAGGTAAAGCTTTACAATGAATGTAATCAAATGATTTAATACGAATTCCTCTTTCAGGAAATTCAGCACAATTTGAAATTTTCTTTTAAATTTTCACTACTTGCATCTAAGCTTATCTGATGAAAGTAATCAAATGAGTTAATATGAAGTCGTTTCTCAGGAAAATTCACCACAAATTAAAATTTTCTTTAAGACTATCACTACTTCCAAGTAAGTCTATATAATGAAAGTAATCAAGTGTTTTAGTGCGAAGTCCTCTTCCAGGAAAAGTTACCACAAATTGAAATTTTCTTTAAAATTATCACTGCTTGCAGGTAAGTCTCTACAATGAAAGTATTCGAATAATTTAATAGGAAGTTCTCTTTCAGAAATTTCACCACAAATTGAAATTTTCTTTAAAATTATCACTAATTGCAGGTAAGTATTTAGAATTAAAGTAATCAATTGATTTTAAAACGAAGTCTGCTTTCAGAAAAACTCACCACAAATTGCAAATTTCTTTAAAATTATCACTGCTTGCAGGTAAGACTTTACAATGAAAGTAATCAAATGATTTAATACGAATTCCTCTTTCAGGAAAATTCAGCACAATTTGAAATTTTCTTTTAAATTTTCACTGCTTGCTTGTAAGCGTATCTGACGAAAGTAATCAAATGATTTAATACGAAGTCGTTTCTCAGGAAAATTCACCACAAATTAAAATTTTCTTTAAGAATTTCACTGCTTCCAGGTAAGTCTATATAATGAAAGTAAAAAAATGTTTTAATACGAAGTCCTCTTCCAGGAAAAGTTATCACAAATTGATATTTTCTTTAAAATTATCACTGCTTGCAGGTAAGTCTCGATTACTTTCATTGTAGAGACTTACCTGCAAGCAGTGATAATTTTAAAGAAAATTTCAAATTGTGGTGAATTTTCCTGATACAGGATTTCGTATTAAGTCATTTGATTACTTCCAATGTAGAGACTAACCTGCAAGCAGTGATAATTTTCAAGAATATTTCAATTTATGGTGAGTTTTTCCGAAAGAGGACTTCGTATTAAATCAATTGATTACTTTCATCATATAGACTTACTTGCAAGCAGTGATAATATTAAAGAAAGTTTCAATTTGTGGTGAATTTTCTGAAGGTGGACTTCGTATTAAATCATTTGATTACTTTCATTGTATAGACTCACCTTCAAGCAGTGATAATTTTAAAGAAAATTTCAATTTGTGGTGAATTTTCCTGAAAGTGGGCTTCGTATTAAGTCATTTGATTACTTTCATTGTATAGACTAACCTGCAAGCAGTGATAATTTTAAAGAAAATTTCAAATTGTGGTGAATTTTCCTGATACAGGATTTCGTATTAAGTCATTTGATTACTTCAAATGTAGAGACTAACCTGCAAGCAGTGATAATTTTAAAGAATATTTCAATTTATGGTGAGTTTTTCCGAAAGAGGACTTCGTATTAAATCAATTGATTACTTTCATCATATAGACTTACTTGCAAGCAGTGATAATATTAAAGAAAGTTTCAATTTGTGGTGAATTTTCCTAAAAGTGGGCTTCGTATTAAGTCATTTGATTACTTTCATTGTATAGACTTACCTGCAAGCAGTGATAATTTTAAAGAAAATTTCAAATTGTGGTGAATTTTCCTGATACAGGATTTCGTATTAAGTCATTTGATTACTTCCAATGTAGAGACTAACCTGCAAGCAGTGATAATTTTAAAGAATATTTCAATTTACGGTGAGTTTTTCCGAAAGAGGGCTTCGTATTAAATCAATTGATTACTTTCATCATATAGACTTACTTGCAAGCAGTGATAATATTAAAGAAAGTTTCAATTTGTGGTGAATTTTCTGAAGGTGGACTTCGTATTAAATCATTTGATTACTTTCATTGTATAGACTCACCTTCAAGCAGTGATAATTTTAAAGAAAATTTCAATTTGTGGTGAATTTTCCTAAAAGTGGGCTTCGTATTAAGTCATTTGATTACTTTCATTGTATAGACTTACCTGCAAGCAGTGATAATTTTAAAGAAAATTTCAAATTGTGGTGAATTTTCCTGATACAGGATTTCGTATTAAGTCATTTGATTACTTCCAATGTAGAGACTAACCTGCAAGCAGTGATAATTTTAAAGAATATTTCAATTTACGGTGAGTTTTTCCGAAAGAGGGCTTCGTATTAAATCAATTGATTACTTTCATCATATAGACTTACTTGCAAGCAGTGATAATATTAAAGAAAGTTTCAATTTGTGGTGAATTTTCTGAAGGTGGACTTCGTATTAAATCATTTGATTACTTTCATTGTATAGACTCACCTTCAAGCAGTGATAATTTTAAAGAAAATTTCAATTTGTGGTGAATTTTCCTGAAAGTGGGCTTCGTATTAAGTCATTTGATTACTTTCATTGTATAGACTTACCTGCAAGCAGTGATAATTTTAAAGAAAATTTCAAATTGTGGTGAATTTTCCTGATACAGGATTTCGTATTAAGTCATTTGATTACTTCAAATGTAGAGACTAACCTGCAAGCAGTGATAATTTTAAAGAATATTTCAATTTATGGTGAGTTTTTCCGAAAGAGGACTTCGTATTAAATCAATTGATTACTTTCATCATATAGACTTACTTGCAAGCAGTGATAATATTAAAGAAAGTTTCAATTTGTGGTGAATTTTCTGAAGGTGGACTTCGTATTAAATCATTTGATTACTTTCATTGTATAGACTCACCTTCAAGCAGTGATAATTTTAAAGAAAATTTCAATTTGTGGTGAATTTTGCTGAAAGTGGGCTTCGTATTAAGTCATTTGATTACTTTCATTGTATAGACTTACCTGCAAGCAGTGATAATTTTAAAGAAAATTTCAAATTGTGGTGAATTTTCCTGATAGAGGATTTCGTATTAAGTCATTTGATTACTTCCAATGTAGAGACTAACCTGCAAGCAGTGATAATTTTAAAGAATATTTCAATTCATGGTGAGTTTTTCCGAAAGAGGACTTTGTATTAAATCAATTGATTACTTTCATCATATAGACTTACTTGCAAGCAGTGATAATTCGTAAGAAAATTTCAATTTATGGTAAATTTTCCTGAAAGAGGACTTCGTATTAGATCATTTGATTACCTTCATTGCCAAAAATTACCTGCATGCAGTGATAATTTTAAAGAAAATTTCATTTTGTGGTGAATTTTTCTGCAAGAGGACTTCGTATTAAGTTATTTGATTACTTTTATCAGTTAAGCTTACCTGCAAGCAGTGATAATTTTAAAGAAAATTTCAATTTGAGCTGAATTTTCTTGAAAGAGTAATTCGTATGAAATCATTTGATTACTTTCATTGAAAAGTTTTACCTGCAAGCAGTGATAATTTTAAAGAAATTTGAAATTTGTAGTGAAGTTTTCTGAAAGCAGGCTTCGTATTAAAATCAATTAATTACTTTAAGTGTAAATACTTACCTGCAAGCAGTTATAATTTTAAATAAATTTGCAATTTGTGGTGAATTTTTCTGAAAGCAGACTTCGATATTAAAATCAATTGATTACTTTTATTGAAAATACTTACCTGCAAGCAGTGACAATTTTAAAGAAAATTTCAATTTGTGGTGAATTTTCCTGAAAGAAGACTTCGTATTGAAATCACTTGATTACTTTCATTGTATAGACTTACCTGCAAGCAGTGCTAATTTTAAAGAAAATTTCAATTTGCGGTGAGTTTTCTTGAAAGAGGAATTCGTATTAAATCATTTGATTGCTTTCATTGTAAAGATTTACCTGCAAGCAGTGATAATTTTAAAGAAATTTGCAATTTGTGGTGAATTTTTCTGAAAGCAGTCTTCGTATTAAAATCAATTGATTACTTTAATTGTAAATACTTACCTGCAAGCAGTGATAATTTTAAGGAAAATTTCAATTTTTGGCGAAATTTCTGAAAGAAAGATTACTTTCTTTGTAGAGACTTACCTGCAAGCAGTGCTAATTTTAAAGAAAATTTCAATTTGTGGTAACTTTTCCTGGAAGAGGACTTCATATTAAAACACTTGATTACTTTCATTATATAGACTTATCTGGCAGCAGTGATTGTCTTAAAGAAAATTTTAATTTGTGGTGAATTTTCCTGAGAAACGACTTCATATTAAATCATTTGATTACTTTCATCAGATACGCTTACATGCAAGCAGTGAAAATTTAAAAGAAAATTTCCAATTTTGCTGAATTTCCCTGAAAGAGGAATTCGTATTAAATCATTTGATTACTTTCATTGTAAAGTTTTACCTGCAAGCAGTGATAATTTTAAAGAAATTTGCAATTTGTGGTGAATTTTCCTGAAAGACGACTTCGTATTAAATCATTTGATTACTTCCAATGTAGAGACTAACCTGCAAGCAGTGATAATTTTAAAGAATAGTTCAATTTGTGGTGAGTTTTTCCGAAAGAGGACTTCGTATTAAATCAATTGATTACTTTCATTACATAGACTTACTTGCAAGCAGTGATAATATTAAAGAAAGTTTCAATTTGTGGTGAATTTTCTGAAGGTGGACTTCGTATTAAATCATTTGATTACTTTCATTGTATAGACTCACCTTCAAGCAGTGATAATTTTAAAGAAAATTTCAATTTGTGGTGAATTTTCCTGAAAGTGGACTTCGTATTAAGTCATTTGATTACTTCCAATGTAGAGACTAACCTGCAAGCAGTGATAATTTTAAAGAATATTTCATTTTATGTTGAGTTTTTCCGAAAGAGGACTTCGTATTAAATCAATTGATTACTTTCATCATATAGACTTACTTGCAAGCAGTGATAATTTGTAAGAAAATTTCAATTTATGGTAAATTTTCCTGAAAGAGGACTTCGTATTAGATCATTTGATTACCTTCATTGCCAAAAATTACCTGCATGCAGTGATAATTTTAAAGAAAATTTCATTTTGTGGTGAATTTTTCTGCAAGAGGACTTCGTATTAAGTTATTTGATTACTTTTATCAGTTAAGCTTACCTGCAAGCAGTGATAATTTTAAAGAAAATTTCAGTTTGGTATAAATTTTCCTGAAAGTGGACTTCGTATTAAATCATTTGATTACTTTCATTGTATAGACTTACCTGCAAACAGTGATAATTTTAAAGAATTATTCAATTCGTGGTGAGTTTTTCTGAAAGAGAACTTCGTATTAAATCAATTGATTACTTTCATCATATACGCTTACATGCAAGCAGTGATAATTTAAAAGAAAATTTCAATTTGTGCTGAATTTTCTTGAAAGAGTAATTCGTATGAAATCATTTGATTACTTTCATTGAAAAGTTTTACCTGCAAGCAGTGATAATTTTAAAGAAATTTGAAATTTGTAGTGAAGTTTTCTGAAAGCAGGCTTCGTATTAAAATCAATTAATTACTTTAAGTGTAAATACTTACCTGCAAGCAGTTATAATTTTAAATAAATTTGCAATTTTGGTGAATTTTTCTGAAAGCAGACTTGGTACTAAAATCAATTGATTACTTTAATTGTAAATACTTACCTACAAGCAGTGATAATTTTAAAGAAATTTGCAATTTGTGGTGAATTTTTCTGAAAGCAGGCTTCGTATTAAAATCAATTGATTACTTTAATTGTAAATACTTACCTACAAGCAGTGATAATTTTAAAGAAAATTTCAATTTGTGGTGAATTTTCCTGAAAGTGGACTTCGTATTAAGTCATTTGATTACTTTCATTGTATAGACTTACCTGCAAGCAGTGATAATTTTAAAGAAAATTTCAAATTGTGGTGAATTTTCCTGATAGAGGATTTCGTATTAAGTCATTTGATTACTTCCAATGTAGAGACTAACCTGCAAGCAGTGATAATTTTAAAGAATATTTCAATTTGTGGTGAGTTTTTCCGAAAGAGGACTTCGTATTAAATCAATTGATTACTTTCATTATATAGACTTACTTGCAAGCAGTGATAATTTTAAAGAAAATTTAGTAGTTAACCAATGCCGGTTCTGGCTCACTATTTTAGCTTCCCGGATTTCGCCACAGATGGCGCCACCGTCGCTAGGTGGTGTAAATCCATACTAAATGTGGGTTTGTGTCTTGGATGTCCTGGTTTATGTCTTGGATGTTGGGGATACGAGACCACTTTGGGGGATACGAGACCACTTTTAGCTCTCTCCAGCATAGGGAAATAGCATAGGATTTCGATTTTGTTTCTGAAGTGCGCCTATTTTTCATCTCGAATCTTGGGGATACAAGACCATTTTGGGGATACGAGACCACTTTTAGCACTCTCCAGCATAGGGAAATAGCATAGGATTTCAATTTTGTTTCTGGAGTTCGCTTATTTTTCATCTCAGACTCGTAGCCTCTAAGTTCTTCATCTCGAGTTTTGGGAAACGAGATCACTTTCAGTTCTATATATTTGTGAAGGGGTGGGAAGCGTTATTGATGGATTTGGTCTTGACTGCGCCCTAGCGGCATTAGTCGGTACTACGGTATTCTTGGATAGATATGTGGTGCGCCTAAATGTAGGCTTTTGGTTTTGAACTAATATTAGTATTAATTAAAGTTAACGGTAGGAAATTTTTATTCATGCTAATGGATTCTAGATGGGTGGGTTGTGAGGGGGTATTATAGTATAGGATAGGGAGGGTGGTAATGAAATTTTCATCAGAAATCCCCTACGGGCTCTGGTTTTCGAGATATTAGCGTATAAGTTATTTTTGTTCATGCCAATGGATTCTAGGTGGTGTAGGGTGGGAGGGGGACGAAATTCTCATCAGAAATCCTCTACGGGCTTGCCATTTCTTGAGTAAGATTACCTAGCGGCATTAGCCGGAACTACTAGCATGCCTTGGTTTTGCTGTTTTCTGTTATTTGCGGGAAAGTTCTAGATATCAGCATGACGTCATCTTGGTTTTGTTGTTTTCAAGTGCTGTTGTAGATATCAGCATCATTCGAATTTCACAACATGATATCACCTTGGCTTGATGTTTTCTTATTATTATTGGGTCCTGGGGGTGCGTCTATTGAAAAGTAACAGTTGCTCTTTCGAGTGCAAACACCATTTCTTGAGCAAGGTCCCCTAGCGGCATTAGTCGGTACTTACATATGTTGTTCATCTCGGGCTTGGGGATACGAGATTACTTTCAGCACTCTCCAGCCCTAGGATATTTTTTGTCCATGCCAATAGTATTAGTACTTGTGGGGTAAAATTTTCATCAGAAATCCTCTACGGGTTATGGTTCGAGAATATTAGCGATCTTACCTTCTCAGGTGTAATTAATATTAGTAGCTCAAAAACAAAAAAGCAACAACAACTATAACCTAAGTTGTGGATTAAAGATTTGATGATATTAATCTGTCGGTGTTTTTTATAAACAAGATTGCACCATATGATCATATATCTAAAAATAGATCAGGCGAAGCTGATTGGGGCGAATGTACGTAGATATGTTCACTTAGATAAGTAATGGAAATTAGTAAATGTGTAATTTTGCTCTTCAGGTGGAATGCTTCTGATTTTATTCCTTGCATAAACAAATTCGCACAGTCCAGCAAAGTAAACAAATTCGCAGTCGAATAATGTAAACAAATTCGCACAGCAGCCGAGTAAAGTAAACAAATTGAGCGATTTATGTAAGATTCCCAATTTCTTTAACTGAAAACAACAACAACCGATATTAATCTGTGGGATATGATGTCTTAGATGAGTAGTGGAAGATATACTTGAAAATATCTTTTGCTGAAAAAAACAACAATAAAAACTATTACGCAAGTTGTGGTCTGTAGGTGTCTTTTATAAACAAGAGTGATCATGTTATGATATTCGATGTGTAAAATTGATCACGGCTGCTTGGGATGGTAAGACACATGAAATCATTAGAAGTAATGGAAATTAAAGCATTAGAAAAGGTGGCCAGGTCGCTGGTAATTTGATATCTTGCGTAAACAAATATAGCCGAGTAAAGCAGGCAAATTGAGCGATTAATGTTTTTTTTTTTTGTATCTAGGAGTTTGTATTGAAAAGTCTTTATGACGAATTGTTTTTTATTTTCAATAAAATTTCTCAATCAGTCACACTGTTATGAGATTTGATTGATTCCCCGATATCATAGTTCACATGGAGCTGATAAGAATATGATAATTTTATCTTCATACTATTGGGGGCAGGTACATTGTGTACTTACCATTAAGTTGAGAGTGGGTTAAATTAAAAGCTTTGATAGACGAACGCTGTGTTATGATATTAATGTGGTATGATATGTTGTCTGAGGTGAGTAGTGGAAGTTGTATGGGAGCTATGAATAAGCAGTAAAATCCTAATCAGCAATCTCGCTAGATATGTGATAATTCTCCATGTCCATAGTGAAGATCGTGGTGGTGGGTTGAGAGTAGGTACTGTAAGTTATGTATTAAGTTAAAAGTTTTGCTGGATGGTATTTGGCATTTATCTCCTCGAAATGGTGTTGTATGAGTATCAGGAAGGTTGAAAAAAAGTTGATAATGCTTCAAGTTCAATAGTGAAGACCGCGATGTTGAGAGTGGGTATTTGGAATGATATAACTCTAGTAGGATATCTTACCACATTTGAAAAAAATTACATAATATGATTAAGAAAGCATCATGATATATATCAAAAGTGATCCCAATGGATTACATATGGAAAGTATGTTCACTTCATCTGCAAACAATAAATTTGGCTGCAAGCGACACACGGTGTGAGCAATAATCATTTTTTTGCTTCAATTATCACTATTAAGCGACATGTGTCGCAGAAAATATATTAAGTCTAGTCTAGTCTAAAATATGTATTGTAAATAAAAATTGTATTATGGTTATAATGCCATATTTATTGAAATAATTTGTTTTAATTACATTATAGCTTAAGTCTAAGGTCTTTTTTCTTTAGCTCAGGAAAGCCAGGATTTCATAGATATAGACTGATCCTTATAATGAATATTCCTTATGCCTTTAGACCAACATGACTTTAGAAGGTTCCTTGTGCACCATTTTCACAAATAACATCTCTCTGTCTTTACTTTTTGCAATCTTTGTTAGAATATCCTGATTTTTCGACCTGTTGGTAGGGGACAGTCGACTCGTTTTTGGATGAAAAACTTTCTTCTTTATTTCTGGAAAGCATCGATTTCATAGATGTAGACTTAGCTTTATATGAATATTCTTTACTCCTTTCTTCCGTAGGCTTTAGAAGGTTTGTAGTGTCCTTAGAACTCATGTTGAAATTATTGCGTAATTAGCTTGCCAAGAAACAGTGATCTGTTTGGGTAAAGAGCAAAATATCAACTGAAAAAACAAGTTATGAAACTACTATTTATATGTATTTGACACATGGGCTTGAAGGCAGCAATTTGTCTGTCTGCTCTTGGGTTCACTTGGATGATGATGAGTAGTGCAAGTTGTATGGGAGATTATAATTAGTTGTGCTTCAAGTTCAATAGTGAAGACCGCGATGTGGAGAGTGGGTATTTTGAATGATATAAGTCTATTAGGATATGGAAGTATTATTTATTCATCTTTAAATCTTACCATGAAAGTATTAGGTTGGGAGTGGATTAAATTAAATGTTTTGACGAAAGAAGGTGGAGTTATTATATTAATATAGTATAATATGTTATCTTAGATGAGTACATTGAGAGCTGTGAGTAATATCTCACTCGGGATTTGGCCATATACTTGCCAGCTGTGGATATGTATGTATGCGACACTGAAATGAATTAATGTAATATGTTGTGTAGTGTAAAAGAAAAACTTTCATGGGCGATATGGGGATTGAATCGATGTATGTTATGCACTAGATTGGTGGTATATGTGCTTGTTTGATTGAAGTAAAATAGTTTCACGGCTTCCTTACCAAGACTTAAATATATTCATAAAAACGTTGAATCGATGTCAAGAACATGTTAATACTATGAGCAGAGGAAATCGTGATCATTGCAGCATGTTATGAAATTCGATATCTAAAAATAGACCACATGAAGGCTATTGGGGTGGTAAAAAAAACATGAAAGCATTAGGTTGAGAATGGCTTCAATTTAAGGCTTTGGTGAAAGAAGGCGGCATCAGTCACTTTTGGTGAGCCTAAGCGATAGGTCAAATAAAAAAAATGTCAACCGTGCTAATAAATGAAAGTTTTTCTAGTAAAATGAGTGGTACAAAACGGCATATGGGGAGCTGTATTGGACAGACTAAATCACCGAGACTGTTATTGAAAGCCACCAGTCGAGGTGGAGAAATTACTCAGCGTGTAAGAAAAAGTGATTTTGTAAAGTGGGAGGAAATGAGTTCAGTATTCACAGACAGAATTAGAGCTGGAATTATTGTAAATATAAACCATACAGATCATAAGCTATTTATACAGGATGCTGGTGATTTATTTATACGCCGTATTAAGAATATTTTAAAATGTCATCTCAATATTAAAGTTAATATAAAGTTGTGTGCTGATTTTGTTAAGGATATCGGTGACAATGATGTTATAAAAGATATTAAATATTTACAAGCAAGAACTGCTCCAATCAATGTGGACGATAATTTAAATGAGTGGTATAAAGTTAACATATTGGATTCAATACTCACTCAGCTGGATGAGTTTCAGAAAAAAGATAGTGGCTGGACATTGGACTCCATTATACATTTAGCAGTACATATCAACAAATTTGAACAGCACCGAGGATCTTCGTATATATCTCTACCGAAGGAGATTGCTTTAAAGCAAGCTTGCATCAATGTAAAAAATAGTGATGAAGCATGCTTCGCATGGGCCGTAACATCAGCGCTATATCCTGTAAATGTTCACTCCGATAGGACCTCATCATATCCACATTATTCTACTGTGCTAAATTTAACTGGAATAACATTTCCTATGACGCTTAAGCAAATTAAACAATTTGAAGACCAGAACGATATATCAATAAACGTATTCATCCTAAAGAAAGAGCGTTCCTGCACCACTGTTCTAGTTAGACCAACGAAACATAATATGAAGCGACATGTGAATCTATTAATGATACAAAATAACTATGAGCAGGATGATGATGATGATGATTATGATGATAATGATGATGACAGTACCAGGTTTCATTTCTGCTGGATTAAATATCTTTCACGGCTTGCATGGAAACAAGCTTCAAAACATAAGGCTAGATTGTATATATGCGATAGATGTTTGTTCTATTTTTATTCGGCTAAAGCATTAGCATCACATATTCCTGAATGTGAGAAAGAAAAAATTTATCTTGAATTAAGGAAGCCCAACCGTAAAATTAAATGTTAGTAGCACAACGGATACTCTACCATTGACAAACATTACTGAATTCCATCAGAGCAACAAGGAGCAGCCGCAGAAAACATATGACCTAATTCTAGTGTATTGTAAATAAAAAAAAAATGTATTACATATAGTTATAGTTCCATTTATTTAAGTAATTTGTTTTAATTGTATTATAGTCTAAGATATACATTATTGGAAAATAAAGAATATATTATAGTTATAGGTGTATTCAAATAAGGAAGCCCAACAATAGAATGACACACTAAGAATTAAATGTTAATATTTTTTTAATTTATAATAAATCGATAATGATATTTTATATATGTTATTCTTTTTATTCAATTTCCCTACTAAGTCCAGAACTCCTGAAAGTATTCTTTAATAATATTTGTCTACTACAGAGGGCTCTTAATCGGACGGTTGAACCTTTTACCCAGAATGCTAGGTTGAGCGTGAGCGTGAGAAAACACGTTGACACGTGGGCTTGACCTTGGCCTCTGGCATCACCTTTGAAACCGGAAAGGTATTTTGTCCTTGAAGTATGTGTCTTGGCGGCTATAACCTTAATCAATTACGACACAGGGGACTCTATACAGCTTTTCAAAACAAATTTGCTAACAAATAAACAGCTTTCAAACAGCTCTGATAACAGGTAAACAGCTTTTAAACAGGTCTGATAACAGCTCTGATAACAGCTTAACAGCTTTTCAAACAGCTCTGATAACAGCTCAACAGCTTTTCAAACAGCTCTGATAACAGGTAAACAGCTTTTAAACAGGTCTGATAACAGCTTAACAGCTTTCCAAATAGCTCTGATAACAGCTTAACAGCCTTTAAACAGCTCTGATAACAGCTTAACAGCTTTTCAAACAGCTCTGATAACAGCTTAACAGCTTTTAAAACAGCTCTGATAACAGCTTAACAGCTTTTAAACAGCTCTGATAACAGCTTAACAGCTTTTAAAACAGCTCTGATAACAGCTTAACAGCTTTTCAAACAGCTCTGATAATAGGTAAACAGCTTTTAAACAGGTCTGATAACAGCTTAACAGCTCTGATAACAGCTCTGATAACAGCTTAACAGCTTTTTAAACAGGTCTGATAACAGCTTAACAGCTTTTCAAACAGCTCTGATAACAGCTTAACAGCTTTTAAATAGGTCAAATAACAGCTAAACAGCTTTTTATACAGGTCTGATAACAGCTTAACAGCTTTTCAAACAGCTTTGATAACAGCTTAACAGCTCAATGCTGCTCGATTGAGGAATTTTGTTAGTGTTTTCAGACTTATGGATATCTGTCGTTTGATGCATCCTATGACTAGATCATACACGAGGGTCTCGCGAAATATCCATGGAAGTCTCGCGGGCTCGAGAATTGATAGACTTTACGTCCCCCCTGGAATACTAGAACATTTCGTTGGCTTCACTCATGAATTGTGTCCGGTCGTGATCATCTTCTTGTAGGGGCAACCATCACTCCAGTTGAAGGAGAACTGCGTACTGGCTATTCATCAACTCAGAGCAGTTCATCAATGAGTTCATTGAATTCTGGCACGATTGGCATGACAGGAAAGCTGACTTCCTTTTCTTGGTCAACGGTGGGATGTTGGTAAGCTCCAAATTCGATCCTTTATCGAAACGAGTTTCAACCGAACTGGGTATCAAGCTTCCAGTTTGTTGTCCAAAGTATATCGGATGGCAGCTCTTCTCCCAATCGGAGTTGATTCTTTATTTTAATAGAATAAATAAACACTTGGAGCACAAACTTACAAGCACAGCTTGGAGTTTGTGTTGCGCAGTCAATCACGCTGGCTGAGGGAAGGCGAACCTCCAACCGAGTACTTCTTCCAACCGAAAACTTCTGCCAGGCAACTAGATGACGTACTGCTTCTTGTGAAATCGAGTCGACAAGTCCTTAACGAACTACAGTTATCAGAATATATTCGAGATCGATGGATAGATAAAAACGTGTTATTTATTATAATAATTTAAAAGCTGTTAAGCTGTTATCAGAGCTGTTTGAAAAGCTGTTAAGCTGTTATCAGACCTGTATAAAAAGCTGTTTAGCTGTTATTTGACCTATTTAAAAGCTGTTAAGCTGTTATCAGAGCTGTTTGAAAAGCTGTTAAGCTGTTATCAGAGCTGTTTGAAAAGCTGTTAAGCTGTTATCAGAGCTGTTATCAGAGCTGGTAAGCTGTTATCAGACCTGTTTAAAAGCTGTTTACCTGTTATCAGAGCTATTTGAAAAGCTGTTAAGCGGTTATCAGAGCTGTTTAAAAGCTGTTAAGCTGTTATCAGAGCTGTTTGAAAAGCTGTTAAGCTGTTATCAGAGCTGTTTAAAAGCTGTTAAGCTGTTATCAAAGCTGTTATCGGAGCTGTTATCAGACCTGTTTAAAAGCTGTTTACCTGTTATCAGAGCTGTTTGAAAGCTGTTTATCTGTTATCAAATTTGTTTTGAAAAGCTGTATAGAGTCCCCTGTGACGTAATTGATTAAGGTTATAGCCGCCAAGACACACACTTCTGGATCAAGGTCAAGGACAAAATACCTTTCCGGTTTCAAAGGTGATGCCAGAGGCCAAGGTCAAGCCCACGTGTCAACGTGTTTTCTCACGCTCACGCTCAACCTAGCATTCTGGGTAAAAGGTTCAACCGTCCGATTAAGAGCCCTCTGTAGTAGACAAATATTATTAAAGAATACTTTCAGGAGTTCTGGACTTAGTAGGGAAATTGAATAAAAAGAATAACATATATAAAATATCATTATCGATTTATTATAAATTAAAAAAATATTAACATTTAATTCTTAGTGTGTCATTCTATTGTTGGGCTTCCTTATTTGAATACACCTATAACTATAATATATTCTTTATTTTCCAATAATGTATATCTTAGACTATAATACAATTAAAACAAATTACTTAAATAAATGGAACTATAACTATATGTAATACATTTTTTTTTTATTTACAATAAACTAGAATTAGGTCATATGTTTTCTGCGGCTGCTCCTTGTTGCTCTGATGGAATTCAGTAATGTTTGTCAATGGTAGAGTATCCGTTGTGCTACTAACATTTAATTTTACGGTTGGGCTTCCTTAATTCAAGATAAATTTTTTCTTTCTCACATTCAGGAATATGTGATGCTAATGCTTTAGCCGAATAAAAGTAGAACAAACATCTATCGCATATATACAATCTAGCCTTATGTTTTGAAGCTTGTTTCCATGCAAGCCGTGAAAGATATTTAATCCAGCAGAAATGAAACCTGGTACTGTCATCATCATTATCATCATAATCATCATCATCCTGCTCATAGTTATTTTGTATCATTAATAGATTCACATGTCGCTTCATATTATGTTTCGTTGGTCTAACTAGAACAGTGGTGCAGGAACGCTCTTTCTTTAGGATGAATACGTTTATTGATATATCGTTCTGGTCTTCAAATTGTTTAATTTGCTTAAGCGTCATAGGAAATGTTATTCCAGTTAAATTTAGCACAGTAGAATAATGTGGATATGATGAGGTCCTATCGGAGTGAACATTTACAGGATATAGCGCTGATGTTACGGCCCATGCGAAGCATGCTTCATCACTATTTTTTACATTGATGCAAGCTTGCTTTAAAGCAATCTCCTTCGGTAGAGATATATACGAAGATCCTCGGTGCTGTTCAAATTTGTTGATATGTACTGCTAAATGTATAATGGAGTCCAATGTCCAGCCACTATCTTTTTTCTGAAACTCATCCAGCTGAGTGAGTATTGAATCCAATATGTTAACTTTATACCACTCATTTAAATTATCGTCCACATTGATTGGAGCAGTTCTTGCTTGTAAATATAATATCTTTTATAACATCATTGTCACCGATATCCTTAACAAAATCAGCACACAACTTTATATTAACTTTAATATTGAGATGGCATTTTAAAATATTCTTAATACGGCGTATAAATAAATCACCAGCATCCTGTATAACTAGCTTAGGATCTGTATGGTTTATATTTACAATAATTCCAGCTCTAATTCTGTCTGTGAATACTGAACTCATTTCCTCCCACTTTACAAAATCACTTTTTCTTACACGCTGAGTAATTTCTCCACCTCGACTGGTGGCTTTCAATAACAGTCTCGGTGATTTAGTCTGTCCAATACAGCTCCCCATATGCCGTTTTGTACCACTCATTTTACTAGAAAAACTTTCATTTATTAGCACGGTTGACATTTTTTTTATTTGACCTATCGCTGAGGCTCACCAAAAGTGACTGATGCCGCCTTCTTTCACCAAAGCCTTAAATTGAAGCCATTCTCAACCTAATGCTTTCATGTTCTTTTTACCACCCCAATAGCCTTCATGTGGGCTATTTTTAGATATCGAATTTCATAACATGCTGCAATGATCACGATTTCCTCTGCTCATAGTATTAACATGTTCTTGACATCGATTCAACGTTTTTATGAATATATTTAAGTCTTGGTAAGGAAGCCGTGAAACTATTTTACTTCAATCAAATAAGCACATATACCACCAATCTAGTGCATAACATACATCGATTCAATCCCCATATCGCCCATGAAAGTTTTTCTTTTACACTACACAACATATTACATTAATTCATTTCAGTGTTGCATACATACATATCCACAGCTGGCAAGTATATGGCCAAATCCCGAGTGAGATATTACTCACAGCTCTCAATGTACTCATCTAAGATAACATATTATACTATATTAATATAATAACTCCACCTTCTTTCGTCAAAACATTTAATTTAATCCACTCCCAACCTAATACTTTCATGGTAAGATTTAAAGATGAATAAATAATACTTCCATATCCTAATAGACTTATATCATTCAAAATACCCACTCTCCACATCGCGGTCTTCACTATTGAACTTGAAGCACAGCTAATTATAATCTCCCATACAACTTGCACTACTCATCATCATCCAAGTGAACCCAAGAGCAGACACTTTCGGTTTCAAAGGTTAAGGTGACGCCAGAGGTCAAGGACAAATTGCTGCCTTCAAGCCCATGTGTCAAATACATATAAATAGTAGTTTCATAACTTGTTTTTTCAGTTGATATTTTGCTCTTTACCCAAACAGATCACTGTTTCTTGGCGAGCTAATTACGCAATAATTTCAACATGAGTTCTAAGGACACTACAAACCTTCTAAAGCCTACGGAAGAAAGGAGTAAAGAATATTCATATAAAGCTAAGTCTACATCTATGAAATCGATGCTTTCCAGAAATAAAGAAGAAAGTTTTTCATCCAAAAACGAGTCGACTGTCCCCTACCAACAGGTCGAAAAATCAGGATATTCTAACAAAGATTGCAAAAAGTAAAGACAGAGAGATGTTATTTGTGAAAATGGTGCACAAGGAACCTTCTAAAGTCATGTTGGTCTAAAGGCATAAGGAATATTCATTATAAGGATCAGTCTATATCTATGAAATCCTGGCTTTCCTGAGCTAAAGAAAAAAGACCTTAGACTTAAGCTATAATGTAATTAAAACAAATTATTTCAATAAATGGCATTATAACCATAATACAATTTTTATTTACAATACATATTTTAGACTAGACTAGACTTAATATATTTTCTGCGACACATGTCGCTTAATAGTGATAATTGAAGCAAAAAAATGATTATTGCTCACACCGTGTGTCGCTTTCAGCCAAATTTGTTGTTTGCAGATGAAGTGAACATACTTTCCTTATGTAATCCATTGGGATCACTTTTGATATATATCATGATGCTTTCTTAATCATATTATGTAATTTTTTTCAAATGTGGTAAGATATCCTACTAGAGTTATATCATTCCAAATACCCACTCTCAACATCGCGGTCTTCACTATTGAACTTGAAGCATTATCAACTTTTTTTTCAACCTTCCTGATACTCATACAACACCATTTCGAGGAGATAAATGCCAAATACCATCCAGCAAAACTTTTAACTTAATACATAACTTACAGTACCTACTCTCAACCCACCACCACGATCTTCACTATGGACATGGAGAATTATCACATATCTAGCGAGATTGCTGATTAGGATTTTACTGCTTATTCATAGCTCCCATACAACTTCCACTACTCACCTCAGACAACATATCATACCACATTAATATCATAACACAGCGTTCGTCTATCAAAGCTTTTAATTTAACCCACTCTCAACTTGGTAAGTAAACAATGTACCTGCCCCCAATAGTATGAAGATAAAATTATCATATTCTTATCAGCTCCATGTGAACTATGATATCGGGGAATCAATCAAATCTCATAACAGTGTGACTGATTGAGAAATTTTATTGAAAATAAAAAACAATTCGTCATAAAGACTTTTCAATACAAACTCCTAGATACAAAAAAAAAACATTAATCGCTCAATTTGCCTGCTTTACTCGGCTATATTTGTTTACGCAAGATATCAAATTACCAGCGACCTGGCCACCTTTTCTAATGCTTTAATTTCCATTACTTCTAATGATTTCATGTGTCTTACCATCCCAAGCAGCCGTGATCAATTTTACACATCGAATATCATAACATGATCACTCTTGTTTATAAAAGACACCTACAGACCACAACTTGCGTAATAATTTTTATTGTTGTTTTTTTCAGCAAAAGAAATTTTCAAGTATATCTTCCACTACTCATCTAAGACATCATATCCCACAGATTAATATCGGTTGTTGTTGTTTTCAGTTAAAGAAATTGGGAATCTTACATAAATCGCTCAATTTGTTTACTTTACTCGGCTGCTGTGCGAATTTGTTTACATTATTCGACTGCGAATTTGTTTACTTTGCTGGACTGTGCGAATTTGTTTATGCAAGGAATAAAATCAGAAGCATTCCACCTGAAGAGCAAAATTACACATTTACTAATTTCCATTACTTATCTAAGTGAACATATCTACGTACATTCGCCCCAATCAGCTTCGCCTGATCTATTTTTAGATATATGATCATATGGTGCAATCTTGTTTATAAAAAACACCGACAGATTAATATCAAAATCAAGGCATGCTAGTAGTTCCGGCTAATGCCGCTAGGTAATCTTACTCAAGAAATGGCAAGCCCGTAGAGGATTTCTGATGAGAATTTCGTCCCCCTCCCACCCTACACCACCTAGAATCCATTGGCATGAACAAAAATAACTTATACGCTAATATCTCGAAAACCAGAGCCCGTAGGGGATTTCTGATGAAAATTTCATTACCCCCCTCCCTATCCTATACTATAATACCCCCTCACAAACCACCAATCTAGAATCCATTAGCATGAATAAAAATTTCCTACCGTTAACTTTAATTATTACTAATATTAGTACAAAACCAAAAGCCTACATTTAGGCGCACCACATATCTATCCAAGAACACCGTAGTACCGACTAGACTGAGATGAAAAATAAGCGAACTCCAGAAACAAAATTGAAATCCTATGCTATTTCCCTATGCTGGAGAGTGCTAAAAGTATTCTCGTATCCCCAAAATGGTCTCGTATCCCCAAGATTCGAGATGAAAAATAGGCGCACTTCAGAAACAAAATCGAAATCCTATGCTATTTCACTATGCTGGAGAGAGCTAAAAGTGGTCTCGTATCCCCCAAAGTGGTCTCGTATCCCCAACATCCAAGACATAAACCAGGACATCCAAGACACAAACCCACATTTAGTATGGATTTACACCACCTAGCGACGGTGGCGCCATCTGTGGCGAAATCCTGGAAGCTAAAACAGTGAGCCAGAACCGGCATAGCTTAACTACTAAATTTCAATTTGTGCTAAATTTTGCTGAATCATTGTATAGACTTACCTGCAAGCAGTGGTAATTTTAAAGAAAATTTCATTTTGCGGTGAATTTTTCTGCAAGAGGACTTCGTATTAAGTTATTTGATTACTTTCATCAGTTACGCTTACATGCAAGCAGTGATAATTTTAATGAAAATTTCAATTTCTGGTGAATTTTCCTGAAAGACGATTTCGTATTAAATCATTTGATTACTTTCATCAGTTACGCTTACGTGCAAGCAGTGAAAATTTAAAAGAAAATTTCAATTTGTGCTGGATTTTCTTGAAAGAGGACTTCGTATTAAATCATTTGATTACTTTCGTTGTAAAGACTTACTTGCAAGCAGTGATAATTTTAAAGAAATTTTCAATTTGTGGTGAATTTTTCTGAAAGCAGACTTCGTATTAAAACCAATTGATTACTTTAATTGTAAATACTAACCTGCAAGCAGTGATAATATTTAAGAAAATTTCAATTTGTGGTGAATTTTTCTGAAAGAGGACTTCGTATTAAATCATTGGATTTCTTTCATTGAAAAGACTTACCTGCAAGCACTGATAATATTAAGGAAAATTTCAATTTGTGGTGAATTTTCCTGAAAGAGGATTTCGTAGTAAGTCATTTGATTACTTCTATTGTAGAGACTAACCTGCAAGCAGTGACAATTTTAAAGAATATTCAATTTGTGGTGAGTTTTTCTGGAAGAGGACTTCGGTATTAAATCAATTGATTACTTTCATCATATAGACTTACTTGCAAGCAGTGATAATTTGTAAGAAAATTTCAATTTATGGTAAATTTTCCTGATAGAGGACTTCGTATTAGATCATTTGATTACCTTCATTGCCAAAAATTACCTGCATGCAGTGATAATTTTAAAGAAAATTTCATTTTGTGATGAATTTTCTGCAAGAGGACTTCGTATTACGTTATTTGATTACTTTTATCAGTTAAGCTTACCTGCAAGCAGTGATAATTTTAAAGAAAATTTCAGTTTGGTATAAATTTTCCTGAAAGTGGACTTCGTATTAAATCATTTGATTACTTTCATTGTATAGACTTACCTGCAAGCAGTGATAATTTTAAAGAATTATTCAATTCGTGGTGAGTTTTTTTGAAAGAGGACTTCGTATTAAATCAATTGATTACTTTAATCATATACGCTTACATGCAAGCAGTGATAATTTAAAAGAAAATTTCAATTTGTGCTGAATTTTCTTGAAAGAGTAATTCGTATGAAATCATTTGATTACTTTCATTGAAAAGTTTTACCTGCAAGCAGTGATAATTTTAAAGAAATTTGAAATTTGTGGTGAATTTTTCTGAAAGCAGGCTTCGTATTAAAATCAATTGATTACTTTAATTGTAAATACTTACCTGCAAGCAGTTATAATTTTAAATAAATTTGCAATTTTGGTGAATTTTTCTGAAAGCAGACTTGGTACTAAAATCAATTGATTACTTTCATTGTATAGACTTACCTGCAAGCAGTGATAATTTTAAAGAAAATTTCAATTTGTGGTGAATTTTTCTGAAAGGGGAAGTCGTTTTAAATCAATTGATTACTTTAATCAGATACGCTTGCATGCAAGCAGTGATAATTTAAAAGAAAATTTCAATTTGTGGTGAATTTTCTTGAAAGAGGATTTCGTATTAAATCATTTGATTACATTCATTGTAAATATTTACCTGCAAGCAGTGATAATTTTAAAGAAATTTGCAATTTGTGGTGAATTTTTCTGAAAGCAGGCTTCGCATTAAAATCAATTGATTACTTTAATTGTAAATACTTACCTGCAAGCAGTGATAACTTTAAAGAAAATTTCAATTTGTGGTGAAATTTCTGAAAGCAGACGTCGTATTAAAATCAACTGATTAATTTAATTGTAAATACTTACCTGCTAACAGGGATAATTTTAAAGAAAATTTCAATTTGGGATAAATTTTCCTGAAAGTGGTCTTCGTATTAAATCATTATATTACTTTCATTGTATAGACTTATCTGCAAGCAGTGATAATTTTAAAGAATATTTCAATTCGTGGTGAGTCTTTCTGAAAGAGGACTTCGTATTAAATCAATTGATTACTTTAAATGTAAATACATACCTGCAAGCAGTGATAATTTTAAAGAAAATTTCAAATTGTGGTGAGTTTTTCTGGATGAGGACTTCGTCTTAAATCAATTGATTACTTTCATTATATAGACTTACTTGTAAGCAGTGATAATTTGAAAAAAATTTCAATTTATGGTAAAATTTCCTGAAAGAGGACTTCGTATTAGATCATTTGATTACCTTCATTCTCAAGAATTACCTGCATGCAGTGATAATTTTAAAGAAAATTTCATTTTTTGGTGAATTTTTTTGCAAGAGGACTTCGTATTAAATCATTTGATTTCTTTCATTGTATAGACTTACCTGCAAGCAGTGATAAATTTAAAGAATATTACAATTCGTGATGAGTTTTTCTGAAAGAGGACTTTGTATTAAATCAATTGATTACTTTCATCAGATACGCTTACCTGCAAGCAGTTATAATTTAAAAGAAAATTTCAATTTGTGCTGAATTTTCTTGAAAGAAGAATTCGTATTAAATAATTTGATTACTTTCATTTTAAAGTTTTACCTGCAAGCAGTGATAATTTAAAGAAATGGGCAATTTGTGGTGAATTTTTCTGAAAGCAGACTTCGTATTATTATCAATTGATTACTTTAATTGTATATACATACCTGCAAGCAGTGATAATTTTAAAGAAAATTTCAATTTGTGGTGAATTTTCGGAAAGCAGACGTCGTATTAAAATCAATTGATTAATTTGATTGTAAATACTTACCTGCAAACAGTGATAATTTTGAAGAAAATTTCAATTTCTGGTGAAATTTCTGAAAGAGAACTTCGTATTAATTTATTCGATTACTTTCATTGTAGAGACTTACCTGCAAACAGTGATAATTTTAAAGAAAATTTCAATTTGTGATAACTTTTCCTGGAAGACTACTTCGTATTAAAACATTTTTTTACTTTCATTATATAGACTTACCTGGAAGCAGTGATAGTCTTAAAGAAAATTTTAATTTGTGGTGAATTTTCCTGAGAAACGACTTCATATTAAATCATTTGATTACTTTCATCAGATACGCTTACAAGCAAGCAGTTAAAATTTAAAAGAAAATTTCAAATTGTGCTGAATTTTCCTGAAAGAGGAATTCGTATTAAATCATTTGATTACTTTCATTGTAAAGTTTTACCTGCAAGCAGTGATAATTTTAAAGAAATGGGCAATTTGTGGTGAATTTTTCTGAAAGCAGACTTCGTATTATTATCAATTGATTACTTTAATTGTAAATACATACCTGCAAGCAGTGATAATTTTAAAGAAAATTTCAATTTTTGGTGAATTTTCGGAAAGCAGACGTCGTATTAAAATCAATTGATTAATTTAATTGTAAAAACTTACCTGCAAAGAGTGATATAAAGAAAATTTCAATTTCTGGTGAAATTTCTGAAAGATTACTTTCATTGTAGAGTTACCTGCAAGCAGCGATAATTTTAAAGAAAATTTCAATTTGTGATAACTTTTCCTGGAAGAGGACTTCGTATTAAAACTTTTTTTACTTTCATTATATAGACTTACCTGGAAGCAGTGATAGTCTTAAAGAAAATTTTAATTTGTGGTGAATTTTACTGAGAAACGACTTCATATTAAATCATTTGATTACTTTCATCAGATACGCTTACAAGCAAGCAGTGAAAATTAAAAGAAAATTCCAAATTGTGCTGAATTTTCCTGAAAGAGGAATTCGTATTAAATCATTTGATTACTTTCATTGTAAAGTTTTACCTGCAAGCAGTGATACTTTTAAAGAAATGGGCAATTTGTGGTGAATTTTTCTGAAAGCAGACTTCGTATTATTATCAATTGGTTACTTTTATTGTAAATACATACCTGCAAGCAGTGATAATTTTAAAGAAAATTTCAATTTGTGGTGTATTTTCGGAAAGCAGACGTCGTATTAAAATCAATTGATTAATTTAATTCTAAATACTAACCTGCAAACAGCGATAATTTTAAAGAAAATTTCAATTTCTGGTGAAATTTCTGAAAGAGAATTACTTTTTCATTGTGGAGACTTACCTGCAAGCAGTGATAATTTTAAAGAAAATTTCAATTTGTGATAACTTTTCCTGGAAGAGGACTTCGTATTAAAACATTTGATTACTTTCATTATATAGACTTACCTGGAAGCAGTAATAGTCTTAAAGAAAATTTTAATTTGTGGTGAATTTTCCTGAGAAACGACTTCATATTAAATCATTTGATTACTTTCATCAGATACGCTTACAAGCAAGCAGTGAAAATTTAAAAGAAAATTTCAAATTGTGCTGAATTTTCCTGAAAGAGAAATTCGTATTAAATCATTTGATTACTTTCATTGTAAAGTTTTACCTGCAAGCAGTGATAATCTTAAAGAAATTTGCAATTTGTGGTGAGTTTTTCTGAAAGCAGACTTCGTATTAAAATCAACTGATTACTTTAATTGTAAATAGTTGCCAGCAAGCAGTGATAATTTTAAAGAAAATTTCAATTTGTGGTGAGATTTCTGAAAGAGAACTTCGTATTAAATTATTCGAATACTTTCATTGTAGAGACTTACCTGCAAGCAGTGATAATTATAAAGAAAATTTCAATTTGTGGTAACTTTTCCTGGAAGAGCACTTCGTATTAAAACACTTGATTACTTTCATTATATAGACTTACCTGGCAGCAGTGATAGTCTTAAAGAAAATTTTAATTTGTGGTGAATTTTCCTGAGAAACGACTTCATATTAAATCATTTGATTACTTTCATCAGATACGCTTACATGCAAGCAGTGAAAATTTAAAAGAAAATTTCAAATTGTGCTGAATTTTCCTGAAAGAGCAATTCGTATTAAATCATTTGATTACTTTCATTGTAAAGTTTTAACTGCAAGCAGTGATAATTTTAAAGAAATTTGCAATTTGTGGTGAATTTTCTGAAAGAGAACTTCGTATTAAATTATTCGATTACTTTCTTTGTAGAGACTTACCTGCAAGCAGTGATAATTTTAAAGAAAATTTCAATTTGTGGCAACTTTTCCTGGAAGAGGACTTCGTATTAAAACACTTGATTACTTTCATTATATAGACTTACCAGGCCGCAGTGATAGTCTTAAAGAAAATTTTAATTTGTGTTGAATTTTCCTGAGAAACGACTTCATATTAAATCATTTGATTACTTTCATCAGATACGCTTACATGCAAGCAGTGAAAATTTCAAATTTTACTGAATATTCCTGAAAGAGGAATTCGTATTAAATCATTTGATTACTTTCATTGTAAAGTTTTACCTGCAAGCAGTGATAATTTTAAAGAAATTTGCAATTTGTGGAGAATTTTCCTGAAAGACGACTTCGTATTAAATCATTTGATTACTTCCAATGTAGAGACTAACCTGGAAGCAGTGATAATTTTAAAGAATATTTCAATTTGTGGTGAGTTTTTCCGAAAGAGGAGTTCGTATTAAATCAATTGATTACTTTAATTGTAAATACTTACCTGCAAGCAGTTATAATTTTAAAGAAATTTGCAATTTTGGTGAATTTGTCTGAAAGCAGACTTGGTACTAAAATCAATTGATTACTTTAATTGTAAATACTTACCTAAAAGCAGTGATAATTTTAAAGAAAATTTCAATTTGTGGTGAATTTTCCTGAAAGTGGACTTCGTATTAAGTCATTTGATTACTTCCAATGTAGAGACTTACTTGCAAGCAGTGATAATTTTAAAGAAAATTTCAATTTGTGGTAAATTTTTCTGAAAGAGGACTACGTATTAGATTATTTGATTACTTTCATTATATAGACTTACTTACAAGCAGTGATAATTTTAAAGCAAGTTTCAATTTGTGGTAAATTTTTCTAAAAGAGGACTACGTATTAGATTATTTGATTACTTTCATTGTATAGACTTACCTGCAAGCAGTGATAATTTTAAGGAAAATTTCATTTTGCGGTGAATTTTTCTGCAAGAGGACTTCGTATTAAGTTATTTGATTACTTTCATCAGTTACGCTTACCTGCAAGCAGTGATAATTTTCAAGAAAATTTCAATTTGTGGTGAATTTTCCTGAAAGACGACTTCGTATTAAATCATTTGATTACTTTCATCAGTTACGCTTACATGCAAGCAGTGAAAATTTAAAAGAAAATTTTAATTTGTGCTGGATTTTCTTGAAAGAGGACTTCGTATTAAATCATTTGATTACTTTCGTTGTAAAGACTTACTTGCAAGCAGTGATAATTTTAAAGAAATTTTCAGTTTGTGGTGAATTTTTCTGAAAGCAGACTTAGTATTAAAACCAATTGATTACTTTAATTGTAAATACTAACCTGGAAGCAGTGATAATATTTAAGAAAATTTCAATTTGTGGTGAATTTTTCTGAAAGAGGACTTCGTATTAAATCATTGGATTTCTTTCATTGTAAAGACTTGCCTGCAAGCATTGATAATATTAAAGAAAATTTAAATTTGTGGTGAATTTTCCTGAAAGAGGATTTCGTATTAAGTCATTTGATTACTTCCATTGTAGAGACTAACCTGCAAGCAGTGATAATTTTAAAGAATATTCAATTTGTGGTGAGTTTTTCTGGAAGGGGACTTCGTATTAAATCAATTGATTACTTTCATCATATAGACTTACTTGCAAGCAGTGATAATTTGTAAGAAAATTTCAATTTATGCTAAATTTTCCTGAAAGAGGACTTCGTATTAGATCATTTGATTACCTTCATTGTCAAAAATTACCTGCACGCAGTGATAATTTTAAAGAAAATTTCATTTTGTGGTGAATCTTTCTGCAAGAGGACTTCGTATTAAGTTATTTGATTACTTTTATCAGTTAAGCTTACCTGCAAGCAGTGATAATTTTAAAGAAAATTTCAATTTGTGGTGAATTTTCCTGAAAGTGGGCTTCGTATTAAGTCATTTGATTACTTTCATTGTATAGACTTACCTGCAAGCAGTGATAATTTTAAAGAAAATTTCAAATTGTGGTGAATTTTCCTGATAGAGGATTTCGTATTAAGTCATTTGATTACTTCCAATGTAGAGACTAACCTGCAAGCAGTGATAATTTTAAAGAATATTTCAATTTATGGTGAGTTTTTCCGAAAGAGGACTTCGTATTAAATCAATTGATTACTTTCATCATATAGACTTACTTGCAAGCAGTGATAATTTGTAAGAAAATTTCAATTTATGGTAAATTTTCCTGAAAGAGGACTTCGTATTAGATCATTTGATTACCTTCGTTGCCAAAAATTACCTGCATGCAGTGATAATTTTAAAGAAAATTTCATTTTGTGGTGAATTTTTCTGCAAGTGGACTTCGTATTAAGTTATTTGATTACTTTTATCAGTTAAGCTTACCTGCAAGCAGTGATAATTTTAAAGAAAATTTCAGTTTGGTATAAATTTTCCTGAAAGTGGACTTCGTATTAAATCATTTGATTACTTTCATTGTATAGACTTACCTGCAAGCAGTGATAATCTTAAAGAATTATTCAATTCGCGGTGAGTTTTTCTGAAAGAGGACTTCGTATTAAATCAATTGATTACTTTCATCATATACGCTTACATGCAAGCAGTGATAATTTAAAAGAAAATTTCAATTTGTGCTGAATTTTCTTGAAAGAGTAATTCGTATGAAATCATTTGATTACTTTCATTGAAAAGTTTTACCTGCAAGCAGTGATAATTTTAAAGAAATTTGAAATTTGTAGTGAAGTTTTCTGAAAGCAGGCTTCGTATTAAAATCAATTGATTACTTTAAGTGTAAATACTTACCTGCAAGCAGTTATAATTTTAAATAAATTTGCAATTTTGGTGAATTTTTCTGAAAGCAGACTTGGTACTAAAATCAATTGATTACTTTAATTGTAAATAGTTACCTACAAGCAGTGATAATTTTAAAGAAAATTTCAATTTGTGGTAAATTTTCCTGAATGAAGACTTCGTATTGAAATCTCTTGATTACTTTCATTGTATAGACTTACCTGCAAGCAGTGATAATTTTAAAGAAAATTTCAATTTGTGGTGAATTTTTCTGAAAGGGGAAGTCGTTTTAAATCAATTGATTACTTTCATCAGATACGCTTGCATGCAAGCAGTGATAATTTAAAAGAAAATTTCAATTTGTGGTGAATTTTCGTGAAAGAGGAATTCGTATTAAATCATTTGATTACTTTCATTGTAAAGATTTACCTGCAAGCGGTGATAATTTTAAAGAAATTTGCAATTTGTGGTGAATTTTTCTGAAAGCAGGCTTCGTATTAAAATCAATTGATTACTTTAATTGTAAATACTTACCTGCAAGCAGTGATAACTTTAAAGAAAATTTCAATTTGTGGTGAAATTTCTGAAAGAGAACTTCGTATTAAATTATTCGATTACTTTCATTGTAGAGACTTACCTGCAAGCAGTGATAATATTAAAGAAAATTTCAATTTGTGGTGAATTTTTCTGAAAGTGGGCTTCGTATTAAGTCATTTGATTACTTTCATTGTATAGACTTACCTGCAAGCAGTGATAATTTTAAAGAAAATTTCAATTAGTGGTAACTTTTCCTGGAAGAGCACTTCGTATTAAAACACTTGATTACTTTCGTTATATAGACTTACCTGGCAGCAGTGATAGTCTTAAAGAAAATTTTAATTTGTGGTGAATTTTCCTGAGAGACGACTTCGTATTAAATCATTTGATTACTTTCATCAGATACGCTTACATGCAAGCAGTGAAAATTTAAAAGAAAATTTCAAATTGTGCTGAATTTTCCTGAAAATGGAATTCGTATTAAATCATTTGATTACTTTCATTGTAAAGTTATACCTGCAAACAGTGATAATTTTAAAGAAATTTGCAATTTGTGGTGAATTTTCTGAAAGAGAACTTCCTTACTTTCTTTGTAGAGACTTACCTGTAAGCAGTGATAATTTTAAAGAAAATTTCAATTTGTGGTAACTTTTCCTGGAAGAGGACTTCGTATTAAAACACATGATTACTTTCATTATATAGACTTACCTGGCAGCAGTGATAGTCTTAAAGAAAATTTTAATTTGTGGTGAATTTTCCTGAGAAACGACTTCATATTAAATCATTTGATTACTTTCATCAGATACGCTTACATGCAAGCAGTGAAAATTTAAAAGAAAATTTCAAATTTTGCTGAATTTTCCTGAAAGAGGAATTCGTATTAAGTCATTTGATTACTTTCATTGTATAGACTTACCTGCAAGCAGTGATAATTTTAAAGAAAATTTCAAATTGTGGTGAATTTTCCTGATAGAGGATTTCGTATTAAGTCATTTGATTACTTCCAATGTAGAGACTAACCTGCAAGCAGTGATAATTTTAAAGAATATTTCAATTTATGGTGAGTATTTCCGAAAGAGGACTTCGTATTAAATCAATTGATTACTTTCATTATATAGACTTACCTGCAAGCAGTGATAATTTTAAAGAAAATTTCATTTTCCGGTGAATTTTTCTGCAAGAGGACTTCGTATTAAGTTATTTGATTAATTTTATCAGTTAAGCTTACCTGCAAGCAGTGATAATTTTAAAGAATATTCAATTTGTGGTGAGTTTTTCTGGAAGGGGACTTCGTATTAAATCAATTGATTACTTTCATCATATAGACTTACTTGCAAGCAGTGATAATTTGTAAGAAAATTTCAATTTATGGTAAATTTTCCTGAAAGAGGACTTCGTATTAGATCATTTGATTACCTTCATTGTCAAAAATTACCTGCACGCAGTGATAATTTTAAAGAAAATTTCATTTTGTGGTGAATCTTTCTGCAAGAGGACTTCGTATTAAGTTATTTGATTACTTTTATCAGTTAAGCTTACCTGCAAGCAGTGATAATTTTAAAGAAAATTTCAATTTGTGGTGAATTTTCCTGAAAGTGGGCTTCGTATTAAGTCATTTGATTACTTTCATTGTATAGACTTACCTGCAAGCAGTGATAATTTTAAAGAAAATTTCAAATTGTGGTGAATTTTCCTGATAGAGGATTTCGTATTAAGTCATTTGATTACTTCCAATGTAAAGACTAACCTGCAAGCAGTGATAATTTTAAAGAATATTTCAATTTATGGTGAGTTTTTCCGAAAGAGGACTTCGTATTAAATCAATTGATTACTTTCATCATATAGACTTACTTGCAAGCAGTGATAATTTGTAAGAAAATTTCAATTTATGGTAAATTTTCCTGAAAGAGGACTTCGTATTAGATCATTTGATTACCTTCATTGCCAAAAATTACCTGCATGCAGTGATAATTTTAAAGAAAATTTCATTTTGTGGTGAATTTTTCTGCAAGTGGACTTCGTATTAAGTTATTTTATTACTTTTATCAGTTAAGCTTACCTGCAAGCAGGGATAATTTTAAAGAAAATTTCAGTTTGGTATAAATTTTCCTGAAAGTGGACTTCGTATTAAATCATTTGTTTACTTTCATTGTATAGACTTACCTGCAAGCAGTGATAATTTTAAAGAATTATTCAATTCGCGGTGAGTTTTTCTGAAAGAGGACTTCGTATTAAATCAATTGATTACTTTCATCATATACGCTTACATGCAAGCAGTGATAATTTAAAAGAAAATTTCAATTTGTGCTGAATTTTCTTGAAAGAGTAATTCGTATGAAATCATTTGATTACTTTCATTGAAAAGTTTTACCTGCAAGCAGTGATAATTTTAAAGAAATTTGAAATTTGTAGTGAAGTTTTCTGAAAGCAGGCTTCGTATTAAAATCAATTGATTACTTTAAGTGTAAATACTTACCTGCAAGCAGTTATAATTTTAAATAAATTTGCAATTTTGGTGAATTTTTCTGAAAGCCGACTTGGTACTAAAATCAATTGATTACTTTAATTGTAAATAGTTACCTACAAGCAGTGATAATTTTAAAGAAAATTTCAATTTGTGGTAAATTTTCCTGAATGAAGACTTCGTATTGAAATCACTTGATTACTTTCATTGTATAGACTTACCTGCAAGCAGTGATAATTTTAAAGAAAATTTCGATTTGTGGTGAATTTTCTTGAAAGAGGAATTCATATTAAATCATTTGATTACTTTCATTGTAAAGATTTACCTGCAAGCAGTGATAATTTTAAAGAAATTTTAAATTTTTGGTGAATTTTTCTGAAAGCAGGCTTCGTATTGAAATCAATTGATTACTTTAATTGTAAATACTTACCTGAAAGCAGTTATAATTTTAAAGAAATTTGCAATTTTGGTGAATTTGTCTGAAAGCAGACTTGGAACTAAAATCAATTGATTACTTTAATTGTAAATACTTACCTACAAGCAGTGATAATTTTAAAGAAAATTTCAATTTGTGGTGAATTTTCCTGAAAGTGGACTTGGTATTAAGTCATTTGATTACTTTCATTGTATAGACTTACCTGCAAGCAGTGATAATTTTAAAGAAAATTTCAAATTGTGGTGAATTTTCCTGATAGAGGATTTCGTATTAAGTCATTTGATGACTTCCAATGTAGAGACTAACCTGCAACAGTGATAATTTTAAAGAATATTTCAATTTGTGGTGAGTTTTTCCGAAAGAGGACTTCGCATTAAATCAAATGATTACTTTCATTATATAGACTTACTTGCAAGCAGTGATAATTTTAAAGAAAATTTCAATTTGTGCTAAATTTTTCTGAAAGAGGACTACGTATTAGATTATTTGATTACTTTCATTGTATAGACTTACCTGCAAGCACTGATAATTTTAAAGAAAATTTCATTTTGCGGTGAATTTTTCTGCAAGAGGACTTCGTATTAAGTTATTTGATTACTTTCATCAGTTACGCTTACCTGCAAGCAGTGATAATTTTAAAGAAAATTTCAATTTCTGGTGAATTTTCGTGAAAGACGACTTCGTATTAAATCATTTGATTACTTTCATCAGTTACGCTTACGTGCAAGCAGTTAAAATTTAAAAGAAAATTTCAATTTGTGCTGGATTTTCTTGAAAGAGGACTTCGTATTAAATCATTTGATTACTTTCGTTGTAAAGACTTACTTGCAAGCAGTGATAATTTTAAAGAAATTTTCAATTTGTGGTGAATTTTTCTGAAAGCAGACTTCGTATTAAAACCAATTGATTACTTTAATTGTAAATACTAACCTGCAAGCAGTGATAATATTTAAGAAAATTTCAATTTGTGGTGAATTTTTCTGAAAGAGGACTTCGTATTAAATCCTTGGATTTCTTTCATTGTAAAGACTTGCCTGCAAGCAGTGATAATTTGTAAGAAAATTTCAATTTATGGTAAATTTTCCTGATAGAGGACTTCGTATTAGATCATTTGATTACCTTCATTGCCAAAAATTACCTGCATGCAGTGATAATTTTAAAGAAAATTTCATTTTGTGGTGAATTTTCCTGAAAGAGGATTTCGTATTAAATCACTTGATTACTTCCATTGTAGAGAATAACCTGCAAGCAGTGATAATTTTAAAGAATATTCAATTTGTGGTGAGTTTTTCTGGAAGAGGACTTCGTATTAAATCAATTGATTACTTTCATCATATAGACTTACTTGCAAGCAGTGGTAATTTGTAAGAAAATTTAATTTATGGTAAATTTTCCTGATAGAGGACTTCGTATTAGATCATTTGATTACCTTCATTGCCAAAAATTACCTGCATGCAGTTATAATTTTAAAGAAAATTTCATTTTGTGGTGAATTTTTCTGCAAGAGGACTTCGTATTAATTTATTTGATTACTTTTATCAGTTAAGCTTACCTGCAAGCAGTGATAATTTTAAAGAAAATTTCAGTTTGGTATAAATTTTCCTGAAAGTGGACTTCGTATTAAATCATTTGATTACTTTCATTGTATAGACTTACCTGCAAGCAGTGATAATTTTAAAGAATTATTCAATTCGTGGTGAGTTTTTTTGAAAGAGGACTTCGTATTAAATCAATTGATTACTTTCATCATATACGCTTACATGCAAGCAGTGATAATTTAAAAGAAAATTTCAATTTGTGCTGAATTTTCTTGAAAGAGTAATTCGTATGAAATCATTTGATTACTTTCATTGAAAAGTTTTACCTGCAAGCAGTGATAATTTTAAAGAAATTCGAAATTTGTGGTGAATTTTTCTGAAAGCAGGCTTCGTATTAAAATCAACTGATTACTTTAATTGTAAATACTTACCTGCAAGCAGTTATAATTTTAAATAAATTTGCAATTTTGGTGAATTTTTCTGAAAGCAGACTTGGTACTAAAATCAATTGATTACTTTAATTGTAAATACTTACCTACAAGCAGTGATAATTTTAAAGAAAATTTCAATTTGTGGTAAATTTTCCTGAATGAAGACTTCATATTGAAATCACTTGATTACTTCCATTGTAGAGACTAACCTGCAAGCAGTGATAATTTTAAAGAAAATTTCAATTTGTGGTGAATTTTTCTGAAAGGGGAAGTCGTTTTAAATCAATTGATTACTTTCATCAGATACGCTTGCATGCAAGCAGTGATAATTTAAAAGAAAATTTCAATTTGTGGTGAATTTTCTTGAAAGAGGAATTCGTATTAAATCATTTGATTACTTTCATTGTAAAGATTTACCTGCAAGCAGTGATAATTTTAAAGAAATTGGCAATTTGTGGTGAATTTTTCTGAAAGCAGACGTCGTACTAAAATCAATTGATTACTTTAATTGTAAATACATACCTGCATGCAGTGATAATTTTAAAGAAAATTTCAATTTGGGATAAATTTTCCTGAAAGTGGACTTCGTATTAAATCATTATATTTCTTTCATTGTATAGACTTATCTGCAAGCAGTGATAATTTTAAAGAATATTTCAATTCGTGGTGAGCTTTTCTGAAAGAGGACTTCGTATTAAATCAATTGATTACTTTAAATGTAAACACATACCTGTAAGCAGTGATAATTTTAAAGGAAATTTCAATTTGTGGTAACTTTTCCTGGAAGAGGACTTCGTATTAAAACATATGATTACTTTCATTATATAGACTTACCTGGAGGCAGTGTTAGTCTTAAAGAAAATTTTAATTTGTGGTGAATTTTCCTGAGAAACGACTTCATATTAAATCTTTTGATTACTTTCAACAGATACGCTTACATGCAAGCAGTGAAAATTTAAAAGAAAATTTCAATTTCTTGAAAGAGGAATTCGTATTAAATCATTTGATTACTTTCATTGTAAAGTTTTACCTGCAAGCAGTGATAATTTTAAAGAAATTGGCAATTTGTGGTGAATTTTTCTGAAAGCAGACGTCGTACTAAAATCAATTGATTACTTTAATTGTAAATACATACCTGCATGCAGTGATAATTTAAAAGAAAATTTCAATTTGTGTTGAATTTTCTTGAAAGAGGAATTCGTATTAAATCATTTGATTACTTTCATTGTAAAGATTTACCTGCAAGCAGTGATAATTTTAAAGAAATTTGATATTTTTGGTGAATTTTTCTGAAAGCAGGCTTCGTATTGAAATCAATTGATTACTTTAATTGTAAATACTTACCTGCAAGCAGTTATAATTTTAAAGAAATTTGCAATTTTGGTGAATTTGTCTGAAAGCAGACTTGGTACTAAAATCAATTGATTACTTTAATTGTAAATACTTACCTACAAGCAGTGATAATTTTAAAGAAAATTTCAATTTGTGGTGAATTTTCCTGAAAGTGGACTTGGTATTAAGTCATTTGATTACTTTTATTGTATAGACTTACCTGCAAGCAGTGATAACTTTAAAGAAAATTTCAAATTGTGGTGAATTTTCCTGATAGAGGATTTCGTATTAAGTCATTTGATTACTTCCAATGTAGAGACTAACCTGCAAGCAGTGATAATTTTAAAGAATATTTCAATTTGTGGTGAGTTTTTCCGAAAGAGGACTTCGTATTAAATCAAATGATTAGTTTCATTATATAGACTTACTTGCAAGCAGTGATAATTTTAAAGAAAATTTCAATTTGTGCTAAATTTTGCTGAAAGAGGACTACGTATTAGATTATTTGATTACTTTCATTGTATAGACTTACCTGCAAGCACTGATAATTTTAAAGAAAATTTCATTTTGCGGTGAATTTTTCTGCAAGAGGACTTCGTATTAAGTTATTTGATTACTTTCATCAGTTACGCTTACCTGCAAGCAGTGATAATTTTAAAGAAAATTTCAATTTCTGGTGAATTTTCCTGAAAGACGACTTCGTATTAAATCATTTGATTACTTTCATCAGTTACGCTTACGTGCAAGTAGTGAAAATTTAAAAGAAAATTTCAATTTGTGCTGGATTTTCTTGAAAGAGGACTTCGTATTAAATCATTTGATTACTTTCGTTGTAAAGACTTACTTGCAAGCAGTGATAATTTGAAAGAAATTTTCAATTTGTGGTGAATTTTTCTGAAAGCAGACTTCGTATTAAAACCAATTGATTACTTTAATTGTAAATACTAACCTGCAAGCAGTGATAATATTTAAGAAAATTTCAATATGTGGTGAATTTTTCTGAAAGAGGACTTCGTATTAAATCATTGGATTTCTTTCATTGTAAAGACTTGCCTGCAAGCAGTGATAATTTGTAAGAAAATTTCAATTTATGGTAAATTTTCCTGATAGAGGACTTCGTATTAGATCATTTGATTACCTTCATTGCCAAAAATTACCTGCATGCAGTGATAATTTTAAAGAAAATTTCATTTTGTGGTGAATTTTCCTGAAAGAGGATTTCGTATTAAGTCATTTGATTACTTCCATTGTAGAGACTAACCTGCAAGCAGTGATAATTTTAAAGAATATTCAATTTGTGGTGAGTTTTTCTGGAAGAGGACTTCGTATTAAATCAATTGATTACTTTCATCATATAGACTTACTTGCAAGCAGTGATAATTTGTAAGAAAATATCAATTTATGGTAAATTTTCCTGATAGAGGACTTCGTATTAGATCATTTTATTACCTTCATTGCCAAAAATTACCTGCATGCAGTGATAATTTTAAAGAAATATTCATTTTGTGGTGAATTTTTCTGCAAGAGGACTTCGTATTAAGTTATTTGATTACTTTTATCAGTTAAGCTTACCTGCAAGCAGTGATAATTTTAAAGAAAATTTCAGCTTGGTATAAATTTTCCTGAAAGTGGACTTCGTATTAAATCATTTGATTACTTTCATTGTATAGACTTACCTGCAAGCAGTGATAATTTTAAAGAATTATTCAATTCGTGGTGAGTTTTTTTGAAAGTGGACTTCGTATTAAATCAATTGATTACTTTCATCATATACGCTTACATGCAAGCAGTGATAATTTAAAAGAAAATTTCAATTTGTGCTGAATTTTCTTGAAAGAGTAATTCGTATGAAATCATTTGATTACTTTCATTGAAAAGTTTTACCTGCAAGCAGTGATAATTTTAAAGAAATTCGAAATTTGTGGTGAATTTTTCTGAAAGCAGGCTTCGTATTAAAATCAACTGATTACTTTAATTGTAAATACTTACCTGCAAGCAGTTATAATTTTAAATAAATTTGCAATTTTGGTGAATTTTTCTGGAAGCAGACTTGGTACTAAAATCAATTGATTACTTTATTTATAAAGACTTACCTACAAGCAGTGATAATTTTAAAGAAAATTTCAATTTGTGGTAAATTTTCCTGAATGAAGACTTCATATTGAAATCACTTGATTACTTCCATTGTAGAGACTAACCTGCAAGCAGTGATAATTTTAAAGAAAATTTCAATTTGTGGTGAATTTTTCTGAAAGTGGAAGTCGTTTTAAATCAATTGATTACTTTCATCAGATACGCTAGCATGCAAGCAGTGATAATTTAAAAGAAAATTTCAATTTGTGGTGAATTTTCTTGAAAGAGGAATTCGTATTAAATCATTTGATTACTTTCATTGTAAAGATTTACCTGCAAGCAGTGATAATTTTAAAGAAATTTGCAATTTGTGGTGAATTTTTCTGAAAGCAGGCTTCGTATTAAAATCAATTGATTACTTTAATTGTAAATACTTACCTGCAAGCAGTGATAACTTTAAAGAAAATTTCAATTTGTGGTGAAATTTCTGAAAGAGAACTTCGTATTAAATTATTCGATTACTTTCATTGTAGAGACTTACCTGCAAGCAGTGATAATTTTAAAGGAAATTTCAATTTGTGGTAACTTTTCCTGGAAGAGGACTTCGTATTAAAACATATGATTACTTTCATTATATAGACTTACCTGGAGGCAGTGTTAGTCTTAAAGAAAATTTTAATTTGTGGTTAATTTTCCTGAGAAACGACTTCATATTAAATCATTTGATTACTTTCAACAGATACGCTTACATGCAAGCAGTGAAAATTTAAAAGAAAATTTCAATTTCTTGAAAGAGGAATTCGTATTAAATCATTTGATTACTTTCATTGTAAAGTTTTACCTGCAAGCAGTGATAATTTTAAAGAAATTGGCAATTTGTGGTGAATTTTTCTGAAAGCAGACGTCGTATTAAAATCAATTGATTACTTTAATTGTAAATACATACCTGCATGCAGTGATAATTTTAAAGAAAATTTCAATTTGTGGTGAATTTTCTGAAAGCAGACGTCGTATTAAAATCAACTGATTAATTTAATTGTAAATACTTACCTGCTAACAGGGATAATTTTAAAGAAAATTTCAATTTGGGATAAATTTTCCTGAAAGTGGACTTCGTATTAAATCATTATATTTCTTTCATTGTATAGACTTATCTGCAAGCAGTGATAATTTTAAAGAATATTTCAATTCGTGGTGAGTTTTTCTGAAAGAGGACTTCGTATTAAATCAATTGATTACTTTAAATGTAAATACATACCTGCAAGCAGTGATAATTTTAAAGAAAATTTCAAATTGTGGTGAGTTTTTCTGGATGAGGACTTCGTCTTAAATCAATTGATTACTTTCATTATATAGACTTACTTGTAAGCGGTGATAATTTGAAAAAAATTTCAATTTATGGTAAAATGCATGCAGTGATAATTTTAAAGAAAATTTCAATTTCTGATGAATTTTCCTGAAAGACGACTTCGTATCATCATTTGATTACTTTCATCAGTTACGCTTACGTGCAAGCAGTGAAAATTTAAAAGAAAATTTCAATTTGTGCTGGATTTTCTTGAAAGAGGACTTCGTATTAAATCATTTGATTACTTTCGTTGTAAAGACTTACTTGCAAGCAGTGATAATTTTAAAGAAATTTTCAATTTGTGGTGAATTTTTCTGAAAGCAGACTTCGTATTAAAACCAATTGATTACTTTAATTGTAAATACTAACCTGCAAGCAGTGATAATATTTAAGAAATTTTCAATTTGTGGTGAATTTTTCTGAAAGAGGACTTCGTATTAAATCATTGGATTTCTTTCATTGTAAAGACTTGCCTGCAAGCACTGATAATATTAAAGAAAATTTCAATTTGTGGTGAATTTTCCTGAAAGAGGATTTCGTATTAAGTCATTTGATTACTTCCATTGTATAGACTAACCTGCAAGCATTGATAATTTTAAAGAATATTCAATTTGTGGTGAGTTTTTCTGGAAGAGGACTTCGTATTAAATCAATTGATTACTTTCATCATATAGACTTACTTGCAAGCAGTGATAATTTGTAAAAAAATTTCAATTTATGGTAAATTTTCCTGAAAGAGGACTTCGTATTAGATCATTTGATTACCTTCATTGTCAAGAATTACCTGCATGCAGTGATAATTTTAAAGAAAATTTCATTTTGTGATAACTTTTCCTGGAAGAGGACTTCGTATTAAAACATTTTTTTATTTTCATTATATAGACTTACCTGGAAGCAGTGATAGTCTTAAAGAAAATTTTTATTTGTGGTGAATTTTCCTGAGAAACGACTTCATATTAAATCATTTGATTACTTTCATCAGATACGCTTACAAGCAAGCAGTGAAAATTTAAAAGAAAATTTCAAATTGTGCTGAATTTTCCTGAAAGAGGAATTCGTATTAAATCATTTGATTACTTTCATTGTAAAGTTTTACCTGCAAGCAGTGATAATTTTAAAGAAATTTGCAATTTGTGGTGAGTTTTTCTGAAAGCAGACTTCGTTTTAAATTCAATTGATTACTTTAATTGTAAATACTTATCTGCAATTAGTGATAATTTTAAAGAAAATTTCAATTTGTGGTGAAATTTCTGAAAGAGAACTTCCTATTAAATTATTCGAATACTTTCATTGTAGAGACTTACCTGCAAGCAGTGATAATTTTAAAGAATATTTCAATTCGTGGTGAGTTTTTCTGAAAGAGGACTTCGTATTAAATCAATTGACACAGTATGAAGCTAGCAAGTATGAAGCTAGCAAGTATGAAGCTAGCAAGCGGGTAGACGTGTTTTTAATTAGCTCCCGTGTCTTTCCACTTTCCACGTGAATCTCTCTGCAAAAATCTGTAATATATTTTTATACGTGCTCTGATTTAGTGTATGGACCTTGACTCTGGTGATTTTTTGTGCAATATTGTTTAATTATCGATATAAAAATGCCTGGGAAAGACGGTAAATTACAAGCTGAGAGCAGAGGTCGACCAAACGTCGAAAATCCCTCTTTGGGTGCATCCGTACTTCCCCGCACTACGAGAGCGCAAGAGGCTAAAAGTTCTCACAACGCTTCTCCATTCATAGTTGCTGATGATGCGCTTGCGGCTTTAGAGGTAAGATTGGTGAAGAGGCTTAACTTAATGCTAGTGGAGATGGAGGCTCGCCTTCTCACAAATATTAACAACTCCATCGAAAAGTTCAATGACCGTATTATTGCACTGGAAAATTCGGTAGGCGACATCAAAGGTAATTTCGCTCAAATTAAAATTCAAAGAGATGCTCTTGCTGAGGATATCAACTGCTTGCGACGATCGTCTGATGTTTTGATTAGAGGAGTGCCTGCTGTTGCTGGTGAAAATGCCCACAAAATATTGCTGAACATCTGCTCCGTCATAAAGCACACACTTTCCCCATATAGTTCGGCTTTTCGTTACAAACCCAATGCATCGCAATCAGGGCGTCGTCAGTCTAATTCAGCAATTATAGCTAAATTTTCTTGTCCAGCTGAAAGAAAAGCTTTTTTTTCTGCCTTTGCTGAACACCGTGGCATCAGGTTAAATGAACTGCAGGGGTTCTCCGCACAGTCCAAAATATTTATAAAAGAAAGTGTTTCTCCAACTGTAGGAGCTCTTCTACGGGAAGCTCTTCGTTTAAGATCAGAGAAGAGGTTACACTCTGCATTCACTAGGGATGGTAGTGTGTATGTCAAATTAACACAACATAGCCGTGCGCTCATAGTTTCAAATCGTGATGAAATGATGTCATTATTCTCCTCGCCGGATTTACAGTCTGGAGCCGAAACTGCAACTGACGTGGGATGCTAATGCTGAACGCGAACGATGTTTGGTTTTTAATTTGTATTTTTGTTCATTCTCATTGATTTTAGTTTTAGTCTATCGGAATATCTCTTTTAATTATTGTAATTATTAGTGAATGTTAGCGTACTCTTTTAATTCTTCTTATTGTTAGCATACTTTTAGATTGTAATGTCGTTAAATAGTCGTCCCATTTTCATGATCGTTTACCAAACTAAATTAATTTCCCATTGCCCCTACACCTGTTCATGCTCTTTAGAGGTCAGTTATTATGAACGTATTTAGTAATTCCTTGCCGCTGGACAATGTGAGAGCCTTACTGAAAATTTTTTGTTGTCAGCGCCCTGGGTTGAATGTGTGCCTGATGAATGCTCGTAGTCTCCGCAATAAGGTTGATGAGCTCAGCTTTATATATGCTAACACCGATATTCATGTCATCTGCATCAGTGAAACCTGGTTAAATGAAGACATACCATCTTCATTGGTCTCCATACCAGGGTTCCAGCTGTTTCGTAATGATAGAAAGCTGCGAATTGGCGGTGGAGTTGGCATATACGTGAAAGATCACCTGAAGGCCAGAATTATTTACTCCTCGATTAGCAGCGACACGGAATTTTTATGTGTGGAGTTGAATAATGGGATCGAGAAATGTATTTTGTCAGCTGTATATTGTCCTCCTGAATGCTTTTCTGCTGACCGAGCTTCGGAACTTGAATCTGTGCTTAGTAATTTGTCTCGTCAATATAACTATATTATTGTTGCCGGTGATTTTAATATCGACATCTTGTGTTCTAATTACAGATCCATGGAATTTAGTCACTTCATGCAGTCTCTATATCTTAATGCCGTCAACTCTCTACCAACATATTTTAATACTTCTAGGCCATCACTCCTTGATTTATTTTTTACAACTGATAAACGTCGAGTCCTTTTTTATAACCAAATCGACTCCCCTAGTTTCCTCGATCATGACATACTCTTCATCTGTTACGACTTTACTACCCAGTGTCCGGAGCGCTCAAGTTACTTCTCATATAGAGACTTTAATAATTTGGACATGGACAGCTTAATTCAAGAGTGCTCTGACCTGCCTTGGGATAGAATAATAGTTCTTAGCTCTGTCGATGATCAAGTTGCTATTTTTGAAAGCCTCTGCAGCTATCTGTTCGATGAATACGTACCTTTGCGCACCAAGAGGATTACTTCAAGTAGGTGTCCTTGGCACACTGCAGAAATCGGGACTCTTATCGCAGAGCGTGAATATTTCTATAAACAATTTAGGCGACTCAAAACACAGTACAGTCGCTCTCTATATAAAGCTGCCCGTAATAGAGTAACCACTGCTATCCGTGGGCAAAACGTCGCTATTATGGCAATAAATTCGATGCAAATCTTTCTCCAAAAACGTTGTGGAGGAATCTAAAGAAAGCCGGTGTATGTGGTAGACAAGGCAATTTGAACAATAGCAACTTTAGTTCTAACGACTTAAACGAGTTCTTTCTATCCTCTCCTGTGGCTTTGTCTAATTTACATAATAGCACTCCATTGCCTCTTCCTGTGGACCACATTCAATACCATGAGGATTGCTTCTCCTTTCACGGAATTGATTACCAGGAGCTCGTAATAGCACTATTCTCTGTCAAATCTGAATCTGTAGGCCCTGATAAAATCTCACCTAAGTTCATAAAAATATTGCTCCCTTATATAGGTCAATATATCCTGCACTTACTAAATCATTGCCTTACGTCATCTACTTTCCCTACTAACTGGATATTGGCAACGATCTTGCCTATCCCTAAAAAGTCTTCAGTAGTTACAGCATCTGATCTTCGCCCTATTAACATTTTGTGCTTCTTATCCAAAGTACTAGAAAAGATAATGTATGGGCAAATCCTAGCATATGTGGAAAGAAATAACATGTTGACACGCTGGCAGTCAGGTTTCCGTGCAAATCGCAATTGCGAAACAGCCATATTAAAGGTTACTACGGACCTGCGGAAAGGCCTTGATAAGGGTGAGGGCGGCGTTCTTGTGCTACTTGACTTTTCCAAGGCTTTTGACAGAGTCAACCACTCAAGGCTACTTTTGAAATTATTCAATAATTTTGGTTTCTCCCAATCGGCTTTTAACTTGATCAAAAGCTTCCTCACGGGAAGATGCCAACAAGTTCGTTATAACGAGTGTGATTCAGAATTCTTACCTGTACCTCTTGGCGTTCCTCAGGGGTCTGTGTTAGGACCATTGTTGTTCAGCTTATACATCAACGACTTACCTGGCGTTATCCAACAAGGCAACATCCACTTATACGCCGACGATGTCCAGTTATACAGTAGTGGACCAATTGGGTTATTCGAGGATTGCTTGCAGCGAGTCAATGAGGATCTTGCCAGAATCTATGACTGGTCTCTAGCGAATGACCTTATCCTTAATCCTGACAAGTCTCAATGTCTCATTTTGGGTAGTGGTACCTTGACTAGACCTATCCCCTCCATATTTCTCGGGGAACAAGCTTTAACATATGTCGATGAAGTCACAAATCTTGGAATAAGGCTCAATGCAGATATGAAATGTTGTGGTTATGTCAGATCAGTTCTGGGAAAGGTCTATTGTGGGCTACGCAGGCTCTGGTTGTCCGCACAAATTTTAAGTTCGACCACCAAACTGAAGCTCATCAAAGCTCTGATTTTGCCACATTTTACCTTTGGGAGCCTGATTTTCCCAAAATTAGACTATACCTGCCTACGTAGAATCAACGTTGCTTTCAATGATTGTGTGAGGTTCGCCTTCGGTCTTCGAAGATTTGACCACGTTTCTGGCTTTCAGACTAGGTTAGTCGGATATACTCTAGATACATACTTAAAGCGCAGGTCACTTCGCTTCCTCCATAAGCTCATTAATACGGGACAACCTGATTACCTTGCGAATAACATCCAACTCCTGAATTCGTCACGCCATCGTAATGTTCTAATTCCTCGTTATCGTAGGATGTTTCAAGAGGGCTCTTACTTTGTTCAAGCTGCAAGAACCTGGAATTCTTTACCGTACTCTATCCAGAGTGTGAGAGATGTGGGTGCATTCAAGAAAAAATTATTAACAATATAATGTGCTGCTATCAATTGGACTGCTACTTTTTCGGTTATTTCTTTTAGGTTTTTTGTGTTTGTAAACAATTAATATTTGTAACTTTATTTTATACAATTAGATCTACTACTTTGTTTAGTATCTAAGTTAGAATTTAATTACTTGCGCTTGTATATTTTTAACTGTATAATACATTTAATTTCAATATTATTTATTATACCGTTATGTTAGTTAAATTGTACAATCCAACTTAATTTCTACACCGAATTATACGATATACGTACTACTTAAAGGATTCATATGTAGTTAGGTAATTTGCACACTAGTCTTAACTGTAATTTAATAATAGTTTATCTATTCTGACCTCTTAATCAATTTACTGTATCCAAATTGTACTTTAAAAGACTGTAAGTCTTGTGTAACATACCAAAGTATTTTTAATAAATTGAAATTGAAATTGAATTACTTTAATTGTAAATACATACCTGCAAGCACTGATAATTTTAAAGAAAATTTCAAATTGTGGTGAGCTTTTCTGGAAGAGGACTTCGTATTAAATCAATTGATTACTTTCATTATATAGACTTACTTGTAAGCAGCGATAATTTGAATGAAAATTACAATTTATGGTAAATTTTCCTGAAAGACGACTTCGTATTAAATCATTTGATTACTTTCATTGAAAAGTTTTACCTGCATGCAGTGATAATTTTAAAGAAATTTGAAATTTGTGGTGAATTTTTCTGAAAGCATGCTTCGTATTAAAATCAATTGATTACTTTAATTATAAATACTTACCTGCAAGCAGTTATAATTTTAAAGAAATTTGCAATTTTGGTGAATTTTTCTGAAAGCAGACTTGGTACTAAAATCAATTGATTACTTTAATTGTAAATACTTACCTACAAGCAGTGATAATTTTAAAGAAAATTTCAATTTGTGGTGAATTTTCCTGAAAGTGGACTTCGTATTAAGTCATTTGATTACTTTCATTGTATAGACTTACCTGCAAGCAGTGATAATTTTAAAGAAAATTTCAAATTGTGGTGAATTTTCCTGATAGAGGATTTCGTATTAAGTCATTTGATTACTTCCAATGTAGAGACTAACCTGCAAGCAGTGATAATTTTAAAGAATATTTCAATTTGTGGTGAGTTTTTCCGAAAGAGGACTTCGTATTAAATCAATTGATTACTTTCATTATATAGATTTATTTGCAAGCAGTGATAATTTTAAAGAAAATTCCAATTTGTGTTAAATTTTTCTGAAAGAGGACTACGTATTAGATTATTTGATTACTTTTATTGTATAGACTTACCTGCAAGCAGTGATAATTTTAAAGAAAATTTCATTTTGCGGTGAATTTTTCTGCAAGAGGACTTCGTATTAAGTTATTTGATTACTTTCATCAGTTACGCTTACCTGCAAGCAGTGATAATTTTAAAGAAAATTTCAATTGGTGGTGAATTTTCCTGAAAGACGACTTCGTATTAAATCATTTGATTACTTTCATCAGTTACGCTTACATGCAAGCAGTGAAAATTTAAAAGAAAATTTCAATTTGTGCTGGATTTTCTTGAAAGAGGACTTCGTATTAAATCATTTGATTACTTTCGTTGTAAAGACTTACCTGCAAGCAGTGATAATTTTAAAGAAATTGGCAATTTGTGGTGAATTATTCTGAAAGAGGACTTCGTATTAAATTATTGGATTTCTTTCATTGTAAAGACTTGCCTGCAAGCACTGATAATATTAAAGAAAATTTAAATTTGTGGTGAATTTTCCTGAAAGAGGATTTCGTATTAAGTCATTTGATTACTTCCATTGTAGAGACTAACCTGCAAGCAGTGATAATTTTAAAGAATATTCAATTTGTGGTGAGTTTTTCTGGAAGAGGACTTCGTATTAAATCCATTGATTACTTTCATCATATAGACTTACTTGCAAGCAGTGATAATTTGCAAGAAAATTTCAATGTATGGAAAATTTTCCTGAAAGAGGACTTCGTATTAGGTCATTTGATTACCTTCATTGTCAAGAATTACCTGCATGCAGTGATAATTTTAAAGAAAATTTCATTTTGTGGTGAATTTTTCTGCAAGAGGACTTCGTATTAAGTTATTTGATTACTTTTATCAGTTGAGCTTACCTGAAAGCAGTGATAATTTTAAAGAAAATTTCAGTTTGGTATAAATTTTCCTGAAAGTGTAGTTCGTATTAAATCATTTGATTACTTTAATTGTATAGACTTACCTGCAAGCAGTGATAATTTTAAAGAATTATTCAATTCGTGGTGAATTTTTCTGAAAGAGGACTTTGTATTAAATCAATTGATTACTTTCATCAGATATGCTTACATGCAAGCAGTTATAATTTAAAAGAAAATTTCAATTTGTGCTGAATTTTCTTGAAAGAAGAATTCGTATTAAATCATTTGAATACTTTCATTGTAAAGTTTTACCTGCAAGCAGTGAAAATTATAAAGAAATGGGCAATTTGTGGTGAATTTTTCTGAAAGCAGACTTCGTATTATTATCAATTGATTACTTTAATTGTAAATACATACCTACATGCAGTGATAATTTTAAAGAAAATTTCAATTTTTGGTGAATTTTCGGAAAGCAGACGTCGTATTAAAATCAATTGATTACTTTAATTGTAAATACTTACCTGCAAGCAATGATAACTTTAAAGAAAATTTCAATTTGTGGTGAATTTTCTGAAAGAGAACTTCGTATTAAATTATTCGATTACTTTCATTATAGAGACTTACCTGCAAGCAGTGATAATTTTAAAGAATATCACAATTCGTGATGAGTTTTTCTGAAAGAGGACTTTGTATTAAATCAATTGATTACTTTCATCAGATACGCTTACATGCAAGCAGTTATAATTTAAAAGAAAATTTCAATTTGTGCTGAATTTTCTTGAAAGAAGAATTCGTATTAAATCATTTGATTACTTTCATTGTAAAGTTTTACCTGCAAGCAGTGATAATTATAAAGAAATGGGCAATTCGTGGTGAATTTTTCTGAAAGCAGTCTTCGTATTATTATCAATTGATTTCTTTAATTGTAAATACATACCTGCAAGCAGTGATAATTTTAAACAAAATTTCAATTTTTGGTGAATTTTTGGAAAGCAGACGTCGTATTAAAATCAATTGATTAATTTAATTGTAAAAACTTACCTGCAAACAGTGATAATTTTAAAGAAAATTTCAATTTCTGGTGAAATTTCTGAAAGAGAACTATTCGATTACTTTCATTGTAGAGACTTACCTGCAAGCAGTGATAATTTTAAAGAAAATTTCAATTCGTGGTGAGTTTTTCTGAAAGAGGACTTCGTATTAAATCAATTGATTACTTTAATTGTAAATACATACCTGCAAGCACTGATAATTTTAAAGAAAATTTCAAATTGTGGTGAGCTTTTCTGGAAGAGGACTTCGTATTAAATCAATTGATTACTTTAATTGTAAATACATACCTGCAAGCACTGATAATTTTAAAGAAAATTTCAAATTGTGGTGAGCTTTTCTGGAAGAGGACTTCGTATTAAATCAATTGATTACTTTCATTATATAGACTTACTTGTAAGCAGTGATAATTTGAAAGGAAATTTCAATTTATGGTAAATTTTCCCGAAAGAGGACTTCGTATTAGATCATTTAATTACCTTCATTGTCCAGAATTACCTGCATGCAGTGATAATATAAAAGAAAATTTCAATTTGTGCTGAATTTTTTTGAAAGAGGAATTCGTATTAAATCATTTGATTACTTTCATTGTAAAGTTTTACCTGCAAGCAGTGATAATTTTAAAGAAATTGGCAATTTGTGGTGAATTTTTCTGAAAGCACACTTCGTACTATTATCAATTGATTACTTTAATTGTAAATACATACCTGCAAGCAGTGATAATTTTAAAGACAATTGCAATTTGCGGTGAATTTACGGAAAGCAGACGTCGTATTAAAATCAATTGATTAATTTAATTGTAAATACTTACATGCAAGCAGTGATAATTTTAAAGAAAATTTCAATTTCTGGTGAAATTTCTGAAAGAGAACTTACTTTCATTGAAGAGACTTACCTGCAAGCAGTGATAATTTTAAAGAAAATTTCAATTTGTAATAACTTTTCCTGGAAGAGGACTTCGTATTAAAACATTTGATTACTTTCATTATATAGACTTACCTGGAAGCAGTAATAGTCTTAAAGAAAATTTTAATTTGTGGTGAATTTTCCTGAGAAACGACTTCATATTAAATCATTTGATTACTTTCATCAGATACGCTTACAAGCAAGCAGTGAAAATTTAAAAGAAAATTTCAAATTGTGCTGAATTTTCCTGAAAGAGGAATTCGTATTAAATCATTTGATTACTTTCATTGTAAAGTTTTACCTGCAAGCAGTGATAATTTTAAAGAAATTTGCAATTTGTGGTGAATTTTCTGAAAAGAACTTCATATTAAATTATTCGATTACTTTCTTTGTAGAGACTTACCTGCAAGCAGTGGTAATTTTAAAGAAAATTTCAATTTGTGGTAACTTTTCCTGGAAGAGGACTTCGTATTAAAAGACTTGATTACTTTCATTATATAGACTTACCTGGCAGCAGTGATAGTCTTAAAGAAAATTTTAATTTGTGGTGAATTTTCCTGAGAAACGACTTCATATTAAATCATTTGATTACTTTCATCAGATACGCTTACATGCAAGCAGTGAAAATTTAAAAGAAAATTTCAAATTTTGCTGAATTTTCCTGAAAGAGGAATTCGTATTAAATCATTTGATTACTTTCATTGTAAAGTTTTACCTGCAAGCAGTGATAATTTTAAAGAAATTTGCAATTTGTGGTGAATTTTCCTGAAAGACGACTTCGTATTAAATCATTTGATTACTTCCAATGTAGAGACTAACCTGCAAGCAGTGATAATTTTAAAGAATATTTCAATTTGTGGTGAGTTTTTCCGAAAGAGGACTTCGTATTAAATCAATTGATTACTTTCATTATATAGACCTACTTGCAAGCAGTGATAATAATAAAGAAAATTTCAATTTGTGGTGAATTTTCTGAAGGTGGACTTCGTATTAAATCATTTGATTACTTTCATTGTATAGACTCACCTTCAAGCAGTGATAATTTTAAAGAAAATTTTAATTTGTGGTGAATATTCCTGAAAGTGGACTTCGTATTAAGTCATTTGATTACTTTCATTGTATAGACTTACCTGCAAGCAGTGATAATTTTAAAGAAAATTTCAAATTGTGGTGAATTTTCCTGATAGAGAATTTCGTATTAAGTCATTTGATTACTTCCAATGTAGAGAATAACCTGCAAGCAGTGCTAATTTTAAAGAATATTTCAATTTGTGGTGAGTTTTTCCGAAAGAGGACTTCGTATTAAATCAATTGATTACTTTCATTATATAGACTTACTTGCAAGCAGTGATAATTTTAAAGAAAATTTTAATTTGTAGTAAATTTTTCTGAAAGAGGACTACGTATTAGATTATTTGATTACTTTCATTGTAAAAACTTACCTGCAAGCAGTGATAATTTTAAAGAAAATTGCATTTTGCGGTGAATTTTTCTGCAAGAGGACTTCGTAATAAGTTATTTGATTACTTTCATCAGTTACGCTTACCTGCAAGCAGTGATAATTTTAAAGAAAATTTCAATTTGTGGTGAATTTTCCTAATAGACGACTTCGTATTAAATCATTTGATTACTTTCATCAGATACGCTTACATGCAAGCAGTGAAAATTTAAAAGAAAATTTCAATTTGTGCTGGATTTTCTTGAAAGAAGACTTCGTATTAAATCATTTGATTACTTTCGTTGTAAAGACTTACTTGCAAGCAGTGATAATTTTAAAGAAATTTTCAATTTGTGGTGAATTTTTCTGAAAGCAGACTTCGTATTAAATCATTGGATTTCTTTCATTGTAAAGACTTGCCTTCAAGCACTGATAATATTAAAGAAAATTTCAATTTGTGGTGAATTTTCCTGAAAGAGGATTTCGTATTAAGTCATTTGATTACTTCCATTGTATAGACTAACCTGCATGCAGTGATAATTTTAAAGAAAATTTCATTTTGTGGTGAATTTTACTGCAAGAGGACTTCGTATTAAGTTATTTGATTACTTTTATCAGTTAAGCTTACCTGCAAGCAGTGATAATTTTAAAGAAAATTTCAGTTTGGTATAAATTTTCCTGAAAGTGGAGTTCGTATTAAATTAATTGATTACTTTCATTGTATAGACTTACCTGCAAGCAGTGATAATTTTAAAGAATTACTCAATTCGTGGTGAGTTTTTTTGAAAGAGGACTTCGTATTAAATCAATTGATTACTTTCATCATATACGCTTACATGCAAGCAGTGATAATTTAAAAGAAAATTTCAATTTGTGCTGAATTTTCTTGAAAGAAGAATTCGTATGAAATCATTTGATTACTTTCATTGAAAAGTTTTACCTGCAAGCAGTGATAATTTTAAAGAAATTTGAAATTTGTGGTGAATTTTTCTGAAAGCAGGCTGCGTATTAAAATCAGGTGTTATAATTTTAAAGAAATTTGCAATTATGGTGAATTTTTCTGAAAGCAGACTTGGTACTAAAATCAATTGATTACTTTAATTGTAAATACTTACCTACAAGCAGTGATAATTTTAAAGAAAATTTCAATTTGTGGTAAATTTTCCTGAATGAAGACTACGTATTGAAATCACTTGATTACTTTCATTGTATAGACTTACCTGCAAGCAGTGATAATTTTAAAGAAAATTTCAATTTTTGGTGAATTTTTCTGAAAGAGGAAGTCGTTTTAAATCAATTGATTACTTTCATCAGCTACGCTTACATGCAAGCAGTGATAATTTAAAAGAAAATTTCAATTTGTGCTGAATTTTCTTGAAAGCGGAATTCGTATGAAATCATTTGATTACTTTCATTGAAAAGTTTTACCTGCAAGCAGTGATAATTTTAAAGAAATTTGAAATTTGTGGTGATTTTTTCTGAAAGCAGGCTTCGTATTAAAATCAGTTGTTATAATTTTAAAGAAATTTGCAATTATGGTGAATTTTTCTGAAAGCAGACTTGGTACTAAAATCAATTGATTACTTTAATTGTAAATACTTACCTACAAGCAGTGATAATTTTAAAGTAAATTTCAATTTGTAGTAAATTTTCCTGAATGAAGACTACGTATTGAAATCACTTGATTACTTTCATTGTATAGACTTACCTGCAAGCAGTGATAATTTTAAAGAAAATTTCAATTTTTGGTGAATTTTTCTGAAAGAGGAAGTCGTTTTAAATCAATTGATTACTTTCATTAGATACGCTTACATGCAAGCAGTGATAATTTAAAAGAAAATTTCAATTTGTGCTGAATTTTCTTGAAAGCGGAATTCGTATGAAATCATTTGATTACTTTCATTGAAAAGTTTTACCTGCAAGCAGTGATAATTTTAAAGAAATTTGAAATTTGTGGTGAATTTTTCTGAAAGCAGGCTTCGTATTAAAATCAATTGATTACTTTAATTGTAAATACTTACCTGCAAGCAGTTATAGTTTTAAAGAAATTTGCAATTTTGGTGAATTTTTCTGAAAGCAGACTTGGTACTAAAATCAATTGATTACTTTACTTGTAAATACTTACCTGCAAGCAGTGATAACTTTAAAGAAAATTTCAATTTGTGGTGAAATTTCTGAAAGAGAACTTCGTATTAAATTATTCGATTACTTTCATTGTAGAGACTTACCTGCAAGCAGTGATAATTTTAAAAAATATCACAATTCGTGATGAGTTTTTCTGAAAGAGGACTTCGTATTAAATCAATTGATTACATTCATCAGATACGCTTACATGCAAGCAGTTATAATTTAAAAGAAAATTTCAGTTTGTGCTGAATTTCAATTTTTGGTGAATTTTCGGAAAGAGAACGTCGTATTAAAATCAACTGATTAATTTAATTGTAAAAACTTACCTGCAAACAGTGATAATTTTAAAGAAAATTTCAATTTCTGGTGAAATTTCTGAAAGAGAACTATTCGATTACTTTCATTGTAGAGACTTACCTGCAAGCAGTGATAATTTTAAAGAAAATTTCAATTTGTAATAACTTTTCCTGGAAGAGGACTTCGTATTAAAACATTTTTTTATTTTCATTATATAGACTTACCTGGAAGCAGTGATAGTCTTAAAGAAAATTTTGATTTGTGGTGAATTTTCCTGAGAAACGACTTCATATTAATTCATTTGATTACTTTCATCAGATACGCTTACAAGCAAGCAGTGAAAATTTAAAAGAAAATTTCAAATTGTGCTGAATTTTCCTGAAAGAGGAATTCGTATTAAATCATTTGATTACTTTCAATGTAAAGTTTTACCTGCAAGCAGTGATAATTTTAAAGAAATTTGCAATTTGTGGTGAGTTTTTCTGAAAGCAGACTTCGTTTTAAAATCAATTGATTACTTTAATTGTAAATACTTACCTGCAATTAGTGATAATTTTAAAGAAAATTTCTATTTGTGGTGAAATTTCTGAAAGAGAACTTCCTATTAAATTATTCGAATACTTTCATTGTAGAGACTTACCTGCAAGCAGTGATAATTTTAAAGATTATTTCAATTCGTGGTGAGTTTTTCTGAAAGAGGACTTCGTATTAAATCAATTGATTACTTTAATTGTAAATACATACCTGCAAGCACTGATAATTTTAAAGAAAATTTCAAATTGTGGTGAGCTTTTCTGGAAGAGGACTTCGTATTAAATCAATTGATTACTTTCATTATATAGACTTACTTGTAAGCAGTGATAATTTGAAAGAAAATTTCAATTTATGGTAAATTTTCCTGAAAGAGGACTTCGTATTAGATCATTTGATTACCTACATTGCCCAGAATTACCTGCATGCAGTGATAATTTAAAAGAAAATTTCAATTTGTGCTGAATTTTTTTGAAAGCAGACTTCGTACTATTATCAATTGATTACTTTAATTGTAAATACATACCTGCAAGCAGTGATAATTTTAAAGAAAATTTCACTTTGCGGTGAATTTACGGAAAGCAGACGTCGTATTAAAATCAATTGATTAATTTAATTGTAAATACTTACCGGCAAGCAGTGATAATTTTAAAGAAAATTTCAAATTGTGGTGAAATTTCTGAAAGATTATTTTCTTTCAGAGACTTACCTGCAAGTAGTGGTAATTTTAAAGAAAATTTCAATTTGTAATAACTTTTCCTGGAAGAGGACTTCGTATTAACACACTTGATTACTTTCATTATATAGACTTACCTGGCAGCAGTGCTAGTCTTAAAGAAAATGTTAATTTGTGGTGAATTTTCCTGAGAAACGACTTCATATTAAATTATTTGATTACTTTCTTCAGATACGCTTACATGCAAGCAGTGAAAATTTAAAAGAAAATTTCAAATTTTGCTGAATTTTCCTGAAAGAGGAATTCGTATTAAATCATTTGATTACTTTCATTGTAAAGTTTTACCTGCAAGCAGTGATAATTTTAAAGAAATTTGCAATTTGTGGTGAATATTCCTGAAAGACGACTTCGTGTTAAATCATTTGATTACTTCCAATGTAGAGACTAACCTGCAAGCAGTGATAATTTTAAAGAATATTTCAATTTGTGGTGAGTTTTTCCGAAAGAGGACTTCGTATTAAATCAATTGATTACTTTCATTATATAGACTTACTTGCAAGCAGTGATAATATTAAAGAAAATTTCAATTTGTGGTGAATTTTCTGAAGGTGGACTTCATATTAAATCATTTGATTACTTTCATTGTATAGACTCACCTTCAAGCAGTGAAAATTTAAAAGAAAATTTCAAATTTTGCTGAATTTTCCTGAAAGAGGAATTCGTATTAAATCATTTGATTACTTTCATTGTAAAGTTTTACCTGCACGCAGTGATAATTTTAAAGAAATTTGCAATTTGTGGTGAATTTTCCTGAAAGACGACTTCGTATTAAATCATTTGATTACTTCCAATGTAGAGACTAACCTGCAAGCAGTGATAATTTTAAAGAATATTTCAATTTGTGGTGAGTTTTTCCGAAAGAGGACTTCGTATTAAATCAATTGATTACTTTCATTATATAGACTTACTTGCAAGCAGTGATAATATTAAAGAAAATTTCAATTTGTGGTGAATTTTCTGAAGGTGGACTTCATATTAAATCATTTGATTACTTTCATTGTATAGACTCACCTTCAAGCAGTGAAAATTTAAAAGAAAATTTCAAATTTTGCTGAATTTTCCTGAAAGAGGAATTCGTATTAAATCATTTGATTACTTTCATTGTAAAGTTTTACCTGCAAGCAGTGATAATTTTAAAGAAATTTGCAATTTGTGGTGAATATTCCTGAAAGACGACTTCGTGTTAAATCATTTGATTACTTCCAATGTAGAGACTAACCTGCAAGCAGTGATAATTTTAAAGAATATTTCAATTTGTGGTGAGTTTTTCCGAAAGAGGACTTCGTATTAAATCAATTGATTACTTTCATTATATAGACTTACTTGCAAGCAGTGATAATATTAAAGAAAATTTCAATTTGTGGTGAATTTTCTGAAGGTGGACTTCATATTAAATCATTTGATTACTTTCATTGTATAGACTCACCTTCAAGCAGTGAAAATTTAAAAGAAAATTTCAAATTTTGCTGAATTTTTCTGAAAGAGGACTTCGTATTAAATCAATTGATTACTTCCATCAGATACGTTTACATGCAAGCAGTGATAATTTAAAAGAAAATTTCAATTTGTGCTGAATTTTCTTGAAAGAGGAATTCGTATTAAATCATTTGATTACTTTCATTGAAAAGTTTTACCTGCAAGCAGTGATAATTTTAAAGAAATTTGAAATTTGTGGTGAATTTTTCTGAAAGCAGGCTTCGTATTGAAATCAATTGATTACTTTAATTGTAAATACTTACCTGCAAGCACTGATAATTTTAAAGAAAATTTCAAATTGTGGTGAGCTTTTCTGGAAGAGGAATTCTTATTAAATCATTTGATTAATTTAATTGTAAAAACTTACCTGCAAACAGTGATAATTTTAAAGAAAATTTCAATTTCTGGTGAAATTTCTGAAAGAGAACTTCGTATTAAATTATTCGATTACTTTCATTGTAGAGACTTACCTGCAAGTAGTGATAATTTTAAAGAAAATTTCAATTTGTGATAACTTTTCCTGGAAGAGGACTTCGTATTAAAACATTTTTTTTCTTTCATTATATAGACTTACCTGGAAGCAGTGATAGTCTTAAAGAAAATTTTAATTTGTGGTGAATTTTCCTGAGAAACGACTTCATATTAAATCATTTGATTACTTTCATCAGATACGCTTACAAGCAAGCAGTGAAAATTTAAAAGAAAATTTCAAATTGTGCTGAATTTTCTTGAAATAGGAATGCGTATTAAATCATTTGATTACTTTCATTGTAAAGCTTTACCTGCAAGCAGTGATAATTTTCAAGAAATTTGCAATTTGTGGTGAATTTTTCTGAAAGCAGGCTTCGTATTAAAATCTATTGATTACTTTAATTGTAAATACTTACCAGCAAGCAGTGATAACTTTAAAGAAAATTTCAATTTGTGGTGAAATTTCTGAAAGAGAACTTCGTATTAAATTATTCGATTACTTTCATTGTAGAGACTTACCTGCAAGCAGTGATAATTTTAAAGAAAATTTCAATTTCTGATAACTTTTCCTGGAAGAGGACTTCGTATTAAAACATTTTTTTACTTTCATTATATAGACTTACCTGGAAGCAGTGATAGTCTTAAAGAAAATTTTAATTTGTGGTGAATTTTCCTGAGAAACGACTTCATATTAAATCATTTGATTACTTTCATCAGATACGCTTACAAGCAAGCAGTGAAAATTTAAAAGAAAATTTCAAATTGTGCTGAATTTTCTTGAAATAGGAATGCGTATTAAATCATTTGATTACTTTCATTGAAAAGTTTTACCTGCAAGCAGTGATAATTTTAAAGAAATTTGAAATTTGTGGTGAATTTTTCTGAAAGCAGGCTTCGTATTGAAATCAATTGATTACTTTAATTGTAAATACTTACCTGCAAGCACTGATAATTTTAAAGAAAATTTCAAATTGTGGTGAGCTTTTCTGGAAGAGGAATTCTTATTAAATCATTTGATTAATTTAATTGTAAAAACTTACCTGCAAACAGTGATAATTTTAAAGAAAATTTCAATTTCTGGTGAAATTTCTGAAAGAGAACTTCGTAAGTCCTCTTTCAGAAAAATTTACCACAAATTGAAATTTTCTTTAAAATTATCACAGCTTGCAAGTAAGTCTATATAATGAAAGTAATCAATTGATTTAATACGAAGTTCTCTTTCGGAAAAACTCACCACAAATTGAAATATTCTTTAAAATTATCACTGCTTGCAGGTTAGTCTCTACATTGGAAGTAATCAAATGACTTAATACGAAATCCTCTATCAGGAAAATTCACCACAATTTGAAATTTTCTTTAAAATTATCACTGCTTGCAGGTAAGTCTATACAATGAAAGTAATCAAATGACTTAATACGAAGTCCACTTTCAGGAAAATTCACCACAAATTGAAATTTTCTTTAAAATTATCACTGCTTGTAGGTAAGTATTTACAATTAAAGTAATCAATTGATTTTAGTACCAAGTCTGCTTTCAGACAAATTCACCAAAATTGCAAATTTCTTTAAAATTATAACTGCTTGCAGGTAAGTATTTACAATTAAAGTAATCAATTGATTTCAATACTAAGCCTGCTTTCAGAAAAATTCACCACAAATTTCAAATTTCTTTAAAATTATCACTGCTTGCAGGTAAAACTTTTCAATGAAAGTAATCAAATGATTTAATACGAATTCCTTTTTCAAGAAAATTCAGCACAAATTGAAATTTTCTTTTAAATTATCACTGCTTGCATGTAAGCGTATATGATGAAAGTAATCAATTGATTTAATACGAAGTCCTCTTTCAGAAAAACTCATCACGAATTGAATAATTCTTTAAAATTATCACTGCTTGCAGGTTAGTCTATACAATGAAAGTAATCAAATAATCTAATACGTAGTCCTCTTTCAGAAAAATTTACCACAAATTGAAATTTTCTTTAAAATTATCACTGTTTGCAAGTAAGTCTATATAATGAAAGTAATCAATTGATTTAATACGAAGTCCCCTTTCGGAAAAACTCACCACAAATTGAAATATTCTTTAAAATTATCACTGCTTGCAGGTTAGTCTCTACATTGGAAGTAATCAAATGACTTAATTCGAAATCCTCTATCAGGAAAATTCACCACAATTTGAAATTTTCTTTAAAATTATCATTGCTTGCAGGTAACTATTTACAATTACAGTAATCAATTTATTTTAAAAACGAAGTCTGCTTTCAAAAAAACTCATCACAAATTGCAAATTTCTTTTAAATTATCACTGCTTGCAGGTAAAACTTTACAATGAAAGTAATCAAATGATAATTTTCTTTTAAATTTTCACTGCTTGCATGTAAGCGTATCTGATGAAAGTAATCAAACGATTTAATATGAAGTCGTTTCTCAGGAATATTCACCACAAATTAAAATTTTCTTTAAGACTAGCACTGCTGCCAGGTAAGTCTATATAATGAAAGTAATCAAGTGTTTTAATACGAAGTCCTCTTCCAGGAAAAGTTACCACAAATTGAAATTTTCTTTAAAATTATCACTGTTGGCAAGTAAGTCTATATAATGAAGGTAATCAATTGATTTAATACGAAGTCCCCTTTCGGAAAAACTCACCACAAATTGAAATATTCTTTAAAATTATCACTGCTTGCAGGTTAGTCTCTACATTGGAAGTAATCAAATGATTTAATACGAAGTCGTCTTTCAGGAAAATTCACCAGAAATTGCAAATTTCTTTAAAATTATCATTGCTTGCAGGTAAAACTTTACAATGAAAGTAATCAAATGATTTAATACGAATTCCTCTTTCAGGAAAATTCAGTAAAATTTGAAATTTTCTTTTAAATTTTCACTGCTTGCATGTAAGCGTATCTGATGAAAGTAATCAAACGATTTAATATGAAGTCGTTTCTCAGGAAAATTCACCACAAATTAAAATTTTCTTTAAGACTATCACTGCTGCCAGGTAAGTCTATATAATGAAAGTAATCAAGTGTTTTAATACGAAGTCCTCTTCCAGGAAAAGTTAACACAAATTGAAATTTTCTTTAAAATTATCACTGCTTGCAGGTAAGTCTCTACAAAGAAAGTAATCGAATAATTTAATACGAAGTTCTCTTTCAGAAAATTCACCACAAATTGCAAATTTCTTTAAAATTATCACTGCTTGCAGGTCAAACTTTACAATGAAAGTAATCAAATCATTTAATACGAATTCCACTTTCAGGAAAATTCAGCACAATTTGAAATTTTCTTTTAAATTTTCACTGCTTGCACGTAAGCGTATCTGATGAAAGTAATCAAATGATTTAATATGAAGTCGTTTCTCAGGAAAATTCACCACAAATTAAAATTTTCTTTAAGACTATCACTGCTGCCAGGTAAGTCTATATAATGAAAGTAATCAAGTGTTTTAATACGAAGTCCTCTTCCAGGAAAAGTTACCACAAATTGAAATTTTCTTTAAAATTATCACTGCTTGCAGGTAAGTCTCTACAAAGAAAGTAATCGAATAATTTAATACGAAGTTCTCTTTCAGAAAATTCACCACAAATTGCAAATTTCTTTAAAATTATCACTGCTTGCAGGTCAAACTTTACAATGAAAGTAATCAAATGATTTAATACGAATTCCACTTTCAGGAAAATTCAGCACAATTTGAAATTTTCTTTTAAATTTTCACTGCTTGCACGTAAGCGTATCTGATGAAAGTAATCAAATGATTTAATATGAAGTCGTTTCTCAGGAAAATTCACCACAAATTAAAATTTTCTTTAAGACTATCACTGCTGCCAGGTAAGTCTATATAATGAAAGTAATCAAGCGTTTTAATACGAAGTGCTCTTCCAGGAAAAGTTACCACAAATTGAAATTTTCTTTAAAATTATCACTGCTTGCAGGTAAGCCTCTACAATGAAGGTATTCGAATAATTTAATACGAAGTTCTCTTTCAGAAATTTCACCACAAATTGAAATTTTCTTTAAAATTATCACTGCTTGCAGGTAAGTATTTACAATTAAAGTAATCAATTGATTTTAAAACGAAGTCTGCTTTCAGAAAAACTCACCACAAATTGCAAATTTCTTTAAAATTATCACTGCTTGCAGGTAAAACTTTACAATGAAAGTAATCAAATGATTTAATACGAATTCCTCTTTCAGGAAAATTCAGCACAATTTGAAATTTTCTTTTAAATTTTCACTGCTTGCTTGTAAGCGTATCTGATGAAAGTAATCAAATGATTTAATATGAAGTCGTTTCTCAGGAAAATTCACCACAAATTAAAATTTTCTTTAAGACTATTACTGCTTCCAGGTAAGTCTATATAATGAAAGTAATCAAATGTTTTAATACGAAGTCCTCTTCCAGGAAAAGTTATCACAAATTGAAATTTTCTTTAAAATTATCACTGGTTACAAGTAAGTTTCTACAATGAAAGTAATCGAATAATTTAATACGAAGTTCTCTTTCAGAAATTTCACCAGAAATTGAAATTCACCGCGAACTGAAATTTTCTTTAAAATTATCACTGCTTGCAGGTATGTATTTACAAACAAAGTAATCAATTGATAATAGTACGAAGTCTGCTTTCAGAAAAATTCACCACAAATTGCCAATTTCTTTAAAATTATCACTGCTTGCAGGTAAAACTTTACAATGAAAGTAATCAAATGATTTAATACGAATACCTCTTCCAGAAAAGCTCACCACAATTTGAAATTTTCTTTAAAATTATCAGTGCTTGCAGGTATGTATTTACAATTAAAGTAATCAATTGATTTAATACGAAGTCCTCTTTCAGAAAAACTCACCACGAATTGAAATATTCTATAAAATTATCACTGCTTGCAGGTAAGTCTATACAATGAAAGTAATCAAATGATTTAATACGAAGTCCACTTTCAGGAAAATTTATACCAAACTGAAATATTCTTTAAAATTATCACTGCTTGCAGGTAAGCTTAACTGATAAAAGTAATCAAATAACTTAATACGAATTCCTCTTTCAAAAAAATTCAGCACAAATTGAAAATTTCTTTAAAATTATCCCTGCTTGCAAGTAAGTCTTTACAACGAAAATAATCAAATGATTTAATACGAAGTCGTCTTTCAGGAAAATTCACCACAAATTGAAATTTTCTTTAAAATTATCACTGCTTGCAGGTACGCGTAACTGATGAAAGTAATCAAATAACTTAATACGAAGTCCACTTTCAGGAAAATCAACCACAAATTGAAATTTTCTTTAAAATTATCACTGCTTGAAGGTGAGTCTATACAATGAAAGTAATTAAATGATTTATTACGAAGTCCACCTTCAGAAAATTCACCACAAATTGAAATTTTCTTTAAAATTATCACTGCTTGCAAGTAAGTCTATATAATGGAAGTAATCAATTGATTTAATACGAAGTCCTCTTTCGGAAAAACTCACCACAAATTGAAATATTCTTTAAAATTATAACTGCTTCCAGGTTAGTCTCTACATTGGAAGTAATCAAATGATTTAATACGAAGTCGTCTTTCAGGAAAATTCACCACAAATTGCAAATTTCTTTAAAATTATCACTGCTTGCAGGTAAAACTTTACAATGAAAGTAATCAAATGATTTAATACGAATTCCTCTTTCAGGAAAATTCAGCAAAATTTGAAATTTTCTTTTAAATTTTCACTGCTTGCATGTAAGCGTATCTGATGAAAGTAATCAAATGATTTAATATGAAGTCGTTTCTCAGGAAAATTCACCACAAATTGAAATTTTCTTTAATATTATCACTGCTTGCAAGTAAGTCTATATAATGGAAGTAATCAATTGATTTAATACGAAGTCCTCTTTCGGAAAAACTCACCACAAATTGAAATATTCTTTAAAATTATCACTGCTTCCAGGTTAGTCTCTACATTGGAAGTAATCAAATGATTTAATATGAAGTAGTTTCTCAGGAAAATTCACCACAAATTAAAATTTTCTTTAAGACTATCACTGCTGCCAGGTAAGTCTATATAATGAAAGTGATCAAGTGTTTTAATACGAAGTCCTCTTCCAGGAAAAGTTACCACAAATTGAAATTTTCTTTAAAATTATCACTGCTTGCAGGTAAGTCTCTACAAAGAAAGTAGTTCTCTTTAAAAAAATTCACCACAAATTGTAAATTTCTTTAAAATTATCAGTGCTTGCAGGTAAAACTTTACAATGAAAGTAATCAAATGAATTAATACGAATTCCACTTTCAGGAAAATTCAGCACAATTTGAAATTTTCTTTTAAATTTTCACTGCTTGCATGTAAGCGTATCTGATGAAAGTAATCAAATGATTTAATATGAAGTCGTTTCTCAGGAAAATTCACCACAACTTAAAATTTTCTTTAAGACTATCACTGCTGCCAGGTAAGTCTATATAATGAAAGTAATCAAGCGTTTTAATACGAAGTGCTCTTCCAGGAAAAGTTACCACAAATTGAAATTTTCTTTAAAATTATCACTGCTTGCAGGTAAGTCTCTACAATGAAGGTATTCGAATAATTTAATACGAAGTTCTCTTTCAGAAATTTCACCACAAATTGAAATTTTCTTTAAAATTATCACTGCTTGCAGGTAACTATTTACAATTAAAGTAATCAATTTATTTTAAAAACGAAGTCTGCTTTCAAACAAACTCATCACAAATTGCAAATTTCTTTTAAATTATCACTGCTTGCAGGTAAAACTTTACAATGAAAGTAATCAAATGATTTAATACGAATTCCTCTTTCAGGAAAATTCAGCAAAATTTGAAATTTTCTTTTAAATTTTCACTGCTTGCATTTAAGCGTATCTGATGAAAGTAATCAAATGATTTAATATGAAGTCGTTTCTCAGTAAAATTCACCACAAATTAAAATTTTCTTTAAGACTATTACTGCTTCCAGGTAAGTCTATATAATGAAAGTAATCAAATGTTTTAATACGAAGTCCTCTTCCAGGAAAAGTTATCACAAATTGAAATTTTCTTTAAAATTATCACTGGTTGCAGGTAAGTTTCTACAATGAAAGTAATCGAATAATTTAATACGAAGTTCTCTTTCAGAAATTTCACCAGAAATTGAAATTTTCTTTAAAATTATCACTGCTTGCAGGTAAGTATTTACAATTAAATTAATCAATTGCTTTTAATACGACGTCTGCTTTCCGTAAATTCACCGCGAATTGAAATTTTCTTTAAAATTATCACTGCTTGCAGGTATGTATTTACAAACAAAGTAATCAATTGATAATAGTACGAAGTCTGCTTTCAGAAAAATTCACCACAAATTGCCAATTTCTTTAAAATTATCACTGCTTGCAGGTAAAACTTTACAATGAAAGTAATCAAATGATTTAATACGAATACCTCTTCCAGAAAAGCTCACCACAATTTGAAATTTTCTTTAAAATTATCAGTGCTTGCAGGTATGTATTTACAATTAAAGTAATCAATTGATTTAATACGAAGTCCTCTTTCAGAAAAACTCACCACGAATTAAAATATTCTTTAAAATTATCACTGCTTGCAGGTAAGTCTATACAATGAAAGTAATCAAATGATTTAATACGAAGTCCACTTTCAGGAAAATTTATACCAAACTGAAATATTCTTTAAAATTATCACTGCTTGCAGGTAAGCTTAACTGATAAAAGTAATCAAATAACTTAATACGAATTCCTCTTTCAAAAAAATTCAGCACAAATTGAAAATTTCTTTAAAATTATCCCTGCTTGCAAGTAATTCTTTACAACGAAAATAATCAAATGATTTAATACGAAGTCGTCTTTCAGGAAAATTCACCACAAATTGAAATTTTCTTTAAAATTATCACTGCTTGCAGGTAAGCGTAACTGATGAAAGTAATCAAATAACTTAATACGAAGTCCACTTTCAGGAAAATTAACCACAAATTGAAATTTTCTTTAAAATTATCACTGCTTGAAGGTGAGTCTATACAATGAAAGTAATTAAATGATTTATTACGAAGTCCACCTTCAGAAAATTCACCACAAATTGAAATTTTCTTTAATATTATCACTGCTTGCAAGTAAGTCTATATAATGGAAGTAATCAATTGATTTAATACGAAGTCCTCTTTCGGAAAAACTCACCACAAATTGAAATATTCTTTAAAATTATAACTGCTTCCAGGTTAGTCTCTACATTGGAAGTAATCAAATGATTTAATACGAAGTCGTCTTTCAGGAAAATTCACCACAAATTGCAAATTTCTTTAAAATTATCACTGCTTGCAGGTAAAACTTTACAATGAAAGTAATCAAATGATTTAATACGAATTCCTCTTTCAGGAAAATTCAGCAAAATTTGAAATTTTCTTTTAAATTTTCACTGCTTGCATGTAAGCGTATCTGATGAAAGTAATCAAATGATTTAATATGAAGTCCTTTCTCAGGAAAATTCACCACAAATTGAAATTTTCTTTAATATTATCACTGCTTGCAAGTAAGTCTATATAATGGAAGTAATCAATTGATTTAATACGAAGTCCTCTTTCGGAAAAACTCACCACAAATTGAAATATTCTTTAAAATTATCACTGCTTCCAGGTTAGTCTCTACATTGGAAGTAATCAAATGATTTAATATGAAGTAGTTTCTCAGGAAAATTCACCACAAATTAAAATTTTCTTTAAGACTATCACTGCTGCCAGGTAAGTCTATATAATGAAAGTGATCAAGTGTTTTAATACGAAGTCCTCTTCCAGGAAAAGTTACCACAAATTGAAATTTTCCATAAAATTATCACTGCTTGCAGGTAAGTCTCTACAAAGAAAGTAGTAAATTTCTTTAAAATTATCAGTGCTTGCAGGTAAAACTTTACAATGAAAGTAATCAAATGAATTAATACGAATTCCACTTTCAGGAAAATTCAGCACAATTTGAAATTTTCTTTTAAATTTTCACTGCTTGCATGTAAGCGTATCTGATGAAAGTAATTAAATGATTTAATATGAAGTCGTTTCTAAGGAAAATTTACCACAAATTAAAATTTTCTTTATGACTATCACTTTTGCCAGGTAAGTCTATATAATGAAAGTAATCAAGCGTTTTAATACGAAGTGCTCTTCCAGGAAAAGTTACCACAAATTGAAATTTTCTTTAAAATTATCACTGCTTGCAGCTAAGTTTCTACAATGAAAGTAATCGAATAATTTAATACGAAGTTCTCTTTCAGAAATTTCACCAGAAATTGAAATTTTCTTTAAAATTATCACTGCTTGCAGGTAAGTATTTACAATTAAATTAATCAATTGATTTTAATACGACGTCTGCTTTCCGTAAATTCACCGCGAATTGAAATTTTCTTTAAAATTATCACTGCTTGCAGGTATGTATTTACAAACAAAGTAATCAATTGATAATAGTAGGAAGTCTGCTTTCAGAAAAATTCACCACAAATTGCCAATTTCTTTAAAATTATCACTGCTTGCAGGTAAAACTTTACAATGAAAGTAATCAAATGATTTAATACGAATACCTCTTCCAGAAAAGCTCACCACAATTTGAAATTTTCTTTAAAATTATCAGTGCTTGCAGGTATGTATTTACAATTAAAGTAATCAATTGATTTAATACGAAGTCCTCTTTCAGAAAAACTCACCACGAATTAAAATATTCTTTAAAATTATCACTGCTTGCAGGTAAGTCTATACAATGAAAGTAATCAAATGATTTAATACGAAGTCCACTTTCAGGAAAATTTATACCAAACTGAAATATTCTTTAAAATTATCACTGCTTGCAGGTAAGCTTAGCTGATAAAAGTAATCAAATAACTTAATACGAATTCCTCTTTCAAAAAAATTCAGCACAAATTGAAAATTTCTTTAAAATTATCCCTGCTTGCAAGTAAGTCTTTACAACGAAAATAATCAAATGATTTAATACGAAGTCGTCTTTCAGGAAAATTCACCACAAATTGAAATTTTCATTAAAATTATCACTGCTTGCAGGTAAGCGTAACTGATGAAAGTAATCAAATAACTTAATACGAAGTCCACTTTCAGGAAAATTAACCACAAATTGAAATTTTCTTTAAAATTATCACTGCTTGAAGGTGAGTCTACACAATGAAAGTAATTAAATGATTTATTACGAAGTCCACCTTCAGAAAATTCACCACAAATTGAAATTTTCTTTAATATTATCACTGCTTGCAAGTAAGTCTATATAATGGAAGTAATCAATTGATTTAATACGAAGTCCTCTTTCGGAAAAATTCACCACAAATTGAAATATTCTTTAAAATTATAACTGCTTCCAGGTTAGTCTCTACATTGGAAGTAATCAAATGATTTAATACGAAGTCGTCTTTCAGGAAAATTCACCACAAATTGCAAATTTCTTTAAAATTATCACTGCTTGCAGGTAAAACTTTACAATGAAAGTAATCAACTGATTTAATACGAATTCCTCTTTCAGGAAAATTCAGCAAAATTTGAAATTTTCTTTTAAATTTTCACTGCTTGCATGTAAGCGTATCTGATGAAAGTAATCAAATGATTTAATATGAAGTCGTTTCTCAGGAAAATTCACCACAAATTGAAATTTTCTTTAATATTATCACTGCTTGCAAGTAAGTCTATATAATGGAAGTAATCAATTGATTTAATACGAAGTCCTCTTTCGGAAAATCTCACCACAAATTGAAATATTCTTTAAAATTATCACTGCTTCCAGGTTAGTCTCTACATTGGAAGTAATCAAATGATTTAATATGAAGTAGTTTCTCAGGAAAATTCACCACAAATTAAAATTTTCTTTAAGACTATCACTGCTGCCAGGTAAGTCTATATAATGAAAGTGATCAAGTGTTTTAATACGAAGTCCTCTTCCAGGAAAAGTTACCACAAATTGAAATTTTCTTTAAAATTATCACTGCTTGCAGGTAAGTCTCTACAAAGAAAGTAGTTCTCTTTAAAAAAATTCACCACAAATTGTAAATTTCTTTAAAATTATCAGTGCTTGCAGGTAAAACTTTACAATGAAAGTAATCAAATGAATTAATACGAATTCCACTTTCAGGAAAATTCAGCACAATTTGAAATTTTCTTTTAAATTTTCACTGCTTGCATGTAAGCGTATCTGATGAAAGTAATCAAATGATTTAATATGAAGTCGTTTCTCAGGAAAATTCACCACAACTTAAAATTTTCTTTAAGACTATCACTGCTGCCAGGTAAGTCTATATAATGAAAGTAATCAAGCGTTTTAATACGAAGTGCTCTTCCAGGAAAAGTTACCACAAATTGAAATTTTCTTTAAAATTATCACTGCTTGCAGGTAAGTCTCTACAATGAAAGTATTCGAATAATTTAATACGAAGTTCTCTTTCAGAAATTTCACCACAAATTGAAATTTTCTTTAAAATTATCACTGCTTGCAGGTAACTATTTACAATTAAAGTAATCAATTTATTTTAAAAACGAAGTCTGCTTTCAAAAAAACTCATCACAAATTGCAAATTTCTTTTAAATTATCACTGCTTGCAGGTAAAACTTTACAATGAAAGTAATCAAATGATTTAATACGAATTCCTCTTTCAGGAAAATTCAGCAAAATTTGAAATTTTCTTTTAAATTTTCACTGCTTGCATGTAAGCGTATCTGATGAAAGTAATCAAATGATTTAATATGAAGTCGTTTCTCAGTAAAATTCACCACAAATTAAAATTTTCTTTAAGACTATTACTGCTTCCAGGTAAGTCTATATAATGAAAGTATTCAAATGTTTTAATACGAAGTCCTCTTCCAGGAAAAGTTATCACAAATTGAAATTTTCTTTAAAATTATCACTGGTTGCAGGTAAGTTTCTACAATGAAAGTAATCGAATAATTTAATACGAAGTTCTCTTTCAGAAATTTCACCAGAAATTGAAATTTTCTTTAAAATTATCACTGCTTGCAGGTAAGTATTTACAATTAAATTAATCAATTGATTTTAATACGACGTCTGCTTTCCGTAAATTCACCGCGAATTGAAATTTTCTTTAAAATTATCACTGCTTGCAGGTATGTATTTACAAACAAAGTAATCAATTGATAATAGTACGAAGTCTGCTTTCAGAAAAATTCACCACAAATTGCCAATTTCTTTAAAATTATCACTGCTTGCAGGTAAAACTTTACAATGAAAGTAATCAAATGATTTAATACGAATACCTCTTCCAGAAAAGCTCACCACAATTTGAAATTTTCTTTAAAATTATCAGTGCTTGCAGGTATGTATTTACAATTAAAGTAATCAATTGATTTAATACGAAGTCCTCTTTCAGAAAAACTCACCACGAATTAAAATATTCTTTAAAATTATCACTGCTTGCAGGTAAGTCTATACAATGAAAGTAATCAAATGATTTAATACGAAGTCCACTTTCAGGAAAATTTATACCAAACTGAAATATTCTTTAAAATTATCACTGCTTGCAGGTAAGCTTAACTGATAAAAGTAATCAAATAACTTAATACGAATTCCTCTTTCAAAAAAATTCAGCACAAATTGAAAATTTCTTTAAAATTATCCCTGCTTGCAAGTAAGTCTTTACAACGAAAATAATCAAATGATTTAATACGAAGTCGTCTTTCAGGAAAATTCACCACAAATTGAAATTTTCTTTAAAATTATCACTGCTTGCAGGTAAGCGTAACTGATGAAAGTAATCAAATAACTTAATACGAAGTCCACTTTCAGGAAAATCAACCACAAATTGAAATTTTCTTTAAAATTATCACTGCTTGAAGGTGAGTCTATACAATGAAAGTAATTAAATGATTTATTACGAAGTCCACCTTCAGAAAATTCACCACAAATTGAAATTTTCTTTAATATTATCACTGCTTGCAAGTAAGTCTATATAATGGAAGTAATCAATTGATTTAATACGAAGTCCTCTTTCGGAAAAACTCACCACAAATTGAAATATTCTTTAAAATTATAACTGCTTCCAGGTTAGTCTCTACATTGGAAGTAATCAAATGATTTAATACGAAGTCGTCTTTCAGGAAAATTCACCACAAATTGCAAATTTCTTTAAAATTATCACTGCTTGCAGGTAAAACTTTACAATGAAAGTAATCAAATGATTTAATACGAATTCCTCTTTCAGGAAAATTCAGCAAAATTTGAAATTTTCTTTTAAATTTTCACTGCTTGCATGTAAGCGTATCTGATGAAAGTAATCAAATGATTTAATATGAAGTCGTTTCTCAGGAAAATTCACCACAAATTGAAATTTTCTTTAATATTATCACTGCTTGCAAGTAAGTCTATATAATGGAAGTAATCAATTGATTTAATACGAAGTCCTCTTTCGGAAAAACTCACCACAAATTGAAATATTCTTTAAAATTATCACTGCTTCCAGGTTAGTCTCTACATTGGAAGTAATCAAATGATTTAATATGAAGTAGTTTCTCAGGAAAATTCACCACAAATTAAAATTTTCTTTAAGACTATCACTGCTGCCAGGTAAGTCTATATAATGAAAGTGATCAAGTGTTTTAATACGAAGTCCTCTTCCAGGAAAAGTTACCACAAATTGAAATTTTCTTTAAAATTATCACTGCTTGCAGGTAAGTCTCTACAAAGAAAGTAGTTCTCTTTAAAAAAATTCACCACAAATTGTAAATTTCTTTAAAATTATCAGTGCTTGCAGGTAAAACTTAACAATGAAAGTAATCAAATGAATTAATACGAATTCCACTTTCAGGAAAATTCAGCACAATTTGAAATTTTCTTTTAAATTTTCACTGCTTGCATGTAAGCGTATCTGATGAAAGTAATCAAATAATTTAATATGAAGTCGTTTCTCAGGAAAATTTACCACAAATTAAAATTTTCTTTAAGACTATCACTGCTGCCAGGTAAGTCTATATAATGAAAGTAATCAAGCGTTTTAATACGAAGTGCTCTTCCAGGAAAAGTTACCACAAATTGAAATTTTCTTTAAAATTATCACTGCTTGCAGGTAAGTCTCTACAATGAAGGTATTCGAATAATTTAATACGAAGTTCTCTTTCAGAAATTTCACCACAAATTGAAATTTTCTTTAAAATTATCATTGCTTGCAGGTAACTATTTACAATTAAAGTAATCAATTTATTTTAAAAACGAAGTCTGCTTTCAAAAAAACTCATCACAAATTGCAAATTTCTTTTAAATTATCACTGCTTGCAGGTAAAACTTTACAATGAAAGTAATCAAATGATTTAATACGAATTCCTCTTTCAGGAAAATTCAGCAAAATTTGAAATTTTCTTTTAAATTTTCACTGCTTGCATGTAAGCGTATCTGATGAAAGTAATCAAATGATTTAATATGAAGTCGTTTCTCAGTAAAATTCACCACAAATTAAAATTTTCTTTAAGACTATTACTGCTTCCAGGTAAGTCTATATAATGAAAGTAATCAAATGTTTTAATACGAAGTCCTCTTCCAGGAAAAGTTATCACAAATTGAAATTTTCTTTAAAATTATCACTGGTTGCAGGTAAGTCTCTACAATGAAAGTTATCGAATAATTTAATACGAAGTTCTCTGTCAGAAATTTCACCAGAAATTGAAATTTTCTTTAAAATTATCACTGCTTGCAGGTAAGTATTTACAATTAAATTAATCAATTGATTTTAATACGACGTCTGCTTTCCGTAAATTCACCGCGAATTGAAATTTTCTTTAAAATTATCACTGCTTGCAGGTATGTATTTACAAACAAAGTAATCAATTGATAATAGTACGAAGTCTGCTTTCAGAAAAATTCACCACAAATTGCCAATTTCTTTAAAATTATCACTGCTTGCAGGTAAAACTTTACAATGAAAGTAATCAAATGATTTAATAAGAATTCCTCTTCCAGAAAAGTTCACCACAATTTGAAATTTTCTTTAAAATTATCAGTGCTTGCAGGTATGTATTTACAATTAAAGTAATCAATTGATTTAATACGAAGTCCTCTTTCAGAAAAACTCACCACGAATTGAAATATTCTTTAAAATTATCACTGCTTGCAGGTAAGTCTCTACAATGAAAGTATTCGAATAATTTAATAGGAAGTTCTCTTTCAGAAATTTCACCACAAATTGAAATTTTCTTTAAAATTATCACTAATTGCAGGTAAGTATGTACAATTAAAGTAATCAATTGATTTTAAAACGAAGTCTGCTTTCAGAAAAACTCACCACAAATTGCAAATTTCTTTAAAATTATCACTGCTTGCAGGTAAAACTTTACAATGAAAGTAATCAAATGATTTAATACGAATTCCTCTTTCAGGAAAATTCAGCACAATTTGAAATTTTCTTTTAAATTTTCACTGCTTGCTTGTAAGCGTATCTGATGAACGTAATCAAATGATTTAATATGAAGTCGTTTCTCAGGAAAATTCACCAAAAATTAAAATTTTCTTTAAGACTATTACTGCTTCCAGGTAAGTCTATATAATGAAAGTAATCAAATGTTTTAATACGAAGTCCTCTTCCAGGAAAAGTTATCACAAATTGAAATTTTCTTTAAAATTATCACTGCTTGCAGGTAAGTCTCTACAATGAAAGTAATCGAATAATTTAATACGAAGTTCTCTTTCAGAAATTTCACCAGAAATTTAAATTTTCTTTAAAATTATTACTGCTTGCAGGTAAGTATTTATAATTAAATTAATCAATTGATTTTAATACGACGTCTGCTTTCCGTAAATTCACCGCAAATTGAAATTTTCTTTAAAATTATCACTGCTTGCAGGTAAGTATTTACAATTAAAGTAATCAATTGATAATAATACGAAGTCTGCTTTCAGCAAAATTCACCACAAATTGCCCATTTCTTTATAATTATCACTGCTTGCAGGTAAAACTTTACAATGAAAGTAATCAAATGATTTAATACGAATACCTCTTCCAGAAAAGCTCACCACAATTTGAAATTTTCTTTAAAATTATGAGTGCTTGCAGGTATGTATTTACAATTAAAGTAATCAATTGATTTAATACGAAGTCCTCTTTCAGAAAAACTCACCACGAATTAAAATATTCTTTAAAATTATCACTGCTTGCAGGTAAGTCTATACAATGAAAGTAATCAAATGATTTAATACGAAGTCCACTTTCAGGAAAATTTATACCAAACTGAAATATTCTTTAAAATTATCACTGCTTGCAGGTAAGCTTAACTGATAAAAGTAATCAAATAACTTAATACGAATTCCTCTTTCAAAAAAATTCAGCACAAATTGAAAATTTCTTTAAAATTATCCCTGCTTGCAAGTAAGTCTTTACAACGAAAATAATCAAATGATTTAATACGAAGTCGTCTTTCAGGAAAATTCACCACACATTGAAATTTTCATTAAAATTATCACTGCTTGCAGGTAAGCGTAACTGATGAAAGTAATCAAATAACTTAATACGAAGTCCACTTTCAGGAAAATTAACCACAAATTGAAATTTTCTTTAAAATTATCACTGCTTGAAGGTGAGTCTACACAATGAAAGTAATTAAATGATTTATTACGAAGTCCACCTTCAGAAAATTCACCACAAATTGAAATTTTCTTTAATATTATCACTGCTTGCAAGTAAGTCTATATAATGGAAGTAATCAATTGATTTAATACGAAGTCCTCTTTCGGAAAAATTCACCACAAATTGAAATATTCTTTAAAATTATAACTGCTTCCAGGTTAGTCTCTACATTGGAAGTAATCAAATGATTTAATACGAAGTCGTCTTTCAGGAAAATTCACCACAAATTGCAAATTTCTTTAAAATTATCACTGCTTGCAGGTAAAACTTTACAATGAAAGTAATCAAATGATTTAATACGAATTCCTCTTTCAGGAAAATTCAGCAAAATTTGAAATTTTCTTTTAAATTTTCACTGCTTGCATGTAAGCGTATCTGATGAAAGTAATCAAATGATTTAATATGAAGTCGTTTCTCAGGAAAATTCACCACAAATTGAAATTTTCTTTAATATTATCACTGCTTGCAAGTAAGTCTATATAATGGAAGTAATCAATTGATTTAATACGAAGTCCTCTTTCGGAAAAACTCACCACAAATTGAAATATTCTTTAAAATTATCACTGCTTCCAGGTTAGTCTCTACATTGGAAGTAATCAAATGATTTAATATGAAGTAGTTTCTCAGGAAAATTCACCACAAATTAAAATTTTCTTTAAGACTATCACTGCTGCCAGGTAAGTCTATATAATGAAAGTGATCAAGTGTTTTAATACGAAGTCCTCTTCCAGGAAAAGTTACCACAAATTGAAATTTTCTTTAAAATTATCACTGCTTGCAGGTAAGTCTCTACAAAGAAAGTAGTTCTCTTTAAAAAAATTCACCACAAATTGTAAATTTCTTTAAAATTATCAGTGCTTGCAGGTAAAACTTTACAATGAAAGTAATCAAATGAATTAATACGAATTCCACCTTCAGGAAAATTCAGCACAATTTGAAATTTTCTTTTAAATTTTCACTGCTTGCATGTAAGCGTATCTGATGAAAGTAATCAAATGATTTAATATGAAGTCGTTTCTCAGGAAAATTCACCACAACTTAAAATTTTCTTTAAGACTATCACTGCTGCCAGGTAAGTCTATATAATGAAAGTAATCAAGCGTTTTAATACGAAGTGCTCTTCCAGGAAAAGTTACCACAAATTGAAATTTTCTTTAAAATTATCACTGCTTGCAGGTAAGTCTCTACAATGAAGGTATTCGAATAATTTAATACGAAGTTCTCTTTCAGAAATTTCACCACAAATTGAAATTTTCTTTAAAATTATCACTGCTTGCAGGTAACTATTTACAATTAAAGTAATCAATTTATTTTAAAAACGAAGTCTGCTTTCAAAAAAACTCATCACAAATTGCAAATTTCTTTTAAATTATCACTGCTTGCAGGTAAAACTTTACAATGAAAGTAATCAAATGATTTAATACGAATTCCTCTTTCAGGAAAATTCAGCAAAATTTGAAATTTTCTTTTAAATTTTCACTGCTTGCATGTAAGCGTATCTGATGAAAGTAATCAAATGATTTAATATGAAGTCGTTTCTCAGTAAAATTCACCACAAATTAAAATTTTCTTTAAGACTATTACTGCTTCCAGGTAAGTCTATATAATGAAAGTAATCAAATGTTTTAATACGAAGTCCTCTTCCAGGAAAAGTTATCACAAATTGAAATTTTCTTTAAAATTATCACTGGTTGCAGGTAAGTTTCTACAATGAAAGTAATCGAATAATTTAATACGAAGTTCTCTTTCAGAAATTTCACCAGAAATTGAAATTTTCTTTAAAATTATCACTGCTTGCAGGTAAGTATTTACAATTAAATTAATCAATTGATTTTAATACGACGTCTGCTTTCCGTAAATTCACCGCGAATTGAAATTTTCTTTAAAATTATCACTGCTTGCAGGTATGTATTTACAAACAAAGTAATCAATTGATAATAGTACGAAGTCTGCTTTCAGAAAAATTCACCACAAATTGCCAATTTCTTTAAAATTATCACTGCTTGCAGGTAAAACTTTACAATGAAAGTAATCAAATGATTTAATACGAATACCTCTTCCAGAAAAGCTCACCACAATTTGAAATTTTCTTTAAAATTATCAGTGCTTGCAGGTATGTATTTACAATTAAAGTAATCAATTGATTTAATACGAAGTCCTCTTTCAGAAAAACTCACCACGAATTAAAATATTCTTTAAAATTATCACTGCTTGCAGGTAAGTCTATACAATGAAAGTAATCAAATGATTTAATACGAAGTCCACTTTCAGGAAAATTTATACCAAACTGAAATATTCTTTAAAATTATCACTGCTTGCAGGTAAGCTTAACTGATAAAAGTAATCAAATAACTTAATACGAATTCCTCTTTCAAAAAAATTCAGCACAAATTGAAAATTTCTTTAAAATTATCCCTGCTTGCAAGTAAGTCTTTACAACGAAAATAATCAAATGATTTAATACGAAGTCGTCTTTCAGGAAAATTCACCACAAATTGAAATTTTCTTTAAAATTATCACTGCTTGCAGGTAAGCGTAACTGATGAAAGTAATCAAATAACTTAATACGAAGTCCACTTTCAGGAAAATCAACCACAAATTGAAATTTTCTTTAAAATTATCACTGCTTGAAGGTGAGTCTATACAATGAAAGTAATTAAATTATTTATTACGAAGTCCACCTTCAGAAAATTCACCACAAATTGAAATTTTCTTTAATATTATCACTGCTTGCAAGTAAGTATATATAATGGAAGTAATCAATTGATTTAATACGAAGTCCTCTTTCGGAAAAACTCACCACAAATTGAAATATTCTTTAAAATTATAACTGCTTCCAGGTTAGTCTCTACATTGGAAGTAATCAAATGATTTAATACGAAGTCGTCTTTCAGGAAAATTCACCACAAATTGCAAATTTCTTTAAAATTATCACTGCTTGCAGGTAAAACTTTACAATGAAAGTAATCAAATGATTTAATACGAATTCCTCTTTCAGGAAAATTCAGCAAAATTTGAAATTTTCTTTTAAATTTTCACTGCTTGCATGTAAGCGTATCTGATGAAAGTAATCAAATGATTTAATATGAAGTCGTTTCTCAGGAAAATTCACCACAAATTGAAATTTTCTTTAATATTATCACTGCTTGCAAGTAAGTCTATATAATGGAAGTAATCAATTGATTTAATACGAAGTCCTCTTTCGGAAAAACTCACCACAAATTGAAATATTCTTTAAAATTATCACTGCTTCCAGGTTAGTCTCTACATTGGAAGTAATCAAATGATTTAATATGAAGTAGTTTCTCAGGAAAATTCACCACAAATTAAAATTTTCTTTAAGACTATCACTGCTGCCAGGTAAGTCTATATAATGAAAGTGATCAAGTGTTTTAATACGAAGTCCTCTTCCAGGAAAAGTTACCACAAATTGAAATTTTCTTTAAAATTATCACTGCTTGCAGGTAAGTCTCTACAAAGAAAGTAGTTCTCTTTAAAAAAATTCACCACAAATTGTAAATTTCTTTAAAATTATCAGTGCTTGCAGGTAAAACTTTACAATGAAAGTAATCAAATGAATTAATACGAATTCCACTTTCAGGAAAATTCAGCACAATTTGAAATTTTCTTTTAAATTTTCACTGCTTGCATGTAAGCGTATCTGATGAAAGTAATCAAATGATTTAATATGAAGTCGTTTCTCAGGAAAATTCACCACAACTTAAAATTTTCTTTAAGACTATCACTGCTGCCAGGTAAGTCTATATAATGAAAGTAATCAAGCGTTTTAATACGAAGTGCTCTTCCAGGAAAAGTTACCACAAATTGAAATTTTCTTTAAAATTATCACTGCTTGCAGGTAAGTCTCTACAATGAAGGTATTCGAATAATTTAATACGAAGTTCTCTTTCAGAAATTTCACCACAAATTGAAATTTTCTTTAAAATTATCACTGCTTGCAGGTAACTATTTACAATTAAAGTAATCAATTTATTTTAAAAACGAAGTCTGCTTTCAAAAAAACTCATCACAAATTGCAAATTTCTTTTAAATTATCACTGCTTGCAGGTAAAACTTTACAATGAAAGTAATCAAATGATTTAATACGAATTCCTCTTTCAGGAAAATTCAGCAAAATTTGAAATTTTCTTTTAAATTTTCACTGCTTGCATGTAAGCGTATCTGATGAAAGTAATCAAATGATTTAATATGAAGTCGTTTCTCAGTAAAATTCACCACAAATTAAAATTTTCTTTAAGACTATTACTGCTTCCAGGTAAGTCTATATAATGAAAGTAATCAAATGTTTTAATACGAAGTCCTCTTCCAGGAAAAGTTATCACAAATTGAAATTTTCTTTAAAATTATCACTGGTTGCAGGTAAGTCTCTACAATGAAAGTTATCGAATAATTTAATACGAAGTTCTCTTTCAGAAATTTCACCAGAAATTGAAATTTTCTTTAAAATTATCACTGCTTGCAGGTAAGTATTTACAATTAAATTAATCAATTGATTTTAATACGACGTCTGCTTTCCGTAAATTCACCGCGAATTGAAATTTTCTTTAAAATTATCACTGCTTGCAGGTATGTATTTACAAACAAAGTAATCAATTGATAATAGTACGAAGTCTGCTTTCAGAAAAATTCACCACAAATTGCCAATTTCTTTAAAATTATCACTGCTTGCAGGTAAAACTTTACAATGAAAGTAATCAAATGATTTAATACGAATTCCTCTTCCAGAAAAGTTCACCACAATTTGAAATTTTCTTTAAAATTATCAGTGCTTGCAGGTATGTATTTACAATTAAAGTAATCAATTGATTTAATACGAAGTCCTCTTTCAGAAAAACTCACCACGAATAGAAATATTCTTTAAAATTATCACTGCTTGCAGGTAAGTCTCTACAATGAAAGTATTCGAATAATTTAATAGGAAGTTCTCTTTCAGAAATTTCACCACAAATTGAAATTTTCTTTAAAATTATCACTAATTGCAGGTAAGTATTTACAATTAAAGTAATCAATTGATTTTAAAACGAAGTCTGCTTTCAGAAAAACTCACCACAAATTGCAAATTTCTTTAAAATTATCACTGCTTGCAGGTAAAACTTTACAATGAAAGTAATCAAATGATTTAATACGAATTCCTCTTTCAGGAAAATTCAGCACAATTTGAAATTTTCTTTTAAATTTTCACTGCTTGCTTGTAAGCGTATCTGATGAACGTAATCAAATGATTTAATATGAAGTCGTTTCTCAGGAAAATTCACCAAAAATTAAAATTTTCTTTAAGACTATTACTGCTTCCAGGTAAGTCTATATAATGAAAGTAATCAAATGTTTTAATACGAAGTCCTCTTCCAGGAAAAGTTATCACAAATTGAAATTTTCTTTAAAATTATCACTGCTTGCAGGTAAGTCTCTACAATGAAAGTAATCGAATAATTTAATACGAAGTTCTCTTTCAGAAATTTCACCAGAAATTGAAATTTTCTTTAAAATTATTACTGCTTGCAGGTAAGTATTTATAATTAAATTAATCAATTGATTTTAATACGACGTCTGCTTTCCGTAAATTCACCGCAAATTGAAATTTTCTTTAAAATTATCACTGCTTGCAGGTAAGTATTTACAATTAAAGTAATCAATTGATAATAATACGAAGTCTGCTTTCAGAAAAATTCACCACAAATTGAAAATTTCTTTAAAATTATCACTGCTTGCAAGGAAGTCTTTACAACGAAAGTAATCAAATGATTTAATACGAAGTCCTCTTTCAAGAAAATCCAGCACAAATTGAAATTTTCTTTTAAATTTTCACTGCTTGCATGTAAGCGTAACTGATGAAAGTAATCAAATGATTTAATATGAAGTCGCCTTTCAGGAAAATTCACACAAATTGAAATTTTCTCTAAAATTATCACTGCTTGCATGTAAGCGTAACTGATGAAAGTAATCAAATAACTTAATACGAAGTCCTCTTGCAGAAAAATTCACCGCAAAATGAAATTTTCTTTAAAATTATCACTGCTTGCAGATACGTTTATACAAAGAAAGTAATCAAATAGTCCTCTTTCAGACATATTTACCACAAATAGAAATTTTCTTTAAAATTATCACTGCTTGCAAGTAAGTCTATATAATGAAAGTAATCAAATGACTTAATACTTTCAGATAAATTCACCACAAATTGAAATTTTCTTTAAAATTATCACTGCTTGAAGGTGAGTCTATACAATGAAAGTAATCAAATGATTTAATACGAAGTCCACTTTCAGAAAATTCACCACAAATTGAAATTTTCTTTAATATTATCGCTGCTTGCAGGTAAGTCTTTACAATGAAAGTAATCAATTGATTTTAATTCGAAGTCTGCTTTCAGAAAAATTCTCCACAAATTGAAATTTTTCTTTATAATTATCACTGCTTTCAGGTAAGTCTATTTAATTAAAGTAATCAACCTGCATGCAGCTAAGTATTTACACTGAAATTAATCCAATGATTTAATACAAAATCCTCTTTCAGAAAAATTCACCACAAATTGAAATTTTTTTTAATATTATAACTGCTTCCAGGTTAGTCTCTACATTGGAAGTAATCAAATGATTTAATACGAAGTCGTCTTTCAGGAAAATTCACCACAAATTGCAAATTTCTTTAAAATTATCACTGCTTGCAGGTAAAACTTTACAATGAAAGTAATCAAATGATTTAATACGAATTCCTCTTTCAGGAAAATTCAGCAAAATTTGAAATTTTCTTTTAAATTTTCACTGCTTGCATGTAAGCGTATCTGATGAAAGTAATCAAATGATTTAATATGAAGTCGTTTCTCAGGAAAATTCACCACAAATTGAAATTTTCTTTAATATTATCACTGCTTGCAAGTAAGTCTATATAATGGAAGTAATCAATTGATTTAATACGAAGTCCTCTTTCGGAAAAACTCACCACAAATTGAAATATTCTTTAAAATTATCACTGCTTCCAGGTTAGTCTCTACATTGGAAGTAATCAAATGATTTAATATGAAGTAGTTTCTCAGGAAAATTCACCACAAATTAAAATTTTCTTTAAGACTATCACTGCTGCCAGGTAAGTCTATATAATGAAAGTGATCAAGTGTTTTAATACGAAGTCCTCTTCCAGGAAAAGTTACCACAAATTGAAATTTTCTTTAAAATTATCACTGCTTGCAGGTAAGTCTCTACAAAGAAAGTAGTTCTCTTTAAAAAAATTCACCACAAATTGTAAATTTCTTTAAAATTATCAGTGCTTGCAGGTAAAACTTTACAATGAAAGTAATCAAATGAATTAATACGAATTCCACTTTCAGGAAAATTCAGCACAATTTGAAATTTTCTTTTAAATTTTCACTGCTTGCATGTAAGCGTATCTGATGAAAGTAATCAAATGATTTAATATGAAGTCGTTTCTCAGGAAAATTCACCACAACTTAAAATTTTCTTTAAGACTATCACTGCTGCCAGGTAAGTCTATATAATGAAAGTAATCAAGCGTTTTAATACGAAGTGCTCTTCCAGGAAAAGTTACCACAAATTGAAATTTTCTTTAAAATTATCACTGCTTGCAGGTAAGTCTCTACAATGAAGGTATTCGAATAATTTAATACGAAGTTCTCTTTCAGAAATTTCACCACAAATTGAAATTTTCTTTAAAATTATCACTGCTTGCAGGTAACTATTTACAATTAAAGTAATCAATTTATTTTAAAAACGAAGTCTGCTTTCAAAAAAACTCATCACAAATTGCAAATTTCTTTTAAATTATCACTGCTTGCAGGTAAAACTTTACAATGAAAGTAATCAAATGATTTAATACGAATTCCTCTTTCAGGAAAATTCAGCAAAATTTGAAATTTTCTTTTAAATTTTCACTGCTTGCATGTAAGCGTATCTGATGAAAGTAATCAAATGATTTAATATGAAGTCGTTTCTCAGTAAAATTCACCACAAATTAAAATTTTCTTTAAGACTATTACTGCTTCCAGGTAAGTCTATATAATGAAAGTAATCAAATGTTTTAATACGAAGTCCTCTTCCAGGAAAAGTTATCACAAATTGAAATTTTCTTTAAAATTATCACTGGTTGCAGGTAAGTCTCTACAATGAAAGTTATCGAATAATTTAATACGAAGTTCTCTTTCAGAAATTTCACCAGAAATTGAAATTTTCTTTAAAATTATCACTGCTTGCAGGTAAGTATTTACAATTAAATTAATCAATTGATTTTAATACGACGTCTGCTTTCCGTAAATTCACCGCGAATTGAAATTTTCTTTAAAATTATCACTGCTTGCAGGTATGTATTTACAAACAAAGTAATCAATTGATAATAGTACGAAGTCTGCTTTCAGAAAAATTCACCACAAATTGCCAATTTCTTTAAAATTATCACTGCTTGCAGGTAAAACTTTACAATGAAAGTAATCAAATGATTTAATACGAATTCCTCTTCCAGAAAAGTTCACCACAATTTGAAATTTTCTTTAAAATTATCAGTGCTTGCAGGTATGTATTTACAATTAAAGTAATCAATTGATTTAATACGAAGTCCTCTTTCAGAAAAACTCACCACGAATAGAAATATTCTTTAAAATTATCACTGCTTGCAGGTAAGTCTCTACAATGAAAGTATTCGAATAATTTAATAGGAAGTTCTCTTTCAGAAATTTCACCACAAATTGAAATTTTCTTTAAAATTATCACTAATTGCAGGTAAGTATTTACAATTAAAGTAATCAATTGATTTTAAAACGAAGTCTGCTTTCAGAAAAACTCACCACAAATTGCAAATTTCTTTAAAATTATCACTGCTTGCAGGTAAAACTTTACAATGAAAGTAATCAAATGATTTAATACGAATTCCTCTTTCAGGAAAATTCAGCACAATTTGAAATTTTCTTTTAAATTTTCACTGCTTGCTTGTAAGCGTATCTGATGAACGTAATCAAATGATTTAATATGAAGTCGTTTCTCAGGAAAATTCACCAAAAATTAAAATTTTCTTTAAGACTATTACTGCTTCCAGGTAAGTCTATATAATGAAAGTAATCAAATGTTTTAATACGAAGTCCTCTTCCAGGAAAAGTTATCACAAATTGAAATTTTCTTTAAAATTATCACTGCTTGCAGGTAAGTCTCTACAATGAAAGTAATCGAATAATTTAATACGAAGTTCTCTTTCAGAAATTTCACCAGAAATTGAAATTTTCTTTAAAATTATTACTGCTTGCAGGTAAGTATTTATAATTAAATTAATCAATTGATTTTAATACGACGTCTGCTTTCCGTAAATTCACCGCAAATTGAAATTTTCTTTAAAATTATCACTGCTTGCAGGTAAGTATTTACAATTAAAGTAATCAATTGATAATAATACGAAGTCTGCTTTCAGAAAAATTCACCACAAATTGAAAATTTCTTTAAAATTATCACTGCTTGCAAGGAAGTCTTTACAACGAAAGTAATCAAATGATTTAATACGAAGTCCTCTTTCAAGAAAATCCAGCACAAATTGAAATTTTCTTTTAAATTTTCACTGCTTGCATGTAAGCGTAACTGATGAAAGTAATCAAATGATTTAATATGAAGTCGCCTTTCAGGAAAATTCACACAAATTGAAATTTTCTCTAAAATTATCACTGCTTGCATGTAAGCGTAACTGATGAAAGTAATCAAATAACTTAATACGAAGTCCTCTTGCAGAAAAATTCACCGCAAAATGAAATTTTCTTTAAAATTATCACTGCTTGCAGATACGTTTATACAAAGAAAGTAATCAAATAGTCCTCTTTCAGACATATTTACCACAAATAGAAATTTTCTTTAAAATTATCACTGCTTGCAAGTAAGTCTATATAATGAAAGTAATCAAATGACTTAATACTTTCAGATAAATTCACCACAAATTGAAATTTTCTTTAAAATTATCACTGCTTGAAGGTGAGTCTATACAATGAAAGTAATCAAATGATTTAATACGAAGTCCACTTTCAGAAAATTCACCACAAATTGAAATTTTCTTTAATATTATCGCTGCTTGCAGGTAAGTCTTTACAATGAAAGTAATCAATTGATTTTAATTCGAAGTCTGCTTTCAGAAAAATTCTCCACAAATTGAAATTTTTCTTTATAATTATCACTGCTTTCAGGTAAGTCTATTTAATTAAAGTAATCAACCTGCATGCAGCTAAGTATTTACACTGAAATTAATCCAATGATTTAATACAAAATCCTCTTTCAGAAAAATTCACCACAAATTGAAATTTTTTTTAATATTAGCACTATTTGCAGGTAAGTCTTTACAATGAAAGTAATCAAATGATTTAATACGAGGTCCTCTTTCAGAAAAACTCACCACAAATTGAAGTTTTCTTTAAAATTATCACTGCTTGCAGGTTAGTCTCTACATTGGAAGTAATCAAATGACTTAATACGAAATCCTCTATCAGGAAAATTCACCACAAATTGAAATTTTCTTTAAAATTATCACTGCTTGCAGGTAAGTCTATGCAATGAAAGTAATCAAATGATTTAATACGAAGTCCACTTTCAGGAAAATTCACCACAAATTGAAATTTTCTTTAAAATTATCACTGCTTGAAGGTGAGTCTATACAATGAAAGTAATCAAATGATTTAATACGAAGTCCACCTTCAGAAAATCCAGCACAAATTGAAATTTTCTTTTAAATTTTCACTGCTTGCATGTAAGCGTAACTGATGAAAGTAATCAAATGATTTAATATGAAGTCGCCTTTCAGGAAAATTCACACAAATTGAAATTTTCTTTAAAATTATCACTGCTTGCAGGTAAGCGTAACTGATGAAAGTAATCAAATAACTTAATACGAAGTCCTCTTGCAGAAAAATTCACCGCAAAATGAAATTTTCTTTAAAATTATCACTGCTTGCAGGTACGTTTATACAAAGAAAGTAATCAAATAGTCCTCTTTCAGACATATTTACCACAAATAGAAATTTTCTTTAAAATTATCACTGCTTGCAAGTAAGTCTATATAATGAAAGTAATCAATTGATTTAATACGAAGTCCTCTTTCGGAAAAACTCACCACAAATTGAAATATTCTTTAAAATTATCACTGCTTGCAGGTTAGTCTCTACATTGGAAGTAATCAAATGACTTAATACGAAATCCTCTATCAGGAAAATTCACCACAAATTGAAATTTTCTTTAAAATTATCACTGCTTGCAGGTAAGTCTATGCAATGAAAGTAATCAAATGATTTAATACGAAGTCCACTTTCAGGAAAATTCACCACAAATTGAAATTTTCTTTAAAATTATCACTGCTTGAAGGTGAGTCTATACAATGAAAGTAATCAAATGATTTAATACGAAGTCCACCTTCAGAAAATCCAGCACAAATTGAAATTTTCTTTTAAATTTTCACTGCTTGCATGTAAGCGTAACTGATGAAAGTAATCAAATGATTTAATATGAAGTCGCCTTTCAGGAAAATTCACACAAATTGAAATTTTCTTTAAAATTATCACTGCTTGCAGGTAAGCGTAACTGATGAAAGTAATCAAATAACTTAATACGAAGTCCTCTTGCAGAAAAATTCACCGCAAAATGAAATTTTCTTTAAAATTATCACTGCTTGCAGGTACGTTTATACAAAGAAAGTAATCAAATAGTCCTCTTTCAGACATATTTACCACAAATAGAAATTTTCTTTAAAATTATCACTGCTTGCAAGTAAGTCTATATAATGAAAGTAATCAATTGATTTAATACGAAGTCCTCTTTCGGAAAAACTCACCACAAATTGAAATATTCTTTAAAATTATCACTGCTTGCAGGTTAGTCTCTACATTGGAAGTAATCAAATGACTTAATACGAAATCCTCTATCAGGAAAATTCACCACAAATTGAAATTTTCTTTAAAATTATCACTGCTTGCAGGTAAGTCTATGCAATGAAAGTAATCAAATGATTTAATACGAAGTCCACTTTCAGGAAAATTCACCACAAATTGAAATTTTCTTTAAAATTATCACTGCTTGAAGGTGAGTCTATACAATGAAAGTAATCAAATGATTTAATACGAAGTCCACCTTCAGAAAATCCAGCACAAATTGAAATTTTCTTTTAAATTTTCACTGCTTGTATGTAAGCGTAACTGATGAAAGTAATCAAATGATTTAATATGAAGTCGCCTTTCAGGAAAATTCACACAAATTGAAATTTTCTTTAAAATTATCACTGCTTGCAGGTAAGCGTAACTGATGAAAGTAATCAAATAACTTAATACGAAGTCCTCTTGCAGAAAAATTCACCGCAAAATGAAATTTTCTTTAAAATTATCACTGCTTGCAGGTACGTTTATACAAAGAAAGTAATCAAATAGTCCTCTTTCAGACATATTTACCACAAATAGAAATTTTCTTTAAAATTATCACTGCTTGCAAGTAAGTCTATATAATGAAAGTAATCAAATGACTTAATACGAAATCCTCTTTCAGATAAATTCACCACAAATTGAAATTTTCTTTAAAATTATCACTGCTTGAAGGTGAGTCTATACAATGAAAGTAATCAAATGATTGAATACGAAGTCCACTTTCAGAAAATTCACCACAAATTGAAATTTTCTTTAATATTATCGCTGCTTGCAGGTAAGTCTTTACAATGAAAGTAATCAATTGATTTTAATTCGAAGTCTGCTTTCAGAAAAATTCTCCACAAATTGAAATTTTTCTTTATAATTATCACTGCTTTCAGGTAAGTCTATTCAATTAAAGTAATCAAACTGCATGCAGCTAAGTATTTACACTGAAATTAATCCAATTATTTAATACAAAATCCTCTTTCAGAAAAATTCACCACAAATTGAAATTTTTTTTAATATTAGCACTATTTGCAGGTAAGTCTTTACAATGAAAGTAATCAAATGATTTAATACGAGGTCCTCTTTCAGAAAAACTCACCACAAATTGAAGTTTTCTTTAAAATTATCACTGCTTGCAGGTAAAACTTTACAATGACAGTAATCAAATGAATTAATACGAATTCCACTTTCAGGAAAATTCAGCACAATTTGAAATTTTCTTTTAAATTTTCACTGCTTGCACGTAAGCGTATCTGATGAAAGTAATCAAATGATTTAATATGAAGTCGTTTCTCAGGAAAATTCACCACAAATTAAAATTTTCTTTAAGACTATCACTGCTTCCAGGTAAGTCTATATAATGAAAGTAATCAAGTGTTTTAATACGAAGTGCTCTTCCAGGAAAAGTTACCACAAATTGAAATTTTCTTTAAAATTATCACTGCTTGCAGGTAAGTCTCTACAATGAAAGTACTCGAATAATTTAATACGAAGTTCTCTTTCAGAAAATTCACCACAAATTGAAATTTTCTTTAAATTTATCACTGCTTGCAGGTAACTATTTACAATTAAAGTAATCAATTGATTTTAATACGAAGTCTGCTTTCAGAAAAACTCACAACAAATTGCAAATTTCTTTAAAATTATCACTGCTTGCAGGTAAAACTTTACAATGAAAGTAATCAAATGATTTAATACGAATTCTTCTTTCAGGAAAATTCAGCACAATTTGAAATTTTCTTTTAAATTTTCACTGCTTGCTTGTAAGCGTATCTGATGAAAGTAATCAAATGATTTAATATGAAGTCGTTTCTCAGGAAAATTCACCACAAATTAAAATTTTCTTTAAGACTATCACTGCTGGCAAGTAAGTCTATATAATGAAAGTAATCAAATGTTTTAATACGAAGTCCTCTTCCAGGAAAAGTTATCACAAATTGAAATTTTCTTTAAAATTATCACTGGTTGCAGGTAAGTCTCTACAATGAAAGTAATCGAATAATTTAATACGAAGTTCTCTTTCAGAAATTTCACCAGAAATTGAAATTTTCTTTAAAATTATCACTGCTTGCAGGTAAGTATTTACAATTAAATTAATCAATTGATTTTAATACGACGTCTGCTTTCCGTAAATTCACCGCGAATTGAAATTTTCTTTAAAATTATCACTGCTTGCAGGTATGTATTTACAAACAAAGTAATCAATTGATAATAGTACGAAGTCTGCTTTCAGAAAAATTCACCACAAATTGCCAATTTCTTTAAAATTATCACTGCTTGCAGGTAAAACTTTACAATGAAAGTAATCAAATGATTTAATACGAATTCCCCTTCCAGAAAAGCTCACCACAATTTGAAATTTTCTTTAAAATTATCAGTGCTTGCAGGTATGTATTTACAATTAAAGTTATCAATTGATTTAATACGAAGTCCTCTTTCAGAAAAACTAACCACGAATTGAAATATTCTTTAAAATTATCACTGCTTGCAGGTAAGTCTCTACAATGAAAGTATTCGAATAATTTAATAGGAAGTTCTCTTTCAGAAATTTCACCACAAATTGAAATTTTCTTTAAAATTATCACTAATTGCAGGTAAGTATTTACAATTAAAGTAATCAATTGATTTTAAAACGAAGTCTGCTTTCAGAAAAACTCACCACAAATTTCTTTAAAATTATCACTGCTTGCAGGTAAAACTGTACAATGAAAGTAATCAAATGATTTAATACGAATTCCTCTTTCAGGAAAATTCAGCACAATTTGAAATTTTCTTTTAAATTTTCACTGCTTGCTTGTAAGCGTATCTGATGAAAGTAATCAAATGATTTAATATGAAGTCGTTTCTCAGGAAAATTCACCACAAATTAAAATTTTCTTTAAGACTATTACTGCTTCCAGGTAAGTCTATATAATGAAAGTAATCAAATGTTTTAATATGAAGTCCTCTTCCAGGAAAAGTTATCACAAATTGAAATTTTCTTTAAAATTATCACTGCTTGCAGGTAAGTCTCTACAATGAAAGTAATCGAATAATTTAATACGAAGTTCTCTTTCAGAAATTTCACCAGAAATTGAAATTTTCTTTAAAATTATCACTGCTTGCAGGTAAGTATTTATAATTAAATTAATCAATTGATTTTAATACGACGTCTGCTTTCCGTAAATTCACCGCAAATTGAAATTTTCTTTAAAATTATCACTGCTTGCAGGTAAGTATTTACAATTAAAGTAATCAATTGATAATAATACGAAGTCTGCTTTCAGCAAAATTCACCACAAATTGCCCATTTCTTTATAATTATCACTGCTTGCAGGTAAAACTTTACAATGAAAGTAATCAAATGATTTAATACGAATTGTACTTTCAAGAAAATTCAGCACAAATTGAAATTTTCTTTTAAATTATAACAGCTTGCATGTAAGCGTATCTGATGAAAGTAATCAATTGATTTAATACAAAGTCCTCTTTCAGAAAAACTCATCACGAATTGTGATATTCTTTAAAATTATCACTGCTTGCAGATAAGTCTATACAATGAAAGAAATCAAATGATTTAATACGAAGTCCTCTTGCAAAAAAATTCACCAAAAAATGAAATTTTCTTTATAATTATCACTGCATGCAGGTAATTCTTGAGAATGAAGGTAATCAAATGATCTAATACGAAGTCCTCTTTCAGGAAATTTTACCATAAATTGAAATTTTTTTCAAATTATCACTGCTTACAAGTAAGTCTATATAATGAAAGTAATCAATTGATTTAAGACGAAGTCCTCATCCAGAAAAACTCACCACAATTTGAAATTTTCTTTAAAATTATCACTGCTTGCAGGTATGTATTTACAATTAAAGTAATCAATTGATTTATTACGAAGTCCTCTTTCAGAAAAACTCACCACGAATTGAAATATTCTTTAAAATTATCACTGCTTCAGATAAGTCTATACAATGAAAGTAATAAAATGATTTAATACGAAGTCCACTTTCAGGAAAATTTATCCCAAATTGAAATTTTCTTTAAAATTATCCCTGTTTGCAGGTAAGTATTTACAATTAAATTAATCAATTGATTTTAATACGACATCTGCTTTCAGAAAATTCACCACAAATTGAAATTTTCTTTAAAATTATCACTGCTTGCAGGTATGTATTTACAATTAAAGTAATCACTTGATTTTAATACGAAGTATGCTTTCAGAAAAATTCACAACAAATTGCCAATTTCTTTAAAATAATCACTGCTTGCAGGTAAATCTTTACAATGAAAGTAATCAAATGATTTAATACGCATTCCTATTTCAAGAAAATTCACCACAAATTGAAATTTTCTTTTATATTATCACTGCTTGCTTGTAAGTGTATCTGATGAAAGTAATCAATTGATTTAAAACGACTTCCTCTTTCAGAAAAATTCACCACAAATTGAAATTTTCTTTAAAATTATCACTGCTTGCAGGTAAGTCTATACAATGAAAGTAATCAATTGATTTTAGTACCAAGTCTGCTTTCAGAAAAATTCACCAAAATTGCAAATTTCTCTAAAATTATAACTGCTTGCAGGTGAGTATTTGCAATTAAAGTAATCAATTGCTTTTAATACGAAGCCTGCTTTCAGAAAAATTCACCACAAATTTCAAAGTTCTTTAAAATTATCACTGCTTGCAGGTAAAACTTTTCAATGAAAGTAATCAAATGATTTAATACGAATTCCTCTTTCAAGAAAATTCAGCACAAATTGAAATTTTCTTTTAAATTATCACTGCTTGCATGTAAGCGTATATGATGAAAGTAATCAATTGATTTAATACGAAGTCCTCTTTCAGAAAAATTCACCACGAATGAATAATTCTTTAAAATTATCACTGCTTGCAGGTAAGTCTATACAATGAAAGTAATCAAATGATTTAATACGAAGTCCACTTTTAGGAAAATTTATACCAAACTGAAATTTTCTTTAAAATTATCACTGGTTGCAGGTAAGCTTAACTGATAAAAGTAATCAAATAACTTAATACGAAGTCCTCTTGCAGAAAACTTCACCACAAAATGAAATGTTCTTTAAAATTATCACTGCATGCAGGTAATTCTTGACAATGAAGGTAATCAAATGATCTAATACGAAGCCCTCTTTCAGGAAAATTTACCATAAATTGAAATTTTCTTAGAAATTATCACTGGTTGCAAGTAAGTCTATATGATGAAAGTAATCAATTGATTTAATACGAAGTCCTCTTCCAGAAAAACTCACCACAAATTGAATATTCTTTAAAATTATCACTGCTTGCAAGTTAGTCTCTACAATGGAAGTAATCAAATGACTTAATACGAAATCCTCTTTCAGGAAAATTCACCACAAATTGAAATTTTCTTTAATATTATCAGTGCTTGCAGGCAAGTCTTCACAATGAAAGAAATCCAATGATTTAATACGAAGTCCTCTTTCAGAAAAATTCACCACAAATTGAAATTTTCTTTAATATTATCACTGCTTGCAGGTTAGTATTTACAATTAAAGTAATCAATTGGTTTTAATACGAAGTCTGCTTTCAGAAAAATTCACCACAAATTGTAAATTTCCTTAAAATTATCACTGCTTGCAAGGAAGTCTTTACAAAACGAAAGTAATCAAATGATTTAATACGAAGTCCTCTTTCAAGAAAATCCAGCACAAATTGAAATTTTCTTTTAAATTTTCACTGCTTGCATGTAAGCGTAACTGATGAAAGTAATCAAATGATTTAATATGAAGTCGTCTTTCAGGAAAATTCACACAAATTGAAATTTTCTTTAAAATTATAACTGCTTGCAGGTAAGCGTAACTGATGAAAGTAATCAAATAACTTAATACGAAGTCCTCTTGCAGAAAAATTCACCGCAAAATGAAATTTTCTTTAAAATTATCACTGCTTGCAGGTACGTTTATACAAAGAAAGTAATCAAATAGTCCTCTTTCAGACATATTTACCACAAATAGAAATTTTCTTTAAAATTATCACTGCTTGTAAGTAAGTCTATATAATGAAAGTAATCAATTGATTTAATACGAAGTCCTCTTTCGGAAAAACTCACCACAAATTGAAATATTCTTTAAAATTATCACTGCTTGCAGGTTAGTCTCTACATTGGAAGTAATCAAATGACTTAATACGAAATCCTCTATCAGGAAAATTCACCACAAATTGAAATTTTCTTTAAAATTATCACTACTTGCAGGTAAGTCTATGCAATGAAAGTAATCAAATGATTTAATACGAAGTCCACTTTCAGGAAAATTCACCACAAATTGAAATTTTCTTTAAAATTATCACTGCTTGAAGGTGAGTCTATACAATGAAAGTAATCAAATGATTTAATACGAAGTCCACCTTCAGAAAATTCACCACAAATTGAAATTTTCTTTAATATTATCACTATTTGCAGGTAAGTCTTTACAATGAAAGTAATCAAAAGATTTAATACGAGGTCCTCTTTCAGAAAAACTCACCACAAATTGAAGTTTTCTTTAAAATTATCACTGCTTGCAGGTAAGTCTATACAATGGAAGTAATCACATGACATAATACGAAATCCTCTTACAGGAAAATTCACCACAAATTGAAATTTTCTTCAATATTATCACTGCTTGCAGTAAGTCTTTACAATGAAGGAAATCCATGATTTAATACAAACTCTTCTTTTAAAAAAATTCACCACAAATTGAAATTTTCTTTAAAATTATCACTGCTTGCAGGTAAGTCTATATAATGAAAGTAATCAAGCGTTTTAATACGAAGTGCTCTTCCAGGAAAAGTTACCACAAATTGAAATTTTCTTTAAAATTATCACTGCTTGCAGGTAAGTCTCTACAATGAAGGTATTCGAATAATTTAATACGAAGTTCTCTTTCAGAAATTTCACCACAAATTGAAATTTTCTTTAAAATTATCACTGCTTGCAGGTAACTATTTCCAATTAAAGTAATCAATTTATTTTAAAAACGAAGTCTGCTTTCAAAAAAACTCATCACAAATTGCAAATTTCTTTTAAATTATCACTGCTTGCAGGTAAAACTTTACAATGAAAGTAATCAAATGATTTAATACGAATTCCTCTTTCAGGAAAATTCAGCAAAATTTGAAATTTTCTTTTAAATTTTCACTGGTTGCATGTAAGCGTATCTGATGAAAGTAATCAAATGATTTAATATGAAGTCGTTTCTCACTAAAATTCACCATAAATTAAAATTTTCTTTAAGACTATTACTGCTTCCAGGTAAGTCTATATAATGAAAGTAATCAAATGTTTTAATACGAAGTCCTCTTCCAGAAAAAGTTATCACAAATTGAAATTTTCTTTAAAATTATCACTGGTTGCAGGTAAGTCTCTACAATGAAAGTAATCGAATAATTTAATACGAAGTTCTCTTTCAGAAATTTCACCAGAAATTGAAATTTCCTTTAAAATTATCACTGCTTGCAGGTAAGTATTTACAATTAAATTAATCAAGTGATTTTAATACGACGTCTGCTTTCCGTAAATTCACCGCAAATTGAAATTTTCTTTAAAATTATCACTGCTTGCAGGTAAGTATTTACAATTAAAGTAATCAATTGATAATAATACGAAGTCTGCTTTCAGCAAAATTCACCACAAATTGCCCATTTCTTTATAATTATCACTGCTTGCAGGTAAAACTTTACAATGAAAGTAATCAAATGATTTAATACGAATTGTACTTTCAAGAAAATTCAGCACAAATTGAAATTTTCTTTTAAATTATAACTGCTTGCATGTAAGCGTATCTGATGAAATTAATCAATTGATTTAATACAAAGTCCTCTTTCAGAAAAACTCATCACGAATTGTGATATTCTTTAAAATTATCACTGCTTGCAGATAAGTCTATACAATGAAAGAAATCAAATTATTTAATACGAAGTCCTCTTGCAAAAAAATTCACCAAAAAATGAAATTTTCTTTAAAATTATCACTGCATGCAGGTAATTCTTGAGAATGAAAGTAATCAAATGATCTAATACGAAGTCCTCTTTCAGGAAATTTTACCATAAAATGAAATTTTTTTCAAATTATCACTGCTTACAAGTAAGTCTATATAATGAAAGTAATCAATTGATTTAAGACGAAGTCCTCATCCAGAAAAACTCACCACAATTTGAAATTTTCTTTAAAATTATCACTGCTTGCAGGTATGTATTTACAATTAAAGTAATCAATTGATTTAATACGAAGTCCTCTTTCAGAAAAACTCACCACGAATTGAAATATTCTTTAAAATTATCACTGCTTCAGATAAGTCTATACAATGAAAGTAATAAAATGATTTAATACGAAGTCCACTTTCAGGAAAATTTATCCCAAATTGAAATTTTCTTTAAAATTATCCCTGTTTGCAGGTAAGTATTTACAATTAAATTAATCAATTGATTTTAATACGACATCTGCTTTCAGAAAATTCACCACAAATTGAAATTTTCTTTAAAATTATCACTGCTTGCAGGTATGTATTTACAATTAAAGTAATCACTTGATTTTAATACGAAGTATGCTTTCAGAAAAATTCACAACAAATTGCCAATTTCTTTAAAATAATCACTGCTTGCAGGTAAATCTTTACAATGAAAGTAATCAAATGATTTAATACGCATTCCTATTTCAAGAAAATTCACCACAAATTGAAATTTTCTTTTAAATTATCACTGCTTGCTTGTAAGTGTATCTGATGAAAGTAATCAATTGATTTAAAACGACTTCCTCTTTCAGAAAAATTCACCACAAATTGAAATTTTCTTTAAAATTATCACTGCTTGCAGGTAAGTCTATACAATGAAAGTAATCAAGTGATTTCAATACGAAGTCTTCATTCAGGAAAATTTACCACAAATTGAAATTTTCTTAAAAATTATCACTGCTTGTAGGTAAGTATTTACAATTAAAGTAATCAATTGATTTTAGTACCAAGTCTGCTTTCAGAAAAATTCACCAAAATTGCAAATTTCTCTAAAATTATAACTGCTTGCAGGTGAGTATTTGCAATTAAAGTAATCAATTGCTTTTAATACGAAGCCTGCTTTCAGAAAAATTCACCACAAATTTCAAAGTTCTTTAAAATTATCACTGCTTGCAGGTAAAACTTTTCAATGAAAGTAATCAAATGATTTAATACGAATTCCTCTTTCAAGAAAATTCAGCACAAATTGAAATTTTCTTTTAAATTATCACTGCTTGCATGTAAGCGTATATGATGAAAGTAATCAATTGATTTAATACGAAGTCCTCTTTCAGAAAAATTCACCACGAATGAATAATTCTTTAAAATTATCACTGCTTGCAGGTAAGTCTATACAATGAAAGTAATCAAATGATTTAATACGAAGTCCACTTTTAGGAAAATTTATACCAAACTGAAATTTTCTTTAAAATTATCACTGGTTGCAGGTAAGCTTAACTGATAAAAGTAATCAAATAACTTAATACGAAGTCCTCTTGCAGAAAACTTCACCACAAAATGAAATGTTCTTTAAAATTATCACTGCATGCAGGTAATTCTTGACAATGAAGGTAATCAAATGATCTAATACGAAGTCCTCTTTCAGGAAAATTTACCATAAATTGAAATTTTTTTAGAAATTATCACTGCTTTCAAGTAAGTCTATATGATGAAAGTAATCAATTGATTTAATACGAAGTCCTCTTCCAGAAAAACTCACCACAAATTGAATATTCTTTAAAATTATCACTGCTTACAAGTTAGTCTCTACAATGGAAGTAATCAAATGACTTAATACGAAATCCTCTTTCAGGAAAATTCACCACAAATTGAAATTTTCTTTAATATTATCAGTGCTTGCAGGCAAGTCTTCACAATGAAAGAAATCCAATGATTTAATACGAAGTCCTCTTTCAGAAAAATTCACCACAAATTGAAATTTTCTTTAATATTATCACTGCTTGCAGGTTAGTATTTACAATTAAAGTAATCAATTGGTTTTAATACGAAGTCTGCTTTCAGAAAAATTCACCACAAATTGAAAATTTCTTTAAAATTATCACTGCTTGCAAGGAAGTCTTTACAACGAAAGTAATCAAATGATTTAATACGAAGTCCTCTTTCAAGAAAATCCAGCACAAATTGAAATTTTCTTTTAAATTTTCACTGCTTGCATGTAAGCGTAACTGATGAAAGTAATCAAATGATTTAATATGAAGTCGTCTTTCAGGAAAATTCACACAAATTGAAATTTTCTTTAAAATTATCACTGCTTGCAGGTAAGCGTAACTGATGAAAGTAATCAAATAACTTAATACGAAGTCCTCTTGCAGAAAAATTCACCGCAAAATGAAATTTTCTTTAAAATTATCACTGCTTGCAGGTACGTTTGTACAAAGAAAGTAATCAAATAGTCCTCTTTCAGACATATTTACCACAAATAGAAATTTTCTTTAAAATTATCACTGCTTGCAAGTAAGTCTATATAATGAAAGTAATCAATTGATTTAATACGAAGTCCTCTTTCGGAAAAACTCACCACAAATTGAAATATTCTTTAAAATTATCACTGCTTGCAGGTTAGTCTCTACATTGGAAGTAATCAAATGACTTAATACGAAATCCTCTATCAGGAAAATTCACCACAAATTGAAATTTTCTTTAAAATTATCACTGCTTGCAGGTAAGTCTATGCAATGAAAGTAATCAAATGATTTAATACGAAGTCCACTTTCAGGAAAATTCACCACAAATTGAAATTTTCTTTAAAATTATCACTGCTTGAAGGTGAGTCTATACAATGAAAGTAATCAAATGATTTAATACGAAGTCCACCTTCAGAAAATTCACCACAAATTGAAATTTTCTTTAATATTATCACTATTTGCAGGTAAGTCTTTACAATGAAAGTAATCAAATGATTTAATACGAGGTCCTCTTTCAGAAAAACTCACCACAAATTGAAGTTTTCTTTAAAATTATCACTGCTTGCAGGTAAGTCTATACAATGGAAGTAATCACATGACATAATACGAAATCCTCTTACAGGAAAATTCACCACAAATTGAAATTTTCTTCAATATTATCACTGCTTGCAGTAAGTCTTTACAATGAAGGAAATCCATGATTTAATACGAACTCTTCTTTTAAAAAAATTCACCACAAATTGAAATTTTCTTTAAAATTATCACTGCTTGCAGGTAAGTCTCTACAGTGAAGGTATTCGAATAATTTAATACGAAGTTCTCTTTCAGAAATTTCACCACAAATTGAAATTTTCTTTAAAATTATCACTGCTTGCAGGTAACTATTTACAATTAAAGTAATCAATTTATTTTAAAAACGAAGTCTGCTTTCAAAAAAACTCATCACAAATTGCAAATTTCTTTTAAATTATCACTGCTTGCAGGTAAAACTTTACAATGAAAGTAATCAAATGATTTAATACGAATTCCTCTTTCAGGAAAATTCAGCAAAATTTGAAATTTTCTTTTAAATTTTCACTGGTTGCATGTAAGCGTATCTGATGAAAGTAATCAAATGATTTAATATGAAGTCGTTTCTCAGTAAAATTTACCATAAATTAAAATTTTCTTTAAGACTATTACTGCTTCCAGGTAAGTCTATATAATTAATGTAATCAAATGTTTTAATACGAAGTCCTCTTCCAGGAAAAGTTATCACAAATTGAAATTTTCTTTAAAATTATCACTGGTTGCAGGTAAGTCTCTACAATGAAAGTAATCGAATAATTTAATACGAAGTTCTCTTTCAGAAATTTCACCAGAAATTGAAATTTCCTTTAAAATTATCACTGCTTGCAGGTAAGTATTTACAATTAAATTAATCAACTGATTTTAATACGACGTCTGCTTTCCGTAAATTCACCGCGAATTGAAATTTTCTTTAAAATTATCACTGCTTCCAGGTATGTATTTACAAACAAAGTAATCAATTGATAATAGTACGAAGTCTGCTTTCAGAAAAATTCACCACAAATTGCCAATTTCTTTAAAATTATCACTGCTTGCAGGTAAAACTTTACAATGAAAGTAATCAAATGATTTAATACGAATTCCTCTTCCAGAAAAGTTCACCACAATTTGAAATTTTCTTTAAAATTATCAGTGCTTGCAGGTATGTATTTACAATTAAAGTAATCAATTGATTTAATACGAAGTCCTCTTTCAGAAAAACTCACCACGAATTGAAATATTCTTTAAAATTATCACTGCTTGCAGGTAAGTCTATATAATGAAAGTAATTAAGCGTTTTAATACGAAGTGCTCTTCCAGGAAAAGTTACCACAAATTGAAATTTTCTTTAAAATTATCACTGCTTGCAGGTAAGTCTCTACAATGAAGGTATTCGAATAATTTAATACGAAGTTCTCTTTCAGAAATTTCACCACAAATTGAAATTTTCTTTAAAATTATCACTGCTTGCAGGTAACTATTTACAATTAAAGTAATCAATTGATTTTAAAACGAAGTCTGCTTTCAGCAAAATTCACCACAAATTGCCCATTTCTTTATAATTATCACTGCTTGCAGGTAAAACTTTACAATGAAAGTAATCAAATGATTTAATACGAATTCTACTTTCAAGAAAATTCAGCACAAATTGAAATTTTCTTTTAAATTATAACTGCTTGCATGTAAGCGTATCTGATGAAAGTAATCAATTGATTTAATACAAAGTCCTCTTTCAGAAAAACTCATCACGAATTGTGATATTCTTTAAAATTATCACTGCTTGCAGATAAGTCTATACAATGAAAGAAATCAAATGATTTAATACGAAGTCCTCTTGCAAAAAAATTCACCAAAAAATGAAATTTTCTTTAAAATTATCACTGCATGCAGGTAATTCTTGAGAATGAAGGTAATCAAATGATCTAATACGAAGTCCTCTTTCAGGAAATTTTACCATAAATTGAAATTTTTTTCAAATTATCACTGCTTACAAGTAAGTCTATATAATGAAAGTAATCAATTGATTTAAGACGAAGTCCTCATCCAGAAAAACTCACCACAATTTGAAATTTTCTTTAAAATTATCACTGCTTGCAGGTATGTATTTACAATTAAAGTAATCAATTGATTTAATACGAAGTCCTCTTTCAGAAAAACTCACCACGAATTGAAATATTCTTTAAAATTATTACTGCTTCAGATAAGTCTATACAATGAAAGTAATAAAATGATTTAATACGAAGTCCACTTTCAGGAAAATTTATCCCAAATCGAAATTTTCTTTAAAATTATCCCTGTTTGCAGGTAAGTATTTACAATTAAATTAATCAATTGATTTTAATACGACATCTGCTTTCAGAAAATTCACCACAAATTGAAATTTTCTTTAAAATTATCACTGCTTGCAGGTATGTATTTACAATTAAAGTAATCACTTGATTTTAATACGAAGTATGCTTTCAGAAAAATTCACAACAAATTGCCAATTTCTTTAAAATTATCACTGCTTGCAGGTAAATCTTTACAATGAAAGTAATCAAATGATTTAAAACGCATTCCTATTTCAAGAAAATTCACCACAAATTGAAATTTTCTTTTAAATTATCACTGCTTGCTTGTAAGTGTATCTGATGAAAGTAATCAATTGATTTAAAACGACTTCCTCTTTCAGAAAAATTCACCACAAATTGAAATTTTCTTTAAAATTATCACTGCTTGCAGGTAAGTCTATACAATGAAAGTAATCAAGTGATTTCAATACGAAGTCTTCATTCAGGAAAATTTACCACAAATTGAAATTTTCTTTAAAATTATCACTGCTTGTAGGTAAGTATTTACAATTAAAGTAATCAATTGATTTTAGTACCAAGTCTGCTTTCAGAAAAATTCACCAAAATTGCAAATTTCTCTAAAATTATAACTGCTTGCAGGTGAGTATTTGCAATTAAAGTAATCAATTGCTTTTAATACGAAGCCTGCTTTCAGAAAAATTCACCACAAATTTCAAAGTTCTTTAAAATTATCACTGCTTGCAGGTAAAACTTTTCAATGAAAGTAATCAAATGATTTAATACGAATTCCTCTTTCAAGAAAATTCAGCACAAATTGAAATTTTCTTTTAAATTATCACTGCTTGCATGTAAGCGTATATGATGAAAGTAATCAATTGATTTAATACGAAGTCCTCTTTCAGAAAAATTCACCACGAATGAATAATTCTTTAAAATTATCACTGCTTGCAGGTAAGTCTATACAATGAAAGTAATCAAATGATTTAATACGAAGTCCACTTTTAGGAAAATTTATACCAAACTGAAATTTTCTTTAAAATTATCACTGGTTGCAGGTAAGCTTAACTGATAAAAGTAATCAAATAACTTAATCCGAAGTCCTCTTGCAGAAAACTTCACCACAAAATGAAATGTTCTTTAAAATTATCACTGCATGCAGGTAATTCTTGACAATGAAGGTAATCAAATGATCTAATACGAAGTCCTCTTTCAGGAAAATTTACCATAAATTGAAATTTTCTTAAAAATTATCACTGCTTGCAAGTAAGTCTATATGATGAAAGTAATCAATTGATTTAATACGAAATCCTCTTCCAGAAAAACTCACCACAAATTGAATATTCTTTAAAATTATCACTGCTTGCAAGTTAGTCTCTACAATGGAAGTAATCAAATGACTTAATACGAAATCCTCTTTCAGGAAAATTCACCACAAATTGAAATTTTCTTTAATATTATCAGTGCTTGCAGGCAAGTCTTCACAATGAAAGAAATCCAATGATTTAATACGAAGTCCTCTTTCAGAAAAATTCACCACAAATTGAAATTTTCTTTAATATTATCACTGCTTGCAGGTTAGTATTTACAATTAAAGTAATCAATTGGTTTTAATACGAAGTCTGCTTTCAGAAAAATTCACCACAAATTGAAAATTTCTTTAAAATTATCACTGCTTGCAAGGAAGTCTTTACAACGAAAGTAATCAAATGATTTAATACGAAGTCCTCTTTCAAGAAAATCCAGCACAAATTGAAATTTTCTTTTAAATTTTCACTGCTTGCATGTAAGCGTAACTGATGAAAGTAATCAAATGATTTAATATGAAGTCGTCTTTCAGGAAAATTCACACAAATTGAAATTTTCTTTAAAATTATCACTGCTTGCAGGTAAGCGTAACTGATGAAAGTAATCAAATAACTTAATACGAAGTCCTCTTGCAGAAAAATTCACCGCAAAATGAAATTTTCTTTAAAATTATCACTGCTTGCAGGTACGTTTATACAAAGAAAGTAATCAAATAGTCCTGTTTCAGACATATTTACCACAAATAGAAATTTTCTTTAAAATTATCACTGCTTGCAAGTAAGTCTATATAATGAAAGTAATCAATTGATTTAATACGAAGTCCTCTTTCGGAAAAACTCACCACAAATTGAAATATTCTTTAAAATTATCACTGCTTGCAGGTTAGTCTCTACATTGGAAGTAATCAAATGACTTAATACGAAATCCTCTATCAGGAAAATTCACCACAAATTGAAATTTTCTTTAAAATTATCACTGCTTGCAGGTAAGTCTATGCAATGAAAGTAATCAAATGATTTAATACGAAGTCCACTTTCAGGAAAACTCACCACAAATTGAAATTTTCTTTAAAATTATCACTGCTTGAAGGTGAGTCTATACAATGAAAGTAATCAAATGATTTAATACGAAGTCCACCTTCAGAAAATTCACTACAAATTGAAATTTTCTTTAATATTATCACTATTTGCAGGTAAGTCTTTACAATGAAAGTAATCAAATGATTTAATACGAGGTCCTCTTTCAGAAAAACTCACCACAAAGTGAAGTTTTCTTTAAAATTATCACTGCTTGCAGGTAAGTCTATACAATGGAAGTAATCACATGACATAATACGAAATCCTCTTACAGGAAAATTCACCACAAATTGAAATTTTCTTTAATATTATCACTGCTTGCAGTAAGTCTTTACAATGAAGGAAATCCATGATTTAATACGAACTCTTCTTTTAAAAAAATTCACCACAAATTGAAATTTTCTTTAAAATTATCACTGCTTGCAGGTAAGTCTATACAATGAAAGTAATCAAATGATTTAATACGAAGTTCTCTTTCAGAAAATTCACCACAAAATGAGATTTTCTTTAATATTATCACTGCTTGCAGGTTAGTCTCTACAATAGAAGTAATCATGTGATTTTCATACGAAGTCTTCTTTCAGGAAAACTCACCACAAATTGAAATTTTCTTTAAAATTATCGCTGCTTGCAGGTAAGTCTTTACAATGATTTTGATTCGAAGTCTTCTTTCAGAAAAATTCATCACAAATTGAAATTTTTCTTTAAAATTATTACTGCTTGCAGGTAAGTCTATTCAATTAAAGTAATCAAACTGCTTGCAGGTAAGTATTTACACTGAAAGTAATCAAATGATTTAATACGAAATCCTCTTTCAGAAAAATTCACCACAAATTGCATTTTTTTTTTAAATTATCACTGCTTGCAGGTAAGACTGTATAATGAAAGTAACCAATTGATTTTAATACAAAGTCTTCTAAACTTCGAAACGTTTTCCTATTCCGTTGATAATACGTTTTCAAATTACGTAATTAAAACGCCCAAGTGTCCCATTTTTTCAACGTCGCATATACGATTTTTTAAGGTGAAAATTCCGTTGGTTTTAATGCTACAAATAGACGAATAGACGTGTTATTGCCGTGCGAATTACGATGTTTATATCATACACACAAGAGTTTTTAATACTATTAATTCAAGTTTTTCTTTCCTTAGACTTCTTAATCCTTTCCGATTCCATATGAAATTTCATTTGTTTTGTCATCTTAAAAATGTATGAACAGTTTTAAACTAGCGAAGCATATGTAACCACGAAATTAGGTTCATATTTAGGGACTAGATTTGATGTAAAACTGAATAGTTTTAAAATTCTTAAATAGCCACTAATATTTATTTTTCACAACATGTATAGGTATAAACATTGTTATGACTTTTAAAACTGATTCGTCCGTCTAAGTTACATATTTCTAATTAATATGAATATTTGCATAAATAAATGTTATTGTTTAATTGTTTAGTAAATCTGAACTGAGTTTAAAAAAACAATTTTATATTTTAAATAATGAAGAGCTCAAAAATCTTTACAGAAAATTTTATTGCTGTTAAGAATATAATAGTGATATTATTTATTGAAAAGTATTCGAAAAAAAAATAAAACACAAATTCACTTGTTTCAGTATACTGACATAAAAACTTGTATTCCAATTTTAAAATAATAAAGGAAAAAAAAGAGAGAATGCAAAACACTTGAATATATATACTGTTAGGAGAGACATTTTTCTTTTATAAAGACGGAAAAAACAAGAGTGTGCAAATAAACTTAATCCTAATTACATAGCACTTTCATTTTTATATTTTAGACGTGTTGGAGCATACTTAAACCAATTTTTAACTACATCTTCCATTTTCTTTTCGTTTGCTTCCTTTATCCCCTTTGACTTTTGTATTATATCTGCAAATTCAAAAGAACAAAAATAAAGTTATAACTGTGAAATAAATTGACAAATGTAATACAATAATATGAAATCAGCAAAGAATTTTATAAGAAAAATAATTTTAAGTATGTAGGTAGTGTAGTAAGTCTTGGAGTGTCTGCAAACCCTCAAAATGTTATCGAGGATAAATAAAATTATTCTCATTTGAGTATAGCAGCACTCAATAGAGGCAATAGAGGCAATGAAATTATTGACATCTCATCTAAAGAAGGGAAACTCCTTTCGTCGGAGCAGAGTCTTTTTTGTGGTACTCCCAATTCTACCTCAGAGCTACGCTAAATAACTGGAAGAAAAACGAAAATCTCTTTATTGGAAAGGGCTATAAGGACATCTCCAGGCGGAAAAAGCAAAGAACTCCTCCTTCTATGAGGGCAGAGCTCAAAACAATTACAGAACTTTACTCAGGTTACTGTTGGGGTGTCACCTAACCAAGGATGGGCTTGGCTGAGACTTCATCCTGTCGCTTCTGCCCACTGACATGTATAATATGGACTGACTACGTTCATATAAATATGTACACTGCAGAAAGTGGGCTCACTTATATATTGCTGACTCTTTCGGTCTAAGCACCAAGTACCAACTGGGAGAGAACTGTAAACAATAAATAAGTGGGTTCGTAGAAATAAATGTTTTTAAATTAATTCTTTAGGATTATTACTGATAAAAACAGTTTTACCAAAGAATATATATTCATTAGATATACCGAAGAAATTCCAAAGGTTTTATTAAAATCATTTTTCATGCTTTGTGCTCACTTTAACAACTTCCCGCCAATGATTTTTTCAATGTAGGCACCGACGTAAGTACTCTTTTTGACAAAAGCAATTGTGCCCACGTGAAATAGAAAGTTAAGCAGTCCATATATATGTCATTACTGCTGCCAGGATGCTCGCGAAAATTTTGAGGTCCTAATTTTTCATTGCACACTTGTTTATTAATAGGTACTACTGGAATATTAATATATTTTTTTAGTAAAATTATAAACAATTTATCCTAGAAATGGTAGTATAGCAGTAGTGAAAGAACTTACAAAAACTTAATTGCTTCGTTTTTAAATTCCTAAACGCCTTTTTATCCCCTCGGCCTGCCCAATTATATTTTGCAGCGACTTCAAGCGAAAATATTGATCGCAATACTCTTCGTGTAGTTTCCATAAGATTAGATCCTCCTTTAGGGGATAATGAATTAACCTGTAATAATTTATAATTTTATTAGCAGGAATGGACTTATGTAATGATTTATTTGTAGTACTTACTGCCATATTAAAATCTGCTGCATTTAAGATGAACTGCTCCCAATTATGTAGATCATCCATAGTTTTAAGTGGTAATCCGGAAAGTGTATTTTTCTTGACTGAATCTGGGTTACTTTAAGTGCCTCAAAGATGCACGAAATGGCGTAAACTATCAGTGTGATCTGCCAATGTTTTCTTAATCTCTTCCATGGCTCGAAGTATTCGTTTTTCAGCAACTTTAATTCATTTAGAAAATATTTTTCCTTATATTTACCTGTGGCATTATGATATTCTGCCCAATGGGTTTTCGAAGTTGGCGTAGATAAGAGTTTCTGACTTGAAGTGAGAGTGTTAAAATTTCTGTCGCGTGCCAAATGCAGATATGCCTTTTGTTATTTGACTGAAGAATCCTTTAAGGGTTCAGATGTTACCGAATCATCAAGTGAAGGACGAAGCAGCAAGTTTGGCATATTTTTACGTATTATGGAATCGGGTACATCGGATTCGGATTCAGATGCGAATTGGGCTTTAACTCGTTCATTTACTCGAAGTTCCCTTGTAGAAATATCAGCGTCCGACCATTCTGTTTCCAGATTTGAAGTTTCTTCTGCAAGTTTTAATTTTTTACGGGCCTTTTCATAGGAATCTAAAATAGTTTTATTTATTAAAATCTTTAACAGAATGAAAGAGATTTGTAAGAATTCACTTATCATAAGCTCCCAAATAAGACATTTTGTAAGTATGCCAGGAAGTATCTGGCTCAATACCGCTCAATATTGCTTGTTTAAGTTTTGATGTTTTGAAAGGAGGCCAACTGCAAATACTACTGTCCATAGATGTCCACGCTGCATTTACAATTTCCACCTCATCGATTTATTTGTTTTAGTGGGTGCTGGGTCTATTTCCATATTGCATATAAATTTGTGATATACGCAACATGATAAACGTCGTGCGAGCGGGTGGTGCACTACTTTCCACCATCGCGGGTGCGATTTATACTGGGCAGATATATTTGTTGATATCAAGAGATGAAGAGAGTGCACACACAGTGAATATCATTTGCAACACTTTCATCACATGAAGTATTTGGCTTGTGTGGTACAACTACAACTTTTCTCTAAGCAAAAAACAATCGTGGTTTCAAACTTCACGTTTCTGCAATGCAATGACATTTCATCTTTCCATTTCTTGTGTCAGACCTATGTTTGTTTTTGATTTTGTAATTGATATTTTTGATATTGTTGCGCGTGTTACAGCTTCTCTAAATTCTATTTTTTAGTAACATTTTTATTGGTTTAGATTGAAAGTATTGGCAATAACTCATGCTGGAGTAATGTTCTTGTCCGAAGAACATTTCTCAAATTGTATTTTTATGTATGTACCCTCTCACTGGAGTAAGACTCAACAGTTTTCCTACCAAAATGTGCTTTGGTTTGGAATGATATGTCTGCAGATTATGCACGTCAGGAATCCAATTTTTTATTAAATGATCCCCATCATTCCTCCATTCGTAGATTTCATTATGTTAGCTTTGTCCAATAACTTTAAATTTTTGTATATAGTGAATAATACTTTGCAGTGGCATTCATTTGAGAGTGCATCTTAGGTTGCTCTTGTTGAAGTGATGTTCTATAGTTGTGTATTTTTCTCTACATCTCATTCTTTCATAAATTTTAGAATTGTAATTTATTTGATTTGAACCGTCTTTAGGTTTCCTGATACAGGGGGTTCATATATAGTTGTTTATTTTGTATTGCATCCCGGTAACTGCAAATGCATTCAGTGGGGTAGCAATATAACGATTTATATTGTACCCGATCTATAAACTATCTACCGTATATATATATTTCTATAAGGTTTCTTTCAGGTATCTTAATAATGCCGTGTAGGCTCCTAATTGGCTATACAAAAACGTTTTCACTCCCGCCACGGAGTTCATCAGTTGTTTCCTAACTAAAAGATGAGGTTATTAAACTGCTTGGTGCAACTTAGTACACAAATGTAATTAAAAATCAAAAATCAAAGATTCCTAATCTAGCTTATTATTTGGGTATCCTTAATTAATTGGTCGTGCATGGAACAGGCACTTACTCAATAAAATTTTAAATATTATTCCAATTAACCGGATATCCATCCCATACACAATCAATTAACCAAAATTTCTTTAGTATAATATCAACAATAATTAACTCATAAACCTTAGTGGTATTAATGCTATAGAACACTACAAAATCTTGATATATGGACCATTAAAACATTTTCAATTAACAAAAGCAACACTTTCCAAATGACATTTTTATACATACAAAAAATATTGCAAAAAATTTTCAAAACATATATTCTGGTAATTTTACTAACCTTTCTTTTTATTCAGCAGGGTATTAATGTATTATTTATCCTTTTTCTAATAGCAAACACTATTGCGAGCAATTTAAATTCACCTTATGTCACATAACACCTGTTATATGTTTCACAATAATCACCCAAATCTATTGTTATCTTGTAAGCTACCATCACAGTATTAAAACCTTCTAAAAGTATACTATCAATTATTTAATTATTTTAAATCTTTTAATTTCTATTTCTTTCTTTAATTAAATTTTTCAAAACTCTTTTCTAAAAAACTTTATCACTATTTCTCGCGTCCGCTTCTGTCAATTACACCGTATGATCTGACTATTATTCATGCTATTTCATGCATTCTTCATTATGTTTTTTCTTTTTTGAATTCGAGTGGTGAGTTTTATGTGAACCCTTGGTTACGATTCCAATGAATTTTTTCTAAGTTATCTTATTTTCTTTTTATTGCTATTCTTTTCAAATAATTCCCTTAATTTCAGTGTTGCTAGCTTTGGTAAAAAAAAATTTTTATATTTTTTAAAAATTTTTTTTATTTTAATTTTATTAATACTTTTCCTGGTTCGACCTTGTTTTACAGATATCTATCTGTTTTCGTTATCCTGTTGATAATTATTTTGCTGGAAAATTGCACAGCTATTACCACCACTACCTTCAACTATTATGATTTATTAAAAAATATATATAACTATTTATTGGAAAATGATTCCATTTTTAATGGAAACTATGCATGTGCAATCGGTTCACCTCCTTCTCCCTAATCAAACAACCCGCAACAGTAGATAATGGTTTGAACTAATGTATAATTTATTTTAGTTCCAGGACATTTACTCCATAGGTCAATATGTTATTGGGAATGTGATTTTATTGCAAGGGTCACCATTAGTTCCTTGCCAAAACTTCCATTCGTATCACACATTTGATCTAAGTCGTTGTCTATTTATCAGGAACAATAATCTCAACGATTTATTTGTTTTAGTGGGTGCTGGGTCTATTTCCATATTGCATATAAATTTGTGATATACGCAACATGATAAACGTCGTGCGAGCGGGTGGTGCACTACTTTCCACCATCGCGGGTGCGATTTATACTGGGCAGATATATTTGTTGATATCAAGAGATGAAGAGAGTGCACACACAGTGAATATCATTTGCAACACTTTCATCACATGAAGTATTTGGCTTGTGTGGTACAACTACAACTTTTCTCTAAGCAAAAAACAATCGTGGTTTCAAACTTCACGTTTCTGCAATGCAATGACATTTCATCTTTCCATTTCTTGTGTCAGACCTATGTTTGTTTTTGATTTTGTAATTGATATTTTTGATATTGTTGCGCGTGTTACAGCTTCTCTAAATTCTATTTTTTAGTAACATTTTTATTGGTTTAGATTGAAAGTATTGCCAATAACTCATGCTGGAGTAATGTTCTTGTCCGAAGAACATTTCTCAAATTGTATTTTTATGTATGTACCCTCTCACTGGAGTAAGACTCAACAGTTTTCCTACCAAAATGTGCTTTGGTTTGGAATGATATGTCTGCAGATTATGCACGTCAGGAATCCAATTTTTTATTAAATGATCCCCATCATTCCTCCATTCGTAGATTTCATTATGTTAGCTTTGTCCAATAACTTTAAATTTTTGTATATAGTGAATAATACTTTGCAGTGGCATTCATTTGAGAGTGCATCTTAGGTTGCTCTTGTTGAAGTGATGTTCTATAGTTGTGTATTTTTCTCTACATCTCATTCTTTCATAAATTTTAGAATTGTAATTTATTTGATTTGAACCGTCTTTAGGTTTCCTGATACAGGGGGTTCATATATAGTTGTTTATTTTGTATTGCATGCCGGTAACTGCAAATGCATTCAGTGGGGTAGCAATATAACGATTTATATTGTACCCGATCTATAAACTATCTACCGTATATATATATTTCTATAAGGTTTCTTTCAGGTATCTTAATAATGCCGTGTAGGCTCCTAATTGGCTATACAAAAACGTTTTCACTCCCGCCACGGAGTTCATCAGTTGTTTCCTAACTAAAAGATGAGGTTATTAAACTGCTTGGTGCAACTTAGTACACAAATGTAATTAAAAATCAAAAATCAAAGATTCCTAATCTAGCTTATTATTTGGGTATCCTTAATTAATTGGTCGTGCATGGAACAGGCACTTACTCAATAAAATTTTAAATATTATTCCAATTAACCGGATATCCATCCCATACACAATCAATTAACCAAAATTTCTTTAGTATAATATCAACAATAATTAACTCATAAACCTTAGTGGTATTAATGCTATAGAACACTACAAAATCTTGATATATGGACCATTAAAACATTTCCAATTAACAAAAGCAACACTTTCCAAATGACATTTTTATACATACAAAAAATATTGCAAAAAATTTTCAAAACATATATTCTGGTAATTTTACTAACCTTTCTTTTTATTCAGCAGGGTATTAATGTATTATTTATCCTTTTTCTAATAGCAAACACTATTGTGAGCAATTTAAATTCACCTTATGTCACATAACACCTGTTATACGTTTCACAATAATCACCCAAATCTATTGTTATCTTGTAAGCTACCATCACAGTATTAAAACCTTCTAAAAGTATACTATCAATTATTTAATTATTTTAAACCTTTTAATTTCTATTTCTTTCTTTAATTAAATTTTTCAAAACTCTTTTCTAAAAAACTTTATCACTATTTCTCGCGTCCGCTACTGTCAATTACACCATATGATCTGACTATTATTCATGCTATTTCATGCATTCTTCATTATGTTTTTTCTTTTTTGAATTCGAGTGGTGAGTTTTATGTGAACCCCTGGTTACGATTCCAATGAATTTTTTCTAAGTTATCTTATTTTCTTTTTATTGCTATTCTTTTCAAATAATTCCCTTAATTTCAGTGTTGCTAGCTTTAGTAAAAAAATTTTTTATATTTTTTAAAATTTTTTTTATTTTAATTTTATTAATACTTTTCCTGGTTCGACCTTGTTTTACAGATATCTATCTGTTTTCGTTATCCTGTTGATAATTATTTTGCTGGAAAATTTTACAGCTATTATCACCACTACCTTCAACTATTATGATTTATTAAAAAATATATATAACTGTTTATTGGAAAATGATTCCATTTTTAATGGAAACTATGCATGTGCAATCGGTTCACCTCCTTCTCCCTAATCAAACAACCCGCAACAGTAGATAATGGTTTGAACTAATGTATAATTTATTTTAGTTCCAGGACATTTACTCCATAGGTCAATATGTTATTGGGAATGTGATTTTATTGCAAGGGTCACCATTAGTTCCTTGCCAAAACTTCCATTCGTATCACACATTTGATCTAAGTCGTCGTCTATTTATCAGGAACAATAATCTCAACGATTTATTTGTTTTAGTTGGTGCTGGGTCTATTTCCATATTGCATATAAATTTGTGATATACGCAACATGATAAACGTCGCGCGAGCGGGTGGTGCAATACTTTCCACCATCGCGGGTGCGATTTATACTGGGCAGATATGTTTGTTGATATCAAGAGATGAAGAGAGTGCACACACAGTGAATATCATTTGCAACACTTTCATCACATGGAGTATTTGGCTTGTGTGGTACAACTACAACTTTTCTCTAAGCAAAAAACAATCGTGGTTTCAAACTTCACGTTTCTGCAATGCAATGACATTTCATCTTTCCATTTCTTGTGTCAGACCTATGTTTGTTTTTGATTTTGTAATTGATATTTTTGATATTGTTGCGCGTGTTACAGCTTCTCTAAATTCTATTTTTTAGTAACATTTTTATTGGTTTAGATTGAAAGTATTGGCAACAACTCATGCTGGAGTAATGTTCTTGTCCGAAGAACATTTCTCAAATTGTATTTTTATGTATGTACCCTCTCACTGGAGTAAGACTCAACAGTTTTCCTACCAAAATGTGCTTTGGTTTGGAATGATATGTCTGCAGATTATGCACGTCAGGAATCCAATTTTTTATTAAATGATCCCCATCATTCCTCCATTCGTAGATTTCATTATGTTAGCTTTGTCCAATAACTTTAAATTTTTGTATATAGTGAATAATACTTTGCAGTGGCATTCATTTGAGACTGCATCTTAGGTTGCTCTTGTTGAAGTGATGTTCTATAGTTGTGTATTTTTCTCTACATCTCATTCTTTCATAAATTTTAGAATTGTAATTTATTTGATTTGAACCGTCTTTAGGTTTCCTGATACAGGGGGTTCATATATAGTTGTTTATTTTGTATTGCATCCCGGTAACTGCAAATGCATTCAGTGGGGTAGCAATATAACGATTTATATTGTACCCGATCTATAAACTATCTACCGTATATATATATTTCTATAAGGTTTCTTTCAGGTATCTTAATAATGCCGTGTAGGCTCCTAATTGGCTATACAAAAACGTTTTCACTCCCGCCACGGAGTTCATCAGTTGTTTCCTAACTAAAAGATGAGGTTATTAAACTGCTTGGTGCAACTTAGTACACAAATGTAATTAAAAATCAAAAATCAAAGATTCCTAATCTAGCTTATTATTTGGGTATCCTTAATTAATTGGTCGTGCATGGAACAGGCACTTACTCAATAAAATTTTAAATATTATTCCAATTAACCGGATATCCATCCCATACACAATCAATTAACCAAAATTTCTTTAGTATAATATCAACAATAATTAACTCATAAACCTTAGTGGTATTAATGCTATAGAACACTACAAAATCTTGATATATGGACCATTAAAACATTTCCAATTAACAAAAGCAACACTTTCCAAATGACATTTTTATACATACAAAAAATATTGCAAAAAATTTTCGAAACATATATTCTGGTAATTTTACTAACCTTTCTTTTTATTCAGCAGGGTATTAATGTATTATTTATCCTTTTTCTAATAGCAAACACTATTGCGAGCAATTTAAATTCTCCTAATGTCACATAACACCTGTTATACGTTTCACAATAATCACCCAAATCTATTGTTATCTTGTAAGCTACCATCACAGTATTAAAACCTTCTAAAAGTATACTATCAATTATTTAATTATTTTAAACCTTTTAATTTCTATTTCTTTCTTTAATTAAATTTTTCAAAACTCTTTTCTAAAAAACTTTATCACTATTTCTCGCGTCCGCTACTGTCAATTACACCATATGATCTGACTATTATTCATGCTATTTCATGCATTCTTCATTATGTTTTTTCTTTTTTGAATTCGAGTGGAGAGTTTTATGTGAACCCTTGGTTACGATTCCAATTAATTTTTTCTAAGTTATCTTATTTTCTTTTTATTGCTATTCTTTTCAAATAATTCCCTTAATTTCAGTGTTGCTAGCTTTAGTAAAAAATTTTTTTATATTTTTTAAAAATTTTTTTATTTTAATTTTATTAATACTTTTCCTGGTTCGACCTTGTTTTACAGATATCTATCTGTTTTCGTTATCCTGTTGATAATTATTTTGCTGGAAAATTTTACAGCTATTATCACCACTACCTTCAACTATTATGATTTATTAAAAAATATATATAACTATTTATTGGAAAATGATTCCATTTTTAATGGAAACTATGCATGTGCAATCGGTTCACCTCCTTCTCCCTAATCAAACAACCCGCAACAGTAGATAATGGTTTGAACTAATGTATAATTTATTTTAGTTCCAGGACATTTACTCCATAGGTCAATATGTTATTGGGAATGTGATTTTATTGCAAGGGTCACCATTAGTTCCTTGCCAAAACTTCCATTCGTATCACACATTTGATCTAAGTCGTTGTCTATTTATCAGGAACAATAATCTCAACGATTTATTTGTTTTAGTGGGTGCTGGGTCTATTTCCATATTGCATATAAATTTGTGATATACGCAACATGATAAACGTCGTGCGAGCGGGTGGTGCACTACTTTCCACCATCGCGGGTGCGATTTATACTGGGCAGATATATTTGTTGATATCAAGAGATGAAGAGAGTGCACACACAGTGAATATCATTTGCAACACTTTCATCACATGAAGTATTTGGCTTGTGTGGTACAACTACAACTTTTCTCTAAGCAAAAAACAATCGTGGTTTCAAACTTCACGTTTCTGCAATGCAATGACATTTCATCTTTCCATTTCTTGTGTCAGACCTATGTTTGTTTTTGATTTTGTAATTGATATTTTTGATATTGTTGCGCGTGTTACAGCTTCTCTAAATTCTATTTTTTAGTAACATTTTTATTGGTTTAGATTGAAAGTATTGCCAATAACTCATGCTGGAGTAATGTTCTTGTCCGAAGAACATTTCTCAAATTGTATTTTTATGTATGTACCCTCTCACTGGAGTAAGACTCAACAGTTTTCCTACCAAAATGTGCTTTGGTTTGGAATGATATGTCTGCAGATTATGCACGTCAGGAATCCAATTTTTTATTAAATGATCCCCATCATTCCTCCATTCGTAGATTTCATTATGTTAGCTTTGTCCAATAACTTTAAATTTTTGTATATAGTGAATAATACTTTGCAGTGGCATTCATTTGAGAGTGCATCTTAGGTTGCTCTTGTTGAAGTGATGTTCTATAGTTGTGTATTTTTCTCTACATCTCATTCTTTCATAAATTTTAGAATTGTAATTTATTTGATTTGAACCGTCTTTAGGTTTCCTGATACAGGGGGTTCATATATAGTTGTTTATTTTGTATTGCATGCCGGTAACTGCAAATGCATTCAGTGGGGTAGCAATATAACGATTTATATTGTACCCGATCTATAAACTATCTACCGTATATATATATTTCTATAAGGTTTCTTTCAGGTATCTTAATAATGCCGTGTAGGCTCCTAATTGGCTATACAAAAACGTTTTCACTCCCGCCACGGAGTTCATCAGTTGTTTCCTAACTAAAAGATGAGGTTATTAAACTGCTTGGTGCAACTTAGTACACAAATGTAATTAAAAATCAAAAATCAAAGATTCCTAATCTAGCTTATTATTTGGGTATCCTTAATTAATTGGTCGTGCATGGAACAGGCACTTACTCAATAAAATTTTAAATATTATTCCAATTAACCGGATATCCATCCCATACACAATCAATTAACCAAAATTTCTTTAGTATAATATCAACAATAATTAACTCATAAACCTTAGTGGTATTAATGCTATAGAACACTACAAAATCTTGATATATGGACCATTAAAACATTTCCAATTAACAAAAGCAACACTTTCCAAATGACATTTTTATACATACAAAAAATATTGCAAAAAATTTTCAAAACATATATTCTGGTAATTTTACTAACCTTTCTTTTTATTCAGCAGGGTATTAATGTATTATTTATCCTTTTTCTAATAGCAAACACTATTGTGAGCAATTTAAATTCACCTTATGTCACATAACACCTGTTATACGTTTCACAATAATCACCCAAATCTATTGTTATCTTGTAAGCTACCATCACAGTATTAAAACCTTCTAAAAGTATACTATCAATTATTTAATTATTTTAAACCTTTTAATTTCTATTTCTTTCTTTAATTAAATTTTTCAAAACTCTTTTCTAAAAAACTTTATCACTATTTCTCGCGTCCGCTACTGTCAATTACACCATATGATCTGACTATTATTCATGCTATTTCATGCATTCTTCATTATGTTTTTTCTTTTTTGAATTCGAGTGGTGAGTTTTATGTGAACCCCTGGTTACGATTCCAATGAATTTTTTCTAAGTTATCTTATTTTCTTTTTATTGCTATTCTTTTCAAATAATTCCCTTAATTTCAGTGTTGCTAGCTTTAGTAAAAAAATTTTTTATATTTTTTAAAATTTTTTTTATTTTAATTTTATTAATACTTTTCCTGGTTCGACCTTGTTTTACAGATATCTATCTGTTTTCGTTATCCTGTTGATAATTATTTTGCTGGAAAATTTTACAGCTATTATCACCACTACCTTCAACTATTATGATTTATTAAAAAATATATATAACTGTTTATTGGAAAATGATTCCATTTTTAATGGAAACTATGCATGTGCAATCGGTTCACCTCCTTCTCCCTAATCAAACAACCCGCAACAGTAGATAATGGTTTGAACTAATGTATAATTTATTTTAGTTCCAGGACATTTACTCCATAGGTCAATATGTTATTGGGAATGTGATTTTATTGCAAGGGTCACCATTAGTTCCTTGCCAAAACTTCCATTCGTATCACACATTTGATCTAAGTCGTCGTCTATTTATCAGGAACAATAATCTCAACGATTTATTTGTTTTAGTTGGTGCTGGGTTTATTTCCATATTGCATATAAATTTGTGATATACGCAACATGATAAACGTCGTGCGAGCGGGTGGTGCAATACTTTCCACCATCGCGGGTGCGATTTATACTGGGCAGATATGTTTGTTGATATCAAGAGATGAAGAGAGTGCACACACAGTGAATATCATTTGCAACACTTTCATCACATGGAGTATTTGGCTTGTGTGGTACAACTACAACTTTTCTCTAAGCAAAAAACAATCGTGGTTTCAAACTTCACGTTTCTGCAATGCAATGACATTTCATCTTTCCATTTCTTGTGTCAGACCTATGTTTGTTTTTGATTTTGTAATTGATATTTTTGATATTGTTGCGCGTGTTACAGCTTCTCTAAATTCTATTTTTTAGTAACATTTTTATTGGTTTAGATTGAAAGTATTGGCAATAACTCATGCTGGAGTAATGTTCTTGTCCGAAGAACATTTCTCAAATTGTATTTTTATGTATGTACCCTCTCACTGGAGTAAGACTCAACAGTTTTCCTACCAAAATGTGCTTTGGTTTGGAATGATATGTCTGCAGATTATGCACGTCAGGAATCCAATTTTTTATTAAATGATCCCCATCATTCCTCCATTCGTAGATTTCATTATGTTAGCTTTGTCCAATAACTTTAAATTTTTGTATATAGTGAATAATACTTTGCAGTGGCATTCATTTGAGACTGCATCTTAGGTTGCTCTTGTTGAAGTGATGTTCTATAGTTGTGTATTTTTCTCTACATCTCATTCTTTCATAAATTTTAGAATTGTAATTTATTTGATTTGAACCGTCTTTAGGTTTCCTGATACAGGGGGTTCATATATAGTTGTTTATTTTGTATTGCATGCCGGTAACTGCAAATGCATTCAGTGGGGTAGCAATATAACGATTTATATTGTACCCGATCTATAAACTATCTACCGTATATATATATTTCTATAAGGTTTCTTTCAGGTATCTTAATAATGCCGTGTAGGCTCCTAATTGGCTATACAAAAACGTTTTCACTCCCGCCACGGAGTTCATCAGTTGTTTCCTAACTAAAAGATGAGGTTATTAAACTGCTTGGTGCAACTTAGTACACAAATGTAATTAAAAATCAAAAATCAAAGATTCCTAATCTAGCTTATTATTTGGGTATCCTTAATTAATTGGTCGTGCATGGAACAGGCACTTACTCAATAAAATTTTAAATATTATTCCAATTAACCGGATATCCATCCCATACACAATCAATTAACCAAAATTTCTTTAGTATAATATCAACAATAATTAACTCATAAACCTTAGTGGTATTAATGCTATAGAACACTACAAAATCTTGATATATGGACCATTAAAACATTTCCAATTAACAAAAGCAACACTTTCCAAATGACATTTTTATACATACAAAAAATATTGCAAAAAATTTTCGAAACATATATTCTGGTAATTTTACTAACCTTTCTTTTTATTCAGCAGGGTATTAATGTATTATTTATCCTTTTTCTAATAGCAAACACTATTGCGAGCAATTTAAATTCTCCTAATGTCACATAACACCTGTTATACGTTTCACAATAATCACCCAAATCTATTGTTATCTTGTAAGCTACCATCACAGTATTAAAACCTTCTAAAAGTATACTATCAATTATTTAATTATTTTAAACCTTTTAATTTCTATTTCTTTCTTTAATTAAATTTTTCAAAACTCTTTTCTAAAAAACTTTATCACTATTTCTCGCGTCCGCTACTGTCAATTACACCATATGATCTGACTATTATTCATGCTATTTCATGCATTCTTCATTATGTTTTTTCTTTTTTGAATTCGAGTGGAGAGTTTTATGTGAACCCTTGGTTACGATTCCAATTAATTTTTTCTAAGTTATCTTATTTTCTTTTTATTGCTATTCTTTTCAAATAATTCCCTTAATTTCAGTGTTGCTAGCTTTAGTAAAAAATTTTTTTATATTTTTTAAAAATTTTTTTATTTTAATTTTATTAATACTTTTCCTGGTTCGACCTTGTTTTACAGATATCTATCTGTTTTCGTTATCCTGTTGATAATTATTTTGCTGGAAAATTTTACAGCTATTATCACCACTACCTTCAACTATTATGATTTATTAAAAAATATATATAACTATTTATTGGAAAATGATTCCATTTTTAATGGAAACTATGCATGTGCAATCGGTTCACCTCCTTCTCCCTAATCAAACAACCCGCAACAGTAGATAATGGTTTGAACTAATGTATAATTTATTTTAGTTCCAGGACATTTACTCCATAGGTCAATATGTTATTGGGAATGTGATTTTATTGCAAGGGTCACCATTAGTTCCTTGCCAAAACTTCCATTCGTATCACACATTTGATCTAAGTCGTCGTCTATTTATCAGGAACAATAATCTCAACGATTTATTTGTTTTAGTTGGTGCTGGGTCTATTTCCATATTGCATATAAATTTGTGATATACGCAACATGATAAACGTCGTGCGAGCGGGTGGTGCAATACTTTCCACCATCGCGGGTGCGATTTATACTGGGCAGATATGTTTGTTGATATCAAGAGATGAAGAGAGTGCACACACAGTGAATATCATTTGCAACACTTTCATCACATGAAGTATTTGGCTTGTGTGGTACAACTACAACTTTTCTCTAAGCAAAAAACAATCGTGGTTTCAAACTTCACGTTTCTGCAATGCAATGACATTTCATCTTTCCATTTCTTGTGTCAGACCTATGTTTGTTTTTGATTTTGTAATTGATATTTTTGATATTGTTGCGCGTGTTACAGCTTCTCTAAATTCTATTTTTTAGTAACATTTTTATTGGTTTAGATTGAAAGTATTGGCAATAACTCATGCTGGAGTAATGTTCTTGTCCGAAGAACATTTCTAAAATTGTATTTTTATGTATGTACCCTCTCACTGGAGTAAGACTCAACAGTTTTCCTACCACAATGTGCTTTGGTTTGGAATGATATGTCTGCAGATTATGCACGTCAGGCATCCAATTTTTTATTAAATGATCCCCATCATTCCTCCATTCGTAGATTTCATTATGTTAGCTTTGTCCAATAACTTTAAATTTTTGTATATAGTGAATAATACTTTGCAGTGGCATTCATTTGAGAGTGCATCTTAGGTTGCTCTTGTTGAAGTGATGTTCTATAGTTGTGTATTTTTCTCTACATCTCATTCTTTCATAAATTTTAGAATTGTAATTTATTTGATTTGAACCGTCTTTAGGTTTCCTGATACAGGGGGTTCATATATAGTTGTTTATTTTGTATTGCATGCCGGTAACTGCAAATGCATTCAGTGGGGTAGCAATATAACGATTTATATTGTACCCGATCTATAAACTATCTACCGTATATATATATTTCTTTAAGGTTTTTTTCAGGTATCTTAATAATGCCGTGTAGGCTCCTAATTGGCTATACAAAAACGTTTTCACTCCCGCCACGGAGTTCATCAGTTGTTTCCTAACTAAAAGATGAGGTTATTAAACTGCTTGGTGCAACTTAGTACACAAATGTAATTAAAAATCAAAAATCAAAGATTCCTAATCTAGCTTATTATTTGGGTATCCTTAATTAATTGGTCGTGCATGGAACAGGAACTTACGCAATAAAATTTTAAATATTATTCCAATTAACCGGATATCCATCCCATACACAATCAATTAACCAAAATTTCTATAGTATAATATCAACAATAATTAACTCATAAACCTTAGTGGTATTAATGCTATAGAACACTACAAAATCTTGATATATGGACCATTAAAACTTTTCCAATTAACAAAAGCAACACTTTCCAAATGACATTTTTATACATACAAAAAATATTGCAAAAAATTTTCAAAACATATATTCTGGTAATTTTACTAACCTTTCTTTTTATTCAGCAGGGTATTAATGTATTATTTATCCTTTTTCTAATAGCAAAAACTATTGCGAGCAATTTAAATTCACCTTATGTCACATAACACCTGTTATACGTTTCACAATAATCACCCAAATCTATTGTTATCTTGTAAGCTACCATCACAGTATTAAAATCTTCTAAAAGTATACTATCAATTATTTAATTATTTTAAACCTTTTAATTTCTATTTCTTTCTTTAATTAAATTTTTCAAAACTCTTTTCTAAAAAACTTTATCACTATTTCTCGCGTCCGCTTCTGTCAATTACACCGTATGATCTGACTATTATTCATGCTATTTCATGCATTCTTCATTATGTTTTTTTCTTTTTTGAATTCGAGTGGTGAGTTTTATGTGAACCCTTGGTTACGATTCCAATGAATTTTTTCTAAGTTATCTTATTTTCTTTTTATTGCTATTCTTTTCAAATAATTCCCTTAATTTCAGTGTTGCTAGCTTTAGTAAAAAAAATTTTTTATATTTTTTAAATTTTTTTTTATTTTAATTTTATTAATACTTTTCCTGGTTCGACCTTGTTTTACAGATATCTATCTGTTTTCGTTATCCTGTTGATAATTATTTTGCTGGAAAATTGCACAGCTATTACCACCACTACCTTCAGCTATTATGATTTATTAAAAAATATATATAACTATTTATTGGAAAATGATTCCATTTTTAATGGAAACTATGCATGTGCAATCGGTTCACCTCCTTCTCCCTAATCAAACAACCCGCAACAGTAGATAATGGTTTGAACTAATGTATAATTTATTTTAGTTCCAGGACATTTACTCCATAGGTCAATATGTTATTGGGAATGTGATTTTATTGCAAGGGTCACCATTAGTTCCTTGCCAAAACTTCCATTCGTATCACACATTTGATCTAAGTCGTTGTCTATTTATCAGGAACAATAATCTCAACGATTTATTTGTTTTAGTGGGTGCTGGGTCTATTTCCATATTGCATATAAATTTGTGATATACGCAACATGATAAACGTCGTGCGAGCGGGTGGTGCACTACTTTCCACCATCGCGGGTGCGATTTATACTGGGCAGATATATTTGTTGATATCAAGAGATGAAGAGAGTGCACACACAGTGAATATCATTTGCAACACTTTCATCACATGAAGTATTTGGCTTGTGTGGTACAACTACAACTTTTCTCTAAGCAAAAAACAATCGTGGTTTCAAACTTCACGTTTCTGCAATGCAATGACATTTCATCTTTCCATTTCTTGTGTCAGACCTATGTTTGTTTTTGATTTTGTAATTGATATTTTTGATATTGTTGCGCGTGTTACAGCTTCTCTAAATTCTATTTTTTAGTAACATTTTTATTGGTTTAGATTGAAAGTATTGGCAATAACTCATGCTGGAGTAATGTTCTTGTCCGAAGAACATTTCTAAAATTGTATTTTTATGTATGTACCCTCTCACTGGAGTAAGACTCAACAGTTTTCCTACCACAATGTGCTTTGGTTTGGAATGATATGTCTGCAGATTATGCACGTCAGGCATCCAATTTTTTATTAAATGATCCCCATCATTCCTCCATTCGTAGATTTCATTATGTTAGCTTTGTCCAATAACTTTAAATTTTTGTATATAGTGAATAATACTTTGCAGTGGCATTCATTTGAGAGTGCATCTTAGGTTGCTCTTGTTGAAGTGATGTTCTATAGTTGTGTATTTTTCTCTACATCTCATTCTTTCATAAATTTTAGAATTGTAATTTATTTGATTTGAACCGTCTTTAGGTTTCCTGATACAGGGGGTTCATATATAGTTGTTTATTTTGTATTGCATGCCGGTAACTGCAAATGCATTCAGTGGGGTAGCAATATAACGATTTATATTGTACCCGATCTATAAACTATCTACCGTATATATATATTTCTATAAGGTTTCTTTCAGGTATCTTAATAATGCCGTGTAGGCTCCTAATTGGCTATACAAAAACGTTTTCACTCCCGCCACGGAGTTCATCAGTTGTTTCCTAACTAAAAGATGAGGTTATTAAACTGCTTGGTGCAACTTAGTACACAAATGTAATTAAAAATCAAAAATCAAAGATTCCTAATCTAGCTTATTATTTGGGTATCCTTAATTAATTGGTCGTGCATGGAACAGGCACTTACTCAATAAAATTTTAAATATTATTCCAATTAACCGGATATCCATCCCATACACAATCAATTAACCAAAATTTCTTTAGTATAATATCAACAATAATTAACTCATAAACCTTAGTGGTATTAATGCTATAGAACACTACAAAATCTTGATATATGGACCATTAAAACATTTCCAATTAACAAAAGCAACACTTTCCAAATGACATTTTTATACATACAAAAAATATTGCAAAAAATTTTCAAAACATATATTCTGGTAATTTTACTAACCTTTCTTTTTATTCAGCAGGGTATTAATGTATTATTTATCCTTTTTCTAATAGCAAACACTATTGTGAGCAATTTAAATTCACCTTATGTCACATAACACCTGTTATACGTTTCACAATAATCACCCAAATCTATTGTTATCTTGTAAGCTACCATCACAGTATTAAAACCTTCTAAAAGTATACTATCAATTATTTAATTATTTTAAACCTTTTAATTTCTATTTCTTTCTTTAATTAAATTTTTCAAAACTCTTTTCTAAAAAACTTTATCACTATTTCTCGCGTCCGCTACTGTCAATTACACCATATGATCTGACTATTATTCATGCTATTTCATGCATTCTTCATTATGTTTTTTCTTTTTTGAATTCGAGTGGTGAGTTTTATGTGAACCCCTGGTTACGATTCCAATGAATTTTTTCTAAGTTATCTTATTTTCTTTTTATTGCTATTCTTTTCAAATAATTCCCTTAATTTCAGTGTTGCTAGCTTTAGTAAAAAAATTTTTTATATTTTTTAAAATTTTTTTTATTTTAATTTTATTAATACTTTTCCTGGTTCGACCTTGTTTTACAGATATCTATCTGTTTTCGTTATCCTGTTGATAATTATTTTGCTGGAAAATTTTACAGCTATTATCACCACTACCTTCAACTATTATGATTTATTAAAAAATATATATAACTGTTTATTGGAAAATGATTCCATTTTTAATGGAAACTATGCATGTGCAATCGGTTCACCTCCTTCTCCCTAATCAAACAACCCGCAACAGTAGATAATGGTTTGAACTAATGTATAATTTATTTTAGTTCCAGGACATTTACTCCATAGGTCAATATGTTATTGGGAATGTGATTTTATTGCAAGGGTCACCATTAGTTCCTTGCCAAAACTTCCATTCGTATCACACATTTGATCTAAGTCGTCGTCTATTTATCAGGAACAATAATCTCAACGATTTATTTGTTTTAGTTGGTGCTGGGTCTATTTCCATATTGCATATAAATTTGTGATATACGCAACATGATAAACGTCGTGCGAGTGGGTGGTGCAATACTTTCCACCATCGCGGGTGCGATTTATACTGGGCAGATATGTTTGTTGATATCAAGAGATGAAGAGAGTGCACACACAGTGAATATCATTTGCAACACTTTCATCACATGGAGTATTTGGCTTGTGTGGTACAACTACAACTTTTCTCTAAGCAAAAAACAATCGTGGTTTCAAACTTCACGTTTCTGCAATGCAATGACATTTCATCTTTCCATTTCTTGTGTCAGACCTATGTTTGTTTTTGATTTTGTAATTGATATTTTTGATATTGTTGCGCGTGTTACAGCTTCTCTAAATTCTATTTTTTAGTAACATTTTTATTGGTTTAGATTGAAAGTATTGGCAATAACTCATGCTGGAGTAATGTTCTTGTCCGAAGAACATTTCTCAAATTGTATTTTTATGTATGTACCCTCTCACTGGAGTAAGACTCAACAGTTTTCCTACCAAAATGTGCTTTGGTTTGGAATGATATGTCTGCAGATTATGCACGTCAGGAATCCAATTTTTTATTAAATGATCCCCATCATTCCTCCATTCGTAGATTTCATTATGTTAGCTTTGTCCAATAACTTTAAATTTTTGTATATAGTGAATAATACTTTGCAGTGGCATTCATTTGAGACTGCATCTTAGGTTGCTCTTGTTGAAGTGATGTTCTATAGTTGTGTATTTTTCTCTACATCTCATTCTTTCATAAATTTTAGAATTGTAATTTATTTGATTTGAACCGTCTTTAGGTTTCCTGATACAGGGGGTTCATATATAGTTGTTTATTTTGTATTGCATCCCGGTAACTGCAAATGCATTCAGTGGGGTAGCAATATAACGATTTATATTGTACCCGATCTATAAACTATCTACCGTATATATATATTTCTATAAGGTTTCTTTCAGGTATCTTAATAATGCCGTGTAGGCTCCTAATTGGCTATACAAAAACGTTTTCACTCCCGCCACGGAGTTCATCAGTTGTTTCCTAACTAAAAGATGAGGTTATTAAACTGCTTGGTGCAACTTAGTACACAAATGTAATTAAAAATCAAAAATCAAAGATTCCTAATCTAGCTTATTATTTGGGTATCCTTAATTAATTGGTCGTGCATGGAACAGGCACTTACTCAATAAAATTTTAAATATTATTCCAATTAACCGGATATCCATCCCATACACAATCAATTAACCAAAATTTCTTTAGTATAATATCAACAATAATTAACTCATAAACCTTAGTGGTATTAATGCTATAGAACACTACAAAATCTTGATATATGGACCATTAAAACATTTCCAATTAACAAAAGCAACACTTTCCAAATGACATTTTTATACATACAAAAAATATTGCAAAAAATTTTCGAAACATATATTCTGGTAATTTTACTAACCTTTCTTTTTATTCAGCAGGGTATTAATGTATTATTTATCCTTTTTCTAATAGCAAACACTATTGCGAGCAATTTAAATTCTCCTAATGTCACATAACACCTGTTATACGTTTCACAATAATCACCCAAATCTATTGTTATCTTGTAAGCTACCATCACAGTATTAAAACCTTCTAAAAGTATACGATCAATTATTTAATTATTTTAAACCTTTTAATTTCTATTTCTTTCTTTAATTAAATTTTTCAAAACTCTTTTCTAAAAAACTTTATCACTATTTCTCGCGTCCGCTTCTATCAATTACACCGTATGATCTGACTATTATTCATGCTATTTCATGCATTCTTCATTATGTTTTTTCTTTTTTGAATTCGAGTGGTGAGTTTTATGTGAACCCTTGGTTACGATTCCAATGAATTTTTTCTAAGTTATCTTATTTTCTTTTTATTGCTATTCTTTTCAAATAATTCCCTTAATTTCAGTGTTGCTAGCTTTAGTAAAAAAAATTTTTTATATTTTTTAAAAATTTTTTTATTTTAATTTTATTAATACTTTTCCTGGTTCGACCTTGTTTTACAGATATCTATCTGTTTTCGTTATCCTGTTGATAATTATTTTGCTGGAAAATTGCACAGCTATTACCACCACTACCTTCAACTATTATGATTTATTAAAAAATATATATAACTATTTATTGGAAAATGATTCCATTTTTAATGGAAACTATGCATGTGCAATCGGTTCACCTCCTTCTCCCTAATCAAACAACCCGCAACAGTAGATAATGGTTTGAACTAATGTATAATTTATTTTAGTTCCAGGACATTTACTCCATAGGTCAATATGTTATTGGCAATGTGATTTTATTGCAAGGGTCACCATTAGTTCCTTGCCAAAACTTCCATTCGTATCACACATTTGATCTAAGTCGTCGTCTATTTATCAGGAACAATAATCTCAACGATTTATTTGTTTTAGTGGGTGCTGGGTCTATTTCCATATTGCATATAAATTTGTGATATACGCAACATGATAAACGTCGTGCGAGCGGGTGGTGCACTACTTTCCACCATCGCGGGTGCGATTTATACTGGGCAGATATATTTGTTGATATCAAGAGATGAATAGAGTGCACACACAGTGAATATCATTTGCAACACTTTCATCACATGAAGTATTTGGCTTGTGTGGTACAACTACAACTTTTCTCTAAGCAAAAAACAATCGTGGTTTCAAACTTCACGTTTCTGCAATGCAATGACATTTCATCTTTCCATTTCTTGTGTCAGACCTATGTTTGTTTTTGATTTTGTAATTGATATTTTTGATATTGTTGCGCGTGTTACAGCTTCTCTAAATTCTATTTTTTAGTAACATTTTTATTGGTTTAGATTGAAAGTATTGGCAATAACTCATGCTGGAGTAATGTTCTTGTCCGAAGAACATTTCTCAAATTGTATTTTTATGTATGTACCCTCTCACTGGAGTAAGACTCAACAGTTTTCCTACCAAAATGTGCTTTGGTTTGGAATGATATGTCTGCAGATTATGCACGCCAGGAATCCAATTTTTTATTAAATGATCCCCATCATTCCTCCATTCGTAGATTTCATTATGTTAGCTTTGTCCAATAACTTTAAATTTTTGTATATAGTGAATAATACTTTGCAGTGGCATTCATTTGAGAGTGCATCTTAGGTTGCTCTTGTTGAAGTGATGTTCTATAGTTGTGTATTTTTCTCTACATCTCATTCTTTCATAAATTTTAGAATTGTAATTTATTTGATTTGAACCGTCTTTAGGTTTCCTGATACAGGGGGTTCATATATAGTTGTTTATTTTGTATTGCATTCCGGTAACTGCAAATGCATTCAGTGGGGTAGCAATATAACGATTTATATTGTACCCTATCTATAAACTATCTACCGTATATATATATTTCTATAAGGTTTCTTTCAGGTATCTTAATAATGCCGTGTAGGCTCCTATTTGGCTATACAAAAACGTTTTCACTCCCGCCACGGAGTTCATCAGTTGTTTCCTAACTAAAAGATGAGGTTATTAAACTGCTTGGTGCAACTTAGTACACAAATGTAATTAAAAATCAAAAATCAAAGATTCCTAATCTAGCTTATTATTTGGGTATCCTTAATTAATTGGTCGTGCATGGAACAGGCACTTACTCAATAAAATTTTAAATATTATTCCAATTAACCGGATATCCATCCCATACACAATCAATTAACCAAAATTTCTTTAGTATAATATCAACAATAATTAACTCATAAACCTTAGTGGTATTAATGCTATAGAACACTACAAAATCTTGATATATGGACCATTAAAACTTTTCCAATTAACAAAAGCAACACTTTCCAAATGACATTTTTATACATACAAAAAATATTGCAAAAAATTTTCAAAACATATATTCTGGTAATTTTACTAACCTTTCTTTTTATTCAGCAGGGTATTAATGTATTATTTATCCTTTTTCTAATAGCAAACACTATTGCGAGCAATTTAAATTCACCTTATGTCACATAACACCTGTTATACGTTTCACAATAATCACCCAAATCTATTGTTATCTTGTAAGCTACCATCACAGTATTAAAACCTTCTAAAAGTATACTATCAATTATTTAATTATTTTAAACCTTTTAATTTCTATTTCTTTCTTTAATTAAATTTTTCAAAACTCTTTTCTAAAAAACTTTATCACTATTTCTCGCGTCCGCTTCTGTCAATTACACCGTATGATCTGACTATTATTCATGCTATTTCATGCATTCTTCATTATGTTTTTTCTTTTTTGAATTCGAGTGGTGAGTTTTATGTGAACCCTTGGTTACGATTCCAATGAATTTTTTCTAAGTTATCTTATTTTCTTTTTATTGCTATTCTTTTCAAATAATTCCCTTAATTTCAGTGTTGCTAGCTTTAGTAAAAAATTTTTTTATATTTTTTAAAATTTTTTTTATTTTAATTTTATTAATACTTTTCCTGGTTCGACCTTGTTTTACAGATATCTATCTGTTTTCGTTATCCTGTTGATAATTATTTTGCTGGAAAATTGCACAGCTATTACCACCACTACCCTCAACTATTATGATTTATTAAAAAATATATATAACTATTTATTGGAAAATGATTCCATTTTTAATGGAAACTATGCATGTGCAATCGGTTCACCTCCTTCTCCCTAATCAAACAACCCGCAACAGTAGATAATGGTTTGAACTAATGTATAATTTATTTTAGTTCCAGGACATTTACTCCATAGGTCAATATGTTATTGGGAATGTGATTTTATTGCAAGGGTTACCATTAGTTCCTTGCCAAAACTTCCATTCGTATCACACATTTGATCTAAGTCGTCGTCTATTTATCAGGAACAATAATCTCAACGATTTATTTGTTTTAGTGGGTGCGATTTATACTGGGCAGATATGTTTGTTGATATCAAGAGATGAAGAGAGTGCACACACAGTGAATATCATTTGCAACACTTTCATCACATGAAGTATTTGGCTTGTGTGGTACAACTACAACTTTTTGGATTCCTGACGTGCATAATCTGCAGACATATCATTCCAAACCAAAGCGCATTTTGGTAGGAAAACTGTTGAGTCTTACTCCAGTGAGAGGGTACATACATAAAAATACAATTTGAGAAATGTTCTTCGGACAAGAACATTACTCCAGCATGAGTTATTGCCAATACTTTCAATATGAACCAATAAAAATGTTACTAAAAAATAGAGAAGCTGTAACACGCGCAACAATATCAAAAATATCAATTACAAAATCAAAAACAAACATAGGTCTGACACAAGAAATGGAAAGATGAAATGTCATTGCATTGCAGAAACGTGAAGTTTGAAACCACGATTGTTTTTTGCTTAGAGAAAAGTTGTAGTTGTACCACACAAGCCAAATACTTCATGTGATGAAAGTGTTGCAAATGATATTCACTGTGTGTGCACTCTCTTCATCTCTTGATATCAACAAACATATCTGCCCAGTATAAATCGCACCCGCGATGGTGGAAAGTAGTGCACCACCCGCTCGCACGACGTTTATCATGTTGCGTATATCACAAATTTATATGCAATATGGAAATAGACCCAGCACCCACTAAAACAAATAAATCGTTGAGATTATTGTTCCTGATAAATAGACGACGACTTAGATCAAATGTGTGATACGAATGGAAGTTTTGGCAAGGAACTAATGGTGACCCTTGCAATAAAATCACATTCCCAATAACATATTGACCTATGGAGTAAATGTCCTGGAACTAAAATAAATTATACATTAGTTCAAACCATTATCTACTGTTGCGGGTTGTTTGATTAGGGAGAAGGAGGTGAACCGATTGCACATGCATAGTTTCCATTAAAAATGGAATCATTTTCCAATAAATAGTTATATAAATTTTTTAATAAATCATAATAGTTGAAGGTAGTGGTGGTAATAGCTGTGCAATTTTCCAGCAAAATAATTATCAACAGGATAACGAAAACAGATAGATATCTGTAAAACAAGGTCGAACCAGGAAAAGTATTAATAAAATTAAAATAAAAAAAATTTTAAAAAATATAAAAAAATTTTTTACTAAAGCTAGCAACACTGAAATTAAGGGAATTATTTGAAAAGAATAGCAATAAAAAGAAAATAAGATAACTTAGAAAAAATTCATTGGAATCGTAACCAAGGGTTCACATAAAACTCACCACTCGAATTCAAAAAAGAAAAAACATAATGAAGAATGCATGAAATAGCATGAATAATAGTCAGATGATATGGTGTAATTGACAGTAGCGGACGCGAGAAATAGTGATAAAGTTTTTTAGAAAAGAGTTTTGAAAAATTTAATTAAAGAAAGAAATAGAAATTAAAAGGTTTAAAATAATTAAATAATTGATAGTATACTTTTAGAAGGTTTTAATACTGTGATGGTAGCTTACAAGATAACAATAGATTTGGGTGATTATTGTTAAACGTATAACAGGTGTTATGTGACATAAGGTGAATTTAAATTGCTCGCAATAGTGTTTGCTATTAGAAAAAGGATAAATAATACATTAATACCCTGCTGAATAAAAAGAAAGGTTAGTAAAATTACCAGAATATATGTTTTGAAAATTTTTTGCAATATTTTTTGTATGTATAAAAATGTCATTTGGAAAGTGTTGCTTTTGTTAATTTGAAAAGTTTTAATGGTCCATATATCAAGATTTTGTAGTGTTCTATAGCATTAATCCCACTAAGGTTTATGAGTTAATTATTGTTGATATTATACTAAAGAAATTTTGGTTAATTGATTGTGTATGGGATGGATATCCGGTTAATTGGAATAATATTTAAAATTTTATTGAGTAAGTGCCTGTTCCATGCACGACCAATTAATTAAGGATACCCAAATAATAAGCTAGATTAGGAATCTTTGATTTTTGATTTTTAATTACAGTTGTGTACTAAGTTGCACCAAGCAGTTTAATAACCTCATCTTTTAGTTAGGAAACAACTGATGAACTCCGTGGCGGGAGTGAAAACGTTTTTGTATAGCCAATTAGGAGCCTACACGGCATTATGTTACGTACAAGGAAACTTGTTGATCACTGGGTTATTGGGTGACGTATCCAAATAAAACACTCGTAATATTCATGCCAGTTCACTATCGCTATTTATTATCATGTATGTTTTACACAGGCCTTATTTCTTTCTCTCCACTAATTACACAGTTAGCGGCTTTAGCCGTCTTATATTACACCTTTTTTTCTTACACAGACCTTATTATTTTTTGCTTAGAATCCTCTCAATCCTACTTATATTCTTCCTATTAGTATTCTTTCTTTCTTTTCTTTTTAATTTAACCACCGGACCGATTTCTACCGAACCAACCGTTTTTCAGTTTTGCTTCTAACTCGACCTCGTTTAAAAATTCGACTGCTTTTTTCCGACCGCTTTCGCCTTTTTAATCTGACTGCTTAAAACTGACTGCCTCGACTTGGATCTTTTTAATCGCAAGTCTAGTTGTTCAGGATAGGAAAGTGCTTAATTAGCATTCCTATCCTGAGAAAATTATTTACCGCTGGGCATGTTTAAACATGCCCAGAATTATCGCGACGAACGATGGTTGGAATTGAAATTTGATATTTTCATAAATATCCGACCATCGTCGTGCTATCGTGCATACATTGTTGCGATCACAATGTATGCAGCTCGCGACAATTCGCTGATAAGAGCTTTTTTCGGTGAAGACTTGATCATTTCAGTCTTCACCGACGTAAAATTTTATGCGCCCGATATGTATGTTTGTATGTATGTACATACATATCGTATTTACGACAAATCTTACTGAAGGTAAGATTTGTCGTGGGGCTTTTGTTTTTTTCTAATGAAACGACTTGGGATGAAACTTAAAACTTCTATTTTTCCCAAGTCGTTCTTATGGGAAAATATTTTGGTTTTGTGCAAAGGAATGTGACGAAATTGCTGATGGCAATTTTTCGCTTTGCAGAGAGATAAGCTAACCATATTTTAAACATGATTAGCTTATGAAAATTAAATATGTTTTAATGATTTTCCCAATGATAATTGTTAATTACAATTATCATTGTTAACCCTTTTTAGGTATACAACAATCCTTCCCCCTGCGAAAAAGAGGATTATTCTTTGAAGAGGAATAATTCTCAGGGGAAGTTGTTGTTGGGGCTTTTTCATTGGTTCGGCTATTGGTCGGTTTGGCACAGGTTTTCGTTTTTACATATTTTCTTATTTATATTTTAATAAAAAAATTTTTGTTATCTTATTTTCTAAAATTGTTTTTAAATATCTAATCCTATTCTATTCTATTGCTTTATTATCTTACTATTTTCTACTGTTTTTTTTGTTTTGTGTGTTATGCATATGTATGTTATGTTTTTTTTTTTTTGTTACACTTGTATATTTGTTATGATCTAAAGTTAGTGGTTATTTAATTTTTATTCTGGGTTAATAATGATAATATTTATATTTTTATATTATTTATTAAACACTAGCGGGGGAGGGTTTCGTTTTGTCCTTGTTTTTAGTTTGGATATACATATGTTTTTATTACACTAGTTTTCCTTAAATCTATGCTTTAGTACTTATATACGTATGTCCTCTCCCCTTTCGTTTTTATGATTAACTGATTTATTTGTGGTTAATAGAAACCACTTACATTTGTCTGTATTTTAGTACCAGTGATAATGCTGATGACCATTTGAAGTGGTGATACTATACCACTTGCACTGACCCTGTAGGTGGCAGGGTGCGGGTCCTTTTGAGAGGGGTAGGGTCGATTATTTCGATTTGTTTGATTTGTTCCTCCGCCTCTAGGGTTTTTTCAAATTTACGTGAATGATAATTTTTCATAAATGGGATTAGCCATTTGGCGACCAGGTACAGTACCATACATGTGATGACAACACCAGTTAAGGATACTGATGTTGCAGCTAGGACATGTGTAGGGTGGTGGCACCCCGGTGAAGGGTGGTGACTGATATGAGGAACTATTTTTTCTAATTTTTTGTCCAGTGCTTTTAATGACTGGGTACCTTCTAGGATGATGCTGTTAGTGTCATCTCCTGAATATAGTTCTGTCTGTATTTCTTCCGACGGTATTTTTTCTTTGGTTTCATTAAGATATTTTTCTACCATTTGCTCTAATGGAGCGATATTTGGGAAGTAGTTGGGTTGTTTGAGACTCAATTGCTGGATATTCTCTGCCTCATAATGTAGGATTTGTGATCCTACTTGTAATTGACAGGGATGGTTGATAGTAATTATTCCTTGGCCTTCTATTTTTGAAGTTAGGAATTGTTGGGTACACTGAAGGTGTACAATTGTTGGTTCTATCAACGAGAATATCCAAGAATTTGGTTTACTTAATTTAATAAGTAGGTCTCTGGGAGGTATTTGCGCTCTAAATTGACACTGTGGCTCTTCCTTTAATGGATTAAAGAGCAGCTTCACTACGCATTCTTTGGACATTGTAGCCTTTGTTATGGGAATGCCTAGCTTAGCGATGTAAGTGTCCTCTTTGGAAGATTGAGTGATCTTTTTGAAGATTTTAAGATCTTGTGTTTTTAATAATAGAATATCCTGTGTCTGTACCTGGTGCGCTACGTGCGAGTACTGTATTTCGGGTACCAATGATTGTTTTTTATTAACATGGATAGGGAAACTATGTATCCTATACAACTTCATTCGTGGTAAATTGAAAATCGGAAGTTGTATTCTAATAACTAGTTTGTCTTGGACTATACGAGCCTTTGTTTCCGCTGTCTGATATAACAGGGAGAGACAATTTTGTGCATCTGGGCAAGTAGCGTGGGACTTGTGGTATATCTCTAATAAACTTTTGGGAGACACCACTAGCGGATGCAACTGGTGATTCTTACTGGAGATTATTATGTCGAGTAAGGCTTGTTGCCTGTACTCAATCTCGACAATTTGTAGGGTCAGGCTTGAAATTATCTCCTGCCTTAATTGTCTCATTAGTAAATCATCAGTGATATTTTGCATTCTATTTACCTGGAGACTTATTTGACGTTGTCTTTCCTGCAGAGATGTCAGTGGCTTTTGAATTTGTTGTAGTGTAGTTTTGACTACACTGATCTGCTGTCTTTCCAGGTCGGCTAGGGCTTTTGTATTTGTTTCGAGCTCCTCGAGTCGACTGTATACCTCTTGTTCATTAGTGCTGTCCATGGTCCCGAATAGGTAGTGCATTGCATTACCTATTCCATCGAAGATAGATCTTGTTGATCTTGATTTGGGGACCACTTCTCGAATGACACTTGTTCTTCTCTTGATATTTTCCAAGAGTGAATGAACGTGTTTTTGTTGGACCAGGCATAGCTCATCGGTTTGAGAGCGATTCGAACATAGTCGGTGAACTAAGTGCTCCGCCTGTTCTGCCATAAGCGTTTGGTTGTCCAGTTCCCTTAGGTTGATCTCCGTTAGTATATTCCATGTACTGTGGTATACTTGTAATTTTCCTAAGTCCTCATACAGTATTCCTGTATTGTTCAGGGGACTTATTGTGTAGGCTTCCGGTTGAGTTTGTCCCATTGCCAGATGAAAGCAACATATTAACACCAATATGTTCTTCATGTTCTGTAGAAAATGAAGGATAGGCTTCGTTAGTCAATTAGTCGTACTAGATGATCTTGTGTGTGTAACTAGAAGAACTTAATTTAATTGTAGAATTTTGTATGATGGGAACTTATTTGCTAAAGATATATGTACCAGTATGCTACTCATAATAGGGCTTTAAACGGTTGTTGTGTACGACAACCTGCCGTTTGCCTATTTTTATGGTAGTGTTTGTTGGACTGGGTACATTTGTTACCAGATATGGGCCAACCCAGATTTGAGACAATTTGTGTTTGCGGCTTTCACTTTTGAGGAGGACTTTGTCTCCTAGGTGGAAAGTGAGAGGCCTGACTGTTTTGTCGTAATATGCCTTTGAGCGTTGTTTGCTGGCTAAGAGATTTTTACGAGCCGTAGCATATGATTTTTGTAATCTGTATTTGAGCATATGGTAATAACTTTCGTGGTTATATACGGGCTCAGGGTCCCGTTTTAAATTAGTTGGGACATCCGCTGTGAAGCCGTAAAGGCAATCCATCGGGGTTAGTTTAGTACCCTCGTGTACACTGTTATTGTACACGAATGCAGCGGTTCGTAGGAATTGATCCCATGTTTTGGGATTTTCGTCTACGATTGTACGCAGATATTCGATTAATGGTCTATGGGCACGTTCCAGTGCTCCATTAGACTGTGGATGGTATGCGGAAGTTTGTAACTTCTTTACTTTTAGCAGTTTGCAGACCTTCTTGAATAGCTCACTCAGGAAATTAGTTCCCTGATCGGTGACTATTCTCTTTGGAATGCGATAACGCGTGACAATCTCATTGAAAAAGATTTGCGCCACCGTTACTGCTTCTCCATTTGGTATGGCATACCAATCGACAAACTTGGTGAGATTATCTTGAAAAGTTAAGATATATTTATTACCTGATATGGTCTCTTCTAGTGGACCTACTATATCGAGGTAAACCTTGTCGAAAGGTTGTTCTGCGATGTCCGTTATTACCATTGGCATCTTGAATTGTGGGGATGCCTTCATTGTTTGGCACTTAGGGCATTTTTTTATGTACCTTTTTATATCGCTAAGCATGTGTCTCCACCAATACTTGCGTCTGATTCTTTTATAAGTCTTGATGACACCCTGATGGCCGCCGAAAGGAGAGTCGTGGTAATCCTTTAGGATTGTTTGAACTTCCTTGGGGCTCGTGATTATCTCAGGTGCCTTGACTGGACTTATTTCTTGTTCAAGCGTAGCAGGGGGTTTAGTTTCTTTATCTTCCGCTGCCGTGGGCGGTGTTTCAGCGCTGGAGCTAGTATTGGCCTCTTGGGCTTTTTGGTTTTGAGCTCTGGTCACGGCGAAGCAATGAGCGGGTTTCTTTGTTTTCTTTTTACTTGGGGAAATGTTTTCCTCCACATCTAAGTCCATAGTGTGGTGGACTTGGGCTTGTACCGTTAAAGTGTTGCCTGTATTGTCTTCGATTAATACTTGTGGAATGCGGCTTAATGCATCCGCATTGGTATTATACTTCCCTGGTTTATATTCGATGGTATAATCGAATTCTGATAATTTGTGGTGAAATCTCACCAAACGGGAAGTCGGGTCTTTAACGTTAAAGACACCTTTGAGAGGCTTGTGGTCAGTATAGACCGTGAATTTCCTGCCTTGGAGGTAGCATCGGAAATTCCTAGTGGCCCAGACTATAGCCAATAACTCCTTTTCAATTGTGGAGTAATTTCTCTCGGCTTTGTTCAGCGTTCGGCTTGCATAGGCGATAGGTTGGTCTTTTCCCACTTCTCCTTGGGAAAGTACAGCGCCTAATGCTTCGTTACTGGCATCCGTTGTGAGGTTGAAGGGTTTAGAGAAATCTGGATAGATTAAAAGTGGTGGGGAAATTAGAGCATTTTTAATGCTTTGAAATGCTTCTTGGCATTTCTCGGTCCAATTGAATTTTACGTCCTTGCGGAGTAAATTCGTGATTGGACGAACGATTTTAGAGAAGTCCGGAATGAACTTCCTGTAGTAATTGGCGAGTCCTAAAAAGGACTGAACTTGCCTTACTGTTCTGGGAACAGGAAATGTTTGGACGCAGGCCGTTTTGCTGGGGTCTGGTAATGCACCTTCGCTAGAGCATTTGTGCCCTAGGTAAACAACTTCTCTTCTCAAGAACTGGCACTTCTCTGGCTGCAGTTTGAGGTTGTTCTCTCTTAATTTGTCGAAGACTTTGCGAAGTTTATCATTGTGGTCATTTAGGTTTTTCCCGTAAATGACGATGTCGTCAAGATAAACGAAACATTCGAGGCCTTGTAGGCCTGTCAGAACGAAGTTCATGAGGCGTTGGAATGTAGCTGGAGCTCCTTTGAGTCCGAATGGCATACGCTTAAATTCGTAGTGCCCGTAATTAGTGCTAAAAGCGGTCTTATGTCGATCTTTTTTGTCGACTAAGACTTGATGATAGCCGTTGGCCAAATCGAGAGTGGTAAAGTACCTGGCATGACCTAGTTGGTCAAGAATATCCTCGATTCGGGGTAGCGGAAATGCGTCGCCAATTGTCTTTTCATTCAATTTACGAAAATCGACAACGACGCGCCACCTTTTTTCACCATCGGGTCCCGCCTTTTTGGGGACAACTAATAAGGGTGAATTCCAAGGGCTTTTGCTAGTTTGGACTATCCGGTTGTCTAGCATTTCTCTTAATTGCTCGTTGATTACTTGTCTCTGGGTCTCTGGTAATCTGTAGGCCTTTTGGTTTATGGGCGCTTGATCTTGTATTAAAGGGATATTGTGGGTGATAGCATTTGTGTATGTGAGCTTATCACCTTTTAGAAAGAAGATATCGTTGTACTCGTAGCAGAGTTCGGATATCGAAGCCTTTTCTTCCGCATTTAGATTTGGGTCTAGGCTGAGCTCTTGGTCTAACCTGTTGACTCGCGGAGTATGTGTGGGATCTTCATGATCCGGAAATAAGTATCTTACGTGTTGTAAGATAGCTGTGTTTTCCGAAAAGCTTGCGTCTCTTTCCTCATTTGGTGTAGTTGTGTACTTACTATCTGTTTTACTTACATTACTAAATGGCAGGGAATGGGCTTCCTGCAGTTTTAATGGTGGAGTACCATGTTTTATGGGTACTTTTGATTGGTCCGAGTACTCGCACGCTTTTGTATTTTGGCTAATAGGCCGTGAAAAATTGGTTCTCTTAATACTATTTGACGGTGGAGCCAACTTTGCCTTCAATGAGGTCTTACGGATCTCGCACGCGTCTTTTATCGGGCTCAGGGGGCACCTTGTATTCTTAATACTAATTTTATTAAGTGGTGGAGTCGACTTTGCCTTTAAGTAGGTCTTACTGAGCTCGCACGCACTTGTGATAGGGCTCTTGGGCCACTGTTGTTTCCTAACACTAACTTGGTTGGGTGGTGGAGTCGTCTTTGCCTGAGAATAGGTCTTACTGAGCTCACACGCACCTGTTATAGGGCTCTTTGGCCTCGTATATATCTTAAATCTAGGTGAACTAGACGGAGGAGTCCTCGGCATCTTGTTTACCGGCTTCTGGATCTCGCTCGCATCTTTTATAGGGCTCTGGGGCCTCGAAATTTTTTTATAATTTACTCTATTGGACGGTGGAGTCATTGCTGCCTCTGTTCGGGTCTTACTGAGCTCGCACACGTCTTGTATGGGGCTCTTGGGCCGCGTTAGTAACTTATATCTAGGTATTCTGGAGAAAGAAGTTTTGCTTGACTTCTGTTCTGCCTTGGGAGGCTCACTGATGTTTGTGTTACTCGCTTGCGATTTATTCGGCTTGAGAACGTGTTGTGTATCAGTGGCTTCTCCTATTGGGATGACGGCGTAGTCATGTATAGGGAGCAGTTGTAATAATAAACTGTTGATGACTACTTTAAAATTGTTAATGTTGAGTATGGCAACTAGCACTGTTTCTTTCCCAGTAGGGAGTAAACTGTTGGCCAGGAAGACTCCGTCGCCTATCTCTTTAGATAAACAGAGCATTTCTTCCTTCACTCGTAACGGGACTGTGGTGATAATTTGTGACCTAGCAGGTATGCATATCGGTTCCTCTAGAGTAACCAGATGCTGCCTCATATCCCTGGTTTCTTGATCACCCAGACAGCTCTTTTCGCATTCCGTCGGCTCTTGTTGAACCTGGCAGCCAGCATTACTCTTTTGAGATGCCTTGGAGACACTGCATGTAGATAGCTTAACCTGTTTAGGTTCCATCTTTTCTGCAAGTGACCTCACTTCGACTGCTTTTCTGGAATACAGCTTGTCCGTTTTGCATGACAAGGGCACAGTAAACTCTTCGGGATTTGTTTCCGTACAAGGAAACTTGAGTGCTTTATTTGGGCCTTCAACATTACAATTGTTTGATAGGAAATCGTTTCCTAATAGGCCGTCATCGGAAAGACCTGGCAGGTTTTGTACCACCTGAAACTTGCAGGGAATTTTATTTTTAAAATTGAAATTGCCCTTGCAATTTCCCAATGTCTTTCCGGTTCCAAAAGGGGTCTGTAAAGTGCATGCCTCATTGGAATTAATTATCTTGAGGTCTTTAATTGCTCTTTTCTTAATAATACTAACCTCAGCGCCAGTGTCCACTACTAGTTTTGTATGGCCGTTAAGGCTTATGTCCAGTGGAAGTTTCACTGTAGGGACACCGGGTTCGGGCGCTTGAGGTGACCCTTTTAATTTTTTAGTTGGGTTTATAGTCGAGCCGGGGAGTTTTGGGTCGACTGCATGTCGTTTCCCTGACTCCGGGCTTCCCATTTTTTCTTCTGGCGGCAGTCTTCGTCTGCATGTCCTCGGCGACCACAAAAGGTGCATTTGAGTCTTATATTGAAGACTTGAGGACTTTTTGTGTTGTGTTGCTCTTGTGTAGATCTGTTGGAGAGGCGTGGAGGAACAATCTGTTGTGTTTGTTGTGTTTTTCTGCAATCACGGACGTCATGTCCATAGATTTTGCAGTTTGAGCAGAAAGGGGTGTTTTTGCGCTTAAGGCAATCTGAATATGTATGACCCTTTCGCTGGCAGAAATTACACGTGATGTTACGGACCAGTGCATCTGTATCCGAGTTTCTGGCATCAGTGTTTGTAAACGGTCTTTGTCGTGACTGTGATGATCCTGGGTTATTCACATTGCGTGAAAACTGGGTTGGATTTGGAGCTCGAGGTGATGCGAACATAGGTGTTGATGGCATTTGATAGTAAGGAGCTCTATAGTAAGCTCTCACTCGTAAATCTGGGTCTACTGGAGCCATTGGAGGAGCTTGTACGAGAGGAGTCTGGACGAATGTAGCACTTTGCTGTAATTTCTCCATGTCCAAGGCTTTTTGAATTAGTGACTCTAAATCGCCTTCTCCCTGCGTGAGCAAATATTGACACAGGTGTGGGTTAGTTACTCCACTTTTCAGAGCGTTTTTGGCGAAATCCATCAGCTGTGTTTTCACAGCAGGGACTGCCTCAGCTCCATACTTCTGTGTCGCTGCCTCGTTGCAAATCGTCAACAACTGTTTCAATCTTGTAATGAACACAGTGAGAGATTCTAACGGGTTTTGTCTGGTGGTAATTAGTTTGTTCACCAGCTCCTGATATGTCTCACGGGGAAGATACGTTCTGTTTAAACGTTCCTCTACTTCAGTAAATGAAGCAGGGACGTCTGAAGCGAATAATTGGTATGCGTCACCTCTGAGTCTTGTAGGAAGGACCTGAATGAAAGCCACTTTTTCTTCATTATTAAGGCACTGCATAGTTTGTTTGCAACAGCCAATGAAGGTTTGTAACTCTCGTCCCAATTGTGGGGTACTTTCACCCGAAAATAAGGGAACGAGTTGAGCTGTGAGCTTAGCTACTTTAGCGTAATCCACCATTATGTGTAGTCTATTGACTGGAAATTGAAATTTGGGTGGACTAGCTGGGCTTGTTTCTGGGCTGATTTCCGTTAAGGATTCTTCAAGCCAATCGATTAGCAGGTCTTCGGGAGTTGGTTCAGCTACTTCACCCTCACTGTCGCTATCACTATCACTGTCACTTAAACTAACACTCTTATTCTTTCCTAGATCTAAACTGAGTGAGCGCCGAGATTCGGAAAACTGTTCTAGTTCCTTTCGGAACTGTATTGTTTTTTCTTTTAAGGTCTTTAACTTGACGAGTCTGGTCTCACGCTCTGTTTTTAATTCGTGATCTAAGGCGTCACAATGGGTAATCGTCAGTTTATCCGATTCCCGCGCTCTCTCGTATAATTTATTTAAAAACTTAGCTAAACTTACTTGACTATTCAGACCTGGCAGAACGGTTCCGCTTCGAAGTCTAGGTCCTGTTGGCGGTAACTGTGGAGGTTTTTCTCCTGCAGCGGATGATGTACCTTCACCGGGGTGCTGTGTATTGGCACCTGGGGTTGATCCCGCGTCGGCTAAAGATGGAGAGTTTTCCCTCGCTGCTGTTTCTGGTTCCTGCTGAGGTAGAGCAGGATTGTCGGCTGGCATATGATGCGCTGTTCAGTGAAAGGGGGGCTCCTTGCCTGCTTAGGTCCCTTTGCTGTAATTGAGAGGGGGGTTTCTTTAACCGCCTTCAAGTTCCCTCTCAATCCTTTGTCGGTTGATTTCGGCTTTCTTTTGCAGCTGGGGGGGCCCTGGGCCGTCTTAACTTCCCCTGGATCTAGTTGAAAAGGGGGCTTATGAGCCGTCTTCGATTTCCTCTTCAAATCCGGATCGTTGACTGCTAGCGTTTGTTCGTCTGGTTGGCTGGAGCTTCAGGCTGTTTTTAGAGCTGTGTCCTGGCTGATCTGTACTCGTCCTTCTGGGAGGTTTTGGATGGTTTCCCACTTCCTTCTTTGGAGTGTTTGATAGTATCCCTCGGTGGTGCCTGTGCACTATTTGGGGTGAACGCTTGCCCGCCTGGAGCAGAGGCGCCTAGAGATGGTATCTACCCGAGTGTTGGGGGTGACTTGGCCTGAGTGGCTTCGTCAAGGGAACCCCTTAGGTTCGCAGGATAGCGGATTTTAAAGCTCTTATGCCTTTCTATTTTGACTTTTAGAAAGCAGGCTTCCACTATCCTACCGGCTGCGCCAATTTTGTTACGTACAAGGAAACTTGTTGATCACTGGGTTATTGGGTGACGTATCCAAATAAAACACTCGTAATATTCATGCCAGTTCACTATCGCTATTTATTATCATGTATGTTTTACACAGGCCTTATTTCTTTCTCTCCACTAATTACACAGTTAGCGGCTTTAGCCGTCTTATATTACACCTTTTTTTCTTACACAGACCTTATTATTTTTTGCTTAGAATCCTCTCAATCCTACTTATATTCTTCCTATTAGTATTCTTTCTTTCTTTTCTTTTTAATTTAACCACCGGACCGATTTCTACCGAACCAACCGTTTTTCAGTTTTGCTTCTAACTCGACCTCGTTTAAAAATTCGACTGCTTTTTTCCGACCGCTTTCGCCTTTTTAATCTGACTGCTTAAAACTGACTGCCTCGACTTGGATCTTTTTAATCGCAAGTCTAGTTGTTCAGGATAGGAAAGTGCTTAATTAGCATTCCTATCCTGAGAAAATTATTTACCGCTGGGCATGTTTAAACATGCCCAGAATTATCGCGACGAACGATGGTTGGAATTGAAATTTGATATTTTCATAAATATCCAACCATCGTCGTGCTATCGTGCATACATTGTTGCGATCACAATGTATGCAGCTCGCGACAATTCGCTGATAAGAGCTTTTTTCGGTGAAGACTTGATCATTTCAGTCTTCACCGACGTAAAATTTTATGCGCCCGATATGTATGTTTGTATGTATGTACATACATATCGTATTTACGACAAATCTTACTGAAGGTAAGATTTGTCGTGGGGCTTTTGTTTTTTTCTAATGAAACGACTTGGGATGAAACTTAAAACTTCTATTTTTCCCAAGTCGTTCTTATGGGAAAATATTTTGGTTTTGTGCAAAGGAATGTGACGAAATTGCTGATGGCAATTTTTCGCTTTGCAGAGAGATAAGCTAACCATATTTTAAACATGATTAGCTTATGAAAATTAAATATGTTTTAACGATTTTCCCAATGATAATTGTTAATTACAATTATCATTGTTAACCCTTTTTAGGTATACAACAATTATTAAGATACCTGAAAGAAACCTTATAGAAATATATATATACGGTAGATAGTTTATAGATCGGGTACAATATAAATCGTTATATTGCTACCCCACTGAATGCATTTGCAGTTACCGGGATGCAATACAAAATAAACAACTATATATGAACCCCCTGTATCAGGAAACCTAAAGACGGTTCAAATCAAATAAATTACAATTCTAAAATTTATGAAAGAATGAGATGTAGAGAAAAATACACAACTATAGAACATCACTTCAACAAGAGCAACCTAAGATGCACTCTCAAATGAATGCCACTGCAAAGTATTATTCACTATATACAAAAATTTAAAGTTATTGGACAAAGCTAACATAATGAAATCTACGAATGGAGGAATGATGGGGATCATTTAATAAAAAATTGGATGCCTGACGTGCATAATCTGCAGACATATCATTCCAAACCAAAGCACATTGTGGTAGGAAAACTGTTGAGTCTTACTCCAGTGAGAGGGTACATACATAAAAATACAATTTTAGAAATGTTCTTCGGACAAGAACATTACTCCAGCATGAGTTATTGCCAATACTTTCAATCTAAACCAATAAAAATGTTACTAAAAAATAGAATTTAGAGAAGCTGTAACACGCGCAACAATATCAAAAATATCAATTACAAAATCAAAAACAAACATAGGTCTGACACAAGAAATGGAAAGATGAAATGTCATTGCATTGCAGAAACGTGAAGTTTGAAACCACGATTGTTTTTTGCTTAGAGAAAAGTTGTAGTTGTACCACACAAGCCAAATACTTCATGTGATGAAAGTGTTGCAAATGATATTCACTGTGTGTGCACTCTCTTCATCTCTTGATATCAACAAACATATCTGCCCAGTATAAATCGCACCCGCGATGGTGGAAAGTAGTGCACCACCCGCTCGCACGACGTTTATCATGTTGCGTATATCACAAATTTATATGCAATATGGAAATAGACCCAGCACCCACTAAAACAAATAAATCGTTGAGATTATTGTTCCTGATAAATAGACGACGACTTAGATCAAATGTGTGATACGAATGGAAGTTTTGGCAAGGAACAAATGGAGACCCTTGCAATAAAATCACATTCCCAATAACATATTGACCTATGGAGTAAATGTCCTGGAACTAAAATAAATTATACATTAGTTCAAACCATTATCTACTGTTGCGGGTTGTTTGATTAGGGAGAAGGAGGTGAACCGATTGCACATGCATAGTTTCCATTAAAAATGAAATCATTTTCCAATAAATAGTTATATATATTTTTTAATAAATCATAATAGTTGAGGGTAGTGGTGGTAATAGCTGTGCAATTTTCCAGCAAAATAATTATCAACAGGATAACGAAAACAGATAGATATCTGTAAAACAAGGTCGAACCAGGAAAAGTATTAATAAAATTAAAATAAAAAAATTTTAAAAAATATAAAAAAATTTTTTTTACTAAAGCTAGCAACACTGAAATTAAGGGAATTATTTGAAAAGAATAGCAATAAAAAGAAAATAAGATAACTTAGAAAAAATTCATTGGAATCGTAACCAAGGGTTCACATAAAACTCACCACTCGAATTCAAAAAAGAAAAAACATAATGAAGAATGCATGAAATAGCATGAATAATAGTCAGATCATACGGTGTAATTGACAGAAGCGGACGCGAGAAATAGTGATAAAGTTTTTTAGAAAAGAGTTTTGAAAAATTTAATTAAAGAAAGAAATAGAAATTAAAAGGTTTAAAATAATTAAATAATTGATAGTATACTTTTAGAAGGTTTTAATACTGTGATGGTAGCTTACAAGATAACAATAGATTTGGGTGATTATTGTGAAACGTATAACAGGTGTTATGTGACATAAGGTGAATTTAAATTGCTCACAATAGTGTTTGCTATTAGAAAAAGGATAAATAATACATTAATACCCTGCTGAATAAAAAGAAAGGTTAGTAAAATTACCAGAATATATGTTTTGAAAATTTTTTGCAATATTTTTTGTATGTATAAAAATGTCATTTGGAAAGTGTTGCTTTTGTTAATTGGAAATGTTTTAATGGTCCATATATCAAGATTTTGTAGTGTTCTATAGCATTAATACCACTAAGGTTTATGAGTTAATTATTGTTGATATTATACTAAAGAAATTTTGGTTAATTGATTGTGTATGGGATGGATATCCGGTTAATTGGAATAATATTTAAAATTTTATTGAGTAAGTGCCTGTTCCATGCACGACCAATTAATTAAGGATACCCAAATAATAAGCTAGATTAGGAATCTTTGATTTTTGATTTTTAATTACATTTGTGTACTAAGTTGCACCAAGCAGTTTAATAACCTCATCTTTTAGTTAGGAAACAACTGATGAACTCCGTGGGGGGAGTGAAAACGTTTTTGTATAGCCAATTAGGAGCCTACACGGCATTAGTAAGATACCTGAAAGAAACCTTATAGAAATATATATATACGGTAGATAGTTTATAGATCGGGTACAATATAAATCGTTATATTGCTACCCCACTGAATGCATTTGCAGTTACCGGGATGCAATACAAAATAAACAACTATATATGAACCCCCTGTATCAGGAAACCTAAAGACGGTTCAAATCAAATAAATTACAATTCTAAAATTTATGAAAGAATGAGATGTAGAGAAAAATACACAACTGTAGAACATCACTTCAACAAGAGCAACCTAAGATGCACTCTCAAATGAATGCCACTGCAAAGTATTATTCACTATATACAAAAATTTAAAGTTATTGGACAAAGCTAACATAATGAAATCTACGAATGGAGGAATGATGGGGATCATTTAATAAAAAATTGGATGCCTGACGTGCATAATCTGCAGACATATCATTCCAAACCAAAGCACATTGTGGTAGGAAAACTGTTGAGTCTTACTCCAGTGAGAGGGTACATACATAAAAATACAATTTTAGAAATGTTCTTCGGACAAGAACATTACTCCAGCATGAGTTATTGCCAATACTTTCAATCTAAACCAATAAAAATGTTACTAAAAAATAGAATTTAGAGAAGCTTAACACGCGCAACAATATCAAAAATATCAATTACAAAATCAAAAACAAACATAGGTCTGACACAAGAAATGGAAAGATGAAATGTCATTGCATTGCAGAAACGTGAAGTTTGAAACCACGATTGTTTTTTGCTTAGAGAAAAGTTGTAGTTGTACCACACAAGCCAAATACTTCATGTGATGAAAGTGTTGCAAATGATATTCACTGTGTGTGCACTCTCTTCATCTCTTGATATCAACAAACATATCTGCCCAGTATAAATCGCACCCGCGATGGTGGAAAGTAGTGCACCACCCGCTCGCACGACGTTTATCATGTTGCGTATATCACAAATTTATATGCAATATGGAAATAGACCCAGCACCCACTAAAACAAATAAATCGTTGAGATTATTGTTCCTGATAAATAGACGACGACTTAGATCAAATGTGTGATACGAATGGAAGTTTTGGCAAGGAACTAATGGAGACCCTTGCAATAAAATCATATTCCCAATAACATATTGACCTATGGAGTAAATGTCCTGGAACTAAAATAAATTATACATTAGTTCAAACCATTATCTACTGTTGCGGGTTGTTTGATTAGGGAGAAGGAGGTGAACCGATTGCACATGCATAGTTTCCATTAAAAATGAAATCATTTTCCAATAAATAGTTATATATATTTTTTAATAAATCATAATAGTTGAGGGTAGTGGTGGTAATAGCTGTGCAATTTTCCAGCAAAATAATTATCAACAGGATAACGAAAACAGATAGATATCTGTAAAACAAGGTCGAACCAGGAAAAGTATTAATAAAATTAAAATAAAAAAATTTTAAGAAATATAAAAAAATTTTTTTTACTAAAGCTAGCAACACTGAAATTAAGGGAATTATTTGAAAAGAATAGCAATAAAAAGAAAATAAGATAACTTAGAAAAAATTCATTGGAATCGTAACCAAGGGTTCACATAAAACTCACCACTCGAATTCAAAAAAGAAAAAACATAATGAAGAATGCATGAAATAGCATGAATAATAGTCAGATCATACGGTGTAATTGACAGAAGCGGACGCGAGAAATAGTGATAAAGTTTTTTAGAAAAGAGTTTTGAAAAATTTAATTAAAGAAAGAAATAGAAATTAAAAGGTTTAAAATAATTAAATAATTGATAGTATACTTTTAGAAGGTTTTAATACTGTGATGGTAGCTTACAAGATAACAATAGATTTGGGTGATTATTGTGAAACGTATAACAGGTGTTATGTGACATAAGGTGAATTTAAATTGCTCGCAATAGTGTTTGCTATTAGAAAAAGGATAAATAATACATTAATACCCTGCTGAATAAAAAGAAAGGTTAGTAAAATTACCAGAATATATGTTTTGAAAATTTTTTGCAATATTTTTTGTATGTATAAAAATGTCATTTGGAAAGTGTTGCTTTTGTTAATTGGAAAAGTTTTAATGGTCCATATATCAAGATTTTGTAGTGTTCTATAGCATTAATACCACTAAGGTTTATGAGTTAATTATTGTTGATATTATACTAAAGAAATTTTGGTTAATTGATTGTGTATGGGATGGATATCCGGTTAATTGGAATAATATTTAAAATTTTATTGAGTAAGTGCCTGTTCCATGCACGACCAATTAATTAAGGATACCCAAATAATAAGCTAGATTAGGAATCTTTGATTTTTGATTTTTAATTACATTTGTGTACTAAGTTGCACCAAGCAGTTTAATAACCTCATCTTTTAGTTAGGAAACAACTGATGAACTCCGTGGCGGGAGTGAAAACGTTTTTGTATAGCCAATTAGGAGCCTACACGGCATTAGTAAGATACCTGAAAGAAACCTTATAGAAATATATATATACGGTAGATAGTTTATAGATCGGGTACAATATAAATCGTTATATTGCTACCCCACTGAATGCATTTGCAGTTACCGGGATGCAATACAAAATAAACAACTATATATGAACCCCCTGTATCAGGAAACCTAAAGACGGTTCAAATCAAATAAATTACAATTCTAAAATTTATGAAAGAATGAGATGTAGAGAAAAATACACAACTATAGAACATCACTTCAACAAGAGCAACCTAAGATGCACTCTCAAATGAATGCCACTGCAAAGTATTATTCACTATATACAAAAATTTAAAGTTATTGGACAAAGCTAACATAATGAAATCTACGAATGGAGGAATGATGGGGATCATTTAATAAAAAATTGGATGCCTGACGTGCATAATCTGCAGACATATCATTCCAAACCAAAGCACATTGTGGTAGGAAAACTGTTGAGTCTTACTCCAGTGAGAGGGTACATACATAAAAATACAATTTTAGAAATGTTCTTCGGACAAGAACATTACTCCAGCATGAGTTATTGCCAATACTTTCAATCTAAACCAATAAAAATGTTACTAAAAAATAGAATTTAGAGAAGCTGTAACACGCGCAACAATATCAAAAATATCAATTACAAAATCAAAAACAAACATAGGTCTGACACAAGAAATGGAAAGATGAAATGTCATTGCATTGCAGAAACGTGAAGTTTGAAACCACGATTGTTTTTTGCTTAGAGAAAAGTTGTAGTTGTACCACACAAGCCAAATACTTCATGTGATGAAAGTGTTGCAAATGATATTCACTGTGTGTGCACTCTCTTCATCTCTTGATATCAACAAACATATCTGCCCAGTATAAATCGCACCCGCGATGGTGGAAAGTAGTGCACCACCCGCTCGCACGACGTTTATCATGTTGCGTATATCACAAATTTATATGCAATATGGAAATAGACCCAGCACCCACTAAAACAAATAAATCGTTGAGATTATTGTTCCTGATAAATAGACGACGACTTAGATCAAATGTGTGATACGAATGGAAGTTTTGGCAAGGAACTAATGGAGACCCTTGCAATAAAATCATATTCCCAATAACATATTGACCTATGGAGTAAATGTCCTGGAACTAAAATAAATTATACATTAGTTCAAACCATTATCTACTGTTGCGGGTTGTTTGATTAGGGAGAAGGAGGTGAACCGATTGCACATGCATAGTTTCCATTAAAAATGAAATCATTTTCCAATAAATAGTTATATATATTTTTTAATAAATCATAATAGTTGAGGGTAGTGGTGGTAATAGCTGTGCAATTTTCCAGCAAAATAATTATCAACAGGATAACGAAAACAGATAGATATCTGTAAAACAAGGTCGAACCAGGAAAAGTATTAATAAAATTAAAATAAAAAAATTTTAAGAAATACAAAAAAATTTTTTTTACTAAAGCTAGCAACACTGAAATTAAGGGAATTATTTGAAAAGAATAGCAATAAAAAGAAAATAAGATAACTTAGAAAAAATTCATTGGAATCGTAACCAAGGGTTCACATAAAACTCACCACTCGAATTCAAAAAAGAAAAAACATAATGAAGAATGCATGAAATAGCATGAATAATAGTCAGATCATACGGTGTAATTGACAGAAGCGGACGCGAGAAATAGTGATAAAGTTTTTTAGAAAAGAGTTTTGAAAAATTTAATTAAAGAAAGAAATAGAAATTAAAAGGTTTAAAATAATTAAATAATTGATAGTATACTTTTAGAAGGTTTTAATACTGTGATGGTAGCTTACAAGATAACAATAGATTTGGGTGATTATTGTGAAACGTATAACAGGTGTTATGTGACATAAGGTGAATTTAAATTGCTCGCAATAGTGTTTGCTATTAGAAAAAGGATAAATAATACATTAATACCCTGCTGAATAAAAAGAAAGGTTAGTAAAATTACCAGAATATATGTTTTGAAAATTTTTTGCAATATTTTTTGTATGTATAAAAATGTCATTTGGAAAGTGTTGCTTTTGTTAATTGGAAAAGTTTTAATGGTCCATATATCAAGATTTTGTAGTGTTCTATAGCATTAATACCACTAAGGTTTATGAGTTAATTATTGTTGATATTATACTAAAGAAATTTTGGTTAATTGATTGTGTATGGGATGGATATCCGGTTAATTGGAATAATATTTAAAATTTTATTGAGTAAGTGCCTGTTCCATGCACGACCAATTAATTAAGGATACCCAAATAATAAGCTAGATTAGGAATCTTTGATTTTTAATTTTTAATTACATTTGTGTACTAAGTTGCACCAAGCAGTTTAATAACCTCATCTTTTAGTTAGGAAACAACTGATGAACTCCGTGGCGGGAGTGAAAACGTTTTTGTATAGCCAATTAGGAGCCTACACGGCATTAGTAAGATACCTGAAAGAAACCTTATAGAAATATATATATACGGTAGATAGTTTATAGATCGGGTACAATATAAATCGTTATATTGCTACCCCACTGAATGCATTTGCAGTTACCGGGATGCAATACAAAATATACAACTATATATGAACCCCCTGTATCAGGAAACCTAAAGACGGTTCAAATCAAATAAATTACAATCCTAAAATTTATGAAAGAATGAGATGTAGAGAAAAATACACAACTATAGAACATCACTTCAACAAGAGCAACCTAAGATGCACTCTCAAATGAATGCCACTGCAAAGTATTATTCACTATATACAAAAATTTAAAGTTATTGGACAAAGCTAACATAATGAAATCTACGAATGGAGGAATGATGGGGATCATTTAATAAAAAATTGGATTCCAAGAAATGGAAAGATGAAATGTCATTGCATTGCAGAAACGTGAAGTTTGAAACCACGATTGTTTTTTGCTTAGAGAAAAGTTGTAGTTGTACCACACAAGCCAAATACTTCATGTGATGAAAGTGTTGCAAATGATATTCACTGTGTGTGCACTCTCTTCATCTCTTGATATCAACAAACATATCTGCCCAGTATAAATTGCACCCGCGATGGTGGAAAGTAGTGCACCACCCGCTCGCACGACGTTTATCATGTTGCGTATATCACAAATTTATATGCAATATGGAAATAGACCCAGCACCCACTAAAACAAATAAAACTAATGGTGACCCTTGCAATAAAATCACATTCCCAATAACATATTGACCTATGGAGTAAATGTCCTGGAACTAAAATAAATTATACATTAGTTCAAACCATTATCTACTGTTGCGGGTTGTTGGATTAGGGAGAAGGAGGTGAACCGATTGCACATGCATAGTTTCCATTAAAAATGGAATCATTTTCCAATAAATAGTTATATATATTTTTTAATAAATCATAATAGTTGAAGGTAGTGGTGGTAATAGCTGTGCAATTTTCCAGCAAAATAATTATCAACAGGATAACGAAAACAGATAGATATCTGTAAAACAAGGTCGAACCAGGAAAAGTATTAATAAAATTAAAATAAAAAAAATTTTAAAAAATATGAAAAAAATTTTTTACTAAAGCTAGCAACACTGAAATTAAGGGAATTATTTGAAAAGAATAGCAATAAAAAGAAAATAAGATAACTTAGAAAAAATTCATTGGAATCGTAACCAAGGGTTCACATAAAACTCACCACTCGAATTCAAAAAAGAAAAAAACATAATGAAGAATGCATGAAATAGCATGAATAATAGTCAGATCATACGGTGTAATTGACAGAAGCGGACGCGAGAAATAGTGATAAAGTTTTTTAGAAAAGAGTTTTGAAAAATTTAATTAAAGAAAGAAATAGAAATTAAAAGGTTTAAAATAATTAAATAATTGATAGTATACTTTTAGAAGATTTTAATACTATGATGGTAGCTTACAAGATAACAATAGATTTGGGTGATTATTGTGAAACGTATAACAGGTGTTATGTGACATAAGGTGAATTTAAATTGCTCGCAATAGTGTTTGCTATTAGAAAAAGGATAAATAATACATTAATACCCTGCTGAATAAAAAGAAAGGTTAGTAAAATTACCAGAATATATGTTTTGAAAATTTTTTGCAATATTTTTTGTATGTATAAAAATGTCATTTGGAAAGTGTTGCTTTTGTTAATTGGAAAAGTTTTAATGGTCCATATATCAAGATTTTGTAGTGTTCTATAGCATTAATACCACTAAGGTTTATGAGTTAATTATTGTTGATATTATACTAAAGAAATTTTGGTTAATTGATTGTGTATGGGATGGATATCCGGTTAATTGGAATAATATTTAAAATTTTATTGAGTAAGTGCCTGTTCCATGCACGACCAATTAATTAAGGATACCCAAATAATAAGCTAGATTAGGAATCTTTGATTTTTGATTTTTAATTACATTTGTGTACTAAGTTGCACCAAGCAATTTAATAACCTCATCTTTTAGTTAGGAAACAACTGATGAACTCCGTGGCGGGAGTGAAAACGTTTTTGTATAGCCAATTAGGAGCCTACACGGCATTATTAAGATACCTGAAAGAAACCTTATAGAAATATATATATACGGTAAATAGTTTATAGATCGGGTACAATATAAATCGTTATATTGCTACCCCACTGAATGCATTTGCAGTTACCGGGATGCAATACAAAATAAACAACTATATATGAACCCCCTGTATCAGGAAACCTAAAGACGGTTCAAATCAAATAAATTACAATTCTAAAATTTATGAAAGAATGAGATGTAGAGAAAAAATCACAACTATAGAACATCACTTCAACAAGAGCAACCTAAGATGCACTCTCAAATGAATGCCACTGCAAAGTATTATTCACTATATACAAAAATTTAAAGTTATTGGACAAAGCTAACATAATGAAATCTACGAATGGAGGAATGATGGGGATCATTTAATAAAAAATTGGATTCCTGACGTGCATAATCTGCAGACATATCATTCCAAACCAAAGCACATTTTGGTAGGAAAACTGTTGAGTCTTACTCCAGTGAGAGGGTACATACATAAAAATACAATTTGAGAAATGTTCTTCGGACAAGAACATTACTCCAGCATGAGTTATTGCCAATACTTTCAATCTAAACCAATAAAAATGTTACTAAAAAATAGAATTTAGAGAAGCTGTAACACGCGCAACAATATCAAAAATATCAATTACAAAATCAAAACCAAACATAGGTCTGACACAAGAAATGGAAAGATGAAATGTCATTGCATTGCAGAAACGTGAAGTTTGAAACCACGATTGTTTTTTGCTTAGAGAAAAGTTGTAGTTGTACCACACAAGCCAAATACTTCATGTGTTGAAAGTGTTGCAAATGATATTCACTGTGTGTGCACTCTCTTCATCTCTTGATATCAACAAACATATCTGCCCAGTATAAATCGCACCCGCGATGGTGGAAAGTAGTGCACCACCCGCTCGCACGACGTTTATCATGTTGCGTATATCACAAATTTATATGCAATATGGAAATAGACCCAGCACCCAATAAAACAAACAAATCGTTGAGATTATTGTTCCTGATAAATAGACGACGACTTAGATCAAATGTGTGATACGAATGGAAGTTTTGGCAAGGAACTAATGGTGACCCTTGCAATAAAATCACATTCCCAATAACATATTGACCTATGGAGTAAATGTCCTGGAACTAAAATAAATTATACATTAGTTCAAACCATTATCTACTGTTGCGGGTTGTTTGATTAGGGAGAAGGAGGTGAACCGATTGCACATGCATAGTTTCCATTAAAAATGAAATCATTTTCCAATAAATAGTTATATATATTTTTTAATAAATCATAATAGTTGAGGGTAGTGGTGGTAATAGCTGTGCAATTTTCCAGCAAAATAATTATCAACAGGATAACGAAAACAGATAGATATCTGTAAAACAAGGTCGAACCAGGAAAAGTATTAATAAAATTAAAATAAAAAAATTTTAAAAAATATAAAAAAATTTTTTTTACTAAAGCTAGCAACACTGAAATTAAGGGAATTATTTGAAAAGAATAGCAATAAAAAGAAAATAAGATAACTTAGAAAAAATTCATTGGAATCGTAACCAAGGGTTCACATAAAACTCACCACTCGAATTCAAAAAAGAAAAAACATAATGAAGAATGCATGAAATAGCATGAATAATAGTCAGATCATACGGTGTAATTGACAGAAGCGGACGCGAGAAATAGTGATAAAGTTTTTTAGAAAAGAGTTTTGAAAAATTTAATTAAAGAAAGAAATAGAAATTAAAAGGTTTAAAATAATTAAATAATTGATAGTATACTTTTAGAAGGTTTTAATACTGTGATGGTAGCTTACAAGATAACAATAGATTTGGGTGATTATTGTGAAACGTATAACAGGTGTTATGTGACATAAGGTGAATTTAAATTGCTCGCAATAGTGTTTGCTATTAGAAAAAGGATAAATAATACATTAATACCCTGCTGAATAAAAAGAAAGGTTAGTAAAATTACCAGAATATATGTTTTGAAAATTTTTTGCAATATTTTTTGTATGTATAAAAATGTCATTTGGAAAGTGTTGCTTTTGTTAATTGGAAAAGTTTTAATGGTCCATATATCAAGATTTTGTAGTGTTCTATAGCATTAATACCACTAAGGTTTATGAGTTAATTATTGTTGATATTATACTAAAGAAATTTTGGTTAATTGATTGTGTATGGGATGGATATCCGGTTAATTGGAATAATATTTAAAATTTTATTGAGTAAGTGCCTGTTCCATGCACGACCAATTAATTAAGGATACCCAAATAATAAGCTAGATTAGGAATCTTTGATTTTTAATTTTTAATTACATTTGTGTACTAAGTTGCACCAAGCAGTTTAATAACCTCATCTTTTAGTTAGGAAACAACTGATGAACTCCGTGGCGGGAGTGAAAACGTTTTTGTATAGCCAATTAGGAGCCTACACGGCATTAGTAAGATACCTGAAAGAAACCTTATAGAAATATATATATACGGTAGATAGTTTATAGATCGGGTACAATATAAATCGTTATATTGCTACCCCACTGAATGCATTTGCAGTTACCGGGATGCAATACAAAATATACAACTATATATGAACCCCCTGTATCAGGAAACCTAAAGACGGTTCAAATCAAATAAATTACAATCCTAAAATTTATGAAAGAATGAGATGTAGAGAAAAATACACAACTATAGAACATCACTTCAACAAGAGCAACCTAAGATGCACTCTCAAATGAATGCCACTGCAAAGTATTATTCACTATATACAAAAATTTAAAGTTATTGGACAAAGCTAACATAATGAAATCTACGAATGGAGGAATGATGGGGATCATTTAATAAAAAATTGGATTCCAAGAAATGGAAAGATGAAATGTCATTGCATTGCAGAAACGTGAAGTTTGAAACCACGATTGTTTTTTGCTTAGAGAAAAGTTGTAGTTGTACCACACAAGCCAAATACTTCATGTGATGAAAGTGTTGCAAATGATATTCACTGTGTGTGCACTCTCTTCATCTCTTGATATCAACAAACATATCTGCCCAGTATAAATTGCACCCGCGATGGTGGAAAGTAGTGCACCACCCGCTCGCACGACGTTTATCATGTTGCGTATATCACAAATTTATATGCAATATGGAAATAGACCCAGCACCCACTAAAACAAATAAAACTAATGGTGACCCTTGCAATAAAATCACATTCCCAATAACATATTGACCTATGGAGTAAATGTCCTGGAACTAAAATAAATTATACATTAGTTCAAACCATTATCTACTGTTGCGGGTTGTTGGATTAGGGAGAAGGAGGTGAACCGATTGCACATGCATAGTTTCCATTAAAAATGGAATCATTTTCCAATAAATAGTTATATATATTTTTTAATAAATCATAATAGTTGAAGGTAGTGGTGGTAATAGCTGTGCAATTTTCCAGCAAAATAATTATCAACAGGATAACGAAAACAGATAGATATCTGTAAAACAAGGTCGAACCAGGAAAAGTATTAATAAAATTAAAATAAAAAAAATTTTAAAAAATATGAAAAAAATTTTTTACTAAAGCTAGCAACACTGAAATTAAGGGAATTATTTGAAAAGAATAGCAATAAAAAGAAAATAAGATAACTTAGAAAAAATTCATTGGAATCGTAACCAAGGGTTCACATAAAACTCACCACTCGAATTCAAAAAAGAAAAAAACATAATGAAGAATGCATGAAATAGCATGAATAATAGTCAGATCATACGGTGTAATTGACAGAAGCGGACGCGAGAAATAGTGATAAAGTTTTTTAGAAAAGAGTTTTGAAAAATTTAATTAAAGAAAGAAATAGAAATTAAAAGGTTTAAAATAATTAAATAATTGATAGTATACTTTTAGAAGATTTTAATACTATGATGGTAGCTTACAAGATAACAATAGATTTGGGTGATTATTGTGAAACGTATAACAGGTGTTATGTGACATAAGGTGAATTTAAATTGCTCGCAATAGTGTTTGCTATTAGAAAAAGGATAAATAATACATTAATACCCTGCTGAATAAAAAGAAAGGTTAGTAAAATTACCAGAATATATGTTTTGAAAATTTTTTGCAATATTTTTTGTATGTATAAAAATGTCATTTGGAAAGTGTTGCTTTTGTTAATTGGAAAAGTTTTAATGGTCCATATATCAAGATTTTGTAGTGTTCTATAGCATTAATACCACTAAGGTTTATGAGTTAATTATTGTTGATATTATACTAAAGAAATTTTGGTTAATTGATTGTGTATGGGATGGATATCCGGTTAATTGGAATAATATTTAAAATTTTATTGAGTAAGTGCCTGTTCCATGCACGACCAATTAATTAAGGATACCCAAATAATAAGCTAGATTAGGAATCTTTGATTTTTGATTTTTAATTACATTTGTGTACTAAGTTGCACCAAGCAGTTTAATAACCTCATCTTTTAGTTAGGAAACAACTGATGAACTCCGTGGCGGGAGTGAAAACGTTTTTGTATAGCCAATTAGGAGCCTACACGGCATTATTAAGATACCTGAAAGAAACCTTATAGAAATATATATATACGGTAAATAGTTTATAGATCGGGTACAATATAAATCGTTATATTGCTACCCCACTGAATGCATTTGCAGTTACCGGGATGCAATACAAAATAAACAACTATATATGAACCCCCTGTATCAGGAAACCTAAAGACGGTTCAAATCAAATAAATTACAATTCTAAAATTTATGAAAGAATGAGATGTAGAGAAAAAATCACAACTATAGAACATCACTTCAACAAGAGCAACCTAAGATGCACTCTCAAATGAATGCCACTGCAAAGTATTATTCACTATATACAAAAATTTAAAGTTATTGGACAAAGCTAACATAATGAAATCTACGAATGGAGGAATGATGGGGATCATTTAATAAAAAATTGGATTCCTGACGTGCATAATCTGCAGACATATCATTCCAAACCAAAGCACATTTTGGTAGGAAAACTGTTGAGTCTTACTCCAGTGAGAGGGTACATACATAAAAATACAATTTGAGAAATGTTCTTCGGACAAGAACATTACTCCAGCATGAGTTATTGCCAATACTTTCAATCTAAACCAATAAAAATGTTACTAAAAAATAGAATTTAGAGAAGCTGTAACACGCGCAACAATATCAAAAATATCAATTACAAAATCAAAACCAAACATAGGTCTGACACAAGAAATGGAAAGATGAAATGTCATTGCATTGCAGAAACGTGAAGTTTGAAACCACGATTGTTTTTTGCTTAGAGAAAAGTTGTAGTTGTACCACACAAGCCAAATACTTCATGTGTTGAAAGTGTTGCAAATGATATTCACTGTGTGTGCACTCTCTTCATCTCTTGATATCAACAAACATATCTGCCCAGTATAAATCGCACCCGCGATGGTGGAAAGTAGTGCACCACCCGCTCGCACGACGTTTATCATGTTGCGTATATCACAAATTTATATGCAATATGGAAATAGACCCAGCACCCAATAAAACAAATAAATCGTTGAGATTATTGTTCCTGATAAATAGACGACGACTTAGATCAAATGTGTGATACGAATGGAAGTTTTGGCAAGGAACTAATGGTGACCCTTGCAATAAAATCACATTCCCAATAACATATTGACCTATGGAGTAAATGTCCTGGAACTAAAATAAATTATACATTAGTTCAAACCATTATCTACTGTTGCGGGTTGTTTGATTAGGGAGAAGGAGGTGAACCGATTGCACATGCATAGTTTCCATTAAAAATGGAATCATTTTCCAATAAATAGTTATATATATTTTTTAATAAATCATAATAGTTGAAGGTAGTGGTGGTAATAGCTGTGCAATTTTCCAGCAAAATAATTATCAACAGGATAACGAAAACAGATAGATATCTGTAAAACAAGGTCGAACCAGGAAAAGTATTAATAAAAATAAAATAAAAAAAAATTTAAAAAATATAAAAAAAATTTTTTACTAAAGCTAGCAACACTGAAATTAAGGGAATTATTTGAAAAGAATAGCAATAAAAAGAAAATAAGATAACTTAGAAAAAATTCATTGAAATCGTAACCAAGGGTTCACATAAAACTCACCACTCGAATTCAAAAAAGAAAAAACATAATGAAGAATGCATGAAATAGCATGAATAATAGTCAGATCATACGGTGTAATTGACAGAAGCGGACGCGAGAAATAGTGATAAAGTTTTTTAGAAAAGAGTTTTGAAAAATTTAATTAAAGAAAGAAATAGAAATTAAAAGGTTTAAAATAATTAAATAATTGATAGTATACTTTTAGAAGATTTTAATACTATGATGGTAGCTTACAAGATAACAAATAGATTTGGGTGATTATTGTGAAACGTATAACAGGTGTTATGTGACATAAGGTGAATTTAAATTGCTCGCAATAGTGTTTGCTATTAGAAAAAGGATAAATAATACATTAATACCCTGCTGAATAAAAAGAAAGGTTAGTAAAATTACCAGAATATATGTTTTGAAAATTTTTTGCAATATTTTTTGTATGTATAAAAATGTCATTTGGAAAGTGTTGCTTTTGTTAATTGGAAAAGTTTTAATGGTCCATATATCAAGATTTTGTAGTGTTCTATAGCATTAATACCACTAAGGTTTATGAGTTAATTATTGTTGATATTATACTAAAGAAATTTTGGTTAATTGATTGTGTATGGGATGGATATCCGGTTAATTGGAATAATATTTAAAATTTTATTGAGTAAGTGCCTGTTCCATGCACGACCAATTAATTAAGGATACCCAAATAATAAGCTAGATTAGGAATCTTTGATTTTTGATTTTTAATTACATTTGTGTACTAAGTTGCACCAAGCAGTTTAATAACCTCATCTTTTAGTTAGGAAACAACTGATGAACTCCGTGGCGGGAGTGAAAACGTTTTTGTATAGCCAATTAGGAGCCTACACGGCATTATTAAGATACCTGAAAGAAACCTTATAGAAATATATATATACGGTAGATAGTTTATAGATCGGGTACAATATAAATCGTTATATTGCTACCCCACTGAATACATTTGCAGTTACCGGGATGCAATGCAAAATAAACAACTATATATGAACCCCCTGTATCAGGAAACCTAAAGACGGTTCAAATCAAATAAATTACAATTCTAAAATTTATGAAAGAATGAGATGTAGAGGAAAATACACAACTATAGAACATCACTTCAACAAGAGCAACCTAACATGCACTCTCAAATGAATGCCACTGCAAAGTATTATTCACTATATACAAAAATTTAAAGTTATTGGACAAAGCTAACATAATGAAATCTACGAATGGAGGAATGATGGGGATCATTTAATAAAAAATTGGATTCCTGACGTGTATATTCTGCAGACATATCATTCCAAACCAAAGCACATTTTGGTAGGAAAACTGTTGAGTCTTACTCCAGTGAGAGGGTACATACATAAAAATACAATTTGAGAAATGTTCTTCGGACAAGAACATTACTCCAGCATGAGTTATTGCCAATACTTTCAATCTAAACCAATAAAAATGTTACTAAAAAGTAGAATTTAGAGAAGCTGTAACACGCGCAACAATATCAAAAATATCAATTACAAAATCAAAAACAAACATAGGTCTGACACAAGAAATGGAAAGATGAAATGTCATTGCATTGCAGAAACGTGAAGTTTGAAACCACGATTGTTTTTTGCTTAGAGAAAAGTTGTAGTTGTACCATACAAGCCAAATACTTCATGTGATGAAAGTGGTGCAAATGATATTCACTGTGTGTGCACTCTCTTCATCTCTTCATATCAACAAACATATCTGCCCAGTATAAATCGCACCCGCGATGGTGGAAAGTAGTGCACCACCCGCTCGCACGACGTTTATCATGTTGCGTATATCACAAATTTATATGCAATATGGAAATATACCCAGCACCCACTAAAACAAATAAATCGTTAAGATTATTATTCCTGATAAATAGACAACGACTTAGATCAAATGTGTGATACGAATGGAAGTTTTGGCAAGGAACTAATGGTGACCCTTGCAATAAAATCACATTCCCAATAACATATTGACCTATGGAGTAAATGTCCTGGAACTTAAATAAATTATACATTAGTTCAAACCATTATCTACTGTTGCGGGTTGTTTGATTGGGGAGAAGGAGGTGAACCGATTGCACATGCATAGTTTCCATTAAAAATGGAATCATTTTCCAATAAATAGTTATATATATTTTTTAATAAATCATAATAGTTGAAGGTAGTGGTGGTAATAGCTGTGCAATTTTCCAGCAAAATAATTATCAACAGGATAACGAAAACAGATAGATATCTGTAAAACAAGGTCGAACCAGGAAAAGTATTAATAAAATTAAAATAAAAAAAATTTAAAAAATATAAAAAAATTTTTACTAAAGCTAGCAACACTGAAATTAAGGGAATTATTTGAAAAGAATAGCAATAAAAAGAAAATAAGATAACTTAGAAAAAATTCATTGGAATCGTAACCAAGGGTTCACATAAAACTCACCACTCGAATTCAAAAAAGAAAAAACATAATGAAGAATGCATGAAATAGCATGAATAATAGTCAGATCATACGGTGTAATTGACAGAAGCGGACGCGAGAAATAGTGATAAAGTTTTTTAGAAAAGAGTTTTGAAAAATTTAATTAAAGAAAGAAATAGAAATTAAAAGGTTTAAAATAATTAAATAATTGATAGTATACTTTTAGAAGGTTTTAATACTGTGATGGTAGCTTACAAGATAACAATAGATTTGGGTGATTATTGTGAAACGTATAACAGGTGTTATGTGACATAAGGTGAATTTAAATTGCTCGCAATAGTGTTTGCTATTAGAAAAAGGATAAATAATACATTAATACCCTGCTGAATAAAAAGAAAGGTTAGTAAAATTACCAGAATATATGTTTTGAAAATTTTTTGCAATATTTTTTGTATGTATAAAAATGTCATTTGGAAAGTGTTGCTTTTGTTAATTGGAAAAGTTTTAATGGTCCATATATCAAGATTTTGTAGTGTTCTATAGCATTAATACCACTAAGGTTTATGAGTTAATTATTGTTGATATTATACTAAAGAAATTTTGGTTAATTGATTGTGTATGGGATGGATATCCGGTTAATTGGAATAATATTTAAAATTTTATTGAGTAAGTGCCTGTTCCATGCACGACCAATTAATTAAGGATACCCAAATAATAAGCTAGATTATGAATCTTTGATTTTTGATTTTTAATTACATTTGTGTACTAAGTTGCACCAAGCAGTTTAATAACCTCATCTTTTAGTTAGGAAACAACTGATGAACTCCGTGGCGGGAGTGAAAACGTTTTTGTATAGCCAATTAGGAGCCTACACGGCATTATTAAGATACCTGAAAGAAACCTTATAGAAATATATATATACACTAGATAGTTTATAGATCGGGTACAATATAAATCGTTATATTGCTACCCCACTGAATGCATTTGCAGTTACCGGGATGCAATACAAAATAAACAACTATATATGAACCCCCTGTATCAGGAAACCTAAAGACGGTTCAAATCAAATAAATTACAATTCTAAAATTTATGAAAGAATGAGATGTAGAGAAAAATACACAACTATAGAACATCACTTCAACAAGAGCAACCTAAGATGCACTCTCAAATGAATGCCACTGCAAAGTATTATTCACTATATACAAAAATTTAAAGTTATTGGACAAAGCTAACATAATGAAATCTACGAATGGAGGAATGATGGGGATCATTTAATAAAAAATTGGATTCCTGACGTGCATAATCTGCAGACATATCATTCCAAACCAAAGCACATTTTGGTAGGAAAACTGTTGAGTCTTACTCCAGTGAGAGGGTACATACATAAAAATACAATTTGAGAAATGTTCTTCGGACAAGAACATTACTCCAGCATGAGTTATTGCCAATACTTTCAATCTAAACCAATAAAAATGTTACTAAAAAATAGAATTTAGAGAAGCTGTAGCACGCGCAACAATATCAAAAATATCAATTACAAAATCAAAAACAAACATAGGTCTGACACAAGAAATGGAAAGATGAAATGTCATTGCATTGCAGAAACGTGAAGTTTGAAACCACGATTGTTTTTTGCTTAGAGAAAAGTTGTAGTTGTACCACACAAGCCAAATACTTCATGTGATGAAAGTGTTGCAAATGATATTCACTGTGTGTGCACTCTCTTCATCTCTTGATATCAACAAACATATCTGCCCAGTATAAATCGCACCCGCGATGGTGGAAAGTAGTGCACCACCCGCTCGCACGACGTTTATCATGTTGCGTATATCACAAATTTATATGCAATATGGAAATAGACCCAGCACCCACTAAAACAAATAAATCGTTGAGATTATTGTTCCTGATAAATAGACAACGACTTAGATCAAATGTGTGATACGAATGGAAGTTTTGGCAAGGAACTAATGGTGACCCTTGCAATAAAATCACATTCCCAATAACATATTGACCTATGGAGTAAATGTCCTGGAACTAAAATAAATTATACATTAGTTCAAACCATTATCTACTGTTGCGGGTTGTTTGATTAGGGAGAAGGAGGTGAACCGATTGCACATGCATAGTTTCCATTAAAAATGGAATCATTTTCCAATAATTAGTTATATATATTTTTTAATAAATCATAATAGTTGAAGGTAGTGGTGGTAATAGCTGTGCAATTTTCCAGCAAAATAATTATCGACAGGATAACGAAAACAGATAGATATCTGTAAAACAAGGTCGAACCAGGAAAAGTATTAATAAAATTAAAATAAAAAAAAATTTTAAAAAATATAAAAAAAATTTTTTACTAAAGCTAGCAACACTGAAATTAAGGGAATTATTTGAAAAGAATAGCAATAAAAAGAAAATAAGATAACTTAGAAAAAATTCATTGGAATCGTAACCAAGGGTTCACATAAAACTCACCACTCGAATTCAAAAAAGAAAAAACATAATGAAGAATGCATGAAATAGCATGAATAATAGTCAGATCATACGGTGTAATTGACAGAAGCGGACGCGAGAAATAGTGATAAAGTTTTTTAGAAAAGAGTTTTGAAAAATTTAATTAAAGAAAGAAATAGAAATTAAAAGGTTTAAAATAATTAAATAATTGATAGTATACTTTTAGAAGGTTTTAATACTGTGATGGTAGCTTACAAGATAACAATAGATTTGGGTGATTATTGTGAAACGTATAACAGGTGTTATGTGACATAAGGTGAATTTAAATTGCTCGCAATAGTGTTTGCTATTAGAAAAAGGATAAATAATACATTAATACCCTGCTGAATAAAAAGAAAGGTTAGTAAAATTACCAGAATATATGTTTTGAAAATTTTTTGCAATATTTTTTGTATGTATAAAAATGTCATTTGGAAAGTGTTGATTTTGTTAATTGGAAAAGTTTTAATGGTCCATATATCAAGATTTTGTAGTGTTCTATAGCATTAATACCACTAAGGTTTATGAGTTAATTATTGTTGATATTATACTAAAGAAATTTTGGTTAATTGATTGTGTATGGGATGGATATCCGGTAAATTGGAATAATATTTAAAATTTTATTGAGTAAGTGCCTGTTCCATGCACGACCAATTAATTAAGGATACCCAAATAATAAGCTAGATTAGGAATCTTTGATTTTTGATTTTTAATTACATTTGTGTACTAAGTTGCACCAAGCAGTTTAATAACCTCATCTTTTAGTTAGGAAACAACTGATGAACTCCGTGGCGGGAGTGAAAACGTTTTTGTATAGCCAATTAGGAGCCTACACGGCATTATTAAGATACCTGAAAGAAACCTTATAGAAATATATATATACGGTAGATAGTTTATAGATCGGGTACAATATAAATCGTTATATTGCTACCCCACTGAATGCATTTGCAGTTACCGGGATGCAATACAAAATAAACAACTATATATGAACCCCCTGTATCAGGAAACCTAAAGACGGTTCAAATCAAATAAATTACAATTCTAAAATTTATGAAAGAATGAGATGTAGAGAAAAATACACAACTATAGAACATCACTTCAACAAGAGCAACCTAAGATGCACTCTCAAATGAATGCCACTGCAAAGTATTATTCACTATATACAAAAATTTAAAGTTATTGGACAAAGCTAACATAATGAAATCTACGAATGGAGGAATGATGGGGATCATTTAATAAAAAATTGGATTCCTGACGTGCATAATCTGCAGACATATCATTCCAAACCAAAGCACATTTTGGTAGGAAAACTGTTGAGTCTTACTCCAGTGAGAGGGTACATACATAAAAATACAATTTGAGAAATGTTCTTCGGACAAGAACATTACTCCAGCATGAGTTATTGCCAATACTTTCAATCTAAACCAATAAAAATGTTACTAAAAAATAGAATTTAGAGAAGCTGTAGCACGCGCAACAATATCAAAAATATCAATTACAAAATCAAAAACAAACATAGGTCTGACACAAGAAATGGAAAGATGAAATGTCATTGCATTGCAGAAACGTGAAGTTTGAAACCACGATTGTTTTTTGCTTAGAGAAAAGTTGTAGTTGTACCACACAAGCCAAATACTTCATGTGATGAAAGTGTTGCAAATGATATTCACTGTGTGTGCACTCTCTTCATCTCTTGATATCAACAAACATATCTGCCCAGTATAAATCGCACCCGCGATGGTGGAAAGTAGTGCACCACCCGCTCGCACGACGTTTATCATGTTGCGTATATCACAAATTTATATGCAATATGGAAATAGACCCAGCACCCAATAAAACAAATAAATCGTTGAGATTATTGTTCCTGATAAATAGACGACGACTTAGATCAAATGTGTGATACGAATGGAAGTTTTGGCAAGGAACTAATGGTGACCCTTGCAATAAAATCACATTCCCAATAACATATTGACCTATGGAGTAAATGTCCTGGAACTAAAATAAATTATACATTAGTTCAAACCATTATCTACTGTTGCGGGTTGTTTGATTAGGGAGAGGAGGTGAACCGATTGCACATGCATAGTTTCCATTAAAAATGGAATCATTTTCCAATAAATAGTTATATATATTTTTTAATAAATCATAATAGTTGAAGGTAGTGGTGGTAATAGCTGTGCAATTTTCCAGCAAAATAATTATCAACAGGATAACAAAAACAGATAGATATCTGTAAAACAAGGTCGAACCAGGAAAAGTATTAATAAAATTAAAATAAAAAAAATTTTAAAAAATATAAAAAATTTTTTTTACTAAAGCTAGCAACACTGAAATTAAGGGAATTATTTGAAAAGAATAGCAATAAAAAGAAAATAAGATAACTTAGAAAAAATTCATTGGAATCGTAACCATGAGTTCACATAAAACTCACCACTCGAATTCAAAAAAGAAAAAACATAATGAAGAATGCATGAAATAGCATGAATAATAGTCAGATCATACGGTGTAATTGACAGAAGCGGACGCGAGAAATAGTGATAAAGTTTTTTAGAAAAGAGTTTTGAAAAATTTAATTAAAGAAAGAAATAGAAATTAAAAGGTTTAAAATAATTAAATAATTGATAGTATACTTTTAGAAGGTTTTAATACTGTGATGGTAGCTTACAAGATAACAATAGATTTGGGTGATTATTGTGAAACGTATAACAGGTGTTATGTGACATAAGGTGAATTTAAATTGCTCACAATAGTGTTTGCTATTAGAAAAAGGATAAATAATACATTAATACCCTGCTGAATAAAAAGAAAGGTTAGTAAAATTACCAGAATATATGTTTTGAAATTTTTTTGCAATATTTTTTGTATGTATAAAAATGTCATTTGGAAAGTGTTGCTTTTGTTAATTGGAAAAGTTTTAATGGTCCATATATCAAGATTTTGTAGTGTTCTATAGCATTAATACCACTAAGGTTTATGAGTTAATTATTGTTGATATTATACTAAAGAAATTTTGGTTAATTGATTGTGTATGGGATGGATATCCGGTAAATTGGAATAATATTTAAAATTTTATTGAGTAAGTGCCTGTTCCATGCACGACCAATTAATTAAGGATACCCAAATAATAAGCTAGATTAGGAATCTTTGATTTTTGATTTTTAATTACATTTGTGTACTAAGTTGCACCAAGCAGTTTAATAACCTCATCTTTTAGTTAGGAAACAACTGATGAACTCCGTGGCGGGAGTGAAAACGTTTTTGTATAGCCAATTAGGAGCCTACACGGCATTATTAAGATACCTGAAAGAAACCTTATAGAAATATATATATACGGTAGATAGTTTATAGATCGGGTACAATATAAATCGTTATATTGCTACCCCACTGAATGCATTTGCAGTTACCGGGATGCAATACAAAATAAACAACTATATATGAACACCCTGTATCAGGAAACCTAAAGACGGTTCAAATCAAATAAATTACAATTCTAAAATTTATGAAAGAATGAGATGTAGAGAAAAATACACAACTATAGAACATCACTTCAACAAGAGCAACCTAAGATGCACTCTCAAATGAATGCCACTTCAAAGTATTATTCACTATATACAAAAATTTAAAGTTATTGGACAAAGCTAACATAATGAAATCTACGAATGGAGGAATGATGGGGATCATTTAATAAAAAATTGGATTCCTGACGTGCATAATCTGCAGACATATCATTCCAAACCAAAGCACATTTTGGTAGGAAAACTGTTGAGTCTTACTCCAGTGAGAGGGTACATACATAAAAATACAATTTGAGAAATGTTCTTCGGACAAGAACATTACTCCAGCATGAGTTATTGCCAATACTTTCAATCTAAACCAATAAAAATGTTACTAAAAAATAGAATTTAGAGAAGCTGTAGCACGCGCAACAATATCAAAAATATCAATTACAAAATCAAAAACAAACATAGGTCTGACACAAGAAATGGAAAGATGAAATGTCATTGCATTGCAGAAACGTGAAGTTTGAAACCACGATTGTTTTTTGCTTAGAGAAAGGTTGTAGTTGTACCACACAAGCCAAATACTTCATGTGATGAAAGTGTTGCAAATGATATTCACTGTGTGTGCACTCTCTTCATCTCTTGATATCAACAAACATATCTGCCCAGTATAAATCGCACCCGCGATGGTGGAAAGTAGTGCACCACCCGCTCGCACGACGTTTATCATGTTGCGTATATCACAAATTTATATGCAATATGGAAATAGACCCAGCACCCACTAAAACAAATAAATCGTTGAGATTATTGTTCCTGATAAATAGACGACGACTTAGATCAAATGTGTGATGCGAATGGAAGTTTTGGCAAGGAACTAATGGTGACCCTTGCAATAAAATCACATTCCCAATAACATATTGACCTATGGAGTAAATGTCCTGGAACTAAAATAAATTATACATTAGTTCAAACCATTATCTACTGTTGCGGGTTGTTTGATTAGGGAGAAGGAGGTGAACCGATTGCACATGCATAGTTTCCATTAAAAATGGAATCATTTTCCAATAAATAGTTATATATATTTTTTAATAAATCATAATAGTTGAAGGTAGTGGTGGTAATAGCTGTGCAATTTTCCAGCAAAATAATTATCAACAGGATAACGAAAACAGATAGATATCTGTAAAACAAGGTCGAACCAGGAAAAGTATTAATAAAATTAAAATAAAAAAAATTTTAAAAAATATAAAAAAATTTTTTTACTAAAGCTAGCAACACTGAAATTAAGGGAATTATTTGAAAAGAATAGCAATAAAAAGAAAATAAGGTAACTTAGAAAAAATTCATTGGAATCGTAACCAAGGGTTCACATAAAACTCACCACTCGAATTCAAAAAAGAAAAAACATAATGAAGAATGCATGAAATAGCATGAATAATAGTCAGATCATACGGTGTAATTGACAGAAGCGGACGCGAGAAATAGTGATAAAGTTTTTTTAGAAAAGAGTTTTGAAAAATTTAATTAAAGAAAGAAATAGAAATTAAAAGGTTTAAAATAATTAAATAATTGATAGTATACTTTTAGAAGGTTTTAATACTGTGATGGTAGCTTACAAAATAACAATAGATTTGGGTGATTATTGTGAGACGTATAACAGGTGTTATGTGACATAAGGTGAATTTAAATTGCTCGCAATAGTGTTTGCTATTAGAAAAAGGATAAATAATACATTAATACCCTGCTGAATAAAAAGAAAGGTTAGTAAAATTACCAGAATATATGTTTTGAAAATTTTTTGCAATATTTTTTGTATGTATAAAAATGTCATTTGGAAAGTGTTGCTTTTGTTAATTGGAAAAGTTTTAATGGTCCATATATAAAGATTTTGTAGTGTTCTATAGCATTAATACCACTAAGGTATATGAGTTAATTATTGTTGATATTATACTAAAGAAATTTTGGTTAATTGATTGCGTATGGGATGGATATCCGGTAAATTGGAATAATATTTAAAATTTTATTGAGTAAGTGCCTGTTCCATGCACGACCAATTAATTAAGGATACCCAATTAATAAGCTAGATTAGGAATCTCTGATTTTTGATTTTTAATTACATTTGTGTACTAAGTTGCACCAAGCAGTTTAATAACCTCATCTTTTAGTTAGGAAACAACTGATGAACTCCGTGGCGGGAGTGAAAACGTTTTTGTATAGCCAATTAGGAGCCTACACGGCATTATTAAGATACCTGAAAGAAACCTTATAGAAATATATATATACGGTAGATAGTTTATAGATCGGGTACAATATAAATCGTTATATTGCTACCCCACTGAATGCATTTGCAGTTACCGGGATGCAATACAAAATAAACAACTATATATGAACCCCCTGTATCAGGAAACCTAAAGACGGTTCAAATCAAATAAATTACAATTCTAAAATTTATGAAAGAATGAGATGTAGAGGAAAATACACAACTATAGAACATCACTTCAACAAGAGCAACCTAAGATGCACTCTCAAATGAATGCCACTGCAAAGTATTATTCACTATATACAAAAATTTAAAGTTATTGGACAAAGCTAACATAAGAAAATCTACGAATGGAGGAATGATGGGGATCATTTAATAAAAAATTGGATTCCTGACGTGCATAATCTGCAGACATATCATTCCAAACCAAAGCACATTTTGGTAGGAAAACTGTCCAGTCTTACTCCAGTGAGAGGGTACATACATAAAAATACAATTTGAGAAATGTTCTTCGGACAAGAACATTACTCCAGCATGAGTTATTGCCAATACTTTCAATCTAAACCAATAAAAATGTTACTAAAAAGTAGAATTTAGAGAAGCTGAAACACGCGCAACAATATCAAAAATATCAATTACAAAATCAAAAACAAACATAGGTCTGACACAAAAAATGGAAAGATGAAATGTCATTGCATTGCAGAAACGTGAAGTTTGAAACCACGATTGTTTTTTGCTTAGAGAAAGGTTGTAGTTGTACCACACAAGCCAAATACTTCATGTGATGAAAGTGTTGCAAATGATATTCACTGTGTGTGCACTCTCTTCATCTCTTGATATCAACAAACATATCTGCCCAGTATAAATCGCACCCGCGATGGTGGAAAGTAGTGCACCACCCGCTCGCACGACGTTTATCATGTTGCGTAAATCACAAATTTATATGCAATATGGAAATAGACCCAGCACCCACTAAAACAAATAAATAATTGAAATTTTCTTTTAAATTTTCACTGCTTGCATGTAAGCGTAACTGATGAAAGTAATCAAATGATTTAATACGAAGTCGTCTTTCAGAAAAATTCACCACCAATTGAAATTTTCTTTAAAATTATCACTGCTTGCAGGTAAGCGTAACTGATGAAAGTAATCAAATAACTTAATACTAAGTCCTCTTGCAGAAAAATTCACCGCAAAATGAAATTTTCTTTAAAATTATCACTGCTTGCAGGTAAGTCTATACAATGAAAGTAATCAAATAATCTAATACGTAGTCCTCTTTCAGAAAAATTTACCACAAATTGAAATTTTCTTTAAAATTATCACTGCTTGCAAGTAAGTCTATATAATGAAAGTAATCAATTGATTTAATTCGAAGTCCTCTTTCAAGAAAATTCACCACAAATTGAAATTTTCTTTTAAATTATCACTGCTCGCAGGTTAGTCTATACATTGGAAGTAATCAAATGACTTAATACGAAATCCTCTATCAGGAAAATTCACCACAATTTGAAATTTTCTTTAAAATTATCACTGCTTGCAGGTAAGTCTATACAATGAAAGTAATCAAATGACTTAATACGAAGTCCACTTTCAGGAAAATTCACCACAAATTGAAATTTTCTTTAAAATTATCACTGCTTTTAGGTAAGTATTTACAATTAAAGTAATCAATTGATTTTAGTACCAAGTCTGCTTTCAGAAAAATTCACCAAAATTGCAAATTTCTTAAAAATTATAACTGCTTGCAGGTAAGTATTTACAATTAAAGTAATCAATTGATTTTAATACGAAGCCTGCTTTCAGAAAAATTCATCACAAATTTCAAATTTCTTTAAAATTATCACTGCATGCAGGTAAAACTTTTCAATGAAAGTAATCAAATGATTTAATACGAAGTCCTCTTTCAGGAAAATTTACCATAAATTGAAATTTTCATTCAAATTATCACTGCTTACAAGTAAGTCTATATAATGAAAGTAATCAATTGATTTAATACGAAGTCCTCTTCCAGAAAAGCTCACCACAATTTGAAATTTTGTTTAAAATTATCAGTGCTTGCAGGTATGTATTTACAATTAAAGTAATTCAATTTCAATTTCAATTTATTAAAAATACTTTGGTATGTTACACAAGACTTACAGCCTTTTAAAGTACAATTTGGATACAGTAAATTGATTAAGAGGTCAGAATAGATAAACTATTAAAAAATTACAGTTAAGACTAGTGTGCAAATTACCTAACTACATATGAATCCTTTAAGTAGTACGTATATCGTATAATTCGGTGTAGAAATTTAGTTGAATTGTACAATTTAACTAACATAACGGTATAATAAATAATATTGAAATTAAATGTATTATACAGTTAAAAATATACAAGCGCAAGTAATTAAATTCTAACTTACATACTAAACAAAGTAGTAGATCTAATTGTATAAAATAAAGTTACAAATATTAATTGTTTACAAACACAAAAAACCTAAAAGAAATAACCGAAAAAGTAGCAGTCCCATTGATAGCAGCACATTATATTGTTAATAATTTTTTCTTGAATGCACCCACATCTCTCACACTATGGATAGAGTACGGTAAAGAATTCCAAGTTCTTGCAGCTTGAACAAAGTAAGAGCCCTCTTGAACCATCCTACGATAACGAGGAATTAGAACATTACGATGGCGTGACGAATTCAGGAGTTGGATGTTATTCGCAAGGTAATCAGGTTGTCCCGTATTAATGAGCTTATGGAGGAAGCGAAGTGACCTGCGCTTTAAGTATGTATCTAGAGTATATCCGACTAACCTAGTCTGAAAGCCAGAAACGTGGTCAAATCTTCGAAGACCGAAGGCGAACCTCACACAATCATTGAAAGCAACGTTGATTCTACGTAGGCAGGTAGGGTCTAATTTTGGGAAAATCAGGCTCCCAAAGGTAAAATGTGGCAAAATCAGAGCTTTTATGAGCTTCAGTTTGGTGGTCGAACTTAAAATTTGTGCGGACAACCAGAGCCTGCGTAGCCCACAATAGACCTTTCCCAGAACTGATCTGACATAACCACAACATTTCATATCTGCATTGAGCCTTATTCCAAGATTTGTGACTTCATCGACATATGTTAAAGCTTGTTCCCCGAGAAATATGGAGGGGATAGGTCTAGTCAAGGTACCACTACCCAAAATGAGACATTGAGACTTGTCAGGATTAAGGATAAGGTCATTCGCTAGAGACCAGTCATAGATTCTGGCAAGATCCTCATTTACTCGCTGCAAGCAATCCTCGAATAACCCAATTGGTCCACTACTGTATAACTGGACATCGTCGGCGTATAAGTGGATGTTGACTTGTTGGATAACGCCAGGTAAGTCGTTGATGTATAAGCTGAACAACAATGGTCCTAACACAGACCCCTGAGGAACGCCAAGAGGTACAGGTAAGAAGTCTGAATCACACTCGTTATAACGAGCTTGTTGGCATCTTCCCGTGAGGAAGCTTTTGATCAAGTTAAAAGCCGATTGGGAGAAACCAAAATTATTGAATAATTTCAAAAGTAGCCTTGAGTGGTTGACTCTGTCAAAAGCCTTGGAAAAGTCAAGTAGCACAAGAACGCCGCCCTCACCCTTATCAAGGCCTTTCCGCAGGTCCGTAGTAACCTTTAATATGGCTGTTTCGCAATTGCGATTTGCACGGAAACCTGACTGCCAGCGTGTCAACATGTTATTTCGTTCCACATATGCTAGGATGTGCCCATACATTATCTAGTATCTAGTACTTTGGATAAGAAGCACAAAATGTTAATAGGGCGAAGATCAGATGCTGTAACTACTGAAGACTTTTTAGGAATAGGCAAGATCGTTGCCAATTTCCAGTTAGTAGGGAAAGTAGATGACGTAAGGCAATGATTTAGTAAGTGCAGGATATATTGACCTATATAGGGGAGCAATATTTTTATGAACTTAGGTGAGATTTTATCAGGGCCTACAGATTCAGATTTGACAGAGAATAGTGCTATTACGAGCTCCTGGTAATCAATTCCGTGAAAGGAGAAGCAATCCTCATGGTATTGAATGTGGTCCACAGGAAGAGGCAATGGAGTGCTATTATGTAAATTAGACAAAGCCACAGGAGAGGATAGAAAGAACTCGTTTAAGTCGTTAGAACTAAAGTTGCTATTGTTCAAATTGCCTTGTCTACCACATACACCGGCTTTCTTTAGATTCCTCCACAACGTTTTTGGAGAAAGATTTGCATCGAATTTATTGCCATAATAGCGACGTTTTGCCCCACGGATAGCAGTGGTTACTCTATTACGGGCAGCTTTATATAGAGAGCGACTGTACTGTGTTTTGAGTCGCCTAAATTGTTTATAGAAATATTCACGCTCTGCGATAAGAGTCCCGATTTCTGCAGTGTGCCAAGGACACCTACTTGAAGTAATCCTCTTGGTGCGCAAAGGTACGTATTTATCGAACAGATAGCTGCAGAGGCTTTCAAAAATAGCAACTTGATCATCGACAGAGCTAAGAACTATTATTCTATCCCAAGGCAGGTCAGAGCACTCTTGAATTAAGCTGTCCATGTCCAAATTATTAAAGTCTCTATATGAGAAGTAACTTGAGCGCTCTGGACACTGGGTAGTAAAGTCGTAACAGATGAAGAGTATGTCATGATCGAGGAAACTAGGGGAGTCGATTTGGTTATAAAAAAGGACTCGACGTTTATCAGTTGTAAAAAATAAATCAAGGAGTGATGGCCTAGAAGTATTAAAATATGTTGGTAGAGAGTTGACGGCATTAAGATATAGAGACTGCATGAAGTGACTAAATTCCATGGATCTGTAATTAGAACACAAGATGTCGATATTAAAATCACCGGCAACAATAATATTGTTATATTGACGAGACAAATTACTAAGCACAGATTCAAGTTCCGAAGCTCGGTCAGCAGAAAAACATTCAGGAGGACAATATACAGCTGACAGAATACATTTCTCGATCCCATTATTCAACTCCACACATAAAAATTCCGTGTCGCTGCTAATCGAGGAGTAAATAATTCTGGCCTTCAGGTGATCTTTCACGTAGATGCCAACTCCACCGCCAATTCGCAGCTTTGTATCATTACGAAACAGCTGGAACCCTGGTATGGAGACCAATGAAGATGGTATGTCTTCATTTAACCAGGTTTCACTGATGCAGATGACATGAATATCGGTGTTAGCATATATAAAGCTGAGCTCATCAACCTTATTGCGGAGACTACGAGCATTCATCAGGCACACATTCAACCCAGGGCGCTGACAACAAAAAATTTTCAGTAAGGCTCTCACATTGTCCAGCGGCAAGGAATTACTAAATACGTTCATAATAACTGACCTCTAAAGAGCATGAACAGGTGTAGGGGCAATGGGAAATTAATTTAGTTTGGTAAACGATCATGAAAATGGGACGACTATTTAACGATGTGCTTAAGCGAGACATTACAATCTAAAAGTATGCTAACAATAAGAAGAATTAAAAGAGTACGCTAACATTCACTAATAATTACAATAATTAAAAGAGATATTCCGATAGACTAAAACTAAAATCAATGAGAATGAACAAAAATACAAATTAAAAACCAAACATCGTTCGCGTTCAGCATTAGCATCCCACGTCAGCTGCAGTTTCGGCTCCAGACTGTAAATCCGGCGAGGAGAATAATGACATCATTTCATCACGTGTTAATTTGACATACACACTACCATCCCTAGTGAATGCAGTGTGTAACCTCTTCTCTGATCTTAAACGAAGAGCTTCCCGTAGAAGAGCTCCTACAGTTGGAGAAACACTTTCATTTATAAATATTTTGGACTGTGCGGAGAACCCCTGCAGTTCATTTAATCTGATGCCACGGTGTTCAGCAAAGGCAGAAAAAAAAGCTTTTCTTTCAGCTGGACAAGAAAATTTAGCTATAATTGCTGAATTAGACTGACGACGCCCTGATTGCGATGCATTGGGTTTGAAACGAAAAGCCGAACTATATGGGGAAAGTGTGTGCTTTATGACGGAGCAGATGTTCAGCAATATTTTGTGGGGATTTTCACCAGCAACAGCAGGCACTCCTCTAATCAAAACATCAGACGATCGTCGCAAGCAGTTGATATCCTCAGCAAGAGCATCTCTTTGAATTTTAATTTGAGCGAAATTACCTTTGATGTTGCCTACCGAATTTTCCAGTGCAATAATACGGTCATTTAACTTTTCGATGGATTTGCTAATATTTGTGAAAAGGCGAGCCTCCATCTCCACTAGCATTAAGTTAAGCCCCTTCACCAATCTTACCTCTAAAGCCGCAAGCGCATCATCAGCAACTATGAATGGAGAAGCGTTGTGAGAACTTTTAGCCTCTTGCGCTCTCGTAGTGCGGGGAAGTACGGATGCACCCAAAGAGGGATTTTCGACGTTTGGTCGACCTCTGCTCTCAGCTTGTAATTTACCGTCTTTCCCAGGCATTTTTATATCGATAATTAAACAATATTGCACAAAAAATCACCAGAGTCAAGGTCCATACAATAAATCAGAGCACGTATAAAAATATATTACAGATTTTTGCAGAGAGATTCACGTGGAAAGTGGAAAGACACGGGAGCTAATTAAAAACACGTCTACTCGCTTGCTAGCTCTATACTTGCTAGCTTCATACTGTGTCAATTGATTTAATACGAAGTCCTCTTTCAGAAAAACTCACCACGAATTGAAATATTCTTTAAAATTATCACTGCTTTGTTGCGCGCCTGTTGGGCAACAGGACGAGGGAGTGCTTCTCGTAATCGAGGAAGATCACCTGCCCTTTCTGAGTTATAGGTAAAAGAAAACTATCGCTTCACTTTGTAGGTAATTCTTTCACTTTATTTGTCCACATTTAATTCTTCTTATTTGTACTACGAACTTATTCTTTTAAGAACTTAACACTTTGTTCTGTAAATTGTTTTACGTCTAGGTATACACTCTTGATTTCTTTTTTATCAAAATTACACTGTCCTACCACAACTTATTGGTTTCACTTTTGGTTTAGCTGATAGATTCCTTACCGTTGGTCGGGGGAATCTTATCAGTAGTTCTTAATTTTTAAATTGTTGAAAATTGACTGCCCCGATCGTACAAAATGATCGGAAATTTATACTCTAGGGTTACGCCATCTTCTCATGATCAGTAGCCGAGTATTTCCTATTTACAAGAAACCACGCCCCTTTACTAGGTTTCAGCGAATCGCAGAAGCAGAAAGACATTTTGAGATTTCCCTTTTGGGAAATTCTTATAGGAATTGGCGAGTATCTCTTCGATACTCGTTCTTAATTTTTGTTTGTTCCTATCAGTTTTCAAGCTTTCCCCACTGAGAACGTTTGACAAGAAAGTTCTTGAGTACTTAATGCTTTCGTAAGACATTCCCCTCCGAGAATGCTTGAAATATTCTCATGTAAACAATTTCATGTATGTACATGGTACCTTAGTGGCCCAGTTGACCATATGTCGGGCTTTTTTGACTGAGGAAGAGAAATTGTTTACTGCAGTCATTTGTTATGCAATTTGATACGCTCGATTGTTTGCAATTGAGCGTTGGTATTTCCTTATGCTGTAGGAAATAGAACATTTGGTTGCTTCATGGCACACAATTGGATTTTAATGTTTTGTGTTGCTTCATGACAGCATTTCTGAGAGTTTTTCACGGCCGCCTTTTGGATGTTCTTTTGTTAATTTGGCTTGGCCCGTGTTTTAATGCCTTGCATGATACAGATGTGTCCTCTAGGGAAAGTATGTATCCTTTCTTAAAGAAAGTAATGAGTGGCCCTGGTATACTGTTAGTATATAAAAAAAATGGTGTTTTGGGGGCCGCCACTCATTACACCATCCCCCTAGGAAAAGAAAATTCAGAGAATTTTCGAAAAGAGGAGGCAAAAAAAAAAAAAAAATAATATAGGTGTGTTTCACCATTGGCATTGGCTAATTGATCAGAGAAGACGCTTCTTGTTTATTACATAGTTGTTTATTTACCTTCATAGTGGTAATTTCTTATCTTATTATTCTTATTAGTCTAACTATGCAATACTAAAAACAAATGGTAACTAGGCGCTAACTTAATGTATTCTACAGTCTTTAATTTTGGAGACAATTTTATATCTAAAAGTAAAATATCTTAAAAGGTTTTTAATTACGCTAATTTAGCCTTTAAATTACATTTGAAAAGAAAAAAAAAGGAAAACAAAATTAATTTCGCACTATCTGAATCTTAAATAAAAATTTTTATAATGTATGTATTTATCTTATGTTTGCATATACTTAGGCGTAAGGCCACATATTTCTATACAGAGCTAGGGGCATGTTAAAAAAGCTTTATTAGTGCTTTTATGCATTTTATCTTATTTGATTAACTAATTTAGTTTGATATTTATTATACTAATTATAATAAAAGATTTGCTTAGTATTATATAATCATTATTTCTTATTTTTTTTTTTTGAACTCTTACATTTTTAATAAAAAAAAACTCTCTTTCTCTCTTCTTTATATGAACACCTTTGTGTACGAGCTTTTTGTGTTTATATTTTTTTTTGAGTGTGCTTTGGTTTGTGCTTTTGAATTGGCCTTAACCTTGTATGGTAATGCGGTAATCGGTATCAACATTGTCAAGTACAATAGACGGGCTTTCTGTATTAATTTGTTGTGTTTTGCGTTTTTTTATAAGCTTGTAAGCGCTGAAGGTTAATATTATGGCTGCAAGTATGTATAGTACAGCGTAATGATGGATGATATGTGGAATTATTTTTTCGTGTTTAAATAGTTCTTGTTGTTTTTGCTCTTTTATAGCGGCACTGAGTTGTGATAACTCTTGATCGTCGTGGAATTTTATGACTCGGACTTTAGACTGTATGGGGGCTTGCTGTTGTGTGTATGTAGGTATTTCGTAGGTAAGATTAATAGATGGTAGGTAGTGGCTGTTTAGCTCAAGTTCTTTAATATTGTGGGCTTGGATTATCAGATCTTTGGTACGCAGGTAGCATCCTACTGATAATTCAATCACACCAGTGTTATTCAATTGATGGGGGATTATTTCACTGTTGCATACAGTATCGACTACTACTGGTTCTTTCATAGAGAACAGCCATTTGTTGGGTTGAGAAAGTTGGATCCAGAAATCCAGTTTTGGAACTGTTTGGATTTCACAGTGAGCAGGAATAAATTTTGAATGTTTCAGTAGGTCAATCTCACATAGATTATTGATTGAGTGCACATTAAATATCGGGTGTACGATGCGGCAAAGGTAGTGGGTTAAGTCTGATGTTTGGCAGTTTTGTAAATCGAAATTGTTTAACGAATAATAGTGCTCTCTGTTATAGTCTATTACTAGGTATTCGAGAGAAGGCTTTATGTAAGCGAAATTTTCTTTATGTGGTGTTGGAAATGGATATACCTTCAGTAATTGGTAGTTTTCTCTGAAAGGTAAGGGAAGTTTGAGGAGAAAAATTATTTTATTATTAACAACTGCTGTGCGTACGTTACTAACTTGGTAGATCTGTAAGAGATTGTTTTTCTCTTTATTGATGGGTAAGGTAAGGGAATTTGGTATTTCTTTTTGAATGGTCTCTAATGCATTTTTCATTTGCGAAGGAGTGATAATTGAAGGGTGTGCTTTACCATGCCGTACATCTGTGACTAGGTCGATAAGGATATTTTGTACATTTTGGTACCTAATCATCATTAAGGTTGTTAAAGAGACAAGTGTCTCCAGTTCTATCGTGATATTTTGTTTAATATTGTCGCTAGTTAAACGATAGCTTGCTGACATAAGACTCTCTAACTTTTTGTCTATGTGGATAAATTGTTCCTTTATGGCATAACGGGTTTTGTTAAATATATTTACTGTGGTATCTACGATTAGTGTTTGATTCTTGATCAATTCTAATAAATGATCCTCATTGTCTCGGAGATTTTCTATGTGTTGGTTAATTTGGATTGCATCATCTTCATCCAAAGTGCCGAAAAGAGTTTTACTGAGTGTACCTACACCATTGAACACCCCGCGTTTATATCTGTTGTTTTGTTCTGTTAATAATAGTGAATTTTGTCTAAGAACCCGTGTGAGTGTGTTTAATTGATGTGTGATATCGCCGCAGAGAGGGAGTTTGTTATGTTTGTATTCGATTAGGTTACAAAGTTTCTGAGCTGATTCTGTACAATTTGTTAGTTTCTCAAGCTCGAAATTGAAATCTTTTAGGTCGTAATACACTATTACCTGCCATTCGTTGCTATACAGACCCACGCGTCCTACTTCCTCAAAGTAGATTCCAGGATTCGATTCTAGTGGGGTGATTCTTAATGAGCAGTCTGCTGCTGGTACACAAGCACAAAGCACGAGAACGGTCATCAGGGAGATGGTCCTGAGACAAGAGTTTGGATTAAGTTTTATTCCAAAAATAGTTTTAGATTGTTATTATGTACAGTCCTAAGCTTATTCCCTATTTTGATTGTGGAATTTTCGGTAGAGTTCATTTTTACTATCTCGTAGGGGCCTGTCCATAATGGAGATAATTTATTTTTTCGCGTATGGTTTTTTAATAGAACTTTGTCATTGAGACAAAATGCTTTTTCTTTTGAGGTTTTGTCATACCATACCTTCGATTTGCCTTTGTATTTAATTAAGTTTTCTTTGGCAATCTTGTGACTATGCTGTAGTCGGGCCTTTAATTCGTTATTATAATTATCATAATTATAGCATAAACTAGGATCTAATTTTACTATTGAAGGTATTCTCGGTGGATATCCGTATATAAGTTCATATGGGGTGAAATGTGTACTGCTGTGAACGCTAGTGTTATATACATACATAGCATAAGGAATCCATGTATCCCATGTCAACGGGTCACGGTTTACGTAATGACGTAAATATTCTGCCAACGTCCTATGGCTTCTCTCTAAAGCACCATTAGTTTGCGGATGATAAGGCGTTGTTTGTAATTTCTTTATATGTAATAATTTACACATTTGTATGAACATTTCACTCAAAAAATTGGAACCTTGATCTGTTAGTATGGATTCCGGGATTCCGTGTCTACATACAATGTTTGTTACAAAAGCTTCGGCTACTGTACGAGCTTCTGCATTATGTAATGGTATAGCCTCTGTATATTTTGTGAGGTCATCCTGAAATGTTAGAAGGTATTTATTACCTTCATGACTCACCGGTAATGGACCTACAATATCTAGGGCGATTCTCTCGAATGGCTTAGAGCTGGTTGTAGTGATTTTCATTGGCATTCTGGGATTTTTGCTCAATTTATTAAGTTGACAAGAATCACACATTTTTATGTATGTTTCTACATCCCGTGTTATACTTGGCCAATTATACATTGTTTGGATCTTTTTTAATGTTCTAGTAACACCTTGGTGACCACCTATAGGCGTATCATGGCATAATTTTATTATTTCCTTTTGTTTTTCACTATCCGTGACAATGATAATTTGTGAAAGGTATAGAGTTACTTGGATTTTTTCAAATATCAACGAAATCAGTGTTTTAAGCTCGAAGTGTGTTCTACTATCAGCCTTAGGTATGTACATATTTATTTCCTTCTGTTCAGCACAATGGTTTCGTAGCTTTAACAACGACTCGATTAGTTCATTATAGTCTTTCCTATTTCGCATAGGAAAGGTAGTCTTGCACATGACAAAGGTTTGCTTCTTGTATAACTGTGCTGTTAAACCTGAGTTTGGTATATCTAATGAAGGGAAAATTTCCTTCAACTGGTCTTCGATGTGGTTGTCTGTATTTGGTAATAGAAAGTACTTATAAGAGATACCTTTTTGTGTGATTAGATTTTCTATTTTTTCATACATGAAATCCATATTAGCGTGGGGTGAAGATACATATTTATTATAAATGTATTCCACAGGATCGGGTTTGTCTTCGGTTTTTTGTGGAAACTTTGCTTGGTTTCTGGTTATTACATTTATAACTCTCGGCTCGTCTTGCGTAGCTTCATCGGGAACTATGCGACTTAGAGCATCTGCATTTGCATTTAGCAATCCGGGTTTGTGGTGGATCTTGTAATCGTATTCCTCTAATTTGATTCTCCAGCGCATGAGGCGGGAGGAGGAATCCTTCAAATTCATAAGCCAGACCAATGGTTTATGATCCGTTATGATATTGAACTTCCTTCCATAGAGGTATGGCCGAAATTGTTCCACGGCATATACGATTGCTAGAAGCTCTTTCTCGATAGTCGAATACCTTGTTTCTGCCGGGTTTAAAGTCCGACTGGCGTAACAAATTGGTCGGTCTTTACCAATCTTACCCTGCGATAAGATAGCGCCTAGAGCAACATCACTTGCATCCGTAGTGACGTTAAATTCTTGGTCGAATTCTGGATAAGCAAGGATAGGTGCGGCTATCAATTTACCCTTGAGGATTTTAAATGACTCGTCGCAAAAACTGTCCCATGTGAATGGTGTATCCTTCTTCAATAGAGCAGTTAAGGGTTTAGCCAGTTTTGAGAAGTTTGGAATAAAACGCCTGTAATAACCAACAAAACCTAGAAAGGCCTTAATATCCTTGGCTTTCTTAGGAGTTGGATAAGTTTTAACGGCTTTTATTTTCTCCGGGTCTGGGGATACGCCTTGCTCACTTACGACGTGACCAAGATAAGCTATTTCTTTCTGCAAGAAGTGGCATTTATCTGGCTGAAGCTTGAGTCTATGTTCTCTTAACCTCTCAAACACCCGTATAAGTTTGGCATTATGATCCTTTAAATCATAACCGTAGATGACTATATCGTCTAAATAAACAAAACAATGAATGCCTTGGAGACCAGTAAGGGCAGTATTCATTAGCCTTTGAAATGTCGCTGGGGCACCTTTTAAACCAAATGGCATCCTGTTGAAATGAAAATGCCCGAATGGTGTACTAAATGCCGTTTTATCTTTATCCTTACTATTCATAGGAATCTGGTGGAAACCGCTAGCTAAATCCAGTGTCGAGAAATACTTAGATCTTCCTAACTGATCCAATATCTCTGTTATATTGGGCAGAGGATAAGCATCTCCGACAGTAACTTCATTTAATCGTCTGAAATCAACGACAACTCGCCATCGCTTCTTGCCGGTTTCGTCTGGTTTCTTGGGAACCAGCAGAAGTGGGGAATTCCACGGGCTTCGACTTGAACTAATAATCTCTTTCTCGATCATGTCATTTATTTGGCGGTTTATTTCCTCCTTTTGAGATTCAGGCAAACGATATGGTTTCACGTATATCGGCCCAGTGTTGTTGAGGATAGGTATTTCATGGCTAGCAGCATCAGTATACGTAAGGTGGTCTCCTTCAAAGTAAAACAAGTCATTGAATTCTCGACAGATTTTAAGAACAGATCGCTGTTCTTCTTGGTTACAATGTTCCAATGATAGATGGGTTTCTAATTTATGTAATCGGTCTGCAACAGGGTCTTGCTCATAATTGATTTGGAGAACTTTGTAATCACTCAAATCCTCCAAATCAAGTTTAATCTCCTGAACATCTAATTTTACTGAATCCGATGTGGAATTTAATATTGATAAATTTGCAAGCATGTTTTTAGAGCTTACCAGTGTGTTTCCTGTATAAACGCCTGGCTGTATTTCCTTCTTTGGGCAGAAAGCTTCTCCGTTTCTTTCTACGGGTATTGTGACAATTACTTCTGAACGAGGGGGGAGGTTAATTATATTCAGTGATGAGGGATTGTTGCTCGTTTCTGTACTACTGTTGGGATAATCCACTTCTTCGGCTTCCCTTTGTTTATTCATTATATTTTCTTGATCATCCATATTATCGTTATTCACTACATTGTCTGTAACTTTCCCTTCCTTGTGAGGGTTTTGTTTCTTCGAATAACCATTTCCACAGGTCACTGTCTTAGCATCGTGTACTTGTGGTGGATTCAGTTCATTTGACTGTTTCTTGATTCTATCTTCCTTTGAGGCATTCGATCCTGAGCAACTCACATAGGCAGTGGAATTCGTTGTAATTATTTCTGAATTCCCACATACCGAATTGTACTGGATCTTGGATGCTCTGGATAGATAATTTATCATTATTATAAAAAGATAATAAAATAATTGGATGATCTTTCCAAAATTCTGTTGATTGTTTTTGTCTACCTCTTCCATTTGAGGTTCCCTTTGTTCACTTTGTTTACTATTATTATTATATGTCCTTTCCTTCCCTTTTTCCTCTTTATTGTCTATCTGCTCAGTTTTTATTACATTCTTATCACCTTTACTTTCCTTTTCCCTAGGTATTTTACTCCTTAAACAAACCTCTAGACACATGTCTGAGTAGTTTATTGCGCAGTTGTATTCTTTCAGGAAGTCATTCCCTAGAATACCGTCGCAAGGTAGTTTACTGCCTTCCGGGACTATATGAAATGGGTGTTTCAGCTTAAACTCGCTACCTGGTGTGACAAATGTAATTGCACCATAAGTAATTCCGTAAGAAGGAAAACTATCTCCAGCCAAAGTAGTGATAAAACAGCGTTTATCCTCGTATACAAGTGCCTCGTCATGTGTAGACTCAGCTTTTATCAAACTGATTTCAGCGCCTGTATCGAGTAGAAAAGTGGCTGGGGTTTTTATTGAAAAATCTACTGGAATAGTCACTGTCAAGGAATGGTTAAGGGCTTTTATAGGTACCCTTAACTTTGTCAAATAACTTTGGTTATTTACTGGGGATGCTCGTGAACGATAGCTTGTGTAGTTATGAGGCGGGAAGGTTCGTCGTCCGATACCTCCCGCGTAAACTCGTTTTTCGGAAATTGATTCCGTACATCTGACCATCTGACTTGTCTGAAATTAGTCGGTTGGCTATGGGGAGTATTTCCTTGACGAGGAGTTTGCTGCCTTGATGAGAATTGTGGTCGATCTCTTTCGAAGTTTGATCGCCTTGTCCGTTCATCGTACAGCCGGCTCCGACATTCATTCTGTCTGTGATTTGGCTTATGGCAATAGCTACAGATCACTCTGTTTACTTCTCTTTTGATGTTGGGGGAGGTAGAGAACATTGGGAGCTGTTTTCTCTTAAAACAGGTCTCTTTATTGTGACCCTTTTTACCACAATATTCACAAACATTGGGTGTATTCATGCGAGGCATACTTTGATGTGCCTCCTCGATTCTGTGCGAATGCTCACTAGCAAAAGTAATTAACTTCTGTAATTCGTTTTCAGATCGAGCTTTTATGATGGTTTTCAATTGCTCATTCCTGAGGCCATCTTCGAATGCGCGTATAGCATTTTGCTCATTTTCTTTAAGGAGATAATTTCGTGATGCGGTTTCCGTTGCTTCGTTAAAAGTTGCAGAATTTAAGTCGGATAACGCTTTTGTTACCCTATTTGCAAATAATGTGAGATCTTCGCGAGTACCTTGCTTAAGGCGCATTAGCTCTCCTTGTATAGCTACTCGCGGTCTCTTTTCTTGGAACTGAGCGTTTAGCTCTATCTTTAGAGCATCCCATGAAGAGATGTCTTTAAATCTTAGCAAGTCGTAAGCTGGACCTGTGAGCTTTGTCTTTACTATGGTAAGAAATATATTTTTGTCTTGCACGGTTTTGGCTTGTGTGAGCAATAATTCACAGCAGGTGATGAAACGGTGTAAATCCTCGGTTCTGCCATCGAACTCGGGGATCATATTTCGTGCATCAGTGAGGGATATTCTAAGTGCCGTGGCTTCATTGGAATCAGTTCCAGGTGCCATTTTTGGAGTTTTTGTGGATTTTATGAATCGCGTAGCGCGAGCTAAACGATTTCCAGAAAGCCTGTTGCTATGAGTAGCTCGGGCTGAATAATTTTTCGCACGTGTCACTACAATTTTGACAGTAAAAGGACGGAACCTGCACTTAAACCTTTTTTCACTTCACTTATTATATTTAGGAAATAAGATAATAATAAAAAAGATTGAAATTTAACACGAGGGTTGGCTCGAAAGTGCCCTGTGTGAGTAAAAAAAAAAATTTCTTTGAGAAAAAAAAGGTTGATTGATTTTTTTTTTTAATTTGTAAAAAATGAAAAAAAATTTTTATTAAAACGCGACGGAGAGAGAGAAAAAAAATTTTTTTTTAAACTACCACTTTCACTACTTAATATGAGACATATATAAATGCAAAAAAAAATATATATATATATAAAAATTTAATTTATGTAATTAGAAAGTAAAATTTTAAAATATGCATTTGGAGGACTTACTGTTGTACTCCCATGATGAAAGTGGTCTTCCTTTTTTTCACTGGCACTGTTATTTGTATTACTTTTTTTTCCGTACATATATTTTGCTTGCCTGCTGCTATTCTCCTGCTTATTGATCCAATACTGCGCGTACTTGCTCGTACGTGTCAAAGTCCCACGTTGCCTCGTCGTCGTCGTCAGGGTTGTTTCTTCTGTGGATGGCTGAATATATTTCTACTGCAGAGGCTTCGTTCTCTAACAGGAAATCCAGTTCTCTGTCGAAAGGATCTTCGTCTCCTGCGTCGCTGGTCCCGGACTCTATGTCGCTATTGCTGGCCTCGGACTCTATTTCGATATCCTCTTCGTATTCGCTGACGTCCTCTTCAAATTCTACGTCCTCGATGATCTGGGCGATGTTTTCTTCCGCTTCTGTCGCGGGTAAATCTTCCTGATGCCTAGGGTAGCACATTAGCACGTGGAGATCTTCTATATTTTGCCGTAATTTTTTTCCCGGGTTTTCACGTGGAAATCGGCACCGCTGCCACCAATTTTTGTTGCGCGCCTGTTGGGCAACAGGACGAGGGAGTGCTTCTCGTAATCGAGGAAGATCACCTGCCCTTTCTGAGTTATAGGTAAAAGAAAACTATCGCTTCACTTTGTAGGTAATTCTTTCACTTTATTTGTCCACATTTAATTCTTCTTATTTGTACTACGAACTTATTCTTTTAAGAACTTAACACTTTGTTCTGTAAATTGTTTTACGTCTAGGTATACACTCTTGATTTCTTTTTTATCAAAATTACACTGTCCTACCACAACTTATTGGTTTCACTTTTGGTTTAGCTGATAGATTCCTTACCGTTGGTCGGGGGAATCTTATCAGTAGTTCTTAATTTTTAAATTGTTGAAAATTGACTGCCCCGATCGTACAAAATGATCGGAAATTTATACTCTAGGGTTACGCCATCTTCTCATGATCAGTAGCCGAGTATTTCCTATTTACAAGAAACCACGCCCCTTTACTAGGTTTCAGCGAATCGCAGAAGCAGAAAGACATTTTGAGATTTCCCTTTTGGGAAATTCTTATAGGAATTGGCGAGTATCTCTTCGATACTCGTTCTTAATTTTTGTTTGTTCCTATCAGTTTTCAAGCTTTCCCCACTGAGAACGTTTGACAAGAAAGTTCTTGAGTACTTAATGCTTTCGTAAGACATTCCCCTCCGAGAATGCTTGAAATATTCTCATGTAAACAATTTCATGTATGTACATGGTACCTTAGTGGCCCAGTTGACCATATGTCGGGCTTTTTTGACTGAGGAAGAGAAATTGTTTACTGCAGTCATTTGTTATGCAATTTGATACGCTCGATTGTTTGCAATTGAGCGTTGGTATTTCCTTATGCTGTAGGAAATAGAACATTTGGTTGCTTCATGGCACACAATTGGATTTTAATGTTTTGTGTTGCTTCATGACAGCATTTCTGAGAGTTTTTCACGGCCGCCTTTTGGATGTTCTTTTGTTAATTTGGCTTGGCCCGTGTTTTAATGCCTTGCATGATACAGATGTGTCCTCTAGGGAAAGTATGTATCCTTTCTTAAAGAAAGTAATGAGTGGCCCTGGTATACTGTTAGTATATAAAAAAAATGGTGTTTTGGGGGCCGCCACTCATTACACTTGCAGGTAAGTCTCTACAATGAAAGTATTCGAATAATTTAATAGGAAGTTCTCTTTCAGAAATTTCACCAAAAATTGAAATTTTCTTTAAAATTATCACTAATTGCAGATAAGTATTTACAAGTAAAGTAATCAATTGATTTTAAAACGAAGTCTGCTTTCAGAAAAACTCCTCACCACAAATTGCAAATTTCTTTAAAATTATCACTGCTTGCAGGTAAAACTTTACAATGAAAGTAATCAAATGATTTAATACGAATTCCTCTTTCAGGAAAATTCACCACAATTTGAAATTTTCTTTAATACTATCACTGCTTCCAGGTAAGTCTATATAATGAAAATAAAAAAATGTTTTAATACGAAGTCCTCTTCCAGGAAAAGTTATCACAAATTGAAATTTTCTTTAAAATTATCACTGCTTGCAGGTAAGCTTAACTGATAAAAGTAATCAAATAACTTAATACGAAGTCCTCTTGCAGAAAATTTCACCGCAAAATGAAATTTTCTTTAAAATTATCACTGCTTGCAGGTAAGTCTATACAATGAAAGTAATCAAATAATCTAATACGTAGTCCTCTTTCAGAAAAATTTACCACAAATTGAAATTTTCTTTAAAATTATCACTGCATGCAAGTAAGTCTATATAATGAAAGTAATCAATTGATTTAATACGAAGTCCTCTTTCGGAAAAACTCACCACAAATTGAAATATTCTTTACAATTATCACTGCTTGCAGGTTAGTCTCTACATTGGAAGTAATCAAATGACTTAATACGAAGTCCTCTATCATGAAAATTCACCACAAATTGCAAATTTCTTTAAAATTATCACTGCTTGCAGGTAAAACTTTACAATGAATGTAATCAAATGATTTAATACGAATTCCTCTATCAGGAAAATTCAGCACAATATGAAATTTTCTTTTAAATTTTCACTGCTTGCATGTAAGCGTATCTGATGAAAGTAATCAAATGGTTTAATATGAAGTCGTTTCTCAGGAAAATTCACCACAAATTAAAATTTTCTTTAAGACTATCACTGCTGCCAGGTACGTCTATATAATGAAAGTAATCAAGTGTTTTAATACGAAGTGCTCTTCCAGGAAAAGTTACCACAAATAGAAATTTTCTTTAAAATTATCACTGCTTGCAGGTAAGTCTCTACAATGAAAGTATTCGAATAATTTAATACGAAGTTCTCTTTCAGAAATTTCACCACAAATTGAAATTTTCTCTAAAATTATCACTGCTTGCAGGTAACTATTTACAATTAAAGTAATCAATTGATTTTAATGCGAAGTCTGCTTTCAGAAAAACTCACCACAAATTGCAAATTTCTTTAAAATTATAACTGCTTGCAGGTAAAACTTTACAATGAAAGTAATCAAATGATTTAATACAAATTCCTCTTTCAGGAAAATTCAGCACAATTTGAAATTTTCTTTTAAATTTTCACTGCTTGCTTGTAAGCGTATCTAATGAAAGTAATAAAATGATTTAATATGAAGTCGTTTCTCAGGAAAATTCACCACAAATTAAAATTTTCTTTAAGACTATTACTGCTTCAAGGTAAGTATATATAATGAAAGTAATCAGATGTTTTAATACGAAGTCCTCTTCCAGGAAAAGTTATCACAAATTGAAATTTTCTTTAAAACTATCACTGCTTGCAAGTAAGTCTTTACAATGAAAGTAATCGAATAATTTAATACGAAGTTCTCTTTCAGAAATTTCACCAGAAATTGAAATTTTCTTTAAAATTATCTCTGCTTGCAGGTAGGTATTTACAATTAAATTAATCAATTGATTTTAATACAACGTCTGCTTTCCGTAAATTCACCGCAAATTGAAATTTTCTTTAAAATTATCACTGCTTGCAAGTATGTATTTATAATTAAAGTAATCAATTGATAATAGTACGAAGTCTGTTTTCAGAAAAATTCACCACAAATTACCAATTTCTTTAAAATTATCACTGCTTGCAGGTTAGTCTCTACATTGGAAGTAATCAAATGATTTAATACGAATTCCTCTTTCAAAAAAATTCAGCACAAATTGAAATCTTCTTTTAAATTATCACTGCATGCAGGTAATTCTTGACAATGAAGGTAATCAAATGATCTAATACGAAGTCCTCTTTCAGGAAAATTTACCATAAATTGAAATTTTCTTTCAAATTATCACTGCTTACAAGTAAGTCTATATAATGAATGTAATCAATTGATTTAATACGAAGTCCTCTTCCAGAAAAGCTCACCACAATTTGAAATTTTCTTTAAAATTATCAGTGCTTGCAGGTATGTATTTACAATTAAAGTAATCAATTGATTTAATACGAAGTCCTCTTTCAGAAAAACTCACCACGAATTGAAATATTCTTTAAAATTATCACTGCTTGCAGGTAAGTCTCTACAATGAAAGTAATAGAACAATTTAATACGAAGTCCACTTGCAAAAAAATTCACCACAAAATGAAATTTTCTTTAAAATTATCACTGCATGCAGGTAATTCTTGACAATGAAGGTAATCAAATGATCTACTACGAAGTCCTCTTTCAGGAAAATTTACCATAAATTGAAATTTTCTTTCAAATTATCACTGCTTACAAGTAAGTCTATATAATGAAAGTAATCAATTGATTTAATACGAAGTCCTCTTCCAGAAAAACTCACCACAATTAGAAATTTTCTTTACAATTATCACTGCTTGCAGCTATGTATTTACAATTAAAGTATTCAATTGATTTAATACGAAGTCCTCTTTCAGAAAAACTCACCACGAATTGAAATATTCTTTAAAATTATCACTGCTTGCAGGTAAGTCTCTACAATGAAAGTAATCGAATAATTTAGTACGAAGCTCTCTTTCAGAAAATTCACCACAAATTGCAAATTTCTTTAAAATTATCACTGCTTGCAGGTAAAACTTTACAATGAAAGTAATCAAATGATTTAATACGAATTCCTCTTGCAGGAAAATTCAGCACAATTTGAAATTTTCTTTTAAATTTTCACTACTTGCATGTAAGCGTATCTGATGAAGGTAATCAAATGATTTAATATGAAGTCGTTTCTCAGGAAAATTCACCACAAATTAAAATTTTCTTTAAGACTATCACTGCTTCCAGGTATGTCTATATAATGAAAGTAATCAAGTGTTTTAGTGCGAAGTCCTCTTCCAGGAAAAGTTACCACAAATTGAAATTTTCTTTAAAATTATCACTGCTTGCAGGTAAGTCTCTACAATGAAAGTATTCGAATAATTTAATAGGAAGTTCTCTTTCAGAAATTTCACCACAAATTGCAATTTTCTTTAGAATTATCACTAATTGCAGGTAAGTATTTAGAATTAAAGTAATCAATTGATTTTAAAACGAAGTCTGCTTTCAGAAAAACTCACCACAAATTGCAAATTCCTTTAAAATTATCACTGCGTGCAGGTAAGACTTTACAATGAAAGTAATCAAACGATTTAATATGAATTCCTCTTTCAGGAAAATTCAGCACAATTTGAAATTTTCTTTTACATTTTCACTGCTTGCTTGTAAGCGTATCTGATGAAAGTAATCAAATGATTTAATATGAAGTCGTTTCTCAGGAAAATTCACCACAAATTAAAATTTTCTGTAAGACTATCACTGCTTCCAGGTAAGTCTATATAATGAAAGTAAAAAAATGTTTTAATACGAAGTCCTCTTCCAGGAAAAGTTATCACAAATTGAAATTTTCTTTAAAATTATCACTGCTAGCAGGTAAGTCTCTACAATGAAAGTAATCGAATAGTTTAATACGAAGTTCTCTTTCAGAAATTTCACCAGAAATTGAAATTTTCTTTTAAATTATCACTGTTTGCAGGTAAGTTTTTACAACTAAATTAATCAATTGATTTTAATACGACGTCTGCTTTCCGAAATTTCACCACAAATTGAAATTTTCTTTAAAGTTATCACTGCTTGCAGGTAAGTATTTACAATTAAAGTAATCATTTGATTTTAATACGAAGCCTGCTTTCAGAAAAATTCACCACAAATTTCCAATTTCTTTAAAATTATCACTGCTTGCAGGTAAATCTTTACAACGAAAGTAATCAAATGATTTAATACGAATTCCTCTTTCAAGAAAATTCACCACAAATTGAAATTTTCTTTTAAATTATCACTGCTTGCATGTAAGCGTATCTGATGAAAGTAATCAATTGATTTAAAACGACTTCCTCTTTCAGAAAAATTCACCAAAAATTGAAATTTTCTTTAAAATTATCACTGCTTGCAGGTAAGTCTATACAATGAAAGTAATCAAGTGATTTCAATACGAAGTCTTCATTCAGGAAAATTTACCACAAATTGAAATTTTCTTTAAAATTATCACTGCTTGTAGGTAAGTATTTACAATTAAAGTAATCAATTGATTTTAGTACTAAGTCTGCTTTCAGAAAAATTCACCAAAATTGCAAATTTCTTTAAAATTATAACAGCTTGCAGGTAAGTATTTACAATTAAAGTAATCAATTGATTTTAATACGAAGCCTGCTTTCAGAAAAATTCACCACAAATTTCAAATTTCTTTAAAATTATCACTGCTTGCAGGTAAAACTTTACAATGAATGTAATCAAATGATTTAATACGAATTCCTCTATCAGGAAAATTCAGCACAATATGAAATTTTCTTTTAAATTTTCACTGCTTGCATGTAAGCGTATCTGATGAAAGTAATCAAATGGTTTAATATGAAGTCGTTTCTCAGGAAAATTCACCACAAATTAAAATTTTCTTTAAGACTATCACTGCTGCCAGGTACGTCTATATAATGAAAGTAATCAAGTGTTTTAATACGAAGTGCTCTTCCAGGAAAAGTTACCACAAATAGAAATTTTCTTTAAAATTATCACTGCTTGCAGGTAAGTCTCTACAATGAAAGTATTCGAATAATTTAATACGAAGTTCTCTTTCAGAAATTTCACCACAAATTGAAATTTTCTCTAAAATTATCACTGCTTGCAGGTAACTATTTACAATTAAAGTAATCAATTGATTTTAATGCGAAGTCTGCTTTCAGAAAAACTCACCACAAATTGCAAATTTCTTTAAAATTATCACTGCTTGCAGGTAAAACTTTAGAATGAAAGTAATCAAATGATTTAATACAAATTCCTCTTTCAGGAAAATTCAGCACAATTTGAAATTTTCTTTTAAATTTTCACTGCTTGCTTGTAAGCGTATCTAATGAAAGTAATCAAATGATTTAATATGAAGTCGTTTCTCAGGAAAATTCACCACAAATTAAAATTTTCTTTAAGACTATTACTGCTTCCAGGTAAGTATATATAATGAAAGTAATCAGATGTTTTAATACGAAGTCCTCTTCCAGGAAAAGTTATCACAAATTGAAATTTTCTTTAAAACTATCACTGCTTGCAAGTAAGTCTTTACAATGAAAGTAATCGAATAATTTAATACGAAGTTCTCTTTCAGAAATTTCACCAGAAATTGAAATTTTCTTTAAAATTATCTCTGCTTGCAGGTAGGTATTTACAATTAAATTAATCAATTGATTTTAATACAACGTCTGCTTTCCGTAAATTTACCGCAAATTGAAATTTTCTTTAAAATTATCACTGCTTGCAAGTATGTATTTATAATTAAAGTAATCAATTGATAATAGTACGAAGTCTGTTTTCAGAAAAATTCACCACAAATTACCAATTTCTTTAAAATTATCACTGCTTGCAGGTTAGTCTCTACATTGGAAGTAATCAAATGATTTAATACGAATTCCTCTTTCAAAAAAATTTAGCACAAATTGAAATCTTCTTTTAAATTATCACTGCATGCAGGTAATTCTTGACAATGAAGGTAATCAAATGATCTAATACGAAGTCCTCTTTCAGGAAAATTTACCATAAATTGAAATTTTCTTTCAAATTATCACTGCTTGTAGGTAAGTATTTACAATTAAAGTAATCAATTGATTTTAGTACTAAGTCTGCTTTCAGAAAAATTCACCAAAATTGCAAATTTCTTTAAAATTATAACAGCTTGCAGGTAAGTATTTACAATTAAAGTAATCAATTGATTTTAATACGAAGCCTGCTTTCAGAAAAATTCACCACAAATTTCAAATTTCTTTAAAATTATCACTGCTTGCAGGTAAAACTTTACAATGACTGTAATCAAATGATTTAATACGAATTCCTCTATCAGGAAAATTCAGCACAATATGAAATTTTCTTTTAAATTTTCACTGCTTGCATGTAAGCGTATCTGATGAAAGTAATCAAATGGTTTAATATGAAGTCGTTTCTCAGGAAAATTCACCACAAATTAAAATTTTCTTTAAGACTATCACTGCTGCCAGGTACGTCTATATAATGAAAGTAATCAAGTGTTTTAATACGAAGTGCTCTTCCAGGAAAAGTTACCACAAATAGAAATTTTCTTTAAAATTATCACTGCTTGCAGGTAAGTCTCTACAATGAAAGTATTCGAATAATTTAATACGAAGTTCTCTTTCAGAAATTTCCCCACAAATTGAAATTTTCTCTAAAATTATCACTGCTTGCAGGTAACTATTTACAATTAAAGTAATCAATTGATTTTAATGCGAAGTCTGCTTTCAGAAAAACTCACCACAAATTGCAAATTTCTTTAAAATTATCACTGCTTGCAGGTAAAACTTTACAATGAAAGTAATCAAATGATTTAATACAAATTCCTCTTTCAGGAAAATTCAGCACAATTTGAAATTTTCTTTTAAATTTTCACTGCTTGCTTGTAAGCGTATCTAATGAAAGTAATCAAATGATTTAATATGAAGTCGTTTCTCAGGAAAATTCACCACAAATTAAAATTTTCTTTAAGACTATTACTGCTTCCAGGTAAGTATATATAATGAAAGTAATCAGATGTTTTAATACGAAGTCCTCTTCCAGGAAAAGTTATCACAAATTGAAATTTTCTTTAAAACTATCACTGCTTGCAAGTAAGTCTTTACAATGAAAGTAATCGAATAATTTAATACGAAGTTCTCTTTCAGAAATTTCACCAGAAATTGAAATTTTCTTTAAAATTATCTCTGCTTGCAGGTAGGTATTTACAATTAAATTAATCAATTGATTTTAATACGACGTCTGCTTTCCGAAATTTCACCACAAATTGAAATTTTCTTTAAAGTTATCACTGCTTGCAGGTAAGTATTTACAATTAAAGTAATCATTTGATTTTAATACGAAGCCTGCTTTCAGAAAAATTCACCACAAATTTCCAATTTCTTTAAAATTATCACTGCTTGCAGGTAAATCTTTACAACGAAAGTAATCAAATGATTTAATACGAATTCCTCTTTCAAGAAAATTCACCACAAATTGAAATTTTCTTTTAAATTATCACTGCTTGCATGTAAGCGTATCTGATGAAAGTAATCAATTGATTTAAAACGACTTCCTCTTTCAGAAAAATTCACCAAAAATTGAAATTTTCTTTAAAATTATCACTGCTTGCAGGTAAGTCTATACAATGAAAGTAATCAAGTGATTTCAATACGAAGTCTTCATTCAGGAAAATTTACCACAAATTGAAATTTTCTTTAAAATTATCACTGCTTGTAGGTAAGTATTTAGAATTAAAGTAATCAATTGATTTTAGTACTAAGTCTGCTTTCAGAAAAATTCACCAAAATTGCAAATTTCTTTAAAATTATAACAGCTTGCAGGTAAGTATTTACAATTAAAGTAATCAATTGATTTTAATACGAAGCCTGCTTTCAGAAAAATTCACCACAAATTTCAAATTTCTTTAAAATTATCATATAACTTTTCAATGAAAGTAATCAAATGATTTAATACGAATTCCTCTTTCAAGAAAATTCAGTACAAATTAAAATTTTCTTTTAAATTATCACTGCTTGCTTGTAAGCGTATATGATGATAGTAATCAATTGATTTAATACGGAGTCCGCTTTCACAAAAACTCACCACGAATTGAATAATTCTTTAAAATTATCAATGCTTGCAGGTAATTCTATACAATGAAAGTAATCAAATGATTTAATACGAAGTCCTCTTTCAGGAAAATTCACCACAAATTGAAATTTTCTTTAATATTATCAGTGCTTGCAGGCAAGTCTTTACAATGAAAGAAATCCAACGATTTAATACGAAGTCCACTTTCAGGAAAATTTATACCAAACTGAAATTTTCTTTAAAATTATCACTGCTTGCAGGTAAGCTTAACTGATAAAAGTAATCAAATATCTTAATACGAAGTCCTCTTGAAGAAAAATTTACCACAAAATGAAATCTTCTTTAAAATTATCACTGCATGCAGGTAATTCTTGACAATGAAGGTAATCAAATGATCTAATACGAAGTCCTCTTTCAGGAAAATTTACCATAAATTGAAATTTTCTTACAAACTATCACTGCTTGCAAGTAAGTCTATATGATGAAAGTAATCAATTGATTTAACACGAAGTCCTCTTCCAGAAGAACTCACCACAAATTGAATATTCTTTAAAATTATCACTGCTTGCAGGTTAGTCTATACAATGGAAGTAATCAAATGACTTAATACGAAATCCTCTTTCAGGAAAATTCACCACAAATTGAAATTTTCTTTAATATTATCAGTGCTTGCAGGCAAGTCTTTACAATGAAAGAAATCCAATGATTTAATACGAAGTCCTCTTTCAGAAAAATTCACCACAAATTGAAATTTTCTTTAATATTATCACTGCTTGCAGGTTAGTATTTACAATTAAAGTAATCAATTGGTTTTAATACGAAGTCTGCTTTCAGAAAAATTCACCACAAATTGAAAATTTCTTTAAAATTATCACTGCTTGCAAGTAAGTCTTAAAACGAAAGTAATCAAATGATTTAATACGAAGTCCTCTTTCAAGAAAATCCAGCACAAATTGAAATTTTCTTTTAAATTTTCACTGCTTGCATGTAAGCGTAACTGTTGAAACTAATCAAATGATTTAATGCGAAGTCGTCTTTCAGGAAAATTCACCACAAATTGAAATTTTCTTTAAAATTATCACTGCTTGCAGGTAAGTCTATACAATGAGAGTAATCAAACGACTTAATACGAAGTCCACTTTCAGGAAAATTCACCACAAATTGAAATTTTCTTTAAAATTATCACTGCTTGCAAGTATGTATTTACAATTAAAGTAATCAATTGATGATAGTACGAAGTCTGTTTTCAGAAAAATTCACCACAAATTGCCAATTTCTTTAAAATTATCACTGCTTGCAGGTAAGCGTAACAGATGAAAGTAATCAAATAACTTAATACGAAGTCCTCTTGCAGAAAACTTCACCGCAAAATGAAATTTTCTTTAAAATTATCACTGCTTGCAGGTAAGCCTAAACAATGAAAGTAATCAAATAATCTAATACGTAGTCCTCTTTCAGAAAAATTTACCACAAATTGAAATTTTCGTTAAAATTATCACTGCTTGCAAGAAAGTTTATATAATGAAAGTAATCAATTGATTTAATACGAAGTCCTCTTTCGGAAAAACTCACCACAAATTGAAATATTCTTTAAAATTATCACTGCTTGCAGGTTAGTCTCTACATTGGAAGTAATCAAATGACTTAATACGAAACCCTCTATCAGGAAAATTCACCACAATTTGAAATTTTCTTTAAAATTATCACTGCTTGCAGGTAAGTCTATACAATGAGAGTAATCAAACGACTTAATACGAAGTCCACTTTCAGGAAAATTCACCACAAACTGAAATTTTCTTTAATATTATCACTGCTTGCAGGTTAGTATTTACAATTAAAGTAATCAATTGGTTTTAATACGAAGTCTGCTTTCAGAAAAATTCACCACAAATTGAAAATTTCTTTAAAATTATCACTGCTTGCAAGTAAGTCTTTACAACGAAAGTAATCAAATGATTTAATACGAATTCCTCTTTCAAAAAAATTCAGCACAAATTGAAATTTTCTTTTAAATTATCACTGCATGCAGGTAATTCTTGACAATGAAGGTAATCAAATGATCTAATACGAAGTCCTCTTCCAGAAAAGCTCACCACAATTTGAAATTTTCTTTAAAATTATCAGTGCTTGCAGGTATGTATTTACAATTAAAGTAATCAATTGATTTAATACGAAGTCCTCTTTCAGAAAAACTCACCACGAATTGAAATATTCTTTAAAATTATCACCGCTTGCAGGTAAGTCTCTACAATGAAAGTAATCGAACAATTTAATACGAAGTCCTCTTGCAAAAAAATTCACCACAAAATGAAATTTTCTTTAAAATTATCACTGCATGCAGGTAATTCTTGACAATGAAGGTAATCAAATGATCTACTACGAAGTCCTCTTTCAGGACAATTTACCATAAATTGAAATTTTCTTTCAAATTATCACTGCTTACAAGTAAGTCTATATAATGAAAGTAATCAATTGGTTTAATACGAAGTCCTCTTCCAGAAAAACTCACCACAATTTGAAATTTTCTTTACAATTATCACTGCTTGCAGCTATGTATTTACAATTAAAGTAATCAATGGATTTAATACGAAGTCCTCTTTCAGAAAAACTCACCACGAATTGAAACATTCTTTAAAATTATCACTGCTTGCAGGTAAGTCTCTACAATGATAGTAATCTCTTTCAGAAAATTCACCACAAACTGCAAATTTCTTTAAAAGTATCACTGCTTGCAGGTAAAACTTTACAATGAAAGTAATCAAATGATTTAATACGAATTCCTCTTTCAGGAAAATTCAGCACAATTTGAAATTTTCTTTTACATTTTCACTGCTTGCTTGTAAGCGTATCTGATGAAAGTAATCAAATGATTTAATATGAAGTCGTTTCTCAGAAAAATTCACCACAAATTAAAATTTTCTTTAAGACTATCACTGCTTCCACGTAAGTCTATATAATGAAAGTAATCAAGTGTTTTAGTGCGAAGTCCTCTTGCCGGAAAAGTTACCACAAATTGAAATTTTCTTTAAAATTATCACTGCTTGCAGGTAAGTCTCTACAATGAAAGTATTCGAATAATTTAATAGGAAGTTCTCTTTCAGAAATTTCACCACAAATTGAAATTTTCTTTAAAATTATCACTAATTGCAGGTAAGTATTTAGAATTAAAGTAATCAATTGATTTTAAAACGAAGTCTGCTTTCAGAAAAACTCACCACAAATTGCAAATTCCTTTAAAATTATCACTGCTTGCAGGTAAGACTTTACAATGAAAGTAATCAAATGATTTAATACGAATTCCTCTTTCAGGAAAATTCAGCACAATTTGAAATTTTCTTTTACATTTTCACTGCTTGCTTGTAAGCGTATCTGATGAAAGTAATCAAATGATTTAATATGAAGTCGTTTCTCAGAAAAATTCACCACAAATTAAAATTTTCTTTAAGACTATCACTGCTTCCAGGTAAGTCTATATAATGAAAGCAAAAAAATGTTTTAATACGAAGTCCTCTTCCAGGAAAAGTTATCACAAATTGAAATTTTCTTTAAAATTATCACTGCTTGCAGGTAAGTCTCTACAATGAAAGTATTCGAATAATTTAATAGGAAGTTCTCTTTCAGAAATTTCACCACAAATTGAAATTTTCTTTAAAATTATCACTAATTGCAGGTAAGTATTTAGAATTAAAGTAATCAATTGATTTTAAAACGAAGTCTGCTTTCAGAAAAACTCACCACAAATTGCAAATTCCTTTAAAATTATCACTGCTTGCAGGTAAGACTTTACAATGAAAGTAATCAAATGATTTAATACGAATTCCTCTTTCAGGAAAATTCAGCACAATTTGAAATTTTCTTTTTAATTTTCACTACTTGCATGTAAGCGTATCTGATGAAAGTAATCAAATGATTTAATATGAAGTCGTTTGTCAGGAAAATTCACCACAAATTAAAATTTTCTTTAAGACTATCACTGCTTCCAGGTAAGTCTATATAATGAAAGTAATCAAGTGTTTTAGTGCGAAGTCCTCTTCCAGGAAAAGTTACCACAAATTGAAATTTTCTTTAAAATTATCTCTGCTTGCAGGTAAGTCTCTACAATGAAAGTATTCGAATAATTTAGTAGGAAGTTCTCTTTCAGAAATTTCACCACAAATTGAAATTTTCTTTAAAATTATCACTAATTGCAGGTAAGTATTTAGAATTAAAGTAATCAATTGATTTTAAAACGAAGTCTGCTTTCAGAAAAACTCACCACAAATTGCAAATTACTTTAAAATTATCACTGCTTGCAGGTAAGACTTTACAATGAAAGCAATCAAATGATTTAATACGAGTTCCTCTCTCAGGAAAATTCAGCACAATTTGAAATTTTCTTTTACATTTTCACTGCTTGCTTGTAAGCGTATCTGATGAAAGTAATCAAATGATTTAATATGAAGTCGTTTCTCAGGAAAATTCACCACAAATTAAAATTTTCTTTAAGACTATCACTGCTTCCAGGTAAGTCTATATAATGAAAGTAAAAAAATGTTTTAATACGAAGTCCTCTTCCAGGAAAAGTTATCACAAATTGATATTTTCTTTAAAATTATCACTGCTTGCAGGTAAGTCTCTACAATGAAAGTAATCGAATAATTTAATACGAAGTTCTCTTTCAGAAATTTCACCAGAAATTGAAATTTTCTTTAAAATTATCACTGCTTGCAGGTAAGTATTAACAATTAAAGTAATCAATTGATTTAATACGAAGTCCTCTTTCAGAAAAACTCACCACGAATTGAAATATTCTTTAAAATTATCACTGCTTGCAGATAAGTCTATACAATGAAAGTAATAAAATGATTTAATACGAAGTCCACTTTCAGGAAAATTTATCCCAAATTGAAATTTTCTTTAAAATTATCCCTGTTTGCAGGTAAGTATTTACAATTAAATTAATCAATTGGTTTTAATACGACATCTGCTTTCAGAAAATTCACCACAAATTGAAATTTTCTTTAAAATTATCACTGCTTGCAGGTATGTATTTACAATTAAAGTAATCATTTGATTTTAATACGAATTATGCTTTCAGAAAAATTCACAACAAATTGCCAATTTCTTTAAAATTGTCACTGTTTGCAGGTAAAACTTTACAATGAAAGTAATCAAATGATTTAATACGAATCCGTCTTTCAAGAAAATTCAGCACAATTTGAAATTTTCTTTTACATTTTCACTGCTTGCTTGTAAGCGTATCTGATGAAAGTAATCAAATGATTTAATATGAAGTCGTTTCTCAGGAAAATTCACCACAAATTAAAATTTTCTTTAAGACTATCACTGCTTCCAGGTAAGTCTATATAATGAAAGTAAAAAAATGTTTTAATACGAAGTCCTCTTCCAGGAAAAGTTATCACAAATTGATATTTTCTTTAAAATTATCACTGCTTGCAGGTAAGTCTCTACAATGAACGTAATCGAATAATTTAATACGAAGTTCTCTTTCAGAAATTTCACCACAAATTTAAATTTTCTTTAAAGTTATCACTGCTTGCTGGTAAGTATTTACAATTAAAGTAATCAATTGATTTTAATACGAAGCCTGCTTTCAGAAAAATTCACCACAAATTGCAAATTTCTTTAAAATTATCACTGCTTGCAGTTAAATCTGAAAGTAATCAAATGATTTAATACGCATTCCTATTTCAAGAAAATTCACCACAAATTGAAATTTTCTTTTAAATTATCACTGCTTGCATGTAAGCGTATCTGATGAAAGTAATCAATTGATTTAAAACGACTTCCTCTTTCAGAAAAATTCACCACAAATTGAAATTTTCTTTAAAATTATCACTGCTTGCAGGTTAGTCTCTACATTGGAAGTAATCAAATGACTTAATACGAAACCCTCTATCAGGAAAATTCACCACAATTTGAAATTTTCTTTAATATTATCAGTGCTTGCAGGCAAGTCTTTACAATGAAAGAAATCCAATGATTTAATACGAAGTCCTCTTTCAGAAAAATTCACCACAAATTGAAATTTTCTTACAAATTATCACTGCTTGCAAGTAAGTCTATATGATGAAAGTAATCAATTGATTTAACACGAAGTCCTCTTCCAGAAAAACTCACCACAAATTGAATATTCTTTAAAATTATCACTGCTTGCAGGTTAGTCTATACAATGGAAGTAATCAAATGACTTAATACGAAATCCTCTTTCAGGAAAATTTACCACAAATTGAAATTTTCTTACAAATTATCACTGCTTGCAAGTAAGTCTATATGATGAAAGTAATCAATTGACTTAACACGAAGTCCTCTTCCAGAAGAACTCACCACAAATTGAATATTCTTTAAAATTATCACTGCTTGCAGGTTAGTCTATACAATGGAAGTAATCAAATGATTTAATACGAAGTCCTCTTTCAGAAAAATTCACCACAAATTGAAATTTTCTTTAATATTATCACTGCTTGCAGGTTAGTATTTACAATTAAAGTAATCAATTGGTTTTAATACGAAGTCTGCTTTCAGAAAAATTCACCACAAATTGAAAATTTCTTTAAAATTATCACTGCTTGCAAGTAAGTCTTTACAACGAAAGTAATCAAATGATTTAACACGAAGTCCTCTTTCAAGAAAATCCAGCACAAATTGAAATTTTCTTTTAAATTTTCACTGCTTGCATGTAAGCGTAACTGATGAAAGTAATCAAATGATTTAATGCGAAGTCGTCTTTCAGGAAAATTCAGCACAAATTGAAATTTTCTTTAAAATTATCACTGCTTGCAAGAAAGTTTATATAATGAAAGTAATCAATTGATTTAATACGATGTTACGATCCTCAAGGAAGCTTAGCTTTGTATGTGTTGTGTCGTTAGTCTACATGTGTCCAAAATTCTGTGTGTTACTTTTCGAGCTAGCGATACTGTTGATCCTCTCTCTTTTTAGGCAATCTTTCATACTCCGTCGAGATCCTCTAATAGTACCCCGAATATGGAAAGGCTTTCACAGGAGAATTTGAGATTATCCACCGAATTACCTGATCCGGAGTTAAGGAGAACATTGCGGTCTTTAGTAGCTTTTCCGAAATTAAAAGGACAACTTCTTCTAATGAGTCCTATATGTGCCACACCAAAAGACTTAGCGGAAAATACTTTACTGTGGGTCAACCAAGGATATGCTATCATAATTATATCAGAGGGAAGTCGAATTCGATCGGACGTCTACAGCTAAAATGCAGAAAACAATTATAGAGAAAAATAATGATTAGAGAACAGCGGGAAGGGCTCATTGAGCAAAAATATATGAGACGAGATGACGATGATATCAACACTTTCATTAATAAGGCATAAGGCAGCTTTAACTTCTGTCGTAAATCGGCTTATAATGATTTGTTGCCTTACCAGCTTAAGTTGCAGTGAAAACGTTTAAGGTTTCGTTACAAGACTGAACAAATGTAAATAATTTCGATGTTGAATATTAGTAATATTAGTTGATTATTAGTAAAAGATAAAATATGTTCTGGTAGTATTAGTACTAACAGTAGTAGTAGGACTGGTTATACTAACTATAGAAGTACATGTAGAAGTAAGGTAATAACCAACATTGTTTTCATAAATTTTGCGAAGACATTCAGCCACCAATTCATTAATTCAAGTAATAGTCACTCACTTTCCTGCTCTCTTTCCTGTCGGGGGAACCGCTCCATGAATCATGAATTATTTAGTACAAGATAAAAATAAATATCCAGGGCTCTTAATAGAAAAAAAAAGAAAAATATATATAAATATAAATTAACAAAAAAAAAAAAAACAGCAAGTGCTAAAAGTTTAAATAACACATATGGGCTATAGGCAGCCCCAATGAGAACTAATAATTAAAGTGTCGTAATAAACGAACGCATTTTCGACGGATGTGCTAAACGAAAGAATTCGAAAAAAAAGAGAGGGAGAAGGAGAGAGGGACAGGTGAAAAAAAAAGGATTTTTTTTGGCTTCCGGGAGATCGCTGATAGAGTGGAGAGGCATTTAAAAGAAAAAGTTTAAAATTTAAAAAGAAAAGTTTGAAGTAAGAGAAAATAAAACACAAAGTTAAAACTAAACGATCTAGAGGAGCAGGAAAAAAAATATAAAAGACTTGTCGTGGAAAAGGGGCTCTGGATTTAGAATTTTGGATTAGCGCGGCAGGAGGTTAATCGGCCAAAGGTCAGGGCAGAGGGCAAGTTAAGTAACCTTTTCTTCCTTTTTTATTTGTTTTGCATAACATCATAAAATTGTATTTTTGTACGTTCAAAGTCGTGGCTTGGCTGACTGGCATCGCAAAATTAGTTCCTTCTCTTTTGTTAGAGATTTCATATAATTATTTGTGCATATAGATATTACATTATTTTTTTTTATATATGAATAAATTGTGAAATTGAACTCGTATTAGCCTGTTCTTCTACAAGATCGGTTTCGTGGTTTATCCGCCCACAGGGAAAAATCACGTGGCGCCCAACATTTGCACCTGTGTGATATCAATATCTATTTTCGTTTCTATCGAATCACCCCGTCTCCTGAGCGAGCCCTTGCGTATCACGGAGTACGTAACATAAATTTTGGCGCCCAACGTGGGGCCTGACAAAGTAAAGCAAGAGGAATAAAAATTTTCGCAGGTGCAATATATTTAAAACTAAGCAACATTTTACTTATTATTCGTTTAATTAGATTAACAGTGCTAAAAGAGAACAAAAGACAATTACAAAATTCATACATACAGCATTCGTAGAAGGGCAGGAATTTAAACAAATTTGTCTGAGGTTTAAATGATACAATATTTCCAGATACCAAGTCAACCAGCTTCAATTTCAATAAATGGCTGACTTTGGTCACTGTCATATACAAAATTAAAATTTTCGACAACGAATGGGTGCCCGTTAGGTACGTTCAGTCTCTGCTGCAAGTAATTAGTACATCGGCAACAGAATTAAAAAAATTTGTGATAAACTTTTGCGAAAGAGGGATTTGCGTAAATTTTGTTTCTATTCTACTGTCAATTGTCCATCATATACATATCAATGATAATTGGAAACATTAGAGTCAGTATTCGCAGTTAAGCCGCATAAAACCAGTCAGCCATCAGTCGCATTACATATCTTCTCCAAGTACGTTTTATTGATTAATTGTTTATTAGTTATTTTTGGTGCGGGTAATGAAATAAGTGATTACATGATAGAATTAGTATCAGAGCTTTCAAGTGTTTAATGAGGTGTGAATATTATTATCATATGGTATTGAGATCTGAGAAGTAACCTCAAGTCCTCATTAAAAGGCAACAGAAAGGAAGAAGCAGATTAATATTTTGTCGTAAGGTACGTGCGATAACAATAAGATAATATTGAAAAAAAGTAATTTTGATTGTGCTATATTGGATAATTGTGTATTGATTATATCGTTCATTTTGCTAACCATTGTCCTATAATAAAAAAAAAAGACAAAAAAATGCGACACCATATCAAGTAGATTATTCTTATATATGTATGTATATCATCTGCAGAATGACCCGAGTATTTCAAATGCTGTAAAGGAATATGTCTCACACAAAATTATAGAAGAACCTAAAAGTGGATATTATCAAAGTATATAGTTCCATGCTTTCTACGAAATTATTTCTAATGTTGGAATGTACAGTAAACTTCATCCAGTATTGATTGAGAGGGATCTCGAATTTTCAAGACATCCCTTGTAAATAATTGTATACAATAGATATATTGTGTTTTTGTTTTTTTTTTTTTGAGTCAATGTTGCAATTTTATAAGAGGAGAGTAACGCAGGAGTGGCATCTGTTGTATGGTGACAATTTTGACAAGGCGCAATCAATAGTGAACCGATGTGTGGTGCCTTATATTGTTTACACGAACGAATTGATCTTTTAACTTAATGAACTTATTCCTTGCATACCAGAATAAGTTTAATCTTCAGGTATACAAGCAGTTCTAAGTCGAGCTTTTATGATAACTCTTGTCGATGGATATATTTTGAAGATAAAGCTCTAAGGTTTTATATCGGGTTTACTTTAAATATCTGGGAAAGAAATATTAATTAAACTCTTTGTGTGGATATAAGGAACTCTGAATTGTGACTTAATGAAATTTTGGTTTTTTTAAATATATTGGTAGAGTATTTCTTTCTTTCAGCTATCAAATTGTAATTTATTTGGACTGGGGCGCCGTCGTAATTAGTCTAAGACATTTTCAGATCATGAGAAAATAATTTCGGCTGTCTACATTTTGTGGCACTAGTGCGGTAGAAATATTTTTAATTTTAGTATTAGATTGGAATTTTTCTTTATTGTTGATAATTTCTTTTGCTTACGTTTTGTGGCATTAATACGGTAAAGATATTTTCAAATTTCTTATGAGATTCGGATTGTTTTGGTATTGATAATTGGTGGGACTTTGAATTATAAACTCGGCCGATTGTTTTACTACGAGGAACATACCAGTGCTAATAGTTTTCTTTCCGTGGAAGTTGTCGAACAATTTTTTTTGTGGCCATGGAAGTCAATCGTCTCTCTCAAGATGAGCTTGCGTATGAAATGCGTATACGAGGGTTAGATGTAGACACTGTTGACAATATGCGAAAGTCACTCCGCGCAGCTAAAAACATGGAACGGAGAGGTTCATTTTCAGGTGGCGTCGACTATCCATTCACTTTTAGTGAGGACAAGTCAGCCGTCAATTTAAAAATCGAAGAAATTAACCACCTACTTTCCACTTTTTCGGGGCCTGGTAAGACTTCTGAATATTTCAAGATCTTTACGAAGATCGAGTGGTGTATGATGAGAATAGATAGATCGCCAGCAGAAAAGGGTGAGGAGGTAGAACGGAAGAAAATAAAGAGTGCTTTGTTGCTACTACTAGGAAATCTTGAAGAGTCTGCAGATGTAGATGACGAGATGTCGGAGGATGACCTAGGAAATGAAACTAACGAATCGGGCAACAAAGTACAAGATCCTACACTCAAAGAGAAGTCGCGAATTTCCAATAACGAAGCTTCACACGTAACGCCAACGGTATTAGTTTCTCGCGATAGTATTCAGAATGGCGTAGGTTTAGTGGCTAAATGGGACCTGAAATTTTCTGGTGATAGAGGTAGCATCACTTTAAATTCATTTTTAGAGCGCGTAGAAGAGCTGTCTGAAGCCCGGGGAGTAAATAAAGAACAGCTGCTAAAGTCAGCCGTGGATCTGTTCTCGGGCAAAGCCTTGGTTTGGTATAGGGCAGTGAGACAGCGAGTCAATGACTGGAACTCCTTAGTAAAAGAACTCAAGTTTGAGTTTCTACCCGCGGATTACGAAGATCGGTTATTGGAGGAAATCCGCCACCGCACACAAGGCAAGGATGAGACAATACGGCTTTACGTCGCCGTCATGACTAGCTTATTTAATCGGCTAGCCAACCCATTCACGGAAGAACAACAACTAGCTATAATCCGCAAAAATTTGAACCCTTTTTATCAAACTCAGTTGGGTCTGACTGAACCTAAATCGGTATCAGGTCTGGTGGAAATGGGCCGTAAGTTAGAAGCAATCAGAGCTCGTGTTGAAACGTTCGCACCTCCTCCTCATAAGCGAACGAATAATTTGTTAGAGCCGGACTTGGCATATGTGGGCACAGTTGAATCTTGTGAGGTGGTTTCTAATAATTATAGTGGTAGATCCTCGAAGTGTTACAATTGTGGCCGTGAAGGTCATTTTGCCAGATTCTGTCGTGCCAATATTCGTTGTTTTGGTTGTGGCGCTCAGGGTGTTATCCGTTCGAATTGCAATAACTGTAAAAACATTTCTCGAGAATCCAATAATAACCGCAGTGCTCAAAGGCAGCATATGCCGGGAAACGGAAACGGAACTCAACCGCAAGCGGCAAGTTGAGTTCAGAAATAATCGTAGGAGCCGCACAAAGTGAGAGTCTGGCCGAGAATATGTCATTATTTAAAGTTAGGAGAGAGTTAACAGCTCTTTTGGATTATGTCTTCGCGCATGCAGAAGGAGATGCACGTCCGTTCTTGGAAATAACAATTTTTGAAGTAAACATGTTAGGACTTCTTGACTCTGGGGCTTCCCGAACGATAGTAGGTGGGCATGGATGGGATTTGTTGAGTAAAATGGGTTTATCTATATCAAAGAGTAACATTCAGTCTGTAAAAGTAGCAAATGGAAGTGATATTAAGATTTTAGGTGAAATAAACTTACCTATTAGTTTAGAGAATCGCACAAGAATCTGTAATTGCTTGGTGGTCAGCGAAGTACCTCAAACTATAATTTTAGGCATAGACTTTTGGAAAGGAATGGATATTTCTGTTGATTTAAGAAACGATTGTTGGAAGTTCCGGGATGGTTTGCAAAGCGTCCACGTTAATGCGCTAGAAAGCCATATAAGCTTATCTCCCACAGAAAAACAAAGATTAGAGGAACTAATCACAGAAGCAGAGAGGAAAATGGGTAAAAAACTCGGCTGTACTAAAATGGTACAGCATGTAATCGAAACTGACTCTAATCCGATTAAGCAACGGTATTACCCCGTTTCTCCAGCGATACAAAAAATTATAGATGAAGAGCTAAACAAAATGTTAGATCAGGGAGTAGTTGAACCATCGAATAGTGCATGGGCATCTCCGGTAGTCATGGTACGAAAGAAAGATGGATCATACAGATTTTGTGTTGACTACCGTAGACTCAATAAAGTTTCAAAAAGGGATGCGTATCCCTTACCATACGTCTCAGCGACTCTTGATAAACTTCGGGATGCCAAATACATGTCTTCGCTGGACATAAAGTCAGCATTTTGGCAGGTGCCGCTAGCAGAGGAGTCAAAACAATATACTGCGTTCACTGTGCCTAATCGCGGTTTGTTTCAATTTCGACGAATGCCGTTCGGTTTGACAAATTCGCCTGCGACTTGGCAACGCCTAATTGATAGAGTCCTTACAGGAGGACTAGACAATCATGTTTTCGTATATCTCGACGACGTTATAATAGTCACGTGCAGCTTCGAGGAGCATTTACGAGTTTTAAGGGAGGTACTGAACAGATTACATGAGGCTGGTCTAGTTATCAATTATGAAAAATGCAAATTCTGCCATACAGAGCTTCGGTACCTAGGGTACCTTGTAGGCGAAAATGGCCTCCAAGTCGATCCAGACAAAGTACAATGTATTTTGGATATTCCAACTCCAAAAACAGTGTCAGAAGTACGGAGATTCATCGGTGTAGTAGCTTGGTACAGGCGCTTCGTACAAAACTTCTCCAGTCTAATAGCTCCAATAACAGCCCTTTTGAAAAAGAATAAGAAGTTTATTTGGTCCAACGAATGCGAAAAGGTTTTTCGGACAGTAAAAGAGAAGTTAGTCAGCGCACCCATATTAAACTGCCCAGATTTTAATTTCCCATTCATCGTTCATACGGATGCCTCTGGCTATGGCTTAGGTGCTGTACTTACTCAAAGTATAAATGGTGAGGAAAGGGTTATTGCGTACCTAAGTCGATCACTAACCCGTTGTGAGAAGAATTACTCAACTACTGAGCGCGAGTGCTTAGCGGTTCTTTGGGCGGTCGATAAATTAAGACCATACTTGGAAGGTGCGCACTTCACAGTTATAACGGACCATGCTTCACTAGTCTGGCTACAAAACCTAAAAGATCCTACCGGTAGACTGGCTAGATGGGCCATGCGCATGCAGCAGTATGAATATGAAATTATAAATAGAAAAGGGAAAGAGCATCTGCTCCCGGATCTATTATCGCGCTCGGTCCTTATTGTAGACAGTATCGAACTAAGCCCCCAGACCAATGATAAATGGTATCAAAAGATGAAAGCACAGATACAACAATATTCAGATAAATACCCAGACTGGAGGATAGAAAATGACATTTTGTGGAAGCATATACGACCAAGATATCCTTCCTTAGCATTCGAAGCTGAATTTTGGAAGCAGGTCGTACCTAAAGGTCAAAGGAAAGAGATTATGTATAAAAACCATGACATTCCAATATCCGGACATTGCGGAGTTCAAAAAACGCTAGACCGAATTTGTCAGAAATATTATTGGCCGAAGATGAAAGCTGATGTCGCAAATTATGTAAGGAGATGTGTAATCTGCCAGTCCGTAAAACCAGAGCTAAAGAAACCTGCTGGTCTCATGTCCACGCGCAAAATAGCGGATAAACCGTGGGAGATCATTAGCGTAGATTTAATAGGTCCACTCCCGCGCTCTAGTAAAGGCTATACATATATTTTGACTGTAGTAGATCAGCTTAGCAAATTTCCCCTACTTTTTCCGTTGCGGTCGGCATCTGCAGGTCTTATTATAAATGCCTTAGAAGATTCGGTTTTCTTGTTATTTGGAGTACCAAGAGGTATAATATGTGATAACGGGTCACAGTTCAAAAGTCGAGAGTTCAAAGGCTTATGTCAGAGCTATGGAGCCGACATAAATTATACCGCTTATTATCACCCCCAAGCTAATCCTGCAGAAAGGATGAACCAAACCGTCAAAGCAATGCTTAGGGCCTATGTGGCAGACAATCACCGAAATTGGGATTTGTTATTAGGAAAAGTTGCTTGCGCTATCCGGACCGCGGCACAAGAGGTAACCAAACTTACGCCATACTTCATAAATTTCGGACGCGAAATGGTAACGCATGGAAAGTCTTATACAACTACAAGTAAAGATGAGGCCTTCGACCCCAGCTCGCGATCCGAAATTCTAGCTAAGGTTATAAGGGACGTAAAGGGAAGGCTGCTAAAAGCGGCAGGAAAATCTAAAAAAACTTATGATCTTCGAAGGAGAGATTACAGATTTTATGTAAACGATCTCGTATGGAAAAAGAGCTACATCCTCTCAGACGCCAGCAAATATTTTAACGCGAAGCTAGCGCCTAAGTATACAGGTCCATGTAAAGTAATAAAAGTTGTATCCCCCTGGACCTATGAACTAAAGAATGAAGCAGGAAAGTATTTAGGCACATGGAACGCTAAGGATTTGAAACCGTATTCGTCTCCGATACTCGATGACGAATAGAATCCCCTCTATAGTATTCTTTTAAGGTATCCAAGAATTACTTAGAACATTTAGTTACCTTACGCAGCACCAAAAGACTATTTGCGGCTAAAATTATCAAGAATATCTTTAGAGATTTCAGGGAAATCTCTTGAAGGAAGGGGAGGTATGTTACGATCCTCAAGGAAGCTTAGCTTTGTATGTATTGTGTCGTTAGTCTACATATGTCCAAAATTCTGTGTGTTACTTTTCGAGCTAGCGATACTGTTGATCCTCTCTCTTTTTAGGCAATCTTTCATACTCCGTCGAGATCCTCTAATAGTACCCCGAATATGGAAAGGCTTTCACAGGAGAATTTGAGATTATCCACCGACTTACCTGATCCGGAGTTAAGGAGAACATTGCGGTCTTTAGTAGCTTTTCCGAAATTAAAAGGACAACTTCTTCTAATGAGTCCTATATGTGCCACACCAAAAGACTTAGCGGAAAATACTTTACTGTGGGTCAACCAAGGATATGCTATCATAATTATATCAGAGGGAAGTCGAATTCGATCGGACGTCTACAGCTAAAATGCAGAAAACAATTATAGAGAAAAATAATGATTAGAGAACAGCGGGAAGGGCTCATTGAGCAAAAATATATGAGACGAGATGACGATGATATCAACACTTTCATTAATAAGGCATAAGGCAGCTTTAACTTCTGTCGTAAATCGGCTTATAATGATTTGTTGCCTTACCAGCTTAAGTTGCAGTGAAAACGTTTAAGGTTTCGTTACAAGACTGAACAAATGTAAATAATTTCGATGTTGAATATTAGTAATATTAGTTGATTATTAGTAAAAGATAAAATATGTTCTGGTGGTATTAGTACTAACAGTAGTAGTAGGACTGGTTATACTAACTATAGAAGTACATGTAGAAGTAAGGTAATAACCAACATTGTTTTCATAAATTTTGCGAAGACATTCAGCCACCAATTCATTAATTCAAGTAATAGTCACTCACTTTCCTGCTCTCTTTCCTGTCGGGGGAACCGCTCCATGAATCATGAATTATTTAGTACAAGATAAAAATAAATATCCAGGGCTCTTAATAGAAAAAAAAAGAAAAATATATATAAATATAAATTAACAAAAAAAAAAAAAACAGCAAGTGCTAAAAGTTTAAATAACACATATGGGCTATAGGCAGCCCCAATGAGAACTAATAATTAAAGTGTCGTAATAAACGAACGCATTTTCGACGGATGCGCTAAACGAAAGAATTCGAAAAAAAAGAGAGGGAGAAGGAGAGAGGGACAGGTGAAAAAAAAAGGATTTTTTTGGCTTCCGGGAGATCGCTGATAGAGTGGAGAGGCATTTAAAAGAAAAAGTTTAAAATTTAAAAAGAAAAGTTTGAAGTAAGAGAAAATAAAACACAAAGTTAAAACTAAACGATCTAGAGGAGCAGGAAAAAAAATATAAAAGACTTGTCGTGGAAAAGGGGCTCTGGATTTAGAATTTTGGATTAGCGCGGCAGGAGGTTAATCGGCCAAAGGTCAGGGCAGAGGGCAAGTTAAGTAACCTTTTCTTCCTTTTTTATTTGTTTTGCATAACATCATAAAATTGTATTTTTGTACGTTCAAAGTCGTGGCTTGGCTGACTGGCATCGCAAAATTAGTTCCTTCTCTTTTGTTAGAGATTTCATACAATTATTTGTGCATATAGATATTACATTATTTTTTTTATATATGAATAAATTGTGAAATTGAACTCGTATTAGCCTGTTCTTCTACAAGATCGGTTTCGTGGTTTATCCGCCCACAGGGAAAAATCACGTGGCGCCCAACATTTGCACCTGTGTGATATCAATATCTATTTTCGTTTCTATCGAATCACCCCGTCTCCTGAGCGAGCCCTTGCGTATCACGGAGTACGTAACAACGAAGTCCTCTTTCGGAAAAACTCACCACAAATTGAAATATCCTTTAAAATTATCACTGCTTGCAGGTTAGTCTCTACATTGGAAGTAATCAAATGACTTAATACGAAACCCTCTATCAGGAAAATTCACCACAATTTGAAATTTTCTTTAAAATTATCACTGCTTGCAGGTAAGTCTATACAATGAGAGTAATCAAACGACTTAATACGAAGTCCACTTTCAGGAAAATTCACCACAAATTGAAATTTTCTTTAAAATTATCACTGCTTGCAAGTATGTATTTACAATTAAAGTAATCAATTGATAATAGTACGAAGTCTGTTTTCAGAAAAATTCACCACAAATTGCCAATTTCTTTAAAATTATCACTGCTTGCAGGTAAAACTTTACAATGAAAGTAATCAAATGATTTAATACGAATTCCTCTTTCAAAAAAATTCAGCACAAATTGAAATTTTCTTTTAAATTATCACTGCATGCAGGTAATTCTTGACAATGAAGGTAATCAAATGATCTAATGCGAAGTCCTCTTCCAGAAAAGCTCACCACAATTTGAAATTTTCTTTAAAATTATCAGTGCTTGCAGGTATGTATTTACAATTAAAGTAATCAATTGATTTAATACGAAGTCCTCTTTCAGAAAAACTCACCACGAATTGAAATATTCTTTAAAATTATCACCGCTTGCAGGTAAGTCTCTACAATGAAAGTAATCGAACAATTTAATACGAAGTCCTCTTGCAAAAAAATTCACCACAAAATGAAATTTTCTTTAAAATTATCACTGCATGCAGGTAATTCTTGACAATGAAGGTAATCAAATGATCTACTACGAAGTCCTCTTTCAGGAAAATTTACCATAAATTGAAATTTTCTTTCAAATTATCACTGCTTACAAGTAAGTCTATATAATGAAAGTAATCAATTGATTTAATACGAAGTCCTCTTCCAGAAAAACTCACCACAATTTGAAATTTTCTTTACAATTATCACTGCTTGCAGCTATGTATTTACAATTAAAGTAATCAATTGATTTAATACGAAGTCCTCTTTCAGAAAAACTCACCACGAATTGAAACATTCTTTAAAATTATCACTGCTTGCAGGTAAGTCTCTACAATGATAGTAATCTCTTTCAGAAAATTCACCACAAATTGCAAATTTCTTTAAAATTATCACTGCTTGCAGGTAAAACTTTACAATGAAAGTAATCAAATGATTTAATACGAATTCCTCTTTCAGGAAAATTCAGCACAATTTGAAATTTTCTTTTTAATTTTCACTACTTGCATGTAAGCGTATCTGATGAAAGTAATCAAATGATTTAATATGAAGTCGTTTCTCAGGAAAATTCACCACACATTAAAATTTTCTTTAAGACTATCACTGCTTCCACGTAAGTCTATATAATGAAAGTAATCAAGTGTTTTAGTGCGAAGTCCTCTTCCAGGAAAAGTTACCACAAATTGAAATTTTCTTTAAAATTATCACTGCTTGCAGGTAAGTCTCTACAATGAAAGTATTCGAATAATTTAATAGGAAGTTCTCTTTCAGAAATTTCACCACAAATTGAAATTTTCTTTAAAATTATCACTAATTGCAGGTAAGTATTTAGAATTAAAGTAATCAATTGATTTTAAAACGAAGTCTGCTTTCAGAAAAACTCACCACAAATTGCAAATTCCTTCAAAATTATCACTGCTTGCAGGTAAGACTTTACAATGAAAGTAATCAAATGATTTAATACGAATTCCTCTTTCAGGAAAATTCAGCACAATTTGAAATTTTCTTTTACATTTTCACTGCTTGCTTGTAAGCGTATCTGATGAAAGTAATCAAATGATTTAATATGACGTCGTTTCTCAGGAAAATTCACCACAAATTAAAATTTTCTTTTAGACTATCACTGCTTCCAGGTAAGTCTATATAATGAAAGCAAAAAAATGTTTTAATACGAAGTCCTCTTCCAGGAAAAGTTATCACAAATTGATATTTTCTTTAAAATTATCACTGCTTGCAGGTAAGTCTCTACAATGAAAGTAATCGAATAATTTAGTACGAAGTTCTCTTTCAGAAAATTCACCACAAATTGCAAATTTCTTTAAAATTACCACTGCTTGCAGGTAAAACTTTACAATGAAAGTAATCAAATGATTTAATACGAATTCCTCTTTCAGGAAAATTCAGCACAATTTGAAATTTTCTTTTTAATTATCACTACTTGCATGTAAGCGTATCTGATGAAAGTAATCAAATGATTTAATATGAAGTCGTTTCTCAGGAAAATTCACCACAAATTAAAATTTTCTTTAAGACTATCACTGCTTCCAGGTAAGTCTGTATAATGAAAGTAATCAAGTGTTTTAGTGCGAAGTCCTCTTCCAGGAAAAGTTACCACAAATTGAAATTTTCTTTAAAATTATCACTGCTTGCAGGTAAGTCTCTACAATGAAAGTATTCGAATAATTTAGTAGGAAGTTCTCTTTCAGAAATTTCACCACAAATTGAAATTTTCTTTAAAATTATCACTAATTGCAGGTAAGTATTTAGAATTAAAGTAATCAATTGATTTTAAAACGAAGTCTGCTTTCAGAAAAACTCACCACAAATTGCAAATTCCTTTAAAATTATCACTGCTTGCAGGTAAGACTTTACAATGAAAGTAATCAAATGATTTAATACGAATTCCTCTTTCAGGAAAATTCAGCACAATTTGAAATTTTCTTTTACATTTTCACTGCTTGCTTGTAAGCGTATCTGATGAAAGTAATCGAATGATTTAATATGAAGTCGTTTCTCAGGAAAATTCACCACAAATTAAAATTTTCTTTAAGACTATCACTGCTTCCAGGTAAGTCTATATAATGAAAGTAAAAAAATTTTTTAATACGAAGTCCTCTTCCAGGAAAAGTTATCACAAATGGATATTTTCTTTAAAATTATCACTGCTTGCAGGTAAGTCTCTACAATGAAAGTAATCGAATAATTTAATACGAAGTTCTCTTTCAGAAATTTCACCAGAAATTGAAATTTTCTTTAAAATTATCACTGCTTGCAGGTAAGTATTAACAATTAAAGTAATCAATTGATTTAATACGAAGTCCTCTTTCAGAAAAACTCACCACGAATTGAAATATTCTTTAAAATTATCACTGCTTGCAGATAAGTCTATACAATGAAAGTAATAAAATGATTTAATACGAAGTCCACTTTCAGGAAAATTTATCCCAAATTGAAATTTTCTTTAAAATTATCCCTGTTTGCAGGTAAGTATTCACAATTAAATTAATCAATTGATTTTAATACGACATCTGCTTTCAGAAAATTCACCACAAATTGAGATTTTCTTTAAAATTATCACTGCTTGCAGGTATGTATTTACAATTAAAGTAATCACTTGATTTTAATACGAAGTATGCTTTCAGAAAAATTCACAACAAATTGCCAATTTCTTTAAAATTATCACTGTTTGCAGGTAAAACTTTAGAATGAGAGTAATCAAATGATTTAATACGAATACGTCTTTCAAGAAAATTCAGCACAAATTGAAATTTTCTTTTAAATTTTCACTGCTTGCATGTAAGCGTATCTGATGAAAGTAATCAATTGATTTAATACGAATTCCTCTTTCAAGAAAATTCAGCACAAATTGAAATTTTCTTTTAAATTATCACTGCTTGCATGTAACCGTATATGATGAAAGTAATCAATTGATTTAATACGAAGTCCTCTTTCAGAAAAATTCACCACGAATTGAATAATTCTTTAAAATTATCACTGCTTGCAGGTAAGTCTATACAATGAAAGTAACCAAATGATTTAATACGAAGTCCACTTTCAGGAAAATTTATACCAAACTGAAATTTTCTTTAAAATTATCACTGGCTGCAGGTAAGCTTAACTGATAAATGTAATCAAATAACTTAATACGAAGTCCTCCTGCAAAAAATTCACCACAAAATGAAATTTTCTTTAAAATTATCGCTGCATGCAGGTAATTCTTGACAATGAAGGTAATCAAATGATCTAATACGAAGTCCTCTTTCAGGAAAATTTACCATAAATTGAAATTTTCTTAGAAATTATCACTGCTTGCAAGTAAGTCTATATGATGAAAGTAATCAATTGATTTAATACGAAGTCCTCTTCCAGAAAAACTCACCACAAATTGAATATTCTTTAAAATTATCACTGCTTGCAGGTTAGTATTTACAATTAAAGTAATCAATTGGTTTTAATGCTAAGCCTTCTTTCAGAAAAATTCACCACAAATTGAGAATTTCTTTAAAATTATCACTGCTTGCAAGGAAGTCTTTACAACGAAAGTAATCAAATGATTTAATACGAAGTCCTCTTTCAAGAAAATCCAGCACAAATTGAAATTTTCTTTTAAAATTTCACTGCTTGCATGTAAGCGTAACTGATGAAAGTAATCAAATGATTTAATATGAAGTCGTCTTTCAGGAAAATTCACACAAACTGAAATTTTCTTTAAAATTATCACTGCTTCCAGGTAAGCGTAACTGATGAAAGTAATCAAATAACTTAATACGAAGTCCTCTTGCAGAAAAATTCACCGCAAAATGAAATTTTCTTTAAAATTATCACTGCTTGCAGGTAAGTTTATACAATGAAAGTAATCAAATAATCTAATACGTAGTCCTCTTTCAGACAAATTTACCACAAATTGAAATTTTCTTTAAAATTATCACTGCTTGCAAGTAAGTCTGTATAATGAAAGTAATCAATTGATTTAATACGAAGTCCTCTTTCGGAAAAACTCACCACAAATTGAAATATTCTTTAAAATTATCACTGCTTGCAGGTTAGTCTCTACATTGGAAGTAATCAAATGACTTAATACGAAATCCTCTATCAGGAAAATTCACCACAAATTGAAATTTTCTTTAAAATTATCACTGCTTGCAGGTAAGTCTATGCAATGAAAGTAATCAAATGATTTAATACGAAGTCCACTTTCAGGAAAATTCACCACAAATTGAAATTTTCTTTAAAATTATCACTGCTTGAAGGTGAGTCTATACAATGAAAGTAATCAAATGATTTAATACGAAGTCCACCTTCAGAAAATTCACCACAAATTGAAATTTTCTTTAATATTATCACTGCTTGCAGGTAAGTCTATGCAATGAAAGTAATCAAATGATTTAATACGAAGTCCACTTTCAGGAAAATTCACCACAAATTGAAATTTTCTTTAAAATTATCACTGCTTGAAGGTGAGTCTATACAATGAAAGTAATCAAATGATTTAATACGAAGTCCACTTTCAAAAAATTCACCACAAATTGAAATTTTCTTTAATATTATCGCTGCTTGCAGGTAAGTCTTTACAATGAAAGTAATCAATTGATTTTAATTCGAAGTCTGCTTTCAGAAAAATTCTCCACAAATTGAAATTTTTCTTTATAATTATCACTGCTTTCAGGTAAGTCTATTCAATTAAAGTAATCAAACTGCATTCAGCTAAGTATTTACACTGAAATTAATCCAATGATTTAATACAAAATCCTCTTTCGGAAAAATTCACCACAAATTGAAATTTTTTTTAATATTAGCACTCCTTGCAGGTAAGTCTTTACAATGAAAGTAATCAAATGATTTAATACGAGGTCCTCTTTCATAAAAACTCACCACAAATTGAAGTTTTCTTTAAAATTATCACTGCTTGCAGGTAAGTCTATACAATGGAAGTAATCACATGACATAATACGAAATCCTCTTACAGGAAAATTCTCCACAAATTGAAATTTTCTTTAATATTATCACTGCTTGCAGTAAGTCTTTACAGTGAAGGAAATCCATGATTTAATACGAACTCTTCTTTTAAAAATATTCACCACAAATTGAAATTTTCTTTAAAATTATCACTGCTTGCAGGTAAGTCTATACAATGAAAGTAATCAAATGATTTAATACGAAGTTCTCTTTCAGAAAATTCACCACAAAATGAGATTTTCTTTAATATTATCACTGCTTGCAGGTTAGTCTCTACAATAGAGGTAATCATGTGATTTTTATACGAAGTCTTCTTTGAGGAAAACTCACCACAAATTGAAATTTTCTTTAAAATTATCGCTGCTTGCAGGTAAGTCTTTACAATGATTTTGATTCGAAGTCTTCTTTCAGAAAAATTCACCACAAATTGAAATTTTTCTTTAAAATTATTACTGCTTGCAGGTAAGTCTATTCAATTAAAGTAATCAAACTGCTTGCAGGTAAGTATTTACACTGAAAGTAATCAAATGATTTAATACGAAATCCTCTTTCAGAAAAATTCACCACAAATTGAAATTTTTTTTTAAATTATCACTGCTTGCAGGTAAGACTGTATAATGAAAGTAACCAATTGATTTTAATACAAAGTCTTCTAAACTTCGAAAGCTTTTCCTATTCCGTTGATAATACGTTTTCAAATTACGTAATTAAAACGCCCAAGTGTCCCATTTTTTCAACGTCGCATATACGATTTTTTAAGGTGAAAATTCCGTTGGTTTTAATGCTACAAATAGACGAATAGACGTGTTATTGCCGTGCGAATTACGATGTTTATATCATACACACAAGAGTTTTTAATACTATTAATTCAAGTTTTTCTTTCCTTAGACTTCTTAATCCTTTCCGATTCCATCTAAATGAAATTTCATTTGTTTTGTCACCTTAAAAATGTATGAACAGTTTTAAACTAGCAAAGCATATGTAACCACGAAATTAGGTTCATATTTAGGGACTAGATTTGATGTAAAACTGAATAGTTTTAAAATTCTTAAATAGCCACTAATATTTATTTTTCACAACATGTATAGGTATAAACATTGTTATGACTTTTAAAACTGATTCGTCCGTCTAAGTTACATATTTCTAATTAATATGAATATTTGTATAAATAAATGTTATTGTTTAGTAAATCTGAACTGAGTTTTAAAAAACAATTTTATATTTTAAATAATGAAGAGCTCAAAAATCTTTACAGAAAATTTTATTGCTGTTAAGAATATAATAGTGATATTATTTATTGAAAAGTATTCGAAAAAAAAATAAAACACAAATTCACTTGTTTCAGAATACTGACATAAAAACTTGTATTCCAATTTTAAAATAATAAAGGAAAAAAAAGAGAGAATGCAAAACACTTGAATATATATACTATTAGGAGAGACATTTTTCTTTTATAAAGACGGAAAAAACAAGAGTGTGCAAATAAACTTAATCCTAATTACATAGCACTTTCATTTTTATATTTTAGACGTGTTGGAGCATACTTAAAACTATTTTTAACTACATCTTCCATTTTCTTTTCGTTTGCTTCCTTTATCCCCTTTGACTTTTGTATTATATCTGCAAATTCAAAAGAACAAAAATAAAGTTATAACTGTGAAATAAATTGACAAATGTAATACAATAATATGAAATCAGCAAAGAATTTTATAAGAAAAATAATTTTAAGTATGTAGGTAGTGTAGTAAGTCTTGGAGTGTCTGCAAACCCTCAAAATGTTATCGAGGATAAATAAAATTATTCTCATTTGAGTGCTGCTATGAGGGCAATAGAGGCAATGAAATTATTGACATCTCATCTAAAGAAGGGAAACTCCTTTCGTCGGAGCAGAGTCTTTTTTGTGGTACTCCCAATTCTACCTCAGAGCTACGCTAAATAACTGGAAGAAAAACGAAAATCTCTTTATTGGAAAGGGCTATAAGGACATCTCCAGGCGGAAAAAGCAAAGAACTCCTCCTTCTATGAGGGCAGAGCTCAAAACAATTACAGAACTTTACTCAGGTTACTGTTGGGGTGTCACCTAACCAAGGATGGGCTTGGCTGAGACTTCATCCTGTCGCTTCTGCCCACTGACATGTATAATATGGACTGACTACGTTCATATAAATATGTACACTGCAGAAAGTAGGCTCACTTATATATTGCTGACTCTTTCGGTCTAAGCACCAAGTACCAACTGGGAGAGAACTGTAAACAATAAATAAGTGGGTTCGTAGAAATAAATGTTTTTAAATTAATTCTTTAGGATTATTACTGATAAAAACAGTTTTACCAAAGAATATATATTCATTAGATATGCCGAAGAAATTCCAAAGGTTTTATTAAAATCATTTTTCAAGCTTTGTGCTCACTTTAACAACTTCCCGCCAATGATTTTTTCAATGTAGGCACCGACGTAAGTACTCTTTTTGACAAAAGCAATTGTGCCCACGTGAAATAGAAAGTTAAGCAGTCCATATATATGTCAGTACTGCTGCCAGGATGCTCGCGAAAATTTTGAGGTCCTAATTTTTCATTGCACACTTGTTTATTAATAGGTACTACTGGAATATTAATATATTTTTTTAGTAAAATTATAAACAATTTATCCTAGAAATGGTAGTATAGCAGTAGTGAAAAAACTTACAAAAACTTAATTGCTTCGTTTTTAAATTCCTAAACGCCTTTTTATCCCCTCGGCCTGCCCAATTGTATTTTGCAGCGACTTCAAGCGAAAATATTGATCGCAATACTCTTCGTGTAGTTTCCATAAGATTAGATCCTCCTTTAGGGGATAATGAATTAACCTGTAATAATTTATAATTTTATTAGCAGGAATGGACTTATGTAATGATTTATTTGTAGTACTTACTGCCATATTAAAATCTGCTGCATTTAAGATGAACTGCTCCCAATTATGTAGATCATCCATAGTTTTAAGTGGTAATCCGGAAAGTGTATTTTTCTTGACTGAATCTGGGTTACTTTAAGTGCCTCAAAGATGCACGAAATGGCGTAAACTATCAGTGTGATCTGCCAATGTTTTCTTAATCTCTTCCATGGCTCGAAGTATTCGTTTTTCAGCAACTTTAATTAATTTAGAAAATATTTTTCCTTATATTTACCTGTGGCATTATGATATTCTGCCCAATGGGTTTTCGAAGTTGGCGTAGATAAGAGTTTCTGACTTGAAGTGAGAGTGTTAAAATTTCTGTCGCGTGCCAAATGCAGATATGCCTTTTGTTATTTGACTGAAGAATCCTTTAAGGGTTCAGATGTCACCGAATCATCAAGTGAAGGACGAAGCAGCAAGTTTGGCATATTTTTACGTATTATGGAATCGGGTACATCGGATTCGGATTCAGATGCGAATTGGGCTTTAACTCGTTCATTTACTCGAAGTTTCCTTGTAGAAATATCAGCGTCCGACCATTCTGTTTCCAGATTTGAAGTTTCTTCTGCAAGTTTTAATTTTTTACGGGCCTTTTCATAGGAATCTAAAATAGTTTTATTTATTAAAATCTTTAACAGAATGAAAGAGATTTGTAAGAATTCACTTATCATAAGCTCCCAAATAAGACATTTTGTAAGTATGCCAGGAAGTATCTGGCTCAATACCGCTCAATATTGCTTGTTTAAGTTTTGATGTTTTGAAAGGAGGCCAACTGCAAATACTACTGTCCTTAGATGTCCACGCTGCATTTACAATTTCTACCTCATTACTGTCTATAAATTTGACAATTTAGAACATTTTCTTGTGCTGTATTGTGAAGAGGAAAGCATATAAAGTTATTACAGCATGGAAATAGCAGACATTTCGTTTTTATTTTCGTTAATTCACAAAATCTCAAAACTGTTGATAAATTAGCGTAAAGTTGTATATCCAGATGTATTGATGAGCGTGGGTAGTTATAAAATTCATTTCCACCGGTAAATGTATTATATATAATGAAATTTTCGTTTCTTGGTTCTATGAAGTTCAAAATTTTCACTATCGAGCCATCTTCTAAACAGCATATATTGTTACCATCTTTGAAAGTTAGCTTAAAATTGCGAAATAAAGCCTCGAAATACTGTTCTATAGCTATAAGTTTGGGGTGAATTACACCATCGTCATGACGTCTTTGCAATTTATAAAAATATTTTGGTTTATTATTTGTTGGGGTGAATTTCAGCTCTGAAAATCGTCTTATTATTTGTTCCAAAGGTTTCGATGGTGTTCACAATTTATTTTTTATTTTATACAGAAAATTTTCGAAGGGGAAGCAGCTAAAGTCATCCAAAGGTCCAAATCTTTTCACATCTTCAACCAAATGAATTAACCTGTGAACATTATAAGAGCAAAATTCTTTTCCATAAAGCTCTATACTATGTCTAACCAAATTTCGAATAATTTTTTCCGCTAAATTTAATTCAGATATTTGGTGTACAAGCATTAATATAGCATGATGTAACAACAACAAAATGTTATAAACTGCCAAGGGTACTACTTGCTGCAACACAATAGGTCCAATATACAGAAAAAACTGCCTCAATTCTGTGGCCTTCCAACGTCTGATTTCTTTAAGACTTCTAGCCTTTCTACTGAATTATAATGGAATGAACGAAGCTAATTGTTTTATTTGTGAAGAAATCGAATTAATTGCTGAATTAGGTAATCTTACTTTCGGTTTCCCCCCAATATTCCAGTAACATTTTTTTCATAATACCTAAACACACGAGATGCATATAGTCAAGTGGAAAATCTGAAACCATTCTAAGGGTTGGTATTTTTATTCATGGTGAGGTGCTTATATGATGCTTATCATTTTGCTCATTTTTAAATGACTCATTATTTCTTAGTTTGGAAGTTATGCCAGGGAAAACCATTCTACATTTAAACCATTAACCTTCAACTTCACACTTTTCACATGAATAGTATCCAGTGTGTCCTTTTTACACACTTAAGAAATGATCATGCAGGTGCGTCACAAATAAATGCACGAATTCGAACCAAATACCGGCATCCGTCCACATAAATTCCATTCTGTATGAGTTCATTCATTTCTTTAATAAATTTCTTCAAGAATTCAGTTAGAGAAGAAGGTTTTTCAACGCCACAGTAAATTCCAATCGGGAAAATAATTCCAGTTTCGAAAATTCTTCCTAAAATGGGCCAAAAGCAAGTACTCGAACTTCTGTATAAAGGGACTCCGTCAATATTGAAGCCTAAAGAAATAATCCTATTGTTACAAATTGCTTTCAAATCTACACTGTTGTTAATTATTTCATTAGTTAAACCAAAGTAGTGATACTTTCCATTTCCTAATTTCCTTATGAGCGTTCCCCGCTCTGTTTCTAATAGAGTTATACAGTCACGGGGAAGATCGGTATGATAAGGCTTGAGCAGCTGTAACAAATCATTGATTGCAATATGCGTAATTTTAAGTTTTAAACGCCATTGCTTTAGATTCAATTTAATATCGGTGTTACAGGTTTCATCTTCTCTGATTTGATATTCCAAATCCCCACTCATTTCATTAATTGAGCTTTCTGAATCAGAAGCTTGCGTCGAAAGAGTGAAATGGATTTCATTACCTAATTCTTCTCGTACATCGGACTCATCTTCTGAAAATGTTGACTGATTGTTTAGAACTGGTGCATTGGAACTACAAGGCTGCACTTCAATATTGGATTGTGCTATATGGATAGAATTTACTAGAACAATTTCCTCACAGATTTGTTCAGCTTTTGCCGCTGTAATGCGGTTTCTTTGCCTTCTACTCAGCTGTTTACGTGAACTCATTGATGAAGCAAAAAAGTGGTAGAAGATTAAAGGGTCCGTGTGATTCAAATATGATTTTGAATGTTATGTACCGTAAGCAGGGTTAACTTTGTGCAACCTTCTCTTTTGATGATTTTCTTGCCGCTACTCGTACACAGATATAAAATAAGACCCTTCTTTAGACTACTTGGTGCAGATAAGTTATTATCCACGTATTCTTGCAGTAGGCTATGACCTATTTTTGTGATGTATGCAGTGTTGCCAATTTAGTCATTTTATGGCTAAATTTAGCCATTCAAAATTCATTTTAGCCATGAATATTTTAATTTAGCCATTAGCCGCTCTTTTAGCCATTTTTTCATTTTCTTTCGAATGTCAATTATGAAAGATCCACACAGAAATGTCAATTATGTTGGCGAAAAATTTGTTGGCATGTCAGCGCCGCCCACTACCATACATATGTATATTCGAATCTTTGACAGCAACAAATTTAAGCATTTTGTTTTTTTCTTCAAATGTGAAGCTGTCGTTGTCGTCTCGTCCGTTGTTCGTTAAATGAAAAAATATTATTAGCGCGTAAAAGGTGAATTTTTAAGAATGTAAGTACAGGTTTTGTATTTTCGTTTTCGTTATATTAAAACATTAAGCTTTATTACATTTTAATTCAGCCAAAATGCCGCAAGGAAAAGAAATATGTCCAACGATTTCGAACAGAATGGAAAAATGATCGGGACGTTAGAGGATGGCTCATTGAAAAGGATGGAAGTGCATTTTGCACTTTTTGTCAGTGCATTATTAAAGCTAAGTACTACGATATTAAAAACCATAAAAACACTAAAAAGCACAAAGAAAGTTGTGAACCGTTCTCCAACTCCAGGTCCAGAAAAATTACAGCGTGCTTTCAGATAAAAGAACCAGAGAATGTGCGGTTGCAAAAACAAATTTCTGAAGCAAGTTTGACTCTGTTTATTTTAAATCATTCTGCAATTAGGACAATAGATCATTTAAGTCCACTTTGTAAATTACTTTTCCCTGATTCCCTAATTAATACAGCTTCATAGAACAAAGTGCAGTGCCATTATCAGAAATGTATTCTTTCCATTCTTTAAGAATGCTCTACGTGACGATATTGGTGATTCACCATATAGTTTGCTGATAGATGAATCTACTGATATCTCCATTGTAAAATATTTAGGAATATCCATTCGGTATTTTTCTGAAAAAAACAGAGAAAGTGGTTTCCACGTACTTGTCACTTGAAGCTTTAGAAAGCGCAAATTCTGACGGAATTGTGGCAACTATTAAAACTTGTTTGAGGAAATCTAACTTGGATATTAAAAACATGGTCGGTTTGGGCACAGACAAAGCCAGCGTTATGGTAGGAGTTAATAATGGTGTGTTTAGGAAACTGCAGGAGGAAAATCCATCAATTATTCTTATTAAATGTGTATGTCATTCTGTACAGTTGGCAACTTCAGCTGCTTCGAAGGATTTCTTGCCCACAAATTTATAATTTGTGCTTTCAGAAACATTTAATTGGTTTTCAAAATCATCCGATAGGAAAGAAAGGTATAGGGTACTATATTCTCTTATAAATGACGGAAATAATCCTTTGAAACTCAAGCACATGTCTCAGACTAGGTGGCTATCAATTTCTGATTGTGTAGCAAGAATAGTGGATCAATGGCTGGAACTTAAAACACATTTTCAAATAGCAAAAACGAATGAGCGCTGTCATTCTGCGGAAATTTTATATAAAGAATATTGCAATGAAAGCAATTTACTTTATCTACTTTTTCTAAGGCCAATCTTAAAGGATATTAATGTTTTAAATAAAAAATTTGAAAGCAATTCAGTTAATCCAATTAAACTTTTAGATGATTTTTGTTTTTTAATAACTTCTTTAAACCAAAAAATTACATATCCAGACTGTAAAATTGATTTTCTAGAGGATGATATTACACCATTCATATACTTGAATTGTTATATGGGCTATGATTTTGAAAATAAAATTATAGAACTGAAGCGAAAAAATGTAATTTCTGATGTAAATGAAAAAAATATTAGAGTAAATTGTGTTACTTTTATAAAAAATCTTACAACGGAATTAAAACACAGATTGCCGCAAAATATAAAAGTATTAAAAATGATTTCACAATTTTCGACGGAAAATATTCTGCGCACTCGTTCATCTAACGATGATATAATGCCAATAATAAAAATTTTCAATAGCGATCCGATTATTTCATTGGGTAGAAAAATCCGATACTTTAAAATTTTGGATTGAAGTTAAAAACTATAAAGACGCGAGTGGTTGTAACACTTTTTCCGAACTTTCTTCTATAGCATTAAAATTATTGATACTTCCTTGGTCAAATGCTGAGGTTGAAAGATTATTTAGTCAATTAAATATAATGAAAACAAAACATAGAAATAGATTTAATTTAAATTCTGTTCATTCAATACTGCAAAGAGAACAGAAATGTTGTAATTCATTTGAATTTCCACATGAAATTCTGAAAAAAATTGGCACTAATGGTGCTTATGAACATTGTGATGAAGATGAAAGAGACTTAGACAATATTATAAATGATCTCAATGAATTTTAAAGACACTATGTTTAAGTGTCTTAATTTTTTTATTTTTGTTAAGTTTGTTTTTGTACAAAAGAGAATATGTTTTATTTGAAATAAAGTTGTTAATTAATTAAATGATAAGTTTGTTGTTTCTATTGGTGTTTTGTCTTTATATTTTCCGGTATAGTTATACGGCTTTTTAATTGAAGAAAAACATGATTACAAACAATCTTTAAAAATTTAGCCATTGATTTAGCCATTTAATTTCAGTTTAGCTATTTTCTTAGCCATTTTCAACAGCAGTTTTAGCCAGTAACTGAGAGAAAGAGTTGGCAACACTGGATGTATGTGGATTAAGATGAGACAAGCTTCAGTCGTAGTTTGGCCGGTATCTCGTTGGTGCGCAAGAATTCATCTGTAGTGAATAAACTTTTTCCTTTGGACAATTAAAGGTATGTTATAGATATTTCACATTTAGGTACTATTATTTGTTAATATTGTTAAAGAACTCCAAAAAATTTAGTGATTAATATTTCGTGGTTTCCAGTTTAAAAAATCGAAGCATCGTGGAGTTAGTTTGTGCCAAGATTGGGATTCCCAAATTTTGCACTAAGCTATCCCATCTATTTGTTAGTAAAATGTACGCGGCCTTAGGTTCTACTGTGTTCTATTTAATTTTACTTTTTTAGTAGTTTGACAGAAGGATAATGGCACGAAATCGAGTAAAAAAACAGAGGATGGCGGTCAAACATTAATTATACATGCATAAAGTTAGAAAATGCTCTTCAAGATATTCGAAATATGACAATTTCTATTTGTCCATTGTTATATTAGAATATTGAAGTGAAAAGATCCCAGAAATTTTTCTCCAATAAATCTTATCCGGTTTTTTGTTTGGTTTTATTTTCATAATAATTAAATGCAATGAGAGTGTTTTTTTTTTTATTTTCATAATAATTAAATGCAATGAGAGTGCACACCTACCGACCGTAATGCAAGAAACAAGAAGGATAAGAAAATAATGAAAATCCCTTCAAGATAAATTAACATTGAAAATTATTTAGATGCCTTTGTAGCTTTGCAGTAATGAACGCAGGAAGAATTTTTTCTTAAGATAGAATCGACTACAATATCCACAATAGCAGGAAAGATGTATCATAATCAAAGTTTTGCAGAATTGTCGTTTCGAAAATTTCCAGTTTGTTAATATTCTTGGTTTTCTTAAGACTGTTAAGAATACCCATTTGGTAAAAAACACTGCCTGTTCGTTAGATTATTCATAATAAAAAGAACAAAATAATAGAATAAGCAAAACAGCAAACGTCAGTTGAAATTTCGAATTAGGACTGTTGTCGTTTGGCTACGCTACGCTGTGCTAAAGTTTGCTAAAGTTGATGTGTCTAATTGGCCACGCAGGTGAATGCTCCTCCTATGCCTACTCTAAATTCAACTCGTTTATAACTTTGTTTATTATCTCTCTTCATTGCTCATATTTTTTTGTACAATAGCTCGAACACATTTATATATAAACTAGTAAGATTCAAAGGTGTAGTTAGTCAATTACATTCATATCATCAACGAGGTAATAACTAAATGAAATGAAAATGGGAAAATATCACGTACCCGTTTTTAACACCTTGACACTGCTATTTTTTGTACATAAGCGCCATAATCTTTGTACACCTGTACATAATTGTACAACCTGTTTGTAATATTAATCACTTTTATTTTCATATAGGTAACCTACTCAAAAATATTAACTTAATTTGCAAACTTGAACATAAAAAAGTGAACAATTTAGAAAAAAATTTCAGCGGTATAAAGTTTGTGAATAATATTTGTTTGGCGCACCTTCGGTTATTTCACGGTTTTTTCTGCGCCAATATTCCAAACCCAAAACAAACCAAACCAAACCTAAGTATGCATTTGTCAGCGAAGCCAAAAAATGGCGGAATGAAACATACTCAAATGCAGAGCAATTTTGGGTATGCTCATGTACTCGGATCGTACGTGAGCTTGCATCTCCTTTATTTATTACCTCTTTGTTCGTCATGCAATATTAAAAATGTTCACCTGTTGATGTATGTACATACTAGCTGTCAGAGAAATCGAAGCAGATAGTAAGTTCTTCTCAGTTTTCATCAAATACGAATTTCACTCCATTAATAATAAATATACGGTATTCTTGAACATTTCACATAAAAAAAAGCAATGACAACTTATTGTCGTTTTGATATAAATGAACCGAAAAGTTAATTAATCATCTAATTAAAAGCTGAACCACAATAGAAGTAAATAACTTTACGAAATTAAACGAGACTGAGGTTTACTTACAAAAAATTGATACTTTTAGCCTAAATATATATCATATTCCGTAAGAGTTATAATCTTGATATTTAATGTTTTCAATTTTGAAAAGTGGTGAAAGTGAAAAAATTAACAAATGGATGTTGATGTAATTGAAGATTTGTGCCTTCTATTAATTCGCAGTGCCCGAATGACATTTTATGTGTTAAATTTTAAAAAGTGGAAAAAGTGAAAAAATTAACAATTGGAAGTTGATTTAATTGAAGATTTGTGCTTTCTATTTATTCACAGTACCATTTTTATTCCATTTTAAGTTTTACATTGCATTTTTAATAATTTAGTAATAATTTAACTGTTTGACACATCGCGTTCTTACGGAATATGAGATTCTTACCGCACTATACTTACTGAAAATTGGATATTTAAACTTAACGAAAGTTCCCCTCACACGAGTACACCTGGGGTCTGTTCACGTCGGAGACTTCAGTCGACTGCATTGAATAAATAACTAATAAGGAAACGGCATATCGGGTGAAAACCTAAGCCACTCGGTGAAATGTATTAGTGTGCTGTGTTTGTATTCGATACGTCATGGCAGTAGTGAAACCGTGAAATTTTGAAGGGGGACATTTTTTATAATCCAAATTGCTATGTAAAATAAACAAATTTTTGGCGCCCCCTTATCTTCAGATAATATTCCTTGGCGTTGCCTATGATAATTTAAGTGACTTGTTAAGCAGAATTATCAAATAAGTGACCAGCCCTCTTGTCATTTCTCCCCCCGCTCCAACGGTTTGACTGTCATTGAATTGCCTACTCACGTACACTGTATTCGCACGAAACCCCGCTTCCTTATTAGTTATTTATTCAATGGTCGACTGCAGTCGACTTTAGTCAATTTGACTCAGAAAATGTCGTTCTGGTCGTACTCAGATGTGTACATGGACACGGCTCTTTTAATTGTATGTGTAGGCGGACGGGGCATTTTAGGGAATGTTCATATAAACCAAATTGCGTTCACGTCGTCAAGTCAATTTGACTGCAGTCGACTTGAGTCATTTAACTTCGTGCTCCTGAGGTAGAAGTAAGTTAACTCGCGCGGGAAATAGGAAAGTTTTTCAAAATGGAAATGGGCGATAATAATTCTATGATTATTGATGAAAGAGGTAAGAGCTAAAATTGCAATAGATATCATAAAAGATTTTAATTTTGGGGTTTTTTTTTATTTGTAGATTACGAGAAATAGATAATTGAAGAAATTTATCCACCATCGAAAACTTGCCGGAACCAGTACCTGGACCGTCATCTCGAAGAAAACGGCCGTCAGAAAGAATAGTAGAATTACTGCAAATAATAGGGAAGAGAAGGCGGCAAGACACAGCGAATTGATTGAAGTTCTTAGAGAGGGGCAGAAAGATTTCAAAGAAATAATGAATAAATTAATAGATAAAATGTAAAATTAATTGTTTTATTTATTTTCTCTTATAATTTCAGATTTTGCGTTTACTTTTCACTTATTCCTATGATTTTTGTAGACTGTACAGCAGTACTGTAGAAATCAATTAAATTTATTTACAATTTTTCACAAATTATGTCTCGTAAACGAAGAGCTTCTGCAGAGTTTTGTGCACTCACACATTCTCCAGGCAGAGTTAATTTGACTGCAGTCGCCGACGTGAACACAGCCCTGTTAAATTATAGGGCGCGTTTGCTTTACGTAAGTAAATGTACTTACGTATATTCCTATTGTGGTTCCGCATAATTTGTATGCAGAATATCTAAAAACGCTCGCGGAAGGAGGCACACTTGCTTCTGCTTGCTTCTCGTTAAAATAATTTAAAACAATGCTCACTTTGATGCACCACACTTTTCAATTTTCACACAACAAGTTAGTTTCAATGTTCATTGCTGGCTGAACTGAACAGAACACTGCCGCTCGTTGTTTTATAATTCTCACCAAAAGGCATCTGACTTACTTTAACTAATGAAAGTAAGCTGCGCACTCTATCTGTAACAGCAGAGTCAGCCAAAGAAACCGATGCCAAGCCAACAAGCAACGATCCAAAAAATATATCCACACGTGGAAAGAGAAACACGGTTTTCAATGACATTTTCATATAAAACTGAAAGAGAGAAGTAATTATTGTACATTCTTTTTCAAATCATTCCGTATAATTGCTCATAAGTGTTTAGAACGATTCAAGTTTTTAGTTTGGCAAAAATCGTTTGGTGGAACCAATCGCAATGTAAAAAAATCAAACTTTGTCACGAACACATTTGCCGTTTATAGAAAAAGAGTAATTTCGCTCAAAACTGAAAAGTCTAGTGAGAATAATTATTGTGAATTCCACTTTACTTAAAAAGTTTAAGAGCTGAACATGCGTTGGCTTTATCTACAATTCGATCGTTCCAACTCTGTTGTTCTAATTTAATAAGCATGGAGAGAGTGAAATGATTATAGGAAAGACTTTTCATAAAGTTTTGAATCTTATTCATCCTCTTTTGCACATATTGATAATATTTTAATTCTCAGAAATTTTTTAAATTTCTGGCTTTGTTGCTCGCATTGACATGAATAAAAAAAAACGTGTAGTGTATGGTAATTTTTGATTGTATTACCTGATGCCTTGCTATTGTTAAGAAACTCTGTTCGCTGCTAATACTGACGAATAACGATTATTAAAAGAAGCAAAGCAAATAGAGGCAAATTATCTATATAAAATCAACTGTAAAAAAAATCGCTAAAATGCTAGATAACATAGAAATAGAAATACATTTTTAATCAAATTATAAAAGCCACTAAATCGGCGATGACACCAACAGGTTAAAAGTTATTAGCGGGGCCAGCCACAGCTACTTTTGCGCTCACATCAGGAACAGCTACGATTTCATTTTAAACGATTCTAGAGATTTAAACTATCGCTCCCACAGAAAAATGAAGTAAAAACAAATCGCAGCCCAATACGTTTTTTTTTCTAAAAGTGTTAAAAAAATGTAGCGCGTAGAACGAATTTATGGTTATTATGGTATTTGAACGAAATCGCAGCTACTTCTATATGAAAACCTCTAGCAGTAAGACAAAGCAGATGTTTTTTTAAGTCGATCATGGCTTGTATATTCCGCAGGTTATGAGTGCAATTAATATACGAGATTTTTATTCGTTGATCCAAATAAGACTACTTACAAAAAATGATCTAATAATAATTTCCATCTTACACATCTTATAAAAATACACTTGTTCACAACACTTCAACTAGTTTCCTTTATGAACATAATTTGATTGCTCTACTTAGTGGAAAATTATTTTATTCAAGAAAGTCAAAACTAATTTTCTTTTATGAAATAGTATAATTGCAAAAAGAAACAGGCGATATTAAAACGATTTAAAAACGCAACTTTATTAACTATGATATCCACGCATAATTCGTATTCTAAAGAACGGTAAATTTACGTTGAAAATATGTTGTTTTTCATTATTATCGCTGACAATGCTAAAGTTTATGATAAGTGATTAAGTATCATGTATTATTTTATTATTTATTAAACTAGATCTAAGTCTTGAAATCAAAAAAGATATGACAACTATTATGGTTAGCACAATTAAAGTTTCAGCGCGTCTACGTACAAAAAGAACTATGGATCGGAGGACAATAACATGCCATGCATCTGTTAAGGCATGTTCGAACGTAGATAAACATCAATAGTATGGTGATCGAACACAATTATGTAATTAGCGAGAGCCCCGAATATATAAAAAACAAAACGATCAAAGGTAAAGCAAAACCGAATCGAATAATTTTGTAATCACATATAAAACAAATATTGTAAAATGCAATATTATCCAATATAAAACAAACAGAAATGTCTTATGGTTTTACGTGAGCTCCTGCCAAGTTGGCTTAATCTCACGGCACGCCTATCATGCTCGGATTGATAAACGACAATCAACGTCCTCATGAAACACAAGTTCCAGTATGCCAATAGAGCATGAGATGACATCAACTTACTGGTAGAAGCGAGACCTATCCGTCTAATCTCTGCCGATCTCGGGTCACGGCACCCCACCTACCACAGCCACTACGATGCTCCCAAAAGGGGCCATCCCAAGTTGAGGTGGATAAAACCTTGTCATCCAGGGCTCCTCAACCCCGTAGTAACAAGTTGACCAATGTCGGGCCGCCCATTTGCTATGGCTTTCGTAAAGCATGATCAACGGACCATGAATACTCCCAGTTTCATATCTTCATGCAAGATATACTTTTTTAAACGGTACAGGTAACTCCGTTCGGGCCTAGATCTTATTTGCAACGTCTAAAAAATTGTACTTGGCCTATACAGGTAATACAATCTTTATGGGCGCTGTCAGGGGGACCACGTGAAGGTTAAGATGTGCCCAATTCAGTCTGGAGAGGCTTCGAGATTCACCATTTGGATCTTATAGCTGACCATGCATACTAACCATATAAGCACTACTAACATACATACCTGATTTCCGTTTTTCATCAACTTATTATTCATCTTCTTCTCCTCGCACAACTATGTCTGAGATTTTATTATTCTGACATACATGAGCACATAACTTCGATTGCATCGTGGGCTAATCCAAGCCTAGCATTTACTACAGTACCCACACAGTCAAAAATCTCAATTTCACTAAGGTAAAGTTACCTCGCCTTGAGAAGTACCAATTCGCGCCCATAGCACTCTACTAACTATACCACACTACTGTACGTACTTTCCTGGGAGATGCCAAAGCGATCCGCCAAAAATATCAATACAACCAAAAACGCCCCTAAAATCATACCACCATAAACACCAAATCAACAAAACCAACAAAATTCATCTATCAAGTATGCATGCTTTCCTCTTATACAGCTTTCACCTTGTTCAGCATTGCGCTTCACAGACTACTTTCCCCCCCTACAAAACACACAATACGAAAAATGCAATATGATCAAATATACCTTAATCTAATATGCCCTCAACTTCAACTTACGTGTGACGTGTTCCCTCGAAGGAGCTCCTTGGAGGTGTTGGTGCAGTCTCTGAAAATAACTCTTACCGTTCTTGACAATAGTATACTTTTATGATTTACTATTTAATTGAATGACGTGGGGAAGCAAACTAAACAAGAGAGGCTATCTATGTGCGCTTGTGGCAATATTTGCAATAATGTTCCTTGCTTCTTTTTGCACGGACGGCGACCTTGCACACAACGGAACTTCCTAAGGCTACTTAATTACTGGCCCATACCTGCACGATTTCGACATCTAAGCTAAAAATTTTGGTTTACCTGTTTTTGTTCTTCTTTTTTTTTGTTTCTAATTGTTGATTGCTGAGTGACTCCTTATATAGCTATGTGCTGATTTAGTGCAGCGGCGTGGTTATGTCTGTCATCTCCTGATGCAGGTCAACAGATCTGCCTACAGTCAGGTTCGGTAGCTGGGTCGTTTTAACCTGAACTAATACATCTAGACACAAATGGTTAATAATACTGCTCGTGGCCTGATACATATGATCACATTGGGTGTGCTTGCGAGGCAACAGTGTGGTCCTCCACGCCTGCCATAGGTACGTGTGATGCCGTAAAAAACCCCGATAAATTTGCTTTTCGCCAAATGTATGACGTGGTGTCCTGGGTCTTGCTTGACTGTGTTCAGGAAAAATTTTTTTATTGGATGAATGTCGAGAGATTTGGTTCTTTCTTTTCCGCGCCCCTTTTTGCATAGAATGCTCCTCGTAAGGATTTCCGCCAACCCCAAATTATTAGGCCTGTAAAAGGGATGAAATGGAGAAAAATTTACCGCCCTTCTTGCCTTCCAACTCTTCAACCTGGTTATAATGATCTTCCCAGTTCACTCTTGTTGTTTCTGATTTTTAAAATTTTTCCAGTTTTTAACTTTTCACTACTGAATTTCTTTTCATCTCTTGACAGTTTTTCCTAATTAAAATATCTTTTTATAACAACCCAATCACGACTTTTACTCTTCTGTCACCCTCATGACCTCTCGAATTTTCCGAACACGAGGCAAAAAAATATCTCTTCTTCTTTTTTGTCAGTCATGTCAACATGGCACCTGCGCGTGAGGAAATGCATTTCTCTCGTTCGGGTGAGTTCAGTTTGCGGTTTACTTTAAGGCCGGCATACATGCATCAGTATTTCAATGCAGCATATTGCTATATGCAATACGCTATGACCATAACAATGCGGAGTGGTCTACACCACCCGTGGTTCAGACAACGCTGAAAAATGGTCGACTGAGCTAGACGATCTTAAACATAGGCCTCATCACTGCGGGCGCTCAATGTGTGTCGCGACCCACGACAATACGTATTCCTCATCACTAGGACTCCACTTGACCGATGACGCATCGAGGACACATCCCCGAAGTCTCGTCAGTCTTTGATCAGACCTCGAAGTTTCTCTTTGTGCGGGAAGCCAAAGCCACATCGACAGGCTGGTAACCCAAAAAATTCATCCGGTCGATGTCTCTATGCCTTTCATCACCGAGATGCTGAGGAACCCTCGCAATCAGCAACCTAAAGAACTGATAGCTAAGCTTTTCCGGCGTAACATCTCGCTCTGATCTCAGACCGCGATTGTTTAAGGGTGTGCCTCCAAGGCGTCGTCGAAGTAGTGACATGCTGACTGCCGAATATGGGAATGGATTCCAACAGGTATATCACCCACCATTGACGGGGCAATAGGAGGGCTTCGCGATATCCTCTAGTATACCAGTGAAGCTGGCTGGATACCTTCTTAGGGCTACCAGGATCTAACGTGACAATAGATAGATGATGTGTCTAGACTGATGATCACTACCTGATGTCTTTGGCGTGATAGACTCCCAACAGTTTCCCCTGCAGATCTTCAAGCTCGTATAGGGAGTTTCCTTTCTTGGCTCGAACCCGACATTTGACAAATTTTCGTCCCAGTTTAGCACTCGTCTGCTGTTGGAAGTTGCTTTGGGCAAAATTCATTCTAAATACCTCTTGACCCACTTTGAAATCGACAGGTTTCGCCCTGAGATTGTAGGCTCTTGAACCCTGTTCGAATGCATGTTGTAAATTTTCCTTCACTCTCGCACGGATCAATCTCATTTTGTCTTCTGCATCTACTCTAAATGGCTCATTAAGAGTTGCAAGGCTCCTCAAGATGGAATAGGAGCTGCCATGTTCAATCATTTGTTGACCGAAAAGTGTTCGATAAGGAGAGAAACCAGTAGCATGATGGAAAGAGCTCCTGAGGGGACAAGCTATTTGGCTCAGTTTCTCATCCCATTTCGTATGTCCCTTCCGAATATACGCTCTAATCCCTGACAATAGAGACCTGTTTACTCGCTCTGAGGCGTTTGCTTGCGGCGAGTAGTCTGGTAAACTGAGTCGAGCAAAACTGGACTCCATTGTCAGAGACGATCATTTCCGGGACTCCGAATACGTGGAACACTTCCGTCTCAATGAATTGGCACACATTGAGTGTAGAGGCTTTTCTCATCGGTTTGAGAATTGGAAATTTTGAAAAGTGGTCAAGATCTATCAGAATGCAGACGTTTCCTTTCACTGACCGAGGATATGGACCTAGAAAATCGATATGCAGCTTTTGCCACGGTCGTTCTGTCACAGACTGGACTTTCATAGGTGGTCTAAGAATGGTATTGGGAGCCTTCGTTTCCTTACAAACGTCACAGGCGCCTAGTAGTTTCTTACAACAACTGCCATTCGTGGCCAGTACAAGTGTCTTCGCAGACGTTCCAGTGTTTTCCCTATACCTCCGTGTGAAGCCAGCGGCGGATCATGAGCCCTTGAAATGACGTCGGTGACAAGCCCGCGTGGAATCCAAAGCTTCCAAGCTTCTTCTTCCTGAATCGGATAGCCTGTTCTCGGAACAGTCCGAATGTAAACGAAGCCATCCCTGATGCAAAGATCTGGTAGTTTGCCAGAAGTCGTTTTAACCTTATGCTCAGCTCCTCATATTCCAACGAGTTGAAATATGGCGAACTAAGGTCTACTTCTGGGCCAAGATCCTCGTGTGTGTTCAGGCTGTCACTATGAATGCGTGACAGCGCATCAGGGACGACGTTCAGGCTTCCTTTTCTGTGCTCAATAGTGAAGTCGAAGCCCTGAAGCTCCACCGCGCAAGTCTACCGCTGTGGTCCTTTTGAGACATCAGCCATTTCAAGCTCGCATGATCCATCACTATCTTAAACGGCATAAGTTCTATGAAGGGCCGGAACTTCTGTACTCTCAAGATTGCAGCTAAGCATTCTTGCTCTGTGACGGTGTAATTCCTCTGTGCTGAGTTCAACTTTTTCGAAACATAGGCTATTGGCTTCTCGTGGCCATCGTCATCTAGTTGAAGCAGCGCTCCTTCAATACCTTGTTGGCTCGCATCGCACTGGATAACGAACGATTTGGTGAAGTCTGGACTCACTAGCAACGGAAGTAGATCAAGAGACGTCTGGGCTTCTGGTGTCCATTTGAACCGACTAGGGTCTTTCAAGGTGTCTGTGATGGAGGCAGTTAAATCAGCATAGTTCGGAATAAACCATCTGTACCACCCGCCATACCTAGTAGGCGTCGGGCCTGCCGAACAGTTTTAGGTGACGGATAGTCAATTATAGCTGAAATTTTGTCAGGGTCAGTTCTCATACCTCCCTTTCCTACAATAAAACCCAAGTATTTGGTCTCTTTGATACAAAACTTGCTCTTCTCGACGTTGATAGTGAGGCCAGCTTTCCTCAAACAATCCACTACACGGGATAGTAACGTGAGATGCGAGTCAAAGTGTGATGACAGAATTAATAAATCGTCTAGATAGACGAGAACGTTCTCACGAAGATAGAAAGGAATGACTTTATCCATAAGACGGCACATCGTTTGTGGAGCGTTGCATAGGCCGAATGGCATCACTGTGTACTGATAGAGAGGACGACCAGGTACTGTGAAAGCGGTCTTCTCTCTGGAATCAGCGTCCAGTGGGATCTGCCAGAATGTGTCTTTCAGGTCCAGGCTCGTCATGTAGTTTGCCGGAGGAAGTCGACTCAGAAGTGCGTCTATCTGCGGAAGCGGATAGGCATCCTCCTTCGTAACAGAGTTGACCTTCCTGGCATCACAACAAAGCCGGACCTTTCCAGGAATCTGGCTCTCCTCTATCACACCCAGTGATAGCATTCGCTCTAATTCGGCATCCATTAAACTTTGTCTGCCGGTGTAATCGGATAAAACCTCTGTTTTATGGGAGCTGCGTCATTCGTTTCAATCTTGTGAGTGACCAGTGATGTTTTTCCCAGGCCCAAAGAGGCGAAAGAGGGGAAAAGCTGTTTTGTGGCTTCTAAGCGTTGTTGCTCAAGACTAGAAAGAATATGGCAGTCGGTGTCAGAGGTAGCTATTACACTTAGTTTCACTTCTGCGACTATACCCAGGACATCTGGAGCCAACCCAAATAGACGCCAGAAGTCTATTCCCAGATATAGTGCCTGTGTGAGCCCAGGAACCACGTAAAAATGCACGTTTTGGGTCTTATCACGGAACCATGCACAGTCGTCATGGCACCATTTGCTGCTTGGACCTGTGTACGGTACTGCAAGCTTCTCTAGAGCTCACTGACCTAGAATACTGACAGTGGCACCACTATCAAATAGTCCAGGCTCAGTTCGCCCAAGCAGCTTTACTTCGGCGTACGGTCGAATGTCGTCTGGCATCGACACGGAAATCTGTGCCAGTTTTTTCTCTCTAGTATCATCCGTCGACAGTATTCCCGCCAACGAACGGTAGATCTTTTTTTTCGGTCTCATATCCAAGTCAGGAAATATTATTTCAGCTAACTCTGCCACTGAGGAGAAGATTCGGTCCCTTACTGCATTGTATTTCTGCAGAGGCGTATGATACGGCGTCAGCGGATGTAAAACATGCTCACGCCCACTCGTCATAACAGAGCTTGGTGGCCGTTTTAAAACAGAAAGGACGGTAGGCCCAATCTCCTGCTCAGTACCTTTGTCAGCTAACAGTGCTGTCGGTGTTAACGGGATATCGGAAATCAAAGACTCTTCCAATGAAGTGTCTAACAATGTCATGGGCTCCCCAGAAGTAGAAATGGGAGCTTGAAGATCTGCGGAGAAGTCTATTAGGTTCTCCGCCTCTATCAATGAAGTATTCGTGCTATCAGGTGTTTTACTGACATCATCAGAATCACTGAATGATATCAGTGGACAATTCCGGGATTCGTCATTGTGGTCTGCTAATGGAGCGGACCTTCCTCCTTGTTTGATGCATTGATTGCTCGAGGTGTCGACGTTGGTCGGAAAGAGGTGGTGGTATTCCCGACCCGTCTGAAGTTTTTCTGTTGACATTGACTGCAATCTGGTTTGAAGGTGTTCTTGCGTCCGCATCCATAGCAGAACACAACTTGTCGTTCCTGCCGGCAGTCTTGGTAAAAGTGACCGGGCTGGTCACAGTTCCAGCAGGTTACATTTTTAGGGGTTGAAATGGCAGATAGTAAAGCTTTCTCACTGCGTTCAGATGACGTGTTCAATTCAGCCTCCGTCGAATGATATCCATCCACCACACTGACTCTTTGTACGCGATAAGCCTTCCAGCTACTTGCCGTCGCGATGCGCTGCTGCGTAGCTTGGATACGCGTAACAAGCGATCTCAGCTGTCCTATCGTTTCAGTGGGATATAAACATATTTTTTCCTGAATCTCCGGTAAGAGATTCGACTTGACAATCTCCAGAAATTCTTGTACTGGCATAGAGTTCTGTAGCTGATCGCGTAGCAACCCTAAATGATGGTGATACATAGGTTCACCAGGCTTTTGCTTTCTGAACATCAGTCGAAATCTAATTTTCAGATCATCCTTGGGCGTTCCCCATTCAGTGTACAATCCCGTCTTGATGACTTCCCAAGTCGGAAATGGATTATGCCGTAATAGCGACCAGTACCAGTCCTTCGCTGGTCCTGTCAGTACCGTAAGCATGTTTCTTACTAGCAAACCGAAATCCCCTTCTAGAGCGGAGTGCGTGAGCGCTTCAACTCTAAAAATGAATTCGTCGACAGAGAGTTCTGAGTTGTTTCCATTATAAGTCAGTTTCCATCTCCTCATAGGACTGCCCGATCGTCGTTGTCCTCCATTTGCAGGGACACGAAGAGATGTTGGAGGGGGTTGAGGTGGTTGAGGTGGTATAAAGTTCGGCCTGGGCTGATTGGTAGGTTGACCAAAAGGCTGACCAAAAGGTTGACCAAAATGCTGACTAAAAGGTGGTGACGGCCTTGAAAACGATTGCCTGCTCCGATTGGGGAAATCGTTCGATGGCCCCTGATTGCTCCTAGACGAAGGAGGTCGTGCGAACTCCACTGGCGGCATGCTGCCACTACTTGTTGTCTGATACTATCTCCTATCTCAGACCGCAAAACATTTAAGCCCTGGTTGAGACCTTTGTTTATCAGGTCCTCCATTCATATGCTCAAGCCTGCTATCAGCGCATCAGTAGCAGCTGAAGTGTTGTGGTCTTGAGCTGTACGCCTCGGACTGTCTTTTCTAGTACCCGGGTTCAAAAAGGTCCTTGAATGCACGTCAGCAGGCCTTTCTGGAGACAAGAATCGTCGATTCGGAGGTGATAAGTTAAAGTGAGGCAGTTCAAAGGTCGGCAATAAGTCGCGCCTGGCCGGCTTCGTCTTTTTCGGTTTTTTTGGTAAGGCCCCAGTATAACCCGTGAGGTCCTGCGGCGTGAGGTGACGTCTATAGTTAGAACAACTGGAATGCTCGCCTATCCAGGTCTGGGTACATGCCTCATGAAAGACATGTCCACACGTGGTCAAGACTGGTTTCTGTTCAGCTGACCAACTTATGTCTCTACAGATCGTGCATGGCTCACGCAACATAGTCACACCGTTCTGCCTAGGAGGTGGTATCCTCTGTGTAGCCATTATGAATTTAGACGTAAATCAAGAAAAAAATTCAAATCAGGGTTTGGAATAGTTATCCAAAAAAAATTCAATAAATTTGAAAGTTCGGTAGAGACACGCTCTTCACAATGTGATGATGGCAAAATACCATTTTACTGTCGAAGGTTTGGGCGAAATACTAAAATTCAGACAAAAGTTTTCCCAGACGTTCGAAGAAGTTGAGATTCAAAACAACCAAAGACTTGAAAAGTTATTCAAGGCTTCTCAAATCGAGACAATGTAAATACTGATTTCAAAAATCCAAAGTTCAGAAGCAATAGCAACGTTTTGACAGAAATTTTCTTCTAAGAGTTCAAGAAAAGCGAAAATCCAAAGAGATTACAAAATTCAAATTAAGCGTTGCAAAAAAGTTTTAACGAAAATCATACAATTTCTCCCTCACTTCCCGAAGCTAACTCCCACCATAAGAAGTCTTCAGGTCGTTCTCTCTCTTTAAAGGCCGGAAACAGGATACAGGCAAGTGACGTGAGTAATGTATGAAAAATTTTGTGGAGTTCCCACAGAAATCTAGGACGAATCGGGTTGGAGAAGCTAGAGACTGAAAATGATACTAGCGATTCTTCAGCCAGGCAGTTAGCAGTATGCCAACTCCTGATTACTGAAGGTCTCCAACATCAGTTAGCCAACAGAGACATGTCTCCGCGAGAGCTCACACAAAAAAATTTTGTGAGGCCACCTACCATTTCCATGGCAGAAGGCCAGCGGGAAAGATCACATTCAAAAACATTTCAAAAACTTCTTCGGATGTTAAGTCCAGACTGCCAGCATGAGCTGACAGATCACTCGGTGAACAGCGTTGATACAGGGCGGCATGCTAGCACCTCGGCTATGTGGCGGAGAGGGTGTGGGGGTGCCCAACGAAAACATGCCGCTGTCACCAACCATATTACAAAAAAAATTCCTCATGCCTACATACAAATCCTGGCACTCACTCAGTCCTGAAGGGACCTTTACGTCACTTACCTTCATTCCAATGAATGCGCAGATGGTCTGCCTTCCTTGCCAAGCCCCATCCTCCCATTGACTTTGGGTGGCACAATTGTCCAAAGTCCCTTAGTTGACCTGTAAAGAGAGAGAGAGAGACTAGGCGAACCTAGCTGACCTTCATAATAGGAGGGCTCCAGGAGAATGGAAGGAGAGAGTGAGAAGATTAGCACATTATGACGTTATAATTATTCCTCTTTATTCAATTTAATAAACAGAACTCACTCTACCAATGTCTCATCAGTCTATGGAGGCATGGACTCCTAACTATACTCGTGTCCATAGAATCTTACAAGCAAAAATTTCGTCTTTTCAAAGACTTTAAGCTAGCTTATCAAATAAAATTCAACTCGACAACAGATATTCATACATCTCAACTTAAGATACTATCTCAAACCTAGACAAATATTATGCTGGGCACTATTAAAATTCACGATTTGTGCTTCTATGAGAAACTAGATTAAGTCTCTAATTCAAAACAAAATTCCATATTACTACAGTTGACACTGTTCATGTTTGCAATAAGTGCTTATGCTAACAAAATTTTCATTATTATCGCTGACAATGCTAAAGTTTATGATAAGTGATTAAGTATCATGTATTATTTTATTATGTATTAAACTAGACTTAAGTCTTGAAATCAAAAAAAAATGATAACTATTATAGTTAGCACAATTAAAGTTTCAGGGCGTCTACGTACAAAAAGAACTATGGATCGGAGAAGAATAACATGCCATGCATCTTTTAGGCATGTTCGAACGTAGATAAACATCAATAGTATGGTGATCGAACACAATCATGTAATTAGCGAGAGCCCCGAATATAAAAAAAAAACAAAACGATCAAAGGTAAAGCAAAACCGAATCGAATAATTTTGTAATCACATATAAAACAAATATTGTAAAATGCAATATGATCCAATATAAAACAAACAATACGAAAAATGCAATATGATCCAATATAAAACAAACAATACGAAAAATGCAATATGATCAAATATACCTTAATCTAATATGACCTCAACTTCAACTTACCTGTGACATGTTCCCTCGAAGGAGCTCCCTGGAGGTGTTGGTGCAGTCTCTGAAAATAACTCTTACCGTTCTTGACAATAGTATACTTTTATGATTTACTATTTAATTGAATGACGTGGGGAAGCAATAGAGGCTATCTATGTGCGCTTGTTGCAATATTTACAAAAATGTTCCTTGCTTCTTTTTGCACGGACGGCGACCTTGTACACAACGGAACTTCCTAAGGCTACTTAATTACTGGCCCATACCTGCACGATTTCGACATCTAAACTAAAAATTTTGGTTTACCTGTTTTTATTCTTCTTTTTTTTTGTTTCTAATTGTTGATTGCTGAGTGACTCCTTATATAGCTATGTGCTGATTTAGTGCAGCGGCGTGGTTATGTCTGTCAGCTCCTGATGCAGGTCAACAGATCTGACTACAGTTAGGTTCGTTAGCTGGGTCGTTTTAACCTGAACTAGTACATCTAGACACAAATGGTTAATAATACTGCTCGTGGCCTGATACATATGATCACATTGGGTGTGCTTGCGAGGTAACAGTGTGGTCCTCCACGCCTGCCATAGGTACGCTTGATGCCGTAAAAAACCCCGATAAATTTTCTTTTCGCCAAATGTATGACGTGGTGTCCTCGGTCTTGCTTGACTGTGTTCAGGAAAAAGTTTTTTTATTGGATGAATGTCGAGAGGTTTGGTTCTTTCTTTTCCGCGCCCCTTTTTGCATAGAATGCTCCTCGTAAGGATTTCCGCCAACCCCAAATTATTAGGCCTGTAAAAGGGATGAAATGGAGAAAAATTTACCGCCGTTCTTGCTTTCCAACTCTTCAACCTGGTTATAATGATCTTCCCAGTTCACTCTTGTTGTCTCTGATTTTTAAAATTTTTCCAGTTTTTAACTTTTCACTACTGAATTTCTTTTGATCTCTTGACTGTTTTTCCTAATTAAAATATCTTTTTATAACAACCCAATCACGACTTTTACTCTTCTGTCACCCTCATGACTTCTCGAATTTTCCGAACACGAGACAAAAAATATCTCTTCTTCTTTTTTTGTCAGTCATGTCAACATGGCACCTGCGCGTGAGGAAATGCATTTCTCTCGTTCGGGTGGGTTCAGTTTGCGGTTTACTTTATGGCCGGCATACATGCATCAGTATTTCTATGCAGCATATTGCTATATGCAATACGCTACGACCATAATAGCGTTGAGATGCGTTATTTTGTATTGTAGGCTCACAGACCTGCAGCTGAAGAATTTACTGTGGATATGTCATTTTTTTTAAAGAATTTTGTAATCAGATTATGTCTAATAGCAGCGAATGCCTAAGTTGAAAATTTTCCTGAGAAGTAGTTCCGCATAATGTTCCTCGAGTCATTTTTAGAAGTGGATAAATTTTTGCCACTTAGTCTTATGAAGAAATAAAAGCGCTTAATTATAACGTAATGGAGCTGTCAAGAGTTTCTCCTTTCACTCTCCTGGAGCCCTCTCGTTGATATGGTTGACTAGGTCCGCTACTACTAATTTTACAGATCAACAGGGACACTGGAAAAAAAAATTGCTGCCCTTAGTGTCGATTGGGTAGATGGGGCAATGTAGCCGAAGGCGGCACATCTGGACCTTCACATGGTTAATGGTAAGTAGTGTAAAGGTCTCTTCAGGACTGGGTGAGTGTGACGGGCTTTGGTTTGTCATGCACGAATTTCTTTTGTATATGGCTGGTGTCAGCGGCAGGTTTTCGTGGAACCTCCCCATACCCTCCGCCAATAGTAGAGGCGTGCTGCCCTGCAGTCAACGCTGTCCACCGAGTGATCTGTCAGCTCATGCTAGCAGTCTGGAATTGTCTGACTCGGTAGTCTCATATCCAGTAGAAGTTACATGCAGACCTGATTCTAACTGTTGTTGTATCTAAATTAATATTTTAGTAAAGTTAAAGTTTTTAAAGTTTGAGAAAGTTTAAAGTTTTGATATTGCTGTATTACCGAAAATACGACTTTAGGTTTGACGTTGGTCAATCCTCAAGTCTTAGAAGTTTTTAAATTTTTTTCTGTATTTTCGGAATTTTGAATTGTTGATCTTTACCGCTGGCCTTCTGCTATGGAAACAGTAGGTGGCCTTACGAATGATTTTTCGTTTGTGTTCTCACCGAGCCATGTCTTTGTTGGCCAACTGGCTGGACAGAGTCAAGAGGCTGTGAGATGACTTTTTGTCTTTTAGCTAACTAGTTGTCCAGACTCATGGCTTTGCCCAACTGGAAGGTTAGTTAAACATCGAATCGTACGAAGAGGAAGAAAAGAGTTGTTCGAGGATGGAAGTGATGCTGGAGACCTTCAGTAATCAGGGGCTGGCATACTGCTAACTACCTGGCTGAAGAATCTCTAGCAACATTTTCAGTCTTTCGCATCTCCAACCCGACTTTTCCAAGATTCCTGTGAGAACTTAAATTTTTTCATGCACACATCCACACTATTTACCTGTTACTGTTTTTGATCTTAGAGTTTTGAGAGAGTGGGCCTGGGAGACTTTTGTCTTTGGGAGTTGGCTCTTGAAGAGAGAAGGAGAAACTTCAATAATTTTTTTTTTATTTTTGTCGGTACGAGACTTTGAGTTTAGCTCACAGTAAGGCTTATGAATTTTTTTTTCGTTTTCTTGAAAGTTCGAGTTTAGCTCTTAGTAAGGAATTTTTTTGGTATTAAACGTTACAATTTAAGTGTCCTGGAATATTCCAGGGGACATTTACTTTACTGCTAGATCGATTGAATGTATTTTTGTCTAAAACCGTATTACACATGTTAGGTGTATAGCGTGAGAAGAAAATTTGCTTGAATTTATATTAAAATTAAGTAGCAGTTCTGAAATTGCCCAACAACCTCTAGATTTTACATCAACTTTCCGTTGATGAAAAAATTGTATCCCTATATTGTTTTGAATAAAATTTTTGTCCTGGTGCCAGTCGACGGCAGTCCATACATTTCTAGTACTTCTGATTTCCGCACAATTTTTCGTCCAATTTCTGCACGAAGCAGAATTACACTAATCTTGAATATACTGAGAGATAGACACTGTCATCTATCGTGTGGAGACTGAAAGAAAGCTCTGATAATAGCGACCGTGTGAACACCACCACCAGTAACTGACATTCCAACAACGTTGCCTGTACAGTGCACCATCTGTCAAGATGGAGACTAGACAGTCAAACGGAAGCCAGTTGAGACTGTCTGTGGACATGTGTTTCACAAGGCGTATCTGCGCGAGTTATATCCTCAACGTTATAATCTTAGGTTACATCCGCTACACCTTCCACATAAATCACTTACCTCATTTCCTAAATTAATTCTTTAACGTAATTGTAACACTTGCATTTTCTCACAAAACCTAAATTCCAACGACTTTGCATTTTCTCACAGTCTAGGAATATCATGTTGCATTACATTCATTTTAAATTTCCCATGTAATCATTTTTGTACAGTTGAAGTGACGACAAGCTTAAACACATTCGATCCGTTGATAATACTCTATTAAAATTCCTCATAGACACCGGTAGTAATATGTCGTTTATTAGGCCTGAGCTTGTTAACCCTAATTTTATTGAAAATATAAACTCTGTAGAAATAAAAACTGTCTTCAATACCCATTTTATAGATAAAAAATTTACTCTCAATGAGATGGAAGAATTTAAGACAAATAAGAAATTATCATTTCTCTTATTTAAATTCCATAATTATTTCGACAGGTTAATCGGATTAGAAACGATGAAAGAATTAGGAATAAAATTAGATTTTAATAGATCAGTTCTAGAAACTAAAATTCTCACAATACCTTTGTCCTATAAACCAAACTATATGTCGAAAATTTATGAAGTTCCTCCACGTAGTAAAATTAGTGCTAATTTACCAGTTGATGTACAGTCAGGTAGAATACTTATCACACCGAACAATCATAAAAGATAATATTATGATTTCGGATGGTATATATCAAGCGAGGCATTGGTACTCGCTTATAGAGGTAATAAATTTCTCACAATCATTCTTCACAGAACAACCAATACATTCATTAGATCAAAGTCAGTTTCTAGAAATACATAACTTCTTGATCAGTCAAGATAAGAGCAGCAGAATATACGGGATTTAATACGAGTAGATCATTTGAATGATGAAGAACGGAAATCTATATTAAAATTAGGCAAACAATTTGAAGATGCTTTCTTCAAAGAAGGAGAAAATTTGTCATTCACCAATCAAATTAAACACAGTATTCAAACAAAAGACGACCTGCCAATTTATACGAAATCTTATAGATTTCCAGAGATACACAATGAAGAGGTTCATAAACAAATTAATAAATTACTAGACCAAAGTATCATTCGACCTAGTTTTTCCCCTTGGTCCTCACCTATTTCGATAGTGCCAACAAAGTCTGATGCCAGTGGCATTCAAAAATGGCGACTAGTAGTGGATTATAGAAAACTTAATGAAAAAACAGTTGATGACAGATATCCTCTACCGAATATCACATATATCCTCGATAAACTTGGCAAATGTATGTATTTTAGTACCCTAGATCTTGCCTCGGAATTTCACCAAATTGAAGTCCGACCCGAAGACATCCCCAAAACAGCTTTTACTGTAAACCATGGGCATTATGAATACGTTAGAATGGCTTTTGGGCTTAAAAATGCCCCCTCTACTTTTCAACATGTAATAGATAACGTCCTACACGAATTACAAGGTAAAATATGTCTCGTGTATATGGACGATATAATAGTATTTTCAACATCTCCCAAGAACATTTAGAAAATTTAACAGCTGTTTTCAAAAAACCAAGGCAAGCAAATCTTAAGGTTCAACTCGACAAATCCGAGTTTTTGCATAAAGAAATTTCTTTTCTCGGACACATAGTCAGTCCTGATGGGGTGAAAACCAATCCCGATAAGATAAAGGCTATAAAGTCGTTTCCATTACCGAAAAATCAGAAACAGATCAAATCCTCTTGGGTCTACTCGGATATTATAGAAAATTCATCAAGGACTTTGCTACCTTTACTAAACCAATGACGAGCTGCTTATGAAAAAACCAAGAAATAAAATAAGATTCAAAATACGTAGAATTTTTTGAGACTTTTAAAAACTTATTATGCAATGATCCTCTTCTGCAATATCCCGACTTCTCTAAACCCTTTAATTTTATTACAGACGCGAGTAACGTTGCCTTGGGAGCCGTACTATCACAAGGACCAATAGGATCGGATAAACCTACCAAATACGAACGAAATAGGCAACCTTTCAAATACGAATTTACAGAAACACCCAGTAATCCCCTGGAAATTTTACATTTAGATGTCTACTTTGTTCATAAGGAAAATTTCTTAACGATAATTGATAAATTTAGTAAATTCGCTAGCGTCTATCTCCTGACTGCCAGAAATAGTATTAACCTTATCAAATTACTTAAGCACTTCTTTTCGCATCACGGTATTTGTACATTCAATACGGCAGCACATCCGCAACCTTTTGGGACTCAGCCCAAATTATTTCAACATTATACAATAAAATAAATCATACAGAAATCAACAAGAAGCCTAACCTCAGCAAGTTAACCAAATGGACCATAGAGCACAAAAAGACCGTCGAACTCTTATATAAACAAACCAGAGATTCAAAAACGTTTATGTATTCATCGACAGGAATATTGACCATCGGGATCATCATCTATGGAATTTTTAAATATTTGAAACGATTTACTGTAGAGTGAAGAAACCAACGAGAAGATCGGCATGACGTCATCATCAACACAATTGGGACCATACCACCTGTAATCCAAAATTCTCCGCTTATATGGCCGTCGCTTCATTCGCTTCCTTCTAAGGAGGGAGGAGTTATATCCTCAACGTTATAATCAACATAGTACTAGGTTACATCTGCTACACCTTCCTCACAAATCACTTACCTCAATTCCTAAATTAATTCTTTAACGTAATTGTAACACTTGCATTTTCTCACAAAACCTAAATTCCAACGACTTTGCACTTTCTCACAGTCTAGGAATATCATGTTGCATTAAATTCATTTTAAATTTCCCATGTAATCATTTTTGTACAGTGAAGTGAAGAAAAGCTTAAACCAGGTAAATTAGTTTTGATTCTGTTCTTGACCGAGGTGTAGTCGGAGATCTAAAATTGTATTTGAGACAGTTTTTTTAATAAATCGTAAAAAAGCTTAGAGTTGGTGTTATTATTTCTTTATTTTTGTGTTGAATAATCGGTCGGGAGATAACTCGCGCGTGGATAGGGGCACAATCCAACTGTCCGAACTGAAGATGTCGTCTGACCCAATATGATTTCACCGTCTATGCAGGTGCTGTTCCAAAAAGGACTCACACGGTACCCAAAAATCAAGAGCTTCGACCACCCGTATCAGCCTCCGATTTACCACCACTAACGATGCCACAGGCAAACCGTAGATATTTATCCCCAAATGTACACAATCTACAGTCTAGGACTTTCTCACTTCCGAGTTCTAGAATGAATAGTCCAGCACGTACTAACCATGGTCAGGGCCTAGTAGCTTCCGAAGCTTTGATGGCCCTCCTCAGACTGCAGATGCAAGAACTGATACGGAAAGGCATCACACAGAGATGAACTTTTGAATCAATTTACTCAGCAAGTTCCCGTTGTACCAATTCCTCCCGCCGACACTATTCGACCACCACCACAGTAGTAATGCTAAGCCGGTTCTGCGCCAAAATCCCATGTATTTTTAAAGGGGCCTCTAAATTCTCAAAACGGTCCCAAAAAGCTCTTTGTAGACATAGACGAGCATAGTTTGGATGATGACGTCATGAAAGCTCTATGGTTGGGTTGCATGGTTGCCGGGTTAGTGCCCCCGGTTCCCTCAGCCGTTGCTATGATTCGTCTGAAAAGCTTGATAACAAGTGCACATAACAATATGCGGAAGCTGAAAACAAACGATATTTACTCATGCCGTCGTTGCCAGCGTAAGTAGTTGTTGTTTTATCAAACCTGATGCAAAACAAGAATCTTTCTGCGGATACAATCATGTGTATTATGTATTCCCGTTACTTCGCTTTAGATTCACTTCTGCTTCACATTGTGGATATTTTGATAATTATCATCATTTATCTTGTCTAAATATATCACAGCAATTCAAATAATCACATCAATTCCCGAACGTGTAGAAAATGAGAACGTAAACAAAAGCAGTTTTGTATGAAAAACGAAAAAAGCTGAATCACATTGCCGGCTTATCGAGCAGGTATGTAAACAAGGAGATCGTGCCGGTAAAAACAGGTTGACGATTTGGTGAACTTGAACTGTGAGCTGTAAGCGAAATGTGGGCCATATTAATTTTTATTTTACGCGGTAGTACCATCTAAATCAAATCACACACTTACGCTGAATGCAAAACAGCTAGGGCTCAGATTTTATAGTTTTTACTTTAATACCCGGTAAAAATAATAAATTTCACAGCGCAATTAAATATTTGTACGCAATAGACAGGTTTCGATTCAATTTTTAATGATTATTTCATTTTACTTTCATTTCATTTAACCTTATATGTTGTTGCCCTCTAGAGATAATACTTATCTACCTGAATTGTGAATGAGAAAACTGTGGGTGACTTTATTTCTAGAATATGTTTGATGAACAATATAATATGTCAACTGGGTTAGCTTATGTTTCATGTCTTTGTTTATTTTTAATGAATATTTGTCTCAATAAGAACTTTTGCGAGAAACCTTTCAGGTTTTCAAAATTTTTACGATTATTTTAAAGCGGTTATTTTTAAAGCGGTACCAGCCCCTCCTGGCTTAAACACGATAACCATTTTCAATGAACCTGATCCAGATCGCAGCGTGCGGGTGCCCCTAAATTGTTTTTACCGTTAATAGTTTCCGAGTTAAACTCCTTAATTTTGCATACATTTATATTTAGATTAGACAGCGTATTTTATTGTGTTACCATTTAATAATTAAAACTGTAAAATAAAAATAGTTTATCTGTGACAAAGTCGTTTTGTATTTATTTCATTAAAATTTTGGTGCAGTAGTAAATTTTCTTTTATTCTTGTTATGAACATGATTCCTGATTTATAACTGTTAATTGCAACCTAGCTAGCAAAGCATCTGAACGATGTATGTTCTTTTATCAATATGCTGATATGATTTTCAAAATGGGGCTTGTTATTATTATTTCAAAATAAAACACAGATTTCAACACGTTATAAACATTCTTTTATTTACATTAATCGTTTCTAAGTTTATAAAAACTTTAAGAATAAGATAGAAGCACCTTTTATTATATATGCAGACTTAGAGTGTTTATTAATAGATTGTAGTGATAAGAACAAATATCAAGAACATGTTCCGTGTAGTATAGCGTATTATATAAAGTGTTCATATGATCCCGCGTTATCGTTTTACAAGTACTACCGTGGCGAGGATTGTATTAATTGGCTTGTGTGCAAGTTAAATCAATTTGCAGAAAATTTAGAAAATATTTTCAATAACCCACTACCAATGGATCGGCTAACTGAAGAGCAAGTCAACAACCTTTCAGTAGCTGCAGTCTGTCATATTTGTGAAAAGCCGTTCACAGAGGATGATAAAAAGGTACGTGATCACTGCCACCTTACTGGTAAGTACAGAGGTCCAGCACATGTGGGGTGTAATATTAATTTTAAGGATAGTCACATAGTTCCAGTCATTTTCCACAATCTTAGCGGTTATGATTCTCATTTTATTATAAAAAATTTAGCATCAGACCTAGAGGGCCGCGTTAATTTACTCCCTATTAACAAAGAGCGATACATATCGTTCACAAAACATTTAGATAACCTTCCAATTAAATTTCGATTTATTGATTCTTTTCGTTTTATGGCTAGTAGTCTTGATACCCTTTCATCATATTTAACTTCTTTTCCTGTTTTAAAATCGCAATTTCAAAATTTATCTGACAATCAATTTAATCTATTAACACGTAAAGGTGTATATCCTTACAATTACTTTAGTACTAAAGACAGATTTTTAGAGACTACTTTACCTTCCATTTCTAAATTTTACAGTAAGTTGAATGATTGTGATATTAGTGAGGAAGATTATGCACATGCCTGGAAAGTTTGGAATGAATTTAATTTAAATAATCTGGGTGAATATTCAGACTTATATCTAAAAATAGATGTTCTTTTATTAGCGGACGTGTTTGAACAATTCCGTACAAGCTGTCGTAAAACATATGAATTAGATCCTGCACATTATTTTACATTACCTGGTTATACTTGGGATGCAATGCTCAAACATACAGATATATCGTTAAAATTGTTGTCTGATATTGATATGTTTATGTTTGTAGAGCGTGGTATTCGAGGTGGTCTTAGCCAATGCTCTAAACGTTACTCCAAAGCAAATAATAAATATTATATGTCCAGCTATGATCCAAATAGATCACAAAAATTCCTACAATATTATGACATCAACAATCAATATGGTTGGGCAATGTCGCAACCTCTACCTTATGGCGGCTTCAAGTGGGTAGAAAACAAAAATAACATTAAGTTTGAAGAGTTGTCTAATGATTCACCTATTGGTTACATTTTAGAAGTGGATTTAGAATATCCTCAAGAAATTCATGACGTCCATAAAGATTTACCATTTTGCCCGGAACGCAGTTATGCTTCTGGATCTAAGCAAATGAAACTTTTAGCTACTGTCAAAAATAAAGCAAACTATATTTTACATTATAGAAATTTAAAGCAAGCTCTCCAACATGGTTTAATATTAAAGAAAATTCATAAAATTCTTCAATTTAATCAATCTACATGGCTCAAGTCATACATTGATCTAAACACTAGCCTTAGAGCATTAGCTAAAAATGATTTTGAGAAAAATCTTTTTAAACTTATGAATAATGCAGTCTATGGTAAAACCATGGAAAACGTTCGAAAATATAGTAATGTGAAATTGGTAACGAAATGGTTGGGCCGATATGGAGCTGAAGCCCTCATTTCTAGTCCCGAATTTAAAACCTCCACTATATTCAATGAAAATTTAGTAGTAATAGAACTTAATAGATCTGAGATTTTCGCTAATAAACCACTTTATGTAGGTATGTGCATTCTTGACTTGGCTAAAACTACCATATACAATTTCCATTATGATTATATGCTTCCTCAATTTGGATTTAACTGTACAGTTTGTTATACTGACACAGATTCTCTCATTTATGAAGTAATCTGTCCTGACTTGTATCAGATTATTAAACGTGACTGTCATACGCATTTTGATACTAGTAACTATCCACCAGAAAACGTTTGGAATATCCCGCAGGTAAACAAGAAAGTATTAGGCCTCATGAAAGATGAAAATAGCGGTAGAATTATGACAGAATTTGTTGGCTTAAGATCAAATATGTACGCGATCCGTGTAGAGGGTAAGGATATGATAAAAAAATCTAAAGGTGTAAAACGAAATATTGTTAAAAATGTTATAACTTTTGGTGATTATATTGAATGTTTAAATAGTAATACTGAAAGATCAATTACACAAAATTTAATTCAGTCTCAGAACCATCAAGTTTCTTCCATTACTCAATCTAAAATTGCTCTCAGTCCCAACGATGATAAAAGATATATAACGCTAAGTAATTATGAAACGTTACCGTGGGGTCATTATCGTATAATGGAAATAGATTAATGTGAATATAAGAAAATATTGTAAATTATTCAAAATAAAAGAATTTTTATAACGTTTTAAAACTGTTTTATTTTAAAATTCCTTATTATTAACACATCTTAAAACTGTTTTCTTTTAAAATTCCTTATTATTAACACATCTTCACAGCACATCGGCCTCGACGTATGATGCAAGATGTTTCATTTGTTTCCAGAGTTGTTATTTTTGAACTTCTGACATTTCCAACATGCAGCATTCCGCTACAATGGTTCAACTAGTATACATATATGATTTACAGTAGCGTAAATATCCATCACCCCATCCTAATCCATAAAAGTTGTTTCCTTTCTGCTGAGGTTTTATAAACTTAGAAACGATTAATGTAAATATAAAAAATATTGTAAATAAAAGAATGTTTATAACGTGTTGAAATCTGTGTTTTATTTTGAAATAATAATAACAAGCCCCATTTTGAAAATCATATCAGCATATTGATAAAAGAACATACATCATTCAGATGCTTTGCTAGCTAGGTTGCAATTAACAGTTATAAATCAGGAATCATGTTCATAACAAGAATAAAAGAAAATTTACTGCTGCACCAAAATTTTAATGAAATAAATACAAAACGACTTTGTCACAGATAAACTATTTTTATTTTACAGTTTTAATTATTAAATGGTAACACAATACAATACGCTGTCTAATCTAAATATAAATGTATGCAAAATTAAGGAGTTTAACTCGGAAACTATTAACGGTAAAAACAATTTAGGGGCACCCGCACGCTGCGATCTGGATCAGGTTCATTGAAAATGGTTATCGTGTTTAAGCCAGGAGGGGCTGGTACCGCTTTAAAAATAACCGCTTTAAAATAATCGTAAAAATTTTGAAAACCTGAAAGGTTTCTCGCAAAAGTTCTTATTGAGACAAATATTCATTAAAAATAAACAAAGACATGAAACATAAGCTAACCCAGTTGACACCCACAATTTTCTCATTCACAATTCAGGTAGATAAGTATTATCTCTAGAGGGCAACAACATATAAGCTTAAACGAAATGAAAGTAAAATGAAATAATCATTAAAAATTGAATCGAAACCTGTCTATTGCGTACAAATATTTAATTGCGCTGTGAAATTTATTATTTTTACCGGGTATTAAAGTAAAAACTATAAAATCTGAACCGTAGCTGTTTTGCATTCAGCGTAAGTGTGTGATTTGATTTAGATGGTACTACCGCGTAAAAGACAGTTCATTCAAAAATAAAAATTAATATGGCCCACATTTCGCTTTCAGCTCACAGTTCAAGTTCACCAAATCGTCAACCTGTTTTTACCGGCACGATCTCCTTGTTTACATACCTGCTCGATAAGTCGGCAATGTGATTCAGCTTTTTTCGTTTTTCATACAAAACTGCTTTTGTTTACGTTCTCATTTTCTACACGTTCGGGAATTGATGTGATTATTTGAATTGCTGTGATATATTTAGACAAGATAAATGATGATAATTATGCAAATATCCAGAATGCGAAGCAGAAGTGAATCTAAAGCGAAGTAACGGGAATACATAATACACATGATTGTATCCGCAGAAAGATTCTTGTTTTGCATCAGGTTTGATAAAACAACAACTACTTACGCTGGCAACGACGGCATGAGTAAATATCGTTTGTTTTCAGCTTCCGCATATTGTTATGTGCACTTGTTATCAAGCTTTTCAGACGAATCATAGCAACGGCTGAGGGAACCGGGGGCACTAACCCGGCAACCATGCAACCCAACCATAGAGCTTTCATGACGTCATCATCCAAACTATGCTCGTCTACGTCTACAAAGAGCTTTTTGGGACCGTTTTGAGAATTTAGAGGCCAGTTTAAAAATACATGGGATTTTGGCGCAGAACCGGCTTAGCATTACTACTCACCACCTAGGGGTGCGCCTAGAGTACAACAAGGACCAGGTAATTCACATGAATCGATGCATAATAATAACGTTCCTCAGGAACAGGCATATCAGAATACTAGACCTCAACGAAATTCGGGGTCACCACGATCAGGAAGCCCTATACGTAGATGGAACCTGTCGTATAGCGGTGATAGCTCGAAACTTTCCGTAGATGAGTTCGTCTTCCGATTTGAAGCACTCGGCGCTCGAAGGAGAGTTTGATCTCCTGGTTAGAAATATAAGCACATTGCTCGCAGGTCCAGCCATGTAATGGTACTGGTCCTTGCTTCGACAAAACTCTACACCAACGTGGGAGTATATAAAGACTGCTCTTCTGTCTGAATGGGGAGTGCCCAAAGATGATTTGAAGTTGCGAGTTCAGTTAATGTCCCGAAGACAAAAACTTGGGGAATCCTTTGCGACGTACCTTCAGAATCTGGTGCAGTTGCCCGATCAACTACAGACCTCAATGCCCGATAGTGAGTTCCTGGAGATAGTCGAGACTAACATGTTGCCGGAGATTCAGAACAAGATCTGTCTGCATCCGACAAATACCATTGGGCAGCTGAGATATCTCGTCACGCAAATCAAAGCTACGCAATTGCAGATTACAACTTCTAGTAGCCTCAACCCCTACCGACATCAGCGAGTGAGTGATAACGATATTACCTGAATCTGACAACAGCATGGCCGAAGTGTCGGATATCACGAATAGACTAGCAGTAATGTGCTGGAATTGCGAGCAGCCAGGGCATTACTATCAAAACTGCTTGCAAGTAACGCAACAAGTGTTTTACTATGGATACGACCGCACAAATGTCTTCAAGCAAAACTGTAGACACTGCTTGTCGAAAAACGAGAGACGGGTCGATAATCCCAACACCTTTTCGCGACCAATTTCGACGTCTCGAACGACTATAGCCACAACGACTTCAGCTCAATCTCCGAACAGGGAGGACATTCCGCACCGTAAACAGAACTCAACAAACCAATAGACTATCCGTTAATATCGCTGAGTGATTCTGGCGATAGTAACACTTCATCTGACAGTCCCAATGCTGATAATAGTTCCTTAGTAGAAGCAGAGAACCAGATTGAATTCTCTGCAGATTTTCAAGCTCCCGTTTCCACCTGTAGGGAGCCCATGACACTGAGAGACACTTCATTGAAATAGTCTTTAATTTTTGACGTTCCGTTAACACCCGACGCACCTTCCTCGAGCAATTTTGTTGGGCAAGAGATTCGGTCTCCTGGCGTTTCGATATTAAAACGGCCACCAAGCTCTGTTATGACGAGTGGGCGTGAGCCTGTTTTATATCCGCTGACGCCCTAGCATACACGTCTGCAGAAATATCACGCAGTATGAGACCGAATCTTCTCCTCGGTAACTGAGCTAGTAGGAATTATATATCCGGATCTGGACTTGGGAAAAAGAAAGAAACGATCCACCGTTTGTTGGATGGAATACTGTCGACGAATGAAGAATGAACGAAAGAAAATGACACACATTTCCGTGTCGTGTCCAGATGACATTCGGCCGTATGCCGAAGTAAGGCTGCTCGGGCGAACTGAGTCTGGGTTACTTGATAGTGGTGCCACTATCAGTATCCTAGGCCAGGGAGACCTAGAGAAGCTAGCGGAAGCAGATGTTGAATGGAAAAGGTATCGTATACAGGTACAAGTAGCTAATGGTGCCATGACGACTATTCATGGTCATGTGGACTTGGCCATCACTTTTCGTGGTAAGAACCAAACGTGCGCCTTTACGTGGTTCCTGGACTCACACAGGCACTGTATCTAGGAATGGACTTCTGGTGTCTATTTGGGTTGGCTCCAGATGTCCTGGGTATAGTTGCATAAGTGACATCAAGTCAAATACTACCGCTGATACCGACTGTCATGTTCTTTCGGAGCTAGATCACAAACGTCTACAAGCCAAATAACAGCTTTTTCCCTCTTTCGCCCCTTTAGGCTTGGAAAAAACGTCCTTGGTCACTCACAGGATCGAGACGAATGACGCAACTCATATAAAACAAAGGTTTTATCCGATTTCACTAGTAGTGCGGGGTTTGATGGATGCTGAGCTGATACGCATGATGTCGCTGGGTGTGATAGAGGACAGCCAGAATCCTTGGAGCTCTCCAGTTACACTAGTAAGGAAGCCTGGAAAGATCCGGCTTTGTTTAGATGCCAGGAAGGTCAACTGCTTTACCAAGAAAGACGCCTATCCGCTACCGCAGATAGACGCACTTCTGAGTCGACTTCCTCCGGCCAACTATATTTCAAGCCTGTACCTAAAATATGCTTTCTGACAGATCCCACTAGACACTGATTCCAGAGAGAAGACCGCTTTTACTGTACCTGGTCACCCTCTCTATCAGTACGCAGTGATGCCATTCGGCTTATGCAACGCTCCACAAACTATGTGCCGCCTTATGGATAAGGTCATTCCTTTCGATCTTCGTGAGAATGTTCTCGTCTACTTAGACATTTATTAATACTGTCAGCAGACCTTGACTCTCATTTCATTCTCCTATCCCGTGTGGCGGATTGTTTAAGAAAAGCTGGCCTTACTATCAACATACAGAAGAGTAAGTTCTGTATTACAGATACAAAGTACTTGGGTTTTATTGTCGGGTAAGGAGGAATAAGAACGGATCCCGATAAGAATTCAGCCATAGTTAACTATCCGTCACCTAGAACTGTTCGGCAAGCCCGACACCTACTAGGTATGGTGATTCGTTCCGACCTATGCAGATTTAACTGCCCCCATAACTGACAATTTGAAGGATCCTAGTCAGTTCCAATGGACTCTAGAAGCCCAGAAGTCTTTGGAATTGTTAAAATGGAAACTTACCTCTGCTCCGTTGTTAGTGAGTCCAGATTTCACCAAACCGTTCGTTGTTCAGTGTGATGCGAGCCAACAAGGTATTGGTGGAGTGCTTTTACAACTAGATGACGATGGCCATGAGAACTCGATAGCCTACGTCCCGAAAAAGTTGAATTCAGCACAACGAAATTACACAGTCACAGAGCAGGAATGGTTAGCTGCAATCTTAAGTGTACAAAAGTTCCGGCCCTTCATATCATGCGAGCTTGAAATAGCTGATGTCTCAAAAAGACCTCAGCGGTAGACTTGCTCGGTGGAATTTGAAGCTTCCAAGATTTCGACTTCACCATCGAACACAGAAGAGGAAGCCTGAACGTCGTCCCGGATGCTCTGTCACGGATCCACTGTGACAGCTTCTCACCATCTGGAGATCCTGGCCCGGAAGTTGACCTTAGCTGTACATATTTCAATTCGTTGGAATATGAGGAGTTGAGGCAGAAAGTTAAGTCAACTTGTAATAAACTGCCAGATCTTTGTGTCAGGGATGGCTCATTTATATTTGGACTGTTCCGAGAACAGGCGAGAACAGGCCACCAGCTTCCCATGGAGGTATAGGGAAAACACTGGAAGGATTAAGAAGACACCTATACTGGCCACGAATGACAGTTGATGCCAGAAACTACGTAGGCGCCCGTGACGTGTGTAAGAAAACCAAGGCCCCCAATACCACTGTTAGACCACCGATGGGAGTTCAGTCTATGACAGAAAAACCATGGTAAATGCTGTATATTGATTTTCTAGGACCCTATCCCAGATCGACTCATGGAAACGTCTGTATACTTATCATCCTTGACTACTTCTCAAAATTCCCAATTCTGAAACCTATGAGGAAGGCATCTATTGCCAACATCTGTCAGTTCATCGAGACAGAAATATTTCACCTTTTTGGTGTTCCGGAGATGTTAGTCTCCGACAATGGAGTTCAGTTTTGCTCGGCTCAGTTCGGCAAACTGCTGGACAAATATGACGTATAGCATGCGCGAACGGCAGTTTCTTCGCCACAGGCAAATGCATCAGAGCGGGTAAACCGGTCCCTATTGTCGGGGATTAGAGAATGAGTACACTCGTTGGCATGAGAAGCTGAGCCATATTGCTAGCTCTCTCAGGAGCTCTGTTCACCAAGCAACTGGGCTCTCTCCCTCCTTTTAAAGAACCTCGGAACTCTAAATGAACCTATAACCGTAGATGCTGATGACGTGCAAGAGCGCAGGAAAATTTAATCCACACATTCGAGCAGGGTGCAGGAGCTTATAATCTGAGAGCTAAACCAGTCAATTTCAGAATTGGTTAAGAAGTGTACAGACGGAATTTCATGCAGAGCAATTTCCAACAACAGCTCAGCGCTAAACTAGGACAGAAATTTATAAAGTGTAGTATCAAGGCGAAAAATGGAAACTCCCTCTATGAGCTTGAGGATCTGCAGGGAAGAACGTTAGGAGTCTATCATGCCAAGGACACAAGGCCTGATGTCTATATTCTCTGGGACGTCATCTGCCTAAATGTCAATCCTTGTAGCCCTAATAAGGCATCCAGCCAGCTTAAATGGTAAACTACAGGTTGCCAAGGTGCCGCTTAGGACATTTCCAGCCTAGCGGTCAGCATACCTTTTGGACAATAGAGACGTCTTACACCAATCCCTCGCCTGACAATGCGTCAGAACCACCCTACATGGTACCCTACGGCAGATCTATTGCCGTAGGAATTTCACTTGTCTAAAAGTCTTTGAAAATTTAAGGAAGGAAATCGGTCACGTCACTACCTCAACGATGCCTTGGAGACATACCCTTAAACAAGCGTTGGTCGGTTATTAGGGCGGAGGAGCTTTACGATCGGTTGGTTAGGTTTCTGACCGCGGTGCATTTCTGGTTTCGAGCATAGAGAATGATGTCGAAGTCTGGTCAAAGGCTGACGGGACTTCAAGGATGTGTCTCTGATTCGTCACGCTTCAAGTAGATCAACCCGGTCTGGACAATCCCGTTCATTCTCCCGGCATGGAAATACTTTCATGTGCCCTACCCACGGCACACATTGGGCTGCCGCAACGATGAGGCCTATGTTTTAAGACCGGCTAGCTCAGTCGACCATTTTTCAGAGTCGTCTGGACCACAGGTGGTCTAGACTACCCTATCATGTTATGGTCGTAGCATATGGCACGCAGCAGTATGCTACACTGAGACTAGCTGCGTCATGTAAGGCGCGGACTGAAGTCTGTACGGACGGAGCGGCTGTACGCACCGAACGCGATCTAATTCACAGGGCAGCGCTTCCATAGAGAAAAGAGGAAGAAGAAGAAAAATTTCGGGGGACATCGGCTGAAAACGACGAATCTACGAAAAATTAAATTTGTTTAAAATCTAAACAAAGTATAATCATCTGAAGACAGATGAAAATATTATAAAACGTGAGGGCTCGTATTGTATTTATAGTATCATCCCATAACCTAAGTGGAAAGAAACTCATACGATAACCTCATTTAAGTAATCAATTGAGCGATCCAGTTCTAATCTGCAAAAGTACGAGAACCAAGAATCAAGAAGGTGAAATCGAAACGTTAAGCGACGCTATGGGTATAAACGATTAATGTCTGTTAGGAGGATACCTGAATTCCCTGTGAGTAACCTTCATGGAGATAATATTCCGCGACGACAAGGAAACTCCTGGATCCGACATCCATAATTTTACTACCACGTTTGAAATATCACCATCTCGATCCCCACGGAATCCCCTGAGATCGGCTGGTCTCATCTGTGGAAATCACAAATTCACCTCATGAGCACGCTTCGTGCGCGGTTTCCAGGTCAAAAAGGAGCTTGGGACTAGATCGAAACAAGCATCACAATACATATCCGTTCTGGATAGACACGCGGTTCAGGAAAGTAGTCGTATTTCCTTCTTAGAATTTACTTAGTACCTAAATTATCATTGTAATTCGCATTTGTAATCCTCAGGGCAATTTTAAAGCAAGATCGTGCACACTCAACGATTCAAAAATAAAAAAAAAAAAAAAAATCCAACCAAAATTAGGTTCACAAATTCTTCCCACAGCTATATTAAAAGACATTGCAGGATATCATGGAGGCGCCTCTACGGTGGATGCAAGCATCAGATTAAAAGAAAAAGGAAACTCACGTAAGACGTTATATGATTTGCTTTAATACTGTTTAAATGTCACGTGACCTGTAAGTAGAATGGATTCTGCTGGTGCCGCAGTGTCTTGTAGTTAAATTAGGATATATTACGCTTACCACGGGTGGGGGCGCAAAGTAATAACAAGACTGATGAAACTTGGATTATTTAATCAAGACTGTGTCTTTTCGTACATTCGCATTGTTTTTATAGTGACTAAAATTTACAATTAAGCAACTTTGTATAAAATGAACTTAATGGAATACATTTAATGAAATAACTGTTTAGTAAGCAGTCTTGTCTCGCGTTCAATAACTATTGGGAGCAATTGCTTATTTTGCGCAATTTGCCTAGTAAGCAAGCGTTCAATAATTATTACGAGCAATTATTGCTTCTTTGTGTTATGCTAGGTTTTTGACCTTTTTATAGATATCCACGCGCATTTTTATTTAATATGATTTATGTTCAGATTTGAACAGAACAGAATGTTATTTATGTTCAGGTTTGAACAAATACATAATATCAGTTCTTCAGATGAGTAAATCTAAATAGTAATATTCAACAGAGCTTGAATGACTAGCTCAGTAAAATCGATTTCTTAAAATAGTTAAACTAAATCTAAAATGAAATCGTTTTCTTAGAATAGTTGAAATAAATCTGAAATGAAAGCAGGTATAATTAGCTCAGTAAGGGTAGCTAAATAAAAAAAAAAACTTTATTACACATTTGGAATAAAGTAAGAATATTTTATAAAATAAGTATAATAATTTGAAAGACATTTGTCTAGCTATACCTATCATACGGTGTGTCAACCACAACTTACATAGTAATTCATAGTAATTTAAAGTAATGATCATTTAGTTTAAAAGGTGGAAAGGGTATGTGAAAGCCAATTCAATCTGTTTCACGATCATTTCTGTTCTGCCAAGTGCATGAGCACTAGCTGTTATTATCCTCGAGCGTTGAGGTGTGTTATTTTGTATTGTAAGCTCACAGGCCTGCAGCTGAAGAATTTACTGAGGATATGTAATTTTTTTTAAAAAAATTTTGTAATCAGATTATGTCTAATAAGAGCTAATACCGAAGTTGAAAATTTTCCTGAGAAGTAGTTTCGCGTAATGTTCGTCGAGTAATTTTTAGAAGTGGAAAAGTTTTTGCCACTTAGTATTATGAAGAAATAATTGCGCTTAATTATAACGTAATGGAGCTGTAAAGAGTTTCTCCTTCTTCTTTCACTCTCCTGGAGCCCTCTCGTTGATATGGTTGACTAGGTCCGCTACTACTAATTTTTCAGATCAAAAGGGACACTGGAAAAAAAACTTGCTGCCCTCAGTATCGATTGGGTGGAAGGGGCAATGTAGCCGAAGGCAGAACATCTGCGCCTTCACATGGTTAATGGGAAGTAGTGTAAAGGTCCCTTCAGGACTGGGTGTGTGTTACGGGCTTTGGTTTGTCAGGAACGACGAAGGTTTTCGTCGAACCTCCCCACACTCTCCGCCTATAGCTGAGGCGAGCTAGCGTGCCGCCCGGCAGTCAACGCTGTCCATCGAGTGATCTGTCAGCTCATGCTGGCAGTCTGGACTTCACGTCCAAGCCAATCGCTCTACATACAACCATAACAGCCTAACTGATGAAAGTAATCAAATGACTTAACACGAAGTCCTCTTTCAGGAAAATTCACAAATTTAAATTTTCTCTAAAATTATCACTGCTTGCAGGTAAGTCTGTACAATGAATGTAATCAATTGATCTTAATACGAAGTCTTTTTTCAGGAAAATTCACCACAACTTGAAATTTTCTTTAAAATTATCACTGCTTGCAGGTAAGTCTGTACAATAAAAGTAATCAAATGATTTAATACGAACTCCTCTTTCAGGAAAATTTACCAGAAATTGAAATTTTCTTTAAAATTATCACTGCTTGCAGGTAAGTCTATATAATGAAAGTTATCAAAAGATTTTAAAAGGAAATCCTCTTTCAGGAAAATTCATCACAAATTGAAATTTTCTTTAAAATTATCACTGCTTGCAGGTAAATCTTTACAATGAAAGTAATTAAGTTAATTTAATACAAATTAATCATTCAGACAAATTGACCACAAATTGAAATTTTCTTTAAAATTATCACTGCTTGCAAGTAAGTCTTTACAATGAAAGTAATCAAATGATTTAGTACGAAGTCCTCTTTCAGGAAAATTCACCACAAATTGAAATTTTCTTTAAAAGGTAAGTCTATGCAAAGAAATTTTTATATAATAACAACATTCTTCAGAAACTTAAACTATTACTGATATCATTTCCACTATAATGAATATGATTTCCAAATATAAAATCCTCCGGTAGAGGAAAACTTTATTTTTTTACTAGTTCGGGAAATGCGTGGCGTGCAAGAAATTAAGAAAATGCACTGCCGATACGCGTATTAACACACAATAAAGGAAGCTTTTCTTCCAGTTCAGGAAATTCCAATGCAGGTAAGTGATCACGAAACTATCAATACTCTTAATTATCCACAATAAACTGTTCACCAATAAAGGATAATTTTTCTTAGCATTCAAGGAAATGCGTGGAAGATAACAAAAAAAAATCACTGCCGATGCAGGTAAGTGATCATGAAACTATATATTATCAGTATAATTTTCTCCAGAAGAAAATTCTCTTCCAGTTCGAGGAAATACGTGGAAAATATAAAAATCACTGGCGATGCAGGTAAGTGATCACGAAACTATTTATTATCAGTATAATTTCCACTAATAGAGAGCTCTCTTCCAGTTCGAGGACATGCGTGGAAAATAAAAAATCACTGGCGATGCAGGTAATCCAGGGATTACACGAGATAGTACAGCTTGCATGCAAGCCTCCCTTCCAACGCGATTTTTAAAGTATAGTTTACACAAGCGAAGTTACTGTCCCAAGTACCCTCGATTTCAGTCCCTCACCTCCTCTTGATATACCCACTAGTTTACTTGCGGCAATTCGAAAACGAGTTCCACTCACATCAACCTTTTAGCGAAGTAGAGCCTGAGAAATAGTGAGTATTTTCTGCAATTGGTACACGTTTTGATGTGTTATTTAAAATATCATCTGGTGTGGAACTTGTGAAATGTGAAGATATCAGGTTTGTTCGATGAAAACACCGTGTAAATTTTCCGCTACAATTTTCCCCAAATTTACCCGGGGTTTTGTGCACACATCGAACAAGTTTTTAAAACACCGGGTAAATCTAATGTAATGACATTTCTCTGACAGTTCTCCTGAGCATAATTTAACTTCTAATATCCAGTAATTTGTCAAAATTTATTTATAAAACTAGGGTGAGCCCGCCGGCGATGCCCGGCGAGAGGGTGGGGATGGGTGCGACGTTTTCCCATAGGTAGGGGGAGGGGTTGGCTATCATTTGAGAGAAGAATGAAGAGAAACGGTCCAGAGGGTGAGGAGCTATGGACAAAAGAGTGGAGGCATGTCGGAAATTTTTTTTGAATGTAGACTGTAGATTGGCATGGTGTGCCTCGCGAGGGTATGAGGGGAGGAACAGATGATTGCCTGTTTGTAGAGAGAGACCATATGCAAAAAGAATGAAGAGAAACGGTAAGGAAGGTGAGGAGCAATAGCCAAAAGAGTGGAGTCAATTCTGGTTTTTACTCCCACCCTCCCCATCTTTTTCACTAAATTATATGGAGGGGGTAAAATATTTTTACATGTTCATAATACACTCATCGAGACCTTTCCAATGAGTGGTCATACGTTAAGATTGGATGAAAAATAGTAAATTGATGTTTTACCACTTACATACATACATAATGTATGGAACGTACACCAATCCCCAATTAGATAGGGGCTTAAATACTTTGAATTTTGATATCTCCTGAACGCTAAAAGCGAAGTGAGTATAACTTTCTCCTATATTGGAAGTCTCGATATTTCAAGGGAGCGCCGCGCCGGTATAAGGCCATCTTCTCAGGTACATGAGCGTACCCCAATGTATATAGAATTCATGTTATTCCCATTACGAACCATGTTCCACCATTAGATGATGTCATATCGTGAAATGTATAGGAAAGCACGGTACAGGGAACACAATACGCTCTCTGATCTCTCTGTCTTTCCTATAAACATGCAAGTACATTAGTCACACAATTACGTCACAGGCTATCAGCTTCAATGTGTCAAAATTCTAATGGGAATACTTGTCGTGTATCTACCTTCAGCGTAACCAAAATGCCGGCTTATCTGTGCGTGAAGTTCGGCCATATTAGAGCCTGACTGCCAAATTTCAAAGCGGGAACTTGGCACTTTGGTACTTTTGTTTACCTTGTTTGGAAACTGACGCATGAACGTAGTAAGATACAGGAAAAATAAAAATTTCCCAATTAACTGAGTTGAAATTTTGCACACTGGCTTTAAAAAAAAAAACAAATCGGGTATCTCTTTCATAGGGCTTTCTTTAAAAATTTAGTTTTTCGCTATATATTTGAGAATGCATCTACGTAGTGAGCTGAAATTTTGTATACGAATTTTTTTATAGGCATAGTTCACTTAGAGCGCTGAAAGTTAGCAGACGGCCTTTTTCATAAAAATAGTAAATAAAATCACAATGGACCAACTCTAATCAATATTACTATCAGTTGTAAAAGTGGACTTGGTTCACTTTAGAAATAAACCGGTCATATATAAAAAAAAAAAAACAAAAAAAAAAACCTTGCCATTGTCGACAATCGAACCCATACCCGCCCTACTCGAAGACTTTGACCTACCGCCCTACTGACTGAGCCAAACTTCCTTATTTAGTTTGGGATATAAATGCATATTTAGACCGAATTGTGTTCGATCTCACGGGTGTATACAGATGCGTAAAAATTAATCGTGAGATTTTTTTTTTTTAATAGATAAATAAAATCTAGGAATACTAAAATTCAGTACAGACAATCCTTTTATGATAACAATTGTCGGAAAAAATTAAAAATTGGAATAACCGTTATTTCATACAATAAAATTTTCAAATCACTTTTCAAGGTGGAAATTTGGCGCTCAAGAATTTCTGATTACGCCACGTTGTTCGTCGCAGGAGTTTGTAAATATGTTCAAAAAATCAGAAAAATTCACAATAACAGAAAATCGAAAAATTTCTGAAATAAGTGAATAATTGTAGGAGATACACGTGCTCAAACTGTACGCGTAGTACAAATAATTCCTTTCCCCGACTTCCTTTTCACTAAATTATATGGTGGGGGTAAAATGTTTTTGCATATTCAAAATGTACTCGCCAAGACCTTTCCAATGAGTGGTCAATCGCTAAGATAGGATGAAAATAGGAAATTGATGCTTTACCACTTTTCATACATACATACCTACATACCTACATGCACCAAGGAATTCCTTAATTAGATTGGGACTTGAATATTTTGAATATCGATATCTCCTGAACGATAAGAGGTAATGACTTCAATTAAATTTTAAAAATTAAAGGACATAATTAGCTATAATGGCCTTCTGTATTAGAAGTCGTGTAGTTCAAGGGGGCGCCGCTAGGAAGCGCAAACTGCAAAAATAACGGTTTTTTGTCCTAAATCACCCGAAAAATTAGAGGTGGGGGGCAAGTTTTGTTAATTCTGTAATCTACTCATCGAGACCTTTCCAATGAGTCCCCACATGTCGGAGTAGGCTCAAAAAATGAAATCGTGATATTTTGAGATTTTTTGATGTTACAAAATGCTTGATTTCGCAAATCTTGGCTGGACTTGTCGAAGTGAAATTCTTGTAGAATTTGAAGGAAGTAACCGAATTGGCTCAAATAAATTTTAAACGATAAAGCAGGAATGTCAAAAGCCAATTCTTGAAGTAGACTGTCCAGTTGCTTTCTGTGGCCCCCACCAGGAGTCGTTTAATGGACCTTACATTTCCAGGACATTTTAATTTTTTTAAATAGGAAAATAAAATCAGAGAATGCTAAAATTCGGTATAGACAATCCTTTTATGATCACAATTGTAGAAAAAAATTAAAAATTAGAATAATTGTTATTTCGTATAACGAAATTTCCAAATCAATTTTCAGGACGCTGATCTCGGGCGCCAAATATTCAGATTTTGTCACGTATGTCGGCAGAGTTTGAAAATATGCTCAAAAAATCAGAAAAAAATCGTAATAAAAATTAAGCTAAAAAAATTAGCATATTAATTAAAAAATAACGGGAATTTTAATTCATTCCTTAATATGAGCATGAAAATTAAATGACATAATGAAATCTATGTATGACAATCTTTTAAACCGTTTGTCGGATAGCATTGAAAAAAACACAATAATTTAGGGACAGTAGTATACTACTTCTAAATTTATAACGGGACTTATACGATTGCTATAAGTCCCGTTAAAATTAAAACATTTCAATCGTACGTAACATTCCCCATATAAATGAGGGACGAATCTAATTAGAATCTAATTTAGCGAACGATGCAAATTTATTTGGTTAGTTATTGCTAAACGGCTTTGAATAATGTCTTGTAGTTTATTTTAGATAAAAGCTAGTGGATTAGAGATAATGTTAAGAGAAAAAAAGTGGCTTAGTTGTTGCAGGATATACAAAAAAGATGGCGCTGAATGTAATGTAATGACCGATGAAAGATAGTATCATACAAAACTCATCGGCGAATCGGTAATTAGAATCGCATCGAGATTTAGTAAAAAGATTTATTTTTAGGACATAAAGTTAAATCTAATTAGTTTTCCGATCGGCCTAATAGTTTAGAAGAAAAATTAATAAGAGTAGAACAACCTCCTGCCGTGGAAATATGTAAATCAGGGTATATATACAGGTTATGTAATCATGGTTTATACGCAGATTATTAAAAGTTATTTTGAGTTTTGCATGTCCGTCCATCCGGGGGAAAAAATTTGCAAATGGGCTTTAAAAAAAAAAAATTAAATTTGAATGTTACATTTCACATAATAATATGAAACCTACATAGCAATCTTCCAAATCCGTCTCATACATCATATTTTTCTTTATTTTTTTGAATATACGTACTCTAATAATAAATAGGCCAACCTTGCTTTATGTTGAAAAAAATCCTCATAATAAGCATCAAGTCTCATTTTTACTGATAAATTTATTTCCAGTATAAGTACTGGTACTGGTACCAATTTACTTGAATATCATACAATTCTAAGTAGCCGTCAAGAAAGGGATAAACCAAAAGCTTGAAAAAGATTTGTGCTTGGTTCACTTTAGCAATGAACCCGCCATATATATAAAAAATACAATATTGAAAAAAATTCATGCTCAACAACCCACAATCCCTAAATTCTCTGACCTAGCGCCCTACTGGCTAAGCCAAACTATCTTACTTGGCTTGCGCTATAAATACATATATTTCAATGAAATTGTGAACTTCTTAGCTCATATACAAATGCTTTCATACACAAGTGAAAATTAGTTTCGCATAATATATACGTATGTGTGTTCATCAAACTAATTTAGCTTGCCTCGCAATGTAATTATGGGAATGAAATTTGTTATTTTGGAAACAGGGTGATTAAATGGGCCCGTAGGAGCCCTTCCCGGCTCCGGAAAAAATTGAAAAAAATCCACAAGATTCCCAGGGGTCATAGTTATCATAGAAAAAATGAACTATGAAGATCCGGTTAAAAATAGCTAAAATAAAAACAAAAGTATCTCAACCAAATGGCTTAAATTAAGGAAATGCCGGTTTTTCATGGCGTTTTCTGACCGTTTTGGTCGTTTTCAAAGTTTTTATTTCTACTATTACTACTTAATTATACACTTTTTGAGTATAATGTCAGCGGATAAAATGAAGCCTGTTTTGTTGGGAACGTTTATTTCTAATTAGTTTTCCGCTCGGACTAATAGTTTAGGAGAAATTTTAATAATAGTAGAACAACCTCCTTTTACGACGGCTTTTTGCCGCTTTTTGCCGTGAGATGATGTAAAAATTTACAATTTCTCTTTACGGAATAACGGTGCTTCGGAGAAATTTTTTTGTAAAGATAAAAAAGTTTCGTAATCGAACACTAATGCCTATGGTTAAAAAAAAATTGGAAAAATAACTCATATGTAGTAATGGGGTATATGGGACCCAGATGAGGAAAAACTTTGAACTTCGGGAGGAAAAACTCAGTGAGAAAATGTCTCAAATCACAAATGAAAACCTTCTAATGGATAGAGAATTTGGTTACCTTTATTTTGAATATAAAATTTTTTCTCTACGGATATCCGTTATGATGCAGGGTCCGACAAAGTGAAAAAGTGGTTTTCAGGTAAAATGTAAGAGGGTGAAAAAAATATACTACGAAGTATACTCAATTGAAATTTGAAAAACGCCATTAGATAGAGCTCGGCGGGGGCTTTAATTAGACACCCCACATGCCAAATTTGGGGCTTGTGGGGGGTGGGGTAAGAACCCCCCACCACAAAACCCCCCCACCCCAATTTTTTTTTTCATAACTTTAATCCCTTTATTGAATTAAAGACGAATATGAAGTTAGTTTTTTGATCGGGCCCCCCCTCTCCCCGCAAAACAGGTTCGAATATTGAAAATAATTAAAGCAAATTTCTGAACTTCAAATACTATTATTAAGTAAATAAGGGCAGAAAAAGAAAATCGATCACACCAATTTGTTTTTCGCTGATGTTTTATTAAGTTTTCCAGAAAGTTTCATGCTCTTTGATGCGCTATTACTT